>CM051833.1:74498767-75769088 GCA_028451465.1 Erethizon dorsatum | reverse complement strand
AAAGAATAGAGTGTATGCCCCCTTCATATATAATAATATCCATTAAAATTCTGCATCAAGTAAAAGTCACACAACCATTGAGACATCTCATTAATCTCACTTTACAAATTCCAGAATACACCACTAGCATTAACTTTAAAAAATGTATCCCTGCTGATATTTCTCTGAAATTTTTAACTCATTAACATAATACCTTCAGGATTCAGGAGTCATTTGTTCTTGACCTACAGCTACCTACATAGATTTTAGGCAATCAGTGGTCTTTTGTTACTTTGTGAGTAAGTAGGAGAATTTTTCATGTAGCCAGAGAATTATGTAGAGGCCTACTACCTATTCCTTTTCTTTAAGCAGTAAGGCCTATAACAGGGATGCTAACAACCCTCAGAAAATAGAGTATTTTGTTATCTTTTCCAATTTTCTTCACCCTTCAATCCACTTAATCTATACATTTGGATTTGAAACCTTTTATCTTTAAATACAATTGGTGGTACTTAAACCATCACCTGCTTCAAACCTATGCCTTACACTAGTAAATGTAGATAGCCTGATTTCCTGCCATAAAATCTTCATCACACTTATTGTATCTCTTTTCTTTTGCCTTTCAAGAGATATTCATCATGATGACTTGTGGGTTTATGTACAATCTTTCCAAATAGCTCTAATCTGACTTAATATAAAGAGTTTACTCTTCAAATTCAAATGAATTTTGTATCAAGCTTTATAGTTAATTCTAAGCATTCAAACAATCAAGAATCACAGATGAATCAGGAAAAGGTCCAGGACATTCAATGTTGGTCACCAGATATGCTTTGGTGCATTGAGGACGTTCTGCAGCCCAGATCGAATGATAAGGCTTCTGCACAGCTATACGCATGGAATATATCACACTTCAGTATTTTTTACTCAATTAATTATGATATTTATGTGACACTACACAGAAAGACTTGTTCTATTACTGATCCTATCTAAGGAATTAAAAACTAACAAACTTGGGCTAGTGAGATAGCTCAGCGGCATATGCGCCTGCCTGGCAAGCACAAGGTCCTGAGGTCGATCCCCAGTACCCACGAAAACAAACAAACAAACAAAAACCCTAACAAACTTAAACCACAAATCTACTGTTAAAGACTTCCTTGGTCCAAGATTTTCTTCCTTGTTTGCTCTTAGTTTTTTACATAGTCTCTTTACATGGAGTCACCTACTGTTGTTCTCACAAGAATATTCCCAACGTAAGAGGAAAGAATAGTACTTAGCTGCTTTCATTTCACTATAAGTGACGAATCTTCCTTATTCTTTGTTTGACTCATCTCTTTCTTTTACTAGATTTTTCAGTACTAACTTGGACACTTTTTAGTTGGTAGTTTTGAATCGTTTCCCAGCACAATAAATAAAAATAACTAAAATAATTAACAATATATTAAAATGCGATGACTATATTTTAGGATAGATAGAAAATGCATTTAATTGCTTGCTAAGTTCTTAATTCTCTGGTAAATCTAGATACTATGAAAACATGAGCTACAAAAAGTTTGAATGGCTGGGAGCAGTGGTGCATACCTGTAATCCCAGCACTCAGGTTGCTGAGGCCCGAGGATCGCTGTGAGTTCAAGGCCAGCCTGTGCTACATAATAAGTTCAAGGCCAGCCTGAACTCCATAGTGAGACCCTGTCTCAAAAAGAAAAAAATAAAAAAGTTTGAATGACATATGTTAATTACTATAATAATTGATCCAAGGCAATAAAATATATAAATACAAATCAATTTAAAAAATGAAAATAAATATTTGGATCCACATCAATAAGGAAATATTTTCTCTGAAAGTGTTAATCAATTTTTCACTTTTTGAAAAAATAAATTAATTTTGACACAGTACATTTAAAACCACGTTTGGTTGTGCATCCCTTAATAGCCATTATATATTAGCCCTCTAATTGCTTTGGGGAAAAAAGAAAAGAAGAGAAATGGGGAAATAATATCAAAATAGCAGAATTGGGTTTCTGGTTTAAGATGCCAATGAGAGGAAAATTACACAATTTCTAATTCAATTGCCTAAAAATGACAGTAAATATTTAAAGAAACAAATATTTCTCAAATTTTATCTATAAAACACAAGGTACCAATCCTACAATCCACAAGGATATGAGTTAAGGAGGGTGTTGAAAGGAGACATCGGATTCTCTTGACAGACAGTGGCTCACAAAGAGTCCTATTCATAGCTTATCTAAAGTTTTAAGGTTTTTGTTTTTTGTTTTTTGTTTTAGACAGGGTTTCACCGTGCAGTTCAGGCTGGCCTTGAACTCACTTTGTAGCCCAGGTTGGCCTCAAACTTGCCGCAATCCTTCTGCCTCCACCTCCTGAGTTCTGTGATTACAGGCATGTACCACCAATCCTGGCCAAAATTTTTTAGTTTTGCTAGTATCTTAATTTCTGTTTTATTTTACTAGTATTTTGTTTTAATATTGAACACCATGTTTAAGAATATATAGTTAGGGGCCAGGGATATAGCTCAGCGGCACAAGCGCCTGCCTGGCAAGTGCAAGGTCCTGAGTTCGATTCCTGTACCAATATTGAAAAAAGAAACTGAAATGTATATTCTTTGAAGTATAAGAAAAATATAGCAAAGCAAAATTGATATTAAAAATACTGAAATTTGCTATTATGCAAATATAAAATTATCGCAAGGAAAGAATAAGTTCACTTAAGAGCAAATAAAATTTGGAAAGTCGTTTGATTTTCCTCAAGATGTAACTATTTCTATAGGAAAGAACCAAGGAATACACACATATATACATACATACATAAAATAAGGAAAAGAAGTAGGGAGTAAAAATCAGTGAGATAAAGTAGAAATTCAAAGAAATTGAAAATATGATTATACTGGAGGAACTCAAGAGCAGCAATTACAGAGAGGGATAAAAAAATTAAAGTCATTAATTAATAAATTAATATAAATGTCCCATATTATGGAATAAAAATTATTATGAGGAAAGCACAAATATTAGGAATTTTTCTAGATACGATTCAAAAATAATGCTGACAGAACAGAATTATTGTGACTAGGACAATTACAAATATAATAATAATCAAAGTTAATAAACATTTTAATAAGACTAACAAAAAACAGTCTTAATCACATTTGAATTTATTAAATGCATGTTATATGTTAGGAACTGAGCTAAGATTTAGAAACATTATCTCATTAAACTTTAAATGATATTGGGAGGTAATTAGCATAATCCAGTTATCCCTTGAATGGGACTTAATCATCTTTTGGAAACTAATGTTTTTGAGAGTACACTTTGTACACTGTGCAATAATCTGTCATCCCATTCATCACCCTGCACACTTCCATGTATCAGCCAGTTTCTGAAATGTGCTACTGATTTTGCATTCAGTTTTATAAGTTTACAGCCTCTGCGTAAGTCTCTCTCTTGAAAGAGTTTTAGCCTCTGGAAAAATTTTGTCCAGTATAATCCTATTCAGACTGATTCCGTCCGTAACCTGTCTACAATGCCCTCTCTGGCCTTATGAAATTCCTGTGAGTCACCTATTCATTACAGTGATGGTTGCTTGGTATATGTGCCCACTGTCCTCACTATTGTAACTAATCAACTTCTGAAATGTATTAGTGTAAGTTCTCCTACCATGTTTTTCAAAATTGTCCATGACATTCTAGGTCACTTTCCAGCCCATGATGATTATAATTTTAGGTTATGCATAAACAGGCTGTGGGACACATTTTTATCCATAAAAACCCAATGTAACATATAGTATAATCTGGTGAATGCTGCATGTGTATGTACTTGAAAAGAACATGGGCAAATGATGGGTGTTGTGTTCAATAAATATTGGGCTGGATTTGGTTAATAGCATTCTCCGGATAGTTTAATAATTTTATTTTTGACCAGTTACTGAAATTAGTGTGCTAAAGCATACAACTGTAAACATAAGAATGAACTTATATTTAAATTAATGTTAGTATGGGTACATATACATATATATTTGCACACACATATGTGCATATATATGTGTAGATATATGTGGCTTAGTATATATATATACATATATTACACATACATATATTATATATATATACTCACATTATATTGTGAACTGGTAAACTATAAAATTAATGATACTGCACTAGCATCAATATCCCTAGGACTCAGAACTTGTTTTCTACTGTCATTCTCCTGTGGAGAAAAATAATCAGGGCCTCTTGTAGAATTGGCTGATTTTGTGACTAGGGCAAGAAATATACAAGATAAAGACTGTCTCACAGTGTCAGAAGGTAGTAAATTCACACACACACACATACACACACGCACACACACATACACACTATGACAATGTTGTATATCAAAGATACACAAGGGCTGACTATAAGGGATCCCAGTGGACAAAGATGGGATAATTGGAGAAAAAATAAAAAAAGATAAACTTCAAAATTATAACTCAAAGCACAAAATAAAAATCCATAAATCCACACTTTCAATAAAAATATAAAGTAATAAATTGAACAAAATAAACACATTCCCATGATGAGCAATCTCCAATAATTTATGTGGATACTACATCCTCAAATAAATGGAGCACAATTCCCCACTCCTTAAGTGTCGAGAGCACATACTGACATGTCTTTAAATATAGTACAAAAAGGGAGGGTGTAAAGGAACTTTGTATGGAAATCAGTGGATGAAAGCCAAGTCTGAGCTAGATGATCAGTCAAGTTAGCATAAACAATTACACATCAAGTTGATGTTAGCACCCTTAATAAAATGTGATGAAAAATGACAATTTACTGGGGCAATATTCCTTCCCAAATCACATAATCTGAGAATAATCTTGAAAAATATCAGCTACACAAGAATAGTGGGGTGTAGTATGAAATGCCTGACATATACTCAAAATTGTTGAGGTAATTAAAAATGTAGAAAAGTTTCAAAAATTGTCACTGCTCATCAGAGCCTAATGAGTTGTGAAGAATGAATGCAATGAGGAACACATAAAGGACATTCGGTAAAAACAAAGGTACTCTGAATAAAACAAAGACTTTAGTTAATAATAATGTATCAATATTGGCTCATTAAATGGACTAAGTACAGTAATGTAATTATCTATAAGGCCATGTAAAAGTAGTCACTTTCAGAGTAAAACCAGACACTGTGTTTGTATTTACCAGAACCATGAGCTTTTCTTGGAGCTCACACAGCTGGTCCATGGTTTTTCTTTTTTTTTTTCTTTTTTTTTTTTTGTGGGTACCGGGGGGTCGACCTCAGGACCTCGCTCGCCAGCAGGCGCCCGTGCTGCTGTGCGATATCACTGGCCCCTTTTTCGTATGTGGGATCCGGGAGTCTAACTTAGGCCCTCGTGCTTGCTGGGCAGGCGCTTAAGCCACTGAGCCATCTCACTGGCCCTGCTCCATGGATTTCACGGGAGCTGCCACCTTCTCCAGGCTTACTGTGTGTTTTTAGGGACAGCCCTGCCTCTCCAGGAGTCATCTCTTCCTGCGTGTCAAGTATGCAGCCTAGGATTATTTTTGTTCTGCCTAAAGACATTTGGTGTTTCTTGAAGAGAAAGTCTCAACAACGGTGAAATCTGTTAGCGTTGTTTACTCATAGATTGTCATTATACACTTGTCCAGATCTGTAGAATGTATACTATTAACAGTGAACCTTAATGTAAACTATGGACTCAGGGTAAAGTGATGTGTCATTGTAGATCAACTGACTGGAACAAATGTATAACTTTATTGAGGAATATTTATTGAGTAGGATGTTATGTGTGTGGTAAGGATTTATATGAGAAAATACTATACCTTACCTTCCACTCAATTTTGCTCTAAACCTAAAATTACTCTGAAAACTAAATTCTATTAAAAATGTAAAAATGGTCACTTTTTCTTGTTTGGGGGTATTTTTACTGGAGAAATATGGCTTTCATTGTTTGTTACATGATTTCATAAAATCAAGCTTAGAAAACAATAAAAAAACAAAAAAATCAAATATTCAAAAAATAACATACTTTGAAATAATCTTTGGTGAAATCAAGAAATAATTTTAAAAATGAAGATTTTATTTAAATATTATGCTTTCATCAATTTTAGTATAATGTGAGCATAATCATATATCCTTCAACTATCTTGGTTGAAATTGACTAAACTTGGATATTTGGATTTTGTATTAACATAATAAAAAAATAAGAGAGTTGAAAAAAGAAAGATATGTGGAATATGTACACAAACACACACAAACATATTCACGACAAAATAGCAAGAACATAGTCATGGAAATTATGTCCCTATTTCTATAAGTGTTCATGTTATCATAGATAATGTTTATGACAACCTTCCTCCTCTATCCTTCAACATTTTCCTTTTACTTAGCAAAAACATAAGTGAATCATGGCTGTTTACCTGGTAGAATGACATAAACCTTTATTTCTGAAGGATCTGGGCCATTAAGATAGAGAACATGGCAAGATCAGTGAATTTTATGAGCATGGGAACATCACACTAATTTTGCTGTTGAGTAATGAGTTTATTGCTAAGAAACAATTTGTATAGATGAGGTTCAAATACAGATTTTTTTAGCCAAACGATAGCGTTTGGGGAAGGCAAATTTGTATCCAAAGTGCTTATTCCTGGTAGGGCAATACTTTGCCCCTTCTGTGCTATGGGCGGTGTACTGCAATCAACTTCCTCTTAGGTCACTGACTAATCACCCCAGGGGGTGGTGTCCTGTGAGCGCTCAGCACTGGTTTCTTTTGCTCCCAGCTTGGCTAGTTTAACAGTGACTGTAGCCAGCCTGGCTAAGGGAATGGAAGTTTATGTTGCTCAGCCTAGACAGAACCTCTTTCCCTACCATGATGATCCCTTTGATCACGAGCCTAGGAGGTGATGGTGGAGTGTGCCGGGGAGAGAAACTGAGTAGTACTCATATTGTGGATCATTCAATCCATTTGATCATTAAAATTCTCACTTGCTAAAGTCACTGGTGACCACTCACATGACAAACTAATATCTCTCCATCTTTTTTTGTTTTTCTTCAGAGAAATTTATCAACATTTCTCTACCTCAAATTTTTTTTGTCAGAAAATTTTCAATCACATTCTTTCCAAGACACTGATCACTACCACAGCCCATGAATTGGCATAAAATTGCACATCTGGCCTTACTACTAAAGTAAACTGCCAAAGTGCGTTGCTCAAAGTTCTGCCCGCTAGCAAGATTTCATTTCACATTTTCTTAGATATTACACAAAGGAATTGTAATGTGATAGGTGTCTATTTGTAGTTGCTGCTGCCTATTGTGCAGAATCATCTGTAAACAAAATCTGGGCCTTTTTTCCCTCTGTCAACCCAGTGTAGGGAACTCCTAAAAAAAAAACAGCATAGTCCAAAGCAAGGAATGCAGTGTAATGGTAGTGGCATTAGCAGTATTTGTTCCTTCCTCATTTAGCTTACTCTTACTTACTCATCAAGATCTTCAATGTATTTACTCATAACTTACTCATATGGATCTGTAGTGCAGGGCAAAACTATGACTTTATGCATCATACAATACATATCAGAACATGAAGAGAAGCTTGGGCCATGTAGTAAAGTGTTAACCCTTAAGCATTCCATTTCTATAGCTCAATAGCAGGCCAAGAACTGCTTCTCAAAAGGAGAATAGCTATCTACAGAGGATAAAAACGTTTTGCTCCAATACCTTAAAAGAATATTCTACCATCAGAGAATTGGATGAGGCCCATTCAGGTCAGAAAAAACAACCTGCTTTACTCAGTCTACTAATTTAAACATTTTTCTCATCCAGAAACATCTTCAAAAACATACTCAGGGTAATATTTAACCAAATATCTGAACAGTTTACAGCCCAGTCAAGTTAACTTTTAAATATCAGGTATGTCATTAAAATTTTTTAGCATATTCTGTATGTACTTGTTTAATTTTTCAAATTTCTAGAAATGCAAATCTTATAAAGAGGAAAATCTAAGAGCATACTCTTTAAAAATAATAGCATTTCACAAAGTTTTCTAAGGTTATTATGCTTTGTAGTCATTTTTGTTTTTATATTTAAAGTAGAAAAAGTTATTTCCTTACAGGGAAGATTAGATGGCTCATCAAGACCCAAGATTTCACCTTCATTTATTTAATTGATCATATAACACACCTTGAATTTTATAAATTCTAAATGTGTTAAAAATGAATACAAAATATAGCTATTAAGTATTTTACCATAATAGATATTTTTTGCTTGATGGCACCAGAAATAGCTAGGAGATCCCAATCGTAAGATGAAGTTATTGATCAAAAGACACCTGTATAAAGCAGGGCAATGGGAAAGGAGAGGGCAAGGGTGACCAATGGATCCTTAGGAGAAAGAAACCCTGGTGTGTTATTGTACTGTAGGGTGATTATAGATAATAATAATGTGTTTCAAAAAGTAAAAGAAAGTTTTCATTATAAAAATAATGAATGAGGAGAAAAATATGTTAAACCTGATTTAAACATAACACAGGATATACATGTATCAAACATTGCATGATGCCCTGTGAATAATGACAATATTTTTGTTTTTGTATCAGTTAAATAAATTTTTTAAAAATATTGGCTAAAATAAGAAAAGCTTTTAATATGTGCGCCTTATATTGTTTGAAATAATTATGAAATGTGACAATTAAATGATTAAAAGTTTATACAAAATATTGTAGCAGGAATTACAGCAATGGGATACTCAATATTGAATCTAAATTTTTGTAATATAAATGTTTCAGTAATAGTTTTTGGTAATATTTTATTTATAAAATAAAATTATATAGTTTCAAACAGTATATGTATTTAATTGTAACATATAATTTTAATGACTGCAGATGATTCCATTGCACACTAATTAGGCTAGTAAAATAATAAGGCAAACTTTGAAGTTGATTCTACATTATTTGCCAAATTAATAGAAATTCATATACATGTAATTCTCTACCCATCTGTCTCCTTTTCTTATTTTTCCCCTTATAAGTGTTTTTATTTCCTTCTCTCCTCTTAGAATATAATGGCAATGTAAAAATATATGTAAAAATTATATTTTTATATATTGTATATATAATTATATAATTATTATATATACTTTGAAATTAATGTAGCCATCAAAACATTTTGTAACAAAACAACGTATAGAGATTTCTAAGATATAATTTAAATTTAAAAAGGAAAGTTTAATTTTACATAACATCTGATATTTTAATAATAATGGATAATTCTTGTTTATTTATTTAGAAAGATACTCATCAAACAAAGAGGAATTATTTGGCTTTTAAGGAATGTATGTTGGGTGCTTTAAAACTTATATCCATTTCTCTCTGGTGCATTTTATGGTTTAGAAGGAACAGTTAACTATTACATGAAATCTGGTGTGGATCCTGATAAGCATTCAAGTGTGCTATGTAATTACCACACAAGCTCATCCTTCCTAATCGGTTCAGCAAAGGAAGCTATCCCTGTGGAGGAAATGTAAAAGTGAGATATGACAAATATTTTGATAAGGGAAAACAGAAAAGAAAATTGGGTATTAAAAGGTGAGAGAAACAAATGGAAACCTCAGGTGTGAAAGTGGGGACAAGCCTTCCAAGAATTGAAATAAGTGTAAAATGAAAGAATCAGTAAGGATAAAATGTCTAGAGAAGACCTAAAAAAGTGGCAGAGAAGTTGCCTCCAGAAGCCAGATTATTGAGGATGGATAAATAAAGATATGAATTTAAAGCAATTACAACAACAAAAAAGTAAACATAGTTTTCAAAATTAGTATTATCCTTTTTAAAAGAAGAGGATTGGATTAATAAAAACAAACAAAAAAGGAAAACATTGTGTCCAGTATAGCAGGGTAATTTACAGGAGACTGACCTTGATTTGTAGGACTTTAAACATTGTGCCTTTTTGAAGATTTTTAAGCTAGATAGTTACATGGCCATATTTGTTATGTAGAAAAATCACCAACTTTAGTACAGGAAACTGTTTGGAGCTAAGCTAGACTAGAGGCAACAGCGTCAGGGGATTGATGGAGAGTCCCAGATAAGATACAGGGAAGAAAAAGGGCCAGGGTGGTCCGAAGAGACAGAAGGATGGAGAGGATATTCCAGAGAAGGAAAGACTATGTGACTATTTACAGGGGCTTAAAAGCAAAGTAGGTGTACATTATGAAACAAGTACTTCATTTTGGCTATCATGGAAAAAGATTTCACCATAACCATGTCAACAATGGAATGGGACACTGAAGAAAGTGATGAGGTCAGGACGTAATGTGAGTTGTGAATTATATGATATAAAATAACATAGGAGGGGTTGGCTGCTTAAAATTCCAGATTTATTTGAAATAAATTCTTTTAGCGATTTTAAAATAAGTGAAGAATTACTATTTCTTTTAGTCTCAATTGTGTAAAATATGTCAGTGAATATTATTCTTCTGGGTAACTGAAAGTGTGGACATTTGGTCAACATCACACTTTTCTATCCATTTATCTGTACATATTTTCTCCACAAAAAATGATAAGTATGTGAGATGATAGGTTTGTTTATTATCAGAACTTAATCATTTCAAAATGGTTTAGTTATTTTACAATGTGAACATATGTATAAACATCACATTGTGTCCCATACTCATATATAATAAATATTAATTAATATTTTAAGTCTGTAATTTTAGAAGTGTCAAGATTTCAAAAATACTACAATTTTTCCAACTCAAATTTTCTGTAAATATGTGATTTATTTCTTTTAATAGTATTTGATGAGCTTTAAACATTAAAATTATTTTTATAGAACAGTTGTTTCAAAAAAAGAATGTAATTCATTAAAAATTGTCATGTTTTTAAGACATGATTTATAAGGACAGAGGAAAAGCATGTGTTTTGTATCTCTTGGAATTTCACATGTCCATAAAATATATCATTTTTCCCAAAGGCAAACAGTATTATTGGAAATGTGCTTTCCCATAGCCATACAGAAAACTATCCAGGAGTTCAAAATTCAACCACTGGTTGGTCTTCCTGAGCACAGAATCATAACTTCTATGCTATTAATGCAAAGCTCATAAAATTAAGTTTCAAAGTAAGGTATTCATCTTAAATTTATCATTATAATATGTTCAGAAATTTCTCATATCATACCTTTGAGTTTAGTTACTTTAAATGTAATTAAGATTCATTGATATTTTCCACACAAGATCTAGGTTAATGGGTTTCTTTCTTTTCAGCACACTAGAGGTTTAAATCTTGGTAGTATTCAAACCATGAATACCGTTGAAACATTGTGTTTTGAAAGAGGTATATTTATTTTCATTTCATTTTAAAACTAGCTGCATATGACATCTAAATACAATTGCTTACAAAAGTTCGGTATAACAAAAACTGAAATGTTTAGGTTTCCCCCAGTGAAAATTAAGATATTCATTAAAATTATCATTGCAGTAATGTTATGTGGAGACAAATTTATTTGTGCCAAATTTACTTTTACTGTAATAGTAATGCATATATTTACAGAGCTCTTCTTTTCTACCTCTTTAAAGCTTCACACTGACCAAGACAAAGGAGATGGAAATTTAAAATACATATTAACAGGAGATGGGGCTGGCAGTCTGTTCGTTATAGATGAAAAGACAGGAGACATTCATGCTGCAAAGAAATTAGACAGAGAAGAAAAGTCCTTGTACATTCTTCGAGCCAAGGCTATAGACAGAAAGACCGGGCGGCAGGTGGAGCCAGAATCGGAATTTATCATTAAAATCCATGATATCAATGACAATGAGCCAAAATTCACAAAAGACTTATACACTGCCAGTGTTCCTGAAATGTCTGGAGTTGGTAGGTATAAACTAATCTGTGTGAACGATTTTGTTTGATTGCTAAGGTAGTTATTATGGAGATGTAGTTATGATATGTGGCCTTTCTCAATATAAAAGCTGCAATTAACTCCTTTTCAAATATTTTCCATTTATATATATTAATGTTTCATGTTATATTGTAAGTTATTTCACTTCCTGGGAACCAACATTTTCATTTCTACTTACCTGCCACCCAAGTAGAATCCATTGCTACCTGAAAGGAAAGGAATAACAGAAAGTGAGCAGTGCTGGACGATTTTGTTTATATTACCTTGAATAATAACAACTAATTCTGGGGCTTGACATATTTCTTCTGGACTATTTCATTTGATTATTAAGACAACCTTATCTTTTAGGCATGAGAAATAGATCTTTAAATCCTCATTTTGAAAATTAGGAACACAAGATTCAGGAAGATTTAGCAAATTAATTAAGATCAAATAATCTGGTAGTATCACGGCAAAATTCAAGTTTTGTTTTTGCACACATTATATTATAAAACATTGGTTATCATGCAAACAAAATATTTCTCTTTTTATGGCTGCCCATGATTTTGCACACCATATGTAATCGTGCAAAAATTTTATCTGTATGTGTTCATGAAAGAAGAGCTAACTCTTAAGTCATAAAATATTTCTAATAAACAGTGATAAAACTTATAATATCAAAAATGTGCAAGAATTTTCTCAAATTTAATACACTTTGAGTTTTACTTTTATCATTATTATTAATATATGTATCAATACAAAATATTTTCTATACCTGGAGGAAAAAGTTTACGTGCTGCTCCTGAGAGCTTGGTGTAAAATTCTTAACTGTGTATACTAACAGAAGAACTAAGAGTTTATAAAGAACTTAGTTTATCTAACCTCAAATCATACCTATTCGAGGAAAGTACAGCTCTGCTACTGTGTTTTCAGGTATTCCCTTACTATATGAAAGGGGCTAACAAAATTAGACTGGAATCCTGTGAAACCATAAAGCTCTGGAATAAACCACGAATGACTGTGTTTTTACAATGTTGTTTCAGTGCGTGTTAACTTAGTACAGTTACCTGGATTTATCTATATTGGTCCAGCAGTAGGCTAATTTAGGAACACAGCATGGTTTCTTTGTGAATTTATATTTGAAATGAAGGCCCATCTAAAATTATATTCTCCTTATCAACTTCCAACTGAAGTGGATTTTCAAATAGTTTGGTCTTCTGGTAACATTCTGGCTTTTGTAAAATGTTACTTTTGTATGGATGTTACTTCGCCAGATATTTTGACATCTGACAATACAAAACCTTTCCCTTACCCTTCTTCAGAAAGATTTGACATTTAGAAAAGTAAAAGACACAATTATGATGAAAAAACAATTGAATTTGAGAAATTTTGATAGTGATTGATTCAAATTTGAATACAATTTAAAAATTTTAGAAACTTTATTTGCAAAAGCAGAATATTCCCTCTGTCAAAGAGTACCGATACTTAAATTCTAATAACTTATATTTTCTCTTACTAAATTCTTTTCTGATAGTTTATGAACTATTATCTCACTGTACACATTTCTATCAACTCTCTGCCTAATCAAATGTATTTTCTCATATTAAATATAAGTGTAATCTAGTGCCTATTTATATTGATTGAATATGTAACAATATAAAAATTGAACTAAATACTTTTATATATTTGTTTTAAAACTCTTCAATGGGGCTGGTGAGATGGCTCAGCGGCTTAAGCGCCTGCCCGGCAAGCGCGAGGGCCCGAGTTCGACTCCCGGATCCCACATACGAAAAAGGGGCCGGTGATATCGCTCAGTGGCACGGGCGCCTACTGGCACGCGAGGTCCTGAGGTCGACCCCCTGGTACCCACACAAAAACAAAACAAAACAAAACAAAAAAACTCTTCAATGATTCAATAGCTCATAATAAAATGCACAAAGTAAAGTTTATGAGTGAAAGGAAGTTTATGGATTAATGGTTCCGAAAGTGCTTTCTGTATTTCATTTACATAAGCTTTAAATTGTGGGCAGGACAACTTTAATTAGTGTAAGGCTGAAAAGTGAGAATTTGAGCCACTGCCAATCACCTTCCTTCCAAGGGTAGGATGCCCACAAAACTGAGAAGAATACATAAGAGGCATCTGTGTGGCTCTGATTGCAGCTTTTGGTGTTAATAAATAAAGATGCAAGAATATAGATAAAAATGGAAAGCAAATAAATCTTAATCCTAATTTTAGAGTGTAGTTTTTATTTCTTACTGATCTGACACCAGTGAATTGTTCCTTTTTGGGCCACCCATAATATTTACATGTGATTCTATCTTTAACTATGAACGTACAGATTAATATACACAATACGGGACAGAAGACACTGTATTGGCTTCATCACCTCATTCAATAAATGTGTACAAATGAATCAAAAGAGTTAAACCGACTCTTCTGAAACTATACAATGTCAGCTTTTGACTAGCATAGATCTTAAAAGAAAAAAATTAATTAATAGATGCAGTTATTTTACCAATCCCCATGCATATTTTTGTACATTGTTGTTTGCTGTGCTAAATGTAATTTGAAAATCTACTTCATCAGATCATGAGAAACTCTCCCAAAATAATATTTTTCTCATTTGTTGTATTAAATCAAATGCTCCTCTCAGAAAACACTTGTCCAAATGACAGATCAAAAGGGGAAAACCCTCAGGGGGTTTTTATATGATTTTAAATACATTTACACTCATATTCATATACAGAGACTTACACACCTACCTATGTAAAAAGTAGGTGTATTCTAGGGGTGTGCCTCAGTGCTAGAGTGCTTTCCTAGCATGAATGATACCCTGGGTTCAATGGCCAGCTCTGCCAAAAACACAAACCGAAACAACTGAAAAACTAGGTGCTTAATAATTCCTGAAATTGTGTGCTCCTTTGTTGCAATATTCATAAGTTACTTCAAAGAAAATAAACTGTTGGCTCATTGTTAATTATTGCACGTGTAATTTTCTGTGCTTTTATTTGTATAAATAAACCTTTTTACAGAGGAAAACTGAAGGGTGATTTAGGAGTTCTGAACATATATAAATTACATGCTGACAGTTTAAAATCATGCATATCAAAAAATAGACATAAATGAAATGAGACACAATAATTTAATTCTAATATTATTTTCACTGTATTAGTGACTTTCATTTAAACTGACAAATTGACAAACTACAATTAATTTGGAGAGGGAATGAAATCTAATGAAATAAAATGAATTTTTTATCTTCCAATGATCTCCTGCAATCTGCCTCTTCTTTTCATTCATTTTTGTTTCTTAAAGTACCATGACTTATTTTTCTCTCACCAACTGCTGTCTTAGTTTCCCTCCACCTCTGTTTTTTTTTTTAAAACCGTATGTCTTATTCCACTTTAGCTCTCAAAATCAATATAATTCTTTACTTAAATTCAAATGATTCCAATAAGCTCATGAAATCAGAAATGCATTAGCAAGTTAAGAATATGTAATCTGGATGAATACAAATATGTGTAATTAAGGAAAATGACATAAATTTTGATTAAAATGTTAGTAGAAGGTCCCTACATTTTATATTTCTAGTTTCTTTCAGTCATAATTCTATTGACTAGATTTTTCTATCAATGTCCTATATTTGTATGCATTCATCTTTAAGGAAATTGCTGTTGTATAAATTTGGTGGTTTGATAGATCACTCTACACGACTTATCCTGTCACCCTTCCTACACTGTAGAGGATTTTACAACCAGGAATTCCTCTGTGGTTATTTGTGAAAAACAAATAAATCAGTCAGTGAATAGTTCATGCCCTAGCTGGAGCCCTTTGTTAGAGATAAACTGCCTGGGAGTCAATAAAGAACCCAATCACATCAATGACACAGTTGGGCTATTTGGTAAAACATTTAAAATAATTAGTTTTTCTTTACTCAGACCGATTAGGTCTAATGTCACTTACTGGGTTTGTGATCAAGACCAACTTCTTTTTGCTTCAAGACCTACATCTTACATATTATATGAAGAAAAAGTAATAATGCAACTGAAGTACTGAGAACTCTGCCTATCCTGTAGTGAGCATTTTATAAATGTTTGTTTTCATTGCAAATTTATGATAGATACTCTGTCAGGTTTTAGAGACAAAATATTGAATAGAATCAGACTTGAGCCCTACTCAAAGATTACATTTCGAAGGAAAAAACATACATCTCGAAGGAAAAAACAGATACATCTAACAAAAGATGGTTTTAATTCCCGTTCATCTGATTCATAGTCTCTTTTTGTTTCCATTGCACTGACTCTAAACATCACCACTACTTCTCCTGCTGGTGACCCCCAAAGCAAAAACACTTCTTCAAGGGTGCTGTCCACTCCTGCTCCTCAAGACAATAACTATCATCTCCCATGGCAGAGACGGTTAATTCAGACTCCAAGAAGAATGGAGATGCAAAGAATTACTTCTTTCTTCACTTTTGATAACTTATAACAATTTATTCTAACATTGAGCAAAGTTAAAATAAATTCATATCTTTTCTATAGGACTCAAAAGGAAGGCCTTTGGACATAGATTAGGATAAAATCTGTATTATATGTGTTATTTTCTGCTTCCCCCATGCATAAATTGATCATGTTCTTTTTCTCTTTTCATCGTACCATTATATCAACAATTCCAGAACAACTCCACTCATAACAGAAGTTCCTAAAATCTTTACTGAGAAAGTTATTGATTCACTTTTAATATTTCTTCATGATTTACTATTATGAACTCAGCTTTTTCACTTTTAAATTTTCTTCTAAAATGTTATTAATTATATGTTAAGAAAATAGTGGGTTAAAGATTATAATAAACATTTTTATTCTATAATATATTTTATTTAATATGTATTGTATGCACGACTTATTTTAATATGATAAATTCTCAAAATAGCAACATTGAAATACTGCTGAGACGTATTGCTATGAGAAATATTCCCTAAATTTGTCACCCAGGCTTCACTGCATTTATATTTATATTTATACTTACATTTATTAATACCCACATATGTCTATGAAAGAAAATATTTCCTACAACTGACTGGGGAAAACAAGGAAAAATACATATTTTGAAAAATGTAGTCAGTTAAAAAAATGAAAGTGGTGTGTTATCTTTTGTCCTGTCTCCAAAACAAATATAAAATTAGTATAAAATGTAGAAATCATTTTATTTTAAATATTTTTACTATATAATATTAACCACATATAAGTCATTACATTTTTGGAAAAAAAAATCTATTCCCTATAGTCCAACTAACTAGGTGTTTTTCTTTTACTCTTTTCAAGTATAAAGAAATCATCACAGATATTTTATCACTGTTTACCAGTTTCAACAGCATCCATAAGTAATACTATGATTTTGAGAAGTGGAGGAAATTTTTTATAAGGGTGATTTTAGTTTTTTAGTCACTTCATAGGTTTGATGGGACCAATCTTTAGATTAACTTCCTTTTTTTTCCTAAGCCTAACTATTTTTATGTTAAGTTCAATGAGCATATATCAAAAATATAGAACAATCAAAACAAATTCCACCACAACACATATTGAATAATATAAAAATGTACAGAAGATTGTTTTTACCTGTAACTATGTGAAAGCTTAAAATGATACTTTTTCACCTGGTAACAGCAACTGTCATAAAATTGCTGAATTAACAAGTTACACTTTCATAATATTAAAGATTAAAAATTCATGTTCAAAAATCTCCAAATGTGAAAAGAATTCTCATCCTAGCTAACATTTTAGCTTAAGATTATACAAAAAGATTAAATACCAAACAAAATGTATGTTAACTGGAATTCTGAGCATTATTGTGGGAGAAATGGCTTTATCACATTGTCTTTGGTCTACACAGAACATATGTGTATACTTTTTCAATGATAAAAGCTTTCAGTTGAGATAAACTGGGTGGATATGTAGTGCTTCCATTCACTCACAGGGATAAATAAATTCCATTACAGTTGGGAGAGGCCTTCAGTGTAAGAGTTTAAATTCTCATTGTATGTGAATTAATTTTAGAAAATATAAAAAAGTCTAGCTAAATTCAATTGCTAAAATTCAAGTGCATTGACAGGTAATGAGCTGCTAGGATTAATGTTAATGGATGATATATTTATTAGGGGAAATTACAGAAGCATGTAGACAAAATTAGAAATATAATTATACATGTTATGTATGAATAAAACGTGGATTGTTTAAATAGGTAAAAGGATAAATAAGGAATTCACTCTAAACTTCAGAATCTATTGAATGATTACAAAACTTTTGAAAAGTTTTGTGTAATATACTGAAAATGTCCTACAACTTCAAGGTACTCAAGGGAATGCATGGTAGGATTCACTTAAGAGTGATTTTAAAACTATGCCATGAATTTTTATAGAGATATACAGCAAAAGAAAAGGAAAGAAAAGAGAAACATCCATCAATATGTTCCTTTATGTCTACTTCACTTTCTTTTTTACTGTATTTTATTTATTTATGTTTTTGTGGTACCGGGGATTTAACCCAGGGTTTCACATGTGCTAGGCAAGTGTTCTACCACTGAGCTACACCTGAATCCCTTAATTACTAATACTTGCCCCTTTAAAGAACCAACATCTGGGGCCGGTGAGATGGCTCAGCAGCATAAGCGCCTGCCTTGCAAGCGCGAGGGCCCGAGTTCGACTCCCGGATCCCACATACAAAAAAGGGGCCGGTGATATCGCTCAGCGGCTCGGGTGCCTGTTGGCGTGCGAGGTCCTGAGGTCGACCCCCCGGTACCCACAAAAAAAAAAAAAAAAAAAAGAACCAACATCTGTTAAAAGATAGTTGCTTCTGATCATTAAAAGGAAATTTAATTTCATAATATAAAATTAAGCAAATACTATGAATACCTAATTCATGTTATGCAGTATAACTTTCTCTTTTTGGGGACAAAATACCCAGCACCCACAATTTAAAGAAGAGGTTTAATTGGGCCAACAGTTTCTTGAATTCAGTCTTTACTGGCTGGCCCCATGACAGAAGCATCATGGTGGAAGGGAATGGCAGAGGACAGTTATTCACCTCATGGCAGCTAGAAAGCAGATAGAGAAAAGTTTCAGAGGAGACAACCATCCAAAGGCATGACCCTAATAACATACCTCTGCCAACCAGCTCCCCCCAACATCGCATTTAGCTATGAATTCATCAATGGATTAATCTGCCAAGGGCCCTATGGTTCAATAACCTTTGAAAAGCCTCACCTCTGAAAACAGGAGACTGCGGGGGATATTTTAAATGTAAATGACAACATTGTGCCCTTGGCCTCCAAAAGATTCACATTTACCTCATAACACTAAGTGCACTTAATCTATTTCTAAGCATTGCCAAATCTTAATAGTACCAGTGTTTCTAAAAAGTCCAAATCCAAAGGCTCCTTTGAGACTTAAGAAAAACTCTTAACTGTGAGTTCCCATGAAAATAAAAAAAAAAAAAAAAAAAGGGAAAGAAAGAAAGATGAATACTTGCAACATGCCAATGGCACAGGGTAAACATTTGCATTTCAAGAGAGAGGATTAGGGGGTAGAAAAGAATCAGACCAAAGCAAGACCAAAAACCAGCAGGGTAAATATTAAATCCTATAGCTCAATGTCTAGCACACAGGGCAGGTTTTGAATAGATGAAACTCCAAAGGGCTTGGGCAGCCCCACCCCAATGGCCTTGAAAGCTGCAGCCATATGGCCTCTCTCTTGGAGTGGCTTCTCTTATGTTCTGGGGCTTTACTTAACACAATCTAGTTCTTTGCATCTACAACTTTCTGAGGTCTCCAATGCTCCTTCAGCTTCAGTCTCATAGCTTAATATACGGCAGTATCAGCAGCACATTTCTTAGCCTCCTAGGCTTCCTCTGAAATGTGGGTGAAAGCCACCATGACCACACAGTGCTTGCATTCTGCATGTGTGTATAACTACACCATGTGGACAATGCCAAGGTCTTTCAGCACTGCTGAGCAGTAGATGGGCTCCCTTGGACCACAGCTGCAGAGATTTCTGAGTTCCTCAGTGGCTGAACTCAGGGGAACACTTCCCTAGGTGGCCCATAATGAGCAGGGTACCCAAAGGCTTTTTTTTTCAAAGAAGAGTATTTCAAAAAAATTTACCCTTTTATACCCTTGAGCTTGTGAAGAGGGAGGTCCAGACATTTCCTGAGATTCTTTCAAGGCATTTTTCCTGTTGACCTGATGCAAAGTAATTAGCTTCTTTTTAATGGCAATAATCACTTTAGCAGCTGCACTTTCTTTGGTTTCAAATTTATATGCTTTTTGGTTTCAAATTTATATGGGTTAAAATTTATTTTGAAAAAAAATTTTTGCTCATATTCTTGCCCCAAATTCTCATAAATCTTACTAAAAACATCCAGTGGTATCTCTACCACAGCCTGAATATTGGGCTGTCTTGAACTTTCCTGTGCCAGATTAACTAGTTCACTGCTTTTACTCTCCTGAAAAGTCTGAGGACATGGGCAAAATGTGCACGAATTTTCTACCAGAGCATAACGCACATAGCTGAAGTCCAACTGCCAATGGAGTCCTTGTTCCCAACAGAAACCTCCTAACCCTGGCCTTTACTATTTGCTTTTCTATAAATAATTTGGTTTTCCGAACTCTGGTCGGAAAATTCTATCAAGATTTGTTCACAGCATTCTAAAACTTCTCTAGCCAATGTCTCCAAACCTTACTCTTCATACTAACTAGTTACAAAGGCTTCTAAAACATATAGTCAGGTACAATCACAGTAATGACCTCATTTCTGGAATGAACTTTCAGTATTAGTCAGCTTTCCTGACACTGGGAAAAAATACCCAACCCCACAACTTAAAGGAGGACACTGCTCACCTCATATCAGGTAGGAAGTAGAGAGGGAAAGGAGGAGGTGAGTAACAAGGTATAACTTGAAAGTACACTGTAGGGCCAGTGAGATAGCCCAGTGGCATAAGCGCCTGCCTGGCAAGCGAGAGATCCTGAGATCGACTCCCGGTACCCACATTAAAAAAAAAAAAAAAAAAAAAAAAGTACACTGTAACATGACACACACCTTCTAAACAAGCCTTACCTCCTAACAGCACATTGAAGTTATCATTGGATTGATCCACTGATAAGTATATTTCTTTATGATCCAATTACCTTCCAAAACCCCCAGTTCTTAATATAGGATACTACTGAGGGATATTTTATGTCTAAGCCACTGTAGTATATACATGCATATAATTATATTCAATATACATATTGTATATCAATAGGTGTAATCATATCTATATTATCTAGCTTTTAAAAAGAAGCACAAACACTTCATAACAATGTATATCTTTGTACACAAAAAGACAATAAAACTTTTATAGTTCAGTAGTCTTTCTCTCTCCCCTCTTCTCCCCTCCTCTGCTCTCTCCTCCCTTCTCTTTTCCTCCCCTCCCCCCTTTTTTCTGGTACTGATGATTGAACCCAGGACTTCTCATATCAAAAGCTTGTATTCTACCACGGACCTGTATGACATTTTTGTTTCTCCATAATAATATAATAATGAAATCTCTTTTTCAGTGTATCTAAGACATGTTAATTTACCAGAGTAAAGAGCAGCAGGGAATTAGAAATTTTGAATTCATCTTTACACATTTCCACTTATCAGGAAATGCATTAATTGAAATTTCACATTCTTTCTAGTTCTTAAAAAATTATCTCTTATACTATTTATACTAAATTAATAAATCATTTCATTGGCCTCCTTATATACATCTTTGTGATAAAATATATTTTGACTCTACATTATCTTAGATAACAATAATTTAAAAATGTTTAAATTTAGGAAAAAAATCAAGGAAAAAGCTATTTTTCTAACAAACACTATTTATAGCAATTATTCAGGAAAATATTTCAAAGTTTGACGTTTTCACAGATCTATATCTGGGGGATGGCTTTATGCAGGTACATCTGTTATTCAAGTGACCGCAACAGATGCAGATGATGCCAACTATGGAAACAGTGCCAAAGTGGTCTACAGCATATTGCAAGGGCAGCCATACTTTTCAGTAGACCCAGAATCAGGTAAAAATTTTTATTATTTGTTTTGTATCTCATTATATAATACACCTGGATGCATGCCTATTTCAGTGTTTTTCAAATATATCTAAAACCCATCCATGCAGTACTGTTTCTGTTTCTTTCCTACAGTTATTACGTAGAAACAAAACAAACTTCCTATGACTGAAACAACATATTTGAACCCTTAGTTCTTTAAACTATTATTGTTATTATTATTATTATTATTTTGGTAGAGGGAATTGAACTCATGACCTCATGCTGCCAGGCAGGCGCTGTGCCACTGAGCTATATCCCCGTCCCTAAACTATTATTTATCGGGTTTAAATTTAGCATGCTAAGTAGAAAATTTCACAAAGATTCAGCACATTAAGCAGCATAAAAATGCTCAAAATCTAAAGAATGTGACAATTAGTAGAATTAAATTTAGTTCTTAAACTTTCTGACAAAATTCACTTTTAAATCAAAAGAATAATTAGATTGACTTAACAAAGCTTATTCAGTAAAGAATAATCCATGGTAGATTTCATTATTTTGTGAATTGTGTTAAATTGGTTGTGGAATGAAGGACTATTTAAGCACAATATTTTTTTTCCATCTGTGTTACTAACTTCTATAAAATGGACCTTGCATAGTTTATTTTAAATGTCAGTGACTGAATCGTCTACTTTTATTTTTACAAAAGGCATAATAAAAACCGCATTACCAGACATGAGCAGAGAAAATCGAGAGCAGTATCAAGTGGTTATACAAGCCAAAGACATGGGTGGCCAGATGGGTGGCCTTTCTGGGACCACCACCGTGAACATTACTCTGACAGACGTCAACAACAATCCTCCTCGGTTTCCACAGAGTAAGAGTGGTTTCCTTGATCTCATGTTGAAAAGTTTCTTGCGCATACAACTGACAGAATATATTTGTGTTACTATTTTCACTATTTGTTTTTGCATAAAGTAAATTGACAGCACCTCCCTCAAAAAAAATCAAAATTTTATCCAAATTGAAAATGATCATTTGCATCAACGAGTGCATAGTGAGCAAAAGCAAGTACATGAGCTTCTTTTAGAATTTTAAGTATCGTTTCATAGCTTTTGTAAGAGTTAGAAAGTTTTCCAGACTAACTTGCCAACATCCATTGTGATCATCTTTTCCTTCTGATCTTGCTTAGGAGTGTGAGCTCTTAAGTCTGTGTGCTAGAATTCAAATCTAAGTCTATCACTTGCCTTGCCTCCGATCTCTTGTTTACACAGCATGTAAATACTATAAGCCATATTGGTTTTATAAATGTGGACTTCATGTTTAACCTCTCTGAAATCACTACTATGTGATATCTTAGTGTCCTCAGAAAACGGGTTTGAGAGTATTATAGTAATAATAAAATGCTAAGGACTAGATCCTGAAATACAAAAAATTTCAAACCTAATGTCATTTAATCCTCATAACAAATCTATGTGTTAGGGGCTATTATTATCTACTTTATTGTATAGATACAGACATTTACATCAAAGTTTGTAGAATTTAACTAACTTGTCTGCTGGTGAGAATTCAAACTAATACTTGGACTTCAAAACTCATTTTCTTAACCACAGAACAAACCAGAAAGAGACTTTGAAGTAAAAACAGATTTTTTTCCCCCAAGTCAGCCAAATGATTTCCCTAAGCTTGGGACTGAAGATAATTGACCTGTGTTGGACTTAGAGGACCAGGATGAGTATTAATTAGATTACCATGGAGGGACTTTGATCTTACATAGAGTTCAGAACATAATAAACGTTTAAAAATATTTCCGACTTCAGTATTTTTTGTAGATCTCCCTATTGTCTCCCGATAGTAAAAAACTAAAATTCTTTGACGAATACTCAGAATACAATACAATGATTTGCTAGTAAAAGCCATTTCTTAAAGATATGAACATTAAAACAAACCAAAAACCAAAAAGGGACACAATTATTTGTAATATAATTTTTATGTCCCTAATATGGAATAAAATAAGAAACAAATTTTTACAATAATTGAATACATGTAAAGATGTGTGATGACATTTTTGAAAGCCCCATATAAACAACAAATATTTTTTTCATGTCAGTTTAAATCAAAAGTTCCATATTCTATCATCAGGTCTTCCTTCTGTTCTCTAAATAATCTTGGGACATAAGTCTGGGACATAGTTCTCATTTAGAAAATGAGACTTTTATGCCTTTATTCATTATTTTCTCACCTTAATAAGTATATAATTTTAAGAGCTTATAAGACAATATGATGAAAATCTATCCCAAGTTAAAATTTGTTTAAGTAAAAAATACAGAGAAAATTGAAAAAAAGTCATCCAAACATGAAGTGTCTAAGGAGCTCTGATTTAACTCGCAGGCACGTATCATTTTAATTCTCTGGAATCTGCACCTCCTGGAACCCACCTTGGAAGGATAAAAGCCAGTGACCCTGATATGGGGACAAACGCGGAGATGGAATACAGCATCGCAGAAGGAGATGGGGCTGACACGTTCGATGTCCTCACCGACAAGGACACACAGGAAGGAATCATAACCGTCAAAAAGGTTCCTTTTTTCTGTCTTCACTTTTTTACTGAGTGCTGCAGTTTCCTCTTGCTTTTCAGTAAAGGAAAGAAAAGCTTTAATTTTCCCTTTTATTTATGCGGTCTATCTTTCACAGAAGTGAGACTAGTAGTAATTTTACTTCAAATAAATGAAGCATCTTCATCTCTGATGATTATAAATTGATATAAAAGTTCAAATGATTATGTTTGAGTAAATAACAATCAGACCAGAACTGAATTGTACTCATTTTTGTATTTCTCTATGTGAAAAATAAGTATACACTAGCCACTGTTACCACATACATTTTCCAAAATATTTTAATTGCAAATGTGATGGTTTACTTAAATAAGTGGGAACCTAGAAATACTGTGTGCTTCATTTAGGCTTTCTTGATTTTTAATGCAGTATGGAAGAGTATTCTGAAACTTTACATAGAATAATGTAGTCAATATTAATTATTATATGTTTAATTTTTCATTTATATCTTGCTTTCTATAAGTGCTCAAATTACTGAAAAAATAACTTTATTCTAATCTTGAGCACTAGTCAGTCTTTCTTCTGATTTTAAATATATGTAACTTTCATAATAGTGATATACATAAATTACACATCTACTAAATAATGCTTCATTTGGCTGTGACTGACAAAATTGAAGTACATTAACCAGTGGGAATCAATAATAATATGCCTTCTATTATATTTATTTAAGCAACATAAATTAGAGTAAGGCAAAACAAAGATGTATCCATTTATTTGATGTACCGCTGAAGCAATAATCAAGGAGCCATAATGTTTGGCATCAATAAAAATCAGGATATTAAATTTTGAAATTGTCACCCATTGCCTTGCCTTCTAAATCATGCTGAATTTTTCTTGTTTTATTTAACTTCAGAATTTAGATTTTGAGAAAAAAATGCTGTACACTTTAAGGGTGGATGCAAGTAACACTCATCTTGACCCACGCTTCTTACACCTGGGACCTTTCAAAGACACAGCAGTGGTCAAGATATCTGTGGAAGACATAGATGAGCCGCCTGTGTTCAGCAAGCTCTCGTACTTGATAGAAGTTGATGAAGATGTAAAGAAGGGCAGCATCATTGGACAAGTCACAGCGTATGACCCAGATGGCATGAACAATTTAATAAAGTAAGTACTTTGAAGAAGTTATTTTTGCAAAAGACTAATTATCTATTTTCAAGTCATATAGGAAAAATTTTATTGCACAGTGTAGAGTCAGCCACCGTAACTCAAGCTTCCAATGAAAAACTCTTAGCTGGATTGACATCTAAAAGCTCTAATTATATTATCTCACTTTGCTGTTATGTTGCCACTAGATAGATGTTATTATGATATTTCTCTAGGGATGATAAGACTGACTCACTGAGCACTTAAATAGTTAGTCCAATATTAGTAAAGCCAAGTTCTGAAAAAGTTAGGCCGTCTATCTGGCTCCAGATTAGTCAGAGGTTTGAATCTCTTTAGTGTTGGTGTTTTTCTTGTCCATTGTCTCTCTTATTTAAATTGTAATACAATAAAAATGATTAAAAACTAAATTTGGAAATCTTGTTTTTCTAGAAGTATCAAAATACCTTTTTTTAAAAATAATCACCAAAACTACAGTATAATAGAATATTGAGGGAATATTGTGTCAGTTATATTCCAACTGTGACACCGTGTTACTAAAGAACTGATGATATGCAGTATAAGTCAGCAGGAAAGGTCCATGTCTTGTTATTAATAGCATATCATGCGGTCCCAAATTTGACTATTATATGCGTCATTCAAAATCTAGAAACTGAAAGGATTCTTAAAATTTTTTTCTTGAGGAGAATGTAAATATATTTACAACAAAAATGGATATATTGGGCGGGTGAGATAGCTCAGCTGCATAAGCACCTGCCCGGCAAGCGCAAGGTCCTGAGTTCGACTCCCAGAACCCACATAAAGGAAGAAAAGGGCCGGTGATATCGCTCAGTGGCACAAGCGCTTGCCTGGCAAGCGCGAGGTCCTGAGTTCGACTCCCGGTACCCACATTAAAAAAAAAGTGGATATATTAGGTGGATGGATGAAGTTGAATACTATATAGAGGACAACAGGAAAGAAGAGATAGATGAAGAATAAATTACCTGTTAAATGTATGACTAGCAAAATACCTAAAATTGTATTTTACTTAAAATGTCAGTGTTTAATAAAGCAACATAAATTGTTAAATTTATTTGCTGCCATTCTTCAAACATGATAAATTCACATGCACCATATAAAATGAATTAACTATGTAATATTCAAAATTATATTTGCTGTACTAAATACTTCCTAAAATATATTTATTAGTGATTACATATTATTGAACATATTAAATTTACAATACAGAAAGCCTATAAATTTTAATCTATAGTTAATAAAATTATACTCATAGAATTTTTTTATTAGTTTTAGGTTAACTAGAATGTAAATCCTTGGATATTTGTGTTTTAAAAAGTAGTTTTAAATTACGTGTTTATATTATTAAAAATGCATTTAAAATATGTATTCTACTTCATATAGATTATTTCATCTAAAACATTTTTATTCAGATCTATATTTACTTTTAAATATTAATATTATGCTACGCAAGATTCTTTAAATAAAATGAAGAGGCAATCTAGTTTTCCTCTGATCAATGTATATGTACTAGCATGTTCATATGCAAAACACTTTAGATTTTTTTATTGAAATTTTATGTGGCTGATTGGTTTCAATGTCCCTTGTTTGTGAATTTAGTAAAAACATAAAAGAACTTTAAAGTATGTCCACTTTCCTATTAACTATAGATTAAATATTTTTACAACAAAAATGGATATATTAGACTGGTGGATGAAGTTGAGTACTATGTAGAGAAGACAATAGGAAAGAAGAGATAAATGAAGAATAAATTGTCTCTTAAACGTATGACTAGCAAAATACCTAAAATCATATCTTTCTTAAAATTTCATTGTTTAATATTTCTTACTATCTGTCTTTTATGTTGCTCTTTATTCATATTTTGGGTTTTTCATATAAGAGAAACAACTAGATATTTAACCTGTGTATCTAATCTGCTTTGCTTTACATTATGGTCTCAAGGTGCATCTATTTTCCTACAAATGACTCAGGTTTACTCTTCTTTATGTCTGAATAGTACTCCATTGCATATAAATTCCACATTTACTTTACCCTTTCATCTGTTGATGGACATGTAGCCCACTTCCAAGATATAGCTATTATGAGATGCATTGCTATAAATATGGGTATGTATGTATCATTCCAATGTGATGTCTTTAGTTCTTTTGGGAAGATACCTAGAAGAGGAATAGCTAGATCAAATGTGATTTCTATTTTTTAGTTTTTTAAGTAATCTTCATATTGCTTTTCATAGTGGTTGTACGAGTTTACATTCCCACCAACAACATGGAAGTGTTCCCTTTTTTCTATGTAGCCTTGCTAGCATTTTTTTATTATTTGATTTCTTGATAATAACAATTCTTTCTGGAGTGAGATGGAATCTCAGTATTGGTTTTATTTGCATTTCTCAAATGGCCAGAGATACTGAACATTTTTCATGGGTTTATTGGCCATTTGTATTTCATCTCCTGAGAAGTGTCTATCTATTCATTTCAACTGTCCATTTTTGATTGGATCTTTTATTTTGGAGGGTATTTTTTATTTTTTATATATATATTCTAGATATTAGTCCTCTGTCCGTGGAATAGCTGGCATACATTTTCCCCATTCTGTAGGTTGTGTCTTCATGCTTTTGGTTGTTTCCTTCCCTGTGCAGAAGCTTTTTAATTTGATATGATCCCGTTTGTTAATTTTTGATATCATTTCTTGTGCAGTTGGGGTTTTGTTCAGAAAGTCCTTGCCTGTGCCCATGTCTTCAAGAGTTTTATCTGTTTTGTCTTCCAGCAGATTAAGCATTTCTGTTTTAACATTTAGGTCTTTGATCTTTTTCATTTTAGTTTAGTACATGATAAGAGATATGGGCCTAGATTTAATTTTATGCATTTGGATAGCCAGTTTTCCCAACACCATTTATTAAAGATGCTACCTTTCCCCCAGTGTATAGTTTTGGCACTTTTGTCAAAGATGAAGTAACTGAATGTGCCTACAGTTATTTCTGGATCCTCTGTTCTGTTTCATTGTTCCACATGTCTGTTTTTGTGCCAGTAACAAGCTCTTTTGATCTCTGTAGCTTTGTAATATAACCTCCTGCTTTGCTTTTGTTACCCAGGACTGCTTTTCAAATTCATTAAATATTTCTGCAATATCTAATCAGTTTCAAATCCATTGAACATATTTTTTCTATTTCCCATGTTGTGTTTCTTTGTATTTCCTTCTGTAGCAGCTCTATGAAGACACATTTATATTTCTTTAAGCATACATATGTAAATGTTATGTGTTTCTCCTACGTGGTTATTCTTTCCTGCATAATATTAAACATGTGGAATGTACCTAAATACCCTTTTTAATATCATTGGAAGCTAATTCTATCAACTGTGTAATTTCTAGGTTGTTTTCAATTAACAGAATTTTTTTGGATTGACATTTTCCTGCTGCTTTGCATGGCTGCAGTTTTTTATTGGGTTACATGGCAACTTTTACAATGTTTATTCCTGAAGTAATTGCATTTTTATGAATATTTTTGAGCTTTTTTCTGATGTATCAGGTTGCTTGAAAGAGCTTAATTCACTTGGATCTCACTTTGGTGTTTTTTTGCTGCTTTTTGTTTAGGATTAATTTTGCCCTTCTAGTTAGTTAGTCAAGACTGGGCAGTTTAGCAAAAGTGCGTTAAACAGCTTTTCGTTCTACATATTAAGAACTAGAATTATCTTCAGTTTTGTAACATTTCACAAGCATTCCTCATCCATATTTTTGTTACCTCTAGTCTCTGTGACTCTTTCCTCCCATGGATCTATGTTATCTACTCCCATTCTTGTTCTGATGGGCACTCGGCTAAAGGTGTGATTGGGATTCTCCAGATTTCAGCAGTTCTCTTTTTTTGGAAGAAAACTTGGAACTCCAAACACCTTGCTTACCCCAGAATCTCAACATCATCTTTTAAATTTGGGGAGATTGGGAGGCTCCCTCTGGTTTTGTTGATTTTGCTTTCATGTGTAGGCGCATGTGTGTGTGTGTGTGTGTGTGTTTTGTGTTGTTTGAGAGAGTATTGTTATATATCAAGGCTGGGTTGAATTTACACTTCTCCTGCACTGGTGCATCAGCCTCCCAAGTACTGTGACTATAGACTTGCACCTCTGTGCTTGACTTCCATTTGGATTTCTACTTCCTGTATTATAAGAATCCACCCTCCCAAGCATATTGACTAAGTTCTAAAGTTTACTTCATTTCTTCCTTTCTCTCAGAAATTATTATGTTGGTTCCCAGTTGTTTAGTTATTTAAAAATAATTATTCCATACATTTTTGTCTATTTTTTAGTGTTTAGGGTGGTGTGATAAATCTAGTCCCTATCATTCTTTTTCCAAAAGAAGCAGCTAAAGAGCATTTAAATATACTACTATTTAATCAGTTGTAGCAATTCATTTCAGATGACACAAGAAATCTTATAGCAAAAAGACACATGTACTTTTCTGTGTGGTAATTATTCCAGTGTTATTATATTTCTCTTTTATTGAATATTCCAACTTTCAAACAGTTTATCAATCTGTCATCTTATTTTCATGTCACTGAATTAATGATATGTTTATAGCTCTCTAAATAAGTATTTATTAATTTTGAATATTCACTGATACCAAATCTCTAAAATTTTGTTACATACGTAATCCATTATAATATATATAAGGCAAATTTTTTGAAAATTTAGACTTTTAGACATTACTTGTCTTTTATCTGATAATATGCTGCAGATGTAACTTCAGAAGAAAATTTCTGGGTCAAAGACTAATAGTAAAATTTGCCTCCCTACTTCACAGTATATGAAATTGACTCATATATTTTTAAATTCATATTTCTCCCAGAAATATTTGCTTTCAATAGGGCATTCAAGTCTTGCACACACAAAAAAAATGAACTCTATTTTTACCTGTAAATCTCAGTAATTAAGATGAGAAGAAAAATACTACGAGAACAAATCCATGTCAAATTATCTTCATTAAATTATCAATTCTGCCAATATTAACAGCTTTACCTGAAAGCATAGAATAGTGGCTGATTTCTGTTAGCATGTAATTTATGAAAAACAAGATTTAGAACTCTAACTACAGTGTGAATAAAAACCAGCAATAATTCAATGAGGATGCAGCTGAGTAATATGACTCTTTTCTTGGTTCTGATCCAATTTAGAAGGATGGTTGATCGCCGGAGGAAAAATAGGCCACAATCAGCATCATGGAATCACATTTTTTTTTCAAGAAAAGCTTTGGAACTAATTCTCCACCCCAGTAAAGCTGTTCATCAAACATATTTTCTGAAATACATCTGCTACTTGTAATATGAGATTATGGTTACAATTAGCAGCTATTGTCACCTCTGCTTCACCTCATTAGTTGTCATGAATCTCCAAAATTACAGGGTTGACTATAGCTTTACAAGTTCTAAAAGAATATCTTACCTTCCTTCACACTTATTTTATGTTTAATATATTGAAAGTCCAATGATTTTTATAAGAAATCTTTTCTCCTACTGTCAAGCTGAAAAGTAAGTAAACAAAACAAACTTATTGGCAAGAGATTTAGCTATGCTTCCAGAAAATGTACAAGACTACAACATAAAACAAATGGGCATAAATACATTCATATATCAAGAAGCTACTCTCATAATTTCTTATTGTTTCAGATAGCAAAATGATAATAATCTTATAAGAAGATTATTTTTCCTGCAAGAAAAACTGTAGAAGCATGCTTCAAATGAAATTATAAGTATAATGTACACTTAACATTTACTTTTCACAATGGAATGGAGTTTTTATAGTTCATGGCTATGAAAAACATATTTATGGAAAGCAATAATTATAAAGAAAAAACTCTGACCTTAATGAATTAGTGAAACAGGTACCTAGAATCCAGTAAAGAAGAGGAACGCTATCATTACCTGTTATTGCATACTATTGATTTGCTCTGGTGTCTGTAATTCAGTCTACCTTTCTGTAGTAGATAAAACAGTAATCTGTGTTTGATTTTTAGTGATAGAACATTAGAATGGAAAGCAAACAAAAAATGGAAATGAGAGCTCAGTTTCCACAAGCTTCGTTCTGTGTCCTTTTTGCATTTCTTGTTTGCCACCCAATTGATGAGCTTGCTTTCTTGCAGAAGGTGTTCATACAAAGACTTCTGCCAAGGATCTTTTTAAACTTATTGTTCAAAATTCTTTGTAAGGAAATCCATAAAATAGTACTGTTATTATAACACATTAGCTGGGACATAGAGATAGTTTTGTTCTGTGTTGTGTTTATTATGCTTTTTGTGGTCATTGGTTGTAATCCAATGTATTTATTATTAATAGGTAAATCAGAATGTTCCTATTCTCCACAGAAAATAGAACTTGGCTGATAAACGCAAGTAAATTATCTCTGGGCTTTGACAAATTGAGAGATATCATTTGTACTGAGGAAAATTTCTAAATATAGACCTCGAAGCATGCAATGTTAAAGATAAAAAGTAAACAATTTCTAAATTATCAAATTGATACTCTTTCATGAATTCCTAACTTGAAAAATAATGACTTTTAAAGTTCAACCTAAGAATAAGACAGCCAGAAATTCGGTTCAATTTTGATCTTACACAAAGTACGAGTGAGTCAGAGCTTCACTTTTATAATATTAGAATGGCTATTTATTCCTTTATCACAGAATCCCCATGCTAATCTCTAGGGCAAATAGCAATGGGAACAGAAGAGAATTTTATTTTGCTTTTTGATCTTCCATGGAAACAGTAGGAGAAATCCAAGATCCATTCAGACATAAGCAGAAAATGATTAACCATTGACCTTTTCAACAATGGATAGACAGATGAATATTGTAAATTAAGTTTCATTCAATACAAAGATGTGGCTATGAGCTTTTACTTTACTTTCTTTGTGTTCACTTCAGATTTGTTTTTATTAATAAGCAGAATTTGGTGTATTTAAGGAAAACAAGGTAAAAGAATTTTAATGTTACAATGACTTTCTTTGCTTTTCTACTAAACGCCACACAGTAGAGATTTAGTCCCAAATATAAATGACACCCATATTAGTAACTAATTTTTTAAAGACTTGATATCTGTGAATATAAAACCTGATATTTATTTCATTTTAGCAGAGTTAAGCAACAAAAATGAAAATGAGAAAATTCCATATGACTCAACTTTAATACATTAATAATTACTTTGAAAATCAGATCCATTACAAATAATTGTGTGACTAATTGGCTAAGTCTAATATGATTTTTACTTTTAGATAAATGCATATTTTATTATGCATTTTATATGCTTATTTTTAAATCAATATTTCTACCAATCTTTTCTCTCCGGTCTTTTATACTTATCCATTCCAGAAGTATAGCTATACTTGAACAATGATCACATGCTAAATGAGTTCTGTTTTAATCTCCTAAATTCTTTTTTTTTTTTTTTTTTTTTGTGAGTACCGGAGGTCGACCTCAGGACCTCGTGCGCCAGCAGGCGCCTGTGCTGCTGAGCGATATCACCGGCCCTTTTTTCATATGTGGGTTCCGGGAGTTGAACTCCGGCCCTCGTGCTTGCCAGGCAGGTGCTTACGCCACTGAGCCATCTCACTGGCCCTAATCTCCTAAATTCTTTATGTAAGAAAATTACAATAATAATTTTTGAAAATTGAGCAAATATCACCATTTTGTAGTTCTGCCAATAATGAGGTCCCTGAGTTCTTTCCATGTGTTAGGAATGAGATGCAGAAGACAACCTGAGTCTGCAAAGTTTCTTAGTCCTTTCACCACTGAGATGAAGTTTGGTATGTTTTTCATTGGCCCAAATACTGTATTTAAAGCAAAATCCATGTCTATGAAATAATAATGTTACAATGTTCAGCAGAAAATAAAATAGGCAAGGCCTTCATGAACTATATTATACTATTATAATTATTTTTGATATCTGAATCTACTTTTGGATACTTTAATTTCAACATAATTCTTATAATAGACCAAATCACACATCCTATATTAAAGTCTCCCAAACTAAAAAAAGGAAAACACTCAGAAAATTGGGATAAATATATTTTCATGTAAAATTTTAAAATTGCCATTACTTTGCAAAGTTTAGAAATCTAAATATCTATTATTAATGTTTATTAAATTCAGTGTCAGATAGTGACTGCTATGCAGGTTTATAATAGGAGGTGAGTTTTCTTAATTAGGCAGATTGAAAAGGAGGTCATCTGTCTAATCTCTTTAATAAGATAGGAAAATAAGAACTAAAACAGAGACTGATTATTCTGTCCATCTTCTTTCTTTCTCTGTCTTTGTTGGAACCACTTTATCAAAGTTGCACAACATTCTATGTAATGTCTGGTCCCTAAACACACAGCACAGGATTCACCTACAACTCTGTCAGAAGTGTTCCCACGCCAGAACTACTGATTCAGATGCTGGGTTTTATAGCTGGTGCTGCTTTTCCTGTGTTGGGGATTAAACCCGGGGCCGCACACATGATAAGCAAGTACTCTACCACTGAGATACGAAATTAGCCCATCAAATTCTGTTGACAATAAGGCCCCAATGTGATTCATGTGAATATAAATGTCCGAGAAATACTATTTATGACTTATCTACAAACTACAAGCAGCAGATCTCAGACCAATAAAAAAATACATTACCTACCACAACATAACAGGGATTGATACAACTACAGGACTTTCACATAAGCAGGCCTTTTAAAAAAACGTTTCTTTTGAGAATGTTTAATTTTCTGTAGCTGCCACAAGTATTATCATAAAGGAAGGAGATTAAATCAATATAAATTTATTTTTTTACAGGTCAGAAGTATGGTATGAGTCTCATGAGACAAGAGGCAAGGTATAGATGTGGACAGGTCCATGTGTCTCCCCGTGGACTCTGAGAAAAATTGTTTTCTTACCCATTCAGGTTCTTAGTGGATTTTGGATCCTGGCAGCTGTGGAGACAAAGTTCCTCTTCTGTACAGGCTGTCAGTTTAAAGACTTCCCAGCGTCTAGAAGCTGCCTTCATTCTTTGGCTTGTTCCTCCATCTTTAAAGCCAGCAATGATGAGTCAAATTCTTCTCACTTTTCAAATTTACCTTCTTTTCTCCTTCTGTCTCATCTTTTCAAACCATTTTACTTTTAAGTGTTCATATGATTAGAGCAGACACATCGAAATAATCAAGGATATTGTACCATCTCAGTGTTTTCAACTTATTCACACTTGCAAAGTTACCTTTGCCATGTAAAGTTGGATATTCTGGGGATTAGGGTTTGAACATTTTGAGAGAAGAAATGCTATCTTGCCAACTACACAGCAATACAAAGCTTATGGTGACAGCTTCCATATCCGGCCTTGATGAGAAAGTAGCAGAATTCTGTAGCGATATATTTCATTTTATTTGATATAATTTGGAGCGGTAGATTAGAGGAAGACCTTTGATTCAATTGAGCTGTTTCTTGAATATAGAGTTACTCAAGAACAATGTTTTTTTTGTTTTTGTTTTTGTTTTTATGCAGGTACCGGGAGTCGAACTCAGGATGTCGTGCTTGCCAGGAAGGCGCTCATGCCTCTGAGCTATATCACCGGCCCCTAAGAACAATGTGTTTTATAACAGCCCCCGCTACATTCACATATACTCTGTGTACAGATTTTCTTATGTTGTGCTTTTTTTAGATAGCATGTAATTTATTCAGTGTTATTGGCTGTATTAAGTTTAGTATGACGGTTTAATGTATCTCAAGTACTGTGAAGGGTCTATGATAAAATAAGTGAATCAAATGACACTATAAAATCTCACTTGAAAGCTGCCAAGAGGACTCATGAGTGCAAATAATGTCTTCAATGTGCTCATACTCATATAATAGTAGTATTGGAAATGGTCAAATGTATGAAATTACTTAAATAAATATTCTATGAAAAAAACTCAAAGAATTTTTTAACATTTTACATTTCATATCTTTATCAGTTACAGGGAATTGCCTATAACTTTAAGGAAATAGTAGAAGAACTAATAACCCTGAAATGATGCCTGTACTTATGAGTTTATTTCCTGCCAGGTACTCTGTTGATCGACATACTGATATGGACCGGATTTTCAGTATACATGCAGAAAATGGCTCTATTTTTACTCTGAAACCCCTTGACCGAGAATCATCTCCTTGGCACAATATCACCATCACAGCCACAGAAATAAGTAAGTGTGAGACACATCTGTCTGCTCACATTGTCTTTCATCAGAAACAAAATGATGGCCTAAGCAGTCTTTCTCTGAGTAAAATTGTTACGTTATTAGTAAGATTTTAGAGAAATTATTAGAATTATTATTTTTTTTTGAGAGAGGGTCTTTCTATGTAGCTCAGGATGGCCTCAAACTCATGGTGATCCTCCTGCCTCAGCCCCCTGAGAGCTGGATTACAGGCGTGTGCCATGACACCCAGCAAATTATTTTAAATTATTCATCAGATTTAAATTATTTTAAGGATTATCAAATCAGTCTCTCATTTTAAAATTTATTTTCTCTAACACCTTACAGTAGGCTAGAAATACATTCTAAATTTAGAAAAATCATAAATTATCCACGTGTGATGATGCATACTTATAGTCCCAGCTATTCAGGAGGCTGAGACAGGAGGATTACAAGTTCCAGGCCAGCCTGAACAGCTACATAAGATCTCTTGCTTAGCGTGTATGAGACCCAGGGTTCCAACCCTAGTACTAGAAAAAAATTCATCTATCAATCTATGAAAATTGCTTGTTATCACTTCATTTTCAATCAAATATTCCCCTTTTTTATTGTGCTTTCTATTTGGACTACATAAGAAAGTTGAGATATGCATCAGAAATTTATCTGAGAAAGTGAATAATACAGAGCTGATTTATTGCTAAGTTACAAATGGGACAAACGGTTTTTCTGCCTCTGTGTAATTGAAACTAAAATTGTATACATGTTCTTATTGCAGATAACCCAAAACAAAGCACTCACATTCCTGTCTTCATCAGAATTCTGGATATAAATGACCACGCACCTGAATTTGCCATGTACTATGAAACGTTTGTTTGTGAAAATGCAAAACCTGGCCAGGTAAATAAAATCACTATAAACTTAAATTTTTTTTAACTTTATAAAGGCAGATAGTATTCTTTATTTGTGCACTGGGGATATAGCTTAGCGGCACAGCGCTTGCCTGGCAAGCGTGAGGTACTGAGTTTGATTCCCAGTACAAAAAAAATATATATTATTTATTTGCATAATTTTTCTTTCTTACTATTTTTATATTCTTGTCATCCTTTACTAGAAAATTCACAGTGAACTTTTACAAATGATTTCTATAACCATTTTAATCATGAAATATAGGAAATAATAGAATAATTATAATATAAGCCTTAATTTGTATACGAGGTATACAGTGAATACCATTCATGAGAGAAGCTCTCACTTGGATTCATAATTAGGCTGATGCTGAGGTATACACACTAATAGCATGGAAGTACATCATTAAATAAACATGCAGTGTGGATATGAAATTTTTCTATGTTGGCATACAGGAAATCATAACAATTGTTTTATTGATTACATTTTGCCACTTTAAATATTTCAGCCAGGGTACTAGTTAGATCTATGTGATATTTTACTTGTGATATAAAAGTTTCATATTTTTGAAATAAAAATATTTGTTATAGAAGAGCTCCAAATTCTTTTCACAATATAATATTTCAAGTACATCTAGAGTAATTATAAACAATGCAGAATATGTTCATTTTTTCAAAAAACATTATCTAATAACAATAACGTATGAATTTCAGGAGATTAATTTACAGAGTTATTTAAATAGCTCCTTCAGGAAAGTAGGCCGATGTTAAGAATCTTCTGCAATTAGATCTATTTAAGTGTAGAAAATAAGGAAAGGCCTTTTATTCTGGTTGAGATTATTATGGACAGAATGCTTATGTCCCCATTTATACATTGAAGATCTAAATCCCAGTGTGCCCGTATTTGTGGCAGAGGTTGCTAAGGTAGTAATTAAGGTTAAATGAAGTCCTTGGTGGTGGACAAGGGAGGGTCTGACAGAATTAATGTTCTTATAAGCAAAGGTACCGGAGATCTTACTCTGTCTCCGTCTTCCTGAGCTCATGCATTGAGAAAAGGCCACTTGAGGACTTAAAGAGAAGGCTATGTGCAAGCCAGGGAGAGCGTGCTCGTCACAAGCCAACCACGCTGGCAGTCTGATCTCCAACTTCCAGCTTTCAGAACTGTGAGAAAATACATATCTCCTGTACAAGCCACACAGTCTGTTTTTTTTTTTTTTTTTTTTTCTTTCATGGCAGCAACAGATGAGTAAGACAAACACAGTTATCATGTTCCATCTACATACAAAAAAACACAAGTGAAGGCAGGCTGAGTGCCACACATGTGTAACCACAACATTTCAGAAGGCTGAGGCAGCTTGGGCATCAGTGAAATATTTAAAAAAATGAAAGTCAATGTTTCAATCCACATAGAATCTTTACATAGTTACTTCAACTCAAAATTATCTTTCTTTCTTTTTGTTCTTTGAAAGATATAATAGGCATATTCTCAGTTCAGTAAGTGATTATTTTTATTTGAGGTTGAATTTTTATAAGATGGTCACAAACTTATTCAACTACTCCTCTATAACTGGACATTTGGTTAATCAAAAAATGTTATGCCTAGAAGACAGCACTTTAGTAAGCATTATAATACATCATACTTTCTTAGTACCTAGTATTATTTCCTTGATGTTATATTCAAAGTAAGAATGATTAAATCTTGTCTACTAATGAGTGCTGCCAAAAAATTTTCCAAAAACATAATACTTCTACCACACATGTATGATTACATATTTACTTAGGTGCCTCTAGATTTTAAATGTCTGCAAACTTCTAAATATCTCAAAATAGTTTAGTGTAAATTCCTTCAAATTTTTTGAGGTTGGATGCTTTGCTATAAAATGGCACTAATAAATGGCACATTTGTGTGTGGTTTTTTAACACAATTGTATTGGGTTCCTGATGTTGCAATGAAAAATGCCACAAACTCAATGACTTAAAAGCACAGATGCTTTTTCTTTCACAAGTCTGGAGATTAGAAGTCCACCATTGCTTTATGAGCACAGGATATGCTCTTCCTGAGTTACTCATAGAGGATCCTTCGAGGACACTTCTAAGTTTCTTGTGGTAGCTGGTAGTTCTTTGGTGTTCCTTGGAGTGTGGACACCAATTACTCCAATCTCAGTCTCCATTGTTGCATGGTATCTTTTTCTGTGTTCAAATTTACCTCTTTTAAGAAGACCCCAGTCATTGTATTAGATCCCTTCCTATTCCAGTATGACTTTCCTTTCACGTGGTTGTATCTGTAAAGAATCTATTTTCAGATAAGATCACCTTCACAGATACTATGATTTACAACTTTTATATATGTTTACTATATCCTCTAGATATTTGTTGCTCATTTATGAGTTAGTGTACTTGCCTTGTGTTGATTTGTATGAGTTATTGGTATCTTTCATATTGACATTTGATATTAGTGGAATGTAATTGATAACAACTGATTATAATTTTAATATATCTGTTACCAACTCATTATAACAAAGTCAAAATAAATATATTTAAGCAAATGATTTTTTTTTATAAAAAGGCTTAATCAGGGTCCATCTAATCATATCAATAACTTAAGTCATGTAATCAAAGGACCAATGTTTTTATATGTTAAAATATTACCGATTAAACTTGTTATCACTCTTAAGGGTCAGAAGGTTGAGCAAGAATACTAGAAGTTATGTAATTTTTTTCTTACTTTGAGCTTCGATTATCTAACAAAAAAAGTTAAATTTTGCACTACTAATTGTGCACTTTCAGAAGCACTGTATAAAGAAACATGATCACATTCATTGTGTCAAAAAAGGGCATGAATTTATCACTAATATCAAGGTAAAGTGTAAAAGTATCGACGAGGGAGAATGCAAGTTGGTGTGGCTACAGAAGGCACAAGATAACCAAAGAAATGGATAAATAAAACTACTGTGAACTTCCAATAATTATCACCACAGAAGGGTAGACTGGTATACCTGGAAGTGGTGTGGCTGTTTATTTTTCTAGAAGAGGAAGCTGAAATTAAGAGTAATTAAATGACTGTAACTTCACATCAGACAGATGGCAGACCCATGACTAGAGAAACAAGCACGCTGATATGCAGTTCAGCACTTCTTCTGCTATGAAATGCTCATGGGATACTTCGGCCTGACTTCTTGTTTACTGTTTATCTTCTGCTATGGCACACTTCTGACTTATATTGATCTCAGCTAAGAAGTGCTTTACTTTTGTAACTTCAATACCGATTTTACAAAACCTGAGAAGCACTTTTATACTTTGTAAACAACACTAAAGGCAAAGTAAGCAATCTAAATGAAATATGCAGTAGAATTCTTCCAACTATCCCCTTATCTTTAACATCCCTTTTTATGATACTGCATAATAAAATGTTCATTTGTCCAAAAATATATAAATAGTTTTGTTAATGGAAAGGAGTGGTTTTGCAAAGTACTTATATATCTTAAAAGGTATCTTTCATATTCTCTTCCTTTGCAAAATTATTTTCTACTGGAGCAAACAGATAGGTAACCAAATATTAATGAAACAGACTGGTGCTTTACAACAAGCATAAAAGAAGATAGTATTGAATGATCATTTTTTAAAGTGGAATGTTTCAGTAATCAGGAAACAAAAAATAGTGTGACTTGAGATGCTTTACAAGTGATGCTTGCAGGGTGTTACTCCTGATTAATATTAGACGAAACCATTAAAATAAATCTTGGCATGATTTTCTTAAAATGACATTTTTTTTGTTTCTTTAATTTTAGCAATCAAAGTGCAAACTCTCAGATTTAAAGTATCTTGCAATATAAAAAGATTTGGTTTTTGTCTCGTTTAATTAGGTTAATTCACATATTTTGGTTTCAGTTGATTCAGACAATCAGCGTAATGGACAAAGATGACCCTCCCCGAGGCCATAAATTCTTCTTTGAACCAGTGCCGGAATTTCCTCTCAATCCAAACTTCACCATTGTAGACAATAAAGGTACAGAACTTTTTAAAACTACAGCTTATGAAATTTGCACATGCGACATTCCAAATGTAAGAATTGTTTTCTTTTCCCCCCCAGATAATACAGCCGGAATCATGACTCGAAAAGATGGCTACAGCCGCAACAAAATGAGCACCTATCTGCTGCCAGTTTTAATCTTCGACAATGATTATCCTATTCAAAGCAGCACTGGCACACTCACGATTCGTGTGTGCGCCTGCGATAATCAAGGGAACATGCGTTCCTGCAATGCGGAGGCCTTGATCCTCTCTGCGGGGCTGAGCACGGGCGCTCTCATCGCCATTCTGCTCTGTGTCCTCATCCTGCTTGGTAAGCTGCCCCTTCTGAACGCACCTTTTCCGCGCACACACTCCTCCGCTACCCAGCCGCCCAGCATGAAAGACCTCCTCCCCACTGCTGAAGATTCAACACTTTAACTTTGATTAAAGTTATTCCTTCCAGTGGAGGTGGAGAATCTTTTCTTTATCCTGAGGGGGTAGGTCTAGCTTTGTCATGATCCCAAACAACAACATTACAGCAATGTTACCTACATATTTTTGAAACATATTTTATGGCAGTAAGTATTATAACTTGGGCAAGCTATGCTCCAAAGTCATTCAGTTTACTAACTGATACAATCCCCATTTCACCTCTACAAGGTAAACACTTTTATTCTACTATGCAATGGCCTAATGGCATACTGAATGTTACTTTTAGATAGCTTTTTTCTTGGGCCCCGAACACAGATTTTTGTATTTTGAAATTCTCTTTTATATTATTCTCAAAACCAAAGACCATTCTACCTTTACAAATAATACTAATAAACATTAAGTTATATACATCAAATGTCTAACTGGCAAATGCATTAAAAATTGTCACAGAAAGACAAATACTTTCCCCATAGGACTTTTTTTTTTTTCTTTAGTGTGGGTTCAGGGGGTAGAACTCAGGATCTCGTGCTTGCCAGCAGGCGCTTGCACCACTGAGCTATTTCACCAGCCTGACACTTGTTATGTATAGGTACAAGACTCTAAGTTAGAAAGTCAAAATTCTGATTTTTAAAAAATATGATTGTGACACTCTGGTCATTCTAGCCCTGTAGTATTTTCTAAATAAAGCCGTGCTTCCAATAGCAAATGTTTTATTTGAGCATGCACTAACAGGACAACAATTTAATTCAATTAAACAGTTGTTACACTGTAAAATATTCCAAAAAAATTATTTCCATCAAATATCCATCCAAAATTCTTATGCTTAGGGCGGAAGAGCTATCCAAATTTATGTTCTAATGCTCATATGTGCTGGCTTATTTATACCACAAATCCTTTCAAGCTGTCTGGATGAAATCTTTTTGGCCAGATATACTCCAGGACTTCATTAGGGGATGGATGGAAGTGCGGGGACAACATTTGTCTCAGTTAAAATGATCCAACTACTGAGAAAAACGTTGGCTCAGAGTGCTTCAGAGCATAGACACTACCACCACCCTCACCAGGAACAAGCCCCACCTCTACCTGCTGCTACCAAGTCAACTCCTCTGGAAAATATATTTGCAGCCTTATGAATAATAAAATCTGGCTTGCCATTATAACTAAGTGCTACAAATTTCATATTGCTCTAATTGCTGAAGCCATTTTATTCCCTAATTTATAGTAAAGTTAATATAGATGTATTGCAATTTATTTTTCTTTTCTTTAAGGACCCCCCAAGTAAATTAAAAAATTCTAATATTGTCATATTAAATTTGATAGTTCTTTATACAGAAATCTTAGACATTTTTTATTATTATTCTATAAAGACTGCTACCTTTCTTCCTGAAGCAAAATAAAAGGCCAAGATTTCTTACTTTTCACCTTCCCAATATTTTACCTAAATATGGAGTGATTTTCTATTATTTTAGATAAAATCAGTTCTAATACAGAAGGTTTCATTATCAAAATTACTAAAACATTATTGCTGTTATTTCAAATCTTTATAGTAATGGCTAGACATAGTACTGCATTTCTATAGATAAGGGATTTTGCTCTTTGCAAGGAAATGATACAGCATAGGAAATAACATTTTATATCTACCCTGCTACATTTTCGAGAAATGTAGTGTTTAGTTTATGCCTGTGTTATGTAGCAAAGTAAGAAATGAATACAAAGAAAAGGAATTTATAAATATTCTGAAATCCCAGAGACTCTTCTGGCAATCTGATGAACCTCACGGACCTACTCGGAATAACAATTTAAATTTCTGAGAGGTCCAAGGGTATTGCACAGTGGAGTGCTTGCCTAGCATGTATGAGATATGAGTTCAATCCCTAGAACTACAAGAATGAAAATAGGTAGAAGATAGATAGATAAATTTAGAAGAATAAGCTATGTAACAAAAAAATCGCCTAATGAAAGCAAAAAATGCATAATGTACTTTATTATTTCAAATTTAATAATGGTTTGAGATACCTGCATAACTGTAGTGCAATATAAAATATCTGTGATATCTACTGGTTTCATTGTTACACATACTGCTACTATCATTGAATATGATCATATTCAAAATGTAAAGAAGGTGAAATTCCATTTACGGATTAGAGAATATAATGATGTTTACTTTTTCCATTGTTTATGTACGCTCCTCTGATTACAATTTTTGTTCTCCAAATTAAACACTTCAGTCTAGAAAGTAAAACATAAATTTGATATGGAAAACAGAAAAAAAATACTTATTAAAGTTTCTCTAATCTTTTTATGGGAATTAGTAAATATTCATAACTAAGGAAACAAATTGAATTTAACTTAAGGTTATTATTTTATTAACAAAAAGTGGAGAACTAAAACAATTATTCATTCCATATTAAATTTTGAAAGGGCTCCCTCTTTCTAGTGTACAGCTGAAGTTTGGTGGAGGTCAGATTTAGGTGGGATTTAACTCATCTTGTTTGTTGTATATTTGGAGAGAGTACAGGTATAGCTCAGTTTTACACATAAGTTTTATTTTAATATTTTCAGGATAAACCTGCATATACTCAGGAGTCCAAATTTATTTCTGTGGAGGTTAACTGATAATGCTTGTAATGATTTGGAAAAAATTCTTCTTAATAAAGGGTTGAGGAAGGCATGCTGGCCAATATGAAAAAAAAAATTGGACACACCCTTTGTATAGTTACAGGGTCCCCATGGATGATATTGAATTGCAGCCCAAATGTGCAGAAATGTGTTTTATTAATTTCAACTTGTATTTATTAGAAAAAGTATTATTGTCAAACATATCATGATAATTTAAATTCAGGTTCTACAACGAGAAGTAATACAGTATATTACATGTGAGTATGTTCACTATTAAATTTACATCAAAAATTTGTGAATAATGAAAACAATAGCACAAATAGAATAAAATTAACATTTCAGCCCCAAAGCTTGAATACCACTGTCTAAATTAAGAAAATTCTCATTAGCGAGATATTATCTTAGTTATCTTGTAAGATAAGTACCAGTATACATGCATTTACATATAAGTACTGTTGTACATATATTCTCTTGGGTCATTGAAAATATTCAGCTGCTACACATTTGGGACAATAACTGGAACTTTAGCATTTCTGCATATTTTTAAACAAGGGTACATTTGGGAGCAGAGATGTGTCAGGTATCGGCAACTGGCTAAGTGCAATAATTATAACTGAACAATGCTTTTTTTCAATGGCAGAGACCCATAGGCCTTGGAAATAAGTTAAGGACACATTTGTTCTCTTGTCCAGTGATGTGTGTCCAATACTGGGCTCAGGATTATGAATTTTTATAGGATAGATACTCCAGACAATCAATCGCACAAACTTCACACTTAGACGTGTATTTTATCTTGAATCACGGAATCTCACTATTTCCTCATCTTTTATTAATAGTTTTAGTCATGCTGTTTGCTTCATTGAAGAGGCAAAGGAAGAAGGAGCCGCTCATCATTTCGAAGGATGACGTCCGCGACAACATCGTGACCTACAACGACGAAGGCGGCGGGGAGGAGGACACACAGGCTTTTGACATCGGCACCTTACGGAATCCAGAAGCAAGAGAAGACAGCAAAGTCAGGCGAGATGTCATGCCTGAAACTATTTTTCAGATCAGGAGGACTGTACCCCTATGGGAAAACATTGACGTGCAAGATTTTATCCATCGAAGATTAAAAGAAAACGACTCAGATCCAAGCGCGCCGCCTTACGATTCTTTGGCAACTTACGCCTACGAAGGGAACGATTCCGTAGCGAATTCCCTCAGCTCTTTAGAATCGCTCACTGCTGACTGTAACCAAGACTACGATTACCTCGGCGACTGGGGGCCTCGCTTTAAAAAGCTGGCCGAGATGTATGGGGGCGATGACAGCGACCCGGACTAGCAGTCCTGCGTGGCTTGCTCGGTGATCGAGCGGTTGCATCCTCTTCAGACGAAAGTTACCGAAAATCAAAATTACAAACAGTACGTAAGCGTTGTCGTAGTAAGGGTTTTCTTAATCAGTACGTTTGTGTGAATGAATATGAATGATAGAGATTTAAAAACAGTAACAGTAACCGGTTCACCTGTTTTGCCTAATAATCTTGGAAGAAAATTATACTACATCAATAATCAATAAAAATAAAAAAAGGCTTTTTGTGCCTTTTCTTAGGTATAAGAAATTTGTAAATGTTTTCTTAACTGACTTTCAATCACCTTTACTATTATATTAGACATTGTGCAACTGCTTTGTAAATTAATATGGAAAAAGTATATCCCTAATGAAATAGGAATGACTACTACTGCCATATTTATTTAGTTGAAGAATGTCTTTGTGTTCATTCATATTTTTATAAATGTATATTTATATTTTTATATTTTTATGAAATAAACTAGTATTTATAAAAATATAAATTTCATTTTATTTAATTCCTAGGGGCAATTTTGAACTCAAAAAAGAAATGTTTTACATCTGTAAATGCAGAACATGATTTACTCAGGGAAATAGCTAAGAAGTCACTGCATGGGATGTAGAAATAAAGTAAAGTGGAACTATAAATGAGCTTTGGTACAAATTGCTATTTTTCTGTTTCAATTACTTAAATGTGGATAAATATTTATTGAACCAATATTGTATAACCATGGATAGATTATGAGATACATTTGGAATATAATATATATATATATATATATATAGCTGTGAATAATAAATCAAGTTTTTTGCAAGTCTTTATTATCACAAGTGGATTGTATTTGAGAGTAAATGAAGTATGTTGTCAGTGATGTTATGTAGATGAGAAAGCTAAGTCACCCTTATCAATAATGTAGTTTTAAAAATAAGAAATGATAATTCTAATTTTTGCCTTTGTTCAGACAATTCACTTCACAACATTTAAAATGTGTATTTACAAACTAGAAGGGCTGTAACAAATCAAAGTAAAATTACTTCTTGAGGACATTCAAAAATTTTTGAGGAAGTAAGAAAGAATTAGGGAAAGAATTCCCAGAAAGAATGCTGGGAAAAGAAATCTAAAAGGATCTAATGGTTTCCTAAAGATTGGGAATATAGACAACAGAATAATAAGCATCCTAAAATGGGAAAAGGAAGAACAGAAAAGAATCTTGCACAATCATATTTGCAAATCTTTGAAATACATCCATGTAGAAAACTTGCCCTGAGTTAGTTGAGAACAAGCCTAAATCAAAGGATGAAAATTTCAGAATAGGAATGTGTGCTACCCACTTTCTATGACAACAATTATCCTTATCTTCTTTAATTATTCAAATGTCCTGGTCATGCTTATTCTTAGATGGACTTGAAATGGAGGATGTTTAACTCTGATTACTCTATTGTCATAATTTTGGGGGGGGCATCGGGAATCGAACTCAAGACCTTGTGCTTGCCAGGCAGGCACTGTGCCGCTGAGCTATATCTGCAGCACCTGTCATAACTTTTTTTTTTTTTTTTTTTTTGTGGGTACCGGGGGGACGACCTCAGGACCTCGCGCGCCAACAGGCACCCGTGCCGCTGAGCGATATCACCGGCCCCTTTTTCGTATGTGGGGTCCGGGAGTCGAACTCGGGCCTTCGCGCTTGCAAGGCAGGCGCTTAAGCCGCTGAGCCGTCTCACCGGCCCACCTGTCATAACTTTTTAAATGGCAAATACCTCCCAAATTACAGACAGGTACTTATAAATTGTTATGTTACTAATTTGAAAAAATTTTAAGACTAATATAGTAACTTTATCAATAATCAGTAAAACATTAAATATTTAACTTGATGAAAATTAAATTACCATGGGCAATCAAGAATTATTTGGAATTTTACTAGTGATTGCAAATTCCTAGAAAACAGAAAATTTTTATTTTTATTTTAATTAACAAAGTCTTAGTTTTACTTTTGAGAATAATATTAGCCAATTGCAGGGGCTATAATAGCATGGATTAGATACATACTTAAGAAGGATGATGTAGATTAGTTTGAGGTATCACAAAAATTAATCAGAAACCTTATAAGCCCTCTTATATACATTTTATTTTATAATTTCTAAAGGGTTAAGTGGAAATATGTAAAAAATTATTAATGCCTTGTGCTAAGCACATGTAATGCCTGTGTAAAAATGTGGAAATTATAATGAGACAGAGATGGGGGAGTTGGTGGTTACAAAGCTCTCCTGTTTTCAGTAGTAAGAGCACTTTAGCAAACCAGGTAACCCTCAAGCTATAGACCTACATTTGTTATGAGAGAATCACACTGATAGCAGAAAGAGTAGAACTCACATTAAATTTTTAAAGTGGATTGTTAAGTAATGTTAATTTAAGTACACTTTTTACCTCAATTAATGAAATTAATATCACAGTCTTTCTTCCCTTGATCTGTGAAATGACTGATGTTCCTTAGACATTATAAGACAGTAACTAACATATTTCATATTTAATGTATTGATGTATATCCTATAGAAGTATATGATGTAATCAACAAAACTATCAAAAATCTAATACTAATACTTCCTATAATTTTCCAATAATATACAAAATTTATATATTGGGATAAATATATATATATTTTTCTGAGATGGACCAGGTTTTAGTATTTTCCTTCCAATAAACTAAAAAAATTATTAAACTTCTCATAAGACATACACATAATAATATTTACCATATTGAGTTTAGAATATTTTATTTCTTTAAGCACACATAAATTTTATATTGGTTTTTATCATTCGAACCTCATTGACTTTGAAGTTGTTAAATTCAAGAATAATACATTCTTGTGTATATTAGCTTTCTAAATAAAGTAAATTACTTAGCTTGTAGTGGTTGAAATTAAAAGCAGTTGAGTGAGTACTCATTATCCAAATATAATTAAAATTATTTTTATTGTTTTATTTAAAATGTTCAATAATTTTTCAAAATAGTATAACCATACTGTATCTGAGTCTATTTCAATGGGTATCAACTATCTGAACTTTGACATACCACATGAATATTATTCCATTTAATGCTGATCTCAGATATAATGAATAAATTTCAATGACTTACATACCAAACATAGTAAAGAAAATAAAACAGCAACATAAAAGCAAGCAGACAAAAAATAAAAAAGCCACCACAGCCAGTAATTGATCTTCATCATTTCTTCCACTTTAGCATAAGTACCACAAGTGACTCAAAGGATGCTTTATTGTTTTGCTTATTTTTTTTATTTTGCTGTTTATTTTACTGGTTCATTCTCTTCTTTCTGGCTTTAGAGTGGACCAGGCTCCAGTTCTTTGCCCATTCTATTAAAATTCTTGTCCTTAGTGATTATACCATTCTCCCAGTTGTTATATCTGCATTTATATGTTAAGTGAGGTATAAATATTATACAGATTCAAAATTTTCAAACTTTTAACACCTATCTTCATCTCTCAGGTAATCTAAACATGTATTGTATTAACTGATTTACATTTCTACTCAAATAGAATTTTAAAAATTAACGTGTCCAAATTTTACTAGTAATTATCACTCGTAAATCTCTCTCCTCAACTTTGCCTGTGATATAGTTAATGGCAGCGCACCTATTGACGCCTCTTTCTTTCTCCCTAGCCAGAAGAAAAGCCTCCAATCATCTTGTGTTTCTCTCATCCTGTTATCCAGTGTCTTAGAAAATATTTTGAAGGTGTAGTCAGAGTGATGCATGATGGATTTTCCTCTTCCTTCCACTGTAATCCTGATCTAATACCTAGATATTAGGGTGTGTTCTAATCTTGACAGGAACAATTTTCCAATAATATATACTCATCCTTCACAAATGATATTTGATTTCAATATAACCAAGGTTAAATATATGGTTTAAGATTTCTTTGCTAACTATTGTTTGGTTTCTTGTGTCTCATTATTATGCCACTGAATTCTATGTCATTTATATAAATCTCCTCCCTATAGTGTGAGACCAAAAAAAAAGGAGAAAATCAATTTTATGTTTTTGAAGTATTTTCTCCTTTAATCTGTTGAACTGCTCCGGTCAGGGTACACTAACAGCTGCCATGCCTCCTGCTGAATACTCATCCTTCTTCCACCCCCACCATCATCCTGGAAATTCCCTTGATCTCCCCTTCAAAACTTGGGTCCAAAGCCACAAGTTCTACACTAAATATTTTCTTTTAGCTTTGCTCATTCCTCCACTCTACAAAGTACAATCTGAACATCACTTATGACAAATTCTTGGGACTAGAAATGTTCCAGAGTTTAAAGATTTTTTCAGACTTTGTAATATTTGCATAGATAGTACCAGTTCAGTGTTCTTAGTTCAAAAATCTAAAATCCAAAATGCTCCAAAACAGTTCTCAAAAGTTTGAAATTTCTGAGCATTTCTGGTCTTATAGTTTCCAGTTAGAGATCCTTAATTTGTATAAGATGATTTGTAGTACACATCTCCCAAATAATGTTATTGCTTATTTTTTCCATTGTTATAATTCTAAGCTAAAAGAATTCCTTGGTAATTATTTAATCTTTTTACTTTAATGTAGTGAATGCTCTGAAGTGTAAATGGTAAAAAAAGGTATACTTTAATTAGTTGGTCACAAGAAATATCTCATATGGACACTTACACAACAATTATCTTAATTTGTATTGCTTGCTTGCTCTGAGTATGTATCAGACATTTACATTTATAACTCCTATTATATAAAACTTGCCAGAATTTTTAAATATTATGAATGGTACCATCAATAAAAATATTGTTTTACATTTAATTACTATACATTCATTTTGCAATTCTTATTTATACCGGTAAATAATAACAACATATGTATAAATTTATAAGTATATATTGAAATGAATATATTGTAGAGAAGAATATAAATACATTTGAGTTTTTGATAGCAAAGCTATGTGTGAAAAAAACAACAGAGTAAAATGCACAATGCATTCTTTTCTTAAAACTGTAGAATTTGGGGGCCGGTGAGATGGCTCAGCAGCGTAAGCGCCTGCCTGGCAAGCGCGAGGGCCTGAGTTCAACTCCCAGAACCCACATACAAAAAAGGGGCCGGTGATGTCGCTCAGTGGCATGGGCACCTGCTGGAGCGCAAGGTCCTGAGGTCAACCCCCGGTGCCCACAAAAAAAAAACTGTAGAATTCCATTCAGTTGGTAAGTATAAACAATTGTAACTAAACAAAAGGGATTAGAGCTTAGAAAGGATATAAAGAATTAACAGAAGGCAAGATTTCTCTGGCCATACATATATTTAATAATCATATGTTTTTAAATTAGTGCATCAAGAATTACTATGACAAATACCAATAAGAGGCATCTTTGAATAAAATAGGGCAAGAAACTTTAAATTGATTAAACATTCTGAGTTCTGTGAATTGTAGTACTAAAATTTAATGTGAGAGCGTATGTAGAATTTCAATGCCATTTTTGATATTCAAATGCTGGTAGCTTCTAAGCTCCACCATCATTCTTCCCCTTGTGTGGGCAGCACTGAAGCTGAAGATGGATCGCAAGTGCAGGGCTAGAGCAAGGCCAGCCCTGAGAACACAAGGTGCCCGAGGCAAACAAGTTGGTAGGCAGAGGGATTTCACCTGACATCAACCTGCCCAGTGTATAATTAAACATGCTGCAGTCATTGGGCTGCAGTCCATTTCTCCACCAAGAGAGAGGGCTCCACCTGATCTCAGCTTTCTGAATTTTTACTCTTGCCTTCATTTCTTCACCATCCTCCCCCACGGAGTTTTCCAGACCTGCACTGGACGTGGCACCCTTGAACTCCACTTTTGGATACACTGGCCTTGACATTCCCTCTTCGGTGCAGGCAGGAAATTCAAACCATGTAAGTCCTACCCACAGGAACATATTTTCATCAGACCAGCATTTGACAGCTGATGGTAGTATTGGGAATTGGGAATTGTTTAATCAAACTTTTGATTCAGATAACATTTATCATTCTTAATTTGATGAAAAGGAAAAAATAGAAATGAAAACCCCAATAAGAATTTGGCGTTTTAAATAAAATAGAATATAAAATAATTTTCTTCTAACTTAAAGGGTATGAAATTATACCAATAAGTTCTACACAAGAAACTTACATAAATTTGATGTCATTTAATGTCTAATAATAAGTGTGAAAGCCAATTTAACACGGCAATATGTGATGTCTGCTGTATTAAAAAGCTAGCAGTTTCATATGATATATACAATAAAATTACTTTGTACTCTTAGCCAGGAACTGAGTAATTTCATACATTATTGAGCAACAGGAATCAGAATGTTGCCTGAAATCCATATTGTTAAGGAACAATGTATATCTCTTGCAACATGTTAATATTTATATCTAGAGGTCTCCTGAGTGCTTCACACACTTATTGGCAGGTATTTTAGGAGGTGATTGGATTATGGGTGCACTGGAGCTGACTTGTCAGGAGCCAGAGTCTGATCAGAAGATACAGATCACTGGGAGGATTGGCTAAAAGGGTATATCTCCCTCCTTGTTTCTCCTTTCATCCTCTGCTTCCTGGATGCCATGATGGGTGGCTTTCCTCCTCCCCACATGGCACTTGGCACTTGGCACTTGTGCCCTAGAGCCAGGGGGTTATGAAATAAACCTACAAAAAATGACCCAAAATAAACCTTCCTCTTTTATATTGTGAGTATCAAGTTTTGTGCCTTGGTGATGAGGAAAGTAAATACGACAAATTTTGATACCAAGAAGTGAGGTTGTTGCTAGAACTATACCTGAATATGTGAAATAGAAGACTTTAAAACTGTTTCATGGGAGGAGTTTGAAAAGGTTTGGAGATGACAGCTAGAAAACCCCTAGAATGCTGTCAACTGAGTGTAAAGAGAGAACCCAGTTGGCCCTCAGAAGACCAAATGCAGATAGTAAAGGCCAGTCTCAGGAGGTTTCAACTGGGAACAAAGATCACTTTGGCAGTTTGACTGAAGACCATGTGTGTTAGGTGCTGCCTGAAAATTATCTACATTTTGCTTATGTGCTGAGAATTTGCATGAGACTGGTTAAGTACAACAGACAACTTAGTTAGGTGGAGGATATTTTAAGGGAACCCAATATTGAGGCTGTGTCATGAGTACTACTGGGGGCTTTAAGGCAGCTCAATATTTAGAATCAAGTGCAAACAGCACAGTTGAGTGATTTAAATGTTTAGAGTTTCACAAAGAAAAAAGCTCCTTTAAATTCAGGGCTTACAAACTTTCGGCCCTAGACAGCTTGGCTGGTGAAAAAGAAGCCAAGTACTTTATATCAGAACAATTCAAAAGATGCTATGAGGGCATGTGAGAAATCTACAAGACTCCACTTATCTGTTACAAAGCTGAATAGTTTTCATTTATGAAGAGCCCATGTGTACTGTCCTTGAGAAGGGCTGTCTAGGGAGTTGCTTTATTGGGATTTGTTTCACAGTGATCAGCCATCTAGGCACTTGAAGAATACTGCAGCCATGATTCAAGGGGTTCTGGCTACTGTATAAACTGGTGGCAGACTTTGGCATCATCCACATGCTGCTGGCTTTAAAGAGCATGCAGAATGAAAAAGTCAAGGAGTCAGAGAGGATTACACCCCTGAGTTTGGAAGAAAGCCCTGGAAGCCAGGCAGTGTGCCCCTGAGATGATAGTGTGTGAAGCAATGAGAATAAACCCGAAAGTACATTGGAGACCAGGAAGTTTCAGCAGCCGAAAACATGAAATGTCTGAGAAAAAGTTAAGACAGTGAGCAAAATCATCCCAAGAAGAGAAGCCTTGAGAGCTATACCAGGCAGCACTGTGGGAGCAGGTCTACCTACGCCATTTGGAGTTTGCCTTTGGCCACAAACTGACCCAGTGTTGTATGTGGAGCTACAAGATTTAATGTTTTCCCTGTTGGGACTTGGTCTTGCTTTGATTCCATTCCTTTCTATCCACTGTTTCTTCCCTTTTGGTGTGGTAATGCTTTTCCTGTGCTATTGTATGTTGGCGGTATTTCATTTCCTTTTTTGTTTTTATTTTTATAGGTACTCATAGCTAAAAGTTTGCCCTGAGCCTCAAAGGAGACTTTAGACTTGGATTTTTTTGAGAAATGCTGGAACTGTGAAGACTTTGGTGACCTAGAGATGGACTAAATGCATTTTACTTAAAGAGATGTACCTGAGTATTTTGGAAGCCAGGACCAGAATGTTATGGCTTATGTATAGATTTCTCCCAAGAGCTTTATGTTCCCATAGGTGTGGTTTTTGTAAGGTGATTACATTATCAGGACAATGTAGCTGACTTCTGTTAGGAGGCAGGATCTGGTTGGAAAAGATGAGTTACTGGGTGTGTGACCTGGAAGAGCATAACTCCTTTGCTGGCTCAAACATTCACTCTCTGACTCCTGGCTACCATGACATGAGCAAATTTCTCCACCCAGGCCATTCTGCCATGCTCTTTCTGTGTGTAAATCTGCCAAACATGTACTGAAACTTCTGAACCAAAATAAACCTTTCCTTAAGTTATGGGTATAAGTTATTTGGTCCCAGCAATGAGGAAAATTATTAAGACACTATCCTTTGGATGTAATTTGTCTCCTAAGGGTTCATGTGTTGGAAATTTATTCCCAATTGAGGCAATGTTTAGACATTGTAGGTCTGTATAAGATTGAGCCAAGTAGAAGACCAGTAGGTTACTAGGGACACTGTTTTCAGAAGAGACTAAGGTACTTCTCATGAGACACTGGTTAGTTCTCATGACAGGTTTGACATAAAACAGCAAGACTTGTCACTCCCTTCCTCCACTTCCTTTCTTGTCATGAGATATCTTTGACTTATACTCCTGCCATTGATACACCCTCCCCCAATTAGGCCCTCTCTAGGAGTTGAATCTATAGTAAGATTTTCTAATCTTGGAATTTAGTTCTAAACCTGTATATAATTAAATCTCTTTTTCTCATAAGCTGCCTTGTGTCAGATATTTTTATAATAACAAAAAGGTACTACATGTATATCTACTTTGTAGAAAGCATCCAGCACTTTAAAAGTAGTTTTTAGTAAATTAGAAAAAACATATCAAAATATTAGGCAATAACTTCCCCAAAATATCTAAAATAAAATGAATAGAGGATTTCTAACAATTATCTCCCTGAGATGGGAAAACTAATCTGTAATTGAGAATATTTCCATAGAATTATGTAAGACATAAGGTGTCATAACTCTAGATATGTCGATTTTTTCTTAAAGGCAAAAACATATATAAGTTTGAGTCCTGTCAAAATAAGAAATATATAAATTTGTATTCACATTTTGAAGAAAGGTAACAATGGAAGGCTTAACTTACACTCTTCAATAGTATGGGACAGAAAAACACTGTAAAAATAATTTGAAATAAGAACATACTTTTCTATATGATTGTTTAAATCATTGAAAGACTGTTTTTAGATTAAACTATTGAAAATATCAAATTATGTTGGGGCCCAGCAGCAATTAAATCTTATTCCAAGGAGCAATATTGAACATGACACTGGTCATTAGCTATATTTGTTGCAAAGACAATTGCTTATAATTGAAGGACATTGTTATTAGAGATCCCTGCAGTGGGACCCAATCTCCTGCTAGCTGTCACATCACACAGTGAAAAGGAAGAGCAAGAGGCAAAATTGGTGGTGCAACAGGGAACTGGGATGACCAGTCATTCATGGGGAACAAAAGGTCAGCAGGCAGCCAGAACCTCAGTATTTATTGATTACATCTGTGTCAAGGACAGTGGGTGAAGGGAAGTGAGTATTTCTGGGAACAGTAATGGTGACCATAATGGGCTAGTAAGAAGAACAAATTATTCTTGCAAAGACAGAAAGGGGGCAATAAGGAAGCTGTAGTTTCCCCAGGTGCCTTATCATCCTCAGCAGGTCTTATCTTGCCCTGTGAGCACCACAGTGTCACTAGCCATAGGGCTTCGGCTGTGACCAGAAGAAAGTAGGGAATTTCCACGTTCCAATCTGGCTCAAAAGGCAGGACAAGGATAGCCTCGGACATCTCCTATACTCAATTTATAATCTGTGGTCTCCAAAACATTGTCTTTGTATGGGAGTGAGAGAACAGAGGAATGGGCAATACTATTAGTGAAACTAATCTTGATAACTTTATTCTTGCCAACTGAATAAAATGCTACATCTTTTTTGCCAATTATATTCAATTCAGTCAACAAAGGGAGAGGGGGTAATGGATGCATCATGGTGGCTCTCATTTACTGGACCACACCTTTTTCCCAGCATAACTTAAATTTGTCAAAATATGAATATTTTCTTAATGCTAAGAAAACTTGTCAATGATTGGAAGATATATATATATATATATATATATATATATATATATATATATATATGTTGCTATGGATGAAACCAGCATAGCACGCTAAATGGAAGTTCATTTATTGATTTCTGGTCATTTGTTTCATCCATACAACAATTTTTTTTTTATGTGGAAAGTTGCTCCTATGTTATCATTTGTATATTCAAATTTAAATGGGCATAGGAAGAAATCAAATTTTGAATCACCACTCACTTTTCTTTTTTTTTTTTTTTTTGTGGGTACTGGGGGTCGACCTCAGGGCCTCATGAACCAGCAGGCGCCCGTGCCACTGAGCGATATCACCGGCCCTTTTTTCGTATGTGGGTTCTGGGAGTCGAACTCGGGCCCTCGCGCTTGCCAGGCAGGCGCTTACGTCGCTGAGCCATCTCATTGGACCCCCAACCACTCACTTTTCAATGGGAAAGATTTATTGGAAAGCTTATAGAGTTCCAAGTATTTTCCTAATTTTCTGGTGAATGTCATTTCTTGGCAGCATGCTAATAAACTGCCTAACATGTAAAAAGATAATGTAGGTAAAAGACACTTTTTTCAACTTCAGAAATCTTGGTATACTGTATATGCTTAATGAAACAAGGCATCTTATCAAGAAATAATCATGTAATATGAACTAGTTCTTACTTAGAAGTTATTTATTGAATTATATTAGCCTACTGAACTGATGGAATTGCCAATCTAGTACCACTAAATAGGAAAATAGATATGTTCTGAATGAGAGAGTTGATTATACTTATCTAAAGTATTGGTTAATAAAATAGTGGGGAAGTTATTCCATTTCATGGTCTGTAAAATTAATTCTTTAGCCTTCCAGCTATAATGAAAGTTTGCATTCTGCATATTTCATTATTAACCTACTCTCATACTTATTATCTTGAAATTATATTAAATATTTTCAACGTTTATTCATTAAAACTTCAATGCAATAACCATTAGTTTTGCTCTCTGAATAACAAATAATTTAGAAACAATGTTAAAAGATATTTAAATGCAAATCTGTCAAATATAAGAGTGTTCTGAATCTCTGTAAAAAGTATTCAAAAATCTTCTATTATTTAGCTACAGCTAATAGATCTAAAGTACTTTCTTTTAGCTAATGTATAACAAATTAATTATTTGTTTTTATTTTTGGTTTCTTAAAATATGTTCTATTTATTTTCTAAATATTACATTAATCTTTCATTTAAGAATAAGTATGCATGCAACCAGAAAGCAGAAGCCAACAAATAAAATAATTTCAGAAGAAAAACAAATGTATACTTAATTTTAGGCAAGAGTTTTCGATACATTTCTGCATATGAAGGAAAAACACATTGGTGAATTGGGATCAAGGATGTGAACTTAAAGTTAATTGAGAACTCTCCTCATCTTTGATAGAAAGGCCTTTTCTAATCATTTCTATGAAAGGTTACAGTAGAAAAATAGTAAAAATAAGTGATCAAAAAGGAAAGCCCCAAGCTAAGATATATGTTACAAATCTCATAGGGAAGTTATATTTTGAAGTAGAAGTGAAAGTTTGTAGTAAAAGAGGAGAAAGTTCATCCTTATGCCATCTCAATTTATGAAGAAAAAAGACTCCTTCATTAAAATTTAATTTAAAATGAAATCTCAAATAGCCAAAAAATCATACAAATGATTTAAGTTATTTAAGTTATAATCTATTGAGAACCAAGAGGACAAATATCTAAGGAATAATGTATACATATCAAAGTTCTAATGTACTTTTTCAGCATTCATCATCTTCCTAGCCAAATGTGCTTCATGAATGCAAAGCAGCATGATGAAAAGACAATGCAATAGAAAGAACAATAAATAGCTAGGGAAACATTAAACAGTAAGATTAGATGATCCCTCCTAGTTTATCTTTTAAATTTTATTTAATTGTTATTTTTTAACATTTCTACTTTTGAAGCTGTCAAGTGTCCAACTTTCTTAGTTTACTCAATGATGTACATGGCCAGAGAAGAAATCTTCCCCTCTGCAATTGTTTATGAGATGAAAAGTCATATATATAACCACATGTGACTCTGAACCACATGGTGGGTGGAAGCAAATTTTGGAATCAAAGTCCTATAGAAGCTGTTTTAGATACTCCTTTGGAACTAGTATAGCATTTCCACTAGAAAAGGAACCATATACATAAACCATGTGTGTTTGTGTGTGTACATATATGATGCTGTATATATATGTATGTATGTTTGTAAGTTAATGCTGAAAACCAAGATTTTGCATTTTAATCATATTATGATTAACTTCTAATAAGTAATTTAAGTAAAACCATATATTTACCAAGATAAACCTGACCAAAAATATTGCTAAATTGTGATGCACTGGAGCATTTAAATATATTGGTATTTCCCTTGGTTATATATGCAAAAGTGAGAAGGTGGATTTCATGGTAGATGTTTTTAAAGATTTTAGGGACATCCATGGCTTTCTGGATAATGGCTGTAATAATTTCGCATTCTCAAAACAGTGTGCAAGTGTTTCCTTTTCTTCACATTTTCACTAACATTTGATATTTTTTGTCTTCTTAATAATAACCCTTCCTACTGTAGTGAAATGCTGTCTTACGGTGGTGTGGACTGTTAATGATTTGGGGTATTCTTTTAGAAATTTGGGAAGCTTCTTGGATTTAGGCTTTTGAGAGAGTTTCTTCCTAACTTTTCCCCATTTATAATTTAGGTTGTGTGTGTTTTTATTATTTTTGTTATTGAAGCATGACACATAATAGTTAATACATAGAATCAACCTAGATTCCTATCATTGCATAAGTAAAATGTAAAATGTATATTATTCAGATATTAAAATGAAATCCCAGCATTGCCAGTAAAATAGATGAAACTGGAGTAGCTTATGTTTAAGAAAATAAACAAGATGCAGAAAGATATATATCACATATACCCTCTCATATGTTGAGGCTAAAAAATGTCCATCCCAATGTAGAAGAGTAACTAGTAATACCTGTGAAGGGTGTGTTGAGAGTGAAAGAGATAGAAGGGGTTTTGATGATGGTTATCAAAACACAGAAGAAATAAATTCTAGTGTTCTGTAGCATATTATTGTGACTATACTTCACGTTAAATATTTATATATCTTATGATTCCGAGAAAGAGGAACTCAAAAGATCCAAGCATAAAATAAAGACATAGAAATATTAACATGATAATTATGTATTGTTCATACAAAATTAAAATAGAACTCAAAAAAGTACGTTTCTCAAAAATTTTTAAAATGTAGAAATGTTAATTCCTCTGATTTGATTATTATACATTATTCACATTATCAAGTTATCACACTGTGCTATATTAATATGTAATATTAAATTAATAATTAATAAAATATTTTAAAATTATTGTTTAGACCAGTAAAATAAAATTGGTTCCATACTAAATATAGTCTTGTATATGGAAATAATCTTTTAATAGGAAATTTCTACAATGTGTGTTGTAGTCAGGGTTTACAAGGTAAAAGATCTAATACAAGACTCATAATTTATAGGAACATTTTTATAATATTCACATAATAGTCAAGTGCAAAAGAGTGAGGGAGATCTGTCCACACACTAGAGACTCAAAGAATCCAGCTGAGGGCCTGGATCCCATGACAATGTCCTGCATGATTCCAACTGGAGGCCTGGAGCCCACACCAGTGTCTCATGCACTTCTGTATCAAGGATCTGCATTGGAAAGGTCCAAAAGTCAGTGGTGGAAGCTAGAAAGTCTGCACCAGCGGGATGAAGGATCTGTGCCAGCAGGCTGAGGGATCTGCACTGGAGCCAGGAAGCAACGCTCAAAGTAAGAACCAGAGCTCCCCCAAAGTGTACCACATCCATCCTCAGAACAGGAGGACCCAAGCTCCTTTGACAATGAGAACAGCTGAGTTCACGTCAAGAAAACCAGTATGGCAAACTTCTTCAGGAGAATCAACAGTGCACCATCTTCCCCTCCAGTTCTCTTTTTATGCTGTTGGCAACAATACTCACATAGGTCTTCCACCCCCAGAACTATGCTGATTTAGTTCAGCTGGGTGTTACAAGTTGACCATGAGTTAATCCACCACAATATGTTTGAGAATCTAGTATGAGCCAGGCACTATATTAGACATTAGGTGAACAACAATAGGATGCAATGTCTAACAAATGTATATGCCAATAAAAGTAAAGATAGTCAAATTTTGTGTTAATCATACAATTCCAAATATTAAATTTCAGATGGAAACCTGAAAGAAAGTGCTAAAGATGAAACTTATGGAAATAATATGGAAAAAAATCTTACTGTCAAATTCTATCAAGGACTATGAATATACTCACTTAGACACTGAGTCACTTTTTTGTGTAGTGCTGTGCACTGGCTTTACCAACTATAATTATCATCTTTCCCCTTGCTAGGACAAAATGTACAACACCTGCAAGAGGCGTGGTCTAATTTGGCTCATGGTTTCATAGGTTTCCATCTATGTTCAGCTAATTCCAAGGCAGAAACATCATGGTGGAAGGACAAGTTAGAGGAAGACTGCTCAGGTTAAGGTGCCTCAGAACATCTGAAAATCTTACCCTGAAAAGACTTGCTTGTAGCGTCCACTTTATTTAAGTGGGCTCCACCTCCTAACAACACATTCTGCTGTGAACATCAGTAGATTAACCCACTGAAGTGTATAGGATTCTCGTGATTCAATCACCTTACAGAAGTGTCGCAATTCTGTCAAGTTGACAATTAAGATTAATGGCAGGAGACAACTCCTTGTCAAATTGACACCTAATCACATCTCTTTAAACTATACTTAACTCCCAATAAACACTGTATGAAGGTCATAACTCCACCTAACTTTTTGAAGGTCTCTTCTGTGCAATCAAATGTGTACTAATCACCTCTCTAAAGTTTCAGCATTGCTCAAAAGTCCAAGTCAAGAGCTCCTCTGAGACTCAGTGCAAACTATAGTCATTAAGTCCTTTAAAAATCAAAACCAAGTGATGCATTTCCAAGGTATAATGGTAAAGGGTTAATGTCCCATTCCAAAATAGAAAAATAAGAGGATAGAAGAGTATTGGACCAAAGCAGTGCCAAAAACCATCAGGACAAAATACCAGATATTCATAAATTAAAGGAGAGCTTTAATTTGGCTTTCAGTTTCTGAAATTTCAGCCCATGTTTGGCTGGCTCCGAAGACAAAAACACCATGGCAGATATATGTGGCAGAAAAAAGCTCATCAGTCCATAGTAACAGGAAAGTAGAACACTGGGGGAGAGCACTGGTGAGAGATGTACCCTAAAAAGGCATGCACCAAGTGACCTACTTTCTTCAACTTTAAGAGTAAATTCAGCTAAGAAATTCAGTGGATTAATCCACTGATGACCATAGCACTGCCATGATCCAATCTCCTATCCAGGAATCTCTTCATCTATTCAAGTTGACAATTAATGCTACTTGGTAAACCACCTGTCTTTAAACAATTCAAGGTTGCCTTTTAGAGATAATTAGTCTCTTCAATCCAGGCAAATTCTCCATCCCTCTGTGCACCTGTGTTTCACCTGGAACTTCAGAGAAATAAAAAAGTTCTGTTACTACTTTTTGGGACTTCCGTGTAGAATGTGAGAAATGAACAGGATACAAGAGCTAGGACATCACCTCCATGATTTCTACAGCCACCCTGTTCTATACTTGCTTCACAATATTGTCATGAGCTATTGTGGTCAATATCAAAACTTTAAACAAAAAGTATTACAAACCACCTCCAGAATCATGTCCATAGGAAACATATGTTGGAGTTTCCAAAATGTATCGTTACTACTTTCTGCTCTGCTTTGATGAGAGTAGAAGAAAAAGTCACTTTTTCTAGATCTTAACAAATATCTAGTCATGGATAAAAAAGGAAGGTGGATCCCATTCTTTTACAGACATCTCTGATCTGTTTGTGGAATGTTTGATTCTTTTGGAACTACCATCAGCTGACTTTGGGAGTTGAAACTATGGTAGACTGAAAAAAAGGACATAAATTTTGTACAACTCCTCCTACCAGGAACTGAAATCTATTCCTCCATATCTTGAATCTGGGCTGCCTTGTTTTCATTTAGTTGAAATGTAGAAGAAATAGCATGCACAAATTCTGAATCCAGTCTTCAAGAGGACTGGCAGCTTTTCCCATTGCCCTAAGAAACATTCCATAAATAAGCCTGATCAGCCTCCTGGAAGCAGCAGTATATTCTCATGAGGAAAGAACCTCCAAGCTCTTCAACATGAGAAGGATCATTTCCTAGAACCCAGGTTCAGTTGCCAACCAAGGGAATTATGAGACAAGTGAAATCATTTTTCTTTTTTTGCCACTAAGCTTTGGATTGGCTTGTTATATAGAACAGGCTGTAGAAGAATCATTTTCTCCACTGCACATTGAAAAATGGAGTAAAAAAATGTCAATTTTCAAAAACAAAACGCTCTTCCTAACTGTCTCTTTACAATCTTAAGCATACAAATGAAGAATAGGTGCTTCATGATTATAGAACAAAGACTTTTCAGGAATCCCTTAGTTAGTTAGGCTCAAAGAAATATTTACTGAAACTTTCTACCTCATCGTATGTTTAACCGACCAAAGAGAATGATAGCATATTCATTATGCTCCATATGTTTAAGTACTGATGGGGATTTTGTATCAGATAGTGGACACAGTTATTTAACAAGGGGCAATGAAGCATTCGATGACCAATGACAGTGAGAAGATTCTGCACTCATCGTCTAGCAAAAGTAGGGAGATAAACAGTGAGTGTGCCAGGTACACAGCTTGTACACAACTTGTAGTTGGATGTCTGGTCATTATCTATAGTAGACAAATTTGTCTAATACCATACCCAGGACATTGTAGGAGGGACATGGAAGCTACAATAGAGCTCTCTCTCTCTCTCTCTGTCTCTCTGTCTTTTCCTGTCTCTGTCTCTGTCTCTGCCTCTCTCTCTCTCTCTCTCTCTCTCTCTCTCTCTCTCTCCTCCTAGTGTTTTCAACTGGGTAAATCTTATGTGAAACTAAAGAGAAAAAAGGCCAGTCATTTGCTCTGTAGATTTTAGCAAGCAGCAGCATGGCGATGATAAACAGAAAGCAAATCAGAGAAACGTTGGAACTTGATTTAGAAAGGCAAAGAGAAAGGAGGAAGCAGATTTTTCTATTACGAGATCATAGCTTAATTCCGTCCAACTCCATAAATCTGATTACCTAGTGATTCTATATACCACTTATGTAGCAGGCATTGTACTATGTATTTTATGCCTATATATACACACTTTTTCTTCCTGAAAACGCTCTGATGTTGGTACCATTATTATTCCTATTCTACAGTTGAGGTGAAAGAGTCTTGAAGATTTAAATTATTTTTCTATGTAGCTAAAAGAAATGTTTGTGCTTTCAAACAAAAGATATTTTAGTTCCAGAAAAAAACTTGATGACAATTTGCATTATTTCAAAAGACTCTGTATAATCATACTGTTGAAACAAACATAAAAGCCCTGAAAAAGCAACACCGCTGTAATTCTTAGGCACAAATATTTTCAAAATATTTATGAAAACATTATTGTGAACTATTTCACATATGTGAACTATTTCCCTATCACTCTCATACACTGAGCACACTTGGTCATGAGCAACATTTAGACACATGCTAATTCAGATAGGAAGAGAAATCCATGCCCATTCTATCCCCTAAAGATTCCATAGGGGTATCTCCTAAAATCTGGAAGCAAACTCTGACATAAAAATTTATACTAAAACTTGTTTAAGACATACCTAGTAGCTGTTCAGCCAGCACATTATTCAACTGACCAAACCATGTGGGTTTTATTTCCCAGAAGAATTCTGAGCAAGTTGAATAAGTGTTGTTTCAATTCTTTTCAAAAAACTCAACCTTGGTAAGCATTCTTATAACTGAAAATAGATAGGAAAATGGCCTAAATACGAAATAGGATTATGATTTGCTCCACACACCTGAATAAATTCCCATAGATGTTATAAATCAAAGAATAAACTTGTGAGAAAATAATGCCAACATTTTCATTAGAAATTTGAAACTTTTTCTTTATTCTGAATTTTTGGGTGGAATTATAAATTTATATATTAATGGTAATAACATTCTGACTAATGAAGCATATGTAACAAAACAATTATTCTATATATAGGGAAAGCAATCATTATAAAGCATTCTAAAGGTCAAACTATTATTATACAATTATTTTGTAGTCCAAGATTAAATACTGTACTGAAGGAAAAAATGGTCATTTTGTAAGTATTAGTCTTTAGCATATGGAGCAGTAAGTCTTGAATGTTAATATACCTGTAGAAATATAGAGAAGATTGAACTCTTAAAAATCTGAGAGTTAATAAATTTTCATGAAATGTGATCTTTTTGATGATTTAGTGGGGCTTTGTACTTTGTGTATCTTGGCACTATTTCAGTAGAAAATATGAAAAAAAACAGCCTACATTTTAAAAATTCTATTTCTTGATAGTAGACTGTCTTTAAATAGAGTGACTAATAGTGAAGAGTTCAGGAAGTCCCAAAGTTAGCACAATTAATATCCAGGGTAAAATATACACATTGCCCTTCATTTCCACAATTACTGTTAGAACCTGTGAATACAGACTTTAAATAAACCACATTCACACTGTGCATCCTTTTTATTCAGCCTTTCTCCTACTCTTGTGCTAGATCCAGGAGAATAGTGGACAAGTTCCAATTATACAATCATCTTTAGCTCATAACACATACCTACATTTTAGATTCAGTTAATGTACATTTGTTGATGATCTGAATGGTAGATACTTACAATAAATTTCTTTTGTTTTAAGAGTAGAGGTTGTAATACCTTATTTCATAAAAGGCTGAGCTTATTAAAAAATGATGCTGGAGAGAAAATTTGATGAGATGCAGCAATCTTTCCAAAGGAATTGTCTCCACTAAAAACACTGATTGAACATTAATAATATAGTCAAAGATTGCTTGCTTTTCCTTCATTCATGAGAGAATTATCAAAAGGCAAGAAGTGTAAGTAGCCTGTGAATATCTTCTTTAGCAACGGTCCTTATGGAGTCAGGGAGCTAATGCCTGAGAGAAATATTGCTATTCGGGGATAAAATGTTAAAAAACAATTCATTTAAATGAAAAATATATCTGGAAGAGATCACTCATCTGAGAGGTTACTGAATGTCACCTCTGTTAAATAATATCTCTTTTAAGGGAGAAAATCCTGAGAAATTATCACAGAGAAAGTCATTTACTTTATTTTGTATCTAAAGAACACTTTCTCTAAATCACTAAGATGAATCACCAGTTGGCATTATTGCAGCCTTGTACTAGTGAGAACAGATGGAATATAAAATGGTATGAAACATATCTACTGAGGAAACAAGCATTTTAAATGTTAATGAAAGATAAAACAAGAAGGGAAAAATAGGCCCACTGAATGTTAATGTAATTACAGCATAGAAAACTTCATTTTTAATAATCATTCAAATGATAAATAATAGCAATAATATCTGTACCTATATGTTAAACTTTGTAGGCACCATGCTAAGTACTTTATATACATGATCTTTTTTAATTAATTAATTATATTTGTATATTTTAGATACACATAATGATAACATTCATCATAGGGAATTTGTACCTGTATATGATATAACTTGATTATTTTTTTTCCTATTCTCCTACCCTTCCTTCAACCCCTCTTCCCCTCCTTATTTACAAAAGATTCATTTCCATTTTTTCCTTCTTTTCTCTCTTTTTTTCCTTTTCTCTTCTTTCCTTCCCCCCTCCACTCTCCCTAGTTCCCCTTCACATTTGAATGTTTTCTTCCTATTTCACAATATCTATTATACATTTTGGTCCTTATTTATACTTTTGGTTTCTATATCATCTTACTTGATCCTATAATTAACATTTGAAGAATATTCTTGTATTGATAACATGTTCTCAATCAGATAAATGGTCTGCAGGAGACTAAATAAACCTTAGAGAGTGACAGATCCAGCATCCAAATTCAGTCAAATATATTCTGACATATTAGTTCACAGACACGATGCATATCAGATTTATTGATCCATAATTTGACTATTATTAGCTTCGCTGTATAAACAAATGGGTAGATAATAAAAAAAGGCCTAATCCCTTGAAGGTTTTTTAACCTAACAAATACTTAATACCTGATAAATGTCAGGCACTTTAGGCATTGGAAATAAATAACAAAAAAGGACAATACCGCCTTACCTCATTCAAAGTGCTTATTACTAGAGTGGATGTTATTCAATACCACCTGTCGAACATTATGACTTTGTTACTATCCTATGCTACTTAAATCTGTTATTTAATTTAATATACCAACAAGGCTGGTGTTATTATTATTTCCATTTTTAGATGAGTGAACATATATAGGTTAAATAACTTGCTTCATTTTTTACATAAAAACGGTGGATATTCTTCCAGGACAGTAGGCCTCCAGCTTCTGCAGGTGTAACCACTACATAATAATATTTTATTAGGTGATTTCTCTAGTTCTCTAAACTTCCTATTGTAAGTCAATTCCAAAATCCATTTCCTTAAGATGGGATTAAATTTTTGAGTTTAAAGTTTGAAACAGTTCCCTAATAAGTTAATTGTGCAATTCAATGATCAGAAGATAAGGGCCGGTGAGATAGCTCAGAGGCATAAGTGTCTACCTGGCAAGCGTGAGGTCCTCAGTTTGACTCCCGGTACCCACATAAAGGAAAAAAAGGGCCAGTGATATCGCTCAGCAGCACAAGCGCCTGCTGGCAAGGGTGAGGTACTGAGTTTGACTCCCGGTACCTGCATAAAAAAAAAAGGGAAAAGAAGATAAACTGCTCTCAAGTAGTAAATAGAACTGAGAATATGGAAGCCCTATAGAAAAGACCTACGTTTCTATGGAGCACAGCTCTCAATCAATATAATAATGACCTTGAAATAGTATTAAAAGAATACATTTTATTTTTTAAGTAATTAAATAATTGTTGATCTTTCTATTGTAGTCTAATTTTACTATCATCCCCAGCTGATTATCAGATAATTCACATCATGTCTTCTAATTAGAAAAGAGTATAATTAACACTACAAAAATGCATTTTGAGGGCAAAATTCAATCTATATTCTCTACCTACATATGTATCTAATAGTCTGTCTTCCAAATATAGAGTAGGAGAAATTTGTTTTTAGGGGAACTTCATTCTTACACCATTTAGGTGAAATACTCTATGCTTATCAAATTCTATCTTGAAATCCAGCCAAGCCTTTAGAACTCTACTATCTGTCAGCTTGTGTTTAAATATCAGTATGGACTGATTCCTTTACTAAATTACCCTGAGGATATTTTTTGTTGTGATTTATACTGCAGTTATGAAAATGTATAATATTTATTCATTTCTTATTTTTACCCAGAATAAGATAATTCAGCAAATATGCCAGCTCGAAAGGGGGGTGATTTGAAATAAATTGTTGTGAAGTCTTCCTATAGGAAATCTTGGTAGTGCAGTTTTACAATACCAGAGGTACTTTTAAGTATAAGTATTTTATGAATTGTTCTTGTGAATTTTCAGCATTATATAAAACAAGATTCAAGGGTTTGAAAGGTTAGCATAATTACTACTGGCTTGACTTTGCTTCCAAAGTTTAGGCTAGAAACATAAGTAGGAACAAAACAGCAGATAGTACATGTAATTGAGCAAATAGCCACGCACAATGATAATGATTTCTCAGCTCTCTTTGTAGCTAGCTTGGCCATATCCTTAATACGAACCATTATTACAATGTGTATCATGAGGTCAACCTCTGAACTGAGGCTACCGCTTCCATTGCTGGCACTGTGAGAATGGAAGAAATACATCTACTAGAGTAAATTTCTAGAGAAAATGGATTCAAGAATAGGTAGTGTAGAGCTCACATACTAACTCAGAAATTATAGTAAAAATTGGTACAGTCTCTCAGACATAGGTACAGAGTTTCTGAAATTGCCTAAAGGTATAAATTCTCCAAACATGACCTCTATTCATATATAAGTTTTGAAGTATTCACTTGACCTGCATTCAGATATATGTATTGAAATAATCACTTCACAATTACTGGAGCTTTGAATTTATTTTAATGTCAAATATCCCTAGCCATCCAAGCCAATGTTTTTTTTTGTATTACTCATTTGCAATGTAGTTTTATGTACCATATTTCTTAATTCTTTATTTTCTAACACAGTAGCTATTATTCCTAACCTTTCCAGCTTTAGGGCATAAAAAAGTAGTGAAGAATGGGAAGATAACAAATTTGCAATCAAAGATATATTATTATGAAATAACTCAGTTTTCAATTGTGTAGTCTACATCTGATACATAGGAATAAATGTGCTCATACACTTGGAGTTTTTTGTTGGCTGCGAATTTTCTTCCAGGATATAGCAGGATCTACTACCATGAACGATCTTTCAAAGACTCTCATCAGGTAGTCTTGAGGTCTCCTGCCATTTGAAGTGTAAGGGATTTCTCTTAAATATGAAGAAACCTGGATATTTGAATGGCCCCTGTGACACATGGATGAAGGAAAACATTTTTTTCCTACAGGCTTTATGCTTGCATTTTGGAAACACTTATGTCATATGCAAATTTTAGAGAATCTTATAACTATTTCAAGACCACAAGGTTAAGTAAAAGACTTGGAAAAATACACTAATTTGTAGGAAGTATTTGCTCATGAAAAGTTTCCCTATTGAAGAAATTATTCAGTTAGTAAAAGCTAAGAAATTTCATTGAAATCATAAGGCTATTTATGAGTAATTGGAAAAAAAATAATTGCACTACCTGTCATAGAATCATTCAAGCAGAAGAAGAATCAAGGAAATATTGTTTATTGGATAATGACGGAGTTTATTTGTAACCTTGATTTTATTAAAATATAATATTCTGTTGGTATGCTCTGTATTCATAAAAATAATCAAAATTTTAAAAAAGGACTCTTATCAGGATAAATCTTAGGCCCTCTAAATGTCCTACAAGGAAATTATCCCACAATAACAAATAAAGAAGAAACAACATTTAAATTCCAATGGTATAATTCAGTATAAGTGAAAACTATTTTGTGATCATTAAATAGTTCACAGTAGCTGTCCTATTACAGTTTATATCTAAAATATCTCCCACAGTTTCATCTGTTCAGAGTTAGGACTTTGGATAAGTGATTGGATCATGGGGGCCCTATATTAATCAGTGGATCAATGCACTGTTGAGCCTATAGCTAAATGTGTCATTAGTAGGTGGGGCTAAGTTGGAGCAGATGGGTCACTGAAGGCATTCCTTTGAGTACTATATCTCTTGCTGTGGCTGCCTTCCTGCTCTGCATTCTAGTTGCCACGGTTTGGGCAGGTTTCCTCATCCAGGCCAATCCACTATGCCATGGTCAGAGCCAGCTGACCATGGACTGAAACTTCTGAAACCATGAGCCAAAATGAACCCCTCCTGCTTTTAATTGTATCAGGTATTTGTCTCAGCAACAGGAAAGTGACTAAAACATATTCTGAAGATTTTTCAGAAAGCAAGTTAAGAACTCAACTTAAATTTTCCACTTTTAATTACATCATCCTTTGAATTTAGCATGCAGAAAAGAAGAGAGCAGGAAGAAAGTGAGAGAAAGAACTGAGAAGAACTGAGTGGGACTTAGGTTTTTTTTTCTGTACAAGTGCAGAAGTACTTAAATACTTTCAATATTACAGTGGTCAAAATGTAAACACATAACTGTATGTAAGGGAAATTAAAAACTGTAATCTACATACAGTTCTAGAAAGAAAGAAAAATATTTGGTACATTTGTAGCTACAGTAATTGCTACTCTCTAACAAACCCCATACTATTTGTCTCTCAATTTCAATGATATGTCTAAGACACTTCCATGGTCCCATTGAAGTCTTTCTGTCTACATAGTTTTCTCAGCCCTACCCTTTTAAGTGAAGTTCTCAATGTAATCTTAGAATGCCTTAAATATTTCTTCCAAAAAAATCCATGCTATCAAGTTACTTTTTGGAGTTTATTAATCAAAGTTTAGTCAGGGTCTCTGAATGAAGGAACAGACTGATGACACAGATTCTAAAACAAAAATTTTGGCTATTTGTTCTTGGGACAGACCCTGCAGTTTGAGATGCAGCAACAAACTTAGCATTGTGCCTTCTGTTATAACTTCAACATTAACACAGTAGAGGGGAATAGTATTTTTAAATGATAGTGAGGAACACTGAAGGGACTAAAGACGTGAAAGAACTAAGGAGGAAAGTAAATTCTAAGAAAGTGAGACAGTAGAACTCCGAATGTAGTTTGAAGAGTTTTTGTTTGCTTGTCTGTTTTTGAGATATGAGAAGAATAATGCAAATCAATGTAAATTCAGGCAATTTTGCTGAATTTCTGATAGTATCTTGAGCTTCTATTTAATGGCTTTTGTTGTCTATTATTAGTTGAAGAATGTTAGAAATGGGAAACATGGAGAAAATGAAGTCTCAAAACACCTGACTGGAAGTTTTCAAAGTATACATCATAAAATAAGCTCTTAAAGATGCACTATAATTAAAAGATTTAGCAGTCAAATTTAGAAAGCATTACCTTCATATTCGATAAAGGTTCTCGTACTACTTAATCATATTATAGGGTCTAGATTTTGGTAATATGAAAGGACATTTCATTCATCATTTAACCCAGTAATTCATCAAAAAAATTTAAACCTATAAATTTATTTGATTATAACAATTTAAGTACAATCGAGTTTAACACTTTATATAAACTGCATAAGAGAACATATTCTTGCTGGCATGGTGCCCTATGTCTCCCAGCTCTTGGGAGGTAGAGGCAGGAGGATTTCTATGAGTTCAAGGCCAGGATGAGCTACATAGCAAGACCCTGTCTCAAAAAAAAAAAGTATATTCTTCATAATATATTTTTCAAGTGCTAGCCATTTATTTTATGACATTCTCAAAATAAAAAGACTGATTATGTCTATCAAGTTTGTTTTCTCTCTACGCATATAACCATCCAATATAATTATCTCAAGTCTTGAAACTATCAAACTAAATGTTTGTATGGGTGATTGCAGACTAATTCACCTAACTTTTAGTTATATTATGCTGTGAGGCCGTCTCGGCAGAAAGAGAAAATTGAGGCTAAGACAAAGGCAAGCTTATTCTTCAACATCTAAGGGATATATATTCTTACTTTTTATCACTAAGACTATAGCCATATTTTTCCTAGGTCAGACTGAAATAAATTTACTCTTCTCCCATGCGATGAATTTGTCAAAGTGGAGAAATGGTTGGCCCATCCTTTACATTTCAGAGAGGGAGACAACAGAGACCGATGGTAGAGAGCCCTTGAGATTTACAAACTTGTAACTAGTTATTAAAGTAATGATTCCTAAAGTACACATTTAAGAAGACAAATGATTCAATCATTTTTATATAAAACCAGCAGATATTTCACATAGCAATATTTAAGAAAACAACCTCAAGGTGATTATGAAAATATCTAACATTCTCTTGAGAATATCATCTGATATTATTATTTTTGTTCTGAATTCTCATAATTATATGATATATAAACTTACACTGTGAAAGCTAGAGGTCAAACAGCTGAGTGAATTTTACAATAAAATTTCACAGCCTGTAATTTGTGAACACAAAATAATAATTATTATTCACAAATAATAATTTATATTTAGCAGAACAAATAGTAAAAATATCTATCAGTCTATTAATTCACAATCTTAGTGCCAAAAGTTCTCCAAATAAAAAAATGAAATATTCCTCAAGAATGTTTTTTTCAGAACAACAAAATAACAAAAATACCTGAAGTGATTTATTCAGCTTACCTCAGTTCCACAGAGATATGTATTCATTTTAAGGTAAGGAAAAAGAATATACAATGTGTTATAAAGAGCTAGATGTAATTAGATTTATAATTATATTTACTAATTTGTTATGTCAACTATTATAGTATGCATACATAATATATTTAAAATCTGTCATGGTTAAAATACTAAAAGGTGTAGCACTCCATTTTGTCTCAAGATATTTACTGGGGAGTTTATAAAATGAACATGTGGATTTTTAAAAACCTTTTTCTTCTTTCTGGTCCCTCTTCAGTGAAATTATTCTTCTGTTTCTTTATTGACTTCTGCCATCATTTTCTGTGTGCTTTCAAAGGGTTTCATTTGCAATACTTCTCTCTGAATGATCCATTGTGTAAAAATGATTAATTCCATTAAGCATTTGGTGTGCTAGTGGAAAAAGAAAAAGATAATGCCTAAGCTTATCCTCACTCTCTTTTTCCCTCCTGGCTCTTTTATTTTGATCTTTGAAGATTCTGTTTCTGGCACTCTCTTCTGCTTCCTCCTCACTTCCTGTAATACTAACATCAGTGCAAAATGAACACTCCATTTTGTAATGTGATTGCTTTGTAACCTGACTTTTGGGGCACTATTATTTCATTCATTTTTTTTATACATTAAGAACACAATCTATTTTCCCATGATTCCACACTGAAATTTTCAAAAATATTATTAGATAAGGTACTAAAAGATAACACATTCAGATAGCAAAATTACTCCCCTTCGTTCCTGTCTCCTGGTTGTCTCTACCCAAAATCTCCGTTATAGCTACAGGCAGGACAAAGAAGCCATTAGAGTAGAGGTGAGTGGGATTGGAATAAAAAAGCTTTGCCTTTAACTTTTTATTGCCCACTACATATAGATTTAAGTGGTAAAACATAATAATAAGATCTGCATTAGCAGATGGCTCTACCCATCAGCATTCAGTAGAGTTTTTCTCATTTTTTTGGTAAATGTAGTCATAAGCATTAAGCAAAAGCCTCTGGCACTCCATGTCCAAAAATATAATGAAAGATCCAGGCTTATCCTTAGTTTAATGTGGTTAAAGAGTTTTGTGATTTTTACCACTTGAATAAACTAAGGCAATGGAGCTATTTTTAATTCTTTGAGGCTGTTTTAGGAGCCAAAGAATTAAATAAATTATTATTATTTTTAACAAGTGCTCTTGCCTTGTTGGTATTTTAACCAAATGTTTATTTCATCCATTGGTAATATCTTCAAACTCTCTAATAAAGACAGTGTGGAAGGCTTCTGCTAAATATAATTTATTATACAGATACACTTGTATGTTCCAATTCAGCACTTATTTTTCTAGGTAACAATGGTATAATGGTGATTCTACTTAGTCAACTATAGTTTGTCATTATTAATTTTTTTATTCTGTGATATGAAAGCACATAATAGACAATAAATTATCCATTTTTACCAGAAAACACTGAATGAAATGAAATTGCCATGTATTAACAAAACAATATGCAAAAATGATAATTGTTTACCTGGAGGAAACAACAATTATTCATATTAATTTTCTATATATACATCCTAGATAATGAGTACTTATATCTCCTCAACATTCATATGCTTATGCTTATTGTCCCATGTGATCAAATCTAAGGTTGGACCTTTGATAGGCAAAAAAGCTGGCACTCTCATGACAGGTTAAATGTGCTTATAAGATATGATGAGACCGTTTTCCTTTACATTCTTCTAATTTCCCCATTTATTTCACGTGAGGACACAACTTATAGAATACCATCTATCTAGAAGGCAGAAAGCATGTCCACACAGATACCTTGACTTACTGGTCTCCATTGCTGTGGGAAATAATCATTGTTAATCTATTCAATCCATTCTTTCCTAGCAGTCTAATGGCCAAGATATAAATAAATCCTACCCCTGTTGGGGTAATAAAGTGTGACATATTTTCAAAGAATCAATTTGTGGTCAGAGACAGATGACGATTGTGGACTTGGTGAGAAATAATTAGAAAAGAACTAAATTTTGGTGGAACAACTAATATAACTATTGATGGACTGAAGACGATAGAAAGATTCAAGGATAATTTGATAGATTTTGTCTGAGTGAGTAGAAGAATATATATACTTTTTCACTGGGATTTGAGTACTGTGAAAGGTGTTCCTTTTCAAAATAAAAATAACAAGAATTTTGTTCTATGAATGTTAACATTGAAGTGTCTCCTCTACATCCAAATACAAGTAACTGAGGAGGCATGATATTTTCTGGCATTAAGGAGCAGGATCTGGGCTGGAGATATCAATTTGAGACTCATGAATATATGAATTATTTTAAAAGTCAAAAGACATGGTGCAATCACCTAGTCATGACCAGTTTTGTTAAGTGCTGCTGATTAATGAAGAAGATGAAGTCTTCAAATATTTCACCGGATTTGTCATTAAAGGTGTATTCAAAATCCTGACAAAACTGGCAAAGGTGTCAGAGAACTGAATCATTAATGAAGTATCTGCGAAGGATAAAGGGAGAAGGAAGAAAAACAAATGATTTAACAATTTAAATATAAATAATTTCCTCAACAAGTGGATCCAGTGAAGTTTATACATTAATTTGAAAAGGTTTAGAGTTTGAAGAGAGTTTTTGAAATAAAGAAATATTGTAGTTGGGTTATACGTTTATGAAAATTATTCAAGAGAAAAAAAAAACATACTGTTAGAAGTAGGAAGAGGAGACAGATTTTGAAGTTGTGTTCAAAAAGGGAAGAGATAAAAAAAATGAGTGGTAATTGTTGCCATAGAAAGAAAACCAAGCTTGTATTAATGGCGACGGGAGGTAACCCACAGAATAAAGATTCAGGTAGACCTCAGGTAGACTTAATAGTATTGTTGATGGATGGCTGTGGAACTTTTTTCTCATAGTTTACATTTTCTTAGTGAAAAAGAGCTAAAGTTATTTGGGAACAATGAAGTCAAAGGAAGTCTTAAATGATTTAGAAGAAAGGAGAAGATGTGACATAGCTCTCTAAGAGAGTGCATCTCTTCCATCCACTCTACTTAAGCTTAATTCTATCCGAAGAAAGAACACTCTGCTTTTGACCCTTTTAATACTCTAACATCCACCTCCAAGTAAAATTGACTATTCTTTCCTGTGGGTTAGTACTTGACCCTGAATCTTGTGCTTTTCCTGTGCTCTCGGGCACTTTAAAATTGATAGTGGTCTCACTCTAATAGACTGCAAATACCTCAAAGGTAAGAACGCTTGCTTAAAGTTCATTGCATGCTCCATGCTTTTCTCAGGAGATTCTTTTTCTAGGCTTCATGGAGAGGACAAATGATAATTTATACACTGATGGAGCCTTATTTAAGAGATACCATTTACACACTCACTCATCATAAGCTTCAAATATAAATCAGTTCTCATAGCATGGTAACTAAGAAATATTGAAAACTGCATTATTGATAAGGTCTCAGAAACTTAGGGTATAAGCAAAAAGATCTTCAATAATTGAATTATCTCTTGATGTCTTTGAAGCCTGAAGCTTCAATAATCAAACAAATCAGTAAAATCTCATCTTAACTGATGGGCTTTATTTTAGCATATATTTTAACCTGAATGTATGTGGTAATATTCCATTCAGATATTAATGTTTGCTTTATCTCAATTAGATTATAATTTTTACTCTGAATTTTAGTATGCCTCTAAATAGTAAACTGAAGATCAGCACTAATTCCAAACTGAAGGGTGTTTTACTTATTTGCATAAAAATCTTTTCTGAGAATAGATGTTGTGAGGTTGCATTAAATTGGCTTGGGAGGAACAGTTTTAATAATAGTCCTACATTGTCAACAAAGTTATACTTTTCTTTTACTTGCTTTTATCCAAAGCAACTTCTACATCTGATTCCACCTAGTTATATAATCTGAATCTATATTATCACATTTTTCCTGTAGTCTTCATTCTCCAATCAACTCATTCTCAATCCATTTCACTCTCTAATCCATTCTCTAGTCACTACTTGTTAACTTTTTATCCTCCTAAATACTATTTAAACTCATCCACTTCATTCTACTTGCAAAACTCCCTTCTTGAACTTCAAAAAACAACAAAATTATTCCTGGAGTTTTAAGCCACAGGTTTTTAGTTAGCCTCCAAATGCTTTGGCTTCTTTCAAACCATTTTATTTACCCTTCATTTAGGAACTTTTTGCAACATTTAAATGTTTTGGTATTACTCCACATACTGAAAAATTAAAAGGACAAATCAATGCATTCCCAACATGGTTTAATAGATCGTAGAATACCTGGCTCCCACCAGCATCTCCAATTTTGTATTGCAATACACTCTATGTTCTCCCTGAACATCAACCATTTGACCTTTCCTGCCAGTGTGATGTGCTTATGTTCAAATACATTTCTAGTTGTTGTCCTTCTTGTCTAGCACACAGTTCATTCACCCTCCTTATATCTGACGACTTTGTTAATTGGTTCTCTTTCCACCAATATGGAGTTAAAAGTCACCTTTTCATGAAAGATTTCCTTCATATATATCAAAGGGTCAACTCATCCTCCTGTACATTTTTAGGGTGACAATATGTACTGTTTCATTAGAATAATGATATTTTACAGATACTAGTATATTTTTATTTATTTGATTGATTATTGTTTATCAAATTAGGGTGGAACTACAGGAATTAATTAAGAACCCTGTATAAATTTGCACAATTAAATCTCATGTCATCCACTCAGAATTTAGCACACAGTCTTCATTAAATCATGAAATACTTGTTGAAAGAGTGAATAGAAATATGGAATACTGATGTATTACCCATAACAGTACTCCATAATCTACATTAAAATTTTCCTAAAATAGTTGTTTTAATCTGTAGAATATTTCTGATTTTAACTAAAGTATGTTTTTGTTGCCTTTTTTTTTTTTTTAGATGAAAGGTGCCGGAGGTAAATCTGGAAGCAATTGTTTAGAATTATGCAAGCTAAAAGAGCATTCCAGATTTTTTTCTTTGAACAGATGGCAATTGTTCATATAAAAAATGTATTCCATGTTCACAAATTAAGTGAAATAAGAGTCAAATATATTTAAAAGAATGATATATTTATAGAAATATTTGTGCTTTTCATCATTATCCATAGATATTATTCAAAGCTCTATTTTCTAGATATAATTTGAAATAAGTAACTTTCTTAATTAACCAGTCGAGAAGTATCTTATATGTAATTATTTTCTCTTTTTTCTGAAAAAAGAATATGCAATTTTATAACTGAACTCTGTTTAAAGGTTATGCATTAGAATTTTGAAATTGTTTCTTCTAATCAATATGAATTTTAATCATTATATAAAGAGAAATGATTTCTAAAGAAATTGTTTTCTACAATGAAGTCCTTAAGATTAATGAAAGCTAGGGAAGAGTGTAGTTCATTCTTATTAGTGCTTATTTCCTGTATTTGTTACCATTTATGTAAGAGAGCCCCGGACTAAGGGGAGGGGGAACTGTACTTCCCTGAATGCTATGTCTGTCAGCCATGAGCTGCATGGCCCTGGGAAAGGAACATATGCCTCCCAGATCGTGCTTCCCTCTGTCTAAAGTGAATGTGCAAGCTTGACTATTCCTGAGTGAATTCGAAGCCATGATTCTGTCATCTGATGTTTTCTAATTCTCACAGAATAAAGAATTAATGCAGTCTATATTTTTATCCTTGGAGTTTTTTTAGTGTGGAAATTAAAATAGCTGGGAAAAAAAAATCACAAAAGTCTAAGCAAAAGGGATAAGTAGACGTGGAGACTATTTCCCAATTTCGATGATTTTGTTGCTGAAATAACGTTTCCATGCTACGCATTCTGTCAAAATCTCTCAGAAACCATGTCTGTGACACTTTTATTTGTGCTGACAATATCAGCTCTTAACAGTCTTACACTTCCTCTTCAAAACAAAGAATGAAGCAAGGATAAAGCCTGAAACAGTGCAAGCTCATTACTGTGCCCAAATTTAATACTAACTCTGTACCATTTACAAGCTATAATCTTACCGGAGAAATAGCTCAGCGACACAGCACCTGCCTGGCAAGCGCAAGGTCGTGAGTTCAATTCCTGGTGACAAAAAGCCAAACCAAAACAAAACAAAAAATAAACTACGATTATGTGCTCTTCCAAGATGCCATAGTCACTAAGGGATACGGCATCATTCTCTTTCCTTAGAGACTATTGAACAAAACTCCACTGCAGGGAACTGAAGACCAAACTCCTCAACACCTTATCTGTTTGAAATTAGATCACGTTTTCTCTCTCTCTCATCTCTTCATATATATATTTGATTAATATAAAATGAACTTCTATACTGCAAGTCAGACAATATAAATTATTTGTATATAAATAAATTTATGTACCCTTTTACCTGGACATGAAGATACATATGTGTATGTATATGCATACATATATGTATAAATATATCACACATTTAATGCATATAATATTTAGTAAAATGATCTTTAATATACTTTATACCATTAATGCAAATAATTAATCATAGATACACTTTTAGGTTAATAAATAAATTTCTCTTGAATAATCAATGATACTTCATATGAATATTTTGTTGTTTTACTTTGTAAATTTTACTCCTGAAACTTTTGGAATTAGATAAACTAACATTCAATATGTTTCTGCACATTATACATAAGTAGACTATTGGGTCCTTCTGGCCACAATTTTTTGATGTAATTAGCTAAAGTAATAAAATTTATTATCAATTCACCATTTATTATTCCTTTTTTCTCAATTCGGGTTTTTTAAATGCATTGTGCTATTTATATCTCTGGTAAATAACAGAAAACAGAAACGAATATGGATCAAGCTGTTTGCTTGAATATAACATTCACCTTTTATATAATAACATGCAAATTGTACATGGAATTATGTCAATATTTTTAATTCTATTCTGTATGTGATATATATATATATGTATAAAGTAGGATTAAATTAACAAAGATATGTTACAACAAGAAAAATCAATTTTAAAATTGTATTTTTTAAAAAGCTGCAGTTTCAGGGCACAAAATTACCCAAGGTACAACTCTTTTTTTTCCTTTTTAGGCTACTTATTTATTCTCAGACTTATAAATCTTAAAAAATGTAATAGATTGAGCCTGTGCCCTTTTCCTGTAAAATGGACCTTTCACCTTTAAGTGGCTTCCTGCCTTTCACCTGTAAATTGAGCCCTGGCTTCTCTCCTTCTACTTTAGATTTAAAAATTCCAGGTTTCCACCCCAAGAATACGTACATATATTCAGCCCCAGCTGATAGGGGGGCCTCACCCTTTAGAAGTAAGCACTCCTTTCCAAATGCTTACATTAATTTGCTTAAGAAATGTCTTCCTCAACCTACAGAATGGGAAATACTATTTTGCCAGCTATTCCTCAGAGGACTAATACCTAGAATATGCAAAGAACTTAAAAAAAATTAAAACATCTAAAATTAAAGACCCAGTTAATTGGCTACAATAATGATCAGACACTTCACAGATGTAGAAATAATAATGGTCAACAAATATATGAAAAAATGTTCGACATCTCTGGCCATTAGACAATTACAAATTAAAACAGTGTTAAGAGTCCATCTTACTGCAAAAAGAATGGCAATCATTAGAAAATCAAAGTATAACATGCTGGTGTGACTGTGGTGAAAAAAGAACACTCCTGCATTGTTGGTAGGAATGTAAATTAGTACAATCATTATGGAAATCACTATGGAGATTTCTCCAAGCACTGAAATCAGAAATTCCATATGACCCAGCTCTCCCTCTGCTAAGTGACTTCCCCAAAGAGCTTGAGTCATCATAGTACCATGATACATGCACACCAATGTTTATATCAGCATAATTTGTAATAGCTAAATCCTGAAAGCAGCCTGTATATCCATCAAATGATGACTGGATAAAGAAAATGTGCTATTTATATATAATGGAATAATATTTGGCTACAAAGAATGACATATTTGAGACATTTGTAGGAGAATGGATGTACCTAGAAAATATAATGTTGAGTGAAACGAACCAGACATACAAGATGGTATCATCTGAGTGAGGCAAAGTACAAAGAAAGAAAATGATAAAGGATGGATAGAAGGAAAAATAGATGGATCTCTTGCAATAGGGAAGTGCTCCAAGGGACAGGCACAATGGGTGATGAGGAGGGGAAGAGGAAATGAGGGGAATAAAGATGAAACATGTACAGGAACTTAATAACCCCAAACAATGTAAACACTATATGCCATGCATGAGGTAAGGCAAATTATATCAACAAGAATTAAAAAGGAATAGGGGAACCCAAGGAGGGTGGGAGGAGAAGGGATTAAACAAAAGCTGTAAAATGCACATATAACCACTCTCTGGGATGGTGGTAAACTGCATGAATTGCAAACATGTACTAATAAAAACTTAAAAGAAAATGTCTCCCTGAGATGTCTTTATATACTCCTCTGTGATGTAAGTCAAAAACCTACAACCTACTCCTTTGGTGAAGTGAACCGAGGACCCCATCTCCTCTTTTGGTTTGTGATTTCAGTCCTCGATAGTATGAGATGAAGATCTTGGCACATCTAACATCTAATAGCTTAGCAGTTATACAGATCCTTGGATCCCATTTTTTGACAATACCATTTAGTCAATTAGATTAAAAAATTTGTGTGTGTGTGTGTGTGTGTGCATGATCTTAGAAAATGAATCAAAGAATCCATCATACTAGGCAATTGCTCTACTACTGAGCTACATCTCTATCCCTACAGCTGGAAAAACATTGAGATTCATTTTTTTTGCAACTAAATAAGTACACACATTAAGCATATCCTTTCATTACCATTTCTACTTTGAACAAAATAACTTCTAATAGATAATATTTTACACGTGATTCTGACATGCTTTTTATTTACTAGCTTCTGTTTTTATTCTCTAGGTTTTCAGTTATCAATACTTGTATTTAGTGCTATGCTTCATCCTGTTTCTTCAAAATACTAATTTTTCTGGCCTTCTTTGATTATGTGTACATTGGCTTCGAACTGTACTCAGAGCTTTACTTGAAATCTGATTTTGACATTCCCCTAAAGTCTTGGATGGGAATTTTCCTCTTTATGGTTCTGGGCTAGATAAATGTACTCACTATCAAAACTCCAGATTTCAGGAGAAAGGAATTAATGTGACAATTTGCATCCAGTAAATGGTTCTTGTTGACATAATTATGGAATTTTCTCCAAGAAAAGAGTTCATTGCTCTGCATTCTCATTCCCTTGTACTTGCTGCAAAAATCCACATCCAAATGCTCTTTGAATGTTGATTTGGCTTAAATTTCAGTTGACAGAACTGCACTTCCAGGAATTTAGAATATTTCATTCTGGTACTCTATAACCAGAGACTGGGATAGAACAGCAAAATTTAATAAAATTTCTGAACAAACACATCTGCCAGCTTTACAAATATACAGGAGTTTTAGTACATGCATGATAGACTGGGTGAATTTTCTTTTATATTGGTACAGAAAAATATAACTCCTGACCTGTTAGATTCTAGATGTGCTGAGATCCTGGTCTCACAACATCAAGAAATGAAGTTACAAATCAAAAGAAGAAGCTAGAAGAGTTTTATTACAAAGAAGGAGAATAAGAGTAGCTCCTAGATTTCCAGGAAAGGTCCACAGGGAGTGGCCACCTAGGCTATGTCAAGGTAATATTTGCAGTAAAATCATAACAAGAGTACAATGTGGGTCAAACTACAACCAAGCTGTAGAATTTCAAGTACAGTTACTTAGCTAATATCGATACTACAGAGAAATGACTTACTTAGCAGAGCATATAGGAAGAACAAAGGTGTTTTGGGGAAGGAAGGGACACACAAGTCCATAGTTCTGGTCACCCACCTATGTGTCTGATGCCTACCTGGGCCCAGTGGACCAAGTTGTATTAATTACAATGTAATTTCAAATTGCTTTTTATAGCTAGGGAGACATGCAGGCCTGTTGAGACTGGCTTTCTTCAGATTCGCCTCCAGCCACAATCCTGATGTCTTTATTTTTCTGTGCTGAGTGCCTTGAGGGTTCAATCATTCTCTGACAGTATACTAATTTCTATCTAGCTTACATATCTACAATATGTTTTATCAAACAGCAATAAACTTTTTATTCCTAAAATAAGCAAACATTATATTCTAATATGATTACAAATAAATTAGTCCCTAACCATCAGCTAATTGACTTAGAATACCATTTATAGTCTCCTGTGAAGGGAATTGCTTTAAAACTTTTAATATACATTTTATCATTTAAATGTTCCCTTACCATAGTAAGACAATTTACAGAAGGAATTGTAAGTCTTTCCTAACTTCAAGTAGAAAATCAAAATTTCTATCTGTGACCTAGCCATTTTTAATAGTTGATAAAATCGCAATGGTATAGAAGCTCAAGAACTTCTCTTGTCATTTTTCCTTTTAGTGGCAAAGGTACAAAAAGTGGGAACTCATTTGTAAACAGCTGTGTTATCCTTCATTCTCCTCATCATTCACATATTTCTGCACTTCCTAGGACTGAAAGAGTAAAATGGAGCAATCCAATATTTTATTACTTGGGATTTAACTCCAGCCTCTTATGTCTCCTCTTTGGGGGGATTAATGGCAATTTTCTTCAGTTTATTTAGTTAGCTTGTGAATAAGGCAGGTAGCTAGTGAAAGGAGCTGAGACTTGGGTGATCAGGCATATTGATAAGAATTGAAATAAAAATAGGCAATGTACTAGGACATTGGGCAAAGAAATAATTTCCTCAGGCAACCATGGAAAGTAGCTCCCAATATAAAGGGATTGGCTGTTCCTCTCTACTAAAGCGAGTTGCAGACCCTCCCTCTTAAGCTCCTGAATTTCAAGCAAATTAAAACACAAAATAACCAGTTTTTCCCTAAAATACAAATATCATTTAAACCCCACATGCTGAGTAACTCGGTTAGAAAGCCTGAATTCCAATTGGTGATTTTAAACTCACAGAACCCCTGGTGATAGGTGGGAATGAAACAGTTGAGCAATTTCCATGCTCAACTTATCCATAAAAACGTCCATAATGATGGGACACATGGAAATTCCACTTTTTGGATTCCCTCTCTAGAGAAAGCCGGAGCCTTTTTCCACCCCACACATTAAGTCCCTGACTTAGGAACATTCAAGTTGCAAACTTTCACAGGTGTACTGTCCAAGTCTCACTCAGTCAGGTTATGAATGACTCTGATTTACAAGGTTGTCCTGGAAGGGAACTCCTTTGTAAGTCAAGGACTTACTATGTTTCCAATAAAAATTCTCCTAACTTCCCCCTTTGTGCTGGTGAATTCATTCTTCTATTTTCATGAAACCATGAATTCAGTTTGTACAGAATTAACTGCTTCAGAAGCAGCAAGTGATAGTATGATTATTATCAGAATCTCCTGGCTACATCCAAAATGTTATCGGGTACCTCCTTCTAAAAGTGGCTTGCCAATTAAACATTACTGGATTCTACTTTGCTCACTTCTCCTTCTGGAGTTGAATTCCAGGTTCTTCTTCTCTTGAGCAAGGAATTGAATGAAACAAGCAAAAAGCAGTGGCAAAGTTTATTTTAAAAAGTGAAATGGAAGAGTGAGAGAGAAACTGACTTTGCAGAGCAAGCTTAGGCCAAGTAAAAAAGGAAAAAGCAAGATAAAAGAACACCCTGAAGAAAGGAGGGTGGACTATCATGAGGAAATCCATGACAGCAAGTTCCTCTTGGTACCTGTATCCTTTTATACAAATCTTGAGGAAATCTGTGAGAACTTCTACATACAGGTCCTGAGAGGCAGTTCTGGGATTCCACACCTCAGGCTGACATCAGGTCTAGGTCATCCTATTGAAAATCTCTTCTAGTTCTCCCAGGAAGTCCATGTTCAGGGCTTTGGGAGCTGTTCTGTGCATGCGTTCTGGGATCTTGTAATTAACAAGTCATGCCTTCTTCCTCAACCAGCTCTGCCACATCCTAATCTCCTATATCATTTTGACGTCATTATGGAAAGAATTCTGACTCGACCTCTTATAAAAAATAAAGAAAGAAAGAGGGAAAGGAGAGAAATAATAAAAAAGAAGAGAAGAAAAGCAAGGAAAAGGCATGCATTGCTACCTCTTGAAAACGCTGGATGTGAGAATTTGAGTCTATTTGAATACAGGCTTTTTATAGATGTAATCAAGTTAAAACAGGGTCCCAAGAGCATATTCTAACTCAGTATTTTTGGTGTTCTTATAAAAAGGGGAAATTTAAACACACATAACACATAATAAGAAGAGTTTATCAAAGATAAACACTAAAGACAAAATAGTAACATGGTCAGGATAGAATTAAATTAGAAATAGCTATGCAATAAGCAAGAGTTCCATGTGAAATAATAGATCGAATGGGTGATTTAAAAGGAGATTCTTGTAGTGTTAGCAGATTGGGAATTCCAAGAGTTTCTTTCCAAGTCCTTGGTGTCCCAAAGAATTGGAGAAGACCCACAGAAAAAGTAGCAAGTGTGTACTTTATTTAAGGTGGAAAAAGAAGTTTTACTGCATGGTGGGCCTGGTGTAGAGTGCAAGCTCTCATGTATGGCAGGCCAAGTATTTCAAGGAGTATATCTAATCATGGAAGAGAAGCAGCTACATTTATTGAAGATCAAGAACAGAGAAATGGTCCTAGCATAACAGAAAAGACATACTGTGTAGTGTGCAGACAAATCAGGCTTTTGGGCTCAAGAGTAAGAAAGAGCATGTGCTTTGGTCTGGGGTTATAGAGAATGGTCATAGGGTGTCATCCAAATTCAAGTGGGTCAAGGGGAGATATTAAAGAGGAAAAGCCTTAAGGTGCTACTCAAATTCAAGTGGTTAGAGAAGACTGACTATGGTAAAATGGCCCTAGGGTGTTTGCCTGGGCTCAAGTGGGTGAGGGGAGTGATTCCCTCAGCCCCAGTATTTTACCTGTATTAAAAGTAGGCTTTCTCAAGTGGACAAGATTGTCCTTGAATGAGGGGACTTTACCTTGAACCATGGGAAGGGGAGCTTCACAGTGATCTCGTAAGAGCCCCCAGTGTCTAAGGGAGTCCCCAGGTGGGGGCTCCAACCTGATCTTATGGGAGTTTCTAAAGCAGTGCCTGGGAGGCTCCGTCCTCCCCTCTCAGGAGTCAGCGGGCCAGTCCTGCAGATCCCAGCAGCCTTGCACTAGGCAAGGAGTCACAGTGGCCCAAGAAGCACGGAGAATTCTAAGGGGGGGTAGTAAAAAGGCCTTAGCGCTGCCCGCTTCACCAGAGATGACTTGTGGTACAGTTGACTCTCATGGAGGCTGCGGCGGGGACTCAAAGCTTTGCCTCTTCCGCAGGGGGTCCCTTCTGAAGGGCCCCAGACGTGGTCTCCTCTCTTTCTCTATAGGCTCCACCTGGCAGCTAGTTGGGGCCCCAGGGCCAGCTCCATCCTTATTTTTACTATTGCAATAATGTTTCGCTGCAGTCACTACGGAATGGGGAGAGATGGATACAGAATGGCGGTCTAAAAGTCTAAATTATTCAGTTAGAGTTTTTTGTTTTTGTTTCTGCAAAAGGCAAGGAAAGTGGTGTAAAATCCCTTATATTCAGGCTTTTAGGGCTCTTATTCTCTGTAAAGTCCCCAAAACCATTACACTTACAGAGGCCTCCAAAGGAAAAAATACGATATCTTTGATGACCCTGTCCTCAGATGCCTACCTGTCTCTCAGGGGGGTATAGTTCTCTCCCACCTGTTTTTACTAGAGAATAGTGCTCCAAGAGGCCCAGTGTTATCAAAGACTCTAGAAGGTTTCCAGGAGCCTATGACCCAATTTTGGGACACAGCCTTTTCTGCTTTCATCTATTGAGAGCTAGAAGAGGATAAAATGAGAAGGGCTGAGAAAAAAGAGAGGCTAAAATCATCTAAGTAAAAATCCACATCCAATCAAGGCTTGCAAGAAAACTGGACACTGGGTACACAACTGTACCAAGCCACTGTCTAGGCCTTGCTCCGTGTGTCAGGCAGCTGATACACCTGGTTCACGCCATTGGAGGATTGACCATCCTTGCTCCTATTGAGAGGCTGCACCAGTCAAAACCCTCGCCTCCCTCTCTGATAAACAATACTGAAGAGGCTCAGGGCAACCTGCAAAGCTCCTATCCATGGACATCTTTGTCTCCTGCTAGAAACTCCATGTGATCTTGGGCTCAAGAATAAGCAATCGGAAGTCCTTTGGCTTCTGTTTTAACTTCTTAATCTGGAAAACCCTCCTGTGGAGCTACAGTCATAACTGGAGTCAAGGAGAGCCCTAGTCAGAGCTTCTTTACTCCTGCTTTGACACGTCAATTCAAAGGCCAAATATACAAACATGAGAGTTTTTAATTGTCCCACAGTGTCTTACTCCCTTACTAGGAAGAAATTTACTAGTAAAGTTGGGGGTAATTCTCCAATTCCAGCATGTGAAAAAGCAAATTTTACCTGTCGGGACTATGGTAGGCCATGCTGATAGACATTCCTGAGGTTAAAGACTTGCATTCTACTCTTGTGAATAGATAATTTCCCAGACCTATGCAAGCAGGCAGGACATCAGTAAACTGCCCCTCCAAGACCATGAGGAGGTGTGGTTCACTAATTTTAATCTTGCAAGAACTCGAGCAGGTTTTCAATAGGATGGCCTCGTCCTGATGCAACCTAAGAAATGGGTGATAAAAAGTTCAGCGGACATTGAACTCTTTGCTCCTGTATTTTTTCTCAGTAGTCCACACTCGTGCTATAGGGTGTACTTTTTTTCATACTTTTATTTGCCCCAAACTCTAGAGAACATATTTGTTTTCCTACCTTTAGTAAATGTAAAACTTTACTACTGTTCATGCTTGTATTAACCAATTTTTTGTTCAGGACAGAAAGAACCTGGAAACCACCTCAAGAAAAAGACTCCAGCACCCAAAAACCCAGTAATAGTTTGGTATATTTCACTTAGTTGGTTGTCTAGTTAGCCCCATTCTTAATCTCTTACCTCAGTAGTAGTGAGGTAATATATAAGAAATAAAAATAGATAGTGAGATGAGGAAAGTCATAATTTAAAAATTATACATTTCAAACTGCGACTTCAAGACACAGTCAAAGTTATTCAATGTTATTCATATCTGTACTCCTTATTCCTGTTTAGGATTCTTTTCTTCTAGTCTTTTTATACCCCAAATTTCTTAAAAATAATTTAAGTGCATAAATTAACATAGTTGATAAAGGGCAGAAATCTGATCTTCTGAGAAATAGATCAAAAAGTTTCAAAAGATGTTTTTAGGCAAAGAATCTTAGACTACCCGCTATAAAAGAAAAAACAGACTGGGCCCTTGTCTCTCTCTTGTAAAATGGGCCATTTTTTCCCCTTTAAATAAGACATTATCTTTCTATATGTGGGTAGATCATTGCTATTGTCCTTTAGTAAACAAGCCCAAACATTCTATAGATTCACAAACTCTGTAGATTTCCACTTATAAAAACGTTAGTGTAGGAGCTGGGGATATAGCTCAGCAGCACAGCACCTACCTGGCAAGCGTGAGTTCATGAGTTTGATTCCGGGAAACAAAACAAAAACAAAGAGAAACAAACAAACAAACAAACAAAATTAGTATGCCCAGCACCAAATTATGAGGCTTCTCTGAGGTGAGGCCCACAACCTATTTCTTTGAGTGTGTATCTTTAATTTTCTGTCTATAAAATATTTTTATGCCTCTTACTGATGAATCCTGAAAATTATATTTCTGAGATGGAAGTCAGTGAAAAACTTGCAACCTGTCCCATGGGTGGTGATGGGATGAGTCAAGGTTTTGTGTCTCTGCTTTTGGAACCTCCTTGGACCCTCTCTGGTGATAATGGAAAAGCACTCAAAAAAATTAGAGAAGTGAAATATTGAAAAACTTTAGCGAGAGTAAATGTGATTAAGTCTTCTGTGTGTGCTAGCTGGCAATTATTGGAGTTAGAATTTTATCCTTTGGTGGATATTGAGAGAGAGTCCCTACCTTCACCAGCTCCTACTGAAAGGAAGAGTAAATTATGTTGACAACCTTGAGTTTCTCCAGGCAGAAAATTTAAAGGGTGCTGGAATGATCTTACGGATTTGACCTTAAGCTGTTAGTTAAATATGTTAAATGTGTTAAACTGTTAGTGTTTGTTTAATTATTTAAAGATCAAGTTTGAGTCCTTGATAGAAAGACAAAGAGGAGCCTCTCTGGAGTTTGTTTATGGGCAGAATCTTTGTCAAGAGGCAGAAAAAAGTTAATCATCCAAAAGATAGGGAGAGATACCTGGAAGAGATTCTTGATACTGTAAGGATATTTATATTAAATGCAAGAGGACTAGTTGTCCCTGTTGAAAATAAGGGAAGTATCTTTCTTTACTCCTCCTTTTTCTTAGAACATTTACTTTAGAAAACAGTATAGGTAAGTTCTTTCTCTATTTAATATATGAAAATCTTGTTGAAACTAAATAAAATTTTTGTCATTTTATAGTCTAGGAATATCTTTCTCATAGGCCTGAGAACCATTTCTGTAAATGTAATAGAGATATATCATAAAAAAAATAGTTAGCTTGTATGTAGGCAGCCAGTAAAGAAATGGGCCTAAGATAGAGTCAGTAGGTTACAAGGCAAACAGCACATACACTTAGTTAAGAGCTAAGTCAAGCCATATAACCTGCTAAGCTTAGAAATGTAAAAACAACACAGGAAAAAGATACAAGTGTTAAGATAAGCACTCTAACTCAAGAAAGAAACTTTCCTGTTTCATGTTACCTATCCTTCCCTTCTGCTAAACTACCCATCCTACTGCTGTGTTCATTCTATTAGAACCTTTACCACTGTTACCTCTGTTGATTCTAGGTTATGCTTGAGAATTTTTTGTAGTACTGGTTTTATGCTCATGAGATTTTTTTTTTATTTTAAAGAGAAGAAAAAACAAAACAAATCAAAAGAAGAACAAATTTTCAAAACAACATAATAGGAGGGTAACAATGGTTAATACATTATGTATTACTATCTTTAAGTTAGTTATTCAGGACACCAGACATTAGCATTCAATTGTCCAAACATTATTGGCACAAACCTTACTCTTCAATGAACTAAGTAAAAATGGTAGTGTATCTATCTTAACCATCTTATATATATATATACAATTTTTTTTCCCTTTCCCTTCTTTCTTTTCCCTATTCCAGTCTCTCTTTCCTTTTTACCAGTTTCTTTTTGATTAATTTGTAATAGCCAGATCTTGGAAACAACCCAAATGCCCATCAACTGAGGAATGGATAAGAAAGATGTGGTATTTTTATACAATGGAGTACTATTCAGCCATAAAGAAGGATAAACTGGAGACTTTTATAGGTAAATGGATGCAACTCGAGAAAATACTCATAAGTGAAATAAACCAGAAGCACATGTGTAAGCATCATATTGTCTCTCTAGTATGAGAAACGGAAAGAGTAAATAAGATCCAAAATGTACAATAGACATGGTGAATCATGAGATTTTTTTAAGAGCTCTTTATCATTAAGATAATTTATTTCTCTATGAAGTTTGAAAGATAATTTTGCAGGATTTATCAGGCTGGGTTGGAAATTGTTTTCTTTTAGGATTTGAAACACTTCACTACAAGCTCTTTCAACTTTTAAGGTTTCTGTTGAAAAGTCTGCTGTAATTTTGGTGAGTTTTTGTTTATATGTGACTCAATGTTTTACTCTAACTTTTTAAAAAAGATTTTGTTTTTGTAAAGGACTTCTGAAAGTTTGACTATGATGAGTTCCAGGGAGTTTTGTTTCTGATCATGACTATTTGACATTCTATATGTATGGAAAATTTTCTGCTATTACTTCTGTAAATAGGTTTTCTTTGTAGATTTTGTGCTGTTTTCTGAATTTCGCTAATCCCAATTAATATTAGATTAGTCTTCTTTGCATCCTCTAGAAGCTATTGCATACATTTTTCTTGTCTTCTGTTTTTATTTTTAAGTATATATCACTGTTGTCACTGACAACATCCCTGTCTTCTAGGTCTTAAATGTTGTTCTCACATTGATCACTTCTAAGACCCATATTATTGATAGAATTTTTAGTCTCCTGAATTCCTGCTTGGAACCTTTTTATGGACTGTTTACTTCATTCAGTTTAGCACTTCCGCCTTTTTATTAGTGTCTTTCATAGACTCAGTGGTTGTTATATTTGGCCTGATATATTATTACTTATATGTTCTGTGAGCTTGCTAAATTCTTTATTGATCTGTTCCATTATTTCCCCTGACATCACTTTATATAATTTTGGTCTGGGCTTTTGAGATTTTTTGCCTTCGATGTTGCATGGGTCAATTTTATGGGAGATGGAAGTTTTTGGAGATGTTTTGTTTGCTTTTCTTCTAATGTTTCTATTTTTGTGTGTGTGTTCAGATTTGTGGATTGACTGTAGTGGAAATCTTTGTTTCTACCATAGTATATAGATCACAACTAATGTCTTCTTTTCACTGGTCTCCTCTGGGCATGGTTAGCTGTTGGCCTTTGCCTCTGTCCCAGGATCCAACCACCTCCATTCCCTTGAGATGGAAAGTTGCAATATATTCAGCCCAGGACCTGGAATGGTCTATAGCATTTTCAATAACCACGAAGGTGTTCATATATTAGCTTCCAAAGGAAACCAATTAATTGTATCTAATGTGTTCATTCAGCTCTAGTAATAAAATCAGCACCCATATAACATCAAATACAAACTGAACATTTGTACATGTTAAGGACCAATAAGGTACCAACCTTATCCATTGTAAAGAGATCTGTAATTATGGTATGAGCACTCAGACAAACCATGTATTGACCTAGTATTGACCTACAGTAAATATCTGCTAGATGGAACAACTTTACCTCTACTAAAAATAGAATGGTATTCAATCAAAATACAATAGATATAAGTAGCTTTCTAGACACTCATAAAGCTTAATAGTTATACAAGTAAAGATAGCAGGAGTGAACAACAGGCAAATGGAGAAAGCAACATTTAAAACATTAATCAAATGAATATGAAAAAGAGGAGAGAAAAGTGAAGTGGGGCTCCTATTGATGAATAAAAGGAAAATAATAGTGCTAGAGCATAGCTGAGAGAATGAACAAGAAAAAGAATAAAGAGAAAAACAAAGTGCAAAAAATGGAAATACATAAAAATTTAAAAAGTTGAAAGAAAAAAGAGAAAACTTGATTAAAAGCTAAAAAGGGAGAAAAAAAGGAGAAAAGCCCCATCCCCCCAAAATAAAGGAATGATAAAAATAATTAAAAATTTGAAAATCAAAAAAGATTGATCAAAGAAAATATTCCTGTGTTATTGAATGAGTAGTTTCTCTCCAAGATCTGCAATTGTGGGATTCAGTCTGTCATGATTTTCTATGCCTAATTTTAGATCGTATGAATTTTCTGAGTCACTCTCTGCGCACTCAAGGCCCCTCTGTCCATTCCCCCTAGATTGTAGTGACCAAGCCAATCAAAGTCCTTTTAGTCCTCTGATCTCTGCTGCTCACTGGCTACAGTGCAAGGGTTGTAGGGGGTTGCGTGGTTTAATATCTGCAGTCGTTAGGTCTGATTCCTCCCATCTCTCCTTGGGCATTTCCCTTATCCTGAGTCAGGGTGGTTGATCATTCCTTCTGCTGCCCCATGCCATGGGAAAGCAAAGTGTAGGGGTACCCTGGAGTTGGTATGGGGTACTGCCTTTGCATTAGGGCATACTGTACATACACCTGGTCTTGCTTGCTCAGATGTGAGAGGGGTGCCACTCATCCGCTGAGTCGGCTTTCCCACAGGAAAGTGCTTAGCTATATTTAAAGCAGTTAGTAAAAAAGCAGAGTAATTCATTAACACAGAATACTACAAAAAACCATATAGATAGTACAATGTGAGTTATATGCTGTTAAATGATTTCTATTTCATGGGATCTCAGCAAATATTATGTATGAGTGTTTGGGAGACTGATTAAATATGATGTCTTATGGTTTTCTTTTTCTTTCTTTCTTTTTTTTTAAAGGAAAAATGCCTGAAAGTTAGAGGTGACTTTTAGTCCAGAAAATACTTTTGATTCATAAATTAGGATGAATCATGCTTATCTTTATAACTTTCTCATTGCTCAGACAGAATATCCAACCCCCATGTATAAAAGGAGGTTTATGTGACTCATGGTTTCAGTCCATTGTCAGCTGACTCCAAAGCAGAAATGTCCTGGTGGAAGTGTCACCTCATGGAGGACAGGAAGCAGAGAAAGAAGAGAGGGGATAGCGAGGGGAGCACTCTTCCAGGTCACACCCCCAGTGAACTGAGCCTTGCCTACTAGGCGCTACCCCTAACAGCATATTTAGATAGGGATTCATCTGTGGATTAGTGGATGAATATAGGGCCCCCAACAATCCAACCACTTTCAAAAGTCCCACTTTTGAACCTGAGTCTTTGGGAGACATTCGTGATCTCAGCCACACTATTATACTCATCTTTTTTGTAATATGTATGTGTTAGTTGATTTTCTCATTTCCGAGACAAAATAGCCAATTCCAAAAGTGAAGAGAGGAAAGGTTTATTTGACCCACAGTTTATAGACAAGCATCACAGAGAAGAAACAGTTCATGACAGGCAGAAGGTAGCAAAGCAAGCAAGGGACCTGCATGGCTTTTTTCTGCCCCTTTCGTACTCTATCTAGGCTACTGGGATAAGGGTGGGGCCAAACCAATCAGTGGACTGATTTAGTAATCACACATCCTCAAACCCTGCATCACATTCTCTAGATTCAGCCACCTTTGAAAAAGCCCCACCTATGGCCACATGAGGCTTTGGGGGGCATCTAGACCCAAACCATAACAACATATTTACCACTGATTGGAATCTTGAAGAAATTCTTACTGTATTAAGTTAATAGCAGTAAAACTTGTTAGTAATTCTTCTCTATAGAAAACTTACTGCTTAAAATAGCAAAGATATGAAAAGATAAAACTCTCATATAATAATGAATTAATGATAATTTTCTTCTCTTAAAATAGGGGTATCCTAAAAACATCTAGTATTGATTTGCAGGATACCTGAGAATTAGATTTTGGATTCATGTTAGTCTCTTTAAGTAACAAAATGGTCATGTTTTTGAATATATGTGTATTCATTAGGTCTTGTATATTGCCATATTATAGATAGATGAAAGCCACTGATAAAATACTTACGTTTTCAAGCCATTATCACCTATTAATGCCTCAAACATTACCACTTACAAATACATAAGCTTGAGTTCATTTCTGAGATTAAAAATCCTTTGTTAGAGCTAACTACTACAGGAACTACAGATGAGAGAGATACATGCAACAATATGATTACCATGAAAGGTGATGAAATATGACTCAGAGGTGACCTTGTTACATGACATTAGGCAAAGTAATTCATCTTTCAATTTCTCCATTTTCATTTTTCAAAGAAGTGTTAATATGTGCACTCATTATAATTTGTAAAATGTAGATAATTTCTTCTCAGGATAGGGTGTTATTAACCTGGCTCACATTGTGATCTTCACATATGAGAAATTAACCAGGAGCAACTCAAAAGCCATAATTATACTTTGAAATACAAGGAAGTGACTATTATACATTTTAGCTGGTTCTAGCTCATATTACATAGTCAGAAACTGATGATTTCAAATGTATTTTAAATTAGGAAATGTTTGATTTTCCAGATGCTATATAAACACATATACAAGAAAGTGATTATAATATTCTTTAATGCATAATAAGATATAAATATTGTAAGTGGGATAGATGAACACTATAAATACTCTAAAGAAAGGTCAATTTTTGTGTTTTAGGATGAGAAGAAAATCTGGTTTTCAGACATTTTGCATTCAAAATAGCAGCTAAACTAGAAATATATTTTATGTTGTCAAAGGAAGCTTGTCACATAATAGAATGTAAACTACACTTTAAATGTGAAATGTAAAACTGGGATTTTTGGAAAATAATTTGCTTTGGTGCAAAGGTTTCAATTTCCAGGGATTCCTCTTCAATTTTTTGTCATTTAAATGTGATTTTTAAAGAAACAGCTCTAGGGACAATACCTCAAAAGTCATTGTAACATCAAATTAGGTATTAAGAACACAAAGAAATCAATACCATAATTCAACAATTATGTGAACAGATATGATGCAATAAGGTCTGGTTTAAAGAAGGGAAGAGCTGAAAGTGCAGAAGCAGAAATAAGTGGATGTTACAGTGGAAGGGATAGTAGAGCACAAACTCTATTGGAAGAAGAGATTGCTATAAATTCAGGTGGAATGATAAAAAGAAAATGGAAAGAGCCTGAAAGGATTTATATATATATATATATATTTATTTATTTATTTTTGTGGGTACCAAGGGTTGAACTCAGGACCTCACACGCCAGCAGGCACCGATGCCACTGAGCGATATCACCAGCCCTTTTTACATATGTGGGTACTAGGAGTTGAACTCAGGACCTCACGCTTGCCAGGCAGGTGCTTATGCTGCTGAGCTATCTCACTGGCCCCTGATTTAGTTATTTTAAATGCTTGACAAGATTCCAGATCAAGTACCCTGTGATTTCTTCAACCTTGTTTAGATATATAATCATTGTGAATTAAATTTTTTGGAAATTTGCAGTAGTCCTGTTTAAAAATAGCTTTCAAGGGGCCAGTGAGATAGCTCAGCGGCATAAGCGCCTGCCTGGAAAGTGTGAGGTCCTGAGGTCGAATCCCGGTACCCACATAAAAAAAAAAATAGCCTTCAAATGTTCCTACAGAAAGAAATAAAACAAAAAAGAACAGTACTCCCATGAGTCGTTAAACAAATTCCAATCACTGTATATGTTGAAATGTTCATTGAAACATAAAAATCAAAGTAAAGTTTTAGAAACATAAAAGCAGTCATCCCAATATTTAGCATAACTAACCTAAGCATGAACATGTGCAAAAAAAAATCCGAAATTTAGGAAATAATATAATTAAGCAAGAGCATTATGCTTCCATTAGTATAAAAATATTCAAGGAGTACAATTCCAAGAGAAATTTCAAGTATGATTGTCACTAGAGTGAAACTTGATGCACTTCACCTTGATTGTCAACTTGACTGCGTTGAGATTCCTAGGGATGTGACTGGCTTGTGGGGGTGCTATCCACATTGATGGGCTAATCCCCTGATGTTGAAAGTTGAATGTTCTTTGAGAGGTGGTCCCCAGTTGGAGGAGGAGGGACACCCGAGGACTGGACATTGGAGGACCCCACGCGGGCGTTCTTTCCCTGTGCTCTGATTCCTGGACACTATGAAGTAAGCAACTTTGCTCCACCATGCACTTCTCTCTTGAAGTTTTTCCTCTGGAGCCACCAAACCATGGAGTGAAACCTCTCAAACTGCGTTCCAAATAAACATTCCCGCTTTAGAGTTGTGTTTCTCAGACATTTTATCTCACCAGTGAGAAAACTGAGCAACACAACCTGCTAGTCCAAAATATGGCGCTTTGTTATTTGAGAGAAACAGTAGAAGCAGAAAGGTCACTGTTCACTTCCTCCAGGTTTTCTGCACTGAAGCAAGTAAAAGAATTTCCCTTCAGAGGATTCATCCCTTTATCCAGAAAAGGTAACATCATTATCTATTGAGAGACAGAGAAACACCGTGAGTAGGTCTACTAAGTCCATCCCAGTATACCTTTAGAGGATACCTTTTTTATTTATTTATATTTTTGTTCAGTTGTCCATCCTTCATCAAACCTTACCACAGATATACACAATTTCCTTTGTATCTTTATATTATTATTTTTGAAATTTCCATATTCACAGAAATATAACTAAAATTGTTACTTTTTTACTGTTATTGTCTTTTGTCATTGGATAACAAGCATGAAATTTGTTATGGTTCAAGAGCATATATTAAAGTTTTTTCCTACAGCTGCATGCTGCAGATTCAAGTAAAAAGATAAATATAGCTTTGAATACTGTATATATTTAATATTCATTTATTATAATATGACTTTAAATTTTTATATATCATTCATTATTACATTTTCTTAAGATAATATTAAAGTATTTTTCTAGCACAGTTTATAACCTCAAAATATGTTATTAATTTTACAATAAACTTCATTACTCTGTTTATGATCACACAGCTTATATGCATGGATATTTTAGTACCTTTTGTTGCAAGACAAAAGTAAACTAAAACATTTCCTTTATTAATTCTCTGAAACCAAAGATAATTATCTTATTTGTCCTAATGTTAATTCATTTCCCATTTGGAGTTTAATCATCTAAGAGCCTTCTAAGATTTTCAAAAGAATAACATCACAGCTATATAGCTGGATTATAATGTAAGCTTGAATTTAGTTTTTCTTATTTATTTTTTAGGGAATTCCATTGCGTTCATGACATATCAATATAAAAATGATTTTTTTAAAATATGGGCAACCAGCTGTTTCAACAATATAAAAGTGAAAGGAATAAAAAACAATCTCTGTTTAGAACTTGAAAAACATGAAATTATTTATGGCTCTGTCAGATGACATGACTATTGTTGCCAAAATATTATTTCCATATACTGTGTAGAAAAACTCCTCAGTCATCAGAGGAAATTTATATTCAAGATGAATAAAATTGTAAGTTTGATAGTGCTAAAAACAATTCGGTCTTATGTAATGAATACTACTGGGAAAATGATGGGGAATGGACTGAATAGCTCCACTGTTTTTTCATATTTTGATGGAATTTCAGCCATTCTTCAAATCTCACAAATCATCTTATGCTTTAAATTAAGTCGGTAGATGCTTCAATTTTTTGTGAAAGAACTTTACTAATAGAATAAAATTAAGAAAGAATGCTTGACTAGTAAACCTATCATTCTACTAGAAAAAATAGTCCTACTATGATAACAATTACATTACAAGTATAATGTACAATTACATTAACTTTAGCAAAATTTTAATAACCATTGACAATATTAATACTGATTCTCATTTTTTGTTGTAATTTTTAATAAGGTATTAAACATTTTTATTTTTCATCTTCAAAATATCAGTCAATATAGGGCTAAAAAAAGAGACACATGTGTTTTAAATGCCAGTTGCTTTACAGAATTTAAAAATATAATTGGGCATGGTCATACATGCCCTTAATGCCAGCACCCTTGAGTCTGAGGATGGGGGATCTCAAGTTCCATTCTAGCTTGGGGGCAGCTTAGAAATTTAATAAGACCTGTCTAAAAAAAAATATATATATATATATATGTAGGGCTAAGTTGGTGGCTAAAATAGGGCTGGGCTAAAGCTCTGTATTCAATTCCCAGTAATGTTAACACTCACTCACACACACACACACACACACACACAGTTTGATCACAATATAAGGTTAATGTTTAAATTTTAAAATATGCATTGCAGTAAAAGATAAATTGCCATTAATCCTCTCAAAATACTCCCACATTCTTCAAAGACACCTATCCCATTATTCTTGTCACTTTCTGAAGCAATCTTGGAAGTCGCCTCTTGTGACTGTCTTTACCTGCTATGATAAAAAAATACAGTGAATACTGTTACTAAGTACCGTCTGGTGGGAAGGCAGGCTCATAAAAACATTACGGTGTGTCTCCACCCACTTTATTCACTGGAAGTAGTTATTTTGCCATTTCTGGCTTTTCCTCAGAGACAAAATTATAATGAAATGTAAACATTTTGAAATAATCAGGACATTGAGGATGTCACAATCGTACAATGAAAGACACTTACAAAAGAAGACTTCCAGAATTGCTTCAGAAATTGGCAAGAATAATGTGATAGGTGTGTTCAAAGTGAAGGGGGAGGAATTTTAGGTATGGGTTAAGAAGATGTGATTTGCTTTCAGGTTGATAGGGTGAGGGGGGCTTATGGCAGATGGATCCCTAGCACCACAAAGGAAACCAAACATTTTAGGGAAACAAAGAGAGAGTATTTAAACAAGAAAACCTCATCATTCTATATATCCATGTGCATTAGTTGAGTTCTTTAGCGTAACAGACAAAATACTATATACATGTGTGTGTGTGTGTGTATATATATATATAATTATATAAGGGATTTATTAAGTAGCCTGACAGGATAAGAAGTGGAAAAGTTCCAAGTAATATCCATCAGATGAGAGGTGGAAGAATCCAAAATGGTTTTGTGCTCACTGGAGAGCCAGACAACCCAGTAGGAGTTGAAGCGTACAGGCCTGGAGGCTCAATGCAAAGTCACTGCGGTGAGTCTGTGTTTGAAGGCTGAAGAGTCTGCACCAGAAGGCTGAAGGAACCAGAGATGGACAACTAAAGGCCATGGTGAAGAGCAGAGCTACTCTCCAAAAGTGGAAACACTTTGCTCTTCTTTCCCTTTTTTATTTTGTCAAAGATACAAGCTTATTGGTACAACCACATCTGTAGTGTTTTTTCTCCTTTCATTTGCTTATTTGTGTGTAAATTATTCGCAGAAACAACCAGAAATATCTAATTTCCTTGGCAGTTTATACTCATGTTGCTATGTCACAATTAACTATCAACAGCTGTACCTGTGAATTTAACAGAGACATACCTCCTTAAACCACATTTAAACTCTAAATACAATAGTGAGGTCCTAATTACATGTCACATGATACAATTATACTGGGAATAACCCCACAACATCGGAATACACATTCTTCTCAGCTGCACACAGGACATTCTACAAAATAAACCACATAGTATCTCACAGGGCATGCTTAAGTAAATGCAAAGGAATTCAAATTATCCCTTGCATATTATCAGACAATAGTGCAATGAAATTGGAAATCGATAGCAAAAAAACCCCACAAAAACATAAACACATGGACATTAAATAACACCCTCCTGATCAACCAACAGATCAGGGATGAAATTAAAGAAAAAATTAGATGATTTCTACAATTAAATGATAATGCCAGTACAACATACCAAACCTTATGGGGTGGAATGAAAACAGTCTTACCAGGGAAATTTCTAGTAGTAAACTCCCACATCAGAAAAACAGAATGAACTCAACTAAATAATCTAAATATTGAATCTCAAGCCTATAGAAAAAGAAGGACAAATCAAGCCTAAAGCCTACAAGAGGGAGGAAATAATAAAGATCAGAGCAGAAATTAATGCAATTGAGACTAAGAAAATGATACAAAGAATTAATGAATCTAAGAGTTAGTTCTTTGAAAGATTAAATAAAATTGACAAACCCTTAGCCAAACTTATCAAAGAAGGGAAAGAAATGACTTAAATTAATACAATTAGGAATGAAAATGGTGAAATCATGATGAATCTTGCAGAAATCCGGAAGACAATTAATACCTACTTTGAGAACCTGTACTGTAATAAGATGGAAAATGAGAAGAAATGGACAAATTCTGAGATACGTATGAATTACCAAAGCTGGATCAAGAAGATATAAAGATTCTAAATAACCCAATGTCAGTCAGTGAAATTAAAGATGGAATTAAAAATCTACCAACAAAGAAAAGCCCAGATCCTGATGGATTCACTGTTGAATTCTACAAGAAATATATAGATCTAATGCCACTAATCTTTAAATTCTTTAATGAAATTGAAAGGGAACAATATTCCCAAACTCATTATGAAATGAAGTGTTACCCTGATACCTAAACCAGAGAGGGATCCAACCAAAAAAGAGAGCTACAAGCCAATCTTCCTAATGAACATAGATGCAAAAATGCTCAATAAGATACACAGACACAGTGAAGGAAATGTCTGGAAATGATAACTGTAAATGTATTTAAAAATCAGGAGGGCCGGTGAGGTGGCTCAGCAGCATAAGCGCCTGCCTTGCAAGCGCGAGGGCCCGAGTTCAACTCCCGGAACCCACATACGAAAAAAGGGGCCGGTGATATCGCTCAGCAGCACGGGTGCCTGTTGGCGCGCGAGGTCCTGAGGTCGACCCCGCGGTACCCACACACACACAAAAATAAATAAAAAATAAAAAATAAAAAAATAAAAATCAGGAAACAGAAAAAAACACTTATTGCATGGCATTTTATTACTTTTCTGTTTTACAATAAGAAGAGGAATACACTAGGTACGTAGATTAATCATAACTTACAGAGTTTGAATGAGCTACCAAGGAAGAATTTACTATAATTAGTGATATAACTAGCAACAATATTAATAAAGCAGTAAAAAAGCACACATAGAAAGTTTTTCAATCCATTCAGTAAAAGTAAACTCAAAAAACATGTATTAAGCAAATTGATATATGGGATTAATCAGGAAATTGTCTCAGGATTTAACAAATAAATAAGAAATAAACAATAATCAAGGTATTTTAGCAATGGGATTGAAAAAAGATGTGAATCAACGTTTAAATTCATCTCAGCGGTTTAAAAAAATTTTCAATAATATTGACACACTCCATTATCTACTTGCTTCTTTCTTGTAATATTTTTCTGTTCACTATATCATAATGGTAAATTTTGTCACCTTAATGATAATTGTAAATAAGGTATCAAAATTAAAATACCTATGTTTAGTGTAAAAGTCAAAAAAGTCAGTAGTTATTTGTAAAATTAACTTAGAAACTATTATTACTTTTTTTTATGTGGGTACTGGGAGTCAACCTCAGGACCTCATGCTTGCCAGCAAGTGCTTGTGCTGCTGAATGATATCACTGGCCCTTTTATTTCCTTTATGTGGGTTCTGGGAGTTGAACTCAGGACCTCACATTTGCCAGGCAGGCACTTATGCTGCTAAGCTATCTCACCGGCCCTATTACTTTTTTTTAAAGATACACATTTTGGGCCTGTAAATCAGACTAGTAATGCTTTTCATACCTTAAAACAAAACAAAAAAAGTAAAGTAGCAAGTAATAAAAAAAAACTTGTTGAGTTAGAATCTATTAATGCTACTGAAATTCAACTATAACTACAAGACTTATTTTCTTATGAAGTCTTTGAAAAAAGAGTGTTTGCATTGTTTCATTTTTCATTAATATAACAAAATACCTGAGGTTATATACATTGTAAAAAGAATTATTTTGGTTCAATGATGTGGTTGATCTAGGTTTGCAACCACATTTGTGGTTGATGTAAGGACATTTTAGCAGCCCTCTGGGAGGGTCCAGATTGTCATAAACTGTGACTTTCTCCTAGTACTGAGGACCAATTGGCCAGCAGTGTAAGCCATCTAGGAAATACATTCTCCAGGGACTGTTCTCCTTACCCAACAGCTTAACGGCAACTTCATAAGATTCTCCAACGCACAACAATTCCACTCTGATGGACCAGAATATTGGACTTCCAAAAATTATGAAATACATTAATTCATTATTCTGAACCACTGCTTTGTGAAGTAGTTTAATATGCAGTAATAGTTAAATGATAGTTCTTTGACTTCTTTATTCTCCTTCTTCATCTGTTTCTTGGTTCTTCTTTTTTAAATTCTATTTATCTAGAATAATATATTTTCTTAACATGAAATAATATATTTGCTTAACACCAGTGACTTAGATAACAAATACTCATCTCAGTTAAGCTCTTCATTTAAATGTGAATTCAATAATATACTCCTATGGATAGTGTGACAGTTAATGTTGATTACCAATTTAATTGGATTTAGTGATGCTATGGAGGTGATTGGATTGTGAGGATGTTAAACACATGAATGGATGAGTCGCCTCAATCAGTGGGTTGGGGTTAGTGAAGAAAGCCGGTCACGGGGGACATGATGTTTAAGGATCTATCTGTTCTATGGCTCTTTTGATCTCTCTTGGCTTCCAGGCATCCATGAAGTGAGCAGATTTCTTCTAGCATGTCCCACTGCCATGATGTTCTGCCTCACCTTGGGCCCTCAGCACTGGAAACATACAACTGTGGACAGAAACTTCTGAAACTTTGAACCAAAATAAAATGTCACATTTTCTGACCATCTGGATTCTCCCAGAGGGCTCTTAGACTGTTTTTGTCATATGATCGTACATTTCCATCAGAGCAAGACATTAAAGCAAAGAAAAAGGAATGCCAATTTGTTTTATGGCCTAAATTTGAGAGCCTTTTGCTGATATTTTGCAACATCATGAATTATGAAAACTGATTTGTATATTTAATGACATATGGTAAAACTTCAGAACTACATAGGAAGACTACATACTGGGTTAATGAATTTTGTCATATATCTTAATCCCATCAAAAATAAATGTACATGGGCAGTGTGGCCTTGTTTTTGTACACTTTCACTTGTAGAGTTACGAGTTCTGATTTTCCTACTAGTAAATATCATTCAAGTTTCCTGGAGAAGTTTGAGAATAGTGATGTCATTTTCAGAATAAATATTGCATTTGGAATGAAATTAGATCAAACTATGGTTGAATGAGATTTACTAACATGCGTGAAGAAACTCTCATCCAAATTTTATGGATTCCACTCATATTCACAGCCTGTATGATCCAGAGGGTGTAGACTTGCCTATGTAGGAACAGCCAATTTTGAGTTTGGCATCACTGGGGGACTGGGTCACTGCTTCCAGTTATTCCTCGCCAATTATGGAACAAACCTCGAGTGATTCAGAATATGAAAGCTGCTGATTCCTTAAGAGCAACAGTCTTATTAGAAAAACCTTAAAGGAGGCAGGTGAATACTTGCTGTGTGTAAGGGACAGGAAAGTGTAAAAATAAGACATGCTGTAAATCAATGTTTGCATAATCACTATTTTAGAAAAATGCCCAAAAATATTTTTGAATCCTAAAAATGGTAGCATTTAGTACCACATAAATAACAAATAGGTCAGTTATTGTTTTTATTGAGTACTTTTACATTCTTTTCTTCCTAGCTGAAGCTCCAGATGGAGTCTCCTTCTTCATATTTTCACCAGTTTATATTTTCTTTTTGTACTTAATCTAATCTGTTATCTAGAGGAGAGAGGGTTATGGTTTTGTTCTTGTTTCCCACTTAGCAGATTCCATAGTACCAATTCTCATTAGAAAACAGTAGTCACTAATGTCTTTTTCCCTACCACATTTATTAAGAGAAAATATGTGTGGTGTGGTCTATTTCCTTTGATCATGTGAGAAATGAGCGAGAGGAAAATAAAAAGTCACCTAAAGCAAGAAGACATCATTATTTTTATGAACAAATTATCTCCTCATTTTGGTAAATTTAAAATAATAGACTCTTGGAGAGAATTCACAATAGTTCTTTTCATAAATTTCTTACAACCAGATATCCTTATTCTCTTTCTGAATCAAGTCTAATGATAAATGATCTGTTATGCTTTATGTGTGGGGTGTGTGTGTGTGTGTGTGTGCATGTGTGTGTACAAACCCAGGACCTTCACACTGATCTGCATCCTCAGCTCCATTCTGTTTCTTGGCTTCGAGGAAGGTGATGTAGTAATTGTTAGTAGAAGTAGAAGTGCTAGAATTTGCAGGTACAAGGAAAAATAAGCCAACTCCTAAACTCAGTTCCTTTCAAACTTGTGAACTGACCTCACCACATTACTCACTGGAAAAGATCATGAGATGAAAGTAGCATTAACACTAATGTCTCCAGAATCATTAGCTTAATTTGGAGGTAATTATGGCAGAGTTCTTTTCTCAGACACAATATTGTAGAAGATGCTTATTCAAGCAGGAACATTGAAAATATAGCTGAAAACAGCCTCAAGGAACTTAGGAAATTCTTTTACTTTATTTTATTTTGAATCTATCCCACATAAATTCTAACCTCAAATATTTCAGGTGCCAGATAATGAATGACCATAGCCATCAATTTAGACAAAGTTATTTAGAAATGTCTTAGCATTTAGTTTTGGCTTTGGGAGGCATGTTACCCATACTCACGTCTTCAAGTATGACAAACTCTATGCTAAGACAAAGTCTTTATTTAGACTTCAATCAAATAAAATCCTATCCAATAATCAGCCTCAAATTTCACTGGAAGGCAGTAAAAGATTTTTATATTTGAATTACTTATTTCCTTACACATATATGATTTGCTTTTTCCTTCTTTATCTTCTCTGTATTTGCAAGCCACTAACCAGAACATCATTTACTAGAAAATGTACAATATTCAAACTAACCACTGTTTCTTTAAAACCTTAGAAGAACTTTTCAGTGTTTGATCAAACCTCAAACACCAAAATCAACCACACAGAATGGTATTAGATAAATAAATCCAAGGAAACAAGCAGCTAGAGAAGTGAGTCACACCACCAAAGGATTACCAGCAGTTTCAGTACAAATGTTCTAGTAAATATAAAGGTCTAGTTACATGTGCTTGGGCACTCGGTAGTTCAAGACCTCATCATATACTCCAAGATCAACTGAACTTTTATGAAATGAAATGTTCTGGTATTATTTGTCCTCAAAGATCAATATGGTGACTATAATTACCATAAGGTATCCACCTCGTAGTCATTCTAGCCATAGATCTTCCTTGTCCCATTTTATTTTAGCCCGCATGGCTGTTGAATAGATTAATTCCTGTGTGAATGTTAATACTGATGTTTTGAAACTTGTCCCAGGTGCATTTGAAATCACAGACTCTTTGATGATAAAGGCGGACATGTTTTAAAATGTAGTTCTTAAGGATAAAACAGTTCCAAATTTTTTGCAAAACAAATGTAGCATCACCACCATCACCAGTGCCACAATGACCACCACCAACACCCTCCCTGTAAACAATAATGGAGCAGAAATATATAATTACAACAGACTTCTGGCCCAGACGGGTCCAATTGTGCATAAGACCAGCAGACAGCACTGAGCTCATGTGTATCTGTATAGCAGTCTTTACAACTAGGCCCTGGTGCATCTCAAATTCATTCTAGATTTCTGAACTAAAAAACTTTGAGACAATAGAGTTGTGTATTTTTAAACACCTAACTATATAGTGATTATGAAAGCAGCAAAAGAAATTAATGTGGATTGTTTAAAGTGTCAAATTTGCTTAAATACTACCTGAAATATTGATAAAAAGAGAGCTTTAAGACTGTCTAAATCCAATACCCAACAAAAAACCCTGACTTGAAGTTTTCCCAAAGAACAGAACTTGACAAATATGCTGTATTACTTTCCTTAGGATGTTCTTAAAGGAGTTTTTGAAGAGGTGGCATTTAATTTGAGACACAAAAATTGGAAAGGCCAGACATTTAAAGATAGATGGGGGAATTGGTCAAAGAGCATCTTTCTGGTTATAGTGAGCAGTATGGATAAACAAAGGCTGTGAGGAGGAACTAGCTTGACATTATTAGTGGGTAGAAGAGCATCAGTACCACAAAATATTTGCAATTTAGATGAGATATATTATCTTTAATGAAGGGAAGACAAGAATCAGTTTCATGAAGTTGTATTTGATTACTTAAGAATAGTTTGTTTGATACACTGAAAATGGAGAGATAGAGGCAATCCTTGTGTGGCACAGAATCTATCTGTGGTCCTTCCTACTGAAAATGAGTAACACAGTGTCATTAGCAACACTGAATAAATTGCTTTTATATAACTTTAGAACCATTCTTGGCCTACAAATGACAATTTGCATTTTAACAAGTTCATCAGTAATGCATTTGCACATGAAAATTGAAGAAGTTTTGAAGATTCTGATTCACTTTGTTTGAGATGGTCAAGCTGGAGAAATGCCATCTATAGATAACATTTTATATGCTAAGGGCCTAAGATCTTCTTTTGAGTAAAAAAAGAGTAGTCTCTTGCTTTGTAAAAGAAGGAAAAATGGAGAATATGGTATAAGTGTTTTTCAGGCATGTATTTTATTAATAGTAAGAGTTTAAATTTGAGAAATAAATAACACTCATCTAATCTCTTTGATAATTTCATAGTATATAAGGGGATGGTATAAGCTAAGAAAAAAGTACAGAAGAAAATGATATCAGGAGAGAAGAAATGGACTGAAAGAATCTAAGTTTATTTATAACTATCATAATCAACATCAAAACATCCTAATCACTAAAATAACATCATTAATAAAAGCAAACATGTTTGTACTTAGAGTATTACACAAAGATCAAAAGGCTTTACATGAATTACAGCATTTCACCATGAACTGGTCAGCTTTCCCTTTTCTGGGACAAAATACTCATAATACACAACTGAAAGGAGGAAGGGTTTTTTGGCTCACAATTTCAAAAGTTTCAGTCTATAGTTGGCTGGACCAAGGGAGTAACATTATAATTGTAAGGGTGTGGTGGACTAAAACTGCTTATTTCATGTTGGCCAGGAAACATAGCATGGGAAAAAGTATGGAGGACCTATATTCTTTATTGACAACCCTCAGTGATCCACCCCCTTGAACAGGGGCCCAGCTCTCAAAGAACAAATTCAGCTATGAACATCAGTAAATTAATGCACTTAAAAGTATAGTGTCCTCATGATTCAATCACCTCTCTGGGAGTCTTTAAATACTGTCAAGTTGATAATTAAGATTAACTGGTACATATCATCACAAAATTTCTTTAAAATGAGTGTTATTAAAACTCTACTTATACAGATGTGCAAACTGAGGTACAGAGATATTGAGAAAATTACTGTGTAATCAAACAAACTTCTATAAAAAAGTTCTTTGGTTTCAGAGTCATCATGATGACTAATTTCATTTTTCCCTTTTACAAATACAAAATGTAGTTAAAAGTAAAAGGGATGTTGCATTTAAATATCTCATTTATCATTTCCATGGTGCTTAGTTTTGTACGATTATTCACTTACACTTTGTGAAATCACTAAGCATGCCAGTTAAATTTATATTCCCAACCTCTTTTTATGTGCCAGCTGGACTGTATGTAGATGTGTATTGAGTACTGAGTTTTTACACCTACATATTTTAAGGTAACTGGGAAATGCACTCACAAACACAGTATATATATATATATATATATGTAGATAGATACATAGGGTAAATTCATCAGCCTACTAGCATTTTATTATTGTGTGCTGGACATCAATTATCAATTTTCTGAACAAGTAGTAATATGTGGGAAGAGATGATGAAATCATTTATATCCTAGGATTTTTAGAGTGATAATTAATGAGAAATGATTGCCTTTTGTAAATTGTTTCCTTTTATCCTGTTGGATATAAAATCTGAAAAGAAAAATAAATTAAATCTCTCACTTTAAAATTTGGGTAGTGTGCATAATTTAGAATTTTTGGTTTGTATTCATCATTTTTATAGGCTTAAAAATGCTAATGTTAATCAAAACAAATCCATTTAAAAGAAAATATTCAGTGCTTATAAAATGGTACCAGTGGTATCAATATGAAATATCAGGGAATATTTATTCAGGAATCCTTAAAAAATCAATAATTCCATATTACCGATTAAAATACAAACCAAAAATATGTGAGGCATATTTTTCATCAATTATTTTGTAATATTTTTTATGAAGCTGAACAGAAAAAAAAATTGTATGTTGGTAAATATATCATAAAATTTTATAATATTTTCTATGTCATCATGCTTTTGTGAATAAAAAAATTATACTCATAATTTTAATTTAATGGTAAAATCACTCCCAAACTTCAAAGGTACTTTGGAGAACACATTTGAACATACATGATGTCCAGTAACAATAAATACTTACAGTAGTTTTAAAAGTTAATGAATAATTGAAACAGCAAAATACAAGATAGATAATAGGAAACAGAAAAAGATCTTTTGAAAATTGGAAAGCATCCAAGCTAGGGAGGGTTGGGGATGGAGGGGAAAGAAAATAGAAGTAAAAGGAATTAAGATGTGTTGTGTACATGTACCAACTCCTCATATGGAAAGTAAACATTACGTACCACAAACATGTACTAATAAAAATAATAGAAAAATGTTAAAATGTTAATCAAGTATAGGCAATATAATAAAACATGAGTACAATTCAATGTGTTGTACTTATGCTATATATATATATATATATATATATATATATATATATATATATATATAATTATTTTTTTTAATGTGGGTACCAGGAATCAAACTCAGGACCTCACACTTTCCAGCAATCGCTCGTGCTGCTGAGCGATATCACTGACCCTTTTTTTTTTTTCCTTTATGTGGGTACCAGGAGTCAAACTCAGGACATCACACTTGCCAGGCAGGTGCTTATGCCGCTGAGCTATCTCACTGGCCCATGCTTTATATTTAGAGTCACTGAAAATATTACCAGATGGAACCTCATAGCAATAAAATATTATACAAGAAAATGCAACTTCAATATCATAAACATTTTACTTATCAGCTTTTTGGTGGGATAAAAATTTATATTGTGTAAATATTATAAAACTAGTCATGTGATTTATAATATAATATCTATTTTAGGAATGTAGTGGCATTTTCTACTGTTTTATTAGTTCTGTAAGAATTTTATCAAACTTTCCTATTGCCATGAAAAGTTGGGCTTCTCTTGTTTCATTTTTTCACTTTATATTTTCATTATAATTGATTCAGATTCCTTTTGTTGTGTGACAGTATTGTGGAGGATTTTGAACAAGTCTAATTCTATACATCACTGTATGATATATATTTTCATAAACAAATTTTCCTTTAGTTGCTATTTTTATTTCTACTTTTATTTTGCATTGAACTTATTATATTATTTATTTTAAAAAGTGCTATCACTGATAAATGAAGGAAAACAAAAAGAGACAAACAAATGAGAAAGTGAATGAACAATATAAGAGTAATAAAATCCAAATTAAAATACCAATCACATTCTGCTTGGAGATAGAGAAAAATAATCCTAAAATTTGTACACACTCACAACAAACCTGTACAGCCATTTCAGTGTTGAACAATAGGAATATTGCAGGGGGTATTACATTAACTGGCTTCAAAATACTCAATAGAGGTGTAGTAATTAAAACAGTAAGGTACTGGTATAAAATCAGACAAAGAACAAAGAACAGAATACAGACCTTAGGGGCCAGTGAAATAGCTCAGCGGCATAAGTGCTTGCCCGACAAATGCAAGGTCCTGAGTATGACTCCCGCAATCCACATAAAAGAAAACAAGGGCCAGTGATATTGCTCAGTGGCACAAGCACCTGCTGGAAAGCACAAGGTCCTGAGGTCGACTCCCAATACCCCCCAAAAAAATATATAGACCTTAGAAATAAACACATGTATCTAAATCTAACAGAGTTTTGATGATAGCTCTAAGAACATGCTTTATATAAAAGTGTTTTAAACAAATAGCTCTGGAAAAATTTGATATTCATATGTTGAAATGTAAAACTAAATGTCTATCTCTAACCAGTTAAAAAAGTAAATGAATGTGGAATAAAGACTTAAACATAAGATCCAAAATTTGGAAAAAAAAAAAGGGGAAACCTAGGAGAATTAATTTAGGACATTGGAATACATATAAGGGTTTTTTGCCCCAAAACCCAAAAGCACAGTAATCCAAAACAATAAAAGATAAATGGGATTAAACTAAAAAATTCCATACAACAAATGGAAAAGAAAAATATGAGAATGATTAGACAAAATATAAAATGAAAAAAAATTTGCCAATTATATGTCTGGAAAATGGTTAATATCCAAAGTTAAAGGAACTACTGAATCACAATATCAAAAAGAAAATTGCCTAATTTATAAATGAGCAAATATTCTAAGTAAACATTTCACAAAAGAGTAAAGCAAGTGGCTCAAATGGTCAATAGATTTGTGAAAAAAGTCACTAATTAGGGAAATGGAAATGAAAGCCAAAATATGATGTTCCTTCACTCTAGAAAGAATGGATCTTATAAAAAACTGCTTTGGTTTAAGATGTGGACAAAAGGACACACTTGTACAGTGTTAATGAATAAGAGAAGCAGGATGGAAAATAACATGAAAGTTACTCACACATAGAATGACCAGACGATTCAGGTATTATACAACTACTATATTTCCAAAATAAATGAAAATAGTGTATCAAAGAGACATACTAAGTTCATGTTCCTTACAGTACAATTCATAATAGTAAGAAATGGGAATAACTGAAGCATTCATCAGCTGATGGGTTCATTAACAAAATGTGGTACATAGATAATGTAATATAATTCACAATAAAAATAGAATGAAATTCTTTCATTTTTTATTTTAAGGATAAAAGTTAAAACAGAATTTCATAACAAAATAATAGGATAATAACAATAGTAAATATGTTGCATATTGTAATCTTCAAAGTAGTTACTGAGAGTACAAGATATGGATATAAAAATTCTCCAATCAATATTAGCACAAACCTTCCTTTTCAATGAACAAGAGACACTAATAGTATTGCTAGCTTACATTTTTGTCCCTTTTCCCTTTCTTTCTTTCCCCTTATCCCTATCCTAGTTTCTTTTTCATTTTAAACAATTTCTTCCCATTTCACAATATCTAGTGCTCATTTTAGACCTTATTTACTCTTCCAATTTCTCACACCAGGGAGACAATATGATGTTTACACATGTGAGCCTGATTTATTTAACTTATGAGTATGATCTCAAGCTGTGTCCATTTACCTATAAAAGTCTCATTTATCCTTCTTTATGGCTGTGTAGTACTCCACTGTATAAAAGTATCACATCTTTTTAATCCATTCCTAGAGTAATGGCCATATGGGTTGTTCCCAAGATTTAGCTATCACAAATTGTGCTGCTATAAACATGGATGCACATATATCACTGTGGCATGATGTTTTTAATTTTTCAGGGAAGATACCCAGAAGGGGAATAGCTGAGTCAAATGGGACCTCTGATCCTATTTTTTGAGGAATCTCCACACTGATTTCCACAGTGGTTGCACCAGTCTATACTCCCAACAGTAGAGAAGGGTTCTTTTTTTCCACAGCCCCTCCAGCATTTGTTAGTGGTTGACTTATTTATGATAGCCATTCTTTCTGGAGTGAAATGGAGTCTCAGTGTTATTTTAATTTACATGTCTCGAATAACCAATGATGTTGAACATTTTTTCATGTGTTTATTTGCCATTTGTATTTCTTCATCTGAGAAGTGTGTGTTTATCTCAGATGTCCATTCTTGGATTGGGTCTTTCAATTTGGAGGGTCTGATATTTTTCAATTATTTATATGTCTAGGTAGAAATTTTTTGTCTGAAGGACAATTGGCTAAAATTTTTTCCAACTCTGTGGGTTTTCTTTTCACTGTTAGTAATTTCTTTTGACATGCAAAAGATTTTTAGTAAGATGAGATCTCAGTTGTTGATTCTTTGAACTATTTCCCTTCTGGTCTGGGTTTTATTCATGAACTCTCTACCTACACCTATATCTTCAGGATTTCTACCTATTTTCTCTTTCAGTAGATTTAATGTTTCTGTTTTAGTATTTATTTATTTATATATTTAATTTTTTTGTGGGTACCGGGGTCGAACTCAGGACCTAGCGCTTTTGAGCAGGTGCTTGTGCTGCTGAGTGATATCACTTGCCCTTCTGTTTTAGTATCTAGAACTTTGATTCATTTACATTTTAGTGTAGAGCATGGTGATAGACATGGTTCTAGTTTTAGTCTTTGGCATGTGCAGAGCCAGTTTTTCCAGCACCATTAATTAAAGAGGCTATCTTTCTTCCAGTGAATTTTTTTTTTTTTTTTTTTTGTGGGTACCGGGGGGACGACCTCAGGACCTCGCGCACCAACAGGCACCCGTGCCGCTGAGTGATATCACCGGCCCCTTTTTCGTATGTGGGTTCCGGGAGTCGAACTCGGGCCTTTGCGCTTGCAAGGCAGGCGCTTAAGCCGCTGAGCTGTCTCACCGGCCCGCCAGTGAATATTTTTGACCCCTTTGTCAAAGATAAGTTGACTGAATTTGTTTGCAGTTGTGTCTGTTTTTTAAAATATGTTCCACTGATCATCAGGTCTGTTTTTTGTTTGTTTGTTTGTTTGTTTGTTATTTTTGCCAGTACAATGCTGATTTTATCACACTAACTTTATAGTATAATTTCAAATCAGGGATTGTGATGCCCCCTGACTTGCCTCTGTTGCCCAGGATGGCCTTTGCTATTCTAGGTCTCTTCTGTTTCCAAATGAATTTTAGGAATGTTTTCTCTAGTTCTGTAAGGTATGCTAATGGTATTTTGATCAGGATGGTGTGAAATCTGTATAACAATTTTGGGAGAATGGCTATTTTCACTATATTCATTCCTCCTATCCATGAGGAATAAATCATTTCATTTTTGACAATATGGATGGAACGGAAAGAGATCATCATGTCAAGTGAAATAAGCCAGCCACAGAAAGACAACTACTGCACGATTTCACTCTTACGTGAAATATAAAAAACTTATTCTTAGTAGAAGTTGAGGGTAGAATGGTGGTCCTTTTGTAAAAACAGGGAGAGTCAGGAGGAGGTAGGTGGTGAGGACTCATAATCAGTTGTTGTTGTGTTGCAGTTACTTTTGAGTAAGTTGTGGTCTGTTATTACACAGTAGGGTGACTATAGGAACAATGGTGTTCCATGTATTTCATAAAGCTAGAAAACTTTTTAATGTTTTCATAAACAAAGGGTAAATATTTGAGGAGGTGGATATGTTTAACCTTATTTAAACATGACCCAATAATGCATATAAAATACTACATGATGCTCTATTAATGTGTACAATTTTTATTTCCATGTATCAGCTAAAATTTCATTTTAGAGAGAGTATAATAAAAATTTTTAGGGCCGGTGAGATGGCTCAGAGGCTTAAGCGCCTGCCTGGCAAGCGCGAGGGCCTGAGTTCGACTCCCGGAACCCACATACGAAAAAGGGGCCGGTGATATCGCTCAGCAGCACAGGCGCCTGCTGGCGCGCGAGGTCCTGAGGTCGACCCCCCGGTACCCACAAAAAAAAAAAAAATTTTTAATTCTTACAAGAAAGAAATCTTAAAATACACACTGTAAAGACATACATTTTCATCTTTTATATATCAACTAAACTTAAGTTTACTTTATAAAAAGTTACAAATAGATTTTTAAGAAAATACTAGGCACAATATGCTTTTAGTATTTTTTCTATATTTTAAGTCATTTATTTGGGTCATTTCTCTGTAAAACATTGTGTGGAAGTGAAGAAATGTTTGAAGCATAAAAACTATCGGTGACAGTGTTGGGAATCAACGGAGTCTGTACATCTAAGAAATTTAATCTGCTTTTTTTCAGTTTGAATTGAGACAGGATATTGTAGATCTTATTTTCCAGGGCCTTTCAACCCAGTGTAAGAGCCTCCCACTCTAATTCATAAAGAAGCCTGTGCTGGAATAAAGTGCTGCAGAGAATGAGGTAGAAGATTAAAGCAGAGAGCTAGAGTATGGCAGAAAGACAGAAACCACCACCAAATAACAATAGATTACTATTTCTTTTTTTTTTTTTTTTTTTGTGGGTACCGGGGGGTCGACCTCAGGACCTCGCGCGCCAGCAGGCGCCCGTGCCGCTGAGCGATATCACCGGCCCCTTTTTTCGTATGTGGGTTCCGGGAGTCGAACTCGGGCCCTCGCGCTTGCCAGGCAGGCGCTTAAGCCGCTGAGCCATCTCACCGGCCCCGGATTACTATTTTTTATTGTATGTTTGGCACTCTTCTAATTACTTCACATAAATTAACTCATTAATGCTCCCAACCACCCTAAACGGAGATCCATTCATTATCTCCCTCTCTCCCTCTGTTTTATAATAGCAGATAAAATTGAATATTAAAAGCCATATTTTATTGAAGTAATATTTCCCCAAATAAACATTTTTCACATATAAATACTAATATTTTACACTGATAAATGAGTATGTTTTCATAGATAACACTGATCACATTTATGGAAACCTAAATTCAGCTTTAGACAATTTACTCTAGTTCTTTTAATCATCTTAAGCAAAGACACACAATGTTTTTTGTGTATAAAGCAAAAGAGGAACAGTTTACCCTAAATTTACTGAAGCTAATTTAAAGTATAAATTTCATGCATTTACTGACTAAAATGCATTAATTTATTTAGGTAGACAATAAAGACTATAATTCTCGGGAAAAATATTGAAATGCACACTGACTTAGCAAAATGACTTGTAATGAATAGATGAATCCATTAAGAAAATAGTTATCAGGACCAAGAAAGTGTTCACATCATTCCTCAGACTATTACTAATTCTACAGAGAAGAGTTATTCAAATTAATACTAGAAACACATTCAATTAAATTTATGATCTGTTTTATATTGAAATGCTTTTAATTGTAAAGGAACACTGTGCAATCAATACTCTATTGTCATATATGACTTCTTAATATATTCTTGTTAATTTTATGCATTTTAATGGAAATAGATTTAGCTATTTAAAACAAGAGTGGATGGAGTCGGAAGAATTATAATAAAAACTGCAGCTGTAAATCTGATACCAACAACAAATAGATTAGAAAACAGTGATGTTTACTGAAAACTAGTTTTCAGGTTTCTTTTTGTATATTTTTTACATCGGTATATTTTATCCTGTACTTATATAATATTTTTCTTCTTTAAATTTAACATTCAATTACTAAATTTTTTCATATTATTTCTTCATGATCATAACATTACTAATTTAGACAGATTACTTACTCATTTTTTATTTTATTTTCTTCAGTAAGGCTAGTGTTCAAACATAATTGTTCTAATACTCATAGTCTATTTACTTACATTTTTTCTTTTCTCTGCATTCCAAATTATTATTTATTTGTACAATGTTGTATGTTTTGTTTCTATTCAAGCTAATGCTTTTGACAGCAAATACTAAAAACGCTAAGTTTGGGTAATATCTTACCTGGTTTATACATATTTATTTGGCATGGGGTTATATGTAAAATATGATCAAATTTGTATTATAAACACAGAAACACACAATCCAGTTTGCCTAGCATAGATCATTTTATTTTTGTCCATATCAATATAATATATTTCTTCCAATGTTTACTTATTTTGTGACATTGAGTTATTAGCTCTCATTCTTCTAATCATCCTTCCAAGGAAATAATTATTTATCTACTTCATATTTTTGACATAGGAATTGAGTAAATACAGGCAATATATTTATTTTATTATCATTACAATGATGTTGTTACTTACAAATACAAATGATAACTACATAAAATTAATAAGACAACTGATCAATTTTCATCTTATATGATGACCTCAAATGAAGGTAGCAAACATACTAATAATAAAATAAAAATATTTATCGAAGCTATGATACTTATATGCTTTTAAAAATGATTGGAATTACCTAAATAAAGCTGTGAAATACCTAAATAAATACTTTAGTAAAGCAGTGATTTCTACTTCCATTCATTCATGTTTAAAACAATAGTGTTTTTGCATTAGTTTATTTAAAAAATCATGACTTCATGCAAATAAAAACAAAAAAGATTTCATCTGACTCCAGAAAGAATGACTATCATCAAGAAATCAAATAATAAGAAATACAGGATTGGCTGTGATCATAAAGAAAATCTTCTACATTTTAGTTGGAAAAGTAAACTAGTACAGCTACCATGGAAATCAGTATAGAGATTTCTCAAAAAATTAAAACTAGAAAATCCATTTGACCAAGATATTTCCTTAATAGGTATCATTCTAAAGGAGTTAAAGACATCATATCACAGTGATTCATGCATACCCATGTTTATAGCAGAACAACTCATTATAGCTAAATCATGGAAGTGGCCTATATCCCCATAAAACGATGAATGGATAGAGAAAGTGTAGTATATACTCACAACAGAGTATTACTTTGCCATAAAGAAGACTAGATTTTCAGATTGAACGTTGAGACAAAGAATTTATATTAAAATGGATTATATTTTCCTGAAAAAGATGAGATGCATTCATTTAATTTTAATGGGAAAGGAGAGAGAAAAATGTGTTTGAAAATTGAGGAAAGGAATAGTCTAAATAATACTTATAGAATATGATATGTCAAATAATGTAACTTTAAGGAAAACCTTATTGTCTATTTGAGGTTGCAAATCATGAATTTTCAATTTTTATTAATACATGTTTATAACATTCATCATGAGGTGTTGGTAGATGTATATAATATAGCTTAATTCTTTACCATTCACCTGCTTCTTCCCTCTTCTCCCCATCCCCCATCTCTTAGTGTCCTTCCCATTTGCAAAAAACCTATTTCTCCATTTCCTATTCACTATCTCTTATTTTGCTCTTTAAATTTGTTATACTTTGGGATTCTCATACAAAAGAAACCATACAATATTTAAGTTTGTGGGTCTGATTTATTTCACTTAATATTATGGCCTCAAGGTACACTTATTTTCCTACAAGTGACTCAGATTCATTCTTCTTTATGGCAAAGTAGTACTTTGCAGAGCAAAGTAGTACCACACTCTCTCTATCCATTAGTAAATTGATAAAGCTTAGTAGCTTGGACCTATAATCTCAGTAATCTGGGAGATTGAGACAGGAACAGCATCAGCGCAAGCCCAATCTGGGCAATTTAGTGATTTAGGAAGACCTTGATTCAAAAATTAAAATAAATAAATAAATAAACAAATAAATAAGAAAGAAGCTAGGCAAGTATCTCATTGTGAAGGCCTTCAGTTCGATATGTGTAATAACTCCCCCTTACCCTCTTATGCACACGCGGAAAGCAAAACGGCACTTACATTCCAGAGGGATCTTGCACATTTAATTAGAGAATGTAAATAAAGAATTTAATAAAATGACTACTAAAGTTCACCCATAGATATTTACTTCAATAACCCTCATCATTTAAGTTTGGAAATGTCTAATATAACATTTTATATAAAATATCATTGTTCTTCATGTTGCACTGATGTTTAAAAATGTTGGTATAGTTAATGGTAAAATCAATTACAGATCGCATTAGCCTATAAAATTATTTTTCTTAATAGATAAATTCATTTGTAATTACAGTTTAGAAATAATTAGCTAATGCATGATGACAATAAATGTTCCACTGGACTTTTTGACACTCACTAAATTTTACATGTAAGGCTTTATTTTCCTCTTGCTTTTGTTTGTTTATTGTTTAGAAATTTCAAAGTTCAAAGACAACAAGTTCAAGGTAAAAATTCATTACTGTGACCAAACCTCATTTAAGCACATCTTTGAAGTCACAATTGAAGCTCCTTTGTATGAAAATTAAATGTCAATGAGGTAAGATCTTAGAAAAATTTGTGAAGACATGTTAGAGAGATTTTAGTATTATGAGCTCAAAGATGTCTAATCTCATGTTTAATCTATCATATGTTTTTCAAATAAGCATTGTTTTGTAAACTGTTATGCTGTAATCATTATAAGTTCTGCTTTGATTTATTTGATCCAACACTAAATTATAAATTCTGAAAAATATATTAGATTTTCTTTATCAGAACGTACTGGAAAATTTTTTCACTGTGATGTCAAAATTGGAAAATCATTCCTAAAAAATGCCTTTTTTGTATGAAGGTATTTTTTGAAATATACACATATATATTACAAATAATAATAACTAAATCTGACTAAATATAAGCTATTCATTGTGAATTTCATAGTTTTTATTTACTAATGTAGTTTTGGTGATAAAACTACCTAAAATGTCATGGCTACAAATTCTTGCATTTTTTTCATTATTTAGGTGGTTCACTTTAGAAAAATAACACAGGCAAGTAGTAGAATATTAATGATAATTCTGTATAATCATCAATAGTTAAATGGCAAAACCATATTTTAAAGATGAACTGTATGGTTTTCTTTTACAAATAGATAACAGTTCCAAATTTTCTATCTCTCTAATGACATATCATTTGAAAATAATATCTCATGAAATATTTTTCCTGACCATTTTTTCTCTAAAAAGTAATTACTTTATGTTCGTAAAAATATTTTTTTGGAATAATCATAAATTTATAGAAAAATCAGATTGTGCATAAAGCAACCACTCATCTTTCATTCAACTTCCCTAAATGATGGCATCTTTTAGCAATGGAATATTTTTTTTTATGTGGGTAGCGGGAGTCAAACTCAGGACCTCGCGCTTGCCAGGCAGGCACTTATGCTGCTGAGCTATCTCACCAGCCAGCAATGGAATATTTTTTACAAAATGAAATTTAGTATAATATCATTAACTAATCAATGAACATTATTTAAATTTAAATAATTTTCCCTAACTTAAAAAAATATAATTTTCCCACTACTGTACTTTTTCTTTTCTTGAACTGAATCCAAAATATTACATTGATTTTTTTCAGGCACTTATGAGATCTATATTTATATTCAAATGTGTGTCTATATATCTGTATTTGTATGAATTTTGATAAAATAAAGTTTAGTTTTAATTATATGTGACAATTAAATAAATGAGATTCTTTTTTCTAATTTAGTAAATTTATAGTAAATTTATATTTTTTCTGAGTATAACCTTTTCTCTTAATGTTTTTATGATCAGTAGTGATGTCCTCTTTACTATTTCTGGTATTGATGATGTATTATTACCTTTCTATAGTTACTTTAATTAAGTACCTTGAATTTAATACCTTAAAACATAATTTTGTTTTCTGATAGTTCCAGAAACCACAAAGGCCATCAGTGTGTCTGGCTTTAAATGACACTTGTGTTCTTCTGAAGCCCATCCCCACCATCTCGTCCCTCCCAGGGCTCTAGGGCAAAATTCATTCTTTGTTTTTGTCAGGTTCTGGTGACTAGTCACATTGCCGGTGTCACATTACACTCTAGAGACTGCCTGCAGGTCATATTGCCTTCTCTTTTGTGTGTCAAATCTCTTTCCTATAATGATACAATTGTTCACCTATAGGGCCCATTCATATATTCCAGAATGCTCTCACCTCATGATTGTTATCTCAATCATACTGGCAAATACTTTATCCCCATACAAAGTATTATTCAAAAGTTGTAGGTGTGTATAAATGCACTAATATTTGTGTATCTATAGAGGAGACATAGAGACATTGTGATTGCTTTATTTTTACTGATGGGGCAGTCAGAAGTTGGATTTAATATATTACTGCAAAATTTCCTTTGTTTATTGTGAAGCAAAAGTGGAACTATAGTATTTGGGAAATTTTTCATTTTTTTAAAATTTCTGCCAATATAAGACATAGGATAGGGTGCATATGTGAAAAGAATCACACACTATATCGCCTAGAAAGTTGAAAGGAGACTGTCATTAAAGTTCATGATACCTTAGCACAAGTAAGCAAGAAAAGTGAAATTTTTAAAATTTTGCTTTTTCCTACTTTAAACATTATTTGCTTCTTTTCCATTTCATGAACATTCTATTGTGTGTTATCATGGTGTTTTCCAACATTGAGCACTAGATTTTCTGTTAGAATTATTTCTGTGAGTTCTGCTACTGTTTGCAAATATGCATCAGTTACCACCTTTGCCCTTCCTATCCTAAATCTTCAGTGCTCGAATCCATCTTAATCAAATCTTCCTTTGTGTTTCTCTCCTGGATCAGATAACATAAATGGATTTCTTAGAAAAGCCTCTACATTTTGAGATACCTTTCTCTCTAAGATTGCAGTAATCAAATGTTAAAACAAAAAACAAAATCACTACAAAAATGCATCGTTCTCCTTCTTTGTCAACAATGAATATGATGGCGAGACTACAGAGCATCCGGTTCCCAACGTTGCATCAGTATCTATGCAGCAGCAGCAGCATCTTCTGGACAAAAATAAAAAATGTGAAATAGAAGCAAACGGATGTGATTAGTGGGGTAAAGAGGCACCTGCCAGCAAAACTTAATTTTTTTCAGATCATTATTTGAAATATAAATGAACAAGAAGAAATAGAAACTATATGATCTACACTAGATATTCATATATTTGTCATTTTAATCTGTCACTTTTATGTGAAACTGCATGTGATTCCTAACTTTTAAAGGGGATTATTCCTGGTAAAGCAATATAATGAGGTTCTCCTATTAAAATAATCACATATGTTTTTACTGAACATGCACATTGTGACAACTACACTTTGTTTTTCAGTATGCACTCTATCCTGGCAACTTTGAATTGTGTGAATTAACACAGTAAGAGCCCATATACAATAAGCAAAGTGGCTACAGATTGTTACTGAATATCCTCCAAAGCCCATTGTAAAGGTGTGGGTCTTAGCTGGTGGAATACCGTGCAGTGGTGGAACTTTTAGAAGAGGAGACCTAGCTGGGGAAGGTTTAGTCACTTTGATGCCCCATCAAAGTCAGGTCAGTGGTGGTATACCCTGGAAGGGGATCTGAGGACCATTGTCCTTTCTCTCACCATTCTTTCTAGACACCATGAGGTCAGCATTTTTCTCTATTTTCTTCTCCCTACCAAAATGCTCTGTGTCACCCCAGGCACAGAAGTGATGAAGCCGACGGAGAGAACATGAGTGGAAGCCTCAGAAACTGTGAGATAAACTAAAACAGCCCTCTTTATAATTTGTTTTGCTGTAGTCAGAAAAGGCTGCTTAACGTAAATGTGACATGCAGATGTTTATTTTTACACATGGTGAGGTGGCATTTCTTTTCAGTTGTTTTATTTATATTATAATAACCAAGTTGAAATTTGTAACAAATCTTACCCCGTTCTTTGGGGATTGAAATAAAATTATTATTTTCATCACTTAAAGATAAGGTAAAATGCAGCATAAAGAAAGCTGGAAAGTAGGAGAAATCAGTGACTATGATTCAATGACATTTTTTTCTACTTCAAACAAATATTAGAAGAACATACCATGAAACCTTTATAAAAAGGTCCCTAGCATAGGCCAATGAAGCACACAGTAGCGTACAATCTTTGTATCACAGCGTGAGTACCCAAGCCATGCGTTATTTGGTGACAATTTTATAATTTTTTGTGAAACAACATGAATAGTTTTCTCAATTTCTGCTTTTTTTTTATCAAATAGGTTCCTTTGTACTTATCTCAAATACACCCATGTGTAAAATACTGAATCTTGTCTAGTTTATCAGGGAAGAATAGCACATGGCAATGTGAATAAATACTATGGGTTTTATTAGTTTTTTAAAAATATTCAAATTCCAAAGTATATGTTTGCATTACAAGATCCCAGAAAATGACTTTAAAATTATAGTAAGCACTAGCTATTTTAATTGTATTCCAAGTTGAGCACCACAACACACTTCCCACTCATTTTTCAAAAAGTTTATAATCATTCCTGCTACTTAATATTCTTTCTTCTATGAGCAAGCAATCAGTTTCTAGAGGGTGACATCTTTAAAATATTTTCTCAATAAAGGCCAGACTCTAGTTCAAGAAATTCTTACACTAGCTCTTAAAGAATGAAATATACTCCATAGGAGATGATACCCAGCCCCTCCAAACACACACACTCACAGTATTTTTTGTTAATTTTCTACTTTGAAGAATTGTTTCATTGGAAGATTTTGAAATTAATTTTTGAAAACATAATTTTCCAGGTGCTTACATATTACATTTTGCCAACTCCACGTGTGAGAGTATTAGATTATTTCTGTATGAAAGTTTGAAATATATTAAACATTAAAAATTATTTTAGAGGGCCAGTGAGATAGCTCAGCAGCATAACCGCCTGTCTGGCAAGCGTGAGGTCCTGAGTTCAGTTCCCAGTACCTACATAAAAATATATATTTATTTTAGAGTCCATAAGAAAAAATTACATCTGTATATTTCCTAAGTACATTTTATATCATATGATTTATTTCTTTTCATATAATCAATATTCCTGCACAGTACAAAGCAGCATATAAAAGTAAGGTTTTTGTGGTGTGTATTTCTGAACTTGTCCTGTGCCAACCATTAGTGAAGATGCAGCTCAGAAATGTTTTCTAATGATTTTCCTTGGTGGTTCCTTGTATAATATACAGTTCTTTGTGTTAGATGACACTACTTTCCCTACATAAATTTCTGAAGGGATAGAAATACGATAGTGCATGGCTACTTCACTGAGTATTGTAGCCACTTTGTAGAGCTTGAATTTTGCATACAAGTTGAATGTTTATTATATCTTTCAAATAATATTGACTGTATTTAATACTGCTATTGAATAATTTATCATTCTTTGGAGTATTATGGAGTAAACACAGAGGAACATGAAACTATTTATCATTGCATTTATTTAGGAGTTAGTTATAAATTTTAAATTTAAAAAGAATAGTTGGGGGCACAGCTCAATGGTATAAAGTGTATTTACAATGTATGAGCCCCCAGGTTTGATGCAAATTCAAAGAAGTTTTAAGGCAAGGAAACTCCAAGTATTAATGTAATTCTTTATGTGAAATTGAAGGGGAATCATGTTAGTTCCTTCATCAAGGTCCTTAGCACTTGCTCGCTGTGCCTCAAATAAGGTGTCCTTTGTGGCCTTTGCCTAAGCCTCTTATCAGGTGTTCACAGTGCAACAGCATTTAGTTTAATCACACAAATTAAAGAAACAAAAATATTCTCATTTTTCATGCCTATGTCTTGTAATCTGAGCAACTACTTTGAAGATAACAATATGCAATGTACTAACCATTGTTGCTTTCCTACTATCTTGTTTTGAAATTTTGTAAAATTGTTTTTGTTTTTTCTCTTTAAAATAAAAATAAAATAATTTTAAGTAACTGCTTCAAAGACAAATCTAAGATATATCATTCATTCAAGATTGCTTTGGCTGTACTGTATTCTTTTTGTTGTCATATGAATTTTAGGATGTCCTTTTCTATCTCTCCAAAATGCCAGAGATTTTTCTCAGCATTCAGTGCCTCTGTAGAATATTTGACATGCATTACCATCTAATGAGTATCAAGTCATTTGGTTCAAGGAAATAAGATGCCTTTCCATCTATTTAGAGCATTTTTATATCTTCAACAAGGCTTTTAAATATTCATTTAATTCTTACTTTATTATTTTAACTTATTCTAAAATGTTTTGTTCTTTTAATTGTAAATAGAAAAGTTTTCTTAATATCATTTAGATTATTTTTATGTGTAACAATACAATCAATTTTTAAAAATCTATCTTAAATTCTGTCACCTTTTTGAACTTGAAAGGTAGTCCCAATAATAGTCTGTGTGTATGTGTATGTGTGTATAAGGCTTAGCATTTTATTTCTTTTTTTTTTTTTGTGGGTACCGGGGGTCGACCTCAGGACCTCACGCGCCAGCAGGCACCCGTGCCACTGAGCGATATCACCGGCCCTTTTTTTGTATGTGGGTACTGGGAGTCGAACTCGGGCCCTCACGCTTGCCAGGCAGGAGCTTATGTTGCTGAGCCATCTCACTGGCCCTAGTGTTTTATTTCTTAGATTGGATCATGACATCTATGAAAATAGTTTTCTTATTTCTAGCAAAATACATATTATCACTTTTTTCTGATACAAAGACATGGGCTACAATCTCTGGTACAATACTGAGTGTAAATGTCAAGAGCAGAAATTTCAGTCTTATTTACCATCCAAGAAATACTTTAATCTTTCATCATATCTAACAGAAATTTTGATTTTCAGGAAAGTCTACTTAGGTTTGAGAAAGTTACTTTTTATACTTAATTTGATAGTACTTTTATCAAGAAAGTATGGTAAGATATGTGAAATACTTTTCTGAATGTACTGAGATGATTAAATTGCCCTTCATCCTTTGTTCTGTTTCTACTATGTATTACTTGAATGATTTCATATTTTATTTTTCAATTTTCTTTTTTATTAGTACATGTTTTAGTACACAGTTATTTGTTCTGCATGGGGAATTTATACATACATAATATATATATATATATACACACACACATTTCAATTCTTTTTTTTTGTGGGTACCAGGGGTCGACCTCAGGACCTCACATGCCAGCAGGCGCCCATGCTGCTGAGCGATATCACTGGCCCTTTTTTCATATGTGGGTTCCGGGAGTCAAACTCGGGCCCTTGCGCTTGCCAGGCAGGCACTTACACCGCTGAGCCATCTCACCAGCCCTCAATTCTTTTTTTTATCCCCTTCCCTATTCCTCCCTCCATCTCTTGGTCGCCTTTCTATTTACAAAAGATTTTCCTCCCTATTTCCTATTATCTATATTTGATTTTGTTCTTAGTTTCTATCTTGTGTTTCTGTATAAGAGACCCCATGTGATATTTAAGCTTTTGTGTCTGATTTATTTCACTTAACATTATTTTCTCAGGGTGCATCCATTTTCTAACAAATGAAATCCTATATAATATGTGATTTTGTATTTTAGGCCAACTTTGCACTGCTGGAATAAATCTCAGTTACTTGTATAATCATTTTGAGTAGTAGGCATTCTAGTTTATTAGTTGTTGATTAGAATATTTGCTTCTATAATTATAAGGAATATTGATCATTAATAGCAATTTTTTGCATAGTTTTCATATTTTTTCATGTTACTATCCATTTCTGTAAGTTTAAAAACGCTGATCTTTCACTCTTGATTTTATTACTATGTGCGTGATTTTATGTTTTGTTTCATTTTTGTTTGTTTTCAATGAAGCTAATTTTGTTGGTCTTCTCTAATAAGAAAGTAAGTTTCATTGGTATTTTGTGTCAATTTTCTAATCTCCATTCTACTTTTTTTTAAGTCTTTATAGTGCATTAGTTAGATTTCCTGATGCTGGGACAAAATACTAAATGCCCAAAACACAAACTGTGAATAGGTTACTTGACCCATGATTTCCAACATTTCAGTCCATGATCTGCTGGTCGAGGGCAGAATCTTCATGGTGGAAATGCATGGAGGAACAAACACGTTCAGTTTTCGCTGGCCAGGAGATAATGGAGCACAGGGCCAAGAGCACCAGGGAGAGACAGAGCTCCCAAAGGCACTGCCTCTCGAACTGGACTCTACCTCCTTATAGCACACTCGCCTGTGAAGATCAGTGGATTTATCCACTGATGCGTGTATAAGCCCAAGGTACGATCATCTTTACTGGAGTCTGTGCATGAAATCAAGTTGACAGTTAAGAATAACTGGCACAATTAATTCTTGCCCTTTTCTTACTTTGGGTTTAGTTTATTATTCAAAATTGGAAATTCTAATCTTAAAGTGGAGGTACATATTATCATATCCATATATTTTTAAAACACTAACTTTGGCATTTTCTACTATAGGTTTTCCTTTAAGCACAACTTAGGTTGCATCATAAGTTTGGGAGTGTTCTGTTTTGGCTTTATTTCATCTCAGAAATTATTTTCTAACCTTCCTTGGGTTTTTTTTTTAATTGTTGCTCATAGAGTAGACCATTAATTAATTTTATCATATTTAGGAATTTCCAAAGTTTTCTTGCCCTATAGACTTTTAAGTTTATTACTCTGTGGTTTTAATGTTTTTACTTTTTTATATTTTAAGGCTTTTCTACAGCTATATATATTTATTTGGATTATTATAGTGTTGCACAATGTATCTCAGAATGTTTCTCCATTTTTGATGAATAGATTCAGTACTTTGAATATATCATCTATCTCTTTTGACTTTCATTGTTTCTGATGAGAAGGTAGCTATTAATAATGTTGAAAATTTCTTTTATGTGAACATCTGACACTTGCTACATTCTAAACTGTCTATCTCTCAATATTTGACTATAACCTGACAAGTTGCAGATCATTTTGAGTACATAACTTTGGAGTGTGTTGATCCTTTTAATATTTTTCATTAATTTTGTAATTTTTCAGTCATTATTTATTCAAATATTTTGTCTTTTACTTTATAGTTTCTCTTTTATTCCCATTATGTTTTTGTCAGTATGTTTGATAGTGTCCCACAGGATTCTGAGGATCTCTTCATTTTTTCCCCTATTTCATTGGCTGAAAGTGTCAGTTAATGCACAAATTAACCAAATATTTTATGGTACCTAAAATGTTACTGAACTCCCATGACCAATATTTAATTTCAATTATTGTAATTATTTTTTCTAAAATATATTATTTCATAATTGATATCTTCTACTTGGTTATACATTTTTATCTTGCTTTTCTTTAAATAATTTACTATTATTTTCTTTAGTGATTTAAGCACAAATGTAATGTTTTATTTAAAGTCTTTATCTACTAAGCCAAAAATTGAGATGGCTTCAGTGACATTTTTTGCTTGTTCCTTTTCTATTTTTTAAGTCTGTACACTCTCTTTTTATTTTTTATTTTTTTCTTAAAATTGTATTTATTGATAATGGGACTTTATAAATCACATAAGTGCCAACTGTCAAAGTTAGGCTTCTTGGGCCAGTGATATAGCTCAGCGGCATAAGCACCTGCCTGGCAAGCGTGAGGTCCTGATTTCAGTTCTCGATACTCACATAAAGAAAGAAAAATTAGGCTTCTCATTCTGGGGATTGTTTCATATTGGTTGTTGCTGACATTGACTTGTTTTGCAACTTTTTTGTTTCAACTCCCTTAAGACTGTATTTTGTACTATGAGAAGCCTGTGAAATTTCTGTTCATTTAACTTTATAATCACTGATGACTGGATAAAACACTTTCTAAATGTTTTGAACAAACAATGTATGGCTGAATGACGTGTGTGTGTGTGTGTGTGTGTGTGTGTGTGTGTGTTTAATGTTTATAACATTTTAATCTACATTCCTTACTGGTACAGAGCTTCAAAATTAATCAGAGGTAGGATGTTAGTGTCTTTTCCCCTGGTATGCTGATAACTCTGAACGTATTTGTGATGATTTAGATTCCCAATAATATATTGGAGATCTTTAAAACTCCCAGATCCATTTAATTTTTTTGGCTGGGATAGTGTTCCCACCAACTGGTATTAATGTTTTCACCAACTTATGCATTCAATAATTACTACCGATTTCTTTTGGACAAAAACACTAGTGGTAAGTTTTTTCTCACCAAGTAGGAGTCAAGTCAAAAAAGAAAGCCTTGGGCTGGTGAGATAGCTCAGCAGCATAAGCACTTGCCTGGCAAGTGTGAGGTCCTGAGTTCAACTCCTGGAACCCACATACCAAGGAAAGGGCCAGTGATATCACTCAGCAGCAGAGGCGCCTGCTGGCGTGTGAGGTCCTGAGGTCGACTCCCGCTGGTACCCACACACACAAAAAAAGAAAGCCCTGTGATGAGGCTTTTCCAGGAAGCTACAGGCATCCTAAGAGTGAACCATTTTTTGAAATAAATCTGCTTTCCTCCAGTGGCTACTAGTTGGGTAATTTTCCAAGCTAGCAGAAAGCTATACAAAAGATGATGAAACAAATTATGTCAAAATGACCCAAAATAGGCTGAGGATGTAGCTTAGTGTTACAGTCATTGCCCAGTATGCCTGAGGCCCCGAGTTCCACTGTTTACCAAAACTGAAACTCACAAACCAAGAATGCCACAAAACTTGCAATTTCTGTTGAGATTCAGCCACTTTTCTGGAATGCTAGCTTATCATAATGTTGTAAGACTTAATTTCTAGAGGCTGATAAAATGAATTTTCACAGTTTGGGGCAATTTTCTCTTTATCCTTATGAAGAGGCAGATTTTCAAAGGTCTTTACAACATGATTCTGAAATCCTGACTTCAGAAGAATGATGACCCCTTCAAAATTACCTGAATGGGAAGGAAATTTAGAAATATGCTGGAGCAATAAAAATGTTTTCCATCATGTTTTGAGTGTTATAGTGTGTGGGCATACACATATGAAAAACACACTGATCTGTATACACAAGATCTTGTTTATTATATAAATTACATTTTATTAAAATATAGAAAATCAATTTTCTTTATATTCATCCCTTGACTTTAAAAATAGTGGAGAAATATAATATTAAATACTCATACACAAGACCGTACTACCTGCATAGGAAACAAATTCACAATAGAATATCAGCAAATGCAAAAGTTGTGTTTTTAATATAATAAAGTAAATAAAGTTGCAGAACAGCTGAAAAAGAAAAGAAAAAACTAACAGAGAATGATATGTGTACACTCTTTTGAATGGCTTAAATCTTTTTAATCATTTTAGGAAATATCTGTGCTCATGTTTTAAAAGTATATTCATAGATTACTCTATACAGAACACACTGATTACATTACTTTCCTATATGTCTTTACCAGCAGTAAATTTTACGTTGCTCAACCACATTATGTAATCACTTTAATGCATTTTAATTTCACAATTAACTCTGAATTGGGCTTATGCTAAATAGATACACATGATCTGTCTGCTGTTTCAAGTCCTAATGAGGCACTTATGGTATAATTAGTAAATGGGCATATCTGAGTGAGGCACAAACAATTCTATTCAGACTTAAAGATAAGGCTGTAGCCTCCTGTTTGCAAAGAACCTGCAACTTCATTCACTATACAATATTAAAATCAATATCTGTAGGGTGCCAACCTAGCAGCTTTGTAACTAACCAAGAGGCAACAAAGATAAAACACAAAGAGGCACAGAATAGGTTAGAATGTGAGGGGGCCAAGGGGCTCTTCTGTCCCTTCCACAAAGAGCCCTGATTGACTGGTGCACCTTGGCTTTATTCACTAAGGCATGGGCACAAACAATAAGTAAAACAAGATTCATCTGCCTCCCACCATCCATGGTACATATCTGAGTAAACAGCAGGAGCTCAGCTCTATTAATGTTCCCTGCAGTGTCAGCATACACTCACACTGCCTTTCTCTCTAGTAATTACAAAAGAGGCCAGTTAGGCCTTAATCTTCCTGTCTGGTCTCCCACAAATATCTACCTGTGCTTTGGTCATCTAGGAGGGTACCATAGTATAGATGCCAGAGATTATAAATTCAAAAAAATTCAGAACACATAAGCAAAAGTCCTATGTGAAGTTTAAGATATTTCATTTCTGGCAGTATCAGAAATTCTGATGAATAGAATATCAGGAAGAATATTACCAGGCTTCAGCAAGGAGTTATGTAATAATTTTGATTATTTAAAAATTATTTCCCTTACTCAGTGGATAACTAATTATAATTGTTCATTCTAAAAATGAAACAGTCCAGAGAATTAATTCAGGTGAGATTTATCATGCCCAGTATTGTCACTCACTGCTGATAGTCGTAGCCCATGGATTTGGTAAGAAACATCACTTGTAACATGACATATTTTACAATATGTCCTTACCGTGTAGCTACTGGCTTTAGTTCCATTGGTGTGTTTGGCTCTAAAAACAGTTTTAGGATAACATCTGACTGTATGCCATCTAATTTTAAAGGTCTTTTTTAACAGATATTTCACCTGGATCGATTCTAATGATGGCAGAGACTAGTAAATATCATGTCCAAGAATAGTTTCAAGAAATAGAAATCCATAATTAAACTTTTTTGGTGATTTATATCTTTCACTTCTCTACCTAACTTCACTTGTTCCCATCCATTGTGTTTGTAATTGAGAAGACCTATACTGTAAAAGTAAATGGAGTTTAATGTCACATTCTCTTTGACATAGAGCAACTATCCAATCATCCTTATATTAATTCATATATAAGACATACCCCTCAAATTGAGTCACTTACTTTTATGTGTAATGTTTCCACTGTGTCAGTTGGGGTAATGTTTCCCATATAACAAAGATTACAGAAGAATCATTGGCTTATAAAAATTAACCCTCTTCTGTACTCTTTGTTTTATGTGATCTTAATTAAAAAAAAACACAGATTGCTAAAGTATCCTCTGTATGGAACATTGTTCATCTTTGGGCAGTGGGAAAAGAGAAGACTTTGGTCCTTATAGCTTCTGCTATTAAGTGATGTATATCCACATAATCCAGTGCCTAAAATTTATCACAGGACTACACTTGGCAGAAAGTAATCATCCTATAAAAGTAGAAAAAAATATTGCTAATAATGCAATCAACATTAACATTCAGATTAAGATAGCAGTATGTGTTTTCTAAAATAATTAAATGGCATGATCATTCATTCTTTCTGCATCTCCCCGAGCCTAATTAGTTCTCAAAATTATAGAACACTTCCTAGCATGCAAATGAAACATTTCATCCTCCTCCAAAAATGATTCACAACATTCTGAAAGGTCTGGACATTAATTTTCTCCTTCCTTTTCACTGTTCTTCTAACTCTCATTCCTGCTAGTCCTCACTTGGTCTCTCTCTCTCTCTCTCTCTCTCTCTCTCTCTCTCACTGATTCTTCTATTCCAATTGCTTTATTTTTCTCATTGCTGGGACAAAATACCCAACACCTAAAGTTAAAAGAGGAAAGATTTATTTAGCTCATAATTTGTAGAGGTTTCAGTCCATAATGGGCTCATTCCAAGGCAGGGTGGCTTAGCAGAGGGACATCACAGAGAACAGTTTGTGGCACCTGCAAAGTAACAAAATCATTGAAGAAGAGGAGACAAGACTATTTCTTTCCCTTATATTGTATACAGTGTACCTGTCCTAAGGTGTTGTACCACTTACACCCTTAATCCCAGGCAGAACTATGCCAAATCAACCAGTGGAGTGATTATAATCACACACAATTAATTCCACCATCACACACTTTACATTCAGCCCCCTCTGAAAAATCTGCATGACCTTGTGATGCTTTGGGGTGACATTTAGACACAAACCATAACACCAATCATGCTGGCATTTTCCCCATTCTTTTATATTTATCATTTTCCTTCTGTTAGTGCTTTCCCAACAGCTTTATTGCTCTATATTCTTTTTGGCACGTGGTTCACTCTTTTCAGTCCTTCACCTGCCACAAAAGCATCATTTCTCAGGGAATGAATCTCATTTATCTGTGATATATCCCACTGTAAGTTCTCTCCTAATGCAGTGTAGTTCCTCAACTTTACACATTCATATCACAATATCCTTGTAGTTCTATCTTCTAATATCTCTGGCATATACCTTTGGGAATTACTAAGAAAGTTATTAAAGTTACTTAAATTATCCTTTTAACAGATATTGTTGAGGTTAATTACCAGGGGTTAGTGATGTATTTAGGTAAGCAATTCAATTGAAGTATTATATCTGTTTTACTGGTGATACAATAGAAGACAAGTGTTATACAACAGTGATTATTGGATATAGAATTTATACTCAGATTTGTCTAATGTAATATTGACAGGCTGCAATATAATTTCCAAAATCTTAGACTCATTCCTCTCCCCTCTGTGGCATTAGAGATTGATGAATACCATTCATGTAATATTTCTGGCATTATTTTGTAATGTAACTCATTGTTCTATTTGTTTTCTGTCAATCATATGCTAATTTTCCATTTGATTTCATATATGTAATATATGTATACAAAATTTGATAGTTTTAACATTTCAAATTCTTTAACATACATTTCATAACTTTGTACACTATGAATTTATTATACTTAAATATTTATCAGTATAGGTGTTTCCTTAAATAAACTGTTGTCTCCTTTCGGCAAGAGTTGTGTGTTTGAATTTTAAACACAACATAGCCTTAAATATTTGTTGGCATAAGTGAATATGTAAATTTGTTTTGAAATTTACTGATATATATTTAATTTTAATCAGAAAATACTAAAAGAAAAAGAAAATACTGAGAAAATAGGTAGAAATATTTAAGACATAGGTGTAAGTGGAGAGTTCATGAACAAAACACAGACTGCAAGGGAAATAGTACAAAGAATAAACAAATGGGATCTCATCTTATTAAAAATCTTTTGCACAAGGCCGGTGATATAGCTCAGTGGCATAAGTGCCTGCCTGGCAAGCACGAGGTCCTGAGTTCAGCTCCCTGTACCCACGTATGAAAAAATGGCTGGTGATATCACTGATAACAAATGCTGGAGTGGTTGTGGGGAAAAAGGAACCCTTCTTCACTGTTTGTAGGAATGTAGACTGGTGCAACCACTGTGGAAATCAGTGTGGAGATTCTAGAATTAGAGGCCCCTTTCAAAACAGTTGTTCCCTTTCTGGGTATCTTCCCAGAAGAATTAAAAACATCATACCACAGCAATATGTGTGCACCCATGTTTATAGCACCACAATTTGTAATAGCTAACTCTTGGAAACAACCCAGATGCCCATTAACTGAGGAATGGATAAAAAAAAGATGTTTTTTTTTATATATATATAATGAAGTAGAACTCAGCCATAAAGAAGGATAAACCTGAGACTTTCATAGATACATGGACGCAACTCAAGACCATGCTCATAAGTGAAAAAAATCAGACTCATATGTGTAAAAATCATAGTCTCACTAGTATGAGAAATTGAACAAGTAAATAGGATCTGAAATGTACAATAGATACTCTGAATTGGGAAGAAACTGTTCAAAAGTAAAGACAAACTGTGATGGGGGAAAGGGGAAAAGAAGGAAGGGAAAAAATATATATGTATACACAAAATAGTTAAGATAGTTATGCAGCTAATTTCTCTTAATTCCTTGAAAAGGATGTTTTGTGCTAATATTATTTAGACAAGATATTATGCCTCTGTTTTGTACTCTGAATAACTGCTATGAAGACAATACACAATATATCAACTATTGTAACTGTCCTACTAATGTGTTTTGAAACTCAGTTTCATTGTTATGTTCATCATTTCTCTTTAAAATAAAAAATAGTAAATACTGAGAATGAACTCACTTACATTGATCAAAATTTTAATTGGGAAAAATACTCTTTAGCAAAATTTTTTTCAATGTAATGTATTCAAATAAATTTTCTAGTGATAATATATCTACTTTTTTGTGCTACTATTGATTTCTTTCTCATTTTAAAAATTAATAACTATCACTTTGTAACTATAGAGAGAATCCACTTTTATCATTAAAAAGTGTTTTTAAAAATTTTATTGTATGAGAGGTTAAATTATATTTCGTATCACATATAATTAATGTTCCAGTAATTTTATATTTATCGTGTTTTCCATTTCTATATTTAATTTCAAATAAATGCAAAACATTTTCTTGATTATTAAATGAATAGTCCATCTAAGTTTATTAAAAGAAGTAACTAAATAACCTAATATTTAAGATGAAATATTGTAATATATGCCATTAATCTTGTAAAATATAAAATAAAAGAGATAAGGTCAGTAAAAGTTCAGTACTTTTACCAAAAGAAAACAGTTATGTTTTTATGAAGATGTTCACACTGTTGATGGAAATGTCTGTTAGTATAGCCATCATGGAAAACAGTATGAGCCATTCTAAAAAACTAAAAACAGAACCACATCATGGTGCAGAAATTCAATTTCTAGGAATAAAAGGAAATGAAATCAGTCTGCAGTTGGGATATTTGCAGTCTAGTGGTTGTGGTAGCAAGATTCAAAATAACAAAAAAGTGGAAACAATATTAAACACACATCAGTTGAGGAATGGATAAGGAAAATGTGGTAATATATGCAATAGGATATTATTAAGCAATACATTTGAATGAAAATTTGTCATTTGAAGCAACATGGATGTAAGGAGAAATGCTCTGTCAAGCGATGTAAGCCAGGCAAAGAAATACCACACAATCTCATCCATATGTGGAATTTATTTAATTTTACCACATAGACATTGATAAGATAATGGTTGCTATCACAGCTTTGGAGGAGTAGAGAGAATGAAGGAATGGGTGAAATTGATCCACAGGTACTATTTTAGATAAACAAAAGCTGTGTCATATTTGTAAATATATACAGTAATAAGAAACAGATGCAGTAAGCATTTGTGCAACTTCTACAGCCTGGTGAGGTGCACCTGCAGAAATACAAATCAATTTAGAGTATCTTTCTATGACACCCAGGCAACAAAGATCTCCAAGTGAATAGGAAATTATAAGGGTTGGATTTATTCCTTTTACCAAATGAAAACTCCATTCTTGTCTTGTTCTTAGTATGGAAAGTTTTAATAAAAATGCTTCATTCTACAACTGCCAAACACTATTTTTTGGACTATTAGAATACATGTTCTTCTTTTTGTAACTGTACATTTGTGGGTTTTATGTACTAACCAATCAAGTCTATTTACTTCACTTAGAACTTTTCCTGCCAAAAAGGCTATTTGTTTATAAATGGCTCCAATCTGGGAAGCCATCCAAAAGAAGCTGTTTAGGTGAATAACAGTGTGATTTACATGCAGGTGCATAATGTAAACTTAGAAATAGCTTGAAAATGTTAACTAAAGATATGGAGTAGAACTGAGTTATCAAGACAGGCATATCTCTTTCCTTCTGGAAATTTAAAAACCCTGAAATGTTAGTTTTTATTATTATTATTTTTAGATTGATAACAATGCATCTCTTTTGAGGTTTATGTAGGGTTATTTGTTATTAGGGAAATATTTATTAGCATAATAACTATAGACTCACAAAATCTTATGATTAAAAATACTAGTGCATTAGAAAAGAGATTTTTTTTTTCCAGCTTGACTAAAAATACAATCATTATGAGGGGATGCCTTCATAACCTGGAAATATAATGCATTTTTTTCTCTACTCAAGGATTCCTAGTTATTCATATAACTTCAGTATTATTTATTTAATATTTAAAAGTTTTATTATATACACTGCAAAGATGGTCAAAAAATGTAGTTAGAAAATAAGGCAATATGTTTTGTAAAAAGTTCAAAGTTTGCTACAAGATTGCATAAAAGGTTGTTCCTGGACCACTTCTGAAATTAAATGAAATGATACAGCAATGAAACTCTAAAGGACTGAATCACAAATATGGATAGTAGAACTTTCAAGTGTTTCTTTCTTTTGTCTTTGAGTTAATTTCTGAGTTTGTGAAATTCAGAAGAAGCATGCAAATTATCAGTTGGTGGGGAATTCAGGGACTAATAGTTTAGTGCCAAGACCGCTAAAAGGAGAATTAAGAGCTCTGAATCTTAATTTCTTTCTTAGAAAATAATTCCTGTTCTGAAACTTCAAATTTGTTGTAGAGTTAAAATGAAAAAATAGTTATAAAACTTTCATGTAAAATTGTTTTATAAAAAATCTGGAAAAAAATTTAAAACACTTTAAAATTACTTAATAAATAAAATGATTTGAGAATATTACTAAGAAGTGTTTTCAATATTTCCAAACACCGAACCTGTTAAGATACAAAGCAATGATTTAACAACAGTTGTATAAACACACTAATCAAAATATGATGTAATCTTTTATAGATATGAGAACTAGTAGCAAATTAAATCCATTCATATGGTGGCACATTGTATACAATGTTATATTTTAAATAAAGTAAAGACATTAACCTTGAAATTTTTGTGTGATACTTGCATACCTCAATTGAAATATCACTTTTGTATTTCTCTGATAAGTAGATAAATATTCATATAAGAGAAGCCAAAAGGGATATATATGGATATATATACTATATATAATATATATATAAATATATTTATTAATTATATATATTATATATCTTCAAAAAACAGGAGAAAAGAGAAAAATTACCATTATTCAGCATGGACAATGTATCAAAAAATATAATATGCCTAAGTAAAATTGCCCTTCATGTTTTACATAGTTTTTTGACCTATTACTATGGTTCTTAATCTGTATATATGACAATTAACTTTATGTGCTCTTTTAAGATAAATGAATTTGATGCCAGATAAAAGTGGGTAGAGGGTGAGGGGAAATAATTCAAATGTGTTATAAACATGAACCAATTCATTACAATGATTATAATCATTATGTACTGCAAACATGTATTAAGAAAAGTTTAAAAAACTAAAGTAAATTAATACTGATCAAAGTCAGTCCTTACTTCTGTATCAGGTAGATTCCTGGTTTTTTAGTTAGTTAAGTATGAATTTATATTTTGTTTCTGGCACATATTAAAGACTATGATCTCAAAAACATGTACATAACTGCTGAGTCTCCTTTCTCCATTTATAAAAGTGAAAAAGAACATATGATATAGATGAAAGCACAATAGTATAGCAAGAGGGAAGAAAAAGGTATTTCAAAAATAAGTGAAAGAGCTAGAAGATATTAAGATATTCTTTATAAAAGTACACTTGTACATTAATATCTTCTCATACTAGTTAATGAGAAGAAAAGAGGAAAATGTTATACAAAGGAAATGACCAGTAATAAATACATTTTTTTATCCTCCCCTAAAAATAATTTAATCTAATATTACTGCACATCCATTCAAAATCATTTTAAGTGATTTCATAGAATCTGAAGTGATTTTGCTGGCTAACTAGCAATTTTGCAGATTAGCAAGCAATTTTTGAAGAATAGATATGATTATAATGTTTTATCTCAATTTCTTATACTGAAATTTTATAATTTCTCTCCAGTAATTCTCTTATAGAGACAGATATATTTTTAATACTTAGATAATCATAAGTAGGGTGTATATAATGTAAGAAAGCACTATTTATAACTCACTAGAAAATAAAAATTACTTTAAATACTAGGTCAATATGCTAACATAAAAGTGCCTCTAGGGCCATTGATATAGCTCACTGGCACAAGATCCTGCCTGGCAAGCACAAGGTCCTGATTTTGATTCTGGGTACACACACACACAAACACACACACACACAAAACAGTGGCCCTAGCACTATGAGAAGGTGTATTAGCAATTGCCTCCACTGGGAACATTTGCTACTCTTAGATAAAAGAAGCACTCATAAATAAAAATACATTGGTAAAAATATAATGGAATTTTAACTGGGCCTAGAAGCAATTGAAAAGAAAGAGAAAAGAAAGACCTACACTATATATAAATGGATTAGAATAAGTTACTGTCTTCAAAAATATATACTTCTCTGCATTAGTATCTGCTTTATGATCTATGGGGCTTGAGAATGTACCTATTTGAAGTCTTCTTTTATACATACATAAAATTTATATGGTCAATTATTGACAGTATAGCAATATAATGGCCATCTTTCTATACAGTCAGTAAAGATTGTACCAAAAATTTTCATATTCTCATTAATAGAAAATTAAAAACATAATTACTACTTAGCAAATTTATAAAATTTAGAATTCAAAATATATACATATTTGTATTACAAACAGAAATTCCCCAGTGCTTCTAAATTAAGCACTCAGTCATGTTCAGTTTATGCTTGCACAATGTTTCCTGCTATACACACACACACAGACACACACACACACACACAGTTTTTCAAGTAGTCTTTAGTTTCAGGATATTGCAACATATCGTAAATTACAATTAATTAAATCAGTTAGGCTTTTAAAAATTTATTACTTTCAATTATGAAACTTAATTATTCCATCAAAGTGACTATATAAAAAAAGGATATGTAAAAGGTTAATTAAGATTAACTGGGGCCGGTGAGATGGCTCAGCGGCTTAAGCGCCTGCCCGGCAAGCGCGAGGGCCCAAGTTTGACTCCCGGAACCCACATACGAAAAAGGGGCCGGTGATATCTCTCAGCGGCACGGGCGCCTGCTGGCACGCGAGGTCCTGAGGTCGACCCCCGGTACTCACAAAAAAAAAAAAAAAGATTAACTGAAGGCTTGAGGGTGGGGTCATAATGTAAGATTTCTCTTGTTCTCAGAAGATGATGAAGACAAAGCAGAGATGCCAGTGCATAGAGAAAACACCATGTGGGGCTAAGGGAGGACGTAGTCATCGAGAGTCAAGTACAGAGGATTTGGGAAAGATCATACTTGCTGCCATATTGATCTGTGAATTTCAGGCTCCTAAATGTGGAAAGATAAATTCCTGCTTTTATGTTTAGTGGTCCTCTATTATGAAAACACTAACCAACTACTTTTTTATAAAGAAACTAAGGTTGTCCTTTTCTACTACTTGTCTTTGAAATTACTCTTGAGAATTAGCCATGTAAAAAGACAATAAATTGATTGGAAATAAAACAATCTTCATTTGCAGACAGCATTATTTTAATGCATAAAGTGGCAAATAATACTGATATTTTAAACAATTTCTATAATACATAAATTCTAATATATACTTTAGAAAGTTTGTGTTGTAAAATACCTCTATGTAAAGGGCAATTTTTACATACCATCATAAAATTGGTCCTGATATTAATATGTATTTATGCAGATAGGTGTAAATATAGAAGCATATATTTTTACATATACACCCATGTATAAATGTACTACCAAAAATGAAATATTTATTCAAAATCTATCAGAGCATTAGACATTTGCTACCATCTATGAAATATTGTTTTTTTTTTTTTTTTTTGTGAGTACCAGGGGGTCGACCTCAGGACCTTGCGCACCAGCAGGCGCCTGTGCCGCTGAGCGATATCACCGGCCCCTTTTTTTTGTATGTGGGTTCCGGGAGTCAAACTCGGGCCCTCACGCTTGCCAGGCAGGCGCTTAAGCCGTTGAGCCATCTCACCGGCCCGAAATATTGTTGAATAGAATCAAATGTGAGCTAATTAAATAGACACATTATATTTATGTTGATAACCAGAGGTTGCAAATGAGGATAGAGTGAAAAGTTCCCCTAGATTTGATCAGTTCACACTGTATACCTGTATGGAATTATACTGAACCCCATTAACAGGCACAAATAGTATATTAATATATTTTTTCAAAAATAATTGTACATTTCTAATTAGCTTATTGTATTTTAATTTGAGATTTCTCAGATAGTTTATTCTATATTTCTCATTTCCTTCTTTATTCTGTACTTCTATATTATCCAAATTCCAATTCTTTTCTCTCTTCCTCTTATCTTCCCTTCCTTCCTCTTGTCCTTGGTCATTTTGAGGTAACCCACAATCTGAGTGCAGCATCAAATAAGGATAAGCTAGGATTATCTCACTGGGTTCCAATGTGAGACTTCTGAGAACTACATTCAAAGGCTGGATTAAACTAGAAGATAACTGCGGTATATTCAGTCTCTAAATCTACCTTGATCTTTCTAGATACTGACAATTTTGAAGTTAGTATGTCCATGTTGATTACAAAAAAAGGAAGTGAATTCTTTCCTAGGGAGATGACATCATCCAATGTTTCCACATTTCTAAGTACACGATGTTCAACAATCAATATAAATATGTATTTTCTAAAATTGTAATTGATAAACTTACTAAAATTAATAGAAAAGAAAAAGACAAAAAAGTAGTTTAAAAAGATTTCAATGGGGCACCTAAAGTACAATATTTTAGAATTACTATAAATCTTTATAATTAAGAAATTGTGGTGTTGGTCTAAGACTTGACTACTGGCCAAAGGAATACTAAATTGAGTTCCAAAATGGACATACACATCTAAGAACACTCGATTTGAGAAATGAGCTTTTAGGATAGTGAGCAGATATGGATATTTATATAAGTGCTCCTGGAAATATAAATATGTAAAATATATGTTTTATCTGATTAGTCCTGAAAAAGAAAAAAAAATGAATTCATGGAAAACATAGATGGATCCTGACCAAATATAAAAAAGACTAAATTGAAAAGACTGATAATATTGAATGTTGGGGAACATAGAAAAACACTGTAACCATCTGATACAGTTAGCTAGGTTATAAATTAGAATGACTGCTATGGGAAATTATTTGATATTATACTAAAAATTGGATATAGACATATAATATCATTCATATATGGTTTCCCCAAAAGTGCATATACATGTTTAGCAACACATACACACCTGCATGTTTATAGCAGCATAATTCCTAAGGGACAAATATTACATAACTGTGTTATTAATTTTAGCACATTCATATCATGGAATAAAATCACATAGTGCAGCACATAATTTCTGGATGAATTTTGCAAAGAATTGGAGTGTTGAAAGTAACGAGGCTCTGAAAATGTGTCTGATTTCATTTCCATATATTTCAAAACAGGTAAATTTATAGTTTTAGAAGTCAAAATATTGCTCAGTGTACGATAAACTGAACATTAACATGGGTCTCCATGGAGGAATTGATTGTTGATATTGTATATTTTGATTAAAACATAAAGTCAAAGGTGAGTTCAACTTGAAAAAATTAATAGAGCTGTAGATTTAATATTTGTTTAAATTAAATTTTGATGTTGAAAAACATCTGCCAGAATTACCAACACTTACAATCTTATAGCATTTGGTATTAGTGATGACCTTTTTTCTGTTTGGTAATATTTGGAACATTTCATATTTTGAAATAAGTGACCAATTCTGTTCGCCTGAAATCAAAAATCTACTTGGGGAAAAATAAACTACAACTGTAGAAACAAAAGTAGGAAGAGAGTGGTAAAATAGTTGTTATATAGACTATAAATAAGCATATATATTTACAGACAGTAACAGTAAATGTATATTCACTTCTATAACTGTATCTTGGTGAGTGAATATTTCCATATGCATAATAAAGTTGGATGTATCCTCAGATATACTAGGTAAAGATATACATACACAATTCTATTAAAACTATTTCTACCTTGCTGTTAGATTTACACAAAGTACACTCTACTATTTTTCTACAATACTATCCTAATCAAGATACTATTTTTCTTTCCATTTGAGTTACTAGATAACGGTTGAGTCCAATCCAAAGTTAACTAAAAGAATTCAGAAGATGTTCTTTAAGTATTCTATGATTCCAAGATTTATTTGTTTGCTTAAATAAAAATAAAAGAATTTAAAAGAAACAAATAATGTGGGGTAGGGATAAATATGAGTAGTAAAATACATAAAAATACATAATGTTTTCTGAAACTAAAAATTAAAAACATGGACATTTGGTATCCAGCAATTAAAAGACATTACTCTTGTCATGTGTTAAAATGCTGTTACTGTCTTTGTAAAAATTGAGTTTATATATAAAAACTTAAGAAAATATTCCATATTGAAGGCAGGGCCTAAATATTATGCTTCATGATGCTATCATTTCTGTAGATGCCAATGTCCCTCATCTGCCCTTTGGCTATTACTGTGAGGAACATTTATTTTTGTTTCCATAAACCCTTTAAATATAAAGCTATTTAACCCAGTCATCTGAAGCATAACATATGCTTTTTCAGGGTTATCGAAATATCTTATTCTTCTTTTAAAGGCTTTTAACTATGCAATTTCAGCTTTGGGCTTTCTTCCAAAAAGGACTAAAATAGAATTGCAGTTGCACAATAAACAAGAGTTGCTAATTGCCAATTTTGTAGAATTTCTTACAAAAAAGGAGTATCACTTCAAAATGCATTTGATGGAACTTTTCCCTCTCTATTCATCTTGTTTCTGATAACTCAGGATTATTTCTTTGCACTTGTGCATTTGAATTTTGCCTATGTTTTGAAAGACAACTTTCTTTGTTTAATTTTCTCATCACTAAATGCATTTTTCTGCTTTTCTATTCTGGAGTTAGAACTGTGGAAATTTGCAAACTTTGTAATTTATCTTCAAAATATTATGCTTACGTGTTCATCTTCAAGGAGAAATTGAGTAAAATTCTTCAAAGAGACCATTAAAGCAAATGACACTGACAGTGACTCCAACAGTTTATGCTTCCAGTTTTTGCCAATGTGTTTTCTGTAACCTTTTATAACAAAAAGATTACAGTAAAAGACATATTGCCATTAATACTGCCAAAAAATTCCCTCTTGCTTAAGCACTCTAATCCCAGCATTCCTGCTCTTTGTTATTGTTGTTTTGTTGTCATTGTTGTTCTGTTTTAGTTACATCAAGTCTTCTGGACTCCTGTGTGCTATATTGTTGATACAGTGTTATCTTTAGAATGCCTAAATGCTAGTGATTAAAATACATCATGTTTTCTCATTATTAAGTAAATTTCTATGTTAAAGATTATTTTTCATATTATCTCCAAGGTTGGTTAGGGGAATTATGAATGCAATTAATTGTATATAATATTGTGGGGGGAAATGATTACCAATAAGATAATTTGAATATCATTCTGAGATCTATTTAAATTCTTTTTCCTTGATAGTATTCTGAATTCATTTTATTTTATTTTATTTATTTTATTTTATTTTTTGTGGGTACCGTGGGTCAACCTTAAGACCTCATGCACCAGCAGGTGCCCGTGCCACTGAGCGATATCACCGGCCCTTTTTTTGTATGTGGGTTCCGGGAGTTGAACTCGGGCCCTCGCACTTGCAAGGCAGGCGCTTACGCCACCAAGCCATCCCACCGGCCCCTGAATTCATTTTACTATTACATACATGCTAGGTGCTTATTGCAAATCTTCTAAGCATTTATTTCTAGTTTCCCCAGAATCAAAATTATTTATAGGTTGGAGAACTACCAAGCTGTAAGTAAACTCAGAAAGTTCTTTACCCTGAGTCATTTTTTTCAATTTCTTTTTTTTTTTTTTTTTTTTTTTTTTTTTGGTGGGTACCGGGGGGACGACCTCAGGACCTCGCGCGCCAGGAGGCGCCCGTGCCACTGAGCGATATCACCGGCCCCTTTTTCGTATGTGGGATCCGGGAGTCGAACTCGGGCCCTCGCGCTTGCAAGGCAGGCGCTTACGCCGCTGAGCCATCTCACCGGCCCATTTTTTTCAATTTCTGATCTCACTCTCATTCATATTTCACATCTAAGTTTATAAATATCTTTTAAAATCCATGATTCCATAAACTAGGTATAATTTCTTTGCTGTGCGTTTGGACAAATCCCTTGTGCTTTATAAGCATTAAGTAAAGAATGTCACACTCACAGTAATGCTTTATTTTAAGGCTTTTCCCATGGCCTCAACCCTTCCTTAGGCACAATACTGTTTGCTTTTCCCAGAGCTAAAAAAGTTTTTCTCTTACATCTCTGCCTTGCTTTCTCCTTCACCTAACCTGTCATTCATTTTTAATATGTAGGTAGATAATAGATAAATAAATTTAGATAAATTCATCACATAATAGGGTTGTATTTTTCAACCAATAGGTTGGTATGTATATGAAAATATAATTATCTAAAAACTGAAAGGATGCAAAATTCAGGCCCAGTGTAGTTGCAGATGCATTTGGATAATCCATGTGTGGATCACAAAGTAGATATCCACATGCTGCCTGAAGAAAGACCCACTGCCATTGATGTGGAACCCAAGATTAGCTGATCAGTTGCAGGAAAACAAAAATGGAGATATTTTGTGAATGGTACATGACTGGTATCTACTTCTGTTCCAAGCCAGAGCTTAGCATTCACTCTTAGTGGAGAAAAGAAAAGGTTGGAGGTTGGACTTGTGAGGCCTGCCAAGACTTCTTGTGGCCTTTAAGCTAAATCTATGGTTTAGCTCCTGCTTATGCAAAACAAAGCCAGAAATCATTCCCATTCCAGAAGCTCTAGTCCAGGTACACAACACTTTTAATACAAAATCATGAAGTGAGGCAACAAAGTGCTGGTTGACATAAACATGAATAATTGGTATGAAAAATAAAGAGCTAAACATTAAAACTGAATTTCAAGTACTTATTTGGAAGGTGTATTAGGAAAATAGAGTCATTTGCTACATGTTAACACAGCCTTTGTGAGGGTGGAGTGTTCCAGAGAGTAATTAGTTTCTGGCTGAGAATACTGCCAAGGAGAATGTACCCTCAAGGACATGTCAGATGTCAGGTAGGCAAGTAGGAAAGGACATGTTCACTGGACAGTTGAGGGTACACAGAGGGGCATCGCTAATGGCATCTTGTCAGGCACAGTGAACAACAAATAGTTTTGGAGGGTGGGAAGTGCAGAAAATTAAGATGAATTAAGTATGCAGAATAAAATCTAAGTACAGAGAGTAGTATCTAAGTACATAGAAAAACACTGTCCAGAATCATTATTTTTCTCTTGGATTTCCAGTGCTGGCTCTTGTGAACAGAATATTTTTTGTGATAGTCTATGCCCCAATCTTCTGGAGGAGTGATTTTGGGAAAAACTTGTTTCTGGTAATACAGTGTCCAAGTGGAATCACATGTATACTTTAATACCCTTGACTTTGTATATGTATACACCTTTTAAAATGAATTCTTGTATGAGATTGTTCTTTTAAGATGTTACAGGTTTCTCTTTCCAACTTTTCCTCTCAAAACTGCCACATTACTGATTCACAAAAAAATGCCAGCCATTGTTTCCATTGTTGTTTGTGGCACAAGAGGCTGATCCCAGGGTCGAGTGCACACTAGGTAGGCAAGGCTCTACCACTGAGCTACATGCGCAGTGCTCTTTCTAATCTCATCACAGTGAAGTGTCCCAATATTAAAAACAACAAAACAAACAAAAACTGTTTAGAATATTAAACAAAAGGATATTTTGAAGTTGAAATTGGTGGGAAGATTGTCATTTAATATTTTTAAAAAATGTTAATTGCGAAGCAACTATACTTCTACTTCATGGTAACAAACAAAAACAAAACACATTGGTTACAAGAGTATTAAAATATAAAATAGTGATAAATCTCACCACAAAATTTATAATACCTATATACAGTAAACTATAAAACATTAAAGAGAAATAAAATCTCAGTAAACATTTTAAGGTGAAACACTTGATGATAGCAACTTTCTATGAAAATCCAAAAGACTTGAAACCATTCAAATGATTTTGAAAAGGAAGAAAAACATTTGGAAGGCTAACATGACATTATTTCCAGAATTAATATACATTTGTAATATCTTATTTACTCCTTCAACTTTTCTCACTAGGGAAACAATACAATGCTTGCACATATGAGCCTGATTTATTTCACTTATAAGTATGGACACAAGTTGCATCCATTTACCTATACAAGTCTCCAGTTTATCCTTGTTTATGGCTGAATAATACTCCATTGTATAAAAAAAATCCTTTTTTATCCATTCCTTGGTTGATGGGCAACCAAGATCATCATTCTAAAAACAAATAATAATTTGACATGCTCCTCTTGACTACTATATTAAAGTAAGTAGGTTTTTTTTTTTATGTGTGTACTGGGAGTTGAACTCAGGATCTTGTGCTTGCCAGCAGGCACTTGTGTCACTGAGCAATATCACAGGCCCTTTTTTTTCCCTTTATGTGGGTACTGGGAGCCAAACTCTGGACCTCATGCTTGCCAGGCTGGCACTTATGCCACTGAGCCATCTCACTGGCCCAAGTAAGTAGTTTTTAAACAATAAAAATTTCTTATTTCATTTTGAAATCTCAGGGTTGGGGCAGGTTATGAATGTCAGGGTCAGGTTCTGGTGATGAAGGTCTTCCTGGTTGCATAATTGTGACTTCTTGCGGTAACCACATATCAGGTGAAAAATGCAAGAAGCCATCTGGGGTTTCTTTTGTAAAGGCAGACACTATTCATGAAGCTCTGTCTTGGAGGACTACTCACACCCACCCTCTGAAGTCCCCCAACTTCTAATAATATAACATCAGAGATTAAAATTTTAACCTGTGAATATGTAGGACATTCACAGAGAAACATTCATCTCATAACACACTTCCACTTTCAAGTTAGGTACTTTAAAAACACTTTGTTTTCCACACATTTAAAGAGATCTTCAAACCCATCATCAATTATTGAATCATTAAACATAATTGTAAATCAAAGAAACTTTTTGGTTTATTTATTTTCCTTTACAACTCACAGGTCATTCAAACATCTTCATAATAATATTATAATTTATAAAATGTCTTTATTTATAAAAACAAAATCGCTATTGGATTTATAGAAACAAAAATAGTAAAAATATAATTGATGATAAGAATTTTATTTAGATAAACAGAAGTTTATTCATGTATGTGTATCTTAATTATAAAAATAAATTGTAGTTAAGAGGCTGATTTTTAAACATATTTTTAATATTAATACTTGTTTATCCACTTTGAAATATTTTTGTATTGCCTTTTAAATTTATTTTATTGATGTATAGTATTTTACATATTTATGTGGTAAAATGTGATAATTCAATTCTTGTGTATAATGTGTAATTATCATATCGGAGAACTTAGCATCTTCATCTCCTTAAACATTTATCATTTTTTGTGTGGGAACTTATGAACTCTGATCTTTCATTTCTTTGTAAAATATATATTTTTAAAACTATATTCATACTACTGTGCAGTTACTTATCCTTCCCTGTATGTGTACTATAGCATCATTATTCAACCTCCCTCATCTTGCTGGCCTCTCCCCTACTTACAGGACTCTCTCCTTTCAGGAGATCCACTTTTTAAAATCTCCTACATAATAAATCATGTAATTAAAAAACTGCAATCTAGAAAAAATTTTAGTTTTTTTACTCATATGTCTTTGGAAAACAAAAGAATGGATGTGGTTTTGTTCAGAGAAGTATGATGTATAAATTATTTTAAGCATTTAGTTATTTATTTATTTTGGAACTGGGAATCAAACTGAGGACCTCACTCTTTCCAGGCAGGCACCATGCTATTGAGCTATACCCCCACCCCTATTGTAAGAATTTAATAGGCCATAATTGTGCACAATTTTATGAGAAAATACAATCCAAGAAGAATTTGGAAACAAGAAAATAACTAAAGATTCTTAGTATTTTCAAATTTTTTCAGACATAAGTTTTAGCTTTTATTATAAACCTCTCAAGGCATATACAAATGTGAAAAGAATAACATAACACACTTGTACATTTAGCTTATCTTTAATAATTGTCAGAATTCTATAATTTCATATCTCCTCCCTGATAGTTTATAGAAAATTGTAGCTATCATATTCTTCCACAAATGATTACTTCCATATGTCTTTGATATACATTTTATATAAACAGAAGAATTTTTAACAAACTTAATAATCTTTTCTGTTACCAGATGATAATTTAATGTTTGGCTATCCAAAATGCCTTGAAAATGGCTTAATTATTTTTAAGTTGTTGGGTTCAGGATTCAAATAAAAATTATAAATTCTATATCTTATATGCATTGGTACCTCAGAAGTTAAACATTCATTTCTACTTTTCTTCATACTGTGTGACTTTTCCTCTTTTTGATAGATTGACTTACACACTGCCAATGTTTCACTGATATTGCTATAGGACACAAAAGAAATTTATGTGGTGTATTGCATAAAATATAGTACATTTGGTGTTTTGAGCAGGAAGCCAACTTTTTTTTCCCTCCTGGCTGATCTGCACAATACATTTCACATTCCTTATGTGTGTTGTCTAAGCAATTTTCTTCTCTCTTCTCTCTTCCAAACCATCTCAGTGTTCAGAAAATTTTGCAATCTAGTCGCTCACATCATCTTTAAGGTAGAGCTCCACAAATGGTTTTTTTGACTTTATGTTTTTTTTTTATCACTATGGGCATTTGAATTCTTTGAGGTAGCAAGTTGACCCAAACTATTGATCCAACTTCCTCAACTTCCCAGAGTGCTGGAGTAGAGGCTGACACCACCATACCTGTTTGGCCAATCCTTCATCTCCTAAATTGGCAGCTGGAACCACACGACAGGGGCTGCTGCCACTGTTACTCCAGTCAGAAGGCAGGATGGGTTCAGACTTTATAAGAATAATGAAGATCATCAAACAGGAAAATATCTTTTTCACTCAGGGTGTGGTTGGGGTCAGGCTTTGATTACATTCAGGTTTTCAAAGCACATTGTGGAAGGTGAACAATTACTTTGTCTACTGTTATAAAGTGCTAATCTTTATATCCTTGAAGAAACACCCAGAATAATATTTGGGGAAATATTGAAGAATCCAGTTCCCCAATCAAGGTAATTTAGAAAAATAATCATAACACATGCAAATTTTGTACAGGCATGTTTCCAGGTATGGCAGTTGACTTAATGTCTCCAGTGACCACTTTAAAGTGAGACTCATAGCACGGTTGCTTCCTGCAGCCTTCAGAGTTTATAGTTTAAACTAAAGGCAGAGATTATGAATTAAACCAGGTTTGGAGTTTTCCAAAATAAGGTAATCCCAGGTTTGGTGAATTTTTTGCATGCATAAAAAGTACATAACAGTCATTTAAGGAACGTGAGATATATTTTCTTGGTAACAAGTACAAAACTCTGTACAATAACATGAAACATCACAAACAATAAATAAGCAAATAAAAGTGGTATTCCAATAAAGCTTTATTTGGAAATCCTAGTTGTGAGGTGATTTGGGCTCACTCTCTGTAGTTGTCTGAACTGTGTTATTACCAGCAGAGAGAAATGATGTTAAGGTTTTTGAGTCCGAGCTTAAAGGGTTATTTATGATCTGAAAAATTTTGAAAGTGGCATAAATTTATATCTCCTGGCATGAATAAAGTGTTTCTTTTTAATAATTTGAATGAATTTTAATCTAATAGCAATTTATGTTCAGCAGTATGAAAGTGAAAGATTTCTTACATGTAAAAGGACAAAATAGTATCAATTTTCTTTACTCAGAGAATATGCACATGGGATGATGGTGCACACCTGCAATCCCAGGGCTCTGTGAGCCTGTGGCAAGAGGATTACAAGTTCAAGCCCAGCTTTGGCAAACTGTGGATTTAGTGAGAACCTATATACAAAGAAAAAGAGTTCTGGGGATGTAGCTCAGTGTAAAGGGCTTGGTTTCAATTACTGGGACTGGAAAATGACAAATAAAATTACTATTTTTTTTGCAGGTAAATAGTATTCTCCAGAGAAAGAAATAGTAAGATATAAATATATATTTATGTATGTATATATGTTTACATACATATGTAAATGGTTACTTATATATTTACATATTTATATATGTTTGCATATTTTTATATATTTACATATTTTTATGTGTTTATATATATTTACATTCAAACATATAGCACTGATAGGCAGTTTACCTCTTCAGAATCAAAACTTCAACTTCCTCCATTCAATGTTGAAACTACACTTCTCATATATGTGAAATTTAATTCTAACATATAATCAAAGTCTATATTTCTACATGGTACACATGCAAAAATCAGAAGGATTTGTCCATATACAGACCATCACAATAATTGCTTTAAATGATTTTGCTAAGGATGAAAGTGCAATTTCTTCTTGCTAACAATTCAGAATGATTCTCTGTAATATAATAAATATTGACTGTAATTTAGAATTATAGGTTTGATAATAAGAATTCAAATATTGAGCTTTGATTACTCTTTCTAATTTAGAGACAATTTGACAACTTCAAGAACATTAAGATAAATGTTGATGAAGGAAAAAAGAATGAAATAAGACAACTACTTTAAAATAACAGGAGGTTGGAAACTATTTGGTGAATTTAATATTTTATAAAGACAAGCTATTCTGAGATGTACAGAAGTATAAGACATAAAATAAGATTTACCTTTGAGTTCTAAATATTTATCAGTAAATACCAAATATAAATATAGTTATAAGAAAGTGTAGGGAGAAAAGGAGTTGGAAAAATGGGAAAATTCAGAGAAGAAATAAGAGGATATGAAGGAATATAGAAGAGAAAAAAGGTAGACAGGAAGAGGAAAGTAAGAAAGAGAGAAAGGAAACAATTAAAATAAGAAATAAGAGAAGAATTATGTAAACAAGGACAAACTAAAATAACAGCAAAAGAAGATACAGCAGAGGAAATATGAGCAGGAGAAAGAGTACAGGACAGTCAGACTACAAAGAAAAATAAAGGGAAGGGAAGATGTGGAGAAGGAGGAGGAAGAGTTTGGGTATTATGAGCAACAGTGTTTGACAGATTTTCATATTTCATCTATTATCTTACTTTTAATTTGACCCAGTAATAAAAGTCATTAGCATTCCACTTTCATAATCATATCCAAAATACTGACAATTATTCTTGCAATAGGTATGAACAACATATTTCTTCAACAAAGTAAGAAATGGAAGTTTTGTGGAAAGAGTAAAATAATTTTAAAATCAAATTAGTTAAATTGTTTTTAATCTATTTGTAAAAATTACATTTTACATATTGTCAAATGAAAGAAACTAATGACTTGCAAACCTATACATACTCTTGTGTATGTACGCATGTGTGCATATAATTTTCAGATAGCGTGTGCATATATTCTTTTCTGATATATATTTATGTAATGACACATGCATGTGTACATATACATCCTGGACTGACACTAAGAAAGTACAAAGAGAAGTTCAGTGCTCCTGGGCTACCCACGATAGGCCAGTACTACAACATCAGCTTGAAGGGAGGAGGACCGAGTAAGCAGAGAGAGAAAGACAGAGAGCAGAAAGAGATTTCCCAAAACTTCAGAAAGTACCTAAAATGATGTTTTTGCTATACACATTCTTGTACTCTGACTTTCTTTTTATAGTGTTTGTATGAGATAAAACAAATTCTTTAATATCTAACAGATATTTTATTTTTAATAACTAACAAATAATTTAAAATTAAACATACATGCACAAACATGTTATCTCCACACACAAAAGCATGCTTAAACATAATATACATCCACTACTGCTAAAGAAGAGCGGTGCTTCTCAGAGAAACTAAAAGCTCCATTCTTATTACAGAAGGTATGCTTTTATCTAGATACAAAAGAATATGCTCAAATCGCCCTGTATATGACAGAGAAGCCATCATGTTATTTTTATATATAAACATTTTCAGAGCAGTTATTTTCATCCCTTGGCTTTCTGAATGATTTTTTCTTTTGTGTGTTTCAAAATGGAATTCTCTACTTACAGGAAAACAACCCTTGTGGGAGCCAGGAGTATGTGAGCAGCATATGTCAGGAAACATAGCTCTGAGCTACAATTTTTATTGCATAGGAAGGGGTAGAATGGGATACAGGGTGGTCTGCATATCAAATACGCTCATGGAAAAACTTCCCACTTCTTACACATAGGCCCTCACATCTTAAAGTGAATGAGATAATTCCACTTATATTTAGGTGTGTCATGGAACTAAAAGCTCTACACTTCTCAAAATGCTTACCTGAAATGATAATCCAGTTTTGAAGTAGGCAGTATCATTGTGTTCAGCAGATTTAGCAATCCATCCAGGAATTATGACGGTGTCTTGTAAACCTGCCACTTCCAACATATTTGCAACACTTCCATACACACGAACATGCTGGAACTCTTGCATTGACATTTTTTTCCACACGATGATACTTTATTTTGTAGATTTGTGGTTCTTGACACTTCAAAACATATTTCAGTTTCAGTTTTTGGTATTAAACAATTATATAATAGGTCATCTACCAATAATCATTCAGAAATTTATTATTTTATTTAAAGGTATGCAGGATGAATGTAAATAAAATAAATAAACTTCTGTTTTTCATATTTTAACAGTGTAGGTGTATCAATCTTGTTCTCTTTCTCTCATTTCTTATATTGCTCTCCTTTATTGGATTACTTAAATTAAAGCTTAGTTGAATACATTTGGAAACACTGGATATCAGCAAATTCAGAGAGAAGTTAATTTGAATAAATGGCAGAGAAAATAAGCAGTTTTACTAACTTACATTTTAAGCAATTCCATCTTCCTCCTCTAATCTTTGCATCCTTTTACAAATTAGATCATCGAGATAGAGTTTTTGCTTTTTGAGACATTGCTTTTTAGTATGAATTTTATTTAACTAATTAGATGAGGACTAAAGTTCAGGTTTCCCGACTATATCTTCTAAGGTCTGGAAATTAGGTAAATAATTTTCTTTAATTAATTCCATTACAATCTCTTTGTACAGAGTCCTCCATAAGCTGTACAAGTAATTACGAGCTAATATTCCATAGAAAAAACTTACCAAACATTCTGAAATAACAATGTCGGCCAACTTGCTCCTCTTATTTGCTAGCCATTATGGGATCCTTTGTTATCATGCCAGATCCTTCATGCATATATGATCAAAATTGATGCAGGGACACATTTTAAGGAATAAGTGATAGAAGTGGCTTGGTCTCTGTGAACTATAGATTCTACTCATGAGACTAGGGAGTCAAATGTTAACAAATGTAAATGGCTCAGTAGTCATAGTGATTTTTTTTAAACAGGTTGTCACTAAGTCACTAAGTTGCCAAGGCAGGGCTCAAATTTTATCCTCCTGCCTCAGCCACCCACAGTGCTAGGATTTTAGATGTGTGCCACCACCCCTGGAAGAGTGCTATTTGTTTTTATGACCATTCATGTAAAGTACTGATCCAACCCCTTCTCTTCTATTTCATCTATTCCTCAATTTGTTCCACACTGATTTAGAGGAGAAGCTACAAGTGGTAAAAGCATAGTTCATATTAACAGCTGGATATAAATTCTCATTACTTTCTCTATCTATAGCCATTAAAGACTATGCTAACCTCATGGCTTATTCTCAATGCACCATCTCATCAAAGCATCCTGTATTAATTAGCCATGGAAAACAAAAGTTTGGCAACAATTCATCTCTAGAACTCAGCAGGCCTCAACAAAAAGCACACCTTCTCACACATATGAGTTGACCTAGTGCAGCTGATCCAAACAAAGTTCAGCCTGGAGTTTCTATTCCTATCCATTCACTATGTCTAATTTTTCATTGAAAGGTGATCTCAGTCTCTTACAGCTGTTATTTTTTTTCCCCTTGTGCCCAGGTTGGGTGAGCAACACTCTCACCAGTGCTGGTGAGGCATGAGTGGTTGTACTTAACAATGAAGGTGTGATAGAAACTTCTCCTTACACTTCACTGGATAACATCCCATGTAGCAATATAAGTCATGTGGCAGAGGCATAATCGAGCTATAAAAATTAAAAATATCTGCTCTCCAGCCAACCAAAGACCCACCAATAAGGAGTTAGGTATTACTTTCTAAAGGAGGTTAGAGGTGGAAGCAAATAGAGTCATCCTCAGTAGCCAGGTGAACATCAAAGTTCATTGATACACAAACACCTTATATAAAATGCAAAGTATTTGCATATAACCTCACATTCATCTGTATACTTTAAATTATCTCTAGAATAGTACTAATACTTAATAAAATGTAAATGATTGGAAATATCTTTTGTATTTAATACTAATGACAAGAATAAACTCTTTACATGTTCTGTACACATTCACATTTTTTCCCAACTATTTTCTATCCCAGTTCTTTGAATGTATGAATGCAGAACTCATAGATGTAAGTCAGCTGCAATTGATAAAGAATTATCTAATCTATCTCAAGACTTAAAGTTGAAGTGATATATTTAGATTCATGCAACTTTGGGGTTTATAAATAAAATTGCCTGTTTTAGATATAAAATTATATACATAAGCATAAATGTATGACTGTGATGACTCATTTATACTAATCACATTGAAGCTAATATTTTTTAAATGAATATCATGTTCATTGCAATTTTATATTAAAAGCTTTAATTTTCTATTTTAATTACTCTAAAGATTTAGGTGTTGTATTTGGTAATAAAGGGAGATCATAAAATGCATGTAAATAAAGTTGAGTGTTTAATAATACTGAAGTAAACTTTAATTTTTTTTTTTTTGGTACCGGGAATTGTACTCAGGGCCTCATGCTTGCCAGGCAGGCCCTCTGCCACTGGGCTACATCCTGGGCCCTAAATTTTTTATTAGTGAATTTCAGTTATACAGAATGGATTTTATTTTAGCATATCGGTACATGCATATAAAATACTTGGAATATTTTTACAACTACTACTCCCTGTCCCTTCTCTCCTCCATCCCAGATCCTCTTCCTCCTCTATAATAATTTTTATGAATAAACATTTGAAGACATTCCACTGCATATGAACCAAATTTGCTTATCTATTCATATGTCAATTGGCATCTAAATTGCTTCCATAGCTATGTTGACAGTCATTACAAATGACGGCAAAAATCTTTTATATACTTTTATATAATTCCTTTACTCAAAAAGCAAATATACATCTGTGAAAAAGCATCAGAACAAAGATCTGCTATTTTAGTCAGAGTTTTACTCAGTATTTATAAACTGAGATTTATGCTCATCAGTTATTGCAAGAAATAATTTCATTTATAATAGCTTGAAAAACTGACATTTAACTGTAAAAATACAAATTATTAAATTTGATTATGTCTATGGACTCAACTATGAATATGTTCCAATAAAAGAAAAAAAAAACTTTTAAAATAAAGCACTGTGTCTTTTATCATGATGAAAGTTTGGTAGTCTTGGAGACATATAACAAATATATGCTGAAATAAATGTTACTGTATACCTAGTAACAATGCTAAGAGCTTAATGTTGCTAATAACAAAACATGTCTCCCAAATATACAGTGTATACTGCATACCTAAGTTATTGTGGTGCAATTCACAATAGCAATGCTATGGAAACAGCCTAGATACTCATTAACATACTAAGTGATAAAGGAAATGTGGTATATATGCAAGGAAATATGAATCAGCCATACTAAGAATGAAATTATTTCCTTTCCAGGAAAATGAGTGAAACTGGAGACATTATGCTAATGGAAATAAGCCAGACACAGAAAGCCAAACATCACATTTTTTTCAAAAGTGGAATCTAAACATAAATGTAAAAATACAAATAAAAACAGAGATGATATAATTAGAAGGGAAACTATCAGAGGATAGGAAATGGAGAGGTGGAGCACGAAAAGGCTAATGAGAGGTATGAAAATAATTAATGTGATATGCATGTATGAATAATAATATTCACTGATGAATCTATACAAGTATATTGGATATCTCAAAACCTCTAGTCCTTTTAATTTCAAATAATACATTCTGTTGTTAATCCAAATATTTCATTTCAGTTACCCCAAACTAATACTTTCAATTTTGAATATTTTAAAACATCTATAATGCTTTCTAATTTACATTAACTTTTTAGTTTTGAATTTATCTATAGTACTTTTCCAATAAAAATATGAAAGAGTAAATACCTGTACCTGTACATTTATGAAATTTTAACTTCATATAAAAATCTTTCTAAAATTCTAACTCCCCACAAAACTTAGACCATTACAGGCTTTTAGAAATTACACTTAGTAACATTTATTTTAACCCAAATAACATGCATATGCATCTTATATATATGCTGTTCTAGGGGAGTAAAACAAAACAAAAAATTGGTGTCCCATGATTAGCCTCACTGAAATATATTATAGTTTACAAAAATCAATTTTGCTTTAAATGCCATCCTCAATTATTTTCAATATACTGGAAACTATTATTAAAATTTAAATGGTAAAAGTTTAGAAACCTGACAAAAAATATGTTGTTTTACTGCAGATAAATATAAGTTCAAGTAATTAAAAATAGATGGCTCTAAAATTATAATATCAGAATACCATTTGTAACCTGTTAAAAATTCACTTTCAATGATGATCTCCTTCATTTTTTAAATTTTTTGAAATAAAGCTGTTATAAAATAGTGAATTTTCTTTTCTTGTACAATATTAATTTCTTCTAATCCAAGTTCAGAATATCAACATTATTGTATTCTATTTATATCATAATCTGCTTTGATAATTTTAAAAGCATATGGGCCTACTAAATTTTACCTACAGATATATCACTGATTTTGGAAATATTGGAAATACCAAAAAAGAATCTAACTGTTTCACAAACATTTGTATTTTAATGATTCCATTATGCTGTGCCTATATTGCAACATATATACTTTCAATTAATTATAACTACTTAAAATATGTAGTACCTCATAGTGGGTTAACTAATGAGCAACTTGTAACACCCAGCTGAACAGAATCAGCATGGTGCTGAGTGTGGATAACCCACATGAGTATTGTTGCCAACAGCATAAAAAGAGAACTAGAGGGGAAGAGGGTGTGCTGTTGATTTTCCTTTAGAAGATTGTCATGCTGGTTTTCCTGATATGAACTCAGCTGTTCTCATTAAGGGAAGAGCTCTGTTCTTTGCTGTCACTGAGAATGGCTGCAGGTCTCTTTGGGGGAGCTCTGGTCCTTTCTTTGAGTGTGACTTCCTGGCTCTAGTGCAGATCCCTCAGCCTGCTGGCACAGATCCTTCTCCCACTGGTGCAGACTTTCTAGCTTCCACCACTGACCTTTGGACATTTCCAGTCCAGATACTTGATACAGAAGTGCATGAGACATTGTCATGGGCTCTAGGCCTCCAGCTGGACTTGTGGGGGACATTGTCATGGGCTCTAGGTCTTCAGGTGGACTCATGAAGGACATTGCCATAAGACCCAAGCCCTCAGCTGGATTCTTAGTGTGTGGACAGATTTCCCACACTCTTTTGCATTTGACTCTTTGGGTGAATATTATAAAATGTTCCTATATATTACGTGTCCTGTATTAAATCTATTACCCTATAAACCCTGACTATAACATATCTTAATTGGAAAAAATTTCCAATAATGTTTGTTTTTATTATTCACTTTTAATGTATATTAACTATATATGTTAGCAAAAAACATATAGTTCTTAATTTTTTCAAATGAATTTTTATAGTCTGAATCAAAATACATTTTTGATGTTGGTGTGCTTTATAGTATTCTGATTGAAATTTCAATCTTAGATGAATATGATTTTGTTTATATGTTAGATACACAATATTTCATCCAGCATGAACTCAGTTGACAATGAAATTAAACATATATATGTAATAAAATTAATGAAGTATATTTGAGAATGAAAGAATTAGTAAATTAAATACAAGTCCAAAATGTAGGTGTTGCATATGCAATAAATATGTTCCAATCCTTTTGTTCATCAAACATCTAAGTATAAAAACATTTCAGTTTTGATGACATTTCTAATTTTCAGAAGTGTGTGTACATTATAGAAATTGATCTTTATTGCGATGGAAAATTAGGAGAGTTTATTCAAGCACTCAGAAATTTAGAAGTCTGATTAACAGTTGGAAGTCTGACAGAAGGAAATGAATATTAAAAATAATAAAAACATAATTCTATAAATTAAAACCCACAAGATTCCATTTCAGTATCAAGGCACATAGCCATATATATGGGATTACTTCCTGAGTACATTTTTTCATCACACTGTACTGAGTATTGCCTTCAAGGAAAAACTCATTGTAAGAACAGTGTAAATTGAGTCATGTTGCATATAATTGACTTAAGAAGTTATGAACATGCATAATATAATCAAAAACTCTTAAGTAAACCATTAAGTTTTCAGGAAAGTCATTTTACATAATTAAGTGTAAATAATTAAGAATTTATCAATCAGCATACTTGTGACAACTCATACCAACACCTTCCTCAGTTCTGCCCATATCAACCGATATTTTGCATGTTTTTGGTTTTTTTTTTTTTTTTTTGTGGGTACCGGGGGGTCGACCTCAGGACCTCGCGCGCCAACAGGCGCCCGTGCCGCTGAGCGATATCACCGGCCCCTTTTTCGTATGTGGGATCCGGGAGTTGAACTCGGGCCCTCGCGCTTGCTGGGCAGGCGCTTAAGCCGCTGAGCCATCTCACCGGCCCGTGTTTTTGGTTTTTATATTTTATTTTTATTTATATTTTTTAACTTTTAAAAATGTTTAAGAGCAAGTTTGCAGTAGATAATGATTACATTTATTATGGTGAGTTGCTACATGTACATAACACAGTGTAAATTTTTTCACATTTTAAACATTTCTCATTTACTGAAAAATATTAAGTGTAATGTCACATTTAATATGTATATGATTAGGTAGTGCCCTAATGATTAATTCCATCAAGCATTGTGTGTCCAAATTAGATACATTAAGAATAAACACTACAATAGTTTCAAATGTTATGTTAGTCATTCAGTGAACCTAGACATAGAGCTTACAACCTTTACAAATGTAATTCATAATGGACCTTAAGCATAAAGATAAAACTATAATTCTTCACAAGATAAAATAAAGAAAAATTTAGATGTCTATGGATACAATTATGGCATTGGAGATATAACTGCAAAGTCACTAGTTAAAAAATATTAATTGGGAACTAGACAAAATTAAAATGAAACACTTCTGCCCCCAAAAAGACAATGACAAGAGAATAGGAAGACAGGGCACAGACTGGTAGAAAATATGTACAATAAACATATCCAGGAAGGTACTGTTATCTAAAATATACAAAACACCCTCTTAATTAAAAAAGATCTACATCATGTCATATGAAAAAGCAATTGTAAACAGCAATGAAATACCATTATCTCTATTAATGTAAGGCTTAATATTGTGTTACAACAACCCATCCCAAAATTGTCTTTTTATATTTGTGTTTTAGCATAATAGTAGCCAGACGTGCATCTCAGTAGCTGCAACTGGGGGATAGAGGAAGCAATATTTGGGTTTATCCATTGGCTCAATGAATGGCAAGGTGTATGTATATGTGCAAATGTGTCAAACCTGGATTTTTACCTATATAATGCTCCACTTAACAGGTCTTACATATGTTTCTCTGAGCATCACTGAGGGTGAAATATACCCACATCATTTTTCTGTTATGAAAGCATGTACTGTACAATAATGAAATGTGGCTGTAACTCACAATAGCTGTGCCTGGGGAAAGAAAAAGCCCATCTGTACATTCACCCACTTGGCAGACAAACAGCAAGGTGTGTACAGGAGCTCGAAAGCATCGATATGTGAGTTTTATCCATGAAATGTTCATTGTTAAATTTCTATGCATTTAGTTTTTGTTTATTTTCAAAAGCTTTTCTTTTGATTTTTCTGGTAAAAGTAGCCCAATTCAGTACAATGCAACATGAAAAACTAGATTTGAAAGTTTTGGAGGAGGTCAAAAGTGAATCATCAGATTACTCATGAAAGGACGATGAAGATGATAATTTCTTTTACACTGATCATGGAGTCAAAGTTCTTGTGACAGTGAAATGGAGCAAGAGTCAACTGATACAGGCACAGGAAATGCAGACCTCCTTGATTCAGATGGTGAAGAAAGCAGCAATGTGAGTACAATTTGACTAGTCAAAATGGTAAAAAATGGTCATGCAACCAAATGGAACAATCCAATGTTTGAACTAGTTCTGAAAATATCATGAAGATTTTGGCAGGGGTAAAATCTACTGGACAGAATTCCAGCACTGCTGTTCAAAGTTGGAAATTTTTCATAACAGAAGAAATGCTACAAGATTTTGTGAAATACACAAATGCTGAAATACATGTAAAACATTCTGTATGCACCAAAAGCCACACTCAAAAATGTATTTATTACAACATCTCACTAGCTGAATTGAAAGCATTCATAGGTCTGCTGTACTCAGCAGGGCTTTCTCATCATAGTCACAGGAATGTAAAAGACTCATGGAAAAGTGATAGGTATGTGTTTGAGGTTTGTAGAATAACAATGACACTTAGGAGTTATGGTTATCTTCAAAATTACTGAGGTTTGATGACACAGACACCTGCTAAGAAAGTAAAAACACTGATAATATGGCTGCTATCCATTGATTGTTGGAGAGATTTGTGGGTAATTGTCAAACAATTTACTCAGTATCTGAATACACGACTATTGATGAACATCTTGCAGCATTTAGTCACTGTAGCTTCAGGGAGCATATTCAAAAATAAAAAAAAAACAACTTCAAAATGTAGCATAAATATTTATACTCCTGTAGATGGAAAGACTTATTATGCTTTCAATATAGAAATTTATCCTGGAATTCAGTCACCAGGTATTTATACATATAGTAACAAACCAAATGAAGTTTTGAACAGACTTGTTGCTCCCATCTCCCACACTAATCAGAATGTGACATTCAACAATTGATTTACCAGTTTTCAGTTGATGTTATATTTGCTAACAGAGCACAAGTTGACCAGTATAGGAACTATATGAAGGAACAAAACAGAAATTCCAAGTGAAATGTTGCAATTGCAAAATAGAGAATTGTATAGTACAATTATTGAATTTCAAGGAGATACAGCATTGCCATCATATATGGCAAAGGAAAACAAACTGCTACTGCTGTAAGCATTGTACCATGATGCAGATATTGATGGGGAAATCTTGACAAAATGAAATCCTGAAACAATAACTTTCTATAACAAAACAAAAGACAGAGTAGATGTTGATGAGTTATGCAGCAACTATGATGTTACTTGAAACACAAAGTGCTAGGCAATGTTTATGTTTTACTTGGTCCTAAACATGGGTGGCATAGTTTGATTGTTTAAAAAGAAAATAAAAATGCAAAATACTAGGGAGAAATTTTCTTAGAGGAATGTGACTGGAACTCACAAGGGATCATTTACAGCAGAAGAAAAACAAAATTTGTCTTTCTAGGGAACTAGGCAAAAACATTGCGGAGCACACTGGTGAGCTGAAAGGTGAACACACAAGTGCAGCATCACAAGGACCTATTATGATAATAAGAAAACCAAAAGATGTCAACTGCCCTACAAAAATGGACAGGAAAAAATATACATGTTATCTATGTAATCATTCTTGTACATGAAAAATGCAGTTTTCATATGTGACAACGGCCTTGGATGTGACAGATGAAGCAAAGATTATTTCTGTGGTAAAATTTGTTTGTATTTACATAGTAATTCACATAGGTTTGAATTCTGATGTTATCTTTCAGGTTTTATAAGCAAATAAACAGCTGATGTGAAATACTGATGTCTATTCTAAACACTCAATATATATTTGACATTTTATTTTATTGATATCTTATTTTCCTGCTAAGTGCACACAGTACAAAACAGTAGGAATCTCCTAACAAAATAGGAAGACAAGAGAGGTGACCAGAATGGCCTTACACACAGGAAAGGAAATTAAGCACATGGGCCATCAGTGCAAGTGAGACATGAAGTTGTCATGTGTGAAGACTGATTTGGGTGTGACAATTGAAGCAAAGATTATTTTGAGGACAGACTTTTTTTATATATATTTACATTGTAGTCTACATAGGAATTTCATTCTTTTTTTTTTTTGGTCACCAGGGGTCAACTTCAGGACCTCATATGCCAGCAGGTGCCCATACCACTGAGCGATATCATTGGCCCTTTTTCCATATGTGGGTTCCCTGAGTGGAACTCAGGCACTTGTGCTTGCCAGGCAGGTGCTTACACCGCTGAGCCATCTCACCAGCCAGGAATTTATTTCTGATATTATGTTTTACATTTTGTAAGCAAGTAAAAAGCTGATATGAAAATGTTTATGTCTATTCTAAGCACTCATTATATGTTTGATATTTCATTTTATTGATATAATTTTTCTGCTAATTGTATGTTGTACAATATAGTCAGAAGCTCCTGAAAAAGGAAGGCAAGAGAGGTGACAAGAATGGCCTGCCACACAGGAAAGAAAAGTAAGCACATGTGCTGTCAATGTAAATATGACATGTGCATGGAACATGAAGTTGTCATGGGTGAAGACTGCCTTAGATGTGACAATTGAAGCAAAATTATTTTGTTGTAGAGATCTATTGGTATTTTCATTGTTAGTCATATTGAAATTTATTTCTGATGTTAGCTTTTAGGTTTTGTAAACAAGTACACACCTGAAGTGAAAATGTTGATGTTTATTCTAAATGTGCAACACTTATTAAGAATTTAATACTTTATTTTATTGATATATTATTTAATTACACATTGTATAATATAATAAGAACCTCCTGATGATACAATGAGACCAGCAAGATATCAAGTATGTTCTACAAAAAAGACAAGAAAGCAAAACTCGTGCTGTCAGTGTAAGTGATACTTGCATATGGAATGTGCTGTGGTCATGTGTGAAGACTGCTTTAGATGTAATTTTTTTTTTGTGGGTACCGGGGGTCGATCTCAGGACCTCACGTGCCAGCAGGCGCCCGTGCCGCTGAGCGATATCACCGGCCCTTTTTTCATATGTGGGTTCCAGGAGTCAAACGCTTACATCGCTGAGCCATCTCACCAGCCCTAGATGTAATTATTAAAGTAAAGATTATATTTGTTGTAGAGTTCTATTGGAATTTTCATTGTAGTTCATATAGGAATTTATTTCTGTTATTTTTTGACTCTACACCAAAAATTCAATATTGAAAATTTTGGTGCTTTTCTATAAACACTCAGTAAGTAGTAAATATTCAATAGGTTAATTTTTGGATTTTTTTCTGTTAAGTATTCATTGTTTAATATAATAAATATCATAAAATTAAATTTAATAATTCATCAAGAGAAATACTCTAAAGAATAATAATGGGTATTATACACCACAATTATTCACATTTAGGACAAAACTGGCATTATGCTTCATGGGTAAAATAGCCACAATCTGGAACACTGACAATTTTAAATGTGGACAAGAATGTGCAGCAACAGGAGCTCTCACTCATTTCTCCTGGGAATGCAAAATGTGTACTTTGGAAGTCAGTTGGTGATTTCACATAAAATCACACATTCTTATCAAACATTACAGCAAACACACTTCTTTGTATTTACCCAAAGGACTTAAATATTTATGTCCCCATGACAAAACCGTACACAAATATTTATACCAGCTTTATTCACAGTTGCCAAAACTTGGAATCAACCAAGATGTCTGTCAGTAAATTCTTAGATAAGTAATCTCTGATAAACAGACAATGGAACATTATCAGGGATAAAAAGAAGCAAACTAACTAAGCTATGAAAAGACATGGAGGAATTGTAATAGCACATAACTAAGTGAAAGAAGTGGGGACTGGGGACATAGCTCAGTGGCAGAGCACAAGCTGGCAAGCCCAAGGTCCTGATTTTGTTCCCAGAACAACAAAAAAAAAAAAAAAAAGAAAGAAAGAAAAAAGAAAGAAGCTATAAAAAAATGTGCAAAATGAGATAATACTAGAAAAGTAGAAAATAATCACTGGTTGCCTGGAGTCGTGAGGGTAAGGGAAGGGTGAATAGGAATAACACAGAGGAATCTGACAGTAACCACAATACTTTGTGATAACAAAATGAGAAATTCATAGCATTACACATTTTCCCAAATTCATTGATGTAAAACACCAAAAGTGAGCCCTAGTGTACACTACAGACATTGGGTGGTATAAATGGAGCAATGTAGGTCCAAGATCATAAATTGGTCTTTGTGGTAGAGAATGTTAATAGTGGTATACCTGAGAGGGTGTGAAAAATGTAACATTCTAATTATTCATGTGTGAGTGTAGGGAAAATCTTTACAGCTTCTTCTCATTTTTGCTGTGAACATATAGCTGCAGAAAAAATGGGAAATCTTATTTTTAAAATTCTGAAAACAATATAATAAACATTCATGAAATCTGGAGTGATAAGCAAGACCATGAACTTGACAAGCACAAGGAGAGAAATTTATTTTTCAGTCTTGACAAAATAATGTTATTACAATATATCACATTATACCACAATTATTTCCAAAGGAACATTTTTAAATGTTCTAGGGATTATTTATATTTTTTCTCTTTGATCAAATGATTGAGATGTAATTTTCAAAACTTTGGTATAATAGTTATTATTTTAGTGCAAAATAAGCATGCATCAAATGTTTTAAGGAGTTCCTCAAAATATGTAAAGATATATTTAAGAGACAGACAGAGAGAGAGATTGAAAGAGAGAGAGAGAGAGGGATTTTATTAAAAATTCCAAGATAGTTTGTGTGATTGCAGCAGTGAATGTGCTTTAATGTTTTAGAAAGAATGAACCTTAAATGTTATCTGCTTTCTGTACAGAAATTATTGCATGTCAAAGAGACAGATATCTGCAAGCTAATCTATGCCCATGTGTACTTAGAGAAGGGACATGAAGTAGGAAATCATGTTAAGCATGAGAATGCTTCTACTAATTTATTTTGTCAATATCCAAGTTTTGAATAATATTTGTGACATTTCACACTTACAATTAAAAGTGTTTAATCAGTAGTTTTAGACCACTTATTAAAATGATGTTTAGAAATTGCCTTACAACAATTAATTTATTACATGTGTCTTCTTACCTGTGTTTTTAAATATGTAATTTAAATGAAGGTGTTACCTAAGATTTGGAAAAAAATGATTAGGTGAAATATTAATATTTGGTAATGCATATGTCTATCTGCACACAGCTCAATACTACTTATGAAATTTTTAAAAAATAAGATATTTAAAATTAATTTTATTCATGTATCTAGCATTGTTCTTGGAGCTTTAAATAGAGTAGGTGTTCTTCAAATGGATTAAAAAGAAATTTAATATTAAAATAAAATCATAAATAAAATGATGATATAAGTGGTTATAGGAAGGAAATATTGAGAATGGTATGGAAATTAAGATATGAGGAGTGCATTTTATTTCTTTATGATTTTTTCATAACAGACTTAACAATGTAGCAGGTATTCAAATAGACAGAAGTAGATACTATAAATAACATATAGACATGGGGTAAAAGACAAGCAATGAGAAAAAGTGAGTTCACAAATCTTTTTTTTTTGTGGGTACCAGGGGTCGACCTCAGGACCTCATGCACCAGCAGGCACCCGTGCTGCTGTGATATCACCGACGCTTTTTTCATATGTGGGTTCCGGGAGTCGAACTCAGGACCTCATGTTTGCCAAGCAGGCACTTATGCCACTGAGCCATCTCACAGGCCCAAGTTCACGAATCTTATGGCAGGAATGCCACAAACAAAAGTTCAGATCAAATTATTAATTAAACCTATATACCAATAGGTCATGAAGTGGCATGATTAAAATATCAGGTCTGATATATAGCTGAAAAAGATGACTTCTATTTGATAACATTTCTTATACTGTATTAGACAATATATCCTATACAGGTTAATCTAATCAAGACAAAATATCCATGAGACAAATCCTGAAACCCCATGTCATTCCCAAATGCCTGATAGAGGAATTCATTGTCTCTTTGAAAAATATATTTTTCTATAGAAAATAACTAATTCAAATGTGGTCTTCTTTTTACTAAGAAGTTACAACATTAGCTTACTTTATTTTTTGCATTGGTTTACTTTAAAATAAATGTTTTTGTGTTTAAAATCACTTTAATTATAGTTAAAGACACAAATAAAAATTAAGAACAAAATTGACTAATTTTGTTCCTTGAAATTTTATAATTTATAGTACTTTCATGCTTTTTCTTATTTTAAGTTGTAATTGTAACAATACAAAGCCAGTATAAACTTGTTGAAATTTACAGTATGAACTAGATTGAATATGTGTTTTATTTAATTTTCTTTGTTTAATTACTATGTTTTATCAAAAAATTATCATCTTCATCTTCAAGGTAGATACTCATAAATACAATTTGAAAGAAAATTAATGTCCGTACTTATTTACTTTAGAAAATAACTGGCATTTGATATTATTTTCCCAAATGTAAACATATCAAGATGCTATTTTTAGTTTCTCTGGGGTTAGAATCTTTAACATGTGACACATTGTTTTCTTTTGCTTGTGGTACTCGGTATCGAACCTCTGGATTGGTAAATGCTAGGCAATTGTTCTACCAACAAGATACACCTCCGACTAACTCACTCCTTTTTTCTTTCCTTCCTTCCTACTTACTTTTTTCTTTTTTTTCTTAATTTTAATAAAAGATCTTCCTAAATTATTTAGATTGGGCTGGAACTCTTTCCTCAGCCTCCCAAGTAGGTGGAATTAGAAATGGGCACCATTTTCTCATGTAGATTTATACTTAAATTATTTTAATAATTTGACCTCAATAATGAAAGTCATAAAGACATTATATATATATATATAGAGAGAGAGAGAAAGAGCATATGAAAGAGAGAAGGAAACATGTTTATTTTGAAATAGATGTTTCCGAGAAGTCACCTTCAGAACACATTAATTTTATCATTGCTAGATTATAAGAAATGAATTCTTAATTCTAAGATACTCTTTTGCATGGTAATATTTATTCTGCCTCCCCTGAGTGCAGAAATATAAATAGCCATGGGAGTTGTGAATATGATCAGTAACTACATTGTAATTAAAATTTGGGTGATACTGTTTAGTTGACCCATTTTTTGTATTTCACACACGTGGTTAATGTTCAGTAAAATAACACCTCTTTTGGTAAGAAGTTCTTATTATATAGAAACAATATTATTTAAAGTAAAATTGTTATTTTTGGTATTATCATTGGATTAGAAGATGAATCTCTAAAACAAAGTAAAGTCATTGAAGATGAATGACTTAGCTATCTTAAAAAGAAATTGAAACGTAGTTGAAAATATGAAAATGATATAAAAAAACTGTAAATAAATGATCAAGATTTAAGTAGATTTTTCACATATTACACAGTAGAACTGACAATAAGAGAAATTATATTTATGATATTTTAACAAAGCTTAAAATGGATGGTGATAAAATTAATGGGAAATATAAACTCCCTGGCTAGTAATGAAGCAGGAAAGTTCTACTGCCAAACGTGTTTGTATCCTACTTCAGTATTTATGTGAATAATTCCACTACACTATTATCTCTTTCTGCAGTCTCACATATGGAAGTTTTCCCATTATAAACACCATAGTAGGAAATAGTTCACAATTGCAGGCTGAATTCCAGGCTCCAGGGTAAGGTTTGTTGCATCATGGTTGACATACACTTCTAAGTTGTACCACTGCTTTCATTCTTGTTGGTGTTATTCTTGTTGTTTTTAAGGTTTTTGAGATATAGTTGATACAGAAAGAACTGTGTATATTTATGTGCACAATTCAATGACTTTATCCCTATGTTCAACACTCATAAAAGCAAAGGAAACTTTAAAATGTAATTGAATTCATTTTAAATATATTATATATTGATGTTTTTAAGTAGCAAAAGGAAAATTTAAATCACCTTGTACATGCTACAGGTGATGGACTTAGAATATTCTACAGATTTGTATGAAACAGACATTCTGTTTCCAATTATTTCACCTAATATATTGATAAATTAGAACTACAATTAACTGGAATAGTGGTTTATTACAAGACAATTATTTGAACAATGGACATATGTTGATAGTGATAGCTTGATATCTATATATGTATATCTGTGTTTACATTTCTGATACACACAAAATATATAAATATATACATCTACATCATAGTTACATTAGGCAGCAACAGGGTGAGAATGAATGCACACTTATTAGTGAACAAATTTATGAGCCTTAATTTGAATTGGGAATAACATTGCTATATTTTATGCTAATCAAATGGAAACAAATATAATAATAGGTATTACATATCTTTTAGTTTCCAAGATTGTCATGGTAGTAATTCTTATAGTACTTAGAAACTCATACTGCCTCTTAATGGTTTGCTAAGGTCATCTTTAAAAACACTGAAACAGGAATATTTTAAATAGTACCCCAAAGGCTAGTGATCAGCATTATCTATACTCAATAAATGTAATTTCTTTGAGAATTCTACATGATTCAATTCTCTTAGCCTACTCAAACTCATGTATGCTGAACAGTAATAATTTATGTTTGTAATAATAACTGGAAGAACTGTAAGTCTCCACTCTTTGGGTGGAAAAGGTGTTTAGCAGGTTTTAGAACTGAGCTAATTTTATTATGCTTCAAGACTTTTCAAATGGTTAATCTTTATATTATCAAGGAAGTATAATAATTAACCAAGATTTCTCATATCCCCTATAGCATTCAAAGTAATTAAATTTACTGTAAGGAGAATTAATTATAATACTGTGGATAGTAAAAACCAATATTCTTCTATTAAAAAATGCCTAGGGCAGGTTTATTTAACTTTTGCCAAGATTTTTTTTTTCATTTATAATGTCATAATGTGGATATGAAAACTTCTGAGTTAAGGGGTCTGACACACATCAGAAATCAATAAATAAGTGTGGTTACTATGTTGTTATACCTATCATTCTATCTTATCAGTTTGTGCCATAATTCTGTAGATTATGATATAGATTATGATAAGACAGCAGTGTGTACTAGGGAAAAATGACCGATTTTTTTTTTTTTGCGGCTACTCTATCTTCAAATCCTGGTCTTATATTTATTAATTAAATTTTATTTATTTTTTTTTTATTTTATTTTATTTTTTTTTGTGGGTACCGGGGGGACGACCTCAGGACCTCGCGCGCCAACAGGCACCCGTGCCGCTGAGCGATATCACCGGCCCCTTTTTCGTATGTGGGATCCGGGAGTCGAACTCGGGCCCTCGCGCTTGCAAGGCAGGCGCTTATGCCGCTGAGCCATCTCACCGGCCCTTATTAATTAAATTTTAAAACTTAATTTTTCAAAAAAAAAAAAAAAACTTAATTTTTCTCTACCTACCTAAAATAGTATTTCAGAGAGACTGTGACCTATTCATATTTATAGGTCTTTATATATCTTATTTACATATATTTATATATCTTAAAAGTTGGTAATTTATATTAGTTTGTGATTATTGAAATAGTTAAAAAATCTTTTGAAATAAATTAATATTCTGTTATTGAGTAATTTCATGCATGTTCATAAATTTACTGTTGTGTGGTTTAAATCCCAAAAGTTTTGCAAATATTAATAGTCTGAAAAGTGAACTCAGAAGTTTATGGAACTAAAATAATGACATATACTTTTGAAAGAAGGAAAAATTCTTACTCTTTTGTAAAGAAAACACCATATCTATAATGAGAATCAGAAAGAATTATTTTTGTTGTGAAGGGAAAGAACAAGGATTATTATCTTTTGAAATGCTATTTCTGCTCATTATATTTTAAACAATGTAATCATTTCATATAAAGTTTCTTGTATTCTCAACAATTAATATGCTCACAATTTTGATGGAGATAGTCTAAACTAGTTTGCAATTTTGATTGAATTTAAGAAAGCAAAATGACTTGTGACAGATGTCAAGGAAGCTTGAAATGATTGTTTCGGTGAATATACAATATGCTGAATATTTCTGTTTTGAATATTGTTGACTTGTGAAAAAATAATAAATTCTTTCAAATGCAGATGTTCCCACATTTGGACAATTTGTAATGAAGAGTAGTGAAGATTAAATCAGGATGAATGTTAAAAATAATCAAATTGTTTTCTTCTGCTTTGGATATAAATTCTTAGTTTTAAAGGAACTATGAATATGCTCAGCATATTTATAGTTTTATATACTTATCATAATTTAGTGAAGAGAAAGTAAAGTAAAAATTGAGTAATACATGCTTGTTTCCTGAGAACAAGTAGAGATTTAAGTAAAATGTATTCAGTCACTAGTCTATATATTTGCTGACTAAAGAGCTGTGTCATAGAGGCAGGAGAATCACCGCAAGTTGGAGACCAGGGTAGGCTACATGGTGAGGTCAAGGCCAGCCTGTCTTAGTTACTTTCTCATTGCTGGTAAAAAATACCCAACACCCACAAGATAAAGGAGGTTTATTTCAGCTCACAGTTCACAGAAGTTTCAGTCCATAGTTGGCTGGCTGCAATGCAGGGTGGCTTAGCATAGGGGCATCACACAAGAGAAAGAGTCCATGGCTGGGCAGGCAGGAAGAAGCAAGCAGCAGCAACAAACCTCTTTTTCCCTTTTATCCCATCCAGGCTGCCAGCCATTTCAGTGGTGCCCCCCACACCTAGAGTGGGGTTTTCCATTACCCACACACAGAAGTGTGCTAAAACAATTAGTGACTAATCCAATACTACACACTCTTAATCCACAGTCACGTACCCTAGGTAGAGCTACCTCTGAAATACCTCTCCTATGAGTCCATGAGGATTTGGGGAGACATGTAGACAAAAGCCATAACAGCTTGCTTAGTGTTATCATGCCTATAAAAAGTTAATAAAAATAAAAGATATAAGTAAAGAATTTGTGTTCTTAAGATACACTGAGGAGTCAATAAATGAAATATTTTCCTCGTTTTTGTTTTCATAGATTTTTATACCCCTTAAAGGTAATGAGTTACAGCATAAGTTACCACATGTAAGACAGGAGAACTTTTCAGTGTAAATTGCACAGTGGTCACATTGATGGATATCTCATTATATCAAATCTAGGAAAATAAAAGTGAGCAACATAAATAAAATGTTTTCTTTTCAATGATAGCAAATAACTGCAAAAATCAATCTGATAGGGCCGGTGAGATGGCTCAGCGGTTTAAGCGCCTGCCTTGCAAGCGCGAGGGCCCGAGTTCGACTCCCGGAACCCACATACAAAAAAGGGGCCGGTGATATCGCTCAGCGGCACGGGCGCCTGCTGGCGCGCGAGGTCCTGAGGTCGACCCCCCGGTACCCGCAAAAAAAAAAAAAAAATCAATCTGATAACTACATAGTCAATGAGGTAGACAAATTTAAACCTATAGGTGTGGAATTGATTGTTAGCCCAAATGAAATTAGTTAATGCCTTAACATACTATATAGTTAGGCCAAATATTACTGGTACAGTATGTGATAGTTTAAATATGGGGGAAAATCATGCCACTCCCCAACTGTAAGCTGTTGAATTCTAAATAATAATTTGAAGGAATCAAAATTGACACTCTGTGGTCAATAGGCTTTATACAATGAACAACTGAAAAGAAGTAGGTAAGTGTGCATGTCTAAGTCTGTTGAAGATTCTATAATGAAGTAGCAGACACTATGTTGCTTAAGCAATAAATATTTAATTCTCACAGTTATAGAGTCAGGATAGGTCAGTATCAAGGTAACTATTTCTTGATTTGTGGAAGATCATTCTCTTTTGCCATGTTCTCATGGTGAAGGGCAGCTCTCATGTCTCCTCTTTTCTTAAATTTTATTTTATTACTACAAGTTTGGTACATATTTGGTACATGAATATGTTCATTGTGAGTAGTTGGTAAATATACTTGACATATCTTATTTCATTTCATATCCCTTTCCGGTCCCCTCTATTCCATCTCTTATTCCTCTTCCCATTTTTCAAAGGTCTATCTACCTATTTTCTGTTATCTATCTTTTATTTTGCTTTTTGATTTATTTATACTTTGGGTTTCTGACACAAACCATACAATTTTTATGATTGTGTTTGTGTTTTATTTCAGTGAATATTATGGACCCAAGGTGCATCCATTTTCCTTCAAATGACCCTTTTTATGGTAGACTAGTACTCCACTGTGTATAAAAACCACATTTCATTTATCCATTCAGATATTTATGGACATATAGGCCAATTCCAAGATTTATCAAATATAAACTAGGCTGTTATATACATGGATATACATATATCACTATAATATGATGCCTTCAGCTCTTTTAGGAAGATGCCTAGAAGAGGAATACGTGGGTCTAATGGAATTTCCATTTTAATTTATTTAAGGAATCTCCATACCAATTTCTTTACTGGTTGTACTAGTTTATATTCCCAGCAACAATATAGAAGAGTTCCTTTTCCTCAAAAGGCTTACTAGTATCTACTACTTGAGATCTTGATGATTTCCATTCATTGGTAAAATGGAATCTCAGTGTTTTCTACTTTGCATTTTTCATTATCAGTGACGTTCAACATTTTTTCATGTATGTATTGGCCAAATTTATTTCTTCTTCTGAGAAATGCTATTCATTTTAGTTGCCCATTTTTTTGATTGGATGTTTTATTTTGGGGTGGCCATTTTTCTGATTTTTTGTATATTCTACATATTGGTCCTTTCCCCATGGTAAGTGGGAAAATTTTTCCTATTCCGTACGTGGGAAAATTTTTCCCATTCCATACATTGTCTTTCACTCTGTTGTTTGTTTCATTGCTGTGCAGAAGCTTTTTAATTCCATACAGTACAATTTGTTGATTTTTGAACTTATTTCTCTCTCTCTCTCTCTCTTTTGGAATGGGGAATCAAACTCACAACCTCACGCTGGCCAGGCAGGTGCTGTGCCTCTGAGCTATATGCCCAGCAGGGTTATTTCTCATACAATGGAGTTCTATTCAGAAAGGCTTTGCCTATACAAGATTCTAATCTGATTTATGAGAGCTCCACCATCCTCACCTAATTATTCTCCAGAGGCCTTCCAGTTATTATTGTATCATTGTGTGTTAGGATTTCATATACATAGTGAGGCAAACTTCAGTATATAGCATTGCTCCAACAAAAACTTAATCTTTTCCAAAATATTCTCATTGGTTTGTTTCTCCCTTTTCATTTCCTGCTGGTATAAGAAACAGCAAATGAAATAAAGCACAACACTCAGAAATTAACTCTGGCTGAAAAATTGGATGACTTGAAGAAAGTTATTGGTGTATATTTTTTTGCTTTGATTTTATTAATGAATAGGCTCATCACCAGAATCTATGACTCTAAAGTATTAGATCTCAAAATGGATGATTTTTTAATATTATCTAGGAAATATTAAAAGAACATACAGGAAATAACATAATGCTGAATATTTATGGATGTAGCTAAGCCAAAAGAAGAAATTGTGACAGAAATGGCAAACTACAAAATACTCCTTTATAATATCAAGGATAGAAAAGTTTTAGAAAGACATTTAGAATCAGAATAATGATTTATATATGGAGAGATAAGAGTAAAAGACTAGAAATTAACAACTACAAGTAAATTAACTTAGTATGCCTAGTTATTCTTTCTGACATTCTGTAACCTCTATACTAAAGTGTAATGGTTGATACATTTTATCAACTTGAGAAGTTTAACAGTTTAACTAAGTGACTCAGCAGGGGGCCAGGGTCCTCACTTTGTAAATATTCTGATCCTGTGCAAGAGGAGGGCAGGGAGATGGTGTAAGTGCTACACCCTCCTTGGGGGAGGGGTAGCCTGAATACAATGTAAGGGAGGAAAAGAGGCTTGCTCTTAACCTTTTTGCTCTTGTTGCTTTTGCTGTCTTCTGCTGCCTTAAACTGTTCCCCATCTGCCATGCCACCCTGTTTTGGAGGCAGCTGATTGCCAACTGAAACCTCTACAAATCGTGAGCTAAATAAACCTTTCCCCCTTTAACTTTGCATGTGGGGTATTTTGACCCAGCAAGGAGAGAAAAGTAACTATGACATAAAGAAAGCAAAGTCTGCTTCCTTTAACAAAAAACACATTCAATTTAACAGTAGGATGCCAGTAATATGTAAATGTCAATGGACATGAAAATGTAAAATATCTAGGAAGATTTAAATAAACTATAAAACAATCTGGATCAAAGGTATTTATTTACCCATTATCAGAACAAAGTGCCAAATACAAATGGTAGGAAATGTCTCTGAATTTGGTTTTAAATCATCCAACTGGATTAGTACAAACATTGAAAGAATCTTGAAAAATTAGAAATCACTAAGCCATTGTTTCTTAAAAATTTAAACATAAATATTAATTTCTAGAATTTTCTACTCCATGCCATTCAAACACATACATGCACATATTTCTAGGCATGCACTTTGTAAAAAAATACCTGGCTTTAGGTTGTAGTATAGAGATGCTGCTTCCCGGTTCTTGGTCTGTAGCTGATGCAAAATAGTTTTATTGATCTTGAAGCATGTTTAAAACTTTGAGGAATTGTGTTCATGAAAAATAAGATTATTTGAAAAATAAATTCATTTTACCTACCCTGATGATACTGTACCACTAACACTAGATGTCTTCATAAGATATATCTGCTGAAAGAGGAGAATAAAAAGTCCTTTCAGGCAACTTTTATGAATATTTTGGATAGTTTAGGACAGAATAAGAGAAAAAGAAGAAATAGAAAGAAAAGAAAGAAAGAAAGAAAGAAAGAAAGAAAGAAAGAAAGAAAGAAAGAAAAGGGAGGGAGAGATGCCTGCAGTTTATAGGATATGGAAATAAGTGACATTTTAATAGCTATCTTTGATTGAGTTGAGACATCTTGTGTACTTTGTGGAGTTCATACAAAATGCAAGACTCTGGAACTCTTTATTTCCAATAAGTATAAATAACAGTAATTTTAAAAGACAAATGACATACAGAACTTTTGTCATTGGAAAAAACTGGCTTCTCTGCCATATTATCAGTTCCCTTAATAATGTCAGCTTTACCTTCAGTGGAAGAATTGTGCATGCTTTACAGTCTTTAATTACTTATCCTCCTCCTCCTCTTTCTCTCTCTTTATCTTTCTTACACACACATGCACACACACACACATACATGCATACAGTTGTACTTGGAAGAGGGTAAGAAGGAATTATTAGAAGGTAATAAGAAAATGAAGATAATGTTATGCTATATAACTTCCCTAAGTGTTTTTTTCTGGTCTATAATAAAGATTAAACTAAGATGTCTTAGCTCTAACTCAACTGTCTATTCCTTTAAAAATGATTATTTCTGTTTCATACCAGTTTTAAGTATTTATATTTTCTTTATCATTATAATCATTTTACAAATGTCAATCAATTTTACCATTTTTTACATGGTACTCTGATTAGAACTGCAGTTGTGCAGGCTTCTATTGGTTATATTATCAAGAATGCTTGGGTCAGTGATATAGCTCAGTGGCATAAGCTCATGCCTGTCAAGTTCGAAGTCCTGAGTTCAACTCTTGGCATCCACATTAAAAAAAAGAATCCTTGCTAAGACTGCTTGCACATGGCAATTATAATTTTACTATATGTGTAAACATGTATTGTCATTATTTAAATAAAAACAAAGGCATAAATATACATGCCTTAGTTGCTGTTCAAGCTAGACAAAAAGATGTATAAATTTAAAATATTTTCAGATGACACACTGTAAATTCAGCTAAAAAATTAACAAATTTTATTATGTTTGAAAGAGTTTGAGAAATACAAAACACATAGCAAACTCTGCCTTGAAATAATTTTTGGTTAGGGAAAATGTTGGATTATGTATTAGTCAGCTATTGCTAGGTAATAAAACAACAAACCGTAACACAACACACACATGCCTCTTGCCTGGATTTCAGGTGACCTTACTGATCACCTGCTGATTGAGATCAGAATGCAATGGATCTAACTCTGCTTATTTTAGCTGGGTTTGCTCAAGTGTTGGTGGACTGTTGGACTTAGAAATGTGTCTACTTATTAACTGGGCTGTACTCAAGGATAAACTTATCAATTGAGGCTTGGTTTCACCAATTTGGTAGATTAAATTTTCCCTCTCTTGTGAAAACCGTGGGCTAACCCATGCAAATCCTCCTGATGGGATGACATAAGAACACGAACACAAGAAATATATGTAAATACTGTGAGACATCTTAAACCATGTCTATTAACTATGAATTAATCAAAAAAGTAAGAGAGTTACGCTGAGAAGATATTTTGTTTGAATAGTCACTGCTCCAAAACAAAGTGTCTCCAATAATAATGGTTTAAAAACAAACAAAACATTTCATTCAGTATCATGGATCTGGACTATCTGACGGTAGGTAAGATTTCCTGAAATATTCTCTTGCTATTTGTGGTATTGAGTGAGGTTGCTGAGTAAAGCTGAAGTGCATGTTGTGTAGTATGGAAAGTACAAGCAGGCTGCATGAATGTCTGAAGCATTTATTTTTATTTTTTTGTGGGTACCGGGGGTCGACCTCAGGACCTCACATGCCAGCAGGCGCCCGTGCCACTGAGTGATATCACCGGCCCTTTTTTCGTATGTGGTTTGGGGAGTCGATCTCGGGCCCTCGCGCTTGCCAGGCAGACGTTTATGCCGCTGAGCCATCTGGGCGGCCCTGTCTGAAGCATTTTGAGTGCAATTTAGATAACACTCTTCATCACTATTCATGACCTTGATGGTTAATGGTCCAGAATACTAAGGATTGTGCATACTGATTTCTTCCACCAAAGAAATCATCTGGTAGATCTAGGTAGATTCTGAATAGAATTAAAGACATCATACAGTGCATATTCTGCCATATTTTGTTGATTATAAGAGTCATGAGGTCAAATGTAATTCACTGTAAACAGAATTTCACTCCTACTAAATAATGGCAAAGACACATTGTACCAGAGTATGTAACATGGTATATATTTCTACTAACGACATCTATGGAAAATATACCAAATTCAATGAAGTTACATGAGGAGTCATGGATATAGAGCAGGATAAGGAAATAAGAACATGAAGGTAATCCAATAAAGAAATTCACTGAGTTATGAACATTCAGGTAATTCAGTAAAGAAATATTCTGATGTTATGATAATTTCAGTGTCTTATGAATAAAGTATACAATATTAAGACACTTTATCCAATAAATTTTATTTTATATGTATTTATGGTATATTTTTGGCATTTTGTGCCACTGAAGTTCACAGAATATTAAATTACCAATATTACCTATTGGTAATTTATTACCAATATAATATTATACTATAATATTATATTTACTACATGTATAATATTAAGTGGGCCACAAAAAATGTATCAGTTGTAATTTTTAATAAAGCATAATCATTTTAATATTAATGGATGCAGCATGATATTTACATTCCTGCATGCATGTGTACTGATCAAATCCAACCTCTCTTTTGCCACCCCCTCCCAATTCTTACTGTCTACTAATCACATTCAACTTTGATGTTATTTTTAGCTTCCATATGTGAGAGATATACAGAACTTGTTTTTCTATTTCTGGCTTATTTCATCAAAAATAGTGTCTACTAGTGCCATCCATTTTGCTGGAAATGATAAAATTTTATTCTCTGTGGCTGAATAATATTGTGACTATTATATATTCTTTATCCATTCATTTGGTGATGGGCAACTAGACTGACTTCTTATCTTAGCTGTTGTGAGTTGCTGTAGTAAATGTTGGCATGCAGATATCTCTTTTGTATGCTGATTTCATTTATCTTTGGATATGTACTCAGAAAGGGATAGCTAGACTATATAATAGATCTATTTTTTTTGTCTTTTTTGTTGGGGACACTGTGGATCCCTGGGTCTCTTAACAGAGTTATATCCCCAGTTGTATTTTTGCTTTGTTTTGTTTTGGTTTTGGAGACAGGGTTTCATTAAGTCACTAAATTGCTTGGCAAGTCTTAAACATCCTATTGTCCTGCCTCAGACTGCCAGAATGCTGGGATTACAAGCATGCACACCATACCTGGAACTTCTTGTAGTTTTCTGAAGAATATCCTTATTGTTCTTCAAAATCGCTGTAGTAATTCATAGTCTCACTAACAGCATATAAAAATTCCCTTTTCTCCACATCCTCACCTGCATTTGTTATTTTGTTTTAATAATAGTCATTCTAACTAGGATAAGATGGTATATTCTTACAGTTTTAATTTCCATTTCCTTTTGGCTAATGATATTGAGCATTTTAAAAAATATCAGATTGCTCATTTTAAAAATTGAGTTTCTTTTTCTTTAAAAAGTAACTTTGTAAAGCTTTCTGAATATACTGCATTTTTAGGATATTAACTCTCTGTCAGATGAACACCTGGAAAATATTTCTCCTGTTCTGTATGTTCACTCTTCACTCTTCATTGTTTCCTTTCCTGTGCCAAATCTGGTTTGATAGAATTTTGTTTGAATATTTTTGTTTAGTTTCTTCTGCTTTTGAAGTTTTGAAAATTATTATATGTAGCTTCAGTGAGGAAATGATAAATTAAGACAAATTTTCCATTAATAGTCAGAGTTCAATTTTGCAAGTGAAAATGTCATTTTGAACACTGTACATATTGTATTGGACAAGGATATCAAAATTAAACAATTTTATTCTAAAATATGTCTATGAATATGCTCAAGGGTTAGTCATGTGGATATTTATTGCAATATTTTAGGATAATAAATCCAGAAGTGACATAATGCATATATTATATATAATGCATATATTATATATAATGCATATATTATATATATATGATTTAGAAATTTGTGAAATAAAACACTAATAAAATGTTAAAGCTAATGAATATATATTTATTTGTAAGCACAGGAAAATATGAATAATATATCATTATATTAAATAAGTTTTGAGACAATATACAAACATCCACTTGAAACTACTTTCTGTAGTTCTTATTACTATTAAGTAAAATCCAAATCTCCTCTATTATATGCACAAGATAAAATATATTGTCTCATACCTGAAGTTAGATGAGGCAATGTCACTAATTTTGGTGCAATGAAAGGTCTGCATTGTTATGTGCTTTGAGTGTTGTCTTAGTTACTTTTCTTGTTGCTGAGATAAAATACTCCACAACCAATGTTAAATGAAGAAAGTTTTATTATAGATCACAGTTTGTAGAGATTTCAGTTCATAGTTGGCTGGCTCAAGGGTGGCATAGCAGAGGGGAATCTCAGAGAAGAAACAGTTCATGAAAGGCATTAGGCAGAAGGTAGCAAGGCAGCAAGCAGTGAAGTGTCGAGGAAGCAGCAAGCAATGACAGTGGTCCACTCTCTGTCTCTTATATTCTATCTTGACTACATGTGCTTATGTCACTCACACCTAGGGTGGGGCTTCCCATTATTCATTCCCAAAATTATGCCAAACCAATCAGTAGGTCAGTCACACACCCTCTATCCCAGCATCACACACTTAATCCCAGCATCACACAGTCAAGATACAGCCACCTCTGAAAACCTCCATGTATATGGGGGCCGGTGAGATAGCTCAGCAGCATAGGTGCCTGCCTGGCAAGCGTGAGGTCCTGAGATCAACTCCCGGTACCCACAAAAAAAAAAAAACCTCTATGTATGATTGCATGAGGCTTTAGTGGGGGAGGGGATATATAGTCATAAGCCATAAGAAGTTGTTCATGAAAACGTTACATACCCACAGAACACACTTTTGCGTGGACCTCCTATCAAGTTCTAGAAGGCCAACAGCTACAACTACCTTAAGCATTTAAATAGGAATTAATAAACCTTTGGTTCTGTAAATTTGTATGTTTTGTAGTTTTTGTTTGTTTCCTCAGATTATTCTAAAGTCATCATATTACTATTATTCTTATAGTTAGAAAACTATATTAGCATTGTATAATTATTAAGACAACTGTTTCAGAAGCCACATTGTCTGGATTTGAATACTGCCTCTGACCTTAACTAGACATGCGATCGTGTGCAAGCTATTCAGTCTCTCTATTCCTCACTTTCTACAAAATGAAAATGTGAATAAAGAGTTCTTATTGCCAAGATCAATAACTTGAAATAAGCCAATAGAGACGATTGATTAAAATTTCAATTGTGAAACTGGATCCTTTTATATGGCTAAAACCAAAGATTATTTAATTACCTAGGGAATATGTTTTTGTGTACTCCTTCCTCTAAAAAAGTGCATATTAAAATGTGCTCACTGAATATGCAAACTAAGCAGTTAAAAATAAGCTTGTGTTTTAAGACTATTACTGCTGTGTAGGACATTAAAAATCTTTGCTTCTGGCTCATATCTTTGACACCTATAAATAATAAAAATTTAAATAACATTCACTACACTTGTGTTTTCCTCCTTAAAGAGTAAAAAAAAAATCTTTAATATGTTTAATTCCCTATAAAGTATGGGATTTGTGCATAATGGGCACATAATAAAAGTGTATAAGTGGGCCGGTGAGATGGCTCAGCGGCTTAAGCGCCTGCCTTGCAAGCGCAAGGGCCCGAGTTCGACTCCCGGATCCCACATACGAAAAGGGGGCCGGTGATATCGCTCAGCGGCACGGGCGCCTCCTGGCGCGTGAGGTCCTGAGGTCGACACCCTGGTACCCACAAAAAAAAAAAAAGAAAAACAAAGAAAAAAAAAAAAAGTGTATAAGTATTATATGATGTAAATGGTCAGAAATGGTATCGATTTATATATTTGTTGATATACACATATAAACATATGTGTACATTCATATATCAATTGATAGATAAACACATAAAAAGTATGCAGATTTAAGGTTTCCATGTGATGTTTTCATACATGTATATAACACGTAATAATTAGATGAGGTTAAATATATCTATTTTCTCAGTGTTTCATTTGTTTACGCTGAAGACATCAAAAACATTTTCTTCTAATTTCTGAGATACAGAGTATATTATTGCTCTTTATCATCACCTTAATGTGCAGTAGCACTCAGGAAAGTCTACATAACTATACCTAACTTGTACCTATCACGTAGTAAGTGTTGATTTGTCTCTCCCCATCCCTTCATCCTTACTACACTCCCCAGACTCTTTTTTTTTTGTGGGTACCGGGGGTCGACCTCAGGACCTCACGTGCCAGCAGGCGCCCGTGCCCCTGAGCGATATCACCGGCCCTTTATTCATATGTGGGTTCCGGGAGTCAAATTCAGGCCCTTGCGCTTGCCAGGCAGGCGCTTGCACCGCTGAGCCATCTCACCAGCCCTTCCCCAGATTCTTTTAACCACCAAGCTACTCTTAAATTTTATGAGGTAACTTTTTTCCTGAAAGAAAAGAACATGCAGTACTTCCCAGGCTTATTTTAACATAAATGCTGCATTTCTATAGATGTTACAAGTGACAGCATTACAACATTTTCTTTCTCATGTCTGAATAGTATCTACTTGTATATATATGACACATTTCCTTTATTTGTTCATCTGTTGGTGGACACAGGTTGTTTCCACCTCCTCGCTGTTATGAACAGTGCTGCAATAAGTGTGAGACAGCAAATGTCTTGTCAACACACTTATTTAATTTTTTATGGGCTTGCATCTGACAGTTATATTACCAGATTATATGATAGTTATATTTTTTTTGTTTTTGTTTTTGTGCAATCTACACATTGTTTTGCATGATGAATGTACTAATTCTATTCCCACCAAAAGTATGCAAGGGGTCCTTCTTTTACACATCCCCTACCTCCTTCTACATATTTTCTTTATTCTTTTTGATAACAGATATTTCCTTTTCTCTTTCTGCTTTGTCTGAGATTTTCAAATAAAATGAAATTTATCAGCTAGGAGAGCAAGAGATTTATTAAAATACTTTGTGAAATTGTATCCTAAAATAGTCCCTCAATATAAAGTGCTAATTATGTAACAGTGTGAGAAGAGTAAAACCAATGGGCATAGAGTGGTCAAAAGTTCCTTACAGGAAAGGATTTGGGGTTCACTGGAGGTAAAGAAACCAAATCATGAAGGGTTTTAAAAGCAACATGATGAGTATAAGGGGAATATGAAAAGTTGGTGAAGGCCGCAGATACCTAGGGCCTGTGAACATGCGACATTAAGAAAATCTATATAATATCCTGAAAAAAAGCCCCATACTGAGTGTAAACTTCAGAACACAGACAGAAATTATATAAATATGAGATAAATATAAAGTAGAAGAGGTGAAATTAATGGTGTGAGAGGAAATAAAGGTTACTATTATCTAAGAGCTTGACTATCTCATTTAACCATATAACAATAAAAAAGAGGGAACTCTAAAAGTTTTCTAAAATATTTCTTCTAATCCACTCTTTCTACAGTAAAATCATGTGATATAAGGTTAAAAATAGAAAGTAATTATAGCCAGAGCTACTGCTATGGACTAATAAGTACGTTCTCCCAAAAATTATGTTGACACATAATCACATGTGATGATAAAATGAGTTGGGGGCCATTGAGAAATGATAAAGACATGAAGATGAGGAGATTGCTGGTCTCAAGAATGGGATCAGTGCCCTCATAAAAGAAGCCTTGGTTACTGTACTCCTTCTACCCAAGGCTGTGGGAAAAACATTCTTCAGCGGACAGTCTCATCAGAATCAAATCTGTCAGGCTTTTGATCCTGGAATTCTTAGTCTCCACAAGTGTGAAAAATAAATTTCTTTTTTTTTTAGTGAGTTACTCAGCTTAACTTTTTTATTATACCATCAGAAGAGATAAGGCTACTGAAGAACAAATTCACTGGCAAAAATAATTTTAAAAAGATACCTTTAAATAAGGCACTGCCTGAGAATAACATGCAAAAAATTCTGAAAACTTACTAATATTTCAAAAAAATCTCAAATATTAAGAAAAAAGACAATTATGAATAAAAGAAAGAGTAAACAAATTGGAATTCAATAGAAACTTGATAAAAGAGATGAAATAGCTCTACAATAATTCAAAGACAATAATAACCTATTTTGGCGTATAGACTAAAAAGGGAGATAAAAAATTACATTAACTCACTTATGAGAAGAAAATAAATGGAAAGGAAATTGGAAAAATGGACATAGATAAGAATGGAATGGACCCGGGGATATAGCTCAGAGGTACAAGCACCTGCCTGGCAAGTACAAGGTCCTGAGTTTGATTCCTGGTACAAAAACAAAAGAATGGAATGGATTAAAACTACTATAGATTGAAATAAAAATAAAAAAAATACTATTTCAGAATAAATCAAGCTTTAATCAAGGCAACTAAATATAATACATAATACTAGATTGGAACCTGAGGCAAAACAACCAATTCCATTATTGCCAGGTAAAAAGAAAGAGAAAGAGACAGACAGAGAGAAAGGGAGAGAAAGACAGAGAGACAGAGACAGAGAGAGACAAAGCAAGAAGAGAGAATCTATATGTGGAAACATCACATAACGCTTCACTTCTCACTTGGGCAACTCAACCAAAAATGACTAGTGAAACATTACATATTGCAAACATTCTTAATAGTCCATACATATTTCAGGAACCCAAAACATAAAGGTATAAAAAAACTAAGTCACAAGGTGAACTTTCTTTAATGATTTTCTACTAAATAAATATAAGTTTTGTGAAATGAAATGACAAGTAATAAAATGTAGCCCTTATACACTAGATACTTGGCAAAGAGCAAGCACATATTTTTTCAGGATTCAAAGTGTGATTATCTTTCATCTGTTACTTCAACAAGATTGAAGAAATAACATAATTGTCATATATCACCACAAAAACAACATAAAACAAAATTACAAATTTTTGTCATTATTCTTGGAGGCCTGCTTTGTTTCTTTACACTGGATACGTATCTTTCAAGACAGAACTGTAACAATTTACTCAGGTTGTTGTCAGATTTGGGGCTATCATCAGTAATATTATGGCATTGTTATAATAAATCTGCAGAATTATAATTACTGATTTAGTTCAACATCTGGAAAAGGGGGAAGAGTTTAAAATTAAATTGCAAAATTGAAAACTAAGTACCAGATGTTGAATACTAAATACAGCATTCTGAACTTGTGTTCATTTTCATAGTTGTAGTGTTAACTTGAATGAGAAATGCCTAACAAATTTGTTAAGTACAGTTCTGGGTGTGTCTGGATGACTGGTTTATTGAAAGGGGAAGACCCACCCTGGGCGTAGGGAGCGCCAGTCTTTTCCATTGCACTTGGATGTCTGTCTCCCAGCTTCCAGAACAGGCTCCAGACTCCTAACACAGACCATTGGCTTCCAGAAATGGACTTGAATTGGGACTCTGCAGTGATTTCTAGGCATTTGACTTTTGGCTAGATAACCAGCCCTTCAGCAAGTAGATACACTTTTGGTATTCTTTCACATTCGCAGGCAGCCATTATAATTTTAAAGTGTAATTCTATCTATATCTATATCTACATCTATATTATATATATATTATTTATAATTAAGTTTTAAATATATACAAGTTAATTATAAGTTAAATTATATATATATATATATATATATATGAACCCTAATGAACATTCATCAATATATTTTCACTACAAATCAGAGAAATGCCTGTCTTCAACATAAGATGATGTAACTAGAGTTCTACTTGTTTATTTGTCTTGTTTTTCTTTTCTCTTGGGCAGTTGTTGCAATTTTTTTCTATTAATGAGATACACTGTAATATAAACAACTTACACAGTTTCCTTTAAGGCTCACATTTTTACTGATATTTACAAGACATCTATTTTGCATTCAATTTTACGTAAAATACTCTTTTATTATGATCACTATCTGAAAATAAGCACTGATTTTATAATATAAACAATATTTTGTGTAAATAATATACTGTGTATTTGCTACTGTAGTCTCTGGGACCTGTCAATTCCATAGAGTTTATAAAGAATTAATGCCTTGTACTTGACAGTTTCATTAAAAATGACAGAGGCAGGTGAGAATAGACTTCTCACAATATTGAAAAATATTAAATGAATGCCAGATTTTCAAATGTCTGACACCTATCCATGAAGTTTCATCAAACATGAGCCATGTTCAGCTGACAGCCTGCTCTTCAAAGAGTTAGTAAAGAAGTAAGAGGACCACTGCTTCCTGAAATTCCATATATAGAATGTGACCTTTCAGTTGTTGAGATGATTAATCTTGGTATACAAAAGCTCAAGGCTGGGAGACCAGCAAATTGTAAAGTAGATATCAAAGAAGGGGCAGGATCAGAAACATGGCTGAGAGAAAAAAAATCCTAAAATTCATTTGGAAGCAGAAAAGATAGAGAATAGCAAAAGGAATTCTGAGAAATAAATGAAGGCAGAGGGCATCACAGTCTCTGACTTGAAATTATACTACAGAGCTACTGTGATTAAAAAATAATAAATAAACAGACCAGAGTGGGGGGAAGGTGAATCATCACTGGAAAAATAATGCAATGATGAGATTCAGTAATACCATAAAATAATAATTCTTAATGTCAATGGTTTTAACTCCCCAATTAAAAGACACAGGCTAGCAAATTGGATCAACAAGCAACATGTAGCCATGTATTTCCAACAAAAGATTCACCTCATCCAAAAGGAAACTCATAGACTAAAAGGGAATTGACTTAAAATGATACTCTATGCAACTGGAGTCTGAGACAGAAGGCTTCAAGCCAAAACTGATCAGAAGAGACAAAGATGGACAGTACATACTGCTAAAGGCAACAATTCAAAAAAAAAGAGCTTCTAGTGGTAAATATGTACCAGATATTGATGTGAACAACTTCATATAACAAAAACTTCTGGTCACACAACAGCAGATACACACCCACAAAATTATAGCAGTGGACTTCCATATCCCACTCTCATAATCAGATAGGATGAACAGACAAAAATACAAAGCAGAAAAACCAGAGCTCAACCACATCATTGAAAAAAATCAATTTAACAGATATCTACAGACTGTTTCATTCTATGACAGCACAGTACACATTTTTTCAGCAGCACATGGAACTTTTTACAAAATAGACCACACCTTAGGCCATAAAAATGTTTAAACAAACAAAATAATTGAAATAACCCCTTGCAGATTGTGGAGCATAGTGAAATGAAGCTAGGTATCCACAGCAAAAGAGATCCAGAAAATATACAAACACATTAAAATTAAACATCATGTAATTGAATAATCAATGGATCACAGCAGAAACCATGGAAGAAACAATGAAGTTTTGTTAATCAAATGACAATAGAAACCCAATATGCCAAAACCTACCAAACACAAAAGAAACAATTCTGAGAGGGAAGTTTATAGCTGTGAATGCACACATTAAAGAGTTGAGTGATTCCAAGTAAATAATTGAATGATACATCTGTAGGTCCTAGAAAAGCAACAGCAATCCAAATCTAAAATAAACAGAATTAAAGAAATTATACAGACCAGAGTATAAATTAATGAATTTAGGACCAACAAGTACATAAGATCAACCTATCAAAGAGTTAATTCTTTGAAGATAAAGATCGATCAACTGTTGGCCAAACTTATCAAACTTACTTCAACATTATTGAAATAAAAAATTATATCAATGCAATTAGAAATGAAAGAGACAGTATAACAACTAACAATGTGAAAATCTTGGTTATTATAAGAAAAAAATTTGTAAATTTATATTCCAGTAATTCTGAGAAACTAGAAGACTTACAGAAAATCCTACAGACACATGAATTTCCATAATGAGACCAATTAGAGAAAAAAAATTGAATAGACCAATAGCAGGAAATAAAATAGAGTAATAAAAGCTCTACTTACAAAGAAAAGCTCAGGAGCCCAATGAATTGACTGCAAAATTCCAACAGAACTTCTGGGAAGATCTAATGCCAAGCTGGAATTTCTTCAATGAAATTAAATGGGAAGGAAATACTGCCAAACTCATTCCTGAAAGCTAGAATTCTCCTGATGGCAAAATTGGAAAGTGATTAAACAAAAAGACTACTGTAGGATAAATTTCTTAATTAATGTAGATATAGAAATGTTTAAAGAGATACTGGACAATAGGAAGCAATAACACACTAAAAATTTCACATATTATTACCAAATTAGCTTCATCCCAGGAATGCAAGAATGGTTCAATATATGTAAAACAATAAATGTAATACACAATGTAAACAGAAGCAAGGATAAAAATCACATGACCATCTCTATAGATGTAAAAAAAGCTTTTTTCAAAACCCAACAGGATAAGAAAAAATAACTAATAAAAGTAGGTATAAAAGACCTTATCTCAAACCATTAAAAGCCATCTATAACAACCTGCTGCCAACATCACACTAAATGGTGAAACAAAGAATTTCCTCTAAAATTATGAATAAGACAAGGGTTTCCACTCCCACAATTCTGTTCAACATAGTACTTGACCTGTGAAGCCAAGAGAAATCAGGCAAGATAAAAAGGATATATAGAACAAAGGATAAACTCAATATATCTTTATTCACAGATGACATGATCTTTTATATAGAAAACCCCAAAAGTCCACTAAAAGACAAAGTAGTCCACTAAATTAAGCAAATTAGCAGGATGTAAAAATAAGCATATAAACAACATAAATGTACTCCAAATATGCACCAACAAAGAAAGAAATTACAGGAACAATCCCATTCACCATAGCTTCAAAAATATTTAAATCGTTAGTAAGTAATCTAATGATGGAAATGAAAAACCTCTTAACAAAAACTATAGGACTCTGAATAAAGAGATTGCAGAAGACATCAGAAAATGGAAAAATATCCTCTATTTCTGGATAGGAAGAACAAATGTTGTCAAAATGACAATATTACCAAAACTGATAGATAGATTTAAAGCAATCTCAATTGAAACATCAGCTACCCTTTTTAAAGAAGTAGAATATAATTTCTAAAGTTTGTATAGAAGATACCCAGAATAGTAAAAGTAACCCTGGGCAAAAGCTGCAAACAGGAGACATAACAACCCCAAATTTTGAGTTACGATACAAACCTGCAGTAATAAAAACAGCATGATACTGGAAAAAACAGACATGCAGATTCATGGAACAGAATAAGGAATGCAGAAACAACTCCAGGCACATTCAGCCATCTGAGAAATAACTGCCAACTACTCCTCAGACAAAGGACTAATATCTACAATATACAAAGAATTAAAAAAAATAGATCTCCTCCAAATTTAAAATCCGATGCAATAAAAGACAGTTGAAATGAATAAACACTTTTCAGAAGAAGTAAAAATGGCCAATACATATATGAAAAAAATGTTTAGCATTTTTGGCCATTAGAGAAATACAATTCAAGACAGCATTGAGATTCCATCTTGCCCCATAAAGAATAATGATTGCCAAGGACTGAAAAAATGTTGGTGATGTTGGGAAAAATGAATCCTTCTACATTTATTGGTGGGATTTTAAACTAGTACAATCACTAGGCAAATCACTATGGACATTCCTAAAAAAAATAGATATTCCATTTGACCTAGCTATAACCTTTCAGCTTATCATCCCAAATGAGTTATAGTCACTATATTACAACAATACATGCATATCCATATTTATAATAGCACAACTAACAATAATTAATTCATGAATATGAAAACAGCCTATTTATATATCAACAGATGAATGGACAGAGAAAATATGCTTATACATTATCAGGTACTACTCAGCCATAAAGAATGATAAATTAGAGTCACTTCTAATAAAATAGGTGCACCTTGGAAACTTAATGTTAAGTGAAATAAATCAGCCACAGAAGGTTAAATATCACATAATTTCTCTTACATGAGATACCAAAAAATAAGTAATTTAAAGAGCAGAATAAAAGATGGTTGATGGAAACTGAGATATAGACATTTGAGATGGGAAGGGGATCTAGAGATGTAGGAGCATTGGAGAAAAGGTAAGGAAAGAGGAAGGAAGGATAAAGTTGCGATATGTATATGTAGCAATTCCCCACTATGAATGTAACTATTATGTATAAAAACATATACTAAAAATGTATTAAGAATTCTTAATTTTTCTTAATTTTTGTTCTATGCAGGTTTTCCTGACACTTAATAATGTCTACCCCCCCTCCATATTCAAATGTTAGCATCTTCTAGAGAGACCCTCAGAGATGGAAAGAAAACTAGTTTTACCAGCCATGATTGTATACTAAAAGCCCAATCAGTGCAGGTGAGATGGTTCAGCAGCGTACGAGCCTGCCTAGCAAGTGTGAGGGCCCGAGTTCAACTCCCGGAACCCACGTACGAAAAAAGGGCCAGTGATATCACTCAGTGGCACAGGAGCCTGCTGACACATGAGGTCCTGAGGTCAACCCCCAGTACCCACAAAAAAAAAAAATTAATTAAAATTAAAAAATAAACCCCAATCAGATTTACAGATTTACATATAGCATTAACTATCACAGCTATAGTTGAAATAAACTTTGTTACTAGGTACATTTTCATCACAAAACATGGAAAACCAAGCTCTTAAAATAATTATTACCTAAAATAATCTCAAAGATTTCCCTCAAAACATCTGAGAATTGAGACTATTGGTTTAATGTTGCAGACACTAAGAAAGTATAAATAGCTCAGTGCCCTATTGAACAATGTGGTTAAAATATATCCATTTTTTAAAATTTATATAAACGAAAGCCCAAAGAAACAAATAGGTAAATGAACTTTTTGTATCTGAAGTTTTCAAAGTTTATTTGGTATAAGAGACACTTGGAGTTTTTCAATAAAAAAATTAGATCATTAACCCTCATCTCCAATGCCTTTTGCGTGTTTCCTTCATTTTAAGCAGGAATTTGCATTATAACCTAGTACTGAAAGATAACTTTTTGTAATTCTTGCTAGCCACAATTTAGTAAACATTTTATAAAGAGGTTTTATTCAAAGTAATTTATTATCTACCTGCATGATTGACTCTTTTAAGTTTTATTTTGAAATGACACGTAATTGTACACATTTGTTGAACATAGTGTGATGCTTTTATACATGTCTATATCATGTAATGAGCAAACTAGAGCAATTACCATGCATCATCTCAAGCATTTGTATTTCTTCAAATAGCGATTTATTGCAGTGATAACTTTCAACATTCTTCTAGCTCATTTGAAATATGCAATATATTAACTGCAGTCACCCTCATGTGCGATAAAGTGCCAACACTTATCGTCCCTATCTAATTGTAATACAGTATCTGCTGACCAACATTTCTCCATCTGCCATTCTCCCTAATCTCCCCACACTCTTTTAACTCCTATGTAGTCTTTGGGTATATGAGATCAATTAGTTTGAATGCATATGTCGGTGATATCATGTAGTATTTGTTCTTGTGTGCTTGGCTTATTTCCTTTTCAAAATGTTTTTCAGCCGCATCTATATTTTTGCAAATGATAAGATGTCATTTTTAATAGACAGTTTTCAATTGTGCATATGTGCCATATGTTTTTTCAACCATTTATCTGTTAAAGAACACTTAGGTTATGTGTTATTCAGCTTTGTATTTGTTTAACAAATAGCTGAGATAATCAACTTTAAAAAGCTTTGTTTTGTTTCACAGTTTTGAAGTATTTCTATCAATTGTGCCCCTTGCTTTCAGGCTTGTGCTGAGGGATCAGATTAATGGTAGGTAAAACATTGGAGATACAATTGCTCGCTTCATGGCAGAAAATGTGAAAGAAAGAAGGGACCAAGGTCTCACAATGCCCCTCAAATTTATGGTCTCAAAGGCCTAAAGCCTCCCACTAGATACCTCTATTTAAAGTTTCCATGAACTGCAGTTAGCACTAATGAGGGGAACAAGAATTTTTACATGGCTTTTGGGGACACTGAATATCCAAACTAGAATGCTTATTGCATATCTTATATATTGTCAATAGTGAAACCATAAATGTGCTTGAATAAAAAGTTAGCAAGCTAGCATATACAAAGTACTATTATTTGTTTCTGGTGACTATATGACATGGATGCCTTTACTTGTGAAAGTGTTTCAACTTTATTTATTTATACTTTAAATCATGCATGTCCATCCTTGTAATTTGCCCAAGCTATGCTGAGAGAAAAGGAGTTTCCAGGGCCACATAATTAAAAATATAATATACCTGATATATATAAGCAGCAACACTTCCTTTTAAAAATCTTTAAAAACTTACTAAATTGTTTCACAAAATAACACTATCACAAGTGCAATAATTAAATAAGAAAACTTTCATGTCTGCTTAGTTACAATAAGTCCCTGTCTTTATAGGCACACACTCAAGTGGGTAAATTGAAACACTATTTCAGAATTCTCTTCATTGTGCTCACCAAGCAGAAAGTAGATATTGTATGTCTGACACATGTGTGTTTTAATTGAACTTACTGATGTCTGCTAAGGCAGTGGAGTTAGCACTGCACTATGTGCTCCCCTACAGAGTTCAGTTCTTGCTTTACACAGTCCACACTCTAGCAATATGTGGGCTTCAGGTTGTGCGTGCATGCTTTAAAAAAAGCTTCCATGTATTACATCTAAAACATACAAATTACAGACTTTGCAAGGCTACCGAACCTAACTATTTGTAAGCAGGGCAAGAGGAATGAATCTGATTTTCTCAGTTGCATTGATGGTTTTGGCAGGAAAATATACACTATTTTTGACATTTCAAATACAATATATTTGTTCATTTATGGATATGTTATCATTCATGGACATATTATCATTATATATGTAAAAGTGATGAGGTCAATAAGAAAGATGAGTATTATAATTCAGTAGAGATATGTTTATTTTTTTAACCCCAACAACTAGATTTCTTTATTTACAAATAATATAAGCATATTTTTTCAATGAAATGAAAAGTTGCTCTACTTTTTTTGCATCTTTCACAATAGCAATGCACATATTATCCTCTAGCTCTTCCATATGAAGCATTTTTCCTTCACTAATACCAAGTAAATATTGTGTGACCTTTTGCAATTGATTAATCCATTGATGAGTCAAGGATGTGATTGCTTTAAAAGGGTGGGCCCTCTTGGAGGTGGGTCACTAGGTGTAAGAGATGGAATGATGTATTCTTATCCTTGGTACCTTCTTTCTGGCACTCTTCTTGCTCTTTTTCTTGGCTAATGTGAGTTGAGCAGTTTTTCCTTTGTCAGGGCTTTCCTGTCATGATGTTTTTGCCTTGTTGCCGGTTTACCATGGACTGAAGCTACTAAAACCACAAGCCAAAATAAAAGTTTTCTCCTTAGAGTTGTATATTTCAGGTATTTTGTCTCAATAGCCAATGAGCTGCTAATGTATATTAATATCTGTATTTAAGTATTTGTATAAGTTAATACTTTAAACTATTATAGTGAATGTTTATAGTTATAGTGATGGATTTAGAAATCACTTGAGAAATTTTCTAAATAATATTTTTCCTTACTCTATTTCTACATATCATTTAAGAAAAGTTAATGGAGAATCTACTAGAGACTGTGTATTTTTATATCTCTTATTTTTCATCACTGAACAAACAGGCAAGGGACTGTCTAGTGAAAAATATATTCCTTCTCTCAGGGCCAAGAATGATATCAATTACTGATTTCATCATATGATAAAAATTATCAATGTCATATTTGTAAATGAAAAACTTTTTCACTTCATTCTTACTTAAAAATATGCATTTTTGATTCAGATTTCCTGAAACAAAGAATCCTCAGGCAAAGGAAAGGAATTTTAGGAAAATTAAAGATATATTACTAGTGTCTCTGAGATTCTGAAGTTACCATCAGGAAGAATGCATTAGTTGTTGATATTATACCTGAAAGTTGAGTTATAAAGAAAAAAAAATTCAATATAGGGGATAAAAGTTATTTTACTAGGAAAAAATCATAAGCAAAGTGAAAGACTAAAATGACAAAATGTGTTAAAATATTGATGTCCTGAGTAAATATTGATGAAAAAATATATAATTTTTATTTTATAATTACCTCTTCCAATATTCAGCATGTTACTTTGTATATAAACATTTAATAATGTAACATAGTTAATGAATATGTGTGTACTTGCATATATACATTAAAATACTTCTATATAGATTTTTAAAATATTTATATTTTATAACATGCAATCCTAAACTTATATTTATTTATTAGCTATGTTTCTCCTTTGTGAAATGTGTTCTATAATTAAAATATAAATGTTAACAAAGACAATATATTAGTAACCCATAAATACATTTTGACTCAAATGTGAAATATTATAGATCTTTATTTACATCATTTTGTAATCAAGGATTTGGCAGGGATATACCCTGAAAAACTTCCTACCCATCATATATAATACAAGTATTTTAAAATTTTGATCAATCATTCATTTCCTTTTGCTATTTTTCATTATAATTTTAAAAACTTAAGAATTTAGTGTTTTTCATAGACAGTATCAGTGTGGGAAGCATCTTGTTTGAGTTATTTTATTCTAACTCTTCTTAAAGATTACAAGGGAATTTACAAACTGGTAATAATTAGGATTACCTGGAGCTACAAATATGCATCTTTGGCTTCCACACCTTTAAAAACAAAATAATAAAGCAACACTTGTAAAGAAAGCCTTTTAGTTCTTTTTACAACCTAAATATTTTCAGGCTTTTTTTAAAATAAGAATTTGTGGCAATAAAGACCCCTTTATCAATGATAAATATTAGCTTAAAGGGCAAGTGGTTCCATTCATAAAAGGGAACCATACATACTAATTCATAACCATGGCTTTTACTTAACTGACCCAATTGGGCATTTGGGTTTACCATGCACAATGAGTCTGCTTAGACAATCTTGCTTAGATTAGACAATACTATTGCTATAGCAAGAAGAAACAACAAAATGAAAACCGGGATTTGGAGGCAGATTTATTTATGTTGATGGGCACCGATCAGGATCATTTCCAAAATATCAGGCCCCAATCTCTGGTGGTCTAGGGCTTACATGGGATAAGCAAGCAAAAAGTACAGAGGCAGAATAACTTGTCAATTGGGGATTGGTTCTTTCAACATACATCATAGTGACCAGCTATGCATCACAGTGATGAGCCATTTCTAAGAAACAAAAGTAACAGGAACTGTAACCAGAACTATTACCTGGGCAACTAACAAACTGAAGAATACTGGCTGGTGTGGGGGGGCATTTTCTGTTACACTATAACCTAATTATTTTGCTCTATCAATGTTAAATAGAAAGGAATATGAAGAGGCATGTGACACTTGGGAAACTTAGACACTAAGTTACAATTGACTGAATGTAAGAGAAAAATAGATCTTGGCAAAGTAGAGAGCAAAATTAAATGAGAATATTGTACATAATATGAGGCAAGAGGAGCATTACTTTGGGGGACTTGGAACAGAATTATTTAAATCATGAATTTGATGGATAAATCTGAGCAGTGAAGAAATGACATATAAAAGTCAAAAATATGATGATAGGATTAAGCTAATTACTGCCATAACCCAAGTAAGAGAAGATCATCCTTAAAAAAATAGCATTTTAAGAAGAAATAAAATCTTATATAGAGACTAGATTAGAATGTTGAAAATGGAATACGTGGAGAGATCTTGGGTGATTCTATATTTGTATGTTTAGGTGAAGTTATAAATAACTTCCCAAAGGAAAACAAATTGTTAAAAGTAATTTAAGATTTTTGAAGTGCTGAGTATTTTGTAATAAAGTATTAAAAAAATTATGCCTTTGCCATTGATTTGAAAGGAAATATTGGAAATTCTAAAGAAATATTGGCATAAAACATGGATTCTAGTATAAAATCTTTTCTTGTGAACTTGTTAAAATCTCTTTAAAAAGTAGCATAATAAAGCACAATAATTCAGGAGACTTTAATAGAATAGTTGTTTTATATTAGGCAGATTATAGGTAAAATAAAAAGCACAATAGAGTGACCTAAGCCCAGAAAGGCAAGGGAAAAATCAGGATTCTTCAGGAGATACCTTGATCTTGGGTTAAGGGAAAAAAGAAATAAGAAAATGTCCTTTCCAATTCCTCTCTGGGCTGGATGTTCCATTCAGATTCTACAGGTTTCCAGGAAAATACAGCAACTGGGGTCTATATATTTATTTATTTATTTATTTATTTATTTATTTATTTATTTATTTACTTATTTATTTGTTGGTACTTGTGGTCGACCTCAGGACCTCACACACCAGCAGGTGCCCATGCCGCTGAGTGATATCAGTGGCCCCTTTTTCATATGTGGGTTTGGGGAGTCGAACTCGGGCCCTCACACTTGCCAGGCAGGTGCTTACACCACTGAGCCATCTCACCGGCCCTATCTGGGGACTATATAATTTCATGCTGCTTGCTAATATAAATTCTTAATTTTCAATAATGCCTCCTTTATTCAGCCCTATTTCAAATGAATTAAATATGTAAAAGTGTACAATTTTGTCTCAAGTTCTGTTCTCTAGTGACATTGGTAAAAAAACTACCTTGACTGTACTTGTGACTGACTTTCAGATGAATGAATCAGCCAATCTGTGATGACCATGAAAGGAGATAAGAGGAATAAATACACTTCTATCATTTGCCTTTTCTGCGTATCTCCAGGCTGTGACATAAACCAAGAATTAGGGGGCTCCCAGGAAATTGAGCAGAGTGAGAAACTTGAACACCCAGGGCAAGTTGGGAGCATCAAGCTAGGAAGACTAGAGAAGGCTTCTTAACAATTCTTTACTTTGAAGTTCTCATTCTTTGAATGGAAACAATTATTGTTTGCACCATAATTTTGTTGTGAAGATTAGAAGAGTTATTGATTGAATGACTCTATGGAATGTTCATTGCTTAGATAAATAACACTTAAGCCACATTTTGTTTTCTACTTTTGAGGATAGGTACTAAATATAAATACTAAGTTGAAATGTTAAATTGTTTATTTATTTATTTATTTATTTATTTATTTATTTATTTATTTATTTTTGTTGTTGTTGTTGGTACCGGGGGTTGACCTCAGGACCTCGTGTGCCAGCAGGCACCCATGTCACTGAATGATATCACTGTCCCCTTTTTCATATGTGTGTTTTGGGAGTCAAACTCAGGACCTTGCATTTGCCAGGCAGGCACTTACACCACTGAGCCATCTCACTGGCCCCCTAAATTGTTTATTTTTAAAATATAATTATATAATTTACCAACTTTTAAAGGTCTTCATATCAAACACCTTGCTAATCATATTGTAATGTACCAATTGTTTTTTTTTGCATCTATATCAAATAATTACAAAGTTTTTCAAGAAGTGTGAATTTAAAAAGTTATTTACTGGGCCGGTGAGATGGCTCAGCGGCATAAGCGCCTGCCTTGCAAGCGCGAGGGCCCGAGTTCGACTCCCGGATCCCACATACGAAAAAGGGGCCGGTGATATCGCTCAGAGGCACGGGCGCCTGCTGGTGCGCGAGGTCCTGAGGTCGACCCCCCGGTACCCACAAAAAAAAAAAAAAAAAAAAAGTTATTTACTGAGAAATAGTCTGCAGGTATAATTGGAGATGCCTTGATATCTTTTCTTATCTAAATATTTATTTTAGAAAAAGTGCAGCATATATTGTTTAAATAAAGGAAATATATTTTAATAATTTAAAGTGAGAAGAAAGCATACTAATTCTTGATTATAATCTCACAACTTTGAAACAGTAAAAAATAAAAAAATATATTTCTGGTAAAATTAAACATTTAATAACAAATTCTTAACCAGGCTTTCTAAGTGTTGATCTACAAAACACTATGATAGAAATTGAATTCCCTTACTGTTTATTCTTTTTCTTATGTACTCTGTAGTGAAGCAAGTTTAAAGAGCTCATTCAGGGAAAGGCAGTAATGAAATTGTGTTCATACGGGATTATTGAAGAAAACAATGTTTATTAACAGGGACAAAGCAGAAGATAATTGAGAAATAGTGGACTCTCTAAGATATCCCAGAATAATGACTGCCTTCTGTCACAACAATTTTAAATATAATCCTTTTTAATATGATTTTCATATAGAAATCTTATTCTGAAGTAAATGTCTTCCTAAATGAAACATCATTCTTATCTTTCAGTCAAGAATGTTATTTTAAGTAAAATCTTAAACTTCTAGCTTGTTTCTAAGGATTATACAAATAAAATAAGATTTGAAATATTATCCCTTAACCCCTCCCTCTTATAGAGCTTCATCTTCTGAAAATCTTTATTATCAGTGGCAAGTTACTTTCAATAACTTTAACTGATTTGTAAAACAATAAACTCATTGATAATAATGTATTACCCCTCTTAATAAATATCATGATTTATTAAATCAAAGTCATTAGTATCAGTATTTTTAAGCCTTATTAATAGATATATAAGTCATTTTATTAGTGCTATGGCTCCACATTAATGATTTTATTGCCAAAAAACAGGTATTTTGATAGTAAAATTTTGTGGCACATAAAACTAATTTATGAATACTAAGATTATTTTTAAATAAAATGTAACAAAAATTTTTTAGACATGCCTTAAACACAGCACTCTATTCAACATAGAAAAAACTTTTTCTCTACATGAATATTTAATATGGTGTGTTCAATAACTTTAAATAAATTATTGATACAGAGCTTTCTTTCATGGCATTCATGTATATAGTACCACTAAACACATTTTATATTTTAAACACCAATGGATTAATTGAGAATTTTAGCTATTATTATTTGCTTAGTTGAAATGCAGTAATGATTTGCAGAAATATAAATAACAAACTTATGCGTTTTTAACTTAAATGGTATATAATTTTTACTTGTTTTTAGCACTGAAAGTATTTATATTTCTCATCAATTATTTGATTATGCTACAAAATTTATCTGCCATTATAGTATCCTAAAATTGCTTTTTATGTGAATGAGAAAGAAATAATTTTATACAGGGTATAGTATCATATTTTTGGGTTCCTAACAATACCTTATATATGATTTCTCTCAATACAAAAAAATCAAGGAACATAGTGTTAAACAGTAATGAACAAAACAAAATTTAATTATATATGACAATACCCAGCTCATTTTTGAGCCCTATTATCTTAAATATCACCATAATATTTTATTTATTACAGTGATTTAAAAACATCTATTCATATATATCAAGTAATTTGGATATATTTTCTCACTTTCCCCAAATTTATCATTAAAACATTTCAAATCTAAATAGTATCATGTAATGCTCTATTAATACCATGTAGTTAGTAGAACTTTTAAATCATATACACACAAAACCATGTATATCCACAAACACATATAAAAATTTTAAAATATAGAAAATAAACTTAGATTTTTGAAACTTTGCAGAAATTAAAAAAAATCTACCATGTTTTGTATGTGACATATTTTACTTTCAGTGAAAGCTATCTTTTATGTATTTAAAATAGTATTTTAAAAAAATTAGGGTCAAAGGTATAATACATTTGTAGATTTCCCAATCTACATTAGTTCCTCTTGGGAATTTAGCTTTCTATAAAACTTTTCTTTCCTATAATCATAGAGATATGTTAGCTTTATCACTCATTTATACTTCTGAATTTACTTTGTAGCTGCAAAATATGTTTTTCCAACAACAGTTTGAGTACTATTGAATGACTGCCTTGCTTTTAATGTCTTTATGTGAAAAGCATTTCAGTCTTTGATAAAAGAAGTCAGTGTTGTGTAACAAAGAACTAGGATTGAGTCTGACAGGAAGTGTAGGAAAAGGCACAGTTGGAAGCCAGATAAAATGGCAAAGCAAATAGAATAAGTTGGATATCAGTCTAAGATGTAATTCATGAAACAATTCAGAACCAGGGACATGATTTAATGTAAGGAAGAAAAGCCTCAGAAAATATAGAGACAAACTCCAAATATTCAGGTGACAAGTGTAGGAGGCAAACTAAAAGACAGAAATTTTGGAGAAGTACAAATGTTTATGAAAATCAGCATTATGATTCAACCCTCTTCAAATGAGCCGTAATGGTAGCTAATGGGAGTTTCAAAATGATAGTGATCAAAACTTGATACCTACAGTATCAGGAAGAGTAGTTGGTAAATAATGATAAATTAGATTATTTCAAAGAACCTAAGCATAAACCCTAACCTGTTAGACGCTGTGCTTTTTCTCCAGATTTTACTAACTTGACTCTTATGGAAACCACAATTCTTCACTCTATATTTTCTTCATATGTATGTAATAAATTCTACTGGGCTGAGTTAACTGACTTTGTTTCTGGAAGTCTACTATTATTCATTTATCTATTAATATATTTTTGAACAAATCTCAAACTGTTCAATTTTTCTAGATTTATGACAGCACATTCATTGTGGTGTTATGGCTAAGTAAATTTTAATATTGTTTTGACAATTTTTGACATTTGAGTATATTCACATAGATTTTAGAACTGCTTGTTGATTTTGAGAAAAAGCTTATAATTTAAATTTAAAAATATGTATATATAATTGAGTTTCCCAAAACTTAAATATGCAACACTACTAATTTTACTTTTTTGTGCATTGAAATTTCTCATCAATTTTGTGTATTTTCCCAATTTCATTTTCATTAAATTTATTATAAGGCCTTGATATTTTGATGTTATTGTAACTTGTGTGTTAAAACACAACTTTCCATTTATTTGTTTAAAAAACATGTTTAGATATTTGTAGTTTTAATTATGAATATAGAGATACATAAAACTTCCATAGATTTTTTATAATGTATTTGTTTCTTTGTGTATTGCCTTTTGCCATCACTGAATAAATCTTTTTATATTTTAATTTCTTGTAGCTATTATCAAAAATGTTTAACCTTCTGTGTTGAATTTTTGGATAGAGATTCACCAAATTTATGACATAAATAGTCATTTTGTAGGTTTTTTAAAAAATTGTGTATGTAATCATTTTTCAAAATATATTGAAATTTTCAGTCCTCTCAGATTTGTGTAGTTCATATTTTACCTTTTTAATACCAGATGCTTTAGAAATTTACAAATTTGAAAAGTTATTTTGACTTTATTTCACTCCTTGTTCTCACATTACTTTTTTCTTTTGTTCTAAGATTCAAATTTCATGAGTATTATACCTTTGAATTCTTTCTCATGTATTTTTAATTTTTTGTGTTTTTCCCACTTTTACTTTATTTATAATAAGTTGTTTTATATTTGCATATTTTTCCATTTTCTAGTGTGATCTTCTGATCCAAATTGTTTTTGGAATCCCATGTTTAGTTAATTAAAGTTATACTTTGGTCATGGAAAATCTATGTGACTTTAAATAGATTAATGATAGAATTGTCCATTTCATCTGTTTTCTACTTTTTCTTTCTGTATCTTCTCATTTTATTTCTAGCTATTTTTTATCCTTTTCTGAAAACTTCAGTTTCTGGATAACGTGTGGATTACACTCTATTGCATAGTTTTCTTCTTTGGTTGGAGATCCTTGATTGAATATCTTGATTCATTTCCTCATGTGCTGGTTAAATTTAGATGATTGTTGAAAAATTTGCAGAAAGAATTATAAGAGTTCTGAGTTCTAATTGTTTTCTTTAAAGAGAGACAATTCTTTTCTAGTAGGTAAGTCAGTATTCATTTTAATGTAATGACTTAATAAACTAAAGCTTTATTTCAGTTTTTGTAAGTGAAGATATCCAATGCACAACCTGCCTTTAAGGATTCATTTTTCAGGGAGTCCAAAAAAAGACAAGGGTGTAAATTATTTTTTTTGCCTCTTGCAAAAGTTGAACCCTAATTAGGTGCTGTCTTTGATTTACATTTTCCTGGTCATAAATGGTAAACAAATCTAATATACCTGTTAAATTTTGTATGTCTTTGGAAATTTTACTATCAGAGGCTTTTATAATTTTCAAGTGCATTATTTATTTTAGGGTTTTTTATTTGTTTTGTTTGAGTTTCTTTTGTTTGGATTATTGATTTTTATGAGTTTCTTATTTATTTTATCTATTTAATCCATATTGAATATATGTATATATTTTTTCCCATTCTGTAGATAGTCTTTATGTTTTGTTGATTGCTTCCATTTCTAGGCTGAAAAAATGTAGTTTGTTATAGGCTCATATTTTCATTTTTTGATTTTTTTAAACTCTATTTTTAGGGTCATATTCAGAAAATCATTGCCAAGGCCAATGTCATGGAACTATTTCTTGTTCAATTTCATTACATTTCAAATATATTATTTGATATGACTTTAATGTTAAATTTGTTAATATTTGATTTACAATCTAACATTTGCTCTCTGCTGGAATATGTGCTCTTAAAATGAATGTGCCACTTGCTGCCATTGAGTGGAATGTTCTTTTATTTTCTTTTCCTTTTGGGTGTACCGGGAAGTGAACCCAGGACCTTGTGCTTCCCAGGAAAGTGCTTATGCCACTGAGCTATATCACCAGCCCTGGAATGTTTTTTTCTATGTATGTCTCTTGCATGCTTTTGGTGTAAAGTGTGACTCATATATGATATTCTTCTATTACTTTTCTGTCTAGATAATGTCTAAATTCTTGAAAGTGGGGTCTTCAAATCCCCTTCTATTGCTGTATTGCAATCAATCTCTCCTTTAAGATCTACTAATTTTTTTTTTGTCTTGGGAGCTTTTATAATCACAATTATTACTCATTCTTGCTTAATATACATTTTATTATTATAATGTGACAGCATTTCTTATATCAGATTTTCATTAAAATCCACTTTGTGTTATATAATTATAACTAGCTTCTGCTCTCTTTTGGTTACCATGAGGTTAAAATATTTTTTTTTCTATCCTTTCACTTTCATTTTAGTATATATGAAAGAGAATCTCTTTAAGGAAGTATACTGTTGGATATATCTTTAATTCTTTTTAATATTTTTCTTCCAATATTGTTCTCTTCACATATGATTTATTGAATATTTTAGTGTCATGTTTTGATTTTTTTCTATTTATCATTTGTATTAAATAGAAATTTCCTTCTTTGTGGTAACTGTGTGGCTTGCATAAAAGATTTTATAACTAAAATAGCTTATTTCAAATTGATAACACATTCTATTCCATGTGAAAACCATCTTTTTACTTCTTCCACCATTTGAATGCTATTTATGTCATATTTTATATCTATATTATGTATCCATTTACCATTTTTAAAACTATACTTCTTTAGTGTATTTGCATATTAGCATTTATAGCTGTTAAAAATGATTTACATAGAAACTTTACAGTATTCTGAATTTGATTTTATATTTTCCTTTACAGCTGTGTTATACTTTTATTGTTTTCATGTTACCTAACATCCTTTCTATTTCAATGTAAATAACTCACTTTTGCATTTCTTGTAAGTCCAATCTCTGAATGACCATTTTCCTCTTTACCTTAAAATGTTATTTCTCTCTGCTTTATCTCTGATAACAGCTTATACCAGTTTACACTCCATTGCTTTTTTTGATTTTTTTATGATTTTGAATATTTAATCCCATTTACCCACAATTGCATGAGTTCTGCAGAAAGGTCAATGAACATCATGGAATTTCTCTTATGAGGCTTATTTTCTCTTTGATTTGCGATTTGATAACCTGGATATGATATTTTTGAACATATTTATAGACTTATATTTGTTGGGGTTTTATTTAAAGCTTTCTGTATCTGAGTACCCATATACAGTTCTCCCAAAGATTTGCAAAATTTTCAAGTGATATTTCTCTGTGTAGGTTTGTTCATCCCTTCTTTCTGTCCTTTTACTTTCTTAGTCCTCCTTAATTTGAATAGTCACACTTTTGAGAGTGTCTCATAGGTTCTTCCTGTTTTCCTCACTCTTTTTCAACCTTCTTCATTTTAGTCTTCTAAATTGTAAATTAAAAATGACTTGTCTGTGGGTTCTAATTATTCTAATTATTTCTTCTCCGTGATTGAGGCTGCAATTAAAACTCTGTTGAATTTTGAAATTTTGTTGTTTTATTATTTAGATATAAAATTGATTTGGTTCTTTTTCCTTTCATCTTTAGTTTTCTATTTCTTCACCAAATTTCCCATCTGGTTCATGCATTGTTTCCCAAATATCATTTAATTTTTTATGTATACATTGTATATCTCTTTGAGTATCTTTAAAATCATTACTTTTAATTATTTTTGAAGCAACCCATACATCTCTCTTTTGGGGCTTCAGTTATTAACATTTTATTAGTTTCTTTTGTTGGTATCACTTTGCTTGATTCTTTACTAGCTCTGATGACTGTCATCAGTGGTTGTGTATTTCCTGAAGAAAACAGCTCTACCATGTTTTACAGGCTGGTTTCATCAGTTATAATCTTCTGTTACTTTTCTGACCTTACAGTATTGCTGCTCGAATAGTTGGTAAGTGGAGTTGGATCTGATCATTTGGCAGCTGTTCTGGACACAGTGGTGTCTGCTGTTGGTGGCCAGGTCTCCACATCCCTAGTAGCCATAGATGCCACCTGGTCCCTGTGTATACTGGATTTTTTCCAAGAACTTGTTGCCTCATGAGTGTGCACAAGATAATTACCAGCATCAATATTTGCAGACAATGGAATCTTCATGGCTTCCTAAATATCCTTGAAAGAGCCCTCACTGGATCACTCACAGTGGGTCCTCATTCAGACCTCGCTATCCAGGTCTGCACCTGAGATGACCAAGAACCTATGCGTCTCAAGATTCAGAAACAAGTGTAATATTTTTCATGTTTATCTTTCAGATCATGAATAAGTGTTTCTCTTGGCAGTTTCCTGGGCAGGCAAGCTTCCTGTAAGACTAAAGTTAAGAGACTCTGAAAGTGATTCATTAGGCTCTGTCAAGATCCACAGTAGGATTGAGGTCAGTAAATCAGCTTACGGGGCACTGCCATATAGATGTACCACCATCTAGGTGCTTTTTGAGCAGCCCTTCTTCAGCCACAGCCAAGAGAGTCAAGGCTGATATACAGGCTCACATGAAGATGTGCTGCAGGATGGAGGTTTACAATCCCTTTCAAAAGTACCAGCAGGCAAGCATCCCACCAGATCTTTAAAGCAGAATTGCAACTGTACTATATTTGTCCAGGGCTGGAGGTGAAATAGAATCCCTTCAGTACCTGCCGGGGGTCAGAATCCAGTAAGCCTGCTTCATTGTAACAAATAAACAAGTTTCCCTTTGGGTTCTTGTGTGACTATAATGAACCTGGGCTCACAGCTGAGGATGGTTGGGTTTGAATTACACTGGTACCTTGATTCATGAACTAAATTCTTTCTATGATGCTGGTCGTAAGCTGAGTTGGATGAGAATCAAGTAAAATTTCCCCATAAGGTCAACATGGAACCTAACAATTGAATTTGATTTGGGCCTCATCGAATTCAGTTTGTGACCAGAATCATGGAAGGAATTAAGTTCATGAACCAAGGTACCACTCTAGAGGATAATTTTCAGGTGGACAGATAGAATGGGTGTTGTCAGGCATGTCTGTCATACCACAGTTGTACATGATTTTCTTGTATCATTGGCAGACACCTTGGGCTGAAACAGGAGGGCCAAAAGGGGCTATAGTTGAACTTTACATTTAGGTTCATAGCACAGACCAAACCTCAATCTTCCCTCACAAAATGTATCTTTTAGGCATGGGCCCAACTGAAGTTTCACAAATTTACTGCAAATGTCAAGTCTCCCGCAAAGACATTTTTGGCTACAAAATAATAAACTGATAGAGTATATTATTTGGAAACTCCTATTGGGCTATCTTGCTAACATAACTGTTTATATTTATTGATATAATTTGAATTATATGTTTGTTAACAGTTTTTTGGCAAAAATATTGATCTTTTTTGGAGAATATTGCATATAAATTTGAGAAAAATATGTTTTCTGGTGTTGTTGGAAGAGTAGTTCTGTATTTGTTGAGATCATTTTGTCTATAGCATTATTTAAGTCAAACAATTTTGTTTTTAGATGATCTATTCATTGATAAAAGTGGAGTATTGAAGTTTCATATTATTACATCTTTGCTCTCTTTTTCCATCCATATCTGTTAATATTTGCATTACTTATTTAGTTTTGATGTTGAATGTGTGTATATTAATAATTGTCATAACATCTGGCAAAATTGTCTTTTTCCATTAATAATGACTTTAATTCTTGCTTTTTACAGTTTTTAATGAACAGACTAAAATCTATTAGCATACGTGGTCCCTTACTGTGTTCTGAGACTTGGTTGCTATGAGCCTGCACTGCTCTCCCATTTTCTTCCAGTAATGCAATCCCACCCATATTTTGGGTAGTGTAGAGGCAGGTGGAAATCTTGGGCGGTGTCCCACAGAGTGGGTGAGCTAGGCCTTCACTTGACTACACTCATTTTCATTGTGGGAGAAATCATTGTTAAGGGCATTTCTCCTAGCTTTGAGATCTATCAGTATTGTGAGGATAAAGATACTAAAAGACTGTTTTACTTACCTTCTTATATAAGTATATTTATATGTTTTGTTTCACTGCAAAATGTGTTGTAACTTTTCTGCTAGACTCCTAGGTACCCACAGTGACAGTGTCATCCATGAATTCTTATCAAAAGCAATGTATTATGGGGAGATGACAATGGAGAGCTCCAGTTTGGCCAACTTACTTACATCTGTCCTGTCTTGGATTTGAACTCAGGAACAGAAATCCATGCCTCCATATCAGAAAAGTCTGTTTGTGTTTTAGACATAGCTGCCATTATAACTATGTTTTTTAAAGATTATATAGAAGAAGTTGCTCAAAATTAAACTGACATATCATTCCCCAATGTTCATTGTTGAAATGTTATTATTATAAAATTCATTTAATGTCACACATTATTTTGTCTTCACAATCTAACATCAGATAACAAGATCACAGGGACTCCTTATGTACCTAAATCACACCTACAGTAAAATAGATAAATCTTATGATCTCAAAATAAATAACAAAATATATTACATATTTTCTAATCACATACCTTTCAAGTCATTGTTGATGAATTTTAGTGTATGTACACTTCAATATAATTGATGTAAGTCTATGACAAGTTTTAGAAAGGCTTTGAGAAAAATTTTTCAGTTGATTTTGTAAAAAAATTCTGAGTGAATTATTGAACATATTTTAATCAATTATTGCATTTGATGAAATAGTCATTATATTATTCATCACATATCCTAAATATTTCATATATTTTTCTTTCCATGCATATATATATATATATATATATAACAAAAATCTTTTAGCATTCTCCATATTTCTTACTTTTTTTTGACATCTCTTGAAACTGATTTAAGTTCCATGAAAATTTGTCTTCTACTATGAAGAGAAATGTGATTGAAATTAGTCTTTCTGATCTGAGTTGCAAAAAGTAAAGAAAATCTAACATAATATTTTTTGTTTCTCTTGCTGTATCAAAAGATTTTGAAGAATCAGGATATAGCTCAGTGGGTCAGAGTCTGCCTGGCAAGCACAATGTCCTGAGTTTGTGCCCTCACCCCCCTAAAAAGATTTTGAGAGTAGAATAACCTATTATTTTTCCTGTGATCAGGTATAGCCCATCTAACTTTAACTTGGCTGAACTGAATTTGGTTCTGTTTATTTAAATGATGCATTTTTAACTGTTATTTCCATAGAAAAAGAAAAGGCTACTAACTTCCCTATTAAATGCCTGAAATAGAATTGCTTTCCAAGAATGAAACATTTACATAAATGTTTTATAATAATAGTGTACTGTGATTGCATTCTTTCCATAAAAATGTGACATTCTCTTACAAATCAATAAAATCATTTTTTCTATGATAGTTAACAGTATTACCAAAAGTATCATCTAATATACATTTCATATACAAGTATCACCAAAAATATTTTGGACTACTACAACATAGAGTTCATTGCCATTTTTAAATCAGTTATATTCACTTTTAAACTTGAAAAATGTATTTAGTGATTTTTATAGATAAGTAAAATAATGATATTGTAAAGAAATCAAGTCAGTTTTCATGTAAAATGTAGACTACTTTGGACTTTTTTTATTGTGTTCTCATGTTTTTATGTGCCATGCCCTTCTGTCTCTGTAAAATCTAAATTAGTTCTAACCTCTTGCTTCCACTTAAGTAAAATACCTAGCAAGAACTCTATACCTGAGGTTCTGATTAAAGTGAAAGCTGTAAAATAAAATTTCTTAGTTGCCTTCTAATTATATTTATTAGCAGATATTACTCTGTAAATCATCATTAGAGGTTCATGGAATTCTTCATCTCAGTGTGTCAGAGTTAGTAAGATTAATTATTTTCTTATTGCTGAAAATATCCCACACTTATCATGTGATAAGTTCTTTAAATTCTCTCCTGAGTTCTTTAGATGTGATTAGTCACTCTTACTTTTTGTTCTTGAAGTGCATAAAATCTAGATTCATGGTGTATTTATCCTGCTCATAATTGCCATCACCAATTTCTCTAGAGACATCTGAATATTTTATTAGTTAATGATATTTAAACACAAATGATATTTAAACTCAATTTTATTTAGAGAAAATAATGTGGGTGCTAGCTCTAGAATTATGACAGGAATGTAATTGCTTTTAGGCTTGGGAGTATGAGTTTGGGTGAATGTACATAAATTCAAATTATAGCCCTTAGATCCAATTGTGCATATGTAATATTTGTCTCTATATTCACTATTGAACAATTAAAATATTAAATACTACTGAAGGTAAATTATTAAACATTACTTATATAATATACATACATATAACAAAATATAAATATTTGTATATTTCATACGATTGTACTCCAGGATTGATGAATGACTGGCTCTGGGACCAGCACAGATACTAAAGTCTGTGGATGCTCAAGTTCCTTAAATAATTTTTTTTCTTTTTTCGCTACCAGCAATTGAACTCACTACCTCACATTTGCCATGCAGGTGTTGTGCCTCGGAACTACATCCCTGGCCCAATAAACTCTTATAATATATGATTTAAAATATGATTTTAAATATGCACTTTAAATCACTTCTTGATTACATTTAGTACTTAATAAAGTGTAAATACGATGCTAATAGTTGTTATATTGATTCATTAAAGAAACAATGACAACAAAATAATCTTCACATGTTCAAGAAAGAGTGTTTTAATCACTATTCTTTTTTCTCTGTAGTTTCTAATTCATTTAATCAATGGATGCAGACTCTACAGATACAGAAGTGAATATATATGTATCTATGCATATATATTGCTATTAAATTAAATGAAAATCAAATATTTATTAGTATTAACATTAACATATGAATCTCAATATTGTAAACATGACAAAGTACAACAAATTTTTGATTTTAGAAAGTAGTACACGTAGGATTTAGTATTAGTACACTGTTCAAAGTTAATTGAGATAATTATTTCCTCTACTTGGTTATTTGAAATGTTACACATTTAATTTGCTTAACATCCTCTTTAATTTTATTCAATTTAATTGTAATTACTCCTCTGAATACAACTTTATATCGAATGTGTGAAAACCTGTGTCTAAGTTTCTGTGTTCACATTAGAATGAAGTACTTAGAAAAAAGAGAAATCTTTAATACTCTCACTATTTCTTAACCTGAAACTATCAAATCATGTTACAATTAGATTTGAGCAAGTATGAATCAATATTGTAATACAAATGCTGTACACAAGTTGTTTCATATTTGTGGATGTATTTTTACTCAGATTGTTGACTCAGATGAAGGTACATGTAATTTTTTTGAACGTTACTTATTTTTCTCCCTAGGACCCCTGCTGACAACAGATGAGAGTTGATTTTCCCCAGCCTTATCAACAGTGTGTTATGAGTTTTTCTTTGATGTCAAACTGACAAGGCCGAAGAAGCTACTTGAGATAGTTTAATCCTCTGCAAGTAACACCCTAAGAGGATGCAGTGCTCTTGAAAGTAAGAAATGGATTCACAGCCAAACTATATTCTTTCCTATTTATTCTATACTGCATTCTCTGATTAACTTTTAAAATATAATTTTCTCTTATCCTGAGTAAAACAACCCTGAAATGGACTAGAAGTATCAAAGTTACTTTTAGTAGTTACACATCCACTACTCATGCCATACAGTTACACTGGATATCACTATAGAGAAAATGTAAATTAATATTTATTTGTAAGGATGATAGATGTAAATGTTTTAAAATTTATAATTATATTCAAAATAAAAATTGTGACTTAGTGTTAAATATAATGAAAACATGGGTTTCTGCCTGTTATATATGCATAATATTCTAAAGGTAAATTATTAAGAAATGAAACTGATATTTGATATTAAATATAGCAGTATTTTTTTAATGCAGGTACTGAGAGTCCAACTGAGGAACTCATACTTGCCAGCAGGTGCTTGTGCCACTGATCGATATCACCAGCCCATTTTTTCTTTGTATGTGCATACTAGGAGTTGAACTCAGGACCTCACGCTTGCCAGGCAGGTGCTTATGCTGCTGAGCTATCTCACCGGCTGTTAGATATAGTTTTACTTCCAATATTCTTTTCCTGTATTACAGTTATGCATAAATATAATACTGGAAATTTTGGAATGAAAGGATGCTGATCTATCCTTTTAACTTTGCCATGGAATTAAAAATAGATAATTCAAATTTAAAACGAATCCAAATTTTTGAATTTTAGTTCAGTAGGATTTAAAAATCACCCAGCCCAGACAATGATAAGAAATTTTAAGGTTAAATAATTCTGCCAGAGTGTAGAGCAATATTAGCAGCACATTTATTTTATGCTCAAGTCATTATCGATCTTCAATCAGGCACTTGGGGGCAGTAATGTTCCTCTCTTTCTGTATTATGCTTAAGTTTCATTGTATTTTGATGTTTTTTCAGTTTTTCTACACTGATATGTAGACTTTATGCATTATAAAAAAGTGTCTTTTATGTATTTCCCTTCTTTATATGAATTTTACATATTATTCTACAATGAAATAAGACAATGTATTCATTCAATAGTTTTACCAAATATTTTTATTCATGGAATAAATACAGAAAATAGTTCTTTGTAGCCTATCTACAGATAAGCAATGAAAAATTCTCAAGCATAAACAAGAAACAGGAAATTCTGAAAACTTTTTTCACAAAACATAAGAAATTAGATCAATAATAAAGAAGTTTAATTAGTCATAGACACATGGGGTTGTTAAAATTTATAATTTTATTTACAAACAAGGATTTTTTTATAAATAAAATTTAGGAAAAAGTCATTGAAAATTATACACTGCATCTGTGTGATATTTGTACAGTTGGAAGCTATTTTAAAATAAATTTTAAAAATATTTTCTTTTCAATTTTAATTATACATTCTTTTATTTTAACAATAATTATTCTTAAATAGAGAAATGGAATTATTGAGATTATTGAAAATTATTTAAAGTAAATTTTATCCAACAAGTCATGTGATTATAGTTGAAATTTTTACATGACTATATCTATGTAGAACAGGACAGTGGATATCTATCTATCTATCCGAAACCCCAATTGACAGAAACAATACTCTGCTTTGGCTACCTCACAGGTATTGCCATCTTATTTAGAATCATAATATTTCTTTTTTTCATATATTGGATTCTGGTCTACATTTTAAGGAAGAAACACTTTTTATTATTTTTGTAATATTTCTAGTATTAGTAATCTCAAAATGAAAGTATAGACCATATTATCATTAAAAATAAGATTTTTGAAATGTGAAGTACTAGAGGAGTTGAATAGCATTGTTTAGTTTCTCCCTGCTCTTGGGCTGGTGCATTTCTGACAATTTCAGCTTCATACTACTTTCAGTTACTTTATGGGTACAATTTGTTCACCTATCTTTTTAACCTTCGAAGGACTGGATAGCTCTTATAAAAGTACAGAGGAAATATATAACAGCGATGGTTTTTGATCGCTATAAATGGATTGTACATGTAGACAAATAATTGTTTAAAAGCAAGTCTTATATCTAGGTATCCATATCCAGACAAGCACATCAGCTTCACTTTTGTAAACAGAGAAAGATCCTTGTTCTCAGAGAAAACTGAGGAAATATCTGAGATGAAAATTAAGTACAGTGATGTATTTATAGTTCCTTTGAAAGCAAACACAAAATCATTTTTGATAATCCTAAACCTTACCTGTATACAGTGTATAGAGTAAGTCACTACAGATGATTGATCACCCCCTTCATGATCCCATTTCTCTTGCTTCTCAAATTTACAAACCTGGCTAAATTTTCCTTATGCTTTGCCTATAAAAATAGAAGAACTATTAACCTTTTTGTGATCATGTGCTTCTACAGAAAAAAATTAAAAATAGTTACTTTTGTTTTCTTCAGACTTACTGTGAATAAAAACAAAACTGATGTTATAAATTCAATTGGGAAGAACTGAATTTATTAAATTCTCACAACAAAATTAAATGCTTGTGAACATTCTGAACACACAATTGGGCATAATGACTTCCTCATTATTGAGCTATAATTTAATTTCTGAGATCTATTCATTCCCAGTTTTAATGAAGAAAATTATCTCCTATGTATTTGCGGAAGTATTTGAGGAGTGATCTCTTGCAACACAGAAGAATGAAGTTGTGAAGATAGGCAGGACTTCCACTATAAACAGAGATTCTGATTAAATCGTGTTCTGAAAATATGCAAAAGAAATAAAAAAGGAAGTGTTAAATGTAATTTAATATGTTTAATAACAGGTATTTGATGTTGATACCATTACAGAGAACAGAAGATTCAGTTCTGAATGGAGACAGTACAGAGCTTATTATGAAGGTTCTAATACATAGGGAGAGTCAGTTGGCCAATTAGCTAAAATTTCTTTTAAAAATTCATTAGCAAGGAAAAGACAAATCAACCATAGTAAGAAAGGTGGCAAAAATACTGATTGAGGGCAATTATAATAAAGCCCATGAGAATTTTAAATAAGTTAACTAAAAAATAGAATGTGTATAATTTCAAAAATCCCTGATGCCTTTCTTGGTACTGATAATGTCCAAAATTTTCCAGTTTTTCATGTGATTCCCTCCTTTTCTGCCATAATAGGAACAAGAATTTACGAACATTAGTTTACTTCCTCACATAGAATCATATAAGGAATTTTCTTAGTAGAAATTTCTCTAGGTAAGTCTCATGTACATGGAATTTAAACATCATTCTGTTCTTTTAAGTGGTATTTCAAAAAGCACTTCACCAAGTGGTATTTTTTAGTTTCTCTCAATTATACCATGTTCACAATAAAGAGACATTAAAGATAAATTTTGCTCATTTTAGGAGTAAAGATTTAACACAAGGTACACATAAGTGTTCCACCATGTCGCTAAACTCACACAGTATGGCTTTGAAATATAATTCAAATATGACTCTAACTCCATGCCACTAATTAAAAGTGAAATGTATGGAAATTATACAAATTCCCTATTATTAAATACCACCTATTTAATGTATTTTTAACTATTAATTAGTGAAGGTAGAAGTAATGAGGATGCATTTTTTATATTCACATGATTACACTCAATTGTAAAAAGAAGGCACATGACAGAAATTAACTGTACAAAAACGGTTAATGGCTATTCCTACTGCAAGAGCTAATATGATTAATTTAAAATGATTAATTGTATAAATTAATGAGGGAACTCTATTTCTCTATTCAATTTCTATTATGTTTTGTTGGCTTTATTCTAAAAAATTCATTTATTACTTACAGTATTTTTATATGTATGAGATTTATTCTTACATTATGCAATTAAAAAGAAAATCACTAAAACCGTCTCCTCGTTCAGACTGTAGGGTGATCTGTATTGTGTGACCACGCCAGAGTAGAAGGTGAAGGTGTGTGGGAAGCTCCTCCAAAACCCCCTTGCCTTCAAATCATGCATCCCATCAGGAGGGACAGTTTCTCATTGTCTCCTCACTTCTCCTGAGGTGCAGGGTTCTTTGTGCCATGCTCCTCAGAGCTGAGGAATACAAAACACTATGCTGCATTTTAGAATGAGCCCTTCTGCAACAGAGTAGCTCAGAACAATTGCAGTTTTTGCTCCATTTAATTTTGTGTCACCCCTTTTTGTGTGTGACAAAAATCATGAAGGTCTGGAATCTTATGTTTTTTCTTTGCTTTATTGTCTAAGTAAATAATAAAATGCCTAATGAAAAGTTAGCTGTCTTTCTGAATATTTATTAGTTTTTTTTGTGTGTGTGGGTACCGGGGGGGTCGACCTCAGGACCTCGCGCGCCAGCAGGCGCCCGTGCCGCTGAGCGATATCACCGGCCCCTTTTTCTTTTTTTTTTTTTTTTTTTTTTTTTTTTGTGGGTACCGGGGGGACGACCTCAGGACCTCACGCGCCAACAGGCACCCGTGCCACTGAGCGATATCACCGGCCCCTTTTTCGTATGTGGGTTCCGGGAGTCGAACTCGGGCCCTCGTGCTTGCCGGGCAGGTGCTTAAGCCGCTGAGCCATCTCACCGGCCCTGAATATTTATTAGTCAAAAAAAAAATCAGGATGTGGCCACAATTCATCACATCTTTTTTTTTTTTTTTTTTTTTTTTTTTGTAGGTACCAGGGGGTCGACCTCAGGACCTCGCGCACCAACAGGCACCCGTGGCACTGAGCGATATCACCGGCCCCTTTTTCGCATGTGGGTTCCGGGAGTCGAACTTGGGCCCTCGCGCTTGCAAGGCAGGCGCTTACGCCGCTGAGCCATCTCACCAGCCCCCAATTCATCACATCTTATGTGTTTTATACAAAGAAAAATCATCCATGAAGGATGATATAGAAAGAGACAAAAACAAAACAAAAAAAAAACCACCCAAATTTTATCATGTAAAACATTAAAAATATAGAGGACCTAAATATTAAATATTACATAATATGCATATTTTTAAACTAAGAAAACCTTTTTTTCAGGTGATAGATACTACAACAAATTGCCTGACATTTAGTGGCTAAACATTTATTATCCTAAAGCTCTGTAAAATAGAAGCCAGACAGGTGTTTTGCTGGGTTTTCTGTAGAGAATAATTCACTTTCTTTTATTTCCTAGCTTCTAATGGCTACCTTTCTTCATTCACTCCTAGTTGTCTCATTTTCAAAGTCAATAGTATCACATGCTCTTATATGCTTCTGGCATGACATCTCTGCAGAGCTGAGAAAAATTTTCTGCTTCTAGAATTCGTATAATTATATTGGGCTCACAAAGATAATGATAATCCAAGATACACTCTTCATCTCAGTGTTCTTGGTCTAATAACATATTCAAAGCCCACTTTGTCATATCAAGTAATATGTCCTCAGGTATAAAGATGAGGACATAGACACTTTTTAGGGGAACATTATTCCACCTACCATACTGTACTTTTTCCATGAGAAACTTTTGGGAAGAGTACTTGATTATTTAAAAAATGTTTATAGTTGTGTTTGCTAAACTTGAAATGCTAGTAGGGGAAGAGGACTAAATTAAAATTGAATCTATAGTTCTAGAATCCATGGGAGAAACCTAGAGTTGCCATGAGCGATTGCTAACAGGAATCATGAAAATCAAAGTATCATGATTATTATGGAAGTCAGGAGAGCAGACGACCATTCAGGACTCAGGGAGTGGTCTCACACACAGAAATCTGACTGAAAATGTATGATTTTCAAGAAGAAAATCAACAAGCAACTAAATAAACAGCAAGCAACTAAGAAACCGATAAAGCTAAGATTTCAGAATTGAAGACATCTGGGTCCCCACAGGAGCCACAGTGCTGTATGATTCACTGCCCCTTCCTGTTGCAGAACCTCTGCAAATATTCAAGTGCTTTGAATAAAAACATAGATTAATCTCAAAATAAATGTGGCTATTACAACATAAGCATTGATATAAATCATAGATGTAATCCTTCCCAAAAGGGTGCTGCCACTCACTAACCAGGTAACACAATTTACCCTGAGTTCTAGCATGGGGCCTCAGTCCACTAGATTGAATAGACCCTTATCAGGAGATAAATGGAATTATCCCTGAGGATCTCCTTGTTGTAACCTTTAAATCAACTGTGTATATTTAGTCTTTTGCCCAGGGTATCCAGATTTCTCTTTTTTTCATGTTCTGACATTCTCAAGAAATGATCAAATTGACATGACATTTTAAGATTTAAAAAAAATGAGAACTCATGCAGCAGTAGGTAATAAGTTGTGGATTCTGGCTTCCAAATACTCTTCCACATGCTAAGAGTTTCAACATCACAGGACCTAGTTCCTAGCCACCCTAGCTGGAAGATCTTGCTTCATAACATTACTGAAATTGATACACTCTCCAGCCAGCATGATCCTCACATTGTCAACTATAAAACGTGTTTTAAGAAATATCATGAAGAAATGTCTAAACACTTATTTTACACATCATACATGTGATATGTATGTGCACCTACTTAGGTCAAATGTCACCAGCAGAATTTGTGTTAGCTTGATATAAGTCATGCAATGCTTTTATTGAAAACATCCACTCTATTAGCATAAAGTTGCCTTTTTAATCCTTGTTTAATGTGAGGTCAAGCTTTAAATATCATCCTAGCTACAAAAATGGTGGGATGTGCAGGTTTTTTTTTTAATTCTTTAACAACCCCTTTAACTATACCATTTGATAACATGAACACATAAAATGCATTTTAAAAACAGGAGTGCTTGAAAATGTCACCATAGCTTAACCTTTATCAAGCCATGCCTTTTATTAGAGATGTCATTATAAATACACATTCTCTTTGTTGGACCATGAGATAAAAATTTGGATTTTAGGTTAGTACTCTTACCAAAAAAAAATTTATTTATATATTTGTAAAGCTGATGGGGAGGAAAAACCCTGAAGGGTGTCTATTTTTGTAAATAAAGTTTTTCTGGAACATAGCAACACTCCATTATTTACATGTTGTCCCTGAGGTGCTCATACATTCTAATAGCCAACTTGAGTGTTTGCAACCGAGTCTTCATGGCTCTACAAAGCTTACTTTCTCTCTAGTCCTTTACAGGAGTCTGCTAAGCCCTGGTTTATATAACAAGCACAGAAACAAAGTAAAAAAACAAATGCTTTGACCTAACAGGTGTTGAAGTGTCCTTTTAGTTTCTTTATTGAAAGGCATTTTTTCTCTTCCTCAAGTAGCCCCCAGAGAGCCTTATCAACTTACAATTATAAGTGAGAACATGGTGGTTTGTTTTATTGATAAGATCATGTTGATATGACTGAGAAGAAGGAAATAACTTCCACTTCAGTTGTTTCTATAGTTCACAAGTGCAAAAAAGTTGTATTCCTAATTATGTTAGGAATACAAAAATATGTCATTTCAGTAAAAAATCCTATTAGCACCCAGAAAAAGAGGAAATTCCCTTATTAGTCCATAATGCAAAACCCTACACATCATTATATTAATAAATGTACCTGGTAGACTGAGAAACAGTAAAAGTGTTCAGTACCTTGTTATTTGATTATTTTGATAATCAGCCTATAGACAAATATTGGATTACTCTAGCTTTTATAAGATGCTATAATGGAATAAGGATCAAACTAATAATTACATTGAAGATGAAATGTTTAGAATTAAATTAAAATCTCCAGTCCCCCCAAATTTGCACACACATTTCTCCCATAAAATAATACAACAGGAAATTGTTAAAAATATATATATTTAAACACTCTGTATTCATAGGAATTACTACAGACAATAAAATACTAGCCCTTGTCTAGCACTCAATTATGTTTAAATGTACTTAGCAAGGGTTATTATGAACAACAATCTTAAATTTTTTGTTTACTCTTCCTTTGGAGTGAATTAAAAATTGTTATATATGAGTTGGAAATCACATTCTGATGTGGACATATATTCAAAGTGCGTATATAAAAATCAGCTGTGACAAGGAAGAGGTTATTTTGCCAAAGGATAATCAAAGACTAAATATTTATATTCCAGTCCAGCCACCAATCTCTAGCAAAATGTGATGCAACTGTTTTATGAGACACCATATGTTTTATTTGACAAATTCAACATCTATGGTTTTCCTAATGGCTATTGTCCATGAATATCTATGTTATGAAGTATTCTGAGGTATAAAATCAAGTCAATTTCCTGGTGCACAAAGTTATCAAACTTGAGCAGCAACTTTTCATTTTAATGTGGTTTTGATAACTTTAACTGTTGGGGACCACATATTATAAACTAAGTCTAGGGGATGTCCAAGCTTGTACTTACCCTGCCCTTTTGGGCCAGATTGGAACTCAGACACTCCCCACTCTTTCTGGTCACATCTGGAAGCCCTAGGGCTAATGACTGCTGTGGCACTCACAGGACAAAACAAGACCTGCTAAGGAGGATGAGGCATCTGGGAAAATTCTCATCCTTGTCCTTCTACTTGTGCTTGTGAGAAAGTTTTGATTTTCCTAGCCCACCATAGTCATCTTTACTATTGCCAAAAACACCCATTGTGGTTCACCTATTTTCCTTGACTCAGATGTAATGAATAAGTACCAAGAGTTTGGGTGACTTGTGGCCTTGTGTTCCTAGAGAGCAAATGGTCATCGCAGATCCCTTTTATGCTTGTTCTTTCTTTCTTTTCCCCCATCCACTCTAATCCAGGCAGGAGATTGGACCCTACTTCAGGGGTCTCTAATACTTAACACACAGGCTGTGCCCATTTATTAACAGACAGAATTATATTACAAAATATTTACTTACTAAATTGTTAGTTTCTCAGTTCCTCAGAAATAATAGGATTTGGGTTTAGACATCATAATTATTGATATTTTCCAATAATAGGTAGAAACCAATGAGAGTTCCACTTACAAATTGTTAAAATTTTAGGTAATTGTCTATTTAAATATTGTATTATTTGGTTTCTCCTAGTGTTGATATCAAGTGTTCCTGGTACCCTCAGAATCACAAAACATCAGTCTGCCTTCAAACCTTTTCTCTGTTTATCAAGATTATCATCTCAGTTTCTTGATTACTTTATCACTTCCACTTGACAACTGTAAACTAAAAGACAAATCCTGTTTGGAATTAAAATATAAACTCACCCCCTGCTGTACCTTTTCCTTATAGTTCAGATGCTCAAAGTCTTTGTCCTTCACTTTGGATTGGTACTGCATCTGGCTAACATTAACTGATCACAGAAGTATGTTTTGAATAACTACTGAAATGCATTTGACAGTGGTATGCTATTCTCAAGCAGAGGATGGCATGGTCCTCCCACTTCCAGGGGAAATAATGGGCCCCATTGGAGTCTTGCTTTGCATTGTAATCTAGATCTTTTAAAATGTTTAAATAAAATTTATTACAGTAAAATGTACGTTGTCATTAATCCCCTTCAATATACACCCCTTCACTTTGAACAAACATATCCTATGAATTTTATCCTTTTTTGAAGAAATTCTGAAAGCATTCTTTCTTGAATTTATTTTCTTTAGTAAATATTATATGCCATACTCATGAGCTAAGATTAATAATACCAATAAGTAATCTAGATTCGTGTTCAGTACCTACCAATCTAGATCTTAAATCAGTTTTGCTTTTCCAGCCCAAAACCAATCTATTTTTCCTTTTCTCCCTCATAAAAACTTCTTTTATACCTGCTCTAAAATATTTGACTCATCTTCTTCTTGCATATCCCTATCTCAGTCAATTTATCTCATATATCCAGGATATAAATTGCTTAGAATTAGACTTACTATTAAACAAAGTCTTTCTATTCTGATCACGATTGATTCCTTTAGTTCAGATTTTAACCATGTTTTCTTTGACCTCTGCCACTCATCTTAAATTATCAAAATATAGTGCAAATTATGCCAGGCTGGAATGTATTGTTTATTGATTGTTGATTCCAGCACTGTTATAGTTTGTGTATGGTTTTGTCTCTAAAGGTCAATATTTTGGAAATGTCCTCAGTGTAGCAATATATAGAGGTGCTAGAACCTATTCAGATGAGAGGGCTGGTGATTCATCATGAGGCCTTGCTGGTGTCATAGCCTTTGGAAGAGATTATGGTGGTTCATTGGCAATACAAAGTTTTCATAAGAAGTCACTATGAAAAGCAAACCTGGCCACATTCTATCTGCTCTTTCTACCTTGTGATGTGATATCTTCCTTTCAAATGTAGTTCTGCAATTACTCACCAGACCTGGCATCATATCCTTTAACCTCCAGAACTCTGAGGTAAATTTTTCTCTTTTCTTTCTAAGTTACCCAGCCTCAGATATTTTGTTGTAACAGAAGACAGACTCATACAAATACTAGTTAAGCCTACTTAAAGAACTATTTTCCTTATAATAATTATAATTCTTGTTAAGTCCCTTGTGTTGTTCTGTGGTCATGCTATTTCTAAATATCCACAAACATACAGCTTATTTTAAAAGGGGAATTCTGGGCCGGTGAGATGGCTCAGCGGCTTAAGCGCCTGCCTTGCAAGCGCGAGGGCTCGAGTTCGACTCCCGGATCCCACATATGAAAAAGGGGCCGGTGATATCGCTCAGCGGCACGGGCGCCTCCTGGCGCGCGAGGTCCTGAGGTCGACCCCCTGGTACCCACAAAAAAAAAAATAAATAAATAAAAAAATAAAAGGGGAATTCTTAAGGGAAATTATAAGATGGAAAATAGATCGTGTTTACTAAGAATTCTTTTTAATTACACCAATTTATTTGTTCACATTACAAAAAAATCTACAAAAATTATTCTGTTATGTTTTGAAGTAATTCTACCTTGGGTGGGTACTCCACATTGATAAAACTTCTCTGGAGGATTGTTGTTAATGACACATAGGAATATACTGGCCAGATTCTTATTCAGATTTTTGTCAGTAAATCCCTTTTCTCTGAAATGATCAGAAACAATCTTGCTTTAAATCAAACCCTTTATTTTGCTGCATAGTTTTTCTCCTCTAGTATGAGTTCTGAATCTATTTTTTCCCATAAACTTCACACTTGAAAGTGTTTTTAAAGACTAGTACTGATGTTTTTTATCATCACTTAAGTGAGATCTAGCATAGTTGTATCTCACTTGATTCTGTGTGAGTCATATAAAATATACATGCAAAATGCCAGTTAAATCACAAATGATTTATACAGGGAAATCAGTATATGCTTAATTTTATATTAATGCTTTTTGAAATAATTATTTTTCTTAGCTTCATGAAATTTCTAAGACATTCAAATTTTAAGAAATGCAGCACCTCAGAGCAACACAAATGAATTATCTTAATTTTTATTGTGGGTCAGGAATTTGGTGCAGCTGAATTGGCTCATCCACTCAGGCTCTCAACATGCTGCAATGAAGGGATCAGCAGGGCTATATGTATTCTTATGTACAGTATAGAGTTTTTTCCAGAATATTCTGTGTCCAAGTATGCTCCTGTTGTTTGGGGTTTTTATTTCACTGCTAGTCTGTAGTTGAGGATGCTGGCTTCTTTACAGTCATTGGTTGCAAGCTGCTCATCTCCTGTAAACCAACCTACTTTCCCACAATACTGTTTCTAAAGTCCCATGAATCCTTTATATATGGACACTCACATTCATCAAAACAAGCAGAAGAATCTGTCGCACCTTGAGAGGACACAGTGCCTTTTTAAAGACTGCACACTCCAACCAGAATCATGTATTTTTTGACTAAGTAATGATCAACAGATTTAGGATCTTAATTAGATCTACAAAATATCTTCATCTTTACCTTATGAAAGTAACCATAAGACAAAACATTCTGTCATTATATGGATCTTGATCAAACTAAAAAAAGCAAATAAATCTATAAGGGTCATCTTAGAATTCTGCATACAACTAATTATTTCAATTATTATAAAAATATCATTATATAAAATTGAAATGTAAGACTAAATTTAAATTTAATTTAATTTAATTTTTTCTGACACATTAAAACATAAAAATATACTGATTAATGTGTACTATGATAATTTTATACATGTACACATTTTATAATGTATAAATCAAGTTAAATGTATCTGTCTCTTCAAACATTTATAATTTCTTTGATGTAAAAACATTCAAAATCAAATCTTCTATTTTTCAGAATGTAAAGTGCATTTCTGTTATATATGGACAACGCACTGTGCAATCTTGTTCTTATTTAAAAGGAGAAAACGTGCTCCATTGATGATCCCTTCCCAATCCCACTTTCCCCAGTATCCACTGCTGTGCTCTCAACTTCTATGGGATCGACTTTGAAAATTTAATTCACCACAGACATTACAGAAAAAAGTATGGCTATTTCTCAAAAACTGAAAAGTAGATTAACCCTATTATACAACAATCACACTACTGAAATCAATTTTATGAGGCGATATCTGCTCTTCAATGTTGATTGCAGCACTATTTGTAATATTTCAGAAATTTTAAAAAAAGTCTATCGACTAATGAATGGAGAAAGAAATGTGGTGCATATGGATTTTAATACTATTCCCCCCAAAATTAAATTCTTTCATTTTTGACAAAATGGGTTATATTATCAGCTTTTCTGTGACTGGCACACAATATCCCCAGCCACAGTTTAAAAGAAAGTTTTAATTTGGCTCATGGTTTCTAGTGATTCAGTCCATGCTGAATTAGTTCCAAGGAAGAAACATCTTGGCGGAAGACCATGGTGAAGCAAAGATGCAAGGTTCATGGCAGCCAGGAAGTACAGTAGGGATAAATTGTCAGAGAGGAAGGGACAAGAACCCAGACATAGACCTCCAACATCATGCTACTCAGACATACCCAGAAGTGTGCTCCCCCATTACCCTGTGTAGATAATAAAATTAATCAATTTAACTCACCACCCTATCTGTCACATGGATGGATCTGGAAATAATTATGTTAAGTGAAACAGTCTAGGCACAAAAGATAAGTACTGCATAATGTCACTGAGTGGAAATTTAATGAAAACTTAGTATTTACTAGTTTTACAGAAGTATTCATCTAGACTCACAAGGAAGACGGTAAATTTCAGTGAAAAGAAATTCCTTTTTTCAAAAATTAGGAGCTCAAATCAAATGAATGCAAAGGTCAATAGTTTTTCACAGATAGTGAATTTTTAGGTATACAAATCCAACTTTATTAATTTCTCAATTATAGATTATGAATAAAATATTAGGGTATTTAGATTCAAGGTCCATTGTGGTAATTCAGCTGTCATACTTCATATCACTTAGAGAATGCCATATCTTAAAACAAGGAGAAATTTACTCTTAGTTATCCCCCATTTTTTAAATATTAAATTATATTTGAAGTCATTTTTTCTTAATATTTAAAAAGTCTCAAATTGAACTGGTGAATTCCAAAATACAAAAAATGGAATACTTTTTGAAAGTGTTCAATGTTGTAACACTTAAATTTCCTAAAATATTATTGATGGGGAAATTATAAGTCAATTAAACCTCTATAAATAAAAAAATATTCTTTTTTTTTTGTGGGTACCGGGGGGTCGACCTCAGGACCTTGCACGCCAGCAGGCGCCTGTGCCACTGAGCGATATCACCGGCCCCTTTTCCGTATGTGGGTTCCGGGCGTCGAAGTCGGGCCCTCGCGCTTGACGGGCAGGCGCTCAAGCCGCTGAGCCATCTCACCGGCCCCCCCAAAAAAAATATTCTTTATGGTACAATGTTCTAGTTGCAGATTGCATCATTATTAGATTTTAGGACATTTAAAAAGATGAATTTATTTTCCCTTATTTTGTAGATTTCCTTCTCCTAAATATTTTTATTTTTAATTTTGGAGATATAACCTCTATCTATACCTCTATGACTTTAAGTCTAAAGGTCTTAACAGTAAATAATGAGAATCACTTAAAATAAAAACAAAATCTATTATCAAAATCTGAAGTAATATGCAGAATATCAATATTGCATAGCTAAAAAACATTTTAAGTTGTATTTAAGTTACAGTTTGTATTTAAGCTAATTAAGCCTGCTAAGTTAATGACTACTTCATCAAATCAAAAAAATAAAATAAAATAAAAATTGAAAAGAAAAGTGATTGGAATTCTTTGCATGAAAGTTCAGCTGGTATCTAGGACTCCCCAAAATTTCAGCCCCTGAATCAAAGAGAGGTCCCTCTCAAAATTCAGGATGAAACCCCCAGAAATTATTTTTTTTATTCTTATAGGATTTTTTTCACTAATTTCATTTGCTTCACCATGTAAACATCATCTTTCTTAAATTTCTTATTATTAAAACATTATGTGTCAACTCATTTTTATCCACCAGGTACAGACTAGTTTTAGTTTTCGTTACAGCAAAATTAATTGAATGTCTGTTGATTTTTCAATCTCTCTACCTATTGTCTATACTATCTGTTTTATTCCTACAGCTAATTTATGGGGTAATTTTCAATTTTCCATATAACTTGAATCATCAGTTTTAATTGTTATAGTTGAGTCTATCCTGTTACATTTTCTTATCTTTGTTTCCAAAATTATCAGTTCTGGTTTTCTTTCACCTGAGTGGCTTTTCTTTGTCTCCTTTATTATTTTCTCATCTTTCATCAGACATTTATATGTTGGCAAATAGGGAACCTCTGTTTACAAAAGGGAACAATGTGATCCATTGGCCTCATGGATATAAATGTCTTATATCATGATGACTACTAAATTTATAGCTTCACCATAGTCTTTATAACACCAGAAACCTGTTGTGCATAAGCTATTGCTAATAGTCACTCTCATATAGTGTTTCCAAAACTGACACTATAATCTTCATTCTCACAGTGGGTGCATTTTTTCTTTTTATTTGTGTAACGCTGTTAAAATCATATCCCAAGATAGATACCTGATGAAATTATTTTATTTAAAGCATGATCCCATTGAGCATGCATGTGGAACAGGACTGCCTATCTTTCAGCAGAGTGTTAGCTAAAGCAGTATTGGGAGGACAGCGTTCTGTTAGACCCTTGCAGTCCCCCCAACTTGCACTATGTTCTTGGGGCAGTAACATCATGCTAGATACTGGCTGTTCTCCATAGGTTTTATCATCATTTTATTTGGAACTTGAATGTGTCCTCTGTGATAAATGTTCTTTGATAGGTAGTAACCTACACCATAAGCACACACTCATTTTCTCACAAGATCCTATCTACATTTTCCTCCCTCTGACTTCTTTGTCTCTGATCACTAAGTCATACTCCTTCTATATCCTTGGCTAAATAGCTTTGGCATTTACCACTCCTAAATTCTCTGTGTTTACTCTTATTAAAACATTCTAAAGTCATAATAATGGAATCTTTCTTTACACTGCCCACAGCATGTGTTTTATGTCACACCTAAAAGAATTTTTAACTCAATGTCAATCTATTTAAAATCAGCTTCTGTGTAATTTTTAAGTCTTTTCAGTCAGCAGTATACATTTTTCTCCTCCTTCTGTTGATCTTTCAAGGCTCCATGAAGCCATAGATTTGAGGAGGAGCAGTGGTGTCAATAGAGCAGAGATAAATGCCACAGGAATCCAGGACTCCTGATCGTGTAATTTAATTGAGTCATGTGATCTGGATACATCTGATCTTGACTGTATCATTTCATAAGATGAATTGCTGCTGTGATTTCCTGACCTTATGCCACAATAGATCTGATAATATACTTCTCATGGTGGGCAGCTTTATGTCTCCTGTGGTCAAGTGCTCACTTTCTATTACAGTCCAGAAATGAACCAGGGAATAGTTATGAAATGCAGCTTGTTTCTCTGTCACAATAAAAATATGACTTTTCTCTGAATAATATCTCTCCTGAATCTCTTCTGGGTCCTTCCAGAAACTTTGATTCGGTATTCTTGTTCAATGCAAATATGGAGGCAGAAATGTCTTATAGACAAAACACATCTGAATTGTAAGAACTACTATATGCATTCAGTAGTTAAAACAGTACATATTTTGCTTTGAGATCTATTCAAAATTGACAGACTTCATTAAAATGTACTGTAGATAGTATACACAATAAAGGTATATATTCATTCATTAGTACTGAAAGATTTTCTTAGTGATTAGATGTGTAAGGCACACAACTCAAACTTTCTCTAAGAGGAAATGTTACAAAATACCCCAAATCCTAGGTCCTTTAAATTATTCACCAATTAGCAAGGGAAATTTCTTTTTCTACTCTTGTCTAGCATGTCTTTTATATTTGCCACATCATGTTTGCTAGTTCCAATTATCATGAAGATATTATAATGAGATATGTGGATATTTTGCAGAATGTCAAAATTTAAGGACCCATCATTTTGAACAGGAAATGGAGCTCAAGTGGTGATACAGGTGATGGGGAGTGGATGATAATAGCTAGGTGAATGGCAATAGCCCTATGGCACAATCATGAATGTCTGATGCTTTCTTTACCACATAAAAGTGACACAAACCAAACCAGTAGTAATGTTGATTTGGAATCCTGCTCTGAATGTGGTATCTCACTGAAGTACTTATATTGTGTGTACAAGAATTTGACAGCTGAACAGAACAGGATATAATAGGATCTACCACAATGAAACTTAATTTTGTGATTGTCATGCTAACGTGATTTATGAGATTTAACTCTCGTTGGAGTGAAAGTATTGATAATCCAGCTCAGCCCATCCTACTTTAAGAACTTCTCAGAGCTGAGAACTAACGTCCGGATTCTGACAGCTATTACATATATCTGTGCCAGTTGTTTATTTGGAACTGAATTATAAACTCAGCAAGACTCACTCACTCCTTGGACTCACAGGACTCACAGCAAGATAAACTTTGTTCAAATGCCATTGCGCACCTATGATCTACTTATACTTATTTTAACTGGAAGTTTCTGATAGGATTTTGGGGGTAACGTACTATTATTATGAACTGAGGGTCTACATAAAACAATCATATAAAAAATTGGTGTTTGATTTTTTTTAGTCTAGAGTTCTTGGAAAATGGCTAAAGATCTTCCCAAGGAAGATAATGAGATTTTTTTTTATAAAAACACATATGGTGGTGTTATGTAGTCTTTCCTCAAAGGACAAGTTATTACCTTCAAATCTTTGACCAAAATTTGTTTTAATTCAAATTTCTTACTATTTCTGTCCTATAACTGCAGATCCAACAAGTGGATTACTGTCTCTTGCTAACCTCCCTCCCACCACATTGTCCTCATCCAGTTGATTGAACAAGGCAGACAAAAGATTACCTTAAGTTTCAGGTACTGCCCATTTCTTCTTCACTGAATTTTCATCCTAAAAACATTAACATGCTTGTCCTTCTTGGTCCTGTGAAATTATGCTTCAAATATTATTTTCTAATCATCCCAATTCTGGTTATTCTATGATAGTACTCCACAATCTTTATGGCACCAGGCTTCAGTTTGTGGAAGACAATTTTTCATAGACTAGGAGGTGGTTGGGTTGTGGTTTGAAATTAGACTGTATGCATTCATTAGTTAAAAAAAGTACTACTTTACTTTGAGATATATTCAAAATTGACAGACTTCAATAAAAATACTGTAGATAATATGCACAACAATGGTTTGTACTCCTTCATTAGCACAACCTAGCTCCCTCATATGTTCAGTTCAGGGTAGGGTTTACACTCCTCTGAGAATCTAATGCTGCTACTGACCTGACAAGAGGTGGGTCACAAGTGGTAATGCAAGTTATGGGGACTGGCTGTAAACAAAAGTGAAGTTTGGCTGACTTGTCCTCTGTCTCTTCCTGCAGTGCAGCCCAGTTCCTAAAAGATGAAGGATCAGTATGTATATGTGGCCTTGAGTTGGGGACCCTTGCATATGAAACTGACAACTTGTCACCATGTAAATGTCATCCCTGAACTTTATAATCTAAAAACCTATTTTCTCCACAGCAATTATCACATAACTGTGCTTTAATTGTATGCTCATATAGTAGCTTTAATTTTAATTGTGTATACTTCTTGTGATGAAAGGCTCCAGGAAAGTATGAAGATGTTTTGTATCAGGAGATAAGAAAAAAGCCTGAGGGCATTTCAGAGATCTGTATGTCCACCCCATCCATCATAGGCTCAAAGCTATAGAAATGAAAGTTTATTTGAAAAAATTTTTCACTGCAAAGTCATTTCAGAAGAGAGCTCCAGATGCCTTGCAAGCCCAAGACTGCCTTGAGATTCACCTCCCTGTGTCTAGCCAGTGTTATGGTTTAGAGCAAGAATGTACCCAAAGGACGCATCTACTCCTAGGTGGGACTTATGGGAAGTGATTGAGCCATGGAAGCACTATAGTTGACTTGCTATTAGGAGGTGGGGCCTGGTCTGTTGAGACTGTCACTGGGGCATGAGTTAAAAGATGGATCTCTTTTCTTGTCTTCTTCCTTTTCTCTCTTCATCCTGGCTACCATGATATGATCATCTTTCCTCTGCCCAGGACCTTACAATATGCAGTTTGTTCCTACCATGGAGTCAGATGACTACAGACTATAAAAGCGAGCCAAAATAAAATCCTCCTTTAAGTTCTGGGTGCTTGGTCCCAGTGACAAAGAAAGTGAATAAGACACATTTTGCTACCAGAGAAGTGGATAATTAACATGTGGTTCAGAAGCCTTTGGAACTGGTTCAGTGGAAGACTTTGGAAATGTTTGAAGATATCAGCTAGAGAAGCTTTAGAATTTTGTAAGCTAAGATTGATGAGAGATTTTAGTCACAGCTAAGAAGAACAGATGTATGAATTTGCTTCATAATTCAATAAAAATTTCTTAAATTATTGTCTTAATTATTTTTTCTGGTTCATCTACTGCCATAAATAGAATTAGCTAAAACTGAGAAAAACTTTCCTTCACATATCAGATCTAGATTTGTCCTCTTTTGCTCTTTATCACAATCTCTTTGATAAACAACAGCATGTTTAAATGTGACCAGGTCTTTAAAATTCTTCCTATGCAGAAACACTGTGGAGGTTATACACATATAGCTTTGCCTGCACACAAACTATAATGATACACTGTTATGAATATCTATTTTATCTCATTAAAGATCCTATTTTAACCATATGACTCCTGAAAACCAGGTTCCTGACCCTAAGGTAATAAAGCCATGTTATCTTTTTGCTTCCATGTCTTTACTTTTTTAGAAAACCAACCACAAATTTTCAAAACGAAGTCACAGAAATCTATGCACTTAAATTTATAGAAACATTAATTCTGTCATCTTCTTTCCCATCCAAAGATACCTGTTTTCTTATGTTTATTTTTCATTTTAATTTTTTTAAGAGCAGGGGATTAGATTAATCTAGGCTATGGTTGTGTATGATTTTTATATAGCATTATTAATTATTTAAAAAGCAACAACTTTTTCCTGTAAGCATTAGTTTTGGTAAGAAAATTACTCAGGAGTATACTAGTATTTTTGTTCTGTTTTATTTTGCTTGTGGTACTGTGGATTGATCACAAGGCTGTTGCACTACGTACATCTTCAGTTCCTTCTAGTCTTTTCTTATTAAAATTTGAGACATGGTTTTGCTAAATCACTAAGTTGTCTAAGCTGTGCTCAACACTGGAATCCTCTGGCCTCAGGCTCTCAGAGTGCTGTGATTACTGACATGCACCCTTGCCCAGCTCCTAACATGAACATTAAAATAAATGGTCTAATACTGAAGACAGTGTTACTACACTCCTGTGTCTCTACTTCTAGACCAATTATAACTAGTCACACCCACAAGAGATTGCTTCAAAATACAGTACTTGAAACCAGAAGAATGCTGGGATGATAGCCCATGACTTCAAAGAACTGAATTAGCACTTAGGTCAGAATGATTTCTGCCACTTTTTACATAAGTGATCTTGAGAAGTTAGTTGACTTTTGTAATTCATATTTTCCTCAGTTTTAATGTGGTGCTAATGAAGCCCTGCTGGCTTAAATATAGCTAAAATTAAATAATTTAAGCTATCTAAAGTGCCTGGAACAAAGAAGATATTTAACCACTTAAAAAAAACAGATTCAACTGTTTCATACAGAATTGACTTAACACTGAAAAACTTCAACAGCCTCCTACTTCTTTGGGTAGCATTTCTCTTTCTGTCATGGTCAAGAATGACACACTAGTGATGACTCAGTATCTCAAATTATATAACTCATATAAAAATGTGCATTTGTCATTTTATTAAAGAGTTGAGTCAAAAGCATTGTCTCACTCTTGTAAGATTTAATTCTAACAGGAAATCCATTTTTGAAGTAATTCATAGCAGAGTATGTTTTTCAGGACATTCTTTGCCTTTATGTCCATTGAGAGGCAATGACTGGCAAGTGCAAAGGGTGTACGTTCCTCTGAGTTTCAAGAGGTTATCTTTCAGTTGCTTTTATGCTTTGTAAAATGTTGATAACAACCTGTCAGCATTGCTGTTTGTACACTGAATTTTCACTGGGCAAGCCACATACAGATTGTGTAAAGGAAGGGCTTTAGACACTACCTCACTGCCATTTGAACAAATTGCTGTTACTTTCGGGGAAAAAAAGTCAAATGTATTGCATTACCAATATTTTGAAATGTTGCCACTTTTTAAAATTCTAGCTTTGATAAGTTAACTTCTTAATAAACACAGGAAGTGTTGGAGTTAAACAAACATAAAAATAGCCTGTTTTATATCTTGAAAGTGTGCATTTTGCAGGGGAAAATCAAAATGTTTTATAAACAGAAAGAAGTATTAAATATTATATTACTCTTTTAAATAAATAGAAAAGTTGAACTTAAAATACTCCTATTTAAAAAAATTAAAATACTCCTATGAAAGCATATAATTTGAAAAATAATGAAAAAATACATTCTTATATATGTCATAAATACTGTTGTACTCTTAATGGTGATTGTCCTCAAATATTAAATTAGAAAGAGGAAAAGCTATGTACACTGAAAGAAAAACAATAACCTTTAAACCTTGGTCACTAGAAGCAGTCACCACTACATAATAGTTAAGAAAACTGGGAGGAAATATGAGATTTTAAAAAAGCCAACACCATTGAGACCAATAATTTGAAGCATGTGAGAACAAGTATCTGAAAGCACACAAAAGAGATAAAGCTTTTGTTTGAAAAGAACTAAATCTCTCAATCTTATCGTGTAGCTAGCAGTTTCTTTGTGTAGTGTAGGAGTACATAATGTTTTAGAATCAGTAAAGCAATGGAAATGTAAAATTGTCCTTTTGGATTTCCGGGAAAGTATTATTCCTGATGTGCACCGTAAAATTACCTTAATCATTATCATTCAATGACTATATATAGATCACTCACATAAAATCTTTCTGGGTATGTCAAACTGAAAACCATTTTAGAAATATCACATGAGTCTATTAACATCAAGAAAAACGGTACTTACACACTTTATTTTTCTTTATACCCATCTACCTCTTCAGTAATTTTCTCTCTCTGATGAATTGCTTTTCTTATTGAGCCAGTGATTCTCCTATCATCTTTCTGTAATGCTCTAATATATGTACACCACTCTGAGATTATCAAGAGCACAACTGTGATTTTAAAATAATATCTGTGCTGTCTTCACAGATTTTAAAACAGCATTCTCACTGAAAGAACATTTTCTCTGCATTAACATATGATTCACATTTGGATTTTACTGATATTCTCAAGCTCTTATTGTAGCTACGTAAGCTGGTTCCAAGCATCTTCTCATGAATCCCGCCTATGCCACTCTTTAAAGCACTGACCTCAGTTTTTAGTATTTTTGTTAGTGTCCATGAATAGACTACACATTTCAAGTGAAGGAATCCTCAAAAAGATGAAGTATTGATAGAAAATGTCTTAGATGAAGTTTACTATTTCTTTTATTAATATATTCCATAGTCTGTATAGGAAAATTTTTGAATATTTAAAATAGATTTTTAATTAAAATATTACCATAATATTTCCACATTTTTATTGAAGAATGATTCTTTAAGAAATTATTTTATAAACTGTCACTTTAAACTAACTCCAAAAAAGCATTCAAAATATTTGGATTATACTTTTTTCAATTCCTGCTCTTCTGACATGTTATCAAGCACTGGTGTAAAAAGTAAACAGACAAAAACTAAGCCTTCAACATTCAAGAAAAATGTTCATCAAACATATAAACTTTAAAAAATCATCTTTTCTTAAAAATGGATAAGCAATCAAGAAAATCAGAAAATTAAAGAATTAATAGTCCACAACAAATTTCTCCAAGGAAAATAGCAGACAAATAAAATGGAAACTTATTTCCTTTAGTTACACATGTATATATAAAGCAGTTGTAATTTATTAGACAATTGATATATTGGATATTATTATGGATACTTAGATTAGAATTCCTCAAATTTTACTGAGTGACTATGTCAGATATTATGTTAAATACTTATAAAACCAAATAAAACAGATGATTTCAAACTCAATGCTCATTAAAATACAATCAGCAAGACAGACACACCTGCACAGGCAATCTTGGGATAACCTGTAATGTAAAATGTGAAAGGTGCTGTCTGAGCATGTGGAGGGGCACATCAGGTTTGAAAGGTAAACATCAGGTAAAATAAAAATAAAGAGTTGTCAATAATCAAGACAAGAAGAAAATATCCTGGATAGTGGAAAATATATAGAAGAGGTGAGAAGTTTTATGAAAGTTTTCAAATTTTACCTCATTTGCAAGCTAATAAATTACCTAGCTAAGGTTTTTCAAATGTTGAAAAGCTACATATAACTACTAGTTTTGAGGGAAAAAAGGGAAATTACTGCAGCACAGCAATCACCATGGGCTTAGTGTCCATGCTTTCCAACTTTATTGGCTAAAGCCCCTGGGGAGGAAGAGGAGGCTTGGAACTGGCCCCACCCTTGTTGCACATGCAGCAGAGATGTGGGAGAACTGAGAAACTCCATGCTAAGAGAACTTCATAGGGGGCTATGAATAATTTGCCCACTTTTACCTCATCAAAAGACATAATGGTGATTATATTGAATCACAAACATAACTGCCCTCTGCTCTAGAAGCAGGCACTGCATCTTTCACAACTGTTTGGTACAGCAAGAGTTTCAAAAAGCTACTGAAACATGAATGGAGGTGAAAGCAGTTGTTTGAAAGATGCTTGGAAACTGGAAGACCAAACTTTGGTAAATTTATATAATATCAGAAGTGTCTTCCCCAAGGGAAGAATGAAATATTTCATCTATGACTATATCTCAATGTATCCCTTTGGGCTATGGCCTGGAGAATAGTGCTTTCAAGGTTGCCCCAAATTCTTCCACTGTTAGAATCTGTAGAGGTTTTGGATTTCTCCTGAGATACAGTTTTATAATTTACATTTTCCCCAGGAAATTGTCTCTTTCAATGAGGTATTAAAATTCACTTGCATAAGGTTTTATAAATGTTTTAATGGTACTTTTAATTTCCTCTTTCAGGGAATATAATTCCCCTTTCATTTCTAAATTTGTGTATTTTTACCTACTTTTCTTTCATAGGTTTTGAATATTTTATTTTCAAAAAGAACATTTATAGTTTTGCAAGCAATTCTGATATTCATTATTTTTGATTTTTCAAGCAGTATGTTCTGATTTCATTTTTATTTAGACTTCCACAGGCTTGTTGTTTTCACTATGTGGTATAGATGCTTACAGAATTTATTTAGCCATTGGTAACCCTGTCTCTTTCTTTTATCAGTAATGTTAACATAATGGTACTTTGTTTTATTTTTTCCTAACTAGCATCAGAGTTTTCTCAAATATGTTCTATTTGAAATAAAACATTCTCTTTCTCCACTGACTTACCTGATGCTATCCCACTTTCTCTCTCCTTCCATTTCTCCCTCCCACCTTCCTTTTTTCCCTCCCTACCTCATTCCCTCTCTTCCTAACTTCTTTCCTTTTCTTTCTTTCTATTTCTTTCTTTCTTTCTTTCTTTCTTTCTTTCTTTCTTTCTTTCTTTCTTTCTTTCTTTCTTTCTTTCTTTCTTTCTTACTTTCTTACTTTCTTCCCTTTCCAAGAAGCCTAATAGACAGTGCTTTATTCTTAGTCTTTAACCTGTTTCCTATCCTGTAACCCATTTCTTTTTTAGTCTTCAAATTAGTGCTTTCAAATCTGTCTTCTATATAATACACTCTTGAAATCTATGAAAGTCCCTCCTATATCTTTTATCATTATTCTTATTAATATAATATTTCCATGCCCAACTCTGATAGACCTAATAAAATTTCAAAACTGAAATCTTTCCATTTCTCAGCAAGTTCTGCACACTGACTTCTTAGACTTCAATGTGTTGTTAGTTTAAGACTCCTATCACCAGTTAAAAGCATTCAATGCCAAAAATATGATCAAAAATTAATATAAAATCTCCACTGATGTCCCTTGAAACTTCAGATACAACTTATCAAAAATGAATTTATGATTTCTATCATTCCTGTACATTCAAATGTATTGTTCTTCGGTGTTCTCTACCTCACAGTATAGAAATAACCAAACATCTATCTAGTTCCAAGATCAAAGCACAGAGATCTTTATTATTTTTACTTATTTCAAGTGGCATTTCCCATCTGTCACTACACTGTGAATTTTATTGCCTGATTTCATCACTTTTTCTCAGTTTTCAGTAAGATGTCCATATCCAAACCATAACAACTTAACTAGATGGATTGAAATTCTTTTCTTCACTTTCTACTTTCAACCAAATATGGATCCACTGTCCATTTCTCAAACTTTAGCGATGTGATCATTTTAAAATTTGCAGTTTGCTGAGCATGTTCATAAATGACTGTGATCCCAGAACTCAGGAGTCTGAGGCAGGAGTATTGCTTACTGTTTGAGGCTAGCCTGGGCTAAATAATGAATTCAAAGCCAAGGTCAACCTGAATTATAGTGAGACCCTGTTTCTAAAACAAAAACAAACCAAAAATCCTTGCAGCTCAGAATGATTGTTTCCTCAATGGGTATAAACATTTTATGAGGAAGGGGAACATATATATTCACCCAGCATCAAGTATGTTGAATTTATTTGAAAAAAATTCCCTTAAAAATACTGAGAGCTCTGTAGTTTCATCAGTAAGTTTGATTAAATAGATAAGCAAAAAATTATATTAAACTTATAGAAACTCATGGAACTTAAACTTATAAAAACTTATGGAATTTTTTTTTTGTGGGTACCGGGTGTCGACCTTAGGACCTCATGCACCAGCATGCACCCATGCTGCTGAGAGATATCAATGGCCCCTTTTTCATATGTGGGTTCCAGGACTCAAACTCGGGCCCTCACTCTTGCCAGGCAGGCACTTATGCCACTGAGTCATCTCACCAGCCCTGGAAATTTAAATAAAATGAGGGAACACTCTTCATCTCAACTTACAAGATCATCTCTGCATAAATATTTCAGCCAATTTCATTTGCAGGCATTGATGTAAAATTTTAAATCAAATGTTTATAAAGTTAATAAACAGTATATTCAAAAGTAGTATACAACTGTCTTAATGTATGTCTTTGAAAAATTCATATTGACTCAGAAAAAAGGAGATAAATTACATAATCATTTCAAGATATGCTTATAAAGTTATTGACAATAATTAAAACCTATTATTGTAAGTTTTATTTTAGGACAATTATAGATAAAAGCAAAATCTTCAAATAATCTATGATAAACCTTATAATTATTTTTAAATTATGAAGTATTTTTCTTTTGAAAGAGTGAAGGTATGTTCTTTCCTGATTTCTGCTCAACACTGTACTAGAAATTCTACCTAGGTATAATGGGTATGAAAACCAATGTAAAGCTTCAGAAATTTGAAAGGAAGTATGTAATTATTTATTCCAAATGATGATAGTGTGTACTTACTGCAAGTCTTATTCATTTCAAATATGTTTTACTATTATGAATGATTCTATATAAATATTTATATATATAGTCATGTATCTGAATATATGTGTATGTATGCATATGTTCATATGAAATACATAGCATGCAGTAAACTTATGTAACAGTTATTTCATCTAAGAAAAATAACAAACCTTGAGTAAGCTATGCTTTTTCAATTATAAGTTCTCAATCACAATGCTGTCTCATTTTGCAAATATATCCAATAATTTTTAAAAGCATTCGTTCAAAAACATTTTGTGTCACCTAAACCTAAGTCAGCAGGGACTTACCCCAACTTCTGAACTACTAGAATACATGAGTGATCACTTTCTTGTTGATAACAACACCACAGCAATAATAGTTCAAGTTACATCGCAATATTAATGCTAAGAGGGGCTATACAGTAGATAGGATTTAGGTAAAGGGAAACAAAGCAAATTTTCATCATAGACCTGGGTTAGTCAATAGCAATAGGTATATCTGAGTAGCTGTTCAAGCAGGTGAAAGAACTATTGATGCAAACTCTGTTTTGAGATACGAGTCATGAATAGACATGATCTTTGGGACATGGATATAGCTCAGCGGCATAAATGCCTGCCTGGCAAGTGTGAGGTCCTGAGACTTACTCCCGGTACCCGCATTAAAAAAAAAATAGAGATGATCTTTGTCATTAGCCATTGTTATGGCTTGTTTCTAGATGTCCTACCAAAGCCTCATGCAGTCATAGTTGGGCCTTTTTCAGAGGTGACTGGACCTAGACTGTGTGACACCAGAATTGATTCATGGAACAACACTAGGATCAAGGGCACTAGGCTTAAGGATGTGAGTGCTACCCTCTCTAAGTAATAAGGATAAAGTAACTGTGGTCATTCCTTATTTGCTTTGCTACATTCTGTGCACCAGGAATTGTTTCTCCTTTCCAATGCTTGTCTGCAAAGTCACCCTGCCTTGGATCCAGCTGACTATGGACTGAAACCTCCACAAGATGTGAGCCAACTAAACCTTTACTCCCTTAAATTTGGGCATTGGGTATTTTGTGTCAGCAATGAGAAAAGAAACTACAACAGGCACCCTTTGTTTAAAAGTGGAAAATGAACTCCTTATGTCAAATATTCAGGTCACCAAAACTATGTAGCAAGATTAACAGTGATCACTACTTTCTTTAACTTAACTAGGACATTTAGTTAAGAAGATAGATGAATGGAAATGTAAAAAAAGGGTGAAAAAATGGCTATATTCTTGTATTCATAGCAAAAGTAAAATTGAGAGGCAAGATATGCCATGTGAAATAATTTATTAGGAAATATATAAGCAAATCCCATCTATGTAGAAAGATAGGCAGAGACAAATCTAAGAATATAGAGATTTTGCATCAAAAGTTAAAATTGAATGTGAAAGATTCAAAATTTCTTTGAATATTTATAAACCAAATCATCAAAGTTAGATTTCTATGCTTTGAGATTTTTCCAAAAAGATATTTTAAAATCAGCTTAAATAAATACATAACTCTGAATGTATCTGACAACTCTTTCAATAGAAGTTTTTTTTTTTTGTGGGTACCGGGGGGTCGACCTCAAGACCTCGCGCGCCAGCAGGCACCCGTGCCACTGAGCGATATCACCGGCCCCTTTTTCATATGTGCGTTCCGGGAGTCGAACTTGGGCCCTCGCGCTTGCAGGGCAGGCGCTTAAGCCGCTGAGCCATCTCACCGGCCCTCAATAGAAGTTTTAAAACTGGAAATATAGTAGAAATATTAAAAATATTTAAAATATTTACACACAATAGTATTCAAAGCATTTATAAAATCATCAAGTCTAGCATAGTAGTGTCTGGACTTAACTCCATTCTATTCCATTTATTAATTTTATTTTCTATACCTTAGTTTCTGATTGGTAAAATAGAGTCTAAAAACAGTACTCTCTCCCACACTGATTGTTGAGAAATAAGGCCTTAGTAATTAAAACTGTGACCAGATCATGAAGCCAATAGTCCCCAACTGTGAACTGTATTTTCTTAATGTAGAAATTAACTACAGTGAAAAATCTTTTTTTCCACTCAAGTTGGAATGCTTAATACTGTTGATAGTCTAAGTTAAGTTAAAGATACATGTGGCAGTTAAGTTGTGTTGTCAATTTGATTAGCTTGGGAGCTGCCTGAGGATTAGTAAGCAAAGTTTTGGATGTGTAAAAGTGTGTGGTGGAGGCATGAAAAAGCTCTCAAACCAAGGGTACAAGGTGTGAGGTTGTTGCTGGGAATATACCTGACCATGTGATTCAGAACATTTTGCACTATCTTGTGAGGAGTGTTTGGGAAGATTTGGAGATGTGAGCTGCGGATGACCCCGAATGCTAGAAGAGGACCCTGATGGGCAAATCTGGTGGAAGCTCAGAGCACTAGAAGGCTGACTAAAATGCAGACAGAAAAAGTCAAGGGTGTGCAATTTCAGATGGGACTTTACTAGGCATTGGATTAGAGGATACGTGTGTTACACTTTGGCAAACAAACTTACAGTACTTGGGCTTGGATTTTAGCAATGCTCTCGCTACTGAGACTTTTAAGGAGATTATTGTGTTTCTGTTTTACATGGCACAGTTGTATCATTAGGCAGAGTTAAGAGTTTATGCTTATTTCGATATTAACTATGGTATTATATAAGATCATATCTTTGGCATCAAATTTCACAAGAAAATCTAATTCTGAGTGCTTTAAAAATGGGTACTTTTTATTCAATTTGGCTAACTTTGTGTATGAGCATGTGTGTGCATGTGGATGCATGCAGGATTCAGTAAACATATCAAGACTAATGTAAAAAATATTGATTCATATGCTTTTTTATATTAGTATTATATTAGTATTTATATTAGTATTATAAGTTCATGTACTGATTTTGTACTGCAATAATAAGAAAATGAATAGATTCTAGAAACGCTCAGTATAACTCTCACATCACTCTCACAGTAATAAATTAATCCAGTTATCATGTTTATCTACCTATGTAACATACATAAAAACATGGGTAAATTCTCAGTATATCCATAATAATAACTTGGAGTAAAATAGAAACATGAAAGAAAAACATTATAATTCTACTGTTGAAGGATACCGTTATTAAAATGCTATTTATGATTTTTCTTTTTTTTTCTTGGTACTGGGAATCAAACTCAGGACCTCATGCTTGCCAGGCAGATGCCCTGCTGCTGAGCTATACCCCCAGTCCTTTTTTTTATTTTCTAAAATATATACATCATTTCTCCATCATGTCATTTTACTTTCTCTCTGTCTCCAACAATGTATAAATAATTATCTTAACTAAAATATTAGTAATGCTAAAATTCAAAAGAATCTATATGTGTGTGTGTGTGTGTGTGTATTTGTGCACCTACCTATTTATGTCCACCAAATGTGTAGAAGCTCTAGGAAGAATCCTTAAAAAATAAATGTAGTACCCTCCAAAATGCTACCCATGCATTACTCTATCTTAATCATGTCATCTTGAGCCACAAAGATGAAGGACACATCTGATATACTCATCTTTGGACTCTGAACACATTACTGCTCTTGTAATTATTTCTGTTCTTCTCCTTTGTTGCTTAAAATGAAGAATATATTATCTAATACTCATCACAGTATTCAATAATACTATGTGATATAATATTAAAGTCTCATCATAATGAAATTTTTATTTCATTAACAAAATATTTCCTTATATAATTCCAAATGTGAATTAATGAACTAATTATTTTTAAACTACATTTTTTCCAAATATTTTTACTTTTTACTTTATATTTGTTTAATAATTGTAGTCACATTTAATTCATAGATTCTGTCCATTATAATTATAAAAATAATATTATGACTGACCAGTTATGTCTATTTTAATGTTACTTTTACAGCTGTGCTAATATGCATTTCTAGCTTGTTGAACTGCTTGTCTTTTCTCTTATGGAGATAAAACTCAAAACCACCTCAGTTGCCCAAATATACCTACACACACAAAATACAAAAGAGCTTTCATTCTATGTGGGATTTGTATTTTTAGGGAATGCATTTTGCCATTCAAATATTATGACAACTATAACATTTTTATAATACCTTACTTTGTTTCCTTCTTCAAATCATAATTATCAACTTCTTTCATATAAAAGCTCTAAACCATATACTATATTCATTGTCAAAGGGCTCTCTAATAAAAATCAATAATCTAAGAATAGCAATCAAAATAGAAATATAAAAGCTTATGTATTTCAATAAATATTCTTCAGAATCAGGTCTGATTAAATAATAATAAACATCATTGATCATTTGAATCATAATGGATTTTGAAATTGTTTGAATTAAGTTATTAACATTGTAAATGACATAAATCCAAGTGACTATTTTGTCAATTAATTCCTCACCATTAAGAAAATCACTCCTACTCAAATACTAAGATTATTTAATAGATATAATGCCATCTCTCAAAAATCTTTAGAGGCACAATTAGTTTCTAATCAGAATTGTCATTAAACATCTTTAACAGTGATTTATTTTTCACTATCTCATGATGTCATCTTCCCAACATTTAGATTATAAAGACTTTCAATTATCATAAAGGTTTCAGTGAACTCATACTTAATGTTCAATTATTACAAACCATATTAAACCCATATAGAAGCTAATTATAAGAAGGCATGACTATCCACAGTGAATGCAAATAATATCACCGGTTCATGTCCTCACAGTAAGTTTTTGTTAAACACTTACAATAAATAACTAAATAGTGTTTAAAAGTGTTATTATGAAAATGTGCTTATGAAAAAAATCATCTGTGTTATCACATTCCAAGCAAACATCCTACATTTTTATATCATTCTGCGATGCATTTTTCTAAATTATATGTTTTTTCCAAAATATTTTTGTAACATTGAAAATTGTGGATATTATGTGCTTTGTGCTATAAATAAAAAGAATATCTGCTTAACTGGAGTTGGGAGAGCAATTAAATTGGTATTTTTTATAGATTGGAGAATATAAAAATTGTATTTTACGAAGAAGAAATATTATAATCAAAGTGTTTTCATTTTAATTGCAGTGCTAAAATTCCAATTTATATAAATGATACAGTGAGAAAAGATCATTGTGAGATGTAGTTGAAAATACATATATGTGCCAGCTTTGTAAAAAAGGGCAAGCCATTTTAACCTTTTAGACTTAAGTATTAAGATACAAGTCATATCCATACTTAAAACTTTGTAAGTGCACATGTTATATGCAATTTAACAAATTAATGAAGAAAATGAACAAGGTAAAGTAATAAGTAACAAAACATTCAAATGTCAAATTTTCCCAGACAGCTGGCATGGTGGAACAGGACTGTACTTCTAGCTCTTTGGCAGGCTGAGGCCATGGGGTTGAAAGATATAAATAAACACTGGAAATTTAGCAACTTGGATTGACCATATCAAAACAAAATGAAGTTTGGGGATGTAGCTCAGTGTGAAGGCACTATGCTCAGTCCTCTGTAACAGAAAAAAATCCCATAATCTCTTTAATAAAAGTTCAAAATGTTCTAAAATTAGCCCTAGAAAAACAACTGCTATACATGAAAGTATTTTCTTTAAAAGTTTCAAAACTTATACCATGAAAGATACATTTTAACTTAAAATTTTTGTAATACAAAAGTACTTATATAATGCATACATAGTTTAAAACATTGTTAGTCAAACTTTTAACTGCTTCACTTTTACTATTATCATTTTAAAAATATAAATTAGTTTTTTTTAAAGTAGTCATATTTCTATCTTTCTAGTATCTGATTAGAACATTTTAAAAAATTGTCAGTATGTACATATTTGCAATTTCATCATGGGTGTTGGTATATGTACATAACATATTTTGGTTAATTTTTTAACTCTTGAATTGTAAAGTAAATCCTACAATATTTCAATGGATAAGTGATATGGAAATATTTAATTTCAAAAATAAGAAGTATATTACATTAAGAATGGGAAGAATAGATTTATATTTTATTAAGCATTGCCAGCCTCAAATTCATACTTGTTTATTATGCATTTCAAATAACACCTTCAAAAATATATTTTTAATACCAAAGAAAACTAAAAATATGGAGAAGAATTTCAGGGGTGAACGGAAGCACAATGAAGGTAGTGACTAATTATAAATCATTATTTGAACATAACTAAAATAAAGCATATATAAAAATCTTAAAATGGTGTTTAGAAAGATAAAGTTTAGCTGGTTGTGGTGCCCAACAGCTGTAATTCCAAGTACTACTCAGGAAGCTGCAGCAAGAGGATTATAAATTCAACATCAGCCTGTGCAATATAGTGATATTTTGTATGAAAGAAAAAAGAAGGAGAAGGAGAAGAAGGAGAAGAAGAAGAAAGAAAGGTGAAGGAGAAGTGGGAAAAGGGATGATAAAGGGCTAGGGATGTAGATCAGTGGTAAAGCTCCCATGAGTTGAATTCCTGGCACCTCAACATAAAGACCCATTTTAGATTTGTCCTACCCCTCAAAAGTTGTAATTTATACTTTTTATGGAGATTTATTAAAACAAAATTAACACACAACATTTGAAATCAGTTTCCTAAATTATGGGAAGCAAATTAGCAAACAGAAGTATAAGAAAAAAATCACACTCAGTAGAAATCTAAATCTAAATCTATACCTACATTTTATGGAATATGAGTTAGTTTTTAAAATTTTATTTTATTAGTAAGATTATATGTAGATATTCGTGTGCTCTACATATATAATATAAAGAATATAAGAGTCTGTAAATTTTATACATTATTTAGTTTTAACATAAATATATAACTTTATACATAAAGTTAATGGATTTCTTTCTTTATTTTGTATTCTGCCCAATATTTATCAAAGCTGTTTAGAATTATTCTTCAAATAGTGAGATATGTGTGCTTCAGCATGAGTCAATTCTAATATTTGGTAATTTTTATTTCCCTCTTTGAATTCTAGGAGTGGTTTTAATAGTATTTAAAACATCGTGATATAAACCTCAAATTTTGCCTTTCTTTTCCATCATTTTGTTCTTTTTATATTATCTTCTGTTTGATGGTATTCAACAAACAATGATTGGTTGGCCAATTCTACCTTCTGGTTCATTTTGTCAAATTTTATTGGCTCACAGCCTCCAACTTTTTTGTTTAAATATCATGTATGGATACTTTTCTTCTAAAATTGCAGATTGAAGTATTTGCAACAGACATGATATAGTCTGCAAAGTTTAAAATATTTATTTTCAAGCATTTTAGAGGAAAAAAGTTTATTACCAACATTTTTAGAAAATGACCCCCAATTTTGTTTCCTGCTCCTTTTTCTGCAATGGTATTTTTAATTTTCAAGACCGTTCCTTTCAAAAATGAGTTTCACTTCCATAATTGAAACAATTACATCTATTTTAAAAAAAAAACAGTAAATGTATTATTTCATTCTAGTTTAAATTTTCTTGAAAATATTTTCTCTGAATTTTTAAAGCTTTAATGTCAGAATGTTTTTTCCGAAGAAACTTTACCGTCCAGTCTGTACCTTATTGAAAATGAGCAGTACATTTGTGACAAAAATCTTGTGTGGTGACCATTATAAATATGGATATATGTTCAGGGATTATTATGAAGCAAGTTTTAGTGAACTATGTAGTGAAAGTTTTCAGTTTTGGTGCATGAGATGTCCAAAATATTATGCGTATTTGCTCCTATATCTAGTGGTTTAATTATTTTTCCCTGAGATAATTCCATTCTTCAAGAAAACCTTCACTTTATATTTTTGTGTAGGCTTGGATCTAATTGAGAAGTCTGTAAGTCACTTTTCAGAAAGGTAAGAAAGCCAACTTTACATTCTCTTCTTTCTTTATATATCCACTGACTCTTCTCCTACCTTTTTAAATAAAGTTTTTATTAGTACATTTTTTGTACATAGTGATTATCTCATGTTCCTACAAGTTGAACTCTTTTCAAAATTTTTGCAGTTTCCATTAAAACACAAAAAAGGAAATAAAATAAAATGAAAAACAAACAAAAAGCAGACTAGAAGCCTCCTGCATATGATGTTTTTATTTAGCAGATTATACCATTGGGGAAGGACAGAAACATGTATGATGACTGCAATAATTATTTTGTAATATAAATTTGCATCCATGCTTATGATTTTGGCCCTAGACCTGTGATGGTGAAACTTTTAGAGATGAGTGCTCAAAGGACAACCTAAAACCCACTTATTTATAGCAAAGTGCAAACAATGCAATTAACCTTGACTGAGGTTTTAGTTTAGAAAAGACAATTCATACATTAACATTTTTGTATTAAGTAAAACAAAAACACACATGTCATATGCTGCCACAACTGCCCTAGACTGTAGGTAATTTCCAAGACCTGAGACTCCCCAAGGTATTTACTGATGTTCTTGGCTTGTTTGTTGTGGTTTGTGTTCCTTCCGGAACATTTATGTTATTACTTCCTGTCCTCTGTTCATTCAACTGCATCACAGCAGGCTGCTTTCCATCATCTAAAGTGTCCCTTCTTCAATTTCTCTAGAAGAATTCTATAAAGTGTATGGAGATGCATTGGTAGGTTCAGTCTATACTTAGTTTTCTTGAAAAGTAAAATCTTCTATAATATATATTATTTAAAGACAAAAAAATTAAAGTTAATGATGAAGTGGAAGTAGATATTGGAAGACAAAAGCCTGATTATATTTCTACTATTATGATCTACTTGACACAAGGAACAAATACATCTCTTCTGGAAATAACAATAAATATGGTCAGGTTGCCACTGACCTGGGAGGAGCCCTGGGTTTACTGGGGTCTTGAGTGACAGTCATTACTGATATTTTTCTTTTTAGGCTGGCTACAAACATGGAAACTGAGAAAGAATGAGGATTGGTGGGATCTGTAGACGCCAAACATGTTAAGGTATTGAACATTCGAAGTTATCAAGTTCTGCCAACTTTGTAGCATTTTTAGCATTTGCAGCCTCTTTAGGAGAGCAGCATATTCTACACCAATTTGTGCATAATATGCTGCTCTCCTAAATGTAAATATATATATATATATATATATATATATATATATATATATATATATGGCAAATGACTAGGCAGATGACTAGAAAACTTGAGTGAACCTCAGAGAGAAGGAATATGCTATAATTATATATATGTAAGTATAATCATATACTGAGTCACTGAACTTGGAATCTCTGGAATAATATCTATGAGTTAATAGATTTAAAAAGAAGACATGACTAAAAATTAATACTCCCTAGTGAAGGGATTTAGGAAAAGACATTTACATACAGCTGGTCATAGGAATCTTAATGGTCTACTACTTCTCTGGTGTTATCGAGACATAATGTGTGTCAAGGGTGTTCAGCTGTTCTTTTCAGTCCTCCTACATTACCTCTTATCGCTCCTTGAAATACATATCACACAAAAACTCTTTCTCCTTGTCTTATCTTCTTCCCTCTTTTCCCTACTCTTTGAAGACTCATTGCTCAGAGCAAATTTCATGACCCAGCGCTTACTGTTTCTTCATTCTTCTGGTTCACCCTGAAATGAGTTTCCTGTTGAAAGTATAACATACAATGACAGAGATAGTGACTTAAAGCAACACACATCTCTTTTTTTAAAGTTCTGGAGTTTCATAGTGTATCATTAGCCTCCCTGGGGCTAAAGTGACTGTGTCAGCAGGTCTGGTTATTACTGGAGACTCTGGAGGGGAGTCTAGTTCTTATGTTTCCAAATTCTGTAGGCCACTTGTAATGTTTGGTGTGACTGCTATATTCATTTCCTAAGCCAGCAGAATAGCATTGTCTTGTTTCTTTCATACATCCAGCTCCATCCTCACACTGCCTTCTCTGTCACTTACTTTCTGCCCCCCTCATATGAGAACCATTGTGATTACACTGAACTCATATACAAGCCACAACAATCTCCCTATATCAAGGTCTTTAATTTAGTCACATATGCAAAGTCTCTATTGCTAGTAATGTAACATATTCACAAATTCTGTGAATTACAGTGAGACCACTTTTTGGGAGTGGGAGCAAAGAGGGTTATTAATAACATATGAAAATCCTCAATAATAGGCCATTCCTATGAACTTTGATTTTGTATCCTAAAGTAGCAACTTTCCACATGAACACAGAGCAGTCTGAACAGATGCACATCTGGAAGGCAGTTCTCCACAAACCAATAAGAAAGTCCACATTTAAATCATCTCTGTGGGCAACTTACCTTTGTACCTAGCCTCCAGAAATATGAGAAAAATATTTCTGTTCTTTAGAGAGCCCTTTGGTGTACGACATTTTGTCCTGGCAGTCCAAACAGAGGCACACAGTTTTTAATGAGCAAAATCTAAATAATTATTATTAAAAATTGTTTCATTAAAATACCTATTTAGTCAGACTCGCAAGCTTAGATATAGCATGGTTTCTCCTATATGAGAAACCCAAAGCTCAAATAAATTAAAGCACAGAATAAAACATAAATAAGAAGAAACTAGGAGACAGAGTTGTTTGCAAATGGGAAAAGGACCAAGATATGCAGGGAAGGGCACGGAAAAGAGAGTAAGGGAATGCAAAATGAATTAAGATGCATTATGTACACATACTGCCCAGGAAGAAAGCAATCACTATGTAATGCAAAAATGTACTAATAAAATAAAATTAAAATATAATAATACCTGCTTATCAATACTTTGATATTCCTTAATGAAGAAACTACATGTTTTACCATTTTCTCTGAAAAAACAATCAAACTTTTAAGCAGGATAACATTAGAAATAATAGTTTCTAGTTCAAGGCATATACTTATCAAGTTATCTATATGTATCTGACAAAATTTCAAATAGATTTCTAGCTATTAAATATGTTCATGCATATAAGAAAAACTATATTTTAAAAACATATTGAAACAACATCTTAGAAATGTACAGATCGGAAAATGTGTTATTAACATTATCATATAGAATAGGATAAATCAAATGTGTTAGAATAAATCTGTAACTCTTGTAGGTCAAAATTAAAATTTTATTCCACCTCTCAGAGTGAAAAATTTTATTTTCCAGGTACAATATTGAAATTTTGAAGTAAGATTTGAATATTTGAAATTATTTGAAAATGTCAGTGCTGAAAATACATAAAAAAGTCTCAAAGTTTTTGAATAACTTTTTATAAAGAATACTTTATATAAATTCTTTCATTTCATTTTGTGTATTTAAGAGTATTTTTTATTATACACCCCTTAGAGTTTACATTTACAATCACAGATGTAGGGCAAATTTAGTAACAGGGAAATATAGAATGTAAAAATACAAGAATTAGATTTGAACATAGACACACTTGAGAAGGAAAACTGAAGCTCTGATTAGCTCTTGCTTTTGTTCTTTTAGAGTGTATATCTTCTTATTTCATTGATGTTTGCATTTTTCCTATGTTCCTGTAATTATTTTTTTGCCCTTAATTTGACATCTCATGTCCTTTTTTTTAGACTAATGAAGAAATGTTATGTTAAATATTGTGCTTTCTGAGATATTGCAATTCACAGTATTAGCTGTTGAATGTGAGCATGATAGAGTATAATTTTGTCCCTTTCTTTGTTTCTCTCTTTGTCACTATTCTCTTCCTTTCCTTTCGGCTTGAACCACAAAGCCCATTTGTTAGTGTCTTTACTAAGGCAGCAACTTCTACTTTCAAGCTGATGTTATCTGTGCAACTGCTTTTATTTTCTCCATAGTATACTGAATTAGTTTCAAATTGGCTGAAAAACTCTTGTTGTTTATTACTATAATTGAACTTTCCAGAACTCATCACAATTTTGTTATTCTTCATAGTGGGAATGAACGCTTGGGATTTGTTCTCCTTGAGCCTCCAAAATTATTTTGCAGAGCTTTTTCCCTACAGTGATTTAAAACTTGGATGACCCAGATGTATGGAATTTAACATTGCTGTCACTTTTATTACGGTATTTGTTTCTCAATGCACTAGGATTCAAAAAAATAGAAATTACATTCTTATTTTTATTAATATGAATATTGACAGATGAAAAGTAATGAGAAAGTAAAGAATAAAATAATGTTAATATAAGTCCCAATTCAGGATTTTAGTCCTAAGTACAAAGTATTTTCATGTTTCTGTTGTTTTTAGATACTATATAATTTCTAAAAGTGATGCTTCAACTCTTTAGACTTACAATTAATGATAAATGTTGTGTTTCATAGTTATGTAGTAGCTTTAATTTTATGTAACTGTATAGATTTCTCGGTACTGGTTTATCACCTTTACTAAGAATTTTTCTTAGATTGCATCAAAATGTAATTTTAGAATTTTGCTATTTTATGGCATCACCTTTTGTACTTTATATGTAAAATATTAGAAGTTGATAAATTGAATAAGGTGCGATGCATTATAGGAGACCATTTTATCTCCATTTTGGTCCATATAGATGAACCATTGGATGTATGGATGTGTTGATACCACTCCCATCTAGGAAATGATGATTGATCAGAAAAAAAATGCATTTTTTATCCAAGGAGAAAAACCATTTGTTTTTTGTAACTATCACACTGAACTTCTGCAGCAATGCCTGGTACACAAGGACAAAAACTTAAACAAACTCTTGTACCTGTTGCTGTTATTGAAGGTGCTTGCACAGTCTACATTTCTTAGACTATTGGGCAAAAGGGCACACTAGTCATTGTGGCAGACTATTTTAGTGTGAGAGCATAAGCAGCAACTTTGAGGCACAGGGTGAGAGAATTCTTTGAGTAAAAATGACTCCCAGATTTTAACAAGTGAAAAGGATTTCACACTCTTGTTATGTTACTACATACCACCCTGTCAGGGCCTGGAGCAGGCAAATCAATGATCATTTCAGCAGCAGGCTTGAGTTGATTTAGTGCAACTCATTTTCTAATTCTGTCAAACTTCTCAGAAAAGAAGAAGAGGAAGAGAAGGAAAAAGAGCAGTTAAAAGTAGAAACTATCCTTCAAAAGCCAGTGAGTCCCTCATTTAATTTGATATAGAACCACAGGCTTCTCACCTATCAAGGCAGAGGACTCACAAGCATCACATGTCAATGTGAGAGAAGGCTCATTAGTCTACCATTAATTAATGGATTAATTTTATTAATTAATTACTTGAATATAATCCCTAAAATATTTAACCCACTTCTCATTCATTTTCCATGTAAGGCATTTTTGCTTCTATGAGTTGGGGAGCAATATATTTCCTTCAACACATAAGCTTCAAATATCACCACATCAATGCCTAGCCAGAGTAATATTCTGGTATCTGAAGAATATTCATACCATCAGAGCTAAGACTCTGACATAGAAAAACTGACTTGTTAATTGTGTAACTTGCTTTCTGTGTTGCTGATAATTCTTTCTGATAGCAATTCCAAGATGCACAAATTCTAAGTGGAAAATTCTATTCAAATATATTTCAGTTACACTTTTCTTTTTGCATAAACTATGCATTTTTTTTACACAATAGGATACTCATTTTCCATTAGTACTCTGTTTCTAAAAATTGTTTACTATTACACAGTCTATCCTTTTTCAAGTGTTTTCAAATATACATTAGGTTGTGTGTTTTTGTGAAGGGGGTGGAAATATTAATTGATGTGAAAAATACAAAGCTAATTTTTATAAAATAAATTAGTACATGTTCAATAATGTTCAAATATTTTGGTGAGATTTTGAGGAGCCAAAACCTTAGTTAAGTATTTATGATAAAAACTATAAGCAAAATATTTTACATCATATGCAATATTGATTTTATGTTGATTTTTTCTTTTTTTATTTAAAAAATATAAAAATAATAAACAGTTTCAAAACAGGTAAGTAGGAAATTTACAATGTACATTGTTTATTGTTGCCTTTGTAGTAGTTATTCAGAGAACAAGATATATGCATGATATCTTATTCAAACAAAATTAGCACAAACCTTTTTCAATGAACTAAGAGAAACTACCTGTATAACTAGCTTAACTATCTTATGTATATATTATTTTCTTTTTCTTTTTCTTCCTTTCCCCTTTACTCCATCCCAGTTTGTGTTTTCTTTTGAACAGTTTCATCCCAATTCACAATATCTATTGTACATTTTGGATCTTATTTACTCATTCAGTTATTCACACTAGTGAGACAATAGGATGTTTAAACATGGGTCTGATTTATTTCACTTATCAGTATGGTCTTGAGTTGCATCCATTTACCTATAGAAGTCTCCAGTTTATCCTTCTTTGTGGCTGAGTAGTACTCCATTATATATAAAAAAGACCACATATTTTTATCCATTTCTCAGTTGATGGTTATTTGGGTTGTTTCCAAGATTTAGCTATTACAAATTCTGCTGCAATAAACATGGGTGCACATATATCACTGTGGTATGATGTTTTTAATTCTTCTGGGAAAATACCCAGAAGGGGAATAGATGGGTCGACTGGGACCTCTAATCCTAGTTTTTGAAGGAATCTCCATGCTGAATTCCACAGTAGTTGTATTAGTCTACACTTCCACCAACAGTGGAGAGGTTTCCTTTTTCCCCACGGCCACATCAGCATTCATTATCGATTGATTTCTTGATAATAGCCATTCTTTCTGAGGTGAGATGGAATTTCAGTGTTGTTTATTTTGCATCTCTAGAATGACCAATACATTTTTTCATGTATTTATTTGCCATTTGTTTTTCTTCATCTGAGAAGTGTGTATTCATCTCAGATGCCATTTTTGGACTGTGTCTTTTAATTGGGGGGTCTGATTTTTTTTCAATTCTTTACATGTTGTAGATATAAGTCCTTTGTCTGAGGGACAGCTGGTTATAATATTTTTCCCACTCTGTAGGTTTTCTTTTCACTCTGTTGGTGCTTTCTTTCATTGTGCAAATGCTTTTTAATAAGGTGAGATCCCACTCTTTGATTCTTTGTAATAGTTCCCTTGCAGTATGGGTTTTGTTTATGAAGTCTCTTCCTACATATATGTCTTTGAGATTTCTACCTATTTTCTCTTCCAGTAAATTTAGTGTTTCTATTTCAGTACTTAAATCTTCAATCCATTTTTACTTTAGTTTAGTGCGTGGTGATAGACATGGGTCTAGTTTTAGCCTTTGGCATGTGGAAAGCCAGTTTTTCCAGCACCATTTATTGAAGAGACCATCTTTCTTCCATGGAACATGTTTGGCCTCTTTCTCAAAGATAAGGTGGCCGAGTGTGTTTGGGGTTGTGTCTGCATCTTCTATTCTGTTCTGATCCTGTGGCCTGATTTTTGCTGATAGCATGATGATTTTATCACAGTAGCTTTGTAGTACAATTTCCAGTCTGGTATTGTGATGCTTCCTGACTTGTCTTTGTTACCCAGAATTGCTTTTGCTCCTCTAGGTCTATTTTGGTTCCAAATGGATTTTAAGAATGTTTTCTCTAGATCTGTGAGGTATGCTATAGGTATTTTGATTAGGATTTCATTAAATCCTTATAGCAGTTTGGGAGTAGGGCCATTTTCAATAGGTTGATTCTTCCTATTCAAGAGCAAGGGATATCTTTCAATTTTCTGATATCCTCTTTGGTCTCCTTTTTAAGGTACTGTAATTTTCACTGAACGATCTTATACATCCTTTGTTAGATTGATTCCTAAGTATTTCATTTTTCTTAGATGCTATTGTGAAGGTTGTGCTTTCCCTAATTTCTCTATCTGTGAATTTGTTGCTTGTGTACAGAGATGCAATTTATTTTTGAGTGTTGACTTTGTATCCTGCTACACTACAGAATTTGGATATTAGATCTACAAGTTTTTTGGTGGAGTTTTTGGGATCTTCTATGTAGACTATCATGTCATCTGCAAATAATGATAATGTAAATTCTTCCTTTCCTATTCTTATTCCTTTTTATTCCTTTCTCTTGTCTAATTGCTCTGACTAATGTTTCCAGAACTATACTGAATAGAAGTGGTGAGAATGGACATATTTGTTTTGTTCCTGAATTTAGAGTGAAATCTTTCTGTATTTGATCATTTAATATGATGTTAGCTGTTGGTTTGTCATAGATTGCTTTTATAAGATTGAGATAAACAGCATGTATTCCAATTTTCTGTAGTGTTTTTAACATGAATGGATGTTGGCCTTTTCCTAGACATAACTAAATCAAGAAGATATAAAAATTCTAAATAACCTGATATCAATGAATTAAGTTGAAAATGTAATTAAAAATTTACCAAGAAATAAAAGCCCAGGCCCTGATGGGTTCACTCTTGAATTCTACAGGAAATTTAGAGAAAAACTAATGTCACTAATGCTGAAAATCTTTCAAGAAATTGAAAGGGAAGCAGTACTTCCAAAAATCATTCCTGAAAGCAAGTACTACCCTGATTGAAAAACAAGAGAAGAATGTAACCAAAAAAGTATACTATAGGCCAATCTCCCTAATGAATATAGATGCAGAAATCCTTAATAAGCTACTGGCAAATAGAATGCAACAAATCATCAAGAAGATTATACATCATGACCAGCTAGGATTTATACCAGGTATGCAGGGATGGTTGAAAATATGCAAATCAATAAATGTAATACACCACACTAACAGAACATAAGACAAAAATTACATGATCATCTCAATACATGCAGAAAAACATGTGTGGATATTTTTCAATCACTGGAATTAAAGTCCTATATCATAATCACTTTTAAAAGTATATTTAATCTAGGGTAAGTGAAAACAATATAATCATAGTTTTTATTTGATGTAATCACCCCCAAAATATTTGTTTAAAATACTATTAACTTTGTAGCTCAACTTAAGGTTGAGAAAGCTCAAGAAGGGTTTAAACCCATAGTTATGGAAACAGCACAATCTCTTTGTGGAGGCCACAGTGTGATCTTTGTTGCCAGGACAAAGGCAATTGAATGATGTTCCCATGTTAGTGGAACCATTGAATGATGAGACCATTAGAGTGCCACCCCTGAGGGAACTTTTCCTGAATGCGTGCGAGTGGGCAGTGTTGTGGGAATGCTCAATAAGGTCTAAGAAGTAATTAGCTTACTGGTAATTTTAATGATACTTGGATGGAAGTGATATGTATTGGTTCATATAAAGTTGAACTAAAATACTATATTTTCTTATATTATTTATTCTTTGCTGTGGATAATAGAGAAGAAATCAGAATAAATCTTAAGTTTGTAGATTCTAAACATATCCTTTACCTGTCTCAGATGGAAATTTGCTGATTTTCAGTTACATTTCATCCACTATCTCTTTAAATTCACTTTATACTTCTATGATATTGAGTTTGTATTGTCTGTGAAGTAAATAATAGTAACACTATTTTACTCTTCAGCAATTGTTGTTTACATTCCCATAAATATGAAAAATGGATTTAAAAATAAATAAACTTTCTAGAAAAACATGTGTTTTTTTAACTTGTTTTCATAATTTATTCTTAATAAATGCCAAACCAGCACATAATGTTAAACAGCTTTGTCTTGCCCTCTCTTTTACATTTCTTAATGTTGTGAATTAATTAGTGTTTGGAGAGTGTAAAAAAATTTGTTAGCAGTAATCTGAATTGCACATCACTGAGACTGCAAATCATGTCTAAAAGTTGAACAAAACTTTGTAGTACATTTTTATGATATTATTTTTATTAATAAAAAATTTAGAATTGCAGAAATAAAATTCAGTTGAATTTTATTCAACTGTGGAATAGAATTGATTTATAATCACACTATTTAGAGATAAACCCAATTGATATGTTGATATATCATTATATTAATTAATCTTTAATTTACATTGTTCATGCTGCAAATTATTTTCCACCTCAATAATGGAAATCTGTCTATATATTTTTCATTCTTTCATTTTGGAAAAGAATGCATGTTTCTTTAGAAAAGTAAAAAGTTACAATAAAACAATATTAATAAATTATTCCTGAAGAAATAACATATCTTCCAATGAGTAGATTACTTTTCATGTGTATTTCCTTATTTCTTCAAGACACCCTAAATGGCTTTTAACTAAAATGTGTGTGCTCAAAATCTTTTCAAATGGTCCTTTGCATCATTGAGCCTATTTAACTTACTTTTTAAATTACCTTATTTTTTCACAAGTAGACTGATTTTTGTTGTTGTTGTTAGCTTCAGGTCTGAGTTTTTCTAACATTTTATAAAATATAAAGAAGTTTTGAAAAACTTAATATTTATATTATTGATTACTATTACATTTAGTTTCACATAAACTATTGCCAAAAAGCAGTTACAATTATATTTTTAATTGAGTAATATTTAATCATTGGCCTAAAACTGTGGACTAATTCAATTAATTTAATACAATCTCACATATTAATTTTTGCATTATATCAATAGTGATGGCTCTTGTCTCTATTCAATACGCATTTCAAAAATTTGTTTTTTGCACATTTTGAAATTTATCTTTTCATCTATCTCATTATTTTTTTCTTTATTTTCATGTGTATACTACGATTTTCGGTTCATCCTCCATGGTTTTTTCTTTTCTTTTCTTTTCTTTTGGGGGGTGGGACTGCTTTAACACTGAGCAACATCCAAAGCAATTTATTACTACTATTACTACTACTACTACTAGTATTATTTTTATTACTATTATACAGTGTCTTGATAAGTCACTAATTAGCACAGGCTGGACTCAAACTTGTGATCTTCCTACCTCAGTCTTCCAGAAATTACATACTGCAAGGCTCTACATGACTCTTAATTTATCTTTTCTGTTTTCAATCTCCTTTTCAGGTGGTATCAAAATGTTGGTTTCTTTCTTGAAGTATTTTGATAGAGTAATTCTCTCATTGAATGTATCTAAAATACACATGTATTTTTCTGAGATTTTTGTCAATGTGTAAATATTATCAATTTCTGCCTTGTATGTATTTAATAAACCATATATAGTTTTTCATAATTACTTCTGGTTGATTTATTAATTTTTCTATTTCTTTCCAATAAATTTATATTTGTTCATCATTTTTCTCTGATACATAAAACCATGAACATTTTATATCTTAGCAGATTCTATGTGATGTTTCAATGCATGTATATGTTGAATGATGTTTAAATTGCTTTAAACACATGGCTCTCCCAAAACACTTGTCTCTATAACTAATATTCTAAAGCTCTCAGATCTGGTTCAAATTATGAGAGTCTATTTGACAATCAGGAAGAGGACTAGTTTTCCCTTAATCCTACTGAGAAGAAGAATATTTTCTGCAATAACCCACTTTTCTTTATTACTCAGTAGCCTAAAGTTAAGCTTACTGGCTCCATTTGAGCAGCATACATTCAGCTCTTTTTCATGTTTTGCCTTATAATTTAAAACATCTTGTTTTCTATTGCAAATATTTCTGTTGTCTCTTTATTTTATCCTCCATATATGAAAATTTGATTATTATATTATTAGCATGCATTTAAAAATGGGCAGAAGTATATCATATGCATTATTTTCTGATATTTTAATGAAATTGTGTTTGTTTTGATATGCCAAGTTTAGTATAAACTTAGTTTTTTCTAAGATGTATTTATACATTTTTCATGTTTTCCATTTACAGAGTATTATCATTTTACAAATTAATAACAATATGTCTCTGAATAAATTTACATGTCATCTAGTGTGCTAGAGGGTGCAAAGCCTCATCAATACCACTGAATATTTTCTTGAACAGGCAATCATAATTAAATGTAATTTTTAAAAATTAATGTTATTATTGAAGACATAATATTAACATAAATTGTTTGCATTCATTTTAAATACTCTGTTCTAGGGTACTTTCTAAGCATCAATTTAGAAAATTTCATGTATTTATCCTAGATTTAAGTTATCTTGTGAACCCAGAACATATATTAGTTCTATAAATTTCAGATTGACTGACATAATACTGTGTATGTAATAAACATAGAAGAAAAAAATCATTGGAAAACATATATGAATTGAAAACCACATAAAACATGCTGTGAAAATGTGATAGACACGTTTCTATATTTAATACAAATTTTATTCAAGTAGACAAAAAATATTTCACTTTTAAAATTAAAACAAAATTGAAGTTATGAGAGATAAAAATAGCTACATAATATTTAGAGCAAATAATTTACTAAACCATTAATAGGACTCAAATCTTTAGAAAAATACAATTGACCATATTTTCTATGATTGCTTGGTTTCTAATTAAACTTAAGCAATTCCAACACATATGTTATCCATTTTACTTGCTTGCAACAGATATTTTATCCATTTTATTCATAATTATGATTGAATATAGAACATTCTGATTTTTGAAATAGGACATAGTCTGCTATCAGTAGTGACTTTTTGAATTTGAAATGGCTCACAATCAGAGAGTTTTATGATTTGAACTCCTAGTGCAAAGTGATGTCTGCTAATCTCTTTGTCCACAGAAGCAGGTGTGTGAAAGAACATTTGGGCACTCATCATTCATTCAACAGTTACAAGTCATTGCAAGTGCCAGGTAGTACACTCAATGATGAAAAATAATACTAACAGTGGCATTCCTACCTTAAGGAAAACACTTCCTAGACCATGTAGAATTTTCTAATTATGTGTGGAATAATTTACTAAATAATTCCAGTATGTATGGAAAATATGATGGTAAGCAAATATTTGGGACAAAATGGTATCATTGCAAGTTGCTAGTTAAGAATGCCTACAGATATCAGAGATGTTTCTGTAAAGTTATAATGAATCCTGCAGGCAAAATAAAACTGTGCTTTGCAGAAAGAGAACAGAAATTCATTTCAATATAAACAGTTTATATGTTTATAAACTGTAAATATGTTTATAAACAGTAATATATGTTACAGTTAAATTTTCCTATATATATATTTAAAATCACATATATTTCTTCATTTTGATTCACCAAAATTGTTCATAACAGTGTTGCAAAACAACACCTTGCAATATGGAGTATTCTACTCATATAAACATTTACAAAACTGTATTTCTCCCCAGTTTAGTAGAATGGAGTATGGATTAAATGAATATAAGTAAGCTTGCATTAAAACCTCAAATAAATTCATTAACAAAAATTTTAACTAACATTTATTGCTGAATGGATGGACCTTGAGGCCATACTTTTAAGTGAAATAAATTGGACACACATGTGTAACTATCTCATTATGTCACTGATATTATAAAATGAAAGTGTAAATAAGAAACAAATTTTACAAAAGATACGGTGAAATAGGAAGAAACTGTTCAAAAGGAAAGGGAAAGTAGGGATAGGGAAGGGGGAAAAGAAAGAAGTGAAAAGAAAAAATGAGAAAAGAATTATAAAATGGAAAAAAGCTTTGTAAATAAGGAGGGGAAGAGGGATTGAAGGGATGAAAGGAGAATGGGAGGAAAAAAAAAACAAATCAAGGTATATTATGTACAGGTGTAAATTCCCTATGATTAATGTGATCACCGTGTATACATAATTTGTACCAATAACATATATTGCAGGTCTCTAAGCAGAAGTGTTTTCCATCCTTAGTCACAGATTTAATTTTTACAGAAAAATGAGATGAACAATACATGCATGACAGCCTGTCTCATATGTATTTGCACCACGTACATGCTCTTACTAATGCATACTCAGACACGTGTACCAACCTTGACACACACAAGCACACACAGATTTGTCCTCTCTGTCTCCTTAGCTTAAATCTCATAAGTGCATTAACTTTACATCATGTTTTAACTTCTTCTACATATAAAACAAATAATGTGTAGTGTGAATGCTATAAACTTAAACAAATTTTGTGACATTTGAAATTATTAATCTACATGCTATAGCATTTAGTAACATATTGATTTTAAATTTTTGTTTTATTATTGAATTTTAGTATCTAATACTATTATAATGATCATGAATAATCATTCTCAGGGCAGAGATAACAATGCCATTCATTAGAAAATGTTAACTGAATATTACCCTTAATAATTTTCCAAGAAGAAAATTTTATTTAATTTTAATTTTATATGGGCTCTTCAAATTATTATTTGTGAACTTTGAACATCACCCCAAGAAGCATTTCTGATTAACAACAACAACAAAAAATAATTAAAAAGTTTTCAACATTATATCTAAACATTGGCTAAGGCATAAAATGTAATTGTTTTTTCTACTTTGAAATTCACATAGCTGTAAAATTGCATAAGACTTTCTCTGTGTTTTAAATTTAATTTTATTTTATTAGTATTTCTTTGTAGTACACAAAGTGCACATTCATCTTATGGAGTAGTTGCATCGGTATAACACAGCTTGATTCTATTTCAATCTCTTTCCCATCCACCTCACTCCCTCCATCTCTAACTCCCCTTCTCATCTTTTTATGCTTGCTGTTATTATTATTATTTAATGTTTATGTCATATAATTCTTGTGTTCATTGTGGGTATTTGGTACATGTAAGTGTTGCAGCATGAATCTTTTTACTTCTTCGGCCCTTCGATTTGTCCTCATTCTTCTAGACTCCTTCACATTTGCAAAAGACCTATCTTGTTTCCTTCTATCAGTCTTTTATTTTGTTCTTTGTTTGTACTTTGCCTTACTGAAATGAGAGATACCATATGGTATTTATAAATGTTTGTCTGTGTATTTAACTTAACATTATATTTTTTAGGTATATCCATTTTGCTACAAATGTCTTGAATTTATCCTTCTTTATAGCAGTGTAATGTTCCATTATGTATAGATATTGCATTTTCTTTTTCCAATCACCTGTTCATAGGCTTACAGGCTGCTTTCAGGATTTAGCTATAATGAATTCTGCTGGTATAAACATTGGTGTAAACACTGGTATGGATGTATTGTTGTAGAATATCTCAAGCTTTTCTGAGAAGATGCCTAGATGTAGAATAGCTGGGTTAAATATAATTTCTAATTTTAATTCTTTGAAAAATCTCTGACTTATTTTTGTAAATGTTGTAATAGTTTGCCATTATTTTTCACTGTAGCTACAGCAGAATTTGTTATTTTTATATTTCTTAATGATTACCATTCTTTCTGGAGTAAGATGATATCTCAGCTTTTAAAAAATTTTATTTAATGTGGTTGAGAGAGGGCTTCGCTATGTAATTCAGGCTGGCCTTGCACTCACTGTGTAGCCCAACCTGGCGTTGAACTCAAATTAATGATTCCCATATCTCGGTCTCCTGAGTGCTGTGATTACAGGGGTGCACCACCATGCTCAAACCTAGTTTTGTTGTAATGTATGTGTCTCTAATGGCCAGAGATGTTGAACGTTTTCATATATTTGTTGGCCATTTGTACATCTTCTGCGAAATGTCTATTCATTTCACTTGCCCATTGCTGAAGGGCTCTTTTTATTGGGTGGTCCAATTTTTATTTTTTTAATAAATTTGAGATATTTTTTATTGGGTGGTACATTTTTTATTTTTTTAATATATTCTAGATATTAGTCCTCTGTCTGAAGAATACATAGCGGGCAAAATTTTTTCCATTTCCATTTTGTAGGTTGTCTCTCCACTCTATCTTTTCCTTTGTTATGCAGAAGCTTTTTAGTTTGATACAATCCCACTTTTTGATTCCTACTGTTATTTCTTGTGCAATTTGTGTTCAGAAAGCCCTTGTATGAAAATGTTACTTCAGATGTTTTACCTGTTTTATCTAAATATTTCTGGTGTTGTAGAATATAGTGAAATATTAAATATTTTATAACCTCATTGTTGAAAGTGACTAATGTATTAACATATAAAAAATAAATCAAAATCATTAGGGCAACTTTTTGCTGATATTTAATTAACATTTACTTATATTTTCTATTTGTAAAAATAATTGTGTTTGGCATGGAGAAACTTCATGCAAAAAATATATAATATGAGAATAATAAAAGTCAACAACATATCATCTTCCAGGAACTGAATATTGAAATTTTGATACTTATTTGTTATTTTACTGGACATAAATACACATGCATTAATATTTTATTATATTCATATTGTTTAAAATATCAGCTGTCACATAATATATATGGTGAATATTTTCTCAGATTATTAGATCCATTTCTAAAACAGATTCTATATAGTTTTTTCCTAGCTATTCTGAATTTCTGTGAATGATATTGAAAGTGTGCAGAATTCTGCTCTGCATAGGAAAGCTAAGTTCTGTGGAGCCACTTTGGTGCCTGTGTTAACTCTGTGGTGTGCTGGGATGCAAATGAAGGGGTGACATTTAAGTCCAGTTGCACAGATATAGTAAATAGCTTGAGCATGTGAGGGAAGAAAACAACACTGAAGGACTGAAGGGAGGAACACTGCAATTTTCTTACTACCTTCAAGTTAACTGCACAAAAAAGTAGTTTATCTGATAAACACCACCACAATATTTTCTGGCCTTTCCCAATACTAGGAATTGAACATAGAAACTTTACACTGATGAAAATCCCCAGCCCTCTATTTATTTATTCATTCATTCATCACTCTTTCACATTTATTTTGAAACAGGATCTCACTAATTTGCAAAGTTGTGGATGCTGGGCTGGAACTTGTGCCTCATCCTCTGACAGTGCTGGGATTACAGGCCTGCACCACCATGCCTGGCTAGGATTCCTCTTTGAAAAGATTATTTAAAATTTGTTAATCCTCCTGCTAATATTTTCAGTTTTTATGCCTTAAATACAGTTGAAACTTGGTCTTTGTACCTGGAAAATAAATTTAAAGAAGTAGGATATATGATGAAATGCCAAGAATCCTCTTACCTTCAACCATGATTATCAACTTAACTTTTACCATGCTTATTTGCACTGATTATTGGTCATTTATTTGTAAATGAAAAAAAATAAAAAGTTAGTCAAGCATGGTGGTGGTTCATGTCTGTATTCCCAGCACAAGGTAGGCTGAAGCAGGAGGATCTCTGTGAGTTTGAGGCCAGCCTTGGCTACATAAGCAAATTCAAGTCCAGCCTATACTACCTAGGGAGACCCTGCCTTAAAAAAAGTAGTTACTAATCCTTATCCATAATTATTACTACATATTCAAATTTGTGAATAGTAGTGAAGAAAAATATTTTCCAAAGTGACATTCCAAGCTCTTAAAGATAACCAACTTGTTAAGTAAAAGTCATTAGAACTATATTTCAATTTATGTAGGTGAGATTGCTTCAACATAGCAAGAAAATAAATGCTTAGCAATAACATATAATCAAATTCATACCAGCCAGAAGAGGCAGTGGAATATAATTCACATAGAAATACTGAAAACATACCTCTCGACATATTATTATGTTACTTTATATAATAATTATCATAATATCAGATTTAATCTCTGCTTGACTTTGCCATATTATCTGTTGACCTGGAAGAATTTTATCTGGTGGTGTTTAAGATATTTCTGATTTATTCCTACTGTTGAAAGTAGTCTCTTGACAATTTTAGAATATACCTGTGAAATTATCTGCCACTACCAAGGATGCCTTGTCATTTATCCATTTATTTTATAGCTTGATCATTCTTAGTGTTTCATTTTAGAATAAGTTATAGGTTCCATGCATCTCTTTTCATGTATGTGAACCTTTCTATGGACTTGTTTTTCCTGTGTTATGGTGTCCTTTCCTACAGACTTTGCATAGTCTGCTTAGAATCATGTTTCGCTAATGGCAAAAAAAATGGCATTTTAATTTAATAAGAATTAATGTGATATCATTATACTGACAGGTGATTCTGTAAGATCTAAATATCCTTTGTTTAATTTATTTAAGGAAGTAATTTTTCTGAGGCTAGGAAAATATGCACCACCTCTTGAATCAAGAGACAGGCTATGGTGAGCATTGGAGGTCTAAATTGTTCCATGTTGAGTTAATGCCCAAAAGGTATGACCTAAATGTCTATTTACATAAAACAGAATTATATGATATGTGGGAAAGACTTTGAAATTAATCTCTATTACAATAATGAAGCCTTTTGTTAATCCTTACTCTACAATCATGTTAATAACTGAGTTGTTTTCAGACACTTTCTTGTGTGCTACTGTCAATATCTATTGCAATTTGATGGTGGGGTTCAAAAACTGAATTTTTATTAATAATTCTCATGAAAGACTTTTTTCTAGTAATTTCATTTGTAAATCAAATCACTATTAAACTTTTATGGTCTGTAGCAACTATGAACATATCCCATGTCAAAAAAAAGTTATATTGTTTTGAATCTATATTTTTCTAAAATATCTTTTTGGAGCGAGGGGAAAGTTAGAAAACTGTTAGAAGTTTAACTTCCCCACAGAGTCTCAGCCTTTTATGAATTTTTAAGATTTGTACTCCAGCTCCTTAATCAATAGTGAATATAAATATTTTCAACAATTTCTGCTTGTAGTCTTTATAGTTGTCCATAACCGGAGGGGGCCAATTCTTGAAAAACAGTGAATGAATCAATCTTAGTTTTTTTCAGGGAACAGTAGTCTTATTTGAACAGTGATGAATTTGTTTTGACTTTCATACATTTTTGTTTTCCCTCCAACACTCATCAAAAATATTTAGTACCTAGTTGAAGATCTTCCCACTTAGGAATTGTACATTAAATTTAATTTTCCAACTTAGTCTCAGCTCTGAGCTCATTATATAAAATAAAACACTATTTATTGTATTTGCATATTGCATCTACCATGAAATATTGCTTGGAATATTTCCAGATTTATTTTTGAATTCCCCTATTAATGATTTTTTCCTCCTCCCAATTTTTAAATTCTCCCATCTCCTCTTAGCGAAGAGATTTTTCAAAATCTATATACTTAATCATTCAACTTTTGGCTTCTACATATGTCAAGAACTAATTGTCTAAATCCCGAAAATAAACTTTTTACAAATAAATTCTACAAAGATAGTTAAATAAAATAATTTAGAGCTGAGACCATGGTTGAAATCAAGTGAGTGTAAGGCAAAGAACTCAAATGTCCATAGATCCCAAGGAATTCTTCCAAGTCATAGTTTTCAAAAAAATTTGCTGGACATTTCAATTGTGGAAGGAATTTATCACAAACAAAATGTAAGTTTATTATTTGCCACAGGAGCTCTATTTTTGGACACTATCTGCCTTTAAAAGTGCAAAGCAGCATTGGCCTTACATAGGATTATTAGAAGTGAAGAGTTCAAATATTAGCAACCTGCCAAGGGCTTCCCCAATTGTCAGCCTATGTCAGAATCACTCACTGAAAGTTGTCATTTATTACTGTGTGATTAAAATTAATTTCAGAATCTCAAGTTGCTATGGTTAAACAACTGGTTGTGTTTCCTTTATAAAATCAAATAAGTAAAGCTAAAATCATCTATGTGTGATTTTAGAGCTAAAACCATCTATGTATGATTTGTAAAATCATTTATGTGTACAGTGGGGAAAATAAAAAAAGCACTTTATTGGTCAATTATAGGTTATCATAAAATTATTTTCATTAATGTTACTAATTACTATTTATGTTTAATCAGGTATATAAAAATGATTAAAACATCCATTTTGTGTGTGTGACTCTTTGGGATAAATGACCTAAAAATATGATAGTTTGATATACTATGAAACAAAGATTAATGAAAACATACATGTGTATATTTGTAGTATTTCTGTGTGTAATCATGCTATGAATATCATGTAAAGCTACTGTAATTTTTATGTCACAATAACTACCTGGACGCTGTTCTCATCATCTTTGTCCAGCAACCTGGATGACCACACTTAATATTATACCTAAGAGGTGGCCACTGAATATCTACTCTGTTCATTTCCATCACAGAAACCTAAGCTGATAATTTACCACAACTGCTCTCCTCATTTGCTCTCCACTTCAGCAACATGCACTGTACTCACATAGATACTCAGGCCAAAAACATGACAAACCATGACTCCTGTATTTGTTCATATTCCCAAACATATGCAAGTCCTGATGGCACTGCCTTTAAATTATATTCATGACTTCCAGCATTGCTATCCTCTCTTTCCAGGTCATTGGAATAGTTCCCTTGTTCTCACATCCCATGTATTTCTCATTCCTCCTTCTGTTCTCAGTCAGCATCCACACTGATTCTTTGAACATAAATCTGGTTTTGACATTCCATTATTCAAGTCTCCAGTGCTTTCTTAGCTTTTGTCTTAGATTTAAATTTAAAGCCATCTGGCCAGACAACTTCTCTATTCTTATCTTCTACTATTGTCTTATATTCCATATTTATTCCACATCATGTACATGACATGTAAATAACAACACATGTGCTTTGCACTTCTTGTTTTGTATTGAATATCCACCTCAATATATTTGTGCAATTTATACCTTTGTCTTATTAATGTCATTTTACAAATTCTCTAACATAAAGTCATTCCCATTAAGTCTTTTCCCTTATTTGATTTAAAAAAAAACAAATCACTAATTTATATACTTTATGTTATTCGTGTGTTACATCTGTCCTCATTAAAGGAACAGGTTGAAGGAAGAGAATTTTCTTGCTACTTCCTCCTTTTTCATTGTTGCATCCCTTCCCATTGTAGCCACTCTTTAACAATGCATCACTTGAGCTAAAATAGGCACTTATGATAGAATACCTTGCCCTACAAGTTACTGTGGAAACCTGTGTATAAATCAACGTTAGTGAACTGCAACAAAATAAATGAGGAGTTAGGTTATAAAGAAAATTTTTTTAATTACCCATAGTTTTGGATATTCAATGGTGGACACCTCTGGTTCAACCTCTGGTGACATAGCATGGTGGTATGGATGCAGAAGTAATTGGTCTTAGTTCAAACCAAAAGGCAGAGAGCTGGGTGTGAGAAGGCCCAGACTTCTGGAACAGTTTATTCTGACTAGAACTACTGTACTCTCCTTGCCAAGAGCAGCAAGCTCAATAACTCATGGACTTCCTACTAGGTCCACATTATTAATGGTTTTCCCACATTCCAATATCACCACCCCAGGGAAAGTTCCCGTAACACACGGATGTGTAAAGACTAAATCACATCCAAACCTTAGCACCAGGTTTTCAAATTGGATGCACGTTGTCCATTCCTAATGCCACAACACCATTTTAACAAGACTGTAGCTCTGGATTTTAAGTGGCTGATGTTTACCATGTAAATCAAGATTATTCATGAAAATGAGGAAAGATATGTTTTGGGGTGACATCTCCATTTTCTCTGATTAAAAGTAACAAACAAATGAAAATAAATGTCAAAAATTCTTGAAAGAGTTCTGAAAAATTTTGCGAAATCAAAAGTAACATTGACAATGTTTAATATCTACCACTGGTGATATTGGTAGACTTTTCCTAAACTATGTGAGCATGTTTGGTGAACCATGACAATTTTAGTGATACATTATCACTCAACTAAGGAATTATGTGCAAAAGAATAGTAAAGGAATAGATGAGAAGAAAAATTTGGCATTTTGATTTGTTTTGAGTTTATATTACTGACAATAAATTTAGTTTATTTAAATTTTAAGCAATTAATTTAAATTAGTTCATATTGATCTTATAACTTTTCACATGCTCATAACAAAATAATAAATTCTTAGATAATTTTCTTAATGAAAAAAGATAAAAAATCATTATTGAATTCAAAATGTGTCTATCTTTGACACTCTTTTCAAGAAAAATCAATTTCAAAAAATAGCTTTTGCCATGCTGGAATTTCATTCTGCACTCTCAGATTTGCTGTTGCTCTTTGTTCACTGCTAGATAATTGGGATTTCTTCTCATTCTACTCTTACAGCAGAAGCGAGGTACGCACTCACAGGAGACTGAGAACTGAGAAACAAGGGAGTTTATTGAAAAGCTGGTGGCCAGCAGGTCACTCACAGGAGTCGAGTCTGCTGACATAAGCCTTTGTTTCATAGTTTCTTAAATACACATTTGGGGGTTTTATAAAATCCCTTGGTTGCCATAGAGACCATATCTTGACTAATTCATTTCTTTGGAATGTCACAAGGTCCTCCTCAAAACATCAGGTTAATTGACACACAGGATGCAGGCAATGGTAGGCCTGACCTTTCTTTGTGGTAACTGTTTGTTTCTCTTTTTATGGGTTTTATGGTTAATTGGGAAGGGGTCTGAGGAGTGAGTTTATCTATGGATTAATACCTTAACATATAACAGGGTGCGTCTAGGGGTTATGTAAAGACAAACTGGACTCTAAAAAAAGAAAATGGAGTCACTTTAGCCATATCACTACTACCAACATAAATATTTACCAGCTATAAACATACACTAGACATACAGCCACATTTTTTGAAATTCAAAATAAATATGTTAATAATAATTTGAAAGTTCATGGAATTCTTAGGGACTATCTGATTTCAAATATAAATTAATACAAATATGTGTAAGCATCTGTGTCTTGAAGTGTGCTTACATAAGGAATATTTGTGTAAAACATTAGAATTCATCTGCAGTTAAAACACAGGACATTAAAAATTGTGTTGCTATGAATATACAAATTTCAGCATAATACTACGTTGTTAACTCTTTGAGAAGATACTTTGAAGGTGAGCAGCTGGGTAAAATGAAATATCTAATTTCAGTTTGTGTGTGTGTGTGTGTGTGTGTGGGTACCAGGGAGTCAACCTCAGGACCTCGCGCGCCAGGAGGCGCCCGTGCCGCTGAGCGATATCACCGGCCCCTTTTTCGTATGTGGGTTCTGGGAGTCGAACTTGGGCCCTCGCACTTGCTGGGCAGGCGCTTAAGCTGCTGAGCCATCTCACCGGCCCTAATTTCAGTTTTTTAAGGAATCTCCATACTGTTTTCACATTTGTAATAGTATATGTTCTCATCAAAAGTGTAGAGGTTCTTTTGTCCCCTCATCCTCCCCAGCCTTAGTTATCATTTGATTTATTGATGATAGCCATTCTTGCTGGGATAAGATGGAATCTCAATGTTGATTTAACTTGCATTTCTCTAATGGTCAGTGATATCAAGCATTCTTTATGCATTTATTGGCCATTTGTACTACTTCTATGAAATGTCTATTCATTTTGTTTGCCCATTTTGCCATCCTGAGTCTTTTATATTGGGTCATCTGTGAACATTATGTGTTACAAATGTGCTAATAAAAACCAATGCAATTGTAATAATTAATGAACTTTTCGATAGTATAAATTTAAGCAGTATTTATTCATAATCCTTTTTTCAGAAGAAATGGAAAACTCTTCAAATCTCTGTAAAAGAATGAAAAAAAATTTAGGCCCCGTAGAGTGTGATACAGTTGCATAAGTGTCATCATTGTAGGCTGGAGATGGCACGAACAGGGCTTTGAGAAAGCTTATTCAGTGGCTTGCCTCTTAGTTCCTCTTCAGGTGGAATCATGTTAACTTTTTGAAGTGTATCATAATGGAGTCATTCACATCATGAAAATTGCAAAGATTATAAATCAGATAATTTTCTATGGAAAGGTGTAGTTTACCTCCACACTGATAACAATGGTGCAAATTGTATTGAATAAATGTCTGCAGGAATTAAACTTGTTTATTTCAGTACAACTATTATTAAAATAGTTTATTTTGAAGAGTTTTGAGCATTATAATTCATTACATAAAGGACAGATGGCTTTACAAAAATTTGATATTAACAACATATTTCATAAATTTTAAATGGCATCTGTTCTTGTGAGAAAAAGCAACCTCAGCTTCATACTCCTGTATATGTAATAACTTTTATTCACAATTTTAAAGCTTCAAGAATAAAATACATAAACCATTTACTCTTCAGAATTCCTGAAACAAAAATGAGCTTCTCAATATCTAGAAACCACTTCTCTTTTATACCATCCTCATTATGCATCTTAAAGTTACATTTGTATGAAGTATAAGTCCAAGATGATAGCGAAAATTTCCCAATATAATTTTTATTATATAGTCGTTTGTATTTCAAAATATGATATGAAACTCATGCAACATATTGAATTGTTTTATGATTTCTTTTAAAATAGTTTGTTTCATCCTTAGGAAAGAATCTTCCTAGCTACATTTTTTTTTTTTTTTTGATGGCTACCGAGGGTCGACCTCAGGACCTCACGCGCCAGCAGGCGCCCGTGCTGCTGAGGGATATCATTGGCCCTTTTTTTGTATGTGGGTTCCGGGAGTCGAACTCGGGCCCTCGCCAGGCAGGCGCTTATGTCACTGAGCCATCTTACTGGCCCCCCTAGTTACATTTTAATGCTTTTGATATTTAATGCTCTTGGCTTACATTTAGAAATAAAGTAATTAATCTTCTTTCAGTGTGAATTCTCCCTAGCATCTAGTAGATGAAATTGGATAGCTATTTCTAGAACAGCAGAGAAAATTAAAAATTATGCCATCTTTTTCTAGTATGAAGAAAAAAATTTTAATTTTCCATTTTGGAAGTACATCCTTGAGCTTTTGCATATTTTCATGAAATGGCTTTTTAGGTTTATCTGTAAGAAATTAATATTAACATGTTTCCCATTTTGACTATAATTTTCATTGTTAAATTTAATAATACATCACTAAATAATGGTTAAGAACCTTGCCTCTCTAGCTTGCTATGTTTGAAATCCTGAAGGAGTTATTTAAATTCTCAGTTCCACATTTTCAAAAATTATACAAGCAGGCAGGCGTGGTGGTGCACAACAGTAATCCCAGCACTTGGAAGGCTGAGACATGAGGATAACTTTTTTTCAAGGCCAGCCTGGGCTAGTGAGTTCAAGTCCAGCCTTAATTATATTGGGAGACCCTGTCTCAAAAACAACAACAACAAATTACAAAAGAGTGAAATAGTGTAAGAAAGAAAACCTGTCTAAAATATGCAGAACAATGCATACCACATTATTTGGTAGGCACTAAACAAATGAATTTTTTCCTTCCCACTCACCAATACTTCCTCACTAATTTATTCTGTCGACACACATTCTGAAATGACTACTACATAATACTTGTCAGAATATTGGGATGGATGAGATGAAAGATAAAAATTTTGAAGTACTTTCATTGTTAGAACAAATGAAAAAATCCAATTATCATTAACTAGAAAAATGCATTTATGCATGCTTTTAATTATTAGAGTTTTTTGATTTGTTTTGATAATTCATGTCTGCGAAAGCATTCTATTTAAATCACTTTCCCTGCTACGGTTATTGAAACTTTTTCTCCTCTGACCCCTTGCATAGTTTAGTAAGTCCACACTCCAGAAATCAATGTTCTTACAAATAAATTGCTAATGATATAATATTCTGTTGGAAGTATAACTTCTGTAAGTTGCTACAAACATGCAAGTTTTTTTCTGGAAACAATTATAAATAAAGAAGATTTGCTTATGTTTTTGTTAATAGTTATATTTTTCTAGATTGAATTAGTGAGAGTAAACTTTAAATAATTGCAGTTGCAAATGAGGAACAACTTACTAATTGTTGAACCACTTAAAGAATGTATAAATTCAGCAGCTATGTAAAATATTCAAGTGCTTTTAATTTCAGTGCTTTTTTCTGATTCCCTTCAACCTGGAATCCTATGTGCCTGAGACTCTGTGCTGCCAAGTGGAAGGATATAAAAAGAGGACAAGAAGTTAAAATTAGAATTATGAAAAAAAAATTGATGAGGGTAATCAGTTCACTGAAAATTACCTAAAGAAACAAATTTGACACTCCATTAGCTTTAGTACACACAAACAGAGGATATAGATACACTGATTTCTTCCTGCTTTACATGCTGCATTCTACCAGCATCATTTGTTAGTGTACACCATTTTCATGCACTGACAAATTTTACCTGTTAACATTTGTAAAGAGCTCAGTAAGAAGAAATTCAGGATATCCATCTATAATAATAAACATGATTGGTAAGATTAGAAAAATAATGAAGAAGAATCAGATGTGATTGCTTTAGCTCTTCTGATCCAAGCTCTTGATTACTAAGAGAAGTTTACTGTGATTAAATCAAAACCTGAACAAACACAGTTGATTAATTCCATGTTAATAATTTAGCTGTAATGTATTAAATCCATTTGGGCTTGAATATTTGAAGATTAGTCTTTGAAAAGGACATTAGTGGACATTATAGTTGTTTAATACTTTATTAATTGAGTTTTCATCATAAATTTGTAGTTATTATAGCTCCTGAGCTTATACAAAGCAGTTGATGTATAAACATTATTACCATCTCACATTGTTAAGGACGATGAAGAGCCTTTCAGTAATTAAGAAAAATTTGCCAAAGAATGATATTTAAATATTAGATTTAAGAAACAGTGATTGTTAGGTACAATATTCTTCATTCCACATATATCTATTAACTGAAACAAAATTCCATTTACTCCCATCAACCACTATTTCACAGTATTCAAGGATTCATTACTAAATTAGCTGTGATATACAGTTGAAGAGTCTGTAGTCAACATTAGTAGATGGCTATTTTCATATTATTTAGATTATTAATGATCTTTGGTGAGCACTGAGGAACTTCAGTGAATTAAGAAAATGAAATAAGATACATATGGCTGTAATTATTTGAAATGTGCATATTAATTTTCTTCTGAAAATAAAAGCTGTAGATTATGACAGAAATGATTCTTCAAAATCATAAGGCAAATAACATTGAATATGCATGTGTAACCCATAGCATTACCTTTCCAAGGAAGGTAGTATATTACAAGAGACAAAGAAGAAACTGAACCGTCATGAGAACAGTGTATCTACCATATCTTCATGAATGTTTTGATGATGATACCTGTAGCTTTAAATCCATTAATTTAAATGCTTGAATGATATTCCAATTTTATCCATCTATTAGGGAATTGATTTGGAGATGAAAATGCTGAATAACAAGTATGTGTGTTTCAATGTGCAGTAGTTCAACCTAGTATTTTGTGATTGTAATCAATCAAAATCTTAGCTTGATTGAAAAGCTGTTGAAATTTGAAAGTTCAGAATTACTGTGTTTTCTGATGATAATGGATGAAGAAATACATGATTTCTGCAAATTACACTTGAGCTCATGATAACACTTATTAAATAGAATTTTGACACAATGTTTATCACCTACAAATAACAAACAGTGATCTGATGTAAAAGAGTGTTGGAAAATACATATATCGAATTAATGAAGCAGGAAAATAATAATAAATAATAAATCTTGTGCCATACACCAATCATCATTTCTGAGTTTTTTGATTAGCACAAGTAATATTTCTTCATTTTCAAAAGGTAGGAACTACTGATCTATTTAAAGTTAGAATCCAATTAATTTTTAAAAAGAGGAAATTTTAGGCCACTTATTCCCATGATTAAATATTTACCTCTTTGATATTTCTTCATTTAGCTAGAAGGCACAATTATTCTTGTGCTAGCAAGACATCAAGAATGCAATTAAGGTGTTGGGATATAGCTCAGTGGCACATTGCCTGTATGATAAGCACAAGGTCATGAGTTTGATTCCCATTTCCCCCCCAAAAGAATGCAATTAAAAATTCATAACAATGTAGAATAATAAAAAATAAAATAAAATCATTAGCTATGGTAGAAATTTAACTTGTTAATTCTTGTTTGAATTAATTATTTTAAAAACTATAGATAAAATTCATAATAGTACTTCAATAAAATTAGAAGCAATTTTTTTGATATTTTATACATGACTAAATTTTTTTATTTTGCTAATGAATCTTAAAATTTGTTACTTTCTCTCACCTCAAATTCATGTTTTGTATATATTTTTAAAGGTTTTCTTTTACTTTACATACAAAAAGAAAAAGAAAAATTCTTCATGTATTTGTTAATGCAATAAATAATACACTATCTGCATTTGCTGTGTTTTGAAATAAATATTACATCAAATTAAAAAGTGAAAGAAAATAATGCTTAGAAAGCTTTCATTGGAGTTCTGAAACTTGAAGTTTTTAGCTATATATTTTTGTAAAAAGTTAATTTAGTCAAAGATTTTGGATCTTATTTCAAAACAAATATGCAATCCTCCTTGCAGAACTTATGTTGAGGAACAAAAATGACATTTGTATATATTTTTTGTAACTGTAAGCATTTTATGCACATGTTATTATTTATAGGCACTGAAAGATATATTTTATCATCTAAAAACAGTGTTTTCAAAGATGTTTTAATAGGTATGTTTCCTTATGGAAGCTTTTAAAGTACCATAGACATTATCACTAGAATTATAGCTAAGAGACTGTCAAAAAATATTCTTTAGCAAAAAACACATAACATAGGTGGTTTTTTTTTACATACTATTATGGCAGCTATTATAAATAATAGTTTTAAAATAAAACTTGGGCTACTGAGATAGCTCAGCAGCATAAGCACCTGCCTGGCAAGCGTGAGGGCCTGAGTTCGACTCCTGGAACCCACATACGAAAAAAGGGCCGGTGATATCGCTCAGCGGCACAAGCACTTGCCCATCAAGTGTGAGGTCCTGAGTTCGACTCCCAGTACCTAAAAAATAAATAAATAAATAAAACTTTTAAAATAAAAGTTTTATGTCACCTATGACCTTGAGTGATACAAAAACTATTATGATCATAATCATTTAATTGATTGAAACTTTATAAAGAATATATTTAAAATTAAATATAGTTGTCATTTCACTTATTGGTGATTATAAAATCCCTATTAGAATTTTTGTATTTTTCCTAAATTCTCTGAAGCCTTCTTTCTGGACACTTCTAAAATCTTAATTTTCCATCCTTAAAAGGTATTGTGACAATTAAATAAAATAATGTGTCTATGTAAAACCTTCTACAAATATAAGAAATCAGAACTTCTTTCTTTTTTTTCTTCCTTTCCTGTCTCCCTCCCTCCTTTACCTTCCTTCCTTCTTTCCTTCCTTTCTTCTCTTTCTTACATTTTTAGTACAAGACATTGAACCCAGGACTTCTCAGATACCAGGAAAGCTTATTCTACAATTCAGCTACATTTCCATTCACCCCAATCTTCTAATTTTATTCTTTGAAACAGTATTTCTCTAATTTGCCCTATCTATCCACAAAATCGATATCCTCCTGCCTTAGCCTCTTGAGTAGCTGGGATTACAGATATGTGCCATCTCCCCTGACTTATTCTCATTTTAGGTAATCAAAAGAGGTAAGTTTGAGGAGGACATGTGTGTTTTGGAATACTCAATATTAGACTGATTTATGTATAATGCACTGGTTCTTGCATTTTTAATTTTAAAAATTCTATTTTAGGCTTATTTAACTACATCATATATATTCCTTAAATTGCTATTTTCTATTGTTTTATATTCTTGAATACTTGGTTTTTCCATTATTATAATAAGGGAATTTATAGTAAGGAAATTACTTTTATCACATGCAATTTTTTGGCAATATTTTAATGCATTGAAACTATAATGATAGTTTCTCTAATTCAATCACTTTGATTGAAATTCAGTGTGCAATATACACAGGCATACACAGTAAAATATGCTCATAGATACATATGGTAGATAAGATGAAATCATTTGATGAACAGATGCATAGCTTATGAGGTACAATGTCTTCTGTTCTGTCTCATTTTTATTTAATTAAATTAATTAATTAATTTATTTATTTATTTATTTTTGTGGGTACTGGGTGTCAAACTCAGGACCTCACATGCTAGCAGGTGTCCATGCTGCTGAGCGATATCACCAACCCTTTTTTCATATGTGGGTACTGGGAGTTGAACTCAGGACCTCGTGCTTGCCAGGCAGGTGCTTATGCCACTGACCTATCTCACCGGCCCTCATTTATTTTATTTTATTTTTTATTTTATTTTTTTTTGTAGGTACCGGGGGTTGACCTCAGGACCTTGCACGCCAGCAGGCGCCCATGCTGCTGAGTGGTATCACCTGCCCTTTTTTGGTATATGCTTTCTGGGAGTCGAACTCAGGCCCTTGTGCTTGCCAGGCAGGCGCTTACGCTGCTGAGCCATCCCACTGGCCCTCATTTTTATTTTTTAATATCTTGTCTTAACAATAAAATAATCACGGTTTGAGTATCCTGTACTGTATATGGTTTGAAAAACTTTGTTGAAATAAGTGAATTTTTGTTTATCTTAAGAATAAATGAATGGCTTATTTTCATTTTTTCTGGAATCATTACAGAGAAATATTAATTTTCAGCATGCCAAATAGACTTTGTATTATCAGCCAAAAATTTTCTAGTTATTACATATATTTATAGTTCAAACCATATTTTTTAATGACTTATTCTGGTATTTAATTCAAAACTATTACTGTTCTTAACTAAATTTTATATTACGGTTTAATTTTTGCAACAAAATGGACCTTACAAATTTGCTTTTATGTTTTCCACCCATCAGTAATGTGTTATTTTACAAACCTACTGAAAAGGGTCTACACATTAATTATGTTCAGGGTGCTGTGCAATTAATTTGTGTACTTACTTTCTACTATTTAAAACTGTCAGTCATTTTTTGGTAATGTTTATTTTAAGCTCTGTCTGTCATATTTCAACAGGTTTGTATTACAATTAATAGTTGAAAACTTACTGATTATTATGCTTAATAAAAGTATGATGTGTGAAGAAAAATATATTAAAATCTTTATCTTAGTGTACTTAATAGGCATAGGTACTGAGGAGAAAATGAAAATAATTAGAGAACAATGAAAAAGAAAATTAAAGAAAAAGTAAAATATAGGAAATTTCACACATTCAGGGTATTTGTTTTTATTAGTAAGATTTTATGCAAAGATGTAGAGATTAATAACAATATAATATCCCTAACAATATCAGAAAAATATTCTGAAATCATATCAAAATTTTGTTCTGTTTCATTACTCAGTTTTCTTCTTTGAATAATCCAATAATATACATACATACACACAGTCAATGAGACAATCATGAGCCAAAGGCACATTGTCCTTATAGAATATCCTATTTAATATAAGATTATTGATATTAAATTAATCATCTTTGAAGAGTTGAGCACAGTGTTCTAATTGATTTTAAGTGAAAAATATCAAGCCATCAAACTGTGTATAAAAATATAAACTTGAAACAGCAGCAACTTCAGTAATTTTAGTGGAAAAATGCAAATAGCTAAGGTGTTTATCATACTAAGCTTTCCTTCCAACATAAAATCAACAAGGAAATTCCAGGAAGGAATATTGTTCCCATCATCTACTCTCTTGGAAATACTTGAAAGATTAACTCAAAGTAAACGTAAACTATCAAGTTTCAGCAAAAATCAGAGCTTCATATTGCTACATTTAAATGCACAGTTAAGATGAAAAACAATTTGGTGTAAATTTGACCTTGTAGAATACTGGAGGAGTATGGGTTGTTCTCAGTCATCCTTAAAATGATTGAAGCAAAATGAAACAAAGAAAAATAATAGAAAGTTCATGAAATAAACTTGCTTATTATTTCTTTAATAATATTAGGAAGTATTAGGATTTGTTTAAATATTGACTGAAGTGAAATATATTAAAAGGATGATGGAAAGCACAAAGAATTACCATGTTTTAAATTAAAATTGAGTGAGAAAAAGTAGATGAAGGAGGAAAAACATGATAGTGACACAAAGAAAATATAGTGAAAATCATCTTATATTGTGTCAGAGGTTCACAGAACTCAGGTTCAAATTTTTACTAGAATGACAGTTACAGTCACAGAACCCAAAACTCTTGTTATGTTATTGATGTTAATTTATTTCGGTGAAATGGTACAGATTAAAATCATGCAAAGCAAAAGGTGCATGTAGTATTGGTAGAAACACTGATTGAACTGGCAATCTGTCCATTGCTCAGGAGACATGAAGATAGCATTTAATTCTGTGAACAACAATATGCTATCATAAAGCAACCAACTCTATCTACAGAGAGTGTTTCAAGTGGATGCCTGACACCATAGACGCTAAGCCCTATACGCAATCGCTGATTCTGCAACAGTGAATCTGAAAACCAAAAACCACTACTAAATGACGAATGGTGGTTAGCATAGACAGAGAAAAAATGTGGGTCCCATGTAGAGCAAAGTACAATGAGGTAAGATTTTATCACACTACACATACATTTGCAAAATTCAGAATCTGTAAATTATTTGTGAAATTTCCCATTTAATATTTTTGGACCATAACTGACTACTGATAACTAAATCTAGTTCAAGAAAACCAGAGACAGGAGTATGCAGATTGCATTCTCAGCTGAGCATGCTGAACTGAGCATCGTTGTCCAGTTTTATTACCGGACGTTGGACAGGAGACTTGAGCATTTACACGACTGCCTGGAACTACTCGGTTCAGATCTCCTCATGCCCACAGCTTAGGGATTTAACCAAAAACAGCGTGACCCATGCTGTCAGGTGACAGACAGCAAAACATTTTATGCATCACATTGTTGCAAGCTGGCATGGTTCAAGACACCATGTGTATGACGTCATTTTTTACAGACATTCATAACAGGCAGAATATTCCTGGATTTGGTAGATTACCTCCGCCAAGCCTGTCAAAGATGAGCGTCCTCTTTTGAATATGCAGAATTTGAGAACAAATTGTAAAATATGCATAAACATATGCATAACTATATATACATTTATACCTTTTATAAAAGTCAGCATATATAATCATACATAGGTAAATTGCTTTATATATTTAAGTGTTTTTTTACAGATAGAACATAATATAAAATCATTATAGATCAAAGGGCAAAATAACTGTTGCCTAAACAATTATATACAGATTTAAATTAATTAGGAAGCAAATGCATATTTTAGTGTTGTGCGTTATTAAAAATAAGAAAATAACAGTAAAATTAAAAAGATTATTTGACAGAAATTCAGCCAATAGGAATATGGAATAATCTTGAAAATTGAAAAAGGAAAACATAAAAATAAATAAATATCGGTAATAACAAAATAATGTCAGTAGTTTAACACACAGAGACATTTTCAAAATTGGATAAAATGGATTTTTTATAAAATATCTGTTAGCTACAGCAACTTACAAAAGTGTTACTTCATTAAAAAATAAAGATATTTTGAAAGACCTGGCTTCCCCTATACCCCAGGAACAGATTTTCTTGCCTGAAAATTCAACAAAATATTTAAAAATTAGAGAAGTTTTACATTATAATAACACTTCCATGGTAACAGAGAAAAAGGTAAATTTTAATGTTAGTGATAATTCATGTATAACATTTTTATGAAAACCTAAGAAAGAATGTCCTTTAACAGAAGCAACTACATATCCACCTCAATAATTCAATTTAACACAAAATTCTTAAACTATTAGCAAACATAGTATACTGTTACAATATACTTCTTAGCTTGTCCTAGAAATGTAAAAGTGGTTCAATGATGGGCACTACATAATACTTACAAATCATAATAATAACTCTAATTAGATAAGGAATAAAATCATCTTCATAAATAAGGGAAAGGCATTTGACAAAATTTACCCCAGTCTACCTAAAGATATTTTTAAAATCAAAAGGAACTTCTTTAGTGAGTTGACACTCACCTCAACCCCAATGCAATCACTACACAAAACAAGCAAACAAAAAAATTAAATACCTAAAACTCATCTACTAAGTCAGGACCAGACAGGCATGGTGGCACATGCTTGTAATTCTTGCACTAAGTAGGCTGAGGCAGAAGTATCACCATGAGTTCAAGGCCAGCCTGGATGAAATAGTGAGTTCAAGGCCACACTAAACTATATATGAGACACTGTCTCAAAAAACAAAACAAAACTAAACATCAGGATTAAAGCAATAGGAAGTGTTGGCTACTGTGCTTACTATTCATACTGTAAATGTTAGTGCCATTAGACAATTGAAAAAATTGGAAATTAAAATATTTTTAAGAAAAAGGTAAAAAATTATTCACTGTTGATATTGATGTATGGTGAAATGGTATTTATAATTGAGTGAAAACTAAAATAAATGAAAGTCTTCAAAATAAAACTAAGTAAATAGCACTGATCACTTTCATTGTATATATTTTCTTTGCAATCATTTGTGTTTGCACTGTACACAAGTTTATACATGATAGCTGGTGTAATACAAAACTGCATATTTTACAGTTTGAAAAAATGAAATATATATGACAAATAACAAAAATTATCAACTGTTGGTAAAGAAAAATGCAAAACTCTACTAGAAGTATACAAAATATTCATTGTATTAAGATGATTTTAGTTGTTGGGGTTTTTAAAAACATGATTTGAACAATTTGCCCCATTTTCTTGACTTGGAAATCTAACTGAAAGGTCAAGAACATTTCAGCTACTGATGAAAAATAAAAATCTCGGTTTCTGTCTGTGGGTGAACTTTATTCACTCTAAGAATGTTTTCTGAGTGCTCAGCCTCTCTTCCCACCCCCTCATGTGATACATCTGCTTTAGAAATAAGAAAAAGGGACAAAGCTTGCATTTGGAAAACAGCAGGAACAGCAGCTCATTTGTTGTTGCACAAAGATTAATGTCAAGCAAATAGAAAGGATGCTAACCTCCCCTGGTGGACAGTAACGCCTCCATCTAAGTGCTGCTGTGGTTGGTCTCATGCTTTAAAAATATTCACAGTCAGAATATTCACCATAGAATGGCGATCTGACAATTGGGTGTGTTTAATGCCATTTATCTTCAGAAAAGGCTAAAAATTGCCCCAAATAGGTTTAATAAACAGTATCTCTTCCTGATAATAATTCTATTACCCTTTTTGTGTGTTCCATGAAAAACATTTTCCCAGAAAGCAATACTATTTTCTGCTATTTGTATTGTGAAATATCTATAAGAATTAAAATCTATGTTCTTAATGATTATATGGCAAATAGTTTGTGTATCCCACAAAATGTCTTACAGGAGACATCAATTTCACTCTCATAATTTTCCACCAGATTTGGAGTAATGGAACTTAATGCTAAGTGTACATCATTAGTTCATGACATAGGTAGACAGGTTTACTTCTGTCAATGCATGCAAAACTCAACAGTGTTATTAGTGTGACCCAGTATTAGCATAAGTCTCAACAGAAGCATAAAATTATAAACTTTCAATTCAAGCTGCCTCATTTGGGTCTTTGCTATTCAACATAAGATTATGTGACTTCGAAAAACAACTGACCTTGATGCACTCAGTTTTTTTGATGTATGACTAAAGATGACAGAAACAACTACTAAAATGATGGCTTTGAGAATTGAAGGAGAAAATGTGAAAAAATTCAAAAGAGTATATAGCACATAATCACTGCTCATTGTTATCTTTTTATTATCAATATTATTTTCCTGATCAAGATGTAACACATAAATCAGTTAAACACAGAGCATTAGAGAACATAAATAGATCACCTTGTTCTGTTAAAATTCAATTTTGGTGGCTCAGCGGTAGAGCTTGCCTACCATGTGCAATATCCTGTATTCAATCACCAGTTCTGCAAGAAAATAAATTAGTGAATAAATATAATAAAATAATATTAGTGGGCTGGTGATATAGCTCAGTGGCATAAGCACCTGCCAGGCAAGCACGAGGTCCTGAGTTCGACTCCCGGTACATGCATATAAAAAACAAATAATAAAGATAATAATATTAGTATCATTAATTTCCTACCAGTAAACTCACATTACAGAACTTCAAAATAAATCCTGCAATTCCATAAGTTCTCATATTAATAGTGCTTCTAATAGGCTGATCCATACAGATCTTGGATATACTTAGTTTTTAAAAAATAAAAACACTTTAGCTGTGATTTAAAAGTCTAGAGAGTAAATTATCTATTTTCTCCCCCTCTTTACTCCTGGGAATCACCATTCTACCATCTATTTTGAATTTTACATTTTTACTTTGCACGTATACATGATGTAGCACATTTTTGTTTGTGTCTGTCTTTTTCACTTGCATAGTTGTCTAGAAACATGCATGTTGTTCCAAATGGAAGAACTATTTCTAAAAGATAGAATCATATTCCATTGTGATGTATTCCATTCATATCATAATTTCTTTTTTCATCTCTTGATCAGCAACTTATGTTACTTCTCTATTTTGGTCATCCCGAATAATGCTGAAGGAACAAAGAAGCCCAGATATCACTACAAGTTGCTACTGTAATTTTCTTTGGATTTATAGCGAGCAGAGGGGTTGCTATAAAAAAAATTGCTGTTCTGAGGTGTAATAAAAGATAGCATGTTATTATATTTTAAAATGTTGCAGTAAAAGATACATTGCCATTAGTCATCTTCAAAATACTTTCTCTTGCTTCAATAACACTTACCCCATGGTTCCTGTCACTTTTGAAACAGTTCTGAAAGTTCTTTCGCATGAGTATCTTTAGTTATGTCAATCTGGCTGCTTCCTGAATCAATTCAAAATGTTTACATTTCCTGGTCATCTTGACTTTGTGGAAGAGCCTGAAGTCACACAATGGTAGATTGTATGAATAAGATGGATGATGAACACCATAATATCTTTGGAAGTTTGCCTTTGTATTGTGTAGCACTCAGTAGCACCATTCAGCACATTTTTATCACAATGTAAAGACACTCATGAAAGTGCACTTCCAAAACTGCTTCAGAAAGTGACAACAGTGATAGGATAAGTGTGTTTGAAGTTATGAGGTGTATTCTCTGGGAGATTAATAGCAAGCTGTCTTTTACTGTAATACATTTTTTTAAATTTAAACACTCACCACATGTTTTGATCACCCCTTAATTGTAGAATGAAGAAGTCTAAAGTTTTACATAAGTCAGGAAACCTGCACTGCTATAATTTGGGCCTAAAATGTCCCCAAAGGCCTGTGTATTGAAGACTCAGTTGTCTTCAGTGATGCTCTTCAGAAGTGATGCAATCTGTGGGAAGTAGGACCTACTCTGACAAAGTTAGGTAAGTGGAGGATGTGCACAGGGAAGATGCTAGGCACCTGAACTTTCTTGCAACTTTTTGCTTCCAGCCACCCTATGTTGAACATGCTTACCCTACAATGTACTCCTGTCATGATGTACTGAGCCACCATAGACTTAAAGAAACAGAGCCAAGTAGCCAAGGGCTGAAATCTTTAACACCAAGAGCCAAAATAAATCTTTCCTCCTGTTAAATTGATTTTGTATGGTATTATATTACAGCAACAGAAAGCTAACACAGAAAATTGTCACTGAGAGTGGGGTCATTGCCATGACTATACATGACAATGTGATTCATAATCCTGTGGAATTGCTTTGCAGAAGGAGTTTGGAAGTTTGCCAAAGTAGGGTACAGAACATCTGAGCTACTGTGAGTAGAGGAGCTTAATAAGTGGTTCCTGAGTGAACTCGGAAGACCAAAATGCTGATAGACCTGGAGCGTAAAGGCCAGGCATATGAGGTTTTCGATGGTAATGATGATTTTATACTGTGAACTGTACTCATGTTACATTCTGGTAAAGTACTCTCTGATTTTTGTCCATGCCCTAAAACTGTGAGAGACTGAATTTTAAAGTGACAGACTAATTACTCCAGGAGAAGATATTTAAATTGAGGAAAGCTTTGGGCCAGGGGCATGGTATTGCTGTCTGCTTTCAGCCAGCTTTTCAGTAAGAATTGGAGCAAAAAAAAAGAAATAAAACAAAACAAAACAAAATAAAAGTTGAAATGTTTGAAAATCTTGCATTTTGGCCAGAAAAGAAGTACATGTAAAGTTCTGGCCCAGGAGGGTACACTTAGTAAAGAGATTACTGCCATTTTTAAAAGCCAAGTATTTTGTACCAGGACAATAAGAAAGAAGTCTTGAGGGTGCCTCAAGCTTTGAACTGATTCACTTTTGGTTCAAAGGTATGAATGTTTACACTTGTTTCTAAGACTTTTCTTGAGAGGAGAGCTGCAGGAGGCCATGTTAACCCAGGGCTACCTAGGGAATTGTTTGCCAGCACCTACTTCCCCCTATTGAACTAGCAAGGCTCTCAGAATGCTCCCAACCTCAGGTTCGGGAACTTGTCCCATGGAAAGCCAATACCTGAGAGATGGGTGCTTTGGAAAAGAAAGGAGATTTATTGAGGATGTGAGCAACCCTGAAGGAGATGGGTTAACACATACAGATCCCTCTTCAAAGTGTTTGGAGAAGTAGGAAATATTTATATGAGGACTAGGTCAGTGTTTATGTACAGAAATCAGTATTTCCCGGAAGCATGAGTGAGGAAGTCTAGTGATTTGATGCCAACCTTCAAGTGATAATTTCCCAGTGATGGTGTATTTTTAACTTGAGTCATGACACTGGAATGCAGAGTGAAGGTCCTGTCTTGAGAAGAAAGCAGAAATAAAGTAAGTTGGAGTCATGAAGGCAGCAACATATTCTGAGGAGTAACCACAGTTGTGGTTCAAGTACAGTTCATGCCAGCAGCAGAGCTTGTCATTATCTACATGATATTGGCTACTTGACACTGTATGCAGAACTCTAGAATTGTAGGGTCATAAAGACTTCCTCTAAGACTTCAAACCAAAGCCATGGAGGATGAGAAATATGTGTCAGATTCAGAGTCCCTGCAAGGAGCCCAGACAGGTTAATCTATGAAGCTGGATGAGTGCTGCCAAAGCTGCTTTGGAGAGCCCAGTCCGGGAAGTTACATGCCAGACACATAGCAAGTGCAAGCAGAGCCAGCTCGATAGAGTTAGCATGTAGTCTGAACCTAGGAAGGCTGTAGGGATAGGGTTTCCTATGTCCTTGGGAGCACACATCATACTATGTTGTTTTTGGATGCCCAGACAAGGATTTACAGCATTGAATGTTGACCAAACTTGTTTTGGTCAATCCACCCTTCTTTTATCTGAAACCCCCAATTTGAAAAAGACAGCTGGGGATGTGGCTCAGTGGTAGGGCACTTGTCTAGCATGCACAAGGCCCTGGGTTCAATCCCCAGCACCACAAACAAAAAAAAAAAAAAAAAAAAAAAGAAAAGTAAAAGAAAGTTTACCTTGACACTGTGTCTTGAAAATTTGTTTTTATTATTTATACAAGTGTTCACATTAAAGACTTTGCTTTCGTTCTCAGAGGAGAATTTAAACTAGATATTTTTGGCAGTTCTGGAACAGGTAGGACTTTGGGAAATCTTGCAGATGGACTCAATGCTTTTTTCATTCAGTGTTGGATATGAGCCTTTCAAGGTCAAGGGTGGAATGTTACAGTGAGGACCAGAAAAGTCCTCCAAAGCCCAGATTTTGGAGACTTGATCACCACTCTATTGAGTCTGGGAGCTTGTTGAAGCTTTAGGAAATAGGGCCTGATATAGAGAGGTTATTTTATTAGGAACATGTCACTGAGGAAGAAATAGGGATGAAGACCCATACTTTCTCTTTGCTCCTCAGCCATTGTGACATGAGCAGCCCTCCTCTGCCCTGCCCTCTCTCACCACACTGTACTGCACCTCCACAAGCCCAAAGCACTGAGGTAAAGTGACCATTGAGATGAATTATGAGCCAAAATAAACCTTTCCTCCTTATAATTTGTTTTACCTCAGGTATTTATTATTAAAATGTATATTTAATAATTTTATATTATATATTATAAATTTGTTATAATTATAACAAATATATTTGTTATAATTGGGTTCACTTAGGTGTTCTTATCACAAAAATAAAGGTACTTATGAGGGTAGTAGACTTGTTAATTTTTTTTTCTATACTAATAATTTACTATATACTATTATTTATATGCACCTGAAAACATCATGTTGCACATTTTAAGTATCCACTTGTGAATTAATTTGAGAGAATATTGATCACATAATGGAATCTTCCCAATTCCTACAGCTCCAAGCATTAAAATACTTGGAATACATGTAAAAATACTTTAAATAAATTTCCCAGTGCAAAAGTAAATGACAGAAACAAAATTAAAATTTAAACGAAAAATACTGTGTACAGTCAAAATAGCTGTGAAGTATATATGGTGCAGAACTCAAAAACATGACAGGAAGTTTGCTTTCAAAATTATTATTAAGTACTAATAACAGCCTGTGACCCAGAGTCACTCTCAGCTTTTTCCTGTAAACCAGACATAATATGCACCAACAGGAACCATGCTATCACCTTCATTCTTAGCCTCGGTTTCAGAAAAAATGATTAGCCCATTCCTGATGAGGGCTACTTGTATACCTGTTCCAATGGAAAAACTGATTCAAAACAGTAGAATACTTCAAGTTCAGGACAAAATAACACATATAAACACTATATACAGACACAACACTAACAAATGCAGATTTCTTGTTTTCACTTCCTGGTGAAGATATTATTTAGAGAAGAATCTCCTTCTCTCTCTCTCTCTCTCTCTCAGGTACTATGTTTCTCTCTCACACACATATTTACAAGTGAGAAAGGTGAAAATCATATATAACAAATGTGAGCATCCATAACTATTAATGAAACATTACAAAGCAATGTAAAAATCACTCTATTTAAATATTATATATTTTCAAAATAATAGAAACAATTCACATGACCCACAGAACACAAGGAACCCAGAGATTACAAATGAGGAATTATTATGTAATGTAAATCTCATGTTCATTATTGAAGTAGGAATACATTAATAAGGATATCACTAATATCAAAAGTGTATTGAGTTATTAGCACACTCTTTTTATCCTAAATTTATTTTATGCTGTATCTTATGTAATCCCTACACTACTACTTGGTTCATCTTTATGACTGATGAAATTGAATCAAAAGGTACAGTGAGAAAAATGAAGAAATTGAGAGGATATATAAAACATCAAATTCTTAATTTCTGCTTTTATAACAATCATATACAATAGTTAAAAGCAAGGCAAATTATATTTCTGAAACCTTTCTTGTCATAAACACATCTGACAAATTTTAAAGGCTCTATTTTGATGTTGGAGTAGTGTCTAGTGGAAAGAATGATTTCTTACACTTCTCAAAAATCTGTTTCATCCTAGATTGTTATCTAAATTGTGGTTAACCAGCTGTCATATTTGTCAAAAATGTTCATATTGACAAAAAAAGTTAGGTTTGAATAATATAGGCAAATATTTTCAGATCAATTTTTAGAGGTAATTCATAAGTAGTGGTAGAACATTTCATGTTACATGCACATTATATATATATAAATATATAGTATATCTATGTGTTCATTCTCTTTTTATTATTTTTAAGTTGCTAGAATTAGATGAAGAACAATTAAGGTTGTAAATGTCAGCATAAACATTTCAGTGCAAAGAAAGTTTCCAGATTCAAAATTTACATATATATATATATATATATATATATATATATATATATATATATATATTCAAGACTTTTCTGCTTTTTCAAGTAAGGTTATTTTTTTTTCCTTTCAGTTTTATTCCTCACAGGAGAACTTAAGCCATCACTTTGGTTACCCCCAAGTGTCACAGCAAACCTCAAGATTCACACCAATAACAAGAGAAATTCTTTTTCATTCACTACAAATAATACATAAGCCATATTTATTTCTCTTATAAAATAATCCATACAAATTTGGAAAATATAAAACTACCCCTTCTGATCTATTCACTTCTTTTATTTTCACTTCAATTTACATTTTTCTTTAAAATTAATTGGATGCTATTTTTAGCAATGACTACCTAAAGATTATTTTTAGAATTTCTCTCCTACCCTGGTGGTTGGTTACTTTCTTTTCCCTTTGCAGCACTCAGTGTATATCAGACATTTTATGTTCTTGCCATGGCCTGGTTTCTCAACCTTCTTACCCAATTCTGTCTGTCCCATTGTTATCACTAAAATGATTGTTTTGGCTTTCTAGTAATAAATTCAGAGTTCACACATAGTCCTTTCATTGAAATTTCTTTTCATTATATGCTCATATAAACAAATTCACAGCCACATATTAATTACTACATATAGCTAATTAATCTTTCAATTAGCTAATGTGTGAAATTAGCAGGATTTTCCTATCTTTTTCAAATCCATATAATTTGGCATGGCATTCTTTTCATATGAAATATGAAATAAGTGCTATTTGACCCAATATGACCCAAGAGAAGACATAGTGCTATCACTAGGCAGTGACTAGCTACCTGAGGCACGTTGTGCACCAGTGATCAAACTATACTCTTCCATCAGCTATTGACTCTTACAGCTGCATGGTAGATAATTTTCTTCAGAAAAAAACAAAGTAATTAATCATAGAGCTCACTTTTACTCATGGTCTACTAAAATGTGATAGATAGAACATGTCTGTAGAATAAGCAGAAGCCCATATAGTGCAGAATAAATAGATGTGTGTTATCTATGTTCATATTCTAGATACCAACTTACATTTTGTTCTGAGATTCCAATTCTATTAAAATGAAATCGGGGGCCGGTGAGATAGCTCAGCGGCATAAGCACCTGCCTGGCAAGTGCGAGGTCCTGAGTTTGACTTCCAGTACTCACATATAAAAAAAGGGGCCGGTGATATTGCTCAGTGGCACAGATGGCTGCCTGGCAAGTGCGAGGTCCTGAGTTCGGCCCCCCGGTACACATACACAAAAAAAATTAAATCAGGAACTCTATTTACTGGGCTTAGTTCATTTTCTTTTTCAAATCTAAGTCCTAGATATTCACTGTGTGTTATTTATGTATTTTTTTCTTTACCAGTTCTGAGAAAAATGTTTATCCCATTTTTTTCACCACAATTCTAGACAGGGTGTCTGAAAACAGTTGATTGTTAATATATGAATGCATATGTCTGAAAGAAGAAAGACTGCTCTACAATATCTACTCACACTGCAGATCTAAACTCACAGACTTGTAACATGTGTTCCAGGTTTAAGTAGTCAAAGTATTAAAAATGTATGTTCTATTTGGTTTCAAGTTTTACAGTAATGGCTCCAAATTTCTCAAATTGTATTTGAGAATCTGAAAGTTCTGAAAATTGTCAATTAGAAAGAACTGTCCTTGAACTAATGTTATTGTATCAATGATATGTAACATTCATAAATGGGAATACAGGACTATGATATCTTTGTACCAACCATTGATTTCCTCAAAACAAATTTACTGATTCCATGGAAATGAATCATATTTTCTGTGACATTCCATTTGCAATAATTTATATATTCCAAGGGGTACAATGATGAAGTCACAAAACAAGAGAAACTGTATGTCCAGCTACTACAATATTTGGATTTAGCTGGCAACTAGTACTTCCATCAACTTGGAAAGCTCTTATTTAGATAAAAAATAGCACGTTGTGAGGAAACATGTTATTTTTAAAATAGACAAAATTTCCTAAAGTCATATGAGAATTAAGAAATATCAAAGAAAATTGTTACAATTAGAAAATTTTGGTTTGTCTGAGCCGCATGACTGGTCCCCAGAAATTCTGATTTGAAAAAGCATACCCTGAATCAGGAACTAGAAATTTAAGTTATCAGATAGGATTTAATTATTTGTCTTTAATTCAAAGAATTCAACTTTAAGAATCTTTAAATACAACATTAATTAAAACATATTTTGAGAAAATAAACAGTATTCTCTAGATTTCAAAATCTATATCTTTGTACATAGTCTAATTGATAATATTTCATATAAACTCTGTAATAGGTATGTTTTTAGAGGTATCTGAAATAACAAGTAATCCTACAGTGAATAGACATATCCCACAAATATCTTTGAGTGATTTATACAGATTGATGTTTTTTTTTCCCATAGGCAAAAATAGCTGGCTAATTTGTATGGGAGAATCTACCCTCAAACATGCCTAATCATAAATCTGTGCTGAATTTTACTCAGTAAAGATGTAACACCAAAGGAGATTTTACCGAATTTTTAAAGTTTATTATGATATTGTGAGGAAAACAAATAAAATACTGTAACATCAAGAAAATACAATTAATTTTTAGATTTTTAATACTTTTATCAGTATATGTTTGCAGTAAATAATGCTTACATTCACTATAGGTAATTGGTACAAGTAAATAACACATTTCAATTCTTTTTCCCCTTCACCTCCATCCTCTTATTTTTCAAGAATTATATTCATTTATTTATAAGACCTTGTAAAGTTTATTATTATATGCACATATTACCAACTGGATTAATAGCTCAAAGAGCATATAAAATATAAGAACATAAGACAATAGTACCAAGTCAATGTACACTTCTAGATACACCATCCATGCTGGATTAAAATGTTTTGTCTGTCTCTCTCTCTCTCTCTTTCTCATTCACTCTTGCTCTCTTTATTGTCTGTCTCTTTTTAAGAGAAACAATGTCATATTTAAGCTTATGTGTCTCAGTTACTTCACTTGATATTATGTTCTCAAAGTGCACCCATTTTCCAACAAATGACACAAGTTTATCCTTCTTTATGGCAGAGTAGCACTTCATTGTGTATAAATGCCACATTTTTTTACCTGTTCATCTGTTGATGGACATATATGCTATTTCCAAGATTTAGCAGTTATGAATATTGCTGCTGTAAACATGAGTATCATACATCATTATATTATGATGTCTTTAATTTTGGGGGAAAGATATCTAGAAGGAGACTACCAGAGTCAAATTGAATTCCTATTTTTACATTTTTGAGGAATTTCTTTGTTGATTTCCATAGTTATTGCATCATTTTTACAGTGCTACCAACAATGACAAAGAGTGCCTTTCTCCCTACAGCCTCACTAGCATTTGTCATTGGTGGATTTCTTGATGGTAGCCATTCTTTCTGGAGTGAGATGTGGTATGTACATGTACTAATTCCCTATTCTGAATGTAATCAGTATGTACTGAAAACATGTACTAATTAAAATAAATTAAAAGGAAGTAAAATAAATAAATGGAAAGGGAACCCATGTTACTGAATTTTTAAGATGTCATAGTTGGCCAGAAAAACCTGCAGTAACATTTGCATATGTCCTCAGTTGATTTTTTATCAGGGTATCAAATCACTAAATGGGGAAAAGATAGTGTTTTCAAAGAATGATTCTGGGAAGATAGAATATCTACAGATGTAAGAATGAAGTTGGACCTTGCCTCACACCATATGTAAATATTAAGCTATAATGGATCTATGACCTAAATGGAAGACACAAAATGATAAAACTTCTAGAAAAAAATTTGAGACAAATCTTTATAATTTGTGAGTTAGCATTAATTCCTTAAATTTGATTCCAAAGTTACAGAAAAATAAAACAAAAAGTAGATAAATTACACTTCATAAAATTATGCACACTTCATAAAGTTAACATAGAAAATTTTAATGAAAATGGAAAAATATTCTATACATTGTCATGAATTTATATTGAATTCAATTAATACTCTTAAATGAAAATAATTTGGAATACTAAAAACTTCAAGCAGATTAAATCTGCCTCAATTTATTGAGAATTTGCTTCTAAGTGCAAGAAACATGGATTATTTGAGATTATAACTTTCAAGGAGAAAAATGGTTTGAGACAAAAAATATGATTTAAGGAAACTCTGCCACTTAAAAAGTCTAAATCATTATGTCTAAATTATTACAAAAAATGTGTCATTTGTTAAAGATTTTTTTGAGTCTTTGAGTCTAAATACTTCTAGAAACAACACTCAGGTGCATAATTTTGCTCTTACGTTACATTTTTATTTTAGGGACACTTAGGGAAAATGAATTCTGAACTTTTTTCTACTTCCATTATGTCCAGAGGATCCCCTGACTTTCTAATATTTTAAGAACTTTGATGCAAATTAAAATAATGAAATTTAATGGTAGGTAATTTTGAGAGGAATGCAGTAAAACAGTTGAATATATATAATAGAGTATATATATATATATATATATATATATATATATATATATATATACACAGAGAGAGAAAGAGAGAGTTTGTGCTGCAAGTAAGATGATTTTTGTGCTCTAGACTCTAAAATTCCTTGTTTTAGGATTTTTCCTTATTGTGAATAAAAACAAAAAGGGAATAGAAATATTTTTATTTTCTATTTATAGAAATATTTTATTAATTCATTTGCATGGAATCCAGGCATGATAAAATATTTAAAACTTGAATTATCTGTCTTCTATATTTCTATTACAGAATAATGTTTCATTTTGTAATTTTCTCAATTCTGTATTTTTTTTTCTTCTTACATGTAACAAGACTCCAATTTAACAACATTTACGTGTGATTTTGGAGATTGCATTCTATATTTTCAAGATTTTTCACACCTGTTTATATGATTTCCTGTTTCATTACCTTTTAGATAATTCATTAGCAGTGGGATATACTTTTTAAATATATTTACATATAGATGAATATATTTCATCTTACAAAATAGCTCACATTTTTCAGAAAATATATTTGCATATCTGCCTTTAACTATTCTGGGGGAAAAGGCCAACACTAATGGAGAATATTAAGATGGCAAATAACAGAACAGAAAATAGATCATGATAAAATGCTATATTTAGATCATAATTCTAAAAATCAATACATCAGAACAGTTATTTCATTCAGGCACAGTGCAAAATATTTCCTTTCCAAGTATGAAGTAAAGTACATTTTTTTCAAGCTTTATTGGGGTATAATTGTTACAAAAACATAAATTCTTTTGAAATTTGAAATTTAATATAGGTGTTGATATTTCCTTCATTTCTCTAAAATGAACCATTTATTCTTTTAATTTGATCATAGTTAAAACAAAATCCATGAACAATAGTTAGTGAAATGACTTATAAACAGTGTTTCTTTATGTTAGGTAAATATTGAACAGATTCTACTTAGTGTTTTTGAAAAACCATTTCTTAAGGTTCATTGTGTTTGCTTCTAAAGGTCTGCACACAGGCTTTTTAAATCACTCTTGGATTAGCAGATTCATTCACCCACAAGGACAGATTCAGAATTACACAGCCATTGAGCCAACTCTCTGTCCCCAGTGACTGCTGCTGAAGTGGGAAAGCCTGGCTCTCTTGTCCGGAGCTAGACCAAGCTTAGAGGCTCACCTTGTCTATAGCATGAGTAAACAAAGGTTGCTACTTTGCTTGAAACTAAACACATTCTTGGGTTCTCTTTCTTGATCTCCTTCTCGCCGACCCTTATATATTGTTTTGTGTGGATTTGTTTTTCAGAGGCACTTTCTTAATGAATTGCCTACATGGGATCCTCATTTTAAGGTTAAGCCTGACAAAAACAGCCTACAACCATGAAAATGTAATTACCTTTTTTTGTCCCAAAGCTCAAAAGCAATGATTGTTTTAATGTATACTAAAATGCATGGCATATTTCCTCCTATAGAGAGGACTTTAGTGATATCTTAGACATGCTGAGGACAATATGAAACTCAAATTGAGAGTAGATTAAAAAAGATTGTTTTTGTTACCCTCCTATTATGTTGTTTTGAAAATTTGTTCTTCTTTTGATTTGTTTTGTTTTTTTCTTCTCTTTAAAATAAAAAAAAAAAAAAGATTGTTTTGCATCAATATGAGCAAGTCAGGGTTTGTTCTAAATATCTTCATCAGAAAACTATTATTTCTCATTTCTCTTATTCAATAAGAAAACACACATTGTAATCAAATCAGTTGAAACTGCTCTGCAAACCACCAGAGAAGTCAGAAAAATGGTTGCAAGACACTTGTTTCTTTAAAAAAGCTACTTATAAACAGAATTATCATAAAGACAAGACTTGTAACAAAAAAGTAGGAAAGCTTATTTTACTTTGGTGTTTTAGAGAGTAGTGTCAGAATAAATACTTGGGGGCCGGTGAGATGGCTCAGCGGCTTAAGCGCCTGCCCAGCAAGCGCGAGGGCCCGAGTTCGACTCCCGGAACCCACATACAAAAAAGGGGCCGGTGATATCGCTCAGCGGCACGGGCGCCTGCTGGCGTGCGAGGTCCTGAGGTCGACCCCCCGGTACCCACAAAAAAAAAAAAAAGAATAAATACTTGGGTAACAAAGAATAGTCTATGTCACAGCTATTAAAACAGACCATCTTTCCTCTCAAGAATCTGTTTTACTATGTAAGTTATTTTAGGCATTCCAATGATGTCTATTAAATAGCCCAAAGAATTCTTTATAACCAGTTAATAGCATTTTTGTTGTAATTTTAAGTCAAATAATGTCTAAATATTTTTTAAAGAATAAAGTTGAGGGCCAGTGAGATTGCTCAGTTGCATAAGCACCTGCCCTGCAAGCACAAGGTCCTGAGTTCCACTCCTGGTACCCACAGAAAGGAAAAAAAGGGCCGGTGATATCGCTCAGTGGCACAAGCACCTGCTGGTAAGCATGAGGTCCTGAGTTTGACTCCTGGTACATAAAAAAAAGTTGAAGCAAATCTAAATAGCATAAAAGCACATTAAAACCTGAAGTTTTTTTTTTAAACTACTGTATATATTCTAGTATCAGACTTGTTTTCTGAGAAGTCTGTTCAAATGCAGGAATTCTCAAAAAGGAATCATCCTTCTTATATGACAATGAAAAAAAAAAACTATATCAGCTACTTTAAAAGAAAGAATTGTTGTTCTCTTTTGTGTTGTAATTTTGAGGAAAGATGCCTATGAATAAATATTTTGAAACCATCAACCCAGGTATTTAACATTGAGCAAATCTGCTTAGAAATGTGTTTACTGACAAAATTTCCATATATTGCATAGAGAAAAGAATCCATATCTAGAAAAAATGTTCCACTGGGATTTCAAACATTCAGTTCCATCCTGATTTTGAAGAAAATCTCAGAAACTCTAACATTAATTCTCACATGTAGGTTTCCATAGTAATTTACCTAATTAACTCAACATATTCAATAAAAACTTGGTTTAAATCTACTAGTTTCATTTGGTTTCTCAAGGATTATAAACAACACAAAGACAAAATGATGGGAATTTCACATTCAAACTTTATTATTAGCACATAAAATAGTGCATTTCCTGATGTAGAAATGGATTGCATATCTTAACTACACATTAATGAAATGTTAATGGATAAACTTTAGATACTATTATTTTGCCTAATTTAGTGAACCTGAATGGTGAGAATGGAGGGTAAATCATCTTACTATAGTAGTTATGCAATTTTATTTCTCCAAAATTGCAATTGTGTTTATTCCTTTATTTTCTCTGCAGACATTGTAGACATTTTCCTTAGGACACAAATAACAAAAGATACTTGAGAATAAAAGCGTATATTTTATGAAAGCCACTGTACACATGAGGTTTATTGTGTTTTTCTGTTTGCCATTCTAAACTACAAAAAAGAGTGGAGACTGACACCAGGAGCATATTTTTCACAAATATATGCATAAACATTTAGACATCATTTCCTCCATATAATGGAGAATTTAACAATATTTTTGAATAAACATATGAGTAAACAAATGCAACATGAATGTAGGAAATCCATAATAAGTGCTAGCAGCTGAAATTTTGACTTTTACATTTCTGAAAATGCTATCTAGACAATACCATATAAACTCTAACAATTATTCATATTCAGAGGAATACTATCTCTGAGATCAGAGAAAGTAACTGAGCTTCCTGCTGAGAAGTTCAGCATGAGTTTGTAGGCAAAAGGCACTTAGATCCACTGATTTGCTTAGTCAATCTCACTGGTAGTGTAGTAAAACGTAGACAATACTCTATGCATAATTACCCACAATATAGTTGGACTCTATAGGGAATCATCCAGATACAGAAGATTCATATAACCTGTGACATGAGAATACAAATTGAAATGGAATGGAGTTAATAAGCAAGTCAAAATCTTTGGGGAAAAAAGACAAGAGAAAATTCCAATGCATGGGACATGAGATACAATAGCTCAAACAACATATCTTGACATGTTTGTGTACTTGTAATATGTTATATATGCAATGACATACGTGTGTGTGTGTGTGCATGTGCAAAGTTTCTAATAGTTCAGCTTCTCACAACTAACTATGAATAGGAAGTATGTAAACCATTTTCTGCCTCCCACTGTTTCTTTTTACAAACTCTAAATGAAATATTCAGTTACTAAGAAACTGTCTGATCTTATTTACTGCCTAAATGCCAGTGTTGGTTTGAAGAGACAACTACTCCCACAAAATAATCCTTTTGATTTATAATATTGGGATATATTTAATAGTAGCTGTCCAAGTTAAGTAAGTGTAACATTATTGATATAATACAAACTTGCCAAATGTGCAGTAGCATCTACTTTCTGCACCAATCCCTTTGTTGCTTTTAACATAGGCACATATCATTCAACAAGACTCAGTTAATTTATATATGTATTTTTTTCTTATTTTTTTTGATTTTTTTAAATTTACCTTGACAATATAAATGTAAAGAAAGATAGAATTAGCCTAATATATATGTTTGTAATTATTTGGGAGTCATAAAATAAGGATGGTTAATCAGTCTTAGGGCTGTTTTAAAATTTCAAAATTGGGCAAAATAGGTTGGTTTAGAACACTTTGAAAAGAGTATAACTTTTCACTGTGACCAGTGAGTGGAGAGACTAGATCCAGGCAAATAATCTTATTTTTATTTTTTGTCATTTACTATGGGGTAATTGTGATTACAATTTTAGATTACATAACAAAATTTTATTTTCACTAAGTAAAATTATAGTTTAGAGAAATTCAAAATATCACTGAAGTTAGATAATTCTAGGATTTCCTTTTTTGTCTTTGAGAACTGTAATGTATTGGACATAGAATATCAGTATGAAAAAAGTAACCTTTAACACCAGTTATTTTCTATATCATCTCTCAATATACTGAGAATATAGTCAATTGCTGAATGCACCATATTTCATTTCCCTCATAATAGTATTGCCCTTTAGTGAACATACTTCAAATGGATTTGTAATCATGAGTTGTGATGAAACACTTATAAGTGGGTTATTCTTCATAAGTAGACAAAATAACATAAGATGAATTTAAATGTCATCAGAGGTTCCATCACAAGCACCCATGGTGAGAAGAAATTTCATGGAGTGAAAATCTAAAGACATTTGCTCATCTTACCTTAAAATGAAAATCTACTAGCCAGAATGAGAATGAGTTTCTTGCAGTCCTGTTTTAATTCACTGAATAATGACTACATTTTTATGGTAGAATTTTGACTCAGATGAGGGGCTGAGAGAGTCCTCAGTGGAAAGTAACTGTATATCCCAGGAGTTGATGAAGATTGGAAATGAGGTAAGTTGAGGAAGAATGGAAATCAGGCATCTTAGTGCATCTGTAGCTGGTCCTCACGCTGATAATGTAGTAGATATCGATGCCTGCCTGCAGAGATGAGTGGATGAAGAAGAACAGAGCTATTTTCAGCACTTCTTGATTCCATGCTATTCTTGTCATGACTGGTGCTTGAAAGCTAGTAAATGATTCAAGAATACCATTCCCTCTGGATTGTATCTAATTGAGTAAATGGTAACAGATAATGTTTGCAACTGATGGACAGATAGTTACAGTTGCTTCATATTTTTGTTTAAGAGAACTTTATGATGCTAAAGGAATTTTGTTAATTTTGAAAAACTTAGATATTAATGGTTTTATCCTTATTTATTTAGACATGAGTTGACTCTTCAACAGTGTATACAAACCTTATCATATTCCACTACCAGGAGAAAAATAGATGAGAAAAATTAGACAAAGCCTATTTTAAAATAATAAATAAAATAAAGCTTTTATTTATTATTGTTATACTTTAAAAACAAAAATATTATTTTCATAAATAACCTAATTTTGGCCATGTGTGTGTGACTCTCATTTCTCCACATTTAATTGCTTTCTTTATAATAGGTAAAGCAATATCTTAATTAAAAAATTGAAAGAAAGTAAGCTGCACCAACTGAAAAATGAAATACTCTTCATCTGCTATCAGAAGTTAGGTCCAGGGATGGTGAGATAGTTCAGTGGCATAAGTGCTGGCCTGGCAAGCACGAGGGCCTGAGTTTGACTCCCAGAACCCACATACGAAAAAAGGGCCGGTGATATTGCTCAGTGGCATGGGCGTCTGCTGGCGTGCGAGGTCCTGAGGTCGAGCCCTGGTACCCAAAAAAAAAAAAAAAAAAAAAAAAAAAAAAAAGAAGTGAGGTCCAAAGAACTCCTGCCACCAAAATTGTAAAGTTAAATTCACAGAAGCATGTCACATGAGACAAACACCCATGAGCAGAAACCTCCATGTAAAACAGAACCAGCATAGAACAACTTGAATTTCTTTCATGAAGATCTGGAGGTGCAGTGCAGGCAGGCCAAAGAGATAACAAGGAAGAGCAAACAAAACAATACAAGAAAACAAACATCTCAGGAGGACTCAGCCGCAGCAGGATTCTTATTCCTTTGGGAGTTTTACATCCAGGAGATTTCTTAAATCCTGACGGGGAACATAGCAGAAAAATCTTATATATCTAGCTACAGGAGAAAAGGAGCCATTATAATATAGGAGTACATTCTCCCCTCTCTTTCTCTGTTTTTGTCTTTCTCTATAAATACATATGTAGATAGATAGATGATAGATACGTAACTGGGTAGCGAGATCTGGAAAAGTAGATCAGTAGTATTCTGATTAGACTTTACTGTAATTTAAGGTGAATATTGTCTCTTATTAAGCAATTTTCTATTACTTTTCAGATTGTACAAGTTTTTACCTACATAAAACTAAAATTTACAGATTTCAGAATTGACGGTTGAAAAATCCCACATAAAACTAATGAGCAGATGTTATTACTTAAAAATTTACAAATCAGAAATGTTGCTTAGTGCAAATTGTTTAAATTTTTGGGTTTTATTACATAAATTAAAAATAAATACAAATATTTTATTCTTATGACACTACTGCAGAATAACTTTATTGCATTAACCTAGTTCTAATTGATTACATAGCAATCAGTACAATCAAACATCTCTGCTCATATGTTGCTTAATTAATAGAGTTCATCTTTTTTCCCCAAGAGTAAAGAAGCTTTTCAATTTAACCTGTCTCTATAATCTAAATTAGACATTCTTAAAGTAATGGACTATGTTTTAGTGTAGAAGAGGCTATGTTGTAGTGACAAGCAATCAAAAGATATATGTATGTATTCAGAGCTCTGTTCTTATATTATCTAGGGATTCGGTTGGATGGTGAATCTACTACTAAGCCTAGGCAACATCTGGACCATTTGTCTTGGGAGAAAATAAAAGGACAACTGAATGGAGATCTTTCACTGTTTCTCACTGTAAATAATATAGCATTATCTTTTAGAGTTCAATGACCAGAATAAGTAATATAACCTTAACTATACATTAGGAAAACAATAAAAAAATAGTCATATAGAATATTTGACTACAGGTTTGTTATTAAGATAACTGACATAACAAAGGGAAAAAGGTGGATCCAATAAAAAGTCTCAATTTATAACCGGTGTATCTATGAAGGAAAGAGAATTATTAGAAAAATAATGAATTTCCTTAAATATGTGTAATAATACTTTGTATGTATTCATCCCAATTTGATTAATAGTAAGTGCTTGACCACTCTGAACTTCATAATTCATGAGCTGTATCACATGTTACTTTGAAAGATTTTCTTAATAAACCTGAGGCAGAGGTTTAAATAAGAATTTACATGTACTAGAGATTTAAAAATTTCACTTTAAAGATGTTATCTCCCAAATCCTCTGCCTTAAGTCCCACAACATAATTTTTTATGCTTATAAGTAGTAGTATAATTTAATGTACACACACAATATAAATTTATTAATTTAGATTTTTACTTTAAAAAAATTACAAACATGTTAAAAATGTCTCCAAAATATGTTCCAGTATATATGTGGAAGGCTGAGGAGAAACAGAAACTCACTGTAAAAAAACTGTATGTGAAATTCTAGAGAATGAGTGATGTAGTGAGAATTAAATATGAAGAAATTAGCAACTTAAAAGTTAATGATAATTTTCCTAATATTGAAGAAACAACTACAAACATGATAACAAAGGGGAACCTGTCCTGTAGGTTTCCATACATATGAAAAAACAAAAACAAAAACAAGGGCAAAGAGGTGGGATAACTCAGGCCTAACTGATAAGTAGAAGCTAGTAGAGCATAACACAGTGAATGCTACTGAGGTCACATTACCAGAGGAAGGCCAAAACAGGATTTGTAAAGAATGACAGAAAGGTTGGTTTGGTCCTCTAGAAAGTCTCTTGGGGACTTTATTGAGACTGCTGAGGGGATCTGATCTATGTAGAACCATAATAAATATTAAATTAAATGTTAATTTTCTTCTGCTACTCTAAGTAGAAATGTTGGATGTGTAATAAATATAAATAGTGAAGATGGAGAGAAATAGGGTGATTTGGGAGATACATTAGAAGTAAATCCAAGAAAATGAGTTTTCTGACACTATCAGGAAATAGATAAATCCAGCACCAAATACTGAAATGCCAAAATACTGATGAATAATATAAAAGTGCATCATTAGATAACAAAAAGGAAGATAAGAGAAAGAATTTCAGATGTTCCCATTTGATCATGTAATGTATATATATTTCCAAACATTAATTTTAAGTAGTGTATATATATATGAGCCTAGAACTCAAGAGTAATACCATGACATAGTGATGTTTCTGGCAAGCATTGGAAGGCAAATTATTTTTAACCCTTGAATTTGGTGGCATCACAAAATTAGCAAGAGATGACAGTCAAAGAGCAATCAGGGTATGCTATTGTTACTAGTATGTGAAAGAATCATTTGCAAGAAATTGGAAGGACTTTTGTTCACATCCTGCTTATAGGAAAACTTAAAATGGAAATATATGTCAGGCATTTGTAATAAATTGGATGCACCTTGAGACCAAAATGTTAAAGGTAGTAAATCAGACAGAAGCTTAAAAATTTCATGGTTTCTCTTATAGGAGAAGCCCAAAGTGCAAAGTAAATTAAAGAGTGAAATATAAAATGAATAATAGGAAATGGAGATAGATTCTCAGAAAATAGAAAGACCTTCAGTTGAAAGTAGCAGTGAAGTGGTGAGTGGGTAAGAAGATGTATAAATTTAAGATCTGTTATGTACTTGTACCAACTCCAAACAATGAATGTAATTATTATGTACTACTAAAAATAGTTTTTGAAAAGATAAACCAGGCATGATGGCATACACATGTAAGCCCAGCTCTTGGAATGCTGAACCAGGAGGATCACTGTGAGTTCAAAGGCAACCTGAAATACATAGTGAGACCCTGTCACAAATTCCCCCCATAAGATACCATTACTATAGAAAAGAAAAAGAGAGCTGATCTCCTTTGTAAAGAGTCTTTCATTAACATATTGAGAACAAAACTTAGAGGAAACAAATGAGAAAATAAGGGTGAAAATGATGTTAAAAGCAGTGTTTGTTTTATTAATAATAATCATACAGTCTTGAGATTTACTGGAATTTGATAATTTTGTGGCATTTTAACTTTTAAAAAGTAGCATGGTGATTAATATATGATAAGTTATATTTATTCTGCTTATGAAACTACAAATGGTAAAGTAATTTTAAAGTATTTTTACTTTTTCCAACTGATTTTTTTTTTTTCTTGGTACTGGGGAATCAGGCTTTACCCTGAGCTGCACACCCAGAAGATTTTCTTTTTTTTTTTATTCTTTTTTTCTTAATTTTGAGACAACTAAGTCTCTGAGTTGTCCAGGCTGGCTGAAAATAGCAATCTTCATGCCTCAGCTTCCCATGGTGTTGAGAATACAGGCATAAACCAGCACACTTGGCCCCAGACATTATTAAATGAAAATCACACGTGAATGCATGTGTGTTTACACAGGCTAATGTGTGTGTGGATGAAGAAAGAAGGTATGGCAAAATGATACATTAAGTAAAATTTGATAAGTGAAATATTTTAAAATATGTAATATTTCAAATTGTAGGTCTGATACCCTTTGTAATTATAATTTATGAAGTACTGCATACTTATGTTAAACAGCAATCTATGTGCATAATTTAAAGGGGCATATATACATTAAAATAATTTTTAGAAAGTACGAAGTGTTTTAAAATTATGTTCATTTTAATTTATAGTATTTGACCTATATAAATAATGTTTTATAAAAATATTCATTTAATCTGTATGCTACAGCACATATTTTCTTCTATCCAAAATATCACCATCAGACCTCACCTGGGCACTCCATAAAACTTTTGCATTGTCCTTTCTTGTCATTATATTTCTTATCTCTGCCCTCTTCAAATAACACCTAGAGTGTGGTTTCTAAAACACAAATTAATTTTTTGGTCTTCTCAATGCTTTAGGACTGTTATAGAATTTTCTAACTACCTAAGCATTTAGAGCCATTTAATTAAAAACCAGATTTACTTTACTGTTGTATTTTTCCCTTTGTTTGCATTTGGCATTTTTGACAACCTCTTAGTAAATGTTTCAACATTTAAATTGATGAAATGTAATCCTCAAAGCCTGAAAAGCATTTGGTCAAGCATCTGTGTTTTTTAATTTAGATTTATATTTCCACTCTTAGTTTAAAAATTTACAGTGAGTATGTAAGGAAAATAGTCTAAAATCCCAGTAAATATTTCCCCTTTATAAAGAAGGCACACATAGAATAAAATTTCCATTTTTTTTAAATACTGTCTTAGGTTAACTAAAGTTTTAATTTTCCTACCTATGTACCATAACAGAAAAGGCAGAATAAAAATGAAAGTGTAAATAATTTTCTAGGTCATTTATCTTAATGATAAAATTTATAAGCCTTACTAAAAATTTGCCTTGTATGAAAAAAAATAGTTGGCATAGTAATATTTCATGGCATTATAGTCTTTGGAAAGTTGCCTAATTTAAAAGTAAGATTTTTTTTTTGGTTGATTACGCTATTTAAACAATCTCTGCTATTATGGTGTCCATAAACTATAGCAAGAAAGAAAGCAGAAAAATCTGCATTTAAATGTATATATCATTTTCTCAGATATACTACTGTGTAAGCTTTTCTTTCTTTAAGTGCACGGTACTTTTGTGATTTTAAAGCAGTTCTATTCTGGATTGAAGATGGGCATTTCATGTAAAAGTTTGTCACTTTCCAACTGTTACAGCCTACAGGTTTGCATAATTTTCAAATACAAGGTGGAAGCTATTTCTTTGCCTTTATTTTTCTTATGTTTTAGCATTAAATATCAATCATACATTTCAATTCAAATTTATTTGACCTTTGTAGTTGATTCCAAAAGTTATGAAGGATTTACTGTAATATTTTATAGCCTCATTAGTTCCAGCATTATGCTGAATAATGCATTATTTATAATTATTCTTTAAAATATTTGATGTAAATCATATTTCCCTGTAAATTAATTAAAATACATGTGCTTTTGAATAGCCAGAATATCCAATTCCAAACATATTATATTCATTATCTCAGCAAATTGATTAACATGGAGAAAAATCTGTGAGTATTTTACTGAAAAATCACCAATTCGCAATGCTACTTCATGATCCCCTGTGGCTTATACAAAAGCAAAATATAAAATGGTTAGCTTTAGTTGCTGTGCTGAACTCTTTAGCTTAGATGGGAGAGTGTCATGTTTTGAATTACATCTTTAGAATCTGGATACTATGACACAAATATTGGCTTTTTCTTAGTACCTAAATAACTTTCAAAGGGTTGGCTCAATGTCTTTAACTTCAGTTTTCTTATCTGTAAACTGAAAGTAATATGAATCAGTCCCTTAGGACTGTGAATGTCACAGTGAGTAACATGTAAAATTTACCATCATATTTATTTTGTACACCATTTACTGGATTTCATTATTTTGTTAGTTATAATCACAATTAGCTGTATTTCCAGGCTAATTAGTGTTCATTAGTCTATGAATCTAGAAATCTTTTATGACTTTTTCACTTCAAATAGAGGTGTAAGTTACTGAATGCAGAAATTAAGCTTTTATGCAGTTAATGTTGCTTTTGTTTATTGCATTTTACCGATAAAGTCTAAGCCATGTTCTTAAAGATCTTGTGGTTATTTTTATTTATTTTTTTTATTTTTGAAGCCAGGTAATGCAAATGTTTCCTGTGGGATGAGTCACTACAAAGAATGTGATAGAGACAGCATATTAGTATTCTTTATAAAGCAACTTCCTCTTCATTGCTGAAGGGAAAAAATTGTATTTGAGTGAATGGGAGGTAGAAGATGAAAAATATTATTACAAACTATAGCAACTCGAAAAGTGGATGAAAAGAATGAAGTCAAAGTTCTACAAGGAATAACAAATACAACTAGAGCCTGCCATGCTATTTATCACCTGCACACAGGCCAAACTACTTGAGGAAATCCAATCTGTATACAGGAAGTGACCAAAGAGATAGCGCCAGGCAAATGATCCTACGTGCCTTGTAATACATTACCAGAGAAACAGCTTTTCACAATCTGAAATGTGTTCTGCAAGATTGTGTCATTTATAAGAGGCCATTCACTTTAAAATGACACAATGAATCCCTAATTCTGTCAGTTACAACTATACATCAAAACTTTTAAAATGATGCATTGGAAAAGGTACTGACCATTTAAATAGTGAATTGACTTTTTCAGAAAATGCTGAAGCTTTTAAAACCTGTTTTAAATAATTGAAACTCCATTCTTGATCATGTAAAGTATCTCAAAACTAGGGAAAATACAAATTAAATATTTTAAGTAAAGAAGTTTCAAGTGAAGAATCAAAAGTGAAGTTAGGTGACATGGAAGAGGATAGCGTAATCGCGAAGGACAAGCATCATGATGTCAAAAATGCAAAGTTATAGAAATAATAAAATTTCTTTTATTAATATTTAAAGAATATGGATGGAACATTTTCCCAATTGCCCTGAATATAAGAAATGAATGTGGTACAACCAACACAAGAAAAAGTCAAACTTAAAAAAGATATTTTTCCAGGGAGGAAATATTTTATATAGTAAAAAAATCTCCATATCTGTTCAAAGAATCAAGAAAACCCTAAATTTGAAAGCAAGTCTATCTAGAAATATGATGCTAGGTCAGCATCCCCATTGGAACATTAAAGTAGACTGGTAGATATAGGTTGGAATTTTTTAAATTTAGAAAGGAATTAAGGAAATTGTGGTGTGAACTCACAGTTCAGTCTTCATATATTCTCAAACAATGATTTTCTTTCACTACAAGATTTATGTTTCAAATTGATTTACTTTGCTTTCCATTCTATATCTGAATAACTGGATGGTGCCTCCATGCTCTTAGTTGCCTATTTGCAGGGTAGAAATTAATTGCATCACATTAATTGTATTAATTGTTTAAAAGTACTGCAGTATCAAAATATTCTTGAAAGCATTTGAAGGCTTAATGTTGTGCAAAATAATCTATAGTTATAACTATAATTAAATCTATGTTGTCTTTATGGTGAAATGGAATAATTTTTTATCTTGATAAAAAAAGCACTAAATATTTGTCAAGTACATGTTCTAATGTGCAGGGATTAACATTCTGACAAAAATTTTCCTTTATACCAGTTATATAAATTTTCATACCTTCTTTTCTAATTATGTCTCAATCTCTGTCTCATTTCATATGGGGGAATGTGCAAAACTACAGAATATCCCTTTCATAGTAAATGGAACTGTAATATAGTGCTGGTATTCGGTTTACCAATACTGTATAGGATAGTAATATAATGGAACCATATTTATTCATTATTTCTAGTATAATGTATTTTAAAAATATTTGACTTTGTTGGAGGAATGTAATTTGTAGGTGGTAGTTTACATGGATTTTTAAGTTGTAAAATATATTTAGAAACAATTGGTTTCATTTTTGTGCATTCAATTCAATTATGATCATTCTATACCACACATTGTGCAGAGCAAATAATCCATCTTTGAGGAAGTAAAACAAATCCTCTATTCCAATGAAGCTTTTCATTCATCTGTGAACAAAGAAAATGAGTAAATGATCAAACCTCCAAGCAGAAAATTTTGGTTTGTGATACATATTCTGCAAATAATTTTTAAGAAGATGGAAAAGGTGAATGACAATGCAGATTACTTTAATGTGGGATGATTCTCTGACTAGTTTGCACATATGCTAAGAAATAAAAGATGAAGGAGAAAAAAAGTACCAAATGCAGTTTAATTTCAAAAAGCAGAAACAGAAATCACATTTTATACTGGACAGGCCAAGTTGTCACCCAATATAAGTTCTAACCTTTTTCCCCATAAATTCTACCACATAAAATTCCTTTTTCACAGCTGCCTTCTGTGAGGACACAGATTTTGGTGCCTCCTGTCTTGTTTTTGAATCTTTTATGTATTAGCCCAGACTCCACCTGCAATGTCTTTTCTTTTTCCACATGTCACATAGGGAGGAAACAGGAGTGGTAGAGATGTGATCAGAGAATAAAACAAGACTTGGATAAAAGATTCTTTCCCTATACAAAGGCAAAAATATATAGAGTGGATATACTGTTACTTGGAAAAAGGCAACTAGGAAAATGTTAAGATGGAAAATATCCACATGAATAATAATTGACATGCCATAAAATCTGCATTTTTCTTATCTCAATGTGAGGAAAATCACCCTTACCTATTCAGATTGCCAGTGGAGTAGAGCCAATTAAGAAGCTATGCAGACCTCCCAGAGAACCCATCTATTTTTCTTGCCAGCTAACATTACTCTATTTAGAGTCTTTAAAAAAAATATTCCTGTGATTTCTTGCAAATGATTAAAATTCAAGTTAGCAAAGACTCCATAGAATGGCAGTTTATTAGCAGCAGGTACTCAATACATGGACCATCTAGACTAATTCAAATAAAAGGCAAACAAAAGAAGGGACAGACATGCAGAGTTGCTATTTAGAACAGTATAGTGAAGAGAACTTACCTCATGTCTTGTGAGAGGAGTAAGCAAAATAAAAGAAAACTGTATGTTATAATTGCAAGAAGCCAGGAGACTGAGAGTGGGTGGTAGCGAAAGTTTGTGAAAAATACAGAAACAACAGAAATCAAAGGACTTAGCAAAATTGAGAAGAACAAAGCCCTAAGAGAATAATTGGTGGAAGGCTTAAATGGATGGGTTCAGAGAATCTTAGAGGAGGGAACTGACGAAAACAGCCTTCACTTATTTTCTTTATGCTAACAGTCCTTGCAGTTTCTGTCACGTGCTGGTGCTGCTCATTCTTTAGCAGTTTCTTGCTTTCAATCTGATGAAAACTCAGTTTTGGCTGTTCATATTTGACTTGGCTTATCATTTTCTTCCTCCCGCTCCTCCTCTTCCTCCTCCTGCTCCTCCTCCCCTTCTTCTTCTTCATCATCTTCTTCTTTTTCTTCTGTTGTTTTCATACAAATATTTTCTTCTAATGGAGGAAAGTGATTTTTCTCCTGACTCTCCTATAAAGAGATCAGAGAAACACCTGGTGTGAAAATTGAAAGCCATCTTTTCTGTACCCCAAAGGAAATTTATTCAGTCTCCTGAGAGGGAAGGGCATGTGGTTTGTCTCTGCTGAAAGGAGAAATACGACAGAGATAGTCACTTTTCCATTACTCTAAAGGGAAGTAAACAGGGGGAACACTTCAGGGCAGGCCCCAGGGAACAATAACACAGCTTTAATAGGATATATAAAACCAAACACATTATCTTACTAAAATAATAAACCATGGCTATATGCACAAAAATCTAGTTTATCAAGAGCTGAATTAGAAAAAATAAAAATGTTACAATGAATTAGGAATAAGGGTAAGTTAAGTAGGTATTCCTTTGTAATACAAGTATTACAGAGAAGGAAGATAAATTTGGAAATGGTTAAAATCTGAGTTAAGTAGAAGTGCTCATCTGTAAAGTGCTACACCTCCAAATTCTACAGTCACTCTGAACACAATCTGCTAAACTATTGTCTATTTTTGACCTCTGTTCTACTTTCTCCCCACCCTCATTCTTTAATTAATGATTCTAAGGTCTTGTTGACTTTTATTTATAAAGAAGTTGTGGCAAAAATTTCCTCAAGATTTTCCGGTGTTTTATCCTATCTAGTCATTTTTAGGAAAACTTGGAAAAATCTGTCCCACAAAAAGGATCCACATTTTTTCCATATGTAGATGAACTTCAGGTCACTGAGGGAACAAAATATCCAAACCAAACTGGTAATTTGTCACAAATTTGTTGTTTTACAGGGAAATAAGGACTCACTTGACAAAGTACAATACTGATGAAATAGAGTTAAATATTTAGGGCCTCTTTTGCCATTCTTAGGGAGTGAAGTATTACAGTGAAGGTATCAGACAATTCTGCCTAGATAATTTTAGGACTGGTAGGATGTTACAGACAATGAAACCCAGCTCTGTGTTTATCTTTATCCTCTGATCGTATTTATTTTTCCTCATCCTTGAATTACAATTGACACATAAAAACAAATTATGTATCTATAAGTTGTACACACAAGCTTAAATACCACCTGTTTCTCTCATTAATTATGAATTAATAGCAATGTAAAAGGCAGATAAAAGGAAATAGGGAGATAGATATTTCTCAAAAGGGAAGGACATTAAGAAACAGAGGCAGAGGAGGGAGAAGAGGGAAAGGGATGAACAAGAGAATCAAGATGTGTTATGTACACATCCCAATTCCGCAAAAAAAAGTTAACATTATATACTGCAAATGTGTACTAATTAAATTTTTTTGAAATATAAGTAAAAATAAAATGAAATGAACTCCTAGTCTTAAATTAAGAAAAAAAATTAATCAGGGTAAAGTCACATAATGTTTTACTACTCTTCTTGTTCAAAAAAAATACTTTAGTAGTGCTGTAAAGGAAAGCATAATTTCTGCCTTTGAACTTATGATTTACACAGCTATGCACATGCATTTGAGACCTTGTCCTGTGCCAAATTTAACACAATTCTCCCATAATTATGCTTAGTATATAAAAATGACTTCTCTCTTCCTAAACTCCTAAGTTTGTAAACAGATCCACCTAGAGAAATCTCTTACCCATCACTCTTGAAAGAATTTAATCTATGTGAAGTTGTTCCAAAGGGAAGAAATTATTCACCATGCTAAGGAGGTACACTTTGGGCTACTAATCATTTGGGCAGCTATGAAAGTAAAGTATGTACATTTGTAGACTCATGCTTCCCAAGTAAATTGACCACCTCAGAAGGTCTGGACTGTGATATTTTTTTTTTTTTTTTTTTTGTGGGTACCGGGGGGTCGACCTCAGGACCTCGTGCGCCAGCAGGCACCCGTGCCGCTGAGCAATATCACCAGCCCCTTTTTCGTATGTGGGTTCCGGGAGTCGAACTCGGGCCCTCGCGCTTGCCGGGCAGGCGCTTAAGCCGCTGAGCCATCTCACCGGCCCTGGACTGTGATATTTAACAGAAACTCAAAATAAATTTTTGAAAGTATCCCATAGTGGTACTGAATTAACTAAAATGAGTTATTACAGAGAACTTAGGGCTACTATTATTTTGAGTCTTGCTCCCTTCCTTACCTGTATGTCCTTCAGTTATTCTGTGTTAATATTTTATTAGATAATAAACTGGTGCATCAGTGTTTTGTTCTTTATTCCTAGAAATGATCCCAAGAGATACTTAAGGAAATAACTAGGTTTTTAAATTATAACTGCATAAAGAACAATAAAAAGATATTGCAATAACTATAAACTGCTAATTAGTAGAGAAACAGAAAATGGGCATTAACAGATCGAGGATGTAAATATGGGGCCAAAACAATTCTTTCTACATTGGGATATAAGTTCTCTCTGTGAAATGAATAGTTAGAAAACTAAAGACGAATGCCTATTATTCATGAACACTTATTTGACAATTATAATATTGAAATTATCCATTTGGGCCAATGTGAAAAGTGGCTCATAGATTGAATTTATCCTGAAGACTTAAAACAATTAGAGCCATGTACATTAAACACTAGAAGTTCAATATGTATACTTCAAAGGGTGTCTCATAATAAGATTTTGATTCTAGATAATGTCCATGGGTGTCTGTGATTCAGATCTGTGAAAAAGTTGCTTAAGAAGACAGAATAGGGCCGGTGAGATGGCTCAGCGGCTTAAGCGCCTGCCCGGCAAGCGCGAGGGCCCGAGTTCGACTCCCGGAACCCACATACAAAAAAGGGGCCGGTGATATCGCTCAGCGGCACGGGTGCCTGCTGGCGCGCGAGGTCCTGAGGTCGACCCCCCCGGTACCCATAAAAAAAAAAAAAAAAAAAAAAAAAAAAGAAGACAGAATAATTACCAGAAGATGTAGATAATTACATAAATATAAGGTGACTTATGTGATTGATGAAAACCCAAAAGAATTTAGTTTCGCTTCAAACAAAAAGCCCTTAGTTTTATATTTAAATCAACAGGCTTTATAGTTAAGCACTTCTTTGTCTGAATTGAGTAAGTTTCAACAAAATCCTTTAAAAATAATATTTAGATAGCTAATCATTTGAATGTGTAAGCAATAAAATCATAACACTTATGCAAATAATGAATGATAAAAAAGGAAAATTTTATACATTGCTGAAGAAGATTGTGCTTGAACTATTTACTATCTGGATGAAATATTTAAAAATTATTCCTTCAGGACAAATATTGTGCTAGATTTTTAAAAACTAATGCTGTTGTAATTGTGAAAATTCCTTTGTTTTGTATTTTATTTGGGACCTGCTAGATATTTGAATAGCCCCAAACTGCACATAGAAAGGTTTAACCAGCAATGAAAATGATTTAAAAACTGTAGTATTACTGTCAAATAGTAACAAAATGGGCACACTGCAAATAGAAATAAAAACTTAAAAGAAATTAGCAAATTTTAATTTCCAAATACCAAAAGAGAACTACCCACTCTTTTAGCATTCCCTCAAAACCCTTATAATTGTAAATTATTTCTCTCTGCTTTTGAGATACATACAGATTAAAAGAAAACAACTAAATGCACCTCTTGTCTTTTTTTTTGTATCAGGTCTGTCTTTCTTGAAGGTGCTGCAGTTTTTGAATTGTTAGCATGAAAGAGAGTGGCAGGCGACCTGTTGTCTGTCTACCCTCTGAAGAGGTGAGCTTAGGTTCTCAGATGCAAGCTGCAATTTCTGCTTGCTGAAGATACAAGAAATAAATAAGATTTCAAAAATAACCTCAAATTTTTAGCCTCAAAGCAATGAATTAGACAGTAAATATGCTTGAAAAAATTAAAAAAATTATACTACTAAACTCAATGATACAGTATATTTTTTATTAAAATTACCATCCTTATTACTAAAAGTCAGACTAACTTAAACTATTAGGTTTTCCATATAGCCTAGACACCAATCAATTCTACCAAATAAGTAATCCTTATTCTTACAAATATACATCATCACGCTATCTTTTTTGTGAATTTCCTTATATTGTGCATTTGGAAAAGTCCCTTTTAAAAATAGTAGTTATTCATCATTGATACAACTCTTATACTCTACAAACTCCTATTTCTCAAAAGTAATCTCATTTATTTTGGAAAAAAATGAATATTGGTGAATTACCCATAAGTTTTAGAAATGCTGCAATTATTAAAAAATATTGTTCCATCCAGGTGTAATGACACACAAGTGTAATCCCAGGACTGAGGAGGCTGAGGTGGGAGGATAGCCTCAAGTTTAAGGCTAGCCAGGGCTACACAGTGAGTTAAAGGCCAGCCTGAACTTCATAGCAAGACCCTGTCTCAAAAAAATATATTGCTGCAAATTATGATGTCTCCTTTAGCTTTCTGCTCACATTTAGTGAATCCTTATATATATATAATTAAATGCATCAACATGTTTGTACTTATTCAGATTCCCACGATTTGTGTTCAAGGATTCCATTTTTTCTACATATTCGCTGGCACTTGTAACCTTTTCTGAGTTTAGACTAGTCATTTGTGATGGACTGCCAGGACATCTCATGGTGGTTTCTGTTTCTATTTCCATGTTGATTAGTGTTGTTGAACATTCTTTTTTATAAATCTGTTGGCTGTTTTAAACTATTTTTTCTAGGAATGCCTACTGAAGTCTGCCCATTTTTAAACAGGTTAGTTGTATTTGCCTAGAGTTGCTTTTTTAAATCCTAATAAATTCCAGATATTAGTCTCTCGTTAGATAAGTAGTTTGAAAAAAATTCTCCCCCCAGTGTCAGAGTGGCAAAATTGCTCTTTCTTGAATAGTACAGTATATGAGATTCTATTATTTTGTTTGTTTTTGGTTTTGTTACTGTTATTACTTGATGTTTTGTTTTGTGTTGTGTTTATTTTGTTTGAGGTGGGGACTCACTGTGTAGTCCAAGCTACATCTAATTTGAAATCCCCCTTTCTCAACTTCTTAAGTGATAGGATATGATATTCTTTTTTTTTTTTTTTTTGGGTACCAGGGGGACGACCTCAGGACCTTGCGCGCCAACAGGCACCCGTGCCACTGAGCGATATCACCGGCCCCTTTTTCGTATGTGGGTTCCGGGAGTCGAACTCAGGCCTTCGCGCTTGCAAGGCAGGCGCTTACGCTGCTGAGCCATCTCACCGGCCCGGATATGATATTCTTGAGCTCATATATTTGAAAGTAGTTTTGTGGCAAGTTCATGGACATGGTATAAAAATATTTTATACAAATAACATTTCAAACTTTTATTAACCAGAGATACTGACTTCAACTACATACTGAATAAAACAGCAGTTCATTAATTTTCATAGGTTACACACTGTAAGATTTTATGGTTTTAACTATACCAACTGGTACTCTTCCTTTAAGAGAAAATTAAACTATTTAAAAAATAAAGGTTGGGGCTGGTGAGATGGCTCAGCAGTGTATGTGCCTGCCTGGCAAGCACAAGTGCCCGAGTTTGACTCCTGGAACCCACATATGAAAAAAGAGCTGGTGATATCGCTCAGGGGCACGGGGGCCTGCTGCTGCGCACGGTCCTGAGGTCGACCTCCGGTACCCACAAAAAATAAAAAAATAAAAAAATAATAAAATATAGAGGTTGACACTTTTCTCCTTACCTAGGAATAGTCAATGTAGTGTAATAAATAGGAAGACTTCTACATTTTTAAAACTAGGAATTTCTGCTTAGAAATTTATAATGTCTATTTTAAAAATGAAAATGTTGTATAACATTAGTCATATTGCTATTCAAACTTCTAAATATTTTCATCTGGTTCCTTATAACCTCAGTTTAATCTAAAAAAATGGAGATGGGCATAACTGCAAGTATGAACTGTAGATTTCTGGAGGAAGAGTAAGGATGTTATATTTACATGCTCTGCAACTATCCAAACTGGAGTAGGAGTGTTTTGACTGTTTGAATTCAGAGATGCTTAAAGGTAAATGAGATCAGTCTCTTTTTACAGAATTTTAGACAACCCCTGCCTTTCCTGACCAACCATAATTTCATGAGCATTATGGATAAAATGAATAAATTATTTTTTAAACTGAACTTTATTTTTTGCCATAGAGAAATGTAACTGCTTTATTTCTCTCTCTACATATATATGTCAAGATATTTAATGGCTATAGTGACTCTCTATGGCATGATACATATGCAGAATTGCAAACAAATAGGCAGATGTTATTATGGTAGAAAAAATGGTAAAGTAGAGGTGAAAATTGACCTTGACAGCCAAAAAGAGTAAATGTCACCACTGACCTATGTTTATAGTTCTATGAGCCCTCAGATGTGGAAGAATTATTTCCTTCCTCACAGTCAGAAAAATTGGAGAGAAGAGAACACATAATATGAACCTGGAAAGCATAATTAGCAAACACGCTTTAAATACAGCCTGAAAGTGAACATGTAATTTGAGAAGATTTATTATCAGAGGATAAGAGAATCAAAAGATAATTCAGGATATAGAGTTCTTTCCGGAAAAACTGTCAGCCAGATTGGTTCCATCAAATACTGGGTGCTAGTGCTGCTCTTGACATTATTATGGTTTTATTTTTTTTTTATTTTTAAGAGGAAAATTTTTTGTATGTGTGTATAAGCCAATGAATAATATAACTAGTAGCTGCAGATGAATTCATTTAATCATTTACCTTTCATAATTGTGTTTTTGTTAATGGCTTATTTTCAAATAAAAATGTTGGTCTGGTTATGGTAATGTTACTTGCATAAATTGCTATATGTTTTCATTCAAACATTGCACTTATAAGGAAAGAAAGACATGAAATACATTTTTTATTAAGAAATTTTTATTTTGTTAACTGTGAGTTCAAAGCCAGCCCTGGATATGTAAGGAGTTTAAGTCCACCCAGAACTACATACAAGACTATGTCTCAACCCTCAACACCCAAAACTGAATTTGACCACCTGAGAATGTGGAAAGTTATTTAATAGGGACAAATATAAACATACTTCACTTGAGTAAATTTTCTTGTGTATTTCTTGATAGTTTTAGGTTCAGTTGTAAAGGGAAAGAAATAGAAACCATTAGGTTAATTCCTTGTTGCCCTCCAGACAATCTTCTACCAAAGAAATGCCAGCTAAATGGGGAGAGGTCTTGGGTGAGTGATACAGAAGGAATTTCATTTTAATCTCCAGTTCAGCTGTTGCAGAGGACTAGGGTCAGCTTTCTAAATCGTATCTAATTAGCTTTTCTTTTCTCCACAAGTTGTAACCAAAATTAACTCTTAAATCTCTGTCTGAATTTAAGAGTTGGAATAAATGTAACATGAAGAATAAATATCAGAGCAATGCCATGTGTTTATGCAGTGAATGCTACAGTTAGTGTACCAAAATTCTTTCATGAAGGTGTTGAACTCATCTTTCAGTCTCATGAGAATTGGAAACTCATGATTTACAGTTGCATAATTTGTTTTTCCCCTAGGTAGAAAAAGTGGATAAGCTAAAAGTGGATAATTTGCATGTATACAGTGGTCACTGAATGATTATCATGAAAGGGCAGAAAGCTCATTTAAAAATCCATAAATATTTATGTGATTACAAGAATACAATCAACATAAATTATTGAGGATGCATTAAATGGTCCACTTTTGTGTTACATCACAGACAAACTGACATTTAGCACAGAAAGGGACATACGACAAGCATCAAATTTATCAATCTCAGGTATTCTCACTGTATCTGACACAGATTTCAGGCTTCCCAAATGAACCTCTATGCACACTTCTACCACAACACACTTCTGTTATAGACATAATTAAAAAATTTTATGGAAAAGTCAATTCCAGTATGATTTTTAAAATTATGAAAAAATTTAAAACATAACCTAAACCAAAGCTCTATGGAACATTATTCTAAATGGTGTAATACTTGCAATTTTCATTTCTTTAATTTTTAATATATTTAATTTATTTTAATTGACATAAAATGATATGAAATTATGAGGCATCATGTGATATCCCAGTACACATATGCATTGTGTAGTGTATAAATCAGAGTAGAATAAGTGGCTCTGCAAAATGTTTCTCATCTCTCTGTGGTGAAATACATTAAGAATTATTTCTTCTTACTTTGTACATTATTATCTACAGTCACCATACTGTGCAATGGAACAGCAGAATTACTTTCTCCTTTGTAACCATAACTTGGTACCTATTTACCAAGTTTAGTAAGTTATAGTTTCCTCAGTTTTCTTCTCTCCACTGCTCTTGCCTGCCTATAACCACTGTCCTGCTTTCAACATTTATAAGGTTAATGTTTTCAGATTCCATATATGAATAAGACTTCACCATTTAGTTTTACACTACTTATTAATATTAGATTACTTAACATAACATATTATAACAATGGAAATAAAAGTATGTGTTAATGGAAAATTTACACACTTTGGAAAATACTATTAGTATTAGAACTGAAGAAATAATTAGCTGTGTTCCCTAGGGTTTTCAGAAGAAAATGAGATTTAAGGGTCAAATAGTCTTCAGTTTCCTATAGAGAAATACTTATAAATTTTAATATTACACAGGTATAAATACCAAACTCAAATTTGAAATAATATTATTTATGTTACTACAATATAAGATATTAAATCATGTAAGCATTGAATTGTGGCATTTAAATAGAGAAAACATATAAAAATATTTGTTATGTAAATATGCTTTGATGTTATAGAACAGTCTAATGTAAAATAATTCACAATTTGAAACTTACCAATATTTTATTAAAATTATAAATATGACAAAAATTCTAATACATATAATAAATAATATTTTTAAACTTTTATAATATAATAAGCAAATCAAAATTAGAATAAAATAAATAACCAAATAAAGGCTTTAACTTTTTAATACATACTTATATACATACACATAAAGACAGTATATGTTTTTAGATTTGTCACATAATTTCTTTATGTTTTAAATCTATGAGTACATCTGAAATATTTATAAGGTTAAGTAATTTTTACATTTAAATAGGCAAATTGTTAATGGGATTGTTATCTTGAGACTTTAAATGTTTATTCACAGTAGGAATATGCTAATTAATTAAAACTTATGTAATCTTAGAAATAGCACACTAAGTAGGAGATTAAAAGGAGAAAGGCTTATAAAGTATTCAAAGGATTCAATCAGTTTTTGTGTACTGAACACCAGGACAATTAAAATGTTCATTCTTCTTACATTAAACAAAGGTTTGTTGAAGAGTTTCAAGTGCTAATAGCATAATCATATTATCTTTTAAAGTTTGAAACTCTTAGATGTAGCCTTTTTAATAGCAAACATAAACTTTTATGCAGATCTTTTACTCCAATACCAGCTTTATCAGAGAGTCTAAAACATTTCCCAGTTAAAGACTTAAATCCAGGCAAAACAGGTAGTCTCCCAGATATCATTTCAATCCTGAATCCTATCTAATGTGAAAAGTCAACACCAGTGGAACACTGGTTTAAAGTATTTTAGATAATCTTGGAATTCATATTGAATCAATTCATGTTACTAAAGACCATAAAGATATTTCTCCTAACATGCAGAAGATGGAAGTAAAACAGCAGTTGCATTCTTTTTACACTCAAAATAATCAGTGCACAACACAGGGATTCCTTGATTATGACCTGATTATCTGCTAATTGCTGTTATTTTGAGGCAGTAACCAGCTCTTAAACTTCTGCAGTTTCTGAAGGATTAGTTTAGGATATTTTTCTAAATTCCAGAATCAGTTTCATGCTTTATTTCATGATGAAATGTAGGATCCTCTCAGGTAGAACATCCCTATCACTGTCATTCAAAGGTTTCCAGGTACTGAGAACCCGAGGGAGGGTCCAACCTTTATGAGTACAGAATATCCTCTCCACTTCTTATTTGTCCTTGCTTCCTGTAATCTACCTAATGTTCACCTTTTCTTCCTGACCTAATAACTTCAGAATTTTGTTCCAGATATAGAAGAAACTGACTCAGCCCAACTTTTTTTTGTTGTTGTTCTTTTTATTTATTTTTATTAGTTCAAGCTCATAGCACATAATAAATACATTCCTCATAGGGAGTTGGTAGAAGCACACAGCACATCTTAATTCTGTAATCGACTCCCTTCTATTCACTGATGATCCTGACTTTTCTAAATAGCACTAGACATGCATCTGAAGTGACATCACCTTAAAAATGGATCATTTGAATTGAGAACAACTTATTTGAAGTGATTTATCATATATCATTAATTTCAAGTCTTTCATAAGGATATTTTCAATGATATAAAGAGTGATAAGAGTAAACAGAATATAGCAAATCTCAGGAAGTAGCACAAAAATAATTTAGAAAAGCATTTTTACTCATTAGTGATCAATTGTCTATAGTAGGCAAGGTAACAGGGGACAAGATACTTGCCATGTAAAACAAGTGGAAAAGATGAGTTGAGATGATTCCTGCAAAATATACTAGAAATGTTGAAAATGAAAGGATAGTTAGCAGTTTTAATGCCCAACTCTATTGTTTTACTTTTATGAATATTCAAAAAAGAAACTCCCATTTCAGTAGCAGCATGTTATTTATCGGTTTCTGAAAACAAAATATACAACCTAATCCTGCTTTAAATGGAATTGTAACACAAAAATTCCAAAATTTTCAAGAACACTTATGTTAAATTAGGGCATTGTTTTGTAGGAGTAGAACTGTGACAAATGGGATGAATCTATACAAATTAGAATGAAATCAGGTTTCATTAAGATTTTGATCCTGCTTCATCAGTAAAAGTAGCTGTTTCAGGCTTATATTTTATGAGATTAATTTTCTTTTTCCTGCCAAAACTATAATTTCCTTTGAAATAAATGAAAGCCATTGATGATCTTTTTCAGAGTTATGCATTTATTTGTTAAGATATTACAACAAATATAATGGCTTATTGTTTTTACAACTGTGGAGATCAGAGGTCAGAATGAGTCATATTTAGTTAAAATCTATGTTTCTGCAGACTTCTATTCCTTCTGGAAGTTTTAGAAGATAATCTAATTCCTTACCATTTCCACCTTCTAAAGCTACTTGATTCCTTGTCTCACAACCCCAACCTTTCATTTTTGAAGAAAGATGTAGAGTGTCTTTCAGTCTTTTGTGGACTCTACATAGTCATTTTGCCTACTCTGCCTCTGGTGCTTCTAACTTCCATTTCTAAGTGTCCTTGTAATTATAAAAGGCTCATCCACATAACAAAAAATAACTTTCCCTTTTCAGCATCCTTAATCTAATCATGTCTGCTAACTCCCAGTTGCCATGTTAGGAAATATATTCACGGATTCTAGGGACTGAAACATCAGCATCTTTGTTGCACTATTATTCAGCCTGTTCTCTTTTCCTCTTCTCATTCATTTTATATCTATCACCAGACACAAATAAAAAGATATTTGAGAGTTAGTGTCAGAATATTATTCTCAAACAGATGTAATGTGCAAAAATCTAATTGCATGATTTTGCTCATAAATACACATTGTAAATTATTTAATGTGTAGAAAGATCCCAACTAATGTGGAAAGCTCAATGTGAAAAAATATATATAAACTACAGCAGGTTAAGATTAATGATGTAACATCACTAAGACAAAGTGATATGTAATCACTTAAACAAGGATTTACTATTTGTAACAAATATATATGACCCAATTCAGAAATGTGGGCTGTAATATAAATGGCATTTCTTAATTCTTTTGTTTTTTCCCTATAACACATGTATTATTCTCAATATTATTCAGTGATGTTTCTTGGTATAAAATTACATGCTATCAGAGGAGAAATTCCCTTCAGGCTAGAAAAAGTAAAAACAAAACAGAAAATCTCTCCAAATGCTGCAAAGAAAGGCTTTTATCCTAGTTGGAGAGAGGATCACTGAGTTCTCAGCTGTAAGAAAAGCAAAGAAATTTGTTAACAGGAGACATGATTTTATAAATGTAATTATATTCAATATAAATTGATAAAACGAATTATGTAGAAACATTTAATTTTGCAATTTTTGTAGTATAAAATTAATTCAGCTAAAATTTCCAGAATTACTTTATCTCTATTACTTCAAATTTTTTACTGTTATCAAAGATACTTTCCATTAGTTTTGAAAGGTAAAGTAAAGTAAACAACACTTTATAAAAACTGTAAGGATTATATGAGTACTGAACACTGGATAACTAGTATGATTCCTATAAAAACAAAGAGAAGCAAATTGAAAAACAAAATAATTTAGGATGATTGCCAAAAAGATCTAAGTCATTTTGAATAGAGGAAATTTAAAGAACCAGAAGGAAAGATTTATATGGTAGCAGGGATGTGGTCTTCACTAGATGTAGAAGACAAATTTTAAAGGAACCATCAAAAGAACACAAAATACTGCTACATTGTACATGATAACACAGAAATATTGGAATTAGAACTGGTATTTATAGCCTGCTGGCGCTCGAGGTCCTGAGGTCGGGCCCCCGGTACCCACAAAAAAAAAAGAACTGGTATTTATTATTAAACTTCCTTGATGTATCATTTGGTTGGCATCTTTCAAAGTACAGAGATAAATCCACAGCAATCAATTCAACAATCTAAAAATAACAGCTAGTAATCTATTCCATCTCCTGACAAATGTTGATTTTTTCATTCATAAATGAGAAATCAGAAATACTAAGAATTCTATGGAAATCAAAAACAAAATTATTCTTAAAATATTTCTAATGTTTCCCACTATTTATTTATTAAATGTTCATTATCTAAAACTTGTTTTAAAATAGCAAGTTTAGTAGTATTTCCAATAGACTGCAGCCTACGATGAATATTGACACTTTGGAAAATGCCAGGAAATGTCAACAGATAGCAATCAAGTAGTATAACCTTTACAAACTGTCAAAGTCAGGCCAATATGTATGTTAAAATATGCTATTATTTTGAATACTACTCATTCATATAACACACAATATATCTGTGAGCATATTTAATTATCATTTTCAGAGTGGCTCATTTTTACCAGATGTGGACAAATCACATACTATACAATACAACAACAAAGGCAGGCAGGACTCATGAGATCATGGTCATTTCTTTCATGTTTTGTCCGGTCCTTTGTCTCAGAAATGCTGAGCGGGCCGGTGAGACGGCTCAGCGGCTTAAGCGCCTGCCTTGCAAGCGCGAAGGCCCGAGTTCGACTCCCGGAACCCACATACGAAAAAGGGGCCGGTGATATCGCTCAGCGGCACGGGTGCCTGTTGGCGCGCGAGGTCCTGAGGTCGTCCCCCCCGGTACCCACAAAAAAAAAAAAAAAAAAAAAAAAAAAAAGAAATGCTGAGCTTATGCTGCTATGCTTACACAGGGCTTGGTGTTACATGGAGTTGACAGCGGCAATCCCTTAGAGCCAGTCACAGCTCTCCACTGATTGTTAAAATTTTAATTCTCACATGACAATTACACATCCCGTATTCCTAACCAATTTCACTTCAGCATTTGTAATTCCAAAAAAGACATACATTTCCTAAGGATATCAAAAAGGATTCTTAAATAAAAACTGCTCAACTGAACTTGTTAGAGTGTTTAAGTCAATTACTCAAAATGAAGGAAGAAAGAATGTTTCTCCCTGTATTGATATTCAAGGTCAGGAAGGAGAATCTAAAGTAACCCTTAATATGCATTTCCTTACTTCCCACTCCTGAAATATGTAGAAACTCTGTCTTTATTTCTCTACAAGAGCTTTCCTTTTATGTTTTTATTCTTTAAAAATATTTTTAAATTGTTACATTTTAGATATACATTATGATCACATTCATCATAAGGATTTGTACCTGTACATGATATATACTGCTTCTTTTTCCCCATTCCCTTCCCCTCCCCTCAACCTTTCTTCCTCTCCTTATTTACAAAAGCTTTGTTTCCATTTTTTCCTTCTATTCTCTTTATTTTTTTGTTCTTCTTTCCTTTCTTTTTCCATACACACTTCCTTGTTCCCTTACTCATTTGAACATTTTCTTTCCATTTCCCAATATCTATTATACATTTTGGTCCTTATTCAGACTTTTTTTTTTCTTACACCAGAGAAACAATGCAGTAGTTAAACATTTGTTTCCAATTTATTTCACTCAGGAGTATGGCTTCAAGGTGCATCCATTTGCTTAGAAATGTCACAAGTTTATCATTCTTTATGGCAGAGTAGTACTCCATTGTATAAATAAAGGCCTCATTTTTTTTTTCCATTCATCAGGTGATGAGCATTAGTGTTGTTTCCAAGATTTAGGTATTACAAGCTGTATCACTATAAACATGGGTGTGCATAAAACATTGAGGTATGATGGTTTTAATTCTTTAGGGATGATATCAAGAAGGGGAATAGCTGTGTCAAATGGGACCTCTAATCCTAGTGTTTTGAGGAATCTCCACACCAATTTCCACGACAATTGCACCAGTCTATACTTCCACTAATGGTGGAGAAGTGTTCCTATTACCCCACAGCCCCACTAGAATTTGTTATTCATTGATTTCTTGATAATAGATTTTCTTTCCGGGGTGAGATGGAATCTCAGTGTTGTTTTAATTTGCATCTCGTGAATGACCGGTGATGTTGAACATTTTTTGATATATTTATTTGCTGTATGTATTTCTTCATCTGAGAAGTGTGTATTCATCTCAGGTGCCCATTTTTGGATTGGGTCTTTAAATTCAAGAGGTCTCATTTTTTTGAGTTCTTATATGTTCTTGATAGTAATCCTTTGTCTGAGGAACAGCTGGCAAACATTTTTTCCCACATTGAGGGTTGTCTCTTCCCTCTGTTGGTGGTTTCTCTTTCTGTGCAAAAGCTTTTTAATAAGATGAGATCCCAGTTGTTGATTCTTTCTCATATTTCCAGTGTGATGGGGGCTTTAGTCATGAAGTCTTTCCCTAAACCAATGTCTTCCAGAGTTCTATCTAGTCTATCTTCCAGCAGATTTAGTGATTCTGTTTTATTATTTAGATCTTTGATTCATTTCAATTTTAGTTTAGACACGGTTCTCATAGTTTTCCGATAGCCCTATCTCAACCAAAATTTAAAAAATAAATAAAGTGTTGCCTTAATTTATCCTAATTTTATTGTGTAGTCTCCACTGGACTAGAGAACATTTAGATAGTGCTTTCAGCCCTCTACTCTATATACTGTAGCTAAAGGGAATCGCACTTGATCTTTTCAGGAGGTAAATATCTGAATAGAGTATGGGGGTATTAAATCCTTGAAAATATGTTGATTTTTGTAGCAGTCATTTCATCCTGCTAAAAATTACAGAGGGTTTTTGACAGAAAGGTCACTTGAGAGAATATACAGTTTATAACATTATTTTATATACTGTAAATTAATATTCATTTCCTATGATAGATTATAAAATGGATTACAGTCTACAAAAATACTTCCCCCAAGGAAACAAAATGAAAGAATCATTTTATAAATTTTCAGAAAAGGTAAAATATATAAAACAATCAATTATGATAGTAGACGTGAGACACAAAATATATTCAATTTTATAAATGTTATATTTGAGGCAGTTGTGTGGTATCAAACCACAGAGTTGTACTGATTAGAAATATGAAGGTAAATTTAAAATGAAGGCCCATTTGATGTAGACAAATAAGAGAGTTTTATTTTTCTGCAACACAGAAATGTGTCAGGCATTCTGAAAAGGCAAAATGAAAAGACCTTATTAAAAAAAATCAAAATGACAGTCACATGAAAATATAGATATTGAAGATTGTATTAATACAGAATATAGCAAGCAATGAGCTATAATACTGATGGGCATCAACAAATGCTGTAGAAAAATTAAAGATGACTTTCATGGAAATAGATTGTATTTGACTTGAAGGCATCACAGGTGATGCTGCAGGATGGATGGTACACAGAAGTCATATTACTGAGTATTAAGAGTACTCTAGGGCCGGTGAGATGGCTCAGCGGCTTAAGCGCCTGCCTTGCAAGCGTGACGGCCCGAGTTCGACTCCCGGAACCCACATATGAAAAAGGGGCTGGTGATATCGCTCAGTGGCACGGGTGCCTGTTGGCGCGCGAGGTCCTGAGGTCGACCGCCCGGTACCCACAAAAAAAAAAAAAAAAAAAAAAAAAGAGTACTCTAGAGGCTTGGAAGTCATTTTCTATTGAGGAACTAAGTAAACCCCATATGCCTGCTAAATCTTTCAGATCAATTATAATAGATCACATTAGCTAAATATAATTCTTGTGCAGCAACTGGAAGCAAACCAACATGCAATTATATTGGGTAAATAATCACATCATTTATTTCTTTGCAACTAAACTCTTATTAGCAAAGATCACTAAATAAAAGCCTAAGTAAATTGTTCAATAGTTCCAAATGCACTAGCCTACAAAGGAACTGAAAATGAAGTTTATAATTTCAGTTAGTTAAAAAAAATCTGTACTAAGATTTAGTAAAGGCATGGTAAATTTATATAAATTTTCTTAGAAAAAAAATCACCAAAATGTTTGCTGTCTACCATCATTCTATCATACTTTTTCTGTACTGTTTTCCTTGTTACCAGGAAAAAAATCATAGTAGAGACAATTTTTTATGTTACCATAAAATACACTGTAATAAGCAAATAATATAAAATTTTTTATTCTCAAAATCTCCAAAAGCCTGAATAATAAGTATATTTTAGGTATTTTCTATAATGATCATTACCAAAGTTAGTCTATAATATAAAAGGAACAAAATGAAGAAAGATGTCTTATTAATAATAATGAAATATTTTTTTTTAGTGGCATATATACACGAAGTAATTGGGAACTGGAAAAATAAAAACAAATAAACTAATAGCCTAGATCAATTTCTCCTTATGTTCCAGTTGACTCAATAACGTCTATGGCCCCTCAGTCCCTCAGTGACCCTCTCCTGTGGGACAGGACACTTTGGAAGCTCTGTCATGCATGCACCAAACACTGGATGCTCAGCAGGAAGGAAGCCATTTTGGAACCATGAACTCACCAGGATCAACAGATACAAGCTCCATTACAGATGCTACTGCTACGTACAGCACTTTCTTGTCTCCACATAGCAGTTTTCAATCTACCTTTAACTTGGCAACATGTGGGGTGTCTTTACCATATACGCTTAATCCATTAGGGTGTTGAATAGAACAGTGAAGCAGGCACTCTTCTCCAGTTGGACAAAATATATGCTAAATAGTCAGTTAACATATCACATTTTTGTTGCTATTCTATAAGAATTTGCATTCATAAATTCTTTTTTTTTTTTAATACATGGGTACTGGGAGTCAAACTCAGGACCTCATGCTTGCTAGGCAGGCACTTATGCAACTGAGCTATTTCACTGGCCCTTTTCATTATTTTTTAATAAAATTGATATGAAAAAATGTGAATTAGCTTTATAGTAAAGGATCTAAATTTGAAATTTTATTAAAACACACATTGTTTCAATTACATATATGGTAACAATTTAGGGTAACAAATGTAAGAGAAATTTAATAACTAAAATCCAGAAAAATATCATGGTATCACATTAATATAAAGATTTATGATTAGAAAATATATTTTAATTTATATCACATATCCAAATCTTCTAACAGAGTAATTTATTTTTTTAATATTTCTTCTAAAATTCCACAGAATTGTATCTTCTCTCTTTCTTCCCAAAAATTAAAAACAGAAATTTCTGCTATTTTATAAAAGCTAGGCAAGCTTCTTAATTTCTTAGCCTCATTCTTTAGCTGTAATGATACTAATGAAACCTGCTTGGAAGATGAATTTTAAAATGTATAGCAAAATTATTGTGACATTTACAACTCTTAAAAACAGATATTGGCTATGGGTTACATCATAGATTCCTTATAACAGTCCCATTTGAAACTTTAATACAGACATCATTCAACAGAAAATTGAGGAACTATATTATCTCAGAATCTGATTGCGATGTTCAGGTACTAGATTTGGCTTGGTTCACTTATTTATGCCTGAATAAAGTTCTAACATCATTCCTAATTTTGAAATTTTTAAAGAAGTGATATGGGTTAATATAGAACATGAAAGAATAAAATACTTCTTGTTACTATCCCAGGAAATAGAGAACACATGAATGTGGTTTGGCAAGCAAGTCAGTGCTTCACATGTAAGCTCAAATCTTATAGAAAATGCTGCAAGTCAATGAGGCAGTTAAAAAGAGATTCAGGCAAACTAGCAGAATTCATAAGAAGGTTCAAAAGGCAGAGGTAATGAAGATGTCTCCTAATCAAGATCCTGATTGTGTTGTGATCCTAGCTGTTTTGGCCTTTATTCTTATTTTTATACATTTTTTTTTAGTATAGCTTGTAAGAATTCTGCTCAATTGTGCAGTCTTAATAACTTTTCAATAAATCAGTTATCTTAGGAAAGTTGCTTTCTAGTTTCATTATTTGTTATCATGAACAGTGTTGGATATTAAAGAACATAAAATGTATTTAGTAAAGTGTAGATATTTTATGATAATTGCAAAGAATCTTGAGAACACAGAGGGAATTTATTTGCCCTTGTCTGGAGGAGTTGCTTCTGAAAGAATTATAAAAAAGAGTGATTGTAACTTAAAATATAAATGGATTTCTAATGAAGCAGTAGTAGAAACACATTTTAATCAGAGAAAAATATAAAACAAAATAAATGAGATGTGAAGAAACACATATTCAACAAATATTGAAAATAATTCCATATTTGAAGCATAAAATACATGAGAAAATGGAGTATTGGAAAATGACATTTTTAAAATTGAAATAGTAAGTAACATTTCCACAATAATGAACTCATTACTGAAGCTAAAGAACAAAGTTCCATTGTTGAGATTATCTAACTTCAGGACTGCCTGTAAAGCTTCAGTAATCAAGTGTTGTGGTATTGATGAAAGAGTGGATAAATCCACCAATGGAATGGAACAGAGAGCCCAGAAATAAATCCACAAAGAAAACATATTTTCCTGGGATCTGAAAAAAAAACAGGCAAAATAATGAAGCAAGTTTTTTAATGAAATAAATTCTGGGACATGCAGACAGTGGAATACTATTCAGATCTAAGCATAAATAAGTCATAAGCCACAAAAAGCCACAGAGGAACCAGAAATATGTTACCATGAGAAAGAAATCAATCTGAAAAATTGTATATATTATATAGTTCCAATTATACAGTCATCTTAAAAAGGCAAAATTATCAACAGAGCAAAAAGTTCATTATTTTCAAAGTTAGGAATGCTAGGAGATGGGATGAATTGGCAAAGCACACAGAACATTTTTAAGGCACTAAAAATGCCCTGTATTTTATTATGATAGTATTCTCATGCCATTATATGGTTTCCAAAACTACAGAATGTTAAAAAAAAAAGTGAACTCTGTACTTTGAGGGTTAATGATGTGTGAAGGTAGATGCATCAACGCTAATAAACATCACTGGTAGAAAAGTTTATTATGGGATGATTATGCGTGTGTGGCAGCAGGGTGTGTAAGAATTATCTCTTTATCTTCTCCATTATGCTTTGCGTGAAAAAGTCCTAAATAAATAACACCTTGTGCAAAGGGTTTTTAAGAGGATGAGATCCCATTTGTTGATTCTTTGTAGTATTTCCCATGTGGTATGGGTTTTGTTCATAAAGTACTCTGCCTATCAACAGAATGGAAAGACAACCCACAGAGTGGGGAAAAATTGTAGCCAGTTGTCCCTCAGACAGAGGCCTTATAACCAAAACATATAAAAAATTGAAAAAAAACCAGGATCCCCCAAATTCAAAGACCCAATCCAAAAATGGGCATCTGAGATGAATACACACTTCTCAAATGAAGAAATACAATGGCAAATAAATATATGAAAAAGTGTTCAACATCATTGTCATTCAAGAAATGCAAATTAAAACAACACTGAGGTTGCATCTCATCCCAGAAGAAATGGCTATCATCAAGAAATCAACCAATAACCTATTCTGCTGGGGCTGTGGGGAAAAAGGTAACTTTATCCACTGTTGGTGGGAGTGTAGACTAGTAAAACCATTGTGGAAAGCAGTGTGGCAACTTCTCAGAAAACTAGGATTAGAGGTCCCATTTGACCCAGCTATTCCTCTTCTGGTTATTTTCCCAGAAGAATTGAAAACATCATACCACAACAAACATATGTTCACCCATGTTCATAGCAGCACAATTTCTAATAGCTGAATCTTGGAAATAACCCAAAAGCCACCAACCGAAGAATGAATAAAAAATATGTTTTTTTTAAATATATAATGGAGTACTACTCTGCCATAAAGAAGGATAAACTTGATACTTTTATAGGTAAATGGATGCAACTTGAGAACATATTCATAAGTGAAATGAATTAGACCCACTTGTGTAAACATCAAATTGTCCCATTAGTGTGTAAATCTGAACAAGTAAATAAGATCCAAAATGTACAATAGATATTGTGAATTGGGAAGAAACTGTTCAAAAGAAAAGAGAAACTAATGGGAGAAAGGGGAAAGGAAGGAAGTGAAAAGGGAATAATGCACACAAGATAGTTAAAATAGTTATATGGCTAGTTTCTCTTAGTTCATTAAAAAGAAAGATTTGTGCTAATATTTTCTGGACATTATTTCATGCCTATATCTTGTGATCTGAGTAGCTACTATGACAATAACAATGTGCAATGTATTAATTACTGTTACACTCCTATCAGCCTGATTTGAAATTCCATTTTATTTTTTTTCTATTTTTCTTCTTCTCCTTAAAATAAAAGAATAAAAATAAACAAAGCTTTGAAAATAATCATAGAAAAAGTCCATTTTATATTATATTCTTCTGGAAAGTTGGGAGGGAAGGATAGAAGAATGGAGGGCAAGAAAGAAAAAGAGCATATATAGGAGATAAATGTCAGGACAATGTGAGAAGGAATTGAATGATGAAAATAAACAAATTATTTACATTTGAAATTTCAGTGGTCACTCTCACTCAATATTTAGTATGCTCAGTTTGAATCAGTCATATTTTAAAGTTTATTCTTAAACAGGTCATGTCTTAGACACAGTAGGATATTCATAAATACTGAAGTGAGCTTAAATTTGTGTTTACTGTATTTTAAAATATATGCTTTTCTATTTAGACTTTGTTCTGATTTCTTGATTGAGAGTGTCAAACTCTCTACACATGTTAGAGATATAATTCACTCTAAATGAGATTTTGTTTTCATTTTCCAAAGCAGAAATATGCCATTTACATATTTTCTCTCTCCACTTAAATCGTGGAGTGTCACTGAATGGGCATTTCATGTTACACTGTTTTTTCTGAAAGTCATTGGAATTTTGATAAATAAAAGAAAAAAAAATCAAACAAGTGAAAGGAGAATAGTTTTTGTTCAAGAGTCAATAGCAACAATTTTTACGTGCTGTTACATCTTTGATGGGTCAATTTGAAATATATTTCTTCAAGCTTGTGGAGAATGGAGCCCAATGATATGTAAGAATTAATTTCAAGGTGTCAGAAAAACATGAGTATAAATATTTCCAGAACCATTTACTAACTTTGAGGTCTACATGAATAAAATATATTCTCCAAACTTCAAATATCTACTCTGCAAAATTTAACATTAATATTAATCTGATACACTTTAAAGGACTTAACAGAGAACAAGGTATACAACACTATGAAGAGTTTTACTTTTGACATTGACTGAAAATTATTTTAAACATAATAAAGATATTTCTCTATATTGATTTAAAAATAAATTTAAACCTAAAGTCATCTTTAAACAAATGTTAAAAAATTTTGTGAAAATTAATTGCATGATAATATCCATATATTTTTATATAAATTCATACATCACACTAATAAAACAATATGTTATTGTAAAGCTTTTAAATGTATTTGATTTGATTACTTCAATTAAATTATAACATCTTTTAAAGTTTCCCTTTGTCATTGGACTTTTCTGTGATACAGATATAAATCCGAGTGTGTTATGATGACAAATGATCTCATACTAAGAAATTTTTAACTGTAGGTTCAGGACACTATATTTGAGCACATTAACGTTTTTTTCTAACAATAATGCATTATAGGAAATTGTTATACAAAACATTCTCTTTCTAATATAACTTATATAAGAAACTTAGAAGAATCTTTTTTATTAAGTTTATTGGTGCGATTTAGATGTACCTAATGATCATATTCATCATAGGGAACTTCCTATTTTAATGGAATATATTGTAAGAAATCAGAAGGTTGCCTAGGAAAATTTGAAATCAAACAAATGGAATTGACATCTAGTCAGCCCTGGAGACTTATGTAAGAATGAAATACATAATAGCAACCCTATAAATAATCTCTATAGTATTAATACAGATGGTTGAAAGAAGGAATGTTCTTTTTCCATTCTTTGGAAATAGAGAAGGTAAAGGAATTGCTCACATTATATTGCATAAATTACGTATCTCATTGATCTGAACTGAAAAATGAATAGAGGAAATTCATCAGTTGTGTCAATAAGTTAAAAAGACCACAGATACAACTTTACAGGAAAACAATTCTTTTACAGTTAATAAGTTTTCCTTAATAAATAATAAGACAACATAACATTTTCAAAATTTTCTATTAATAATGAACACTTTAAAGTACAAACAAAACTGATGCATAAATTCTAAACAAGATATTGTTTGCTTGAGGAATCAATCACATACAAGCATACAATAGAAAGAGAATATTTTCTTTGGAAACAGAACTATCAATTTAAGAAATCTCCTAACTCATTAAATAGATAAAAATGATTAGAGGTAGATTTTATTTTCTACTTTCTTATTTACTACTAGTAATTTGCTAATCTCCGACATCATTTTTGCCAACATTATAGAAAATTAGGGCTATAGATAAGAGAGCAATATACCAGTAATTACAACTCTAGATGAATAAGGAACTGTCCTTAATTTTTTTAGAAATGGAATTCCATGGATTCTCATGCTGTATTGATTTTACAAAGGAAATTGTTTATACCGCACATGCAAACTGAATGGCTCACTTGGTACATGTATTTTCTGCATGAGATGTATATTTTCAATACTACAAATCAACATCAGGTAAACAATATAAAAGTTAAAAAGTCCAAAGAAGTTCCATAGTTGATGATATTGCTACTCATTAAAAAAAAAATCTTGGGACATTATTCAGTAGAATCAGTATCAGAATAAATTAGTGGATTAACAAGGGACATGGTTGTTCAGGGAATTGCATGAAATTATAATGAAATAATTGGGAAGTTTTAATGATTAAACTGTCCCCAAGGACAACTTCTGCTGAAAAATCATTAAAAGTATTCTCTTACATGTTTTACATTTTTAAATATTTCCTCCCAGGGATTCAAACATGAATAATACTGTTTTTTAAAAAACATGTGTAGAGATAAAATGGAATAGTTATGCATGAAAATCCATGGGGGGAATTTCAAGTTTCCTTAAAAAAAATTTTTTTAAATAAAGCACATTCCATCTTATATTTTATTATTGGTTTAATATAACATGTCATGACTACATATTATGTTCCAGACATTGTCTTATGTTCTGTATGCTTTAATTTTTTAAAAATTCTTTGGTACTTGTAATACACAAAATCAGAACTGAAGTTCAGTGGTTTTGAATGCATGTGTCAAGTTTAGTTGTCAAAATCAGGTCAATGTAGGATTAACTGATTCAAAAATAAAAGTATTTTTCACTATTTTAAATGGTCTCCAGAATGACAAGGCATTTTCCCACTTAGAGAAAAGATAAATGTTAATAGCCACAATAATATATCTACATTCTACACCACGCATAGTAACTAATAAAACTGCTTACATTTTAAATTGTTCTGTCACAATGTTACCACTTAACCTGAGAAGAACATACTCATTTACATTCCAAGGGCTGTTTGAGATTTGATTTAAACATAAGTGTACATAAGAAGACATTCCATAATGTTTTCCAGGAAGTCAGCTTCTACGCTTTTATTAACTAATATATTTTCTTGGTGGATAAATAGTAAACTAAAATGCATATACTGCCTATGGGAAATAACTTAAAAGCTAAGACATCCACCTCCTAATCTCACTTAAAATAGTAACTTTCTATGTTATCTTACAGTGGTTATCATTTCATGTGTCTGAGCCATGTTCTTAAATCTTTAATAATGAACAAATTGACAAGGTACTCTATATGACTCTTTGCATCCTTAAAATAATTCAAAAGAGTAAAATATTTACATTTTACAACTTAGACCCTCATCTCAGTTAATCAACCCATTTTGTATAATACTTGGTGTAGAAAACATTCACATTTCATTATTTTCCCATATTATCTATGGCATGAAGTAAGCAGAGAACATTTTACTAGTCTACATGGATGGCACTGAACATGAAATCATTGATTCTCATTATCTCATGCACAACTACACTGCACTTCAGGGCAGATATTTTCCCTGCTGCCTTTTGTATTTCATGAAAGATGCACGAAGATGGTAGATTTTGTAAGCATTCAAAAAATGACCTGTTAAATACAATAAAGGCCATTCTGAGCTTGGTGACTGGTTGCATTGTAGGAAGTTACCTACAACACTGGAAAACTGGATACTCAGTAGGTTTGTGTATTAGTGTAACTGAAGGATATATGTACTGACTTTAGAAGTGGAAGCTACTGGGTTATCTTGCAAGTGAACTGATATTGTGGCTCTTCATTTTCTTTCTGCACAGCTCTAAACTTCCAGCAAAGTCTTTTGTCATTACTTTTAAAATATAGCCTCAATGTGATCCGTTCTAACCACACTCACCAGTATGACTTTAAATAAAGTCTACTGAATTGCAACTAGGTCTGTCAACGACTCCCTGGTATCATCCCTGACCTAAAATTTTACAATTCTTCATAAGGCAAAAGATGGATACAAATTTATCCTCTGAGACTCAAACTACCCAGACATCTCATTGCAAAGCAAAAACACACTTTTTAAAAATAGCCTTTTCTGGAATCAGCCAGACTCCTGCCTTTTTGTACCCAAGGTAAGTCAGTTCCCAGTAAAGTTTCTGATTCTGATGATTCTCTTTTACCTCATGTTTTATTTCTCCCCTGTTATTTGCATATCTCAGTTCTGAAAAAAATCATATTTTTTAAACAAGAGAATTTTCCAAATGTCTGCCCCTCACAATACATCACCACTTTTTATTTTATAAATTTTAATAATCACTGTCACATATTATAATTTATTTTCTATTAATATTTTCTTTCACTTGTATTTTATGCTGAATGAGAACAGATAAATGTTTCTTATTCAATGATGAATCCCTAATTTTGTATGATAATACATATTGAATTGAAAGTACAAAGAATAAGAGGTGGTGTATTTGAGGGTTTAATGAGGAATAGAGAGATAGTAAAATAAGTTGATATATATCTCTGACCCTTGAGATAGTTGAATTTTACTTATTATGTTTATGTACATCCATGGGTAATGTATATGGTATAATTTTATAATTCATAGGACAATTTTTCCATTATAGTATAATTGCTTATACATCCACATATCACTAAAATATGACCTCCAGAAGAAAATACCACTTCAAAATTAAAATTATATATATATATGTCAAAATTATGATGTAATTTATTTTAAATTATTATTGATTTAATAAAGATGTGAAAATTCAAATTACTAAAAATGGTACAGCTCATTCTATTCTTAAAGGGGCATATATATTACTTCGTTAGTAAACAAAAGTATTTCATGTGAGAAATTGTCTAGCTTGTGGTATTTTACACAGAGTAATTTATTTGCTGATCTGAGGTTGTTCTTTTGGTAACCTTATTTCTTGCTGTAAAGTAAAATTTTAAATTTGTAGGAGGAGAAATTCTTTAGAATCACTCCCTAAAGAGAACGTGTTCTTAATAGAATGATGTTTTGAAAAGAATAGTATTGCTGGAACATAAAAATGTTTATTGAGGTATATTATTGTTTGCCATATGATACCACCGTGCTTTCCCCTCTAAATATTATTTGGAGTATTAGTCGAAATGATTGTAAAATAAGTTGAAATAAAGAGAGAAAGAATAATAGGTAACTAAAAATGATAAAGCTCAAAGAGAGAAACTAAAAATAGTCAAAAGGGAAATATTAACTAAAATTGATAAAAGAAATGAAAATAGATTGATAAAATAATGACTTTTTAAAATGTGAGAATAAAATGAAAGATAAGTTTCAATTCAATGACTGTTTTGTGGTCTAATTCAGATGAATTGATTTCCCAATCTAAATTTTAATAGAAAAGCATTTATATTCCAAGAGAAGTAAAACTTTGAGTTAAAGAAAATTTTATCCAATGAAGATATCAGTAGGTTGTTTTTTACTGTGCCATCTAAAAAAGTCTCAGAAAAAATTTAATGTTCCAAGCCAGGAAGAAAGTCATATGTTTTGTTTAATAAATTACTCATTTTAGCTATAGATTAAAATTTACCAGTTAAAACCTATTAAAGAACTAACTGTGTTTACTTCATGTTTAAATGCTTTTATGTATTTTATTCATAGATTTTAAATCACTTGTTAAGACATAATATTAACGTGTAGGAGAAATATAATTTAATTCCTTCTACTTTGTAAAAATGTTTCTAGTGATGTAATTGTGCAATTCATAAATTAATATTACTGGATAGATATCAACTTTAAAATATTGGTTAGAATAATCTTTCAAAAATATAACAAAAATCTGCTTGTTTATGAATAACTTGTTTTTTTTTTTTTTTTTTTTTTTTTTTTGTGGGTACCGGGGGGTCGACCTCAGGACCTCGCACACCAGCAGGTGCCCGTGCTGCTGAGCGATATCACCAGCCCCTTTTTCGTATGTGGGTTCCAGGAGTCGAACTCGGGCCCTCGCGCTTGCTGGGCAGGCGCTTCAGCCTCTGAGCCATCTCACCGGCCCTAGCCAATTTTAACATTTCTCTCATGTAGTGTCTGTATAATGTAAGTCCTCTACTATTGAAAGCACTAGATTTATCAGTAGGAAAATCTTTTTTGGTTATAAAATTTTTCCAATGTATATGTCTCAATTTTCATTAATAAAAGCAATTAACAAACTGATATTAAGGGAGTATTTTATGTCAAATGAAAAGACAGTTTTGTGGATTAACTAGAGTAATAATTTTGTGAGTTGTACAGAATACCATTTTAACATTTATGAGACTCTAATTAGGATTTAGGAAATTAGGTGGTAGTCCTATATCTTATAATACTGTTTATGATGTTCATAATCTAAAGAAGGAAAAATTATTTTCAAAATGCCATCTTAAAGAATAAGTTATTATTAAGTTATATTTATTCAATATATGCAAGGTATAAAACATTTTTAAACAGTAATATGCACACAATATGAAATTTAATGGGAGAAAATTACTATATTTTTAAGTTCTCTGAATGTAATACTTTCCTCATCTTATTCTCTGATCTTGCTATTTAGGGATACATTTTTTCTCCTGTTTTTATGGATTTTTCAAACATACATCAGTTGCTGTAGATAGTGTTTTTTTCTTCCAGTCTATGTTTACATACTAGTAATAATATTCTTGGTGTATATTTCTGCAAGCTAAATATGTTGTCTGTCAGATATATTCTTTGTATTACTGATTCTTATTAGTATATATGAATATATACCAATTACTGATCCATTTTTATTAATGATCATTTCCACTTTTTTCTGTAAAAATTATTCAAATATATAGATATGTTATATATCATATATTATATAATTATATAGTATATGTATAATTATATATCATATACTATATAATTATATAGCATATATTACAAAATATAATATATATTATATTATATATAATACATTTAATATATTATATATGTTATATAATATAATATATATTATAAAGTATATTATATGTGATATATTATATATTATATTATATGTAATATATAATATATAATATATGTAATATATATTATAATGTATATAATATGTATTATATATTGTAATATAATATATATTTATATTATATATTGCATTACATTGTAATACATGTAATATATAATATACATTATATATTATAATATATAATACAATATATGTTATATATTATATATATTACATATAACATATATATTCTTTTAAAATATAGTGCAATTTTCGGGACAGTTTTGCAGTGGAATTTCTGCATTGCATAAAATGTGCTATAGTAGAGAAAGGGAAATAGTGTTTTGAACTGTTTACTCCAAAGTTACCACAAGGCTATAAGGTTCTTTACTTCTTACCCTAGGGTTATGACTTAATTTAAAATATCTCCCACAAGTCCTGTGTGTTCAGAGGTGAGACCTGGTCAGAAGAGGCCGTTCATGAGGTTCATGACCCAGAAGGTTGTGTATTCTTGGCCCTGGCTCTTCCCCTCTCTCCCTGCTTTCTGGTGCCATGGGTTGAGAACCTTTCCTCTTCCATGCTCTTCCACCATGCTGTTTCTGCATTTTGAGCCAAGAAACTATGGACTGAACCTACTAATACCATGAACCAACATAAACCCCTTGCTTCAAGGGGAAACCCTTGAAGCAGTAGATGTTGGATATTTTGTCCCAGCAATGGGAAAGAGACTAGTACAAATAAATGCTTCACAAAACAGAGCTTGAATATACAGGATTTTTTTTTTTGCTATTGCTTTGCACAGTAATGTAATCCTAGCAAAACAACAGAGAATCAAGTAGGAGTTAGGGAGGTCCAGTAAAAATTAAAAATCAAATTTTGGGATTAACTTCAACTGATAGTTTGATCTAACAGGACAATTTCTTTGGAATCTGCATGAATAAATGCATCTGTGCTAAGGATAAAGAATAAATCTTTGATTTCATCTACCATTAATTTTACCCCACTGTATACTACCTGCTCTGTTTCTGTGGGTGGAACTTGCTCCTGCTTTGCTCTCAGCAGGACCCATGGATACCTTTCAAGGTCAACAGTGCATTCTGTGGCAGGGGATTGTAAATGGGGTAAAGTAGTCTTGTATTTAGCTCAATTGAGATTTGTCTAAAATAAACGTATGTTAATATTCATAGAAGACAATAGACCAGAGCAAGAGGCTACATTCCAGACACAAATGATATGAAGATGATTTGAAGTAACTCAAACTGTATTCAGTAAAATGTTGTTCAATACCCTTACCAGCATTTGACATTGTCAATCTTTGAAATTTTGTGTGTAAAAAGCGGTACCAAATTTTTAATTATTTATTCCTGATCTCATGAACATTTAAAACTTAATGCAATTTCAGTTGCTTATGTTGAACAACATGAAAGTGTGAGTATTCATCAATTTTGGACATGTAAAAAGTAACTTCACAACTTGAATTTAATAGTACTTTTCCCTTATTCACACATTTTCCACTCTAAAATTATTTAAATTACCTTCATATGCATTTTAGAGAGTAACTTAAACATGATTTTATTTTTGATGCTAGAGTATTAATCAGCTTTTTTCACTGGGCCAAATATCTAAAAATCACAATTTAAAAGAGAAGAGGCATATTCTGGCTCATGGCTTTGAAGGTTTAAGTTAAACCTGGGTGCTTCCAAGGTAACAATATCATGAAAGAAGGGCTTGGTGGAGGAAAATTGCACAGCCCACGGTAGTCAAGAAGCAGCCAGGTAAAAGCCAGAGCACAAGACCAGATGTATCCTCCAAAGACACAGTCCTGGTGGCCCACCTCCTCCTTATGGGCTCCGCCTCCTAACACACTGATCTATGAACCCACCAGTGAATTATTTGTAGGAAAATGGATGCATCTTGTTACCATAATTTAAGAGAAATAGACCAGACACGTGTTTAAACATCACATGGTTTCTCTAATATTAAAAAAACAAAATAAAATAAAAAGCAAAAAGATAAAAGGAAGTGGGAATGAGATCAAGAGAGGGAGAGAGAAAGGAAAAGATGGGAATGGAATGGAAAAGAATTAAGATGTGTTATATACATGTACCAAGTCTTTATAAAGACTGTAATATGTATGCACTGAGAAAATGTACTACTAAAAAAAAATAATTTAAAAAAAGTTGACCACAGGGAGTCCCTTTTGAGGCCCAGCATCCATTATGTGCTGTATTGTCTTAAGTATGAACTTACCAACATGCTGAAGGAAAGTTTTTTAATGAGAAAGAACTCCATGAGTATTGTATAAATTAAAATCTTTCCTAAAACAATGATGTACCATAAATTCATCTGTACTGGGCCAATAGAAATAAATTTACTCTCCAATTGCAATTCTTCACAAAACCTTTGCAACTCACTTAAATTTTCTCCTTTAAAATCCTTATACAGAGTCTCTAAATTTCTGCCAAATTTTATACATTATGGTTTTAACTAGAATGTGTGCTTCCTAAAAGAAATCCTAAAACCCAAATACATGCCTTTTTACTACATAGATCGTCTGTGTCATATTGCACACTTCCACACTGAGCCAAACACTTTTACTTGCCTGTTTCAACAACCATTGAAGACACAGATATTTTCTATTTAGTGGAACTTGTCATGCCAGAGGAAAAAATTTTCTAAACTTATGAAACCACTGTGATGTTGCTATAAAAATTGAGCAAGATTACTGCTACTTTGAAAAATTAGTAGACCAATATATATTGTGAATATAATCTCTGACATATTTTTGATTGCCTGAGTAATTCCAGCAATGCCTTATTTATCTACTCATTGGCAATGAAGCTTTGTAATTAAAGAAGGATTGGAATATATATAATGTGCTCAGTATACAATTTAACATGTTAACAGATTAAGAGATAAATCATATTTCTCTTCATTGAGCTAATAAAAGAACAGGTTCATTTAAAACATCACTGTCTAATCATAAAAAATTATAATTGGCAAGCTAATAATACAGGAGTACTTTCTCAAGGATTACAAATTATTTAGGGAGAAAGTAAGCTTTAAATCGAAGACTGAAATGTAGTCAGAGTCCATTTAGTATTCTTTGCTTTTAAATGACACTTAAGATCAGTGTTTAAATGTTTTCTATCTAGAAAATAAAAATATGCATCTAGTATAGTGATCAACATAACTTTATATTTATTAAGTTATCCATAAAAATTATTGAGGTGCTATATGTAAGTCAACAAAATTTCCTTAAAAGAATTTCAAAAACAGTTTAACTATGGTAAATTTGAAATTAATTATCAAAGTAATTTTATCATTGAAGGTAATGTTTATCTTCTACTGGAACAGTCTATGTATTTCTTAGTACCTAATGACATAATATCACAGGCAAACTTTTTTTTTACTTTTCCTTTAAATAAATGTTTCATTTGCAATTTTATAACTGTAAGTTATAAAAATACATGAATTTGGGCATGTGAGATAGCTCAGCGTCATAAGCACCTACCTGTCAAGCACAAGGTCCTGAGTTCAACTCCCAGTACCCACATAAAGGAAAAAAAGTGCCAGTGTTATCTCTCAGTGGCACAAGCACCTGTTGGCAAGCATGAGGTCCTGAGATTGACTCCCAGTACCCACATGAAAAATAAAAATAAGAAATAAATACAAGACTTTAATAGATTATTTCATTTCATTAGCAATTTATATAATATTCTTCTTAAAATTTTCATTTCCTTTGAGACCAGGAATAATAATCTAACGCATTCTATCATCACAGTATTGTGCAAACAATTTTATTTCCTCCCAAGTTTGGCCATCAAATGTAAAAGAGAATTGTGATCCATTGTTTATTTTCATTTTTACTGAGAATGAATCAAGATAATTGGATCTAATAATACTTTACTTTGTATTTCCATTTTAGTGTTTTCTTTTAGCCAATTCACTTCACAAAGGAATGCTTTGTGTACAAATTTCCTGGGATGACATATAAATAAATACATTTCCATAAATGTCATAGTGAGTTTCTTGTCTCTAGGACAAATACCTGACTCCACAAATTAGAGTAGTAGAGGTTTAATTTGGCTCAGGTCCATGCAGAAAATCATGGTGGAAGGGCCTGAGGAGCAATCTCATCTCATGGAGAACTGCAGGCAGAGAGAGTAAAGGAGGAGATGGGAAGAATGATATACTCTTCCAGGTCAGGCCCTCAGTGACCTGCCTTTTCCAACCAGAGCCCACCTCCTAAGAGAAAGTCAGTTTTAGCACCTAATTATCCAATCTTCTTTCAAAAGTCCTGCCTATGAGTTCATGAAGATCTTGGGTGACATCAAGGTAAAAATCACCACCTTCAACATGTGACCTCCAAGACTCAGTTGCATCTCTTCATGCTAAATGCATTTATTCCACCTCTAAGTGTCACCAAAGTCTTTACAGTTTTGCCATTGCTAAAAAGTCCCAGTCAAAAGCCTACTCTGAGATTTGAATTCTTAGTTGTGAGCCTTGTAAATGTATAAATGAAAGTTAAATGATGCAAACCTACAACACAGAATAAACAGTCTCACTCCAAAAGACAGGAAGAGGAATATACAAAGGAAAGGGGCTAAAGAAGTACGGAAAACTGCAGCTCCATAATAAGCATGCAGGAAAAGTTGTGTTGAGGTGGGAAATACAAATAGCTTGAAAGACCCACACTGTGCCTTTGCCGGTTACAATCCCACTGTTGGGAAACTCTGCTCACTCTGCCTAAGGTGTTCTTCTGCCACATACTTAAATGTCCAATTTTCTGAGGTCTTCACACCAATTTTGGCTTCACACTAATAGTTTCAACACTGCCTTCACAGAGGCATACTGCCAGGTCTCACAGGGCATCTTCTGAAATGTGGGTGGAAGCCTCTGTTACCCCAGAGCTCTTGCATTCTGCATGCTTGTGAAACTAGTACCTCTTGAATGATGCCAAGGTCTGATGCCAGTTTGAGCAGTAGCTGGATCCCCATTCAAGTGCCTAGGGGTTTGAGTACTGTGAACCAAATCCCAGATATTCAATGGCCTAACTGGCTCTGCTAGAGTAGGGTGCCATGGGCTCTTTTTTCAAAAGCAATTGCACCCAAGAGCAAGGGAATTGTGAGTTTTTGCAAATTCCTCACATGCCCTCACTGAGGATATCACTGTTACTGTCATGATACCATGTATGTACATGACTTCTTTTTTATGCTAATCTTTTTAGTAACCAAACTTTCTTCAACAAAAATTTTGCAGGCTCCAACTTTACTGTAGCTTCCTTTCTGAATTATCTGAAAAATTTAAAAATACTCAGCTTTGCTTTTGCTCTTGATTTTCAATGTAGGACTGACTAAAAGCCCCCAACAGTGCAACTGGACTGCCTCAAAAATGTAGGACTGACTAAAAGCCCCCAACAGTGCAACTGGACTGCCTCAAAACAGTCTCGAAAATTTCTCCAACCTTAATTAGTCTGCTGCCCTTAATCTCATTCTCCCACAAAACATTAGGATATGGGCAAAATATAGATATATTTTCTCCCAGAGTACAGCATACATTGTCTTGAGTCCAAATGCCAATGAAATCCTTGTTGCCAACTGAAATCTCCTGAGCTTGATCTTTATTGTCTACCATTTTATCAACATTCTCATCTTCCAAGCTCTGACTAGAATCTTTCATCAATATAGGATTAAAGCATTTCAGAGCTGCTTCTCCATTTGGCATCACCAAATTTTTCCAAACTCCTGTGAGACTGTTCCAAAAGCTTAAAAACTATATGGTCAAGTAGTATTACCAATTACAAAATTCTTTAAGCCAAAATCAGTTTTAGTTGCTTTCTTTGTACTGGGACCAATACAAAACAACCACAACTTATGGGAGAGATTATTCTTGGTCATGTTTCAAAAATTTTGTCCATATTTAGCAAGTTTAAGCACAGAAACGATATGGTTGAAGGGCCTGGGCAGCAGAAAGCTGCTCATATCATTATGGTCAGGAAACAGAAGGGAATGGACAATCCAGGGTGGGATACACACCATTTCAGCTCACACAACTATGGAAAATTTTAGTCAATGCTAAGACATGTTAAAAATAGAAATCTCTGATGTTCACTTTATATAGCCAGTATTTCTTTAATACCAACATAAGATAAAATGACCATATGAAAAAATGTCATTACTTAATTGTGTGTATAAATATAAATGCAAACATTGAAATAAAACTTTAGCAACTAGAATAAGCAGTATATCAAGAAAAACATATTTTATAATTATATAATTCTGCCACCAAGCATTGCAAAGGAATTTTAGTTTTAAAATGTTTCAAAACAATCATGGTGAAAATACTAGCTTTTAAAAAAATCAATATAGGGCCGGTGAGATGGCTCAGCGGCATATGCGCCTGCCTGGCAAGCGCGAGGACCCGAGTTCGACTCCTGGATCCCACATATGAAAAAAGGGCCGGTGATATTGCTCAGTGGCACAGGCGCCTGCTGGCGCAAGAGGTCCTGAGGTCGACCCCCGGTACCCACACACACACAAAAAAATCAATATATTCTCATAATTCCGAATTTAAAACTGAAATAATGGAGACTTTGGAATATGTGAGAAGTGTGATGAAATTATTTCTAATGTTTTTGAGCAAATGTTAGATAAATATTATAAAATAGGTTATGTTTATGATTATCCATATTACTAAGTCAAGCAGATAACAAACTAGAGGCCATCCAGGTCAACTTAGTGAAATCTTATATCAAAATTAAACAAAAAGCACTGCAGATGTGGCTTAGTGGTAGAGCATTTGCTTGGGATGTTGGAGGCCCTGAGTTTTATACCCAGCACTCCAAAAGAAAAAAAAATTTTAAAGCAAGTTTCTATATGTAAAATCAGGAGTTTTCAATGTGAGCCATTAAATTTTCTATGAATTATAGTTTTTATTTCTTCTTTTACAGAACTATTCTTTTTAATAAGTTAATTACTATATTTTTATAGTCTCATTGTTTTGGGTGGTATTTCATTTAGTACATTTTTCTGTATTTTAATAAAACATTAGTTTTGAAAGTGATATTGGTACTATTATCTTTATGTTAAAAATGAAACTTTCTTTTCCTTGTACTAGTTTTTCTTAAATGAGAGTTGCAGGTTTTTTGCTTAACAGAGACACATTTCTTTTTTCTTTTTCATTAAATAGTATCTATAACCATTGAAATTACATAACTCAGTCATTTGTAATTTCATTTGTATTAGTACATGTTTGCATAATAGAATGATTACATTGCCCCTGGAGAGTTAGATAAATGCAAACATTTAGTACCTTATTAAATAGAATTATATGTTAGCTGGTGTACTTTTGTAATTTAAAGAAAAAAATCATGATGACATATACTATTTACTAAATTGAGAAGAGTCAAATCTCCCATCTAATAATATGAAAAAAAATTGAATATTTTGAGTCAAGGTGGTGAGTAACTTGTTGGCTGCTATGTTTTACAGAAATTCAAACTGTTTAAGCATATTTTAACAATTATTTTTGTTTTCTTTTATATTTTTTTATGTGTGTATGGGAGTCAAACTCAGGACCTTGTGCTTGCAAGCAGGTGCTTGTGCCGCTGAATGATATCACTGGCCCCCCATTTTTTTTCCTTTCTGTGGTTACCAGGAGTTGAACTCAGAAGTTTCACTTGCCAGGCAGGCGCTTATGCTGCTGTGGTATATCACCAGCCCCTATTTTTGTTTTCAAAGTAACTATATTTAAAAAAAATGTTTAAGTGTTGCTCTACACAACAAGGTTTTAGAAGGCAAATCTCCATTTTCTTTTATGGCCTGGACACCCTAATATTTGCTTAGTCTCTTTCTCGATTGCCTCCTTTAAAAATTATCCCTTTTGTAAAAAAATTACCAAGTTTCACTAGGCAACCTCCACCCCCTTAATCTCAAATCTAACCCATTGTGTATATCTGCGATTTTACATAAAATTATTTTCACATGCATATTTTCACATGTAACTGTGTGAGATAAAAAATGCATATTTTATTAATAGATCCACAAGCCCACATAGATTAAAATTCTAAATATATCCAAAAAAAACAAAATTACAATAAGAATATAATGTATAAGTTTTTAAAAATTTGGAAATAAAATATTAAAATACATTTAAACAGCTTGAACTACTGTAAAACATAGCAGCCATTAAGTTACTCACCACCCTAACTAGAAATAATCTATTATTGTTGCATGCTGTAAAATACAACATTCCAGAAAGAATGTAAGAGTAATCCACTGAGATGTCAGAGTAATCCACTTTTGTTCTGAATAATTGTTACTTTAATTTGCAAAATTCTATAAGCCATTTACAACTTGTTAAGATGCAAAAATCAGGAAGATATTTGTCTTTTAAATTTGAAATAGATATAGAATTTTACAATTCAAAATACAATTTTTTAAGTTTTCAAAAATTTGGAAATAAATGAAACATTTTAATATATACACATTTTGCAACCTGTAATAGCTGATGAAATCTCTTTCTCAGAGACAGATTTCCCCTATTGGATTGTTTTCAAATGGAGTACTTAGTATTATAACATAGCTTATACTCAAGAATATTTTGTAATAATTATGTCAATATTGTGGGTTTTATATTCAGTTTATGAATTTTCAATATTCTAAAATATAAATACATGTCAGAATGTCAAATGTTAATGCAATGCATATGTGTCTCCTTCAATTAACATTCTATAGCATATAACACATATAATGTTCATTTAGTTGTACCTCATTATTAATACATTTTTTCATCTAATGTTATCAAATCTGCAATTAATTTGTCATCAATTTACAATAAGTTGTAATATGTTTATGAAGTTATTTCTTACTTTGTGTGTGAAATGTCAAATATTGTATCTAAAGCATCTGCATTGGGCCAGTGTGATAGCTCAGTGGCATAAGTGCCTGCCTGGCAAGCACGAGGTCCTGAGTTCAACTCCCAGTACTCACATACAAAAAATGATCTGGTGATATCACTCAGCGGCACGGGCACCTGCTGGCACATGAGGTCCTGAGTTTGACACTCGGTACCCACAAAAAATAAATAAAGAATGAAAGAAAATATGTTCTTGGTTTCCTTACAGAAGGCATTTTGAAAGCCTAGGATTGGTTTGAAATAGAATGTTTCCATTGTCATCTAAAAGACTTGCAGAGCTCTCAGAATACTTACCTGTTTAAATTATGTAATGTTTTTATGTATTTTACATTAAAATGAGAGAATTCATTTTTTGGAAAAAGATAATCTCAACACCTGATCTAAATTTGGGTCTCAGTGTGACTTCTTAACGAATTAAATGAACACAGTGGCTTGTGAAGTAAATACAGGCCCTCTGGGACCTGGAATTGGAACACAACAATTGGGTGACAAAAAAATTAGATCTCAAGGGATAGAGCACCAGCTGACAGAAAACTAGAAGCTGTAGAGAAGCTGGAGAAAGTGAGAACAAAGCAGATAAAATAACAGAGCAGTTTGACACACTAACACCAGCTTCCAAGAAATAGGAACTGTCTCCGCAAACACAAGGTAAACACAAAGAAGGTTCACAGCTCTAAGAAGAAGAAATACACCGGACTGGGAATGCTAGCCCTGGTAAAAGCCTGCAACTTATGTAAACTGCAAAAATAGCATGAGATTTTCCTCTGAAAGTAACTTCTGCATGTCAGCATAGATTTGGAAAATAAATCAAATGTAATGCCCACCATATTTGAGAGTGTTTAATCAGGAGACATTTGGAGGAGGGGTTAACTGTTTAAGAATGATGTATAAAACAACTAAAGATCGACCTTACTTCAGAGTTGCTAACATAACAATAGCAAAGTGACTGAGTGGAATATGACCACAAGAGATATTTACACATGTGGCCTAAACATAGAACCCATGAGAAGTTTAAATTCAGACTGAGAAGGTCATTCGTGTCTCACCCTCAAATAATTGCTACAAAATTGTTTTAGTTAAGTGTGGATTTCGGAGGTGGTTTTGCCAGAAGGAGCTACCATTAAGTCTAACAAGTGGACTGCTTAACTCCCACACCTTGACCTTTTGTCTATCTACATCCTCCACAGAAAACAGTGGTCCATGTGATTTCCCATCTGCTAGAGTGATCCATTATACTCGCAATTTAGAGGGTTGCCACAGCCTGGGATGTATGGACAGAGGGGCCACTGGAACAGAAGCTTAGGCAATTCATGAACCCACAGCCATGAAGCGAGGCTGCGAGTGAATTGACTTGGGGCACACAGGGACACACCAAACCTGGGGAACAACTGCACAAATTTAGTACAATGGTACTTTGCTTAATGAATACTTTGATTTGTGAATGATTTGGTTCACAAACAGAAGTATTTGGAAAAAAATTGGTTTTGTTTGTGAACTCTGCATAGGGTTAAAAAGAGGACCACAGCCAGCTTTGCAACACAAACACAAATGTGCTCTTCTTTTCCATAATCATGGAATGAATTAATTTTATGAACTGAGGTAGCACTGTACTCATTTAGAAACCATACACTACCACACCCAGCAGAAAAAGCTGACTAGTATTTGTCATTAACAGAAAACATGTAAATGTGGCAACAATTAGCACTTGATGGTGATTTGCTAATCCACTCTGGTGGGTTCCAAGAGTGCAGGCTCTAGATAGAAACCACTCTCAAAAACATACATCAATTTTTTAAATTCATTTCATTTTCTTCATTTGTGGTGGGATTTTTTTCTCATTTTATTTTTCCCATTTTTTTATTCTCTTTGGTTTCGTTTTATATTGTTGTTTTCTTTATTTTGTTATATGTTATTTTCTGTTGCTTCTATCTATTTCTACTAATTTTCTTTTACATTTCCATAGGACCCTTTATCTCAGTTTCCTCTCCTCTTCACCTTTTTTCCTTATTTTTCATATTTAATTTCTTTCATTACCCCTTCTATGCACCTTAATTTTTATTAGTATTACTATTACATTTTATTAATCTTTTGATATTTAGTTCAATCTATGCTATAATTGTTGAATGTTATTCTGTTGCTAATGGTGGTATGGATGTGCATAGTAAATATCTAGAGTATGGTGATATTTGCTTTGTCTTTGTGTCTATATCATTATTGCAGATTTCCATTCTATTGCTATAGTTAGGACAGGTGTAGCTATTATTTGTTCTTATGGTATGTAAAGCTAGCTGAACTAATCAGAACAAAGAAAACACTAATGATCAAATTAGAAAAGAATTAAATTCCATTAAATGCTACCAAAAGAAACCCAGGAGATAAAAATTCTGTTGAAAGTATGGGTAGCAAAAGTGACCAAAGACAACATGTGAGATATATAAGACACAGTTGATACAGGGGAGTATATACTCAGAAATATTTTAAAAACAACAAAAGAACAAGAAAAAATGATCCAAGAACCACTTGTGGATGCAAAAGTGACTAGTCTAAGGATAACTGGAATTAACCAAGTATCAGAAGACAACACAAATGCCATAAAAACCTGTTTACAAAAATAATAGCAAAAAATTTTCCAAGAATGTGGAAAGAATCTTACATATAGATAACTGAGGAGTATAGAACCTCAAAGAGCCAAGATCAAAAGAGAATTTCTCCATGACATATCATAGTCACATTTTCAGAAGTTCAACCAAAGGATGGAATGTCCAAAGTTGCTAAAGGAAAGCAGCAAATAACTTACAAATATAAACACAGTAGAATTACAGCAGACTTCTCAATACAAACTTTCAAAGCTAAGAGACTGTGGAGTGTGCTTCAAACACTAAAAGGAAACTGCCAAACCAGACTAATACATATTGCAAAGCTATATTAAAAATATATTGATGGAGAAGTAAAGTACTCCCATGACAAAGAGCTACTTATGAAATTTATGACAACCAAACTAGACATCCAAAAAATTCTCAAGGGTATCCTAGAAAGAAAAATTGATACCAATGAGGCCAAAATGTCTGGATGAATGAATAGATATGGGTGGAGTCATTAAGCTAAAGGAAAAATAAGAAATCAGCAACCTGAGAATAATGCAATGAAAGGAATAAAACATTACTTTTCAGTGATAACACTCAATGTGTAATAATTCTCCAATTAAAATACACAGATTGACTAATTGGATCGTAAGACAAAACCCAATGATATGCTGTGTATAAGAAAAATATTCAATCCACAAAGAAATTTAGTGACTAAAAAAATCAAAAGATGGAAAACAGCATTCCCTGCAGCAAGATCGATAAAATAAGCAGGAGTAGCTATACTAGTTTCAGACAATGTGTGTTTCAAGCTAAAAGTGATCAGAACAAGCAAAGAATTTAACATTTTAAATATTGATTAATGGAACAATACAACAGGAAAAAAATAACAATTTTGAATATATATGTACTAAATGTCAGTTTATCCAACTTCATAAAACAAACATGACTGGACAACAAAACATGAGATAAACCTCAAAACAAAGAGAACTAGCTTATTAGTAAAACAAAAAAATCAGCAAAGAATTGTCAGTTTGACTATTCTCTTTAACAAAAGGACTAAATAGATATCTACAGACCAGACTGTTCCACCCAACAACAGAATAGATATTATTCTTCCATGTACTACATGAAATTTTCTCCAAAACACATTATATATTAACCATAAAGCAGGCATAAATATATATAGAGAAACTTAAATTATTTCATACATACTATCAGATCATAGTACAATGAAACTAGAACTCAATAGCAGCCCCCCAAAAAAGAACTGTGAGAACACATAAAAGATAAACAATGCACTCACGAATCAGGAGGTGCAGAAGAAATAAAAAATTCGACCATTGCTTAAAAATCAACTGATAGGGGCTGGTGAGATGGCTCAGCGGCTTAAGCGCCTGCCCGGCAAGCGCGAGGGCCCGAGTTCGACTCCCGGAACCCACATACGAAAAAGGAGCCGGTGATATCCCTCAGCGGCACGGGTGCCTGCTGGCACGTGAGGTCCTGAGGTCGACCCCCCTGTACCCACACACACACACACAAAAAAAAAAAAAAATATATATATATATATATCAACTGATAATGTCAGTGCAACATACTAGAAACCATAATACACAAAGCAAGCTGTCCTAAGAAGGAAGATTATAGCTGTGAATGCCCACATCAGAAAAACAGAGCAATCAAAAATAAATAACATAATTATCCACTTAAAGGTTTTAGAAAAACAGGAACAGGCAACATAAGAAAGACTCTATGGTTTTAGACAAATACTTTCTGAACAAAACCCCACTTGCACAAGAAATAATACAAGAATCAGTGAATGGGATCACATTAAATTATAAAGCTTATGCATAGCAGAAGAAAGCAACAATAGTGTGAAGAGACAACCAACAGAAACAAAAATTACTTGGTAACTATTATTCAGAAAGAGGACTAATATCTTGAATATAAAGAAAACTGAAAAGAATTAGTAACCCCTAAATTAAAATACCCAATATGAATATGGACATCTGTAATGAATACATACTTCTCAAATGAAGAAATAAAATCAGCTAATAAATACATTTAAAAAGTTAATCATCACTAACTATTCTAGAAATCCAATTTAAAACATTCAGATTCCATTTCACCTGAGAAAGAATGACTATCATTAAGAAATTAACCAAAAACAAAGGCTGATGAGGCTGTGGGGAGAAAGGACTACTTCTTTATTTTTGGTGAGAGTGTAAACTGTAACAACCACTATGTAAATCAGTATGGAGATTTTGCAAATAAACTAAAAATAAAAATTCCCCTTGACTCAGCTATTCCCCTTTTATCTACCTAAAAGATTAAAGATATCATGTCACATATGATGTGTATCTATATGTATAGCAACACAATTCAAAATAACTAAATCTTGAAACAGCATATATATCCTAAAATAAAATGAATAGGAGGGAAGGGGAGCAAAAGAACTGAAATATGTTATATATGTGTATGAATTGCCCGCAGCGAATGTAATCATTATGTACTGAAACAATAAAAGGTTTAAAAAAAGAAAATACATTATCTAAATAAGATGGTGTACTATGCTTCCATAAAGATAAACTTGAGGCATTTTGAGAAAAATTCATGCACCTTGTGACCATAATGTTAAGTAAAATAAATCAGTCACACAAGCTACATTTTATGCTTTCCCTTATATGAAAAGCAATACATAAGAAAAGTATGAAATAAATGACACATAGGAAAAAAGACAGACAGAAAAAAGTTATTTTATTTTAAATATATTTCTGTTGTTGGTTTCTAGATTTGTTTCAATGTGATGTGAAAGTGTACTTTGCAGGATTTCCATTTCATTGCGTATATTAAGTTCTTTATAGTTGCTATGAACATAGTCTATTTGATTGACTATTTCTTGTGATTTTGAGAGGACTGTATACTCTGAAGTTTTTGCATACAGGATAATGCTCCACTTGAGGCAACACCTTGCTGATTTTAACTGTATTATTACAGATTTTTCTACCTTCTCTAGCTGTCAATTACTGAGGGAGTTGTTTTGAACATTTCAGTAATATTTGTGGACCTGATTTCCCCTTCTGTTTATTTTTGTTTCCTTTTCTTTTTTTTTTCCTATGTAGATAAGTGCTTTGTTTAGAGAAATATATATTAAGACATACTAATACTTATTGCAGAACTGCCTTTTACAGCATTAAATGATCACTGGAATCTTTGTTCACTTTGAGTACAAATTGAATAGTGTCAAATTAATATAATTGCAGCATCTTTTGTTGAGTCAATACTAGAGTACTGTACCTGTGTGCATAATTTTCTATTTCATCTGTGTTTGTATTTACTTTGTATGTGTTATATTTTTATAATTATTTGTATACTTTTCAATTGATAAATAAAATATTTAAAACATAAAAACAAGAGAAATTCATATCTAAATTTAGTAGAAGAAAGGATATTATAAATATCAGAGTACAAATTAATAAAATTGAAATTAATAAAAATTCAAATAATCAATGAAACAAAGACCTGTTTCTTTGAAAGAATAAACAAAATAGACAAAGTCTTAGCCAAACTTATCAAACAAAGAAAATAAAAGATAGATATCTATGCCATGAGAAATCAAAAATTTGAAATTGCAGTGGAAACAACTGAAATCCAGAAGTTGATTTGTAAGTACTTTGAAAATCTGTGCTCCAAAAAAGTGGAGATTCAGAAGGAATGGATATATTCCCAGATACATATGACTTAAAAAAATGGAGACAAGAAGACATAAAATAATTGGAATAATCCAATGACAGGCAGTGAATTTGTGGTAATAAAAGACCTAGCAACTGAGAAAAGCTGAGAGCCATGTAGATTCATTGTTGAATTCTATAGGAACTACAGGGAGATGTAGCACCAATACTCCTCAAAATTTTTAATGAAATTGAAAGGGAGGAAACACTGCCAAACTTATTTCTAGAGGCTAGCATTACCTTGATTGCAAAACCAGAGAAGGCCTCAACATACAAGAAAACTACAGTCCAATCTCTTTAATGTACATAGATACAGCATCTGCAACGTGATCCTGACAACCAAAATGCAAGAACAAACAATTAAAAAGATCAAACATGTGACAAATTAGGCATTATCCCAGAGAAGGGAACATATTTCAACATATGTAAATCAAAAATTGTGATAAGTCATATAAAGAGAATCAAGAACAAAAACCAAATGATCATCCCAATAGATGCAGAAAAATCCTTTGACAAAATCCAACATTTGTTGACATTATGAAACCTGAAGAAAACAAGTATAGAAATTCCTAAAATCAATCTGATAAAAGCCATTTATAAGAAAACTGCTGCTAACATCATGTTAATATAGAAAAACTGAAAAATTTTTGTATACAATTAGAAATAAGGCAAGAAAGTCCACTTCCATAACCTTGTTCAATTTAATACTCAAACTATTAGCTAGACCAGCCAGGCAAAATAAAGAAGTAAAAGGGATTGGTAAAGGACAGTGTCTTAGTTACTTTTCCTGTCACTGAGACACAGTACCTGATGCAAGTTAAAGGAGGAAAGGTTTATTTAGCTCACAGTTTGTAGAGGTTTCCATCCAGAGTCAGTTGGCTCCAAGGCAGGGTGTAAAAACACAATGGCATCACAGAGAAGAAATCGTTCATGGCATGGCTGTGAGAAAGCATCAAGCAGCAGAAGCAACCTCCCTTCTTTCTGTCCTTTTATATTTTATCCAGGTTTTCAGCCTATTGATTGTGGCCACCCACATCCATGGTGGGGCTTCCACTATCCACATTCTTAATCCCTATATCACTGGAATAATCCACATTCACACACCCTAATCCAGCCACCTATGAAATGCCCCACATATGACCATATGAAGCTAGAACAGGAAGCAATAAAATTATCTTTATTAGAAGACAATATGATCCTTTACATATAAGATTCAAAAATTTCCACCAAAAGACACTTAGAACTAATGAATTCACAAAGGTAGCAGGATACAAAACCATCACACAAAAATCAATACCATTCCTATATACCAATAATCAACCCACTGAAAACAAAATTAAGGAAAGAATATCTTCATAATAACTCCATGTAAAATTAAATAGAGTTCTATGGAATTAATTTATGAAAGAAAATGAAACAATCTCTATAGTGAAATCTATAGTACTCTTGCAAAGAAAGGCAAAGAGGTCATTAGAATATGAGAAAATATCCTCTGTTCCTGGATAGGCAAAACCAATATTGTCAAATTGACCATACTTCCAAAACTGATAAATATATTTAATGCAATACCAATAAAAAATACCAACAGCATTCCTCACAGAACTAGAACAACAATTCAAAAATTAATATGGAAATAGAAGACCACATGAATTTCAAAAACAATCCTGGAGAAACAAATCAAAGGAGGAGGCATCACAATCCCAGATTTCAAGTTGTATTACAAAGCCACAGTGATAAAAACAGCATGATAATGAAACAAAAACAGACATGTGGATCAATGGAAGAGAATAGAGACTGCAGATATAACATCGGCACATTCAGCCACCTGGTACTTGACAAAGGTGCTAAAAACATATGCTGGAGAAAAGATAGCCTCAACAAACGTTGCTGGAAAAACTAGCTAGACACATACAGAAAACTTGTATCTCTCATTATGTACTGAACTAAAATCAAAAAGGATCAAATTTGTAAATATTAGAAAAACTTCATCTCCTTGAAGACAAAATAGGTTAAACTTTTGAAGACAGGAATAGGCAAGGACTTACTGAATACAATTGCAACTGCACAGGAAATAACATAAAATGTAAGACTATATCAAATTTAAAAAACTTTCTCAACGCAAAGGAAACAGTCAATGGGGTGAGGAGACAACCTAAAGAATTGGAAAAGAAAAGTTATTCCTCAGACAACAGACTATTATCTAAAATATGTAGAGAACTCAAAAAAGTTACATCTTTCAAACTAACAGACCCAATCAAGAAATAGGGCCTGAAGTGAAATAGTCCCTGGTCGGAAAAAGTACAAATGGCCAATAAATACATGAAAAATGTCCATTATGTCTAGCCATTAAAGAAATGTAAATTAAACCAACACTCAGATTCTATCTTACTCCAGAAATAGTGACTATCATCAAGAAATTAAATAATAACAAGTTGTACTGAAGATGTGCAGGGAAAAAAATACCCTTCTACATTGTTGGTGAGAAAGTAAAATAGTACAACCACTATGGAGATCATTGTGGAGGTCCTCAGAAAACAAAATATACAAACGTCATTCAACACAGCTATTGCCACTTCCTAGGTATCTTCCCCAAATAATTGAAGACAGCGTTCTGCAGTGATACATGCATATCCATGTTTATACCCACACAATTCATAAGAGTTAAATCTTCTAAGGAGCTTATATGATCATCAACAAATGAAAGGATTAAACCAGTGGTATTTACACACAATGGTGTACTTTTATACAATAAAGAAAATAAAACTGAGTTGTTTGTATGACACAGTCTTAATAATTTGAGACCATGATATTAAGTTAAATAAATCACACACACAAGTTTAAATATCACAAGGCCTCTCTTATATGAGAATCATAAAGTATAAATAAAGACTAAAATAAAAGATAGATAATAGGAACAAGTGAGATAGATATTTTGCAAATAAGAAAGAGACCAAGAAATGGATGGGAACAGGAGGGGTAAAGGGAAGGGAAAGTTAAAAGAATTAATATATATTTTGTACATGTACTGTCTCTCTATGATGAATGTAATCATTATGTACTGTTATGTGCTAATAAAAATAAAATAAAAGTAAATTAAATAATCCCAATTTGCGAATATTGGTCTTCATATTCAAATCCTTCTGTATTTTACACTCTTGTAAATTCCTAGATTTCTATATTTTTACAATTTTTGCATTCAGTCTATTATTTCAGTATCAGTATGTCACGACTCAATTTTCATTACTCATATTATTCAATATACAAAACAATTACTTAAAATTAGTAATATGACTTTATATATATGAATCATATCTTTTCTAGAAATTTTGCATTCTAAAAAAGATTTCATAAGGGTTTAATTTGCCAGATAATACATATTTTTGATACGATAATCAGCAACATTTTTAGGGATTCAAGAGAAATTAAATCTGTTGAGTAATTCTTACCAAATTAATTTCTAAATTTTTATCAAAAGTTTAATAAAGGGCTGGTGAGATAGCTGAGCGGCATAAGTGCCTGCCTGGCAAGTGCGAGGTCCTGAGTTCAATTCTGGGTACCCACATAAAGGAAAAAAAAAAGGGCCAGTGATATCGTTCAGAGGCACAAGTACTTGTTGGCAAGTTCAAGGTCCTGAGGTCAACTTCCAGTACCCACATAAAAAATAGTTTAATTAAAATTATAAGAAAGCATATTACAGGGAAATAATTCAACTCTAGAACTTTGATTCATAGAACATCTTGTCTACACAAGGGCAACAATTTTAAAATTAAAGCATCGTTTTCTTAGTTGTCATTAGATTATTAGTTATAAACTACAATGGTAGAAAACATACCATTAAAACTCTTACATATTAATGTGGCCCGGTGGGTTTAAATGGAGCACATATCAGAAGTTTGTATGTGTCTTGTATGTATTCATTGTTGAAAGTAAGGAGCTACATAGTTTTTGTTGTAACTTTATTGTTTCATTTACTTCTACATTGGAAAGTAATACTTTTATTTTATAATCACCAAAAATACAGTTGTCACTACACAAAGCACAATTTCTTTGTATGTGTCATGTAGATTGTTATTGAAAATAAAAATAAAATGTATGCATTTCCCATGTTTAGTAATTCATATTGTCCTCATTGTAACATATTATCATGAAAGAAGAATTAGGTCAAAATTATAGCAATGTTTATTGTTATTTCAAATGACACTTCTTGGGCTGGGGATATAACTCAGTAACAAAAGCACCTGCCTGGCAAGCGTGAGGTCCTGAGTTCGACTCTAGGTACCTGCAAGTAAAAAAAAGGCACTTCTTGAAGAAAACATATCTTGTGTATGAAGACACTAAAAACATAATTATTCTTAGATATCAATTCAATATTACTTATTGTACCTTATATTTAAATTAGATCAAAAATCCTATATGTCTTTTTTATTTTATCAATTAGTGATTTAATATATAACCTTTTCTAAATCCAAACACTTTTAACAGAAAACATGACAGAAATGTTCCTTTATGCAACCTTAGAATAAAGTGAGATAAACGTTAGAAAACCTCACATAGACATATATGTGAATAGCATATATGGAATTAATTTGAACTATGGCTTTCTGATATATTTTAGACACTGAGACAAGCTCACCTCAAGAATATGTCTTGAAAAACCCTTATTTATTAAGGTAAAAATACACACGTGTTAAGGAAGTGGTCAGGAAAATTCTCCTCCCAGAATGTAAAATGTTGCAACCATTACTAGAAGCATCAAGAGGCAAGCAGATAGAAAATGTTGGGGAGAGAGAAATATATGCTCCTCTGAGCACACAGATAACGCAACACTTCATAATGCAAGAGCAACATTGACATTGGGAAACAAATACTTCAGCAAGAACTAAAGTAAGATGTCTGGAACTTTCTCTCTCTCTCTCTCGTGGTTGTGCATGCACACATGCTCTTTTGCTCTCCCTCTCTCTCTTCTCTTTCGACATTCACATAATCTGTTCATTGTTGCAATTTAGGAGTTTTCTTAATTCATGGTCTTGGTTGCAATCAAGACTGAGGCAAATACTGGAGGAAAGTGACTCTAATTTACATTCTTAGTACAAATAGTTAAAGATAAATTGATGGGTTCACAGGCAGACGTTATGATAAACAAAAGAAAGTAAGCAACCTGGTATTTGAGTCAAAAGATCCAAACAAGCAAAACAAAATCAACAAATCTAGAATATGAAGACTGCAGCTTTTATAATTTATCAGGTTCTGTGTATAAAAGACCGCAAATAAATATTTAATATTGATTCATATGATTCTCAGAAAGCTTAAACAACCAAACTAAGTTTACCCTACATATATAGAATCACATAAATAGGACAACAGAATATTTGGAAGAGTAAGAGGGAAACAACTCTGAGAAGCAGCCCAAGTTTGTCCAAACAAATGCTTCACAGATCAGTTTGCACCAAAGCTGATTATTCATTTTTGACTTCCCCAGCAGTGATTTTTTTTATTATTATTTTAAAGGGAAAAAACTATAAAAACAATGAAACAGAATTTCAAAACAAGATAATGGGAAATTAACAATGGTTAATATATAGCATAAAGTTATCTTCAAAGTAGTTGCTCACATTATAAGATATAGGCATGCAAAATATATCAAAATATATAAGCACTAACTGTTCTTTTCAATGAACTAATAGAAATTAGTAATATAATTATCTTAGCTATCTTGTGTACATATATATGTATATATATATATTTTTCTTTTCCCTTCTTTCTTTTCTCCTTTTCCCCATCCCAGTTGTTCTTTCTTTTTGAGCAGTTTCTTTCCCTATCACAATATCTATTGTACATTTTGGATCTTATTTACTCTCAGTTTCTAACACTAGGGATACAATGTAAAGCTTACACATGAGAGCCCAATTTATTTCATGTATGAGTATGGTCTCTAGTTGCATCCATTTACCTTTAAAAGCCTCAGATATTTCCTTCTTAATAGCTGAGTAGTACTCCATTGTATAAAAGTAAAACATCTTTTTTGTCCATTCCTCTGTTGATGGACATATGGGTTGTTTCCAAGATTTAGCTATTACAAATTGTGCTGCTATAAACATGGGTGAGCATATATCACTGTGGTATGATGCTTTTAATTCTTCTGGGGAAATACCCAGAAGTGGAATAGCTGGGTCAATTGGAAGCTCTAATCTTAGGTTCCTGAGGAATCTCCACACTGATTTCCACATTGGTTGCACCAGTGTAAACTCCCATCAACAATGGAGAAGGGTTCCTTTTTCCCCACACCCCCTCAAGCATTTGTTATATGTTGATTTCTTGATGATAGCCATTCTTTCTGTGACGAGATGAAATCTCAGTGTTCTAATTTGCATTTCTCAAATGAGCAATGATATTGAACTTTTTCTCACATATTTATTTGCCATTTGTATTTCTTCCTCTGAGAATGGCATATTCACCTCAGATGAACATTTTTGGATTTAGTGTGAATTTGGGGGTTCTGATTTTTTTCAATTCTTTATATATTCTAGATAGAAGTTTTTTGTCTGAGGGACAGTTGGCTAAAATAATTTCCCACTCTGTGGGTTTTCTTTTCACTCTGTTGGTTATTTCTTTTGATGTGGAAAAACTTTTAATAAGATGAGATCCCAGTTGTTGATTCTTTGAATTATTTCCTGTGCAGCTGGTTTTTGTTCATGGATTGTCTGCCTACTCCAATGTCTTCAAGATTTCTACCTATTTTTTCTTTCAGTACATTTATTTTGTCAGTTTTAATACTATAATATTTGATTCCTTTTGACTTTAATTTATTACATGGTGATAGACATGGGTCTAGTTTTAGTCTTCAGCATGTGGAAAGCCAATTTTTTCAGCACTATTTATTATTGAGACTATCTTTCTTCCAATGAACATATTTGACCCCTTTGTCAAAGATAAGGGACTGAGTGTGTTTGGAGATGTGTCTGCATTTTCTAATCTCTTCAACTGATTTTCAGGTCTTTTTTTGCTAGTACCATGCTAATTTTATCACAGTAGCTTTGTAGTATAATTTTAAGTCAGAGATTGTGATGCCTTCTGCCTTGTCTTTGTTGCCCAGGATTGCCTGTGCTAGTCTATTATTTTTATTTATTTATTTATTTTTATATGCAGGTACCAGGAGTCAAACTCAGGACCTCGTGCTTACCAGGCAGGCACTTATGTCACTGAGATATACCACTGGCCCAGTCTTTGCTATTCTAGATCTCTTCTGTTTCCATATGTATTTTAGGAATATTTTTTCCAGTTCTGTGAGGTACGTTAATGGTATTTTCATTGGGATTGCGTTAAATCTGTATAATAGTTTTGGGAGTATGGCCATTTCTACCATATTGATTCTTACCATGCATGAGCAAGGGATATGTTTCCATTTTCTGATATCCTCTTTGATCTTTTCTCAGGGCACTGTAATTTTCAATGTATAGATCATTTACTTCCTTTATTAGATTACTAAGTATTCCTTTATTTGAATGCTATTGTGAAGGGTGTGTTTTCTCTAATTTCTCTGTCAGTGAGTTTGTTTTTTCTGTACAGGAATGCTATTGATTTTTGACTGTTGACTTTGTTTCCAACTATGCTACTGAATTTGATTATTAAGTCTAGTGGTCTTTTGGTGGAGTTTTGGAGGTCTTCTATGTACAGTGCCATCTCATCTGTGAATAATGATAATTTAACTTCTTCCTTTCCTATCCTTATTCCTTTTATTTCTCCCTCTTGTCTAATTGCTGTGACTAATATTTCCAGAATTATATTGAATAGGAGTAGTAATAGTGAACATCTTTGTCTTGCCCCTGATTTTAGATTGAAAGCTTTCAGTTTTTGTCCATTTAGTGTCATGTTGGCTTTTGGTTTGTCCTAGATGGCTTTTATCAGATTTAGTACAGACCATCTATTCTGATTTTCTGTAGGGTTTTTAATAATGAATGAGTGTTGGACATTATTGAAAGCTTTTTCTGTATCTATTGAGATGATCATGTGATTTTTGTCTTTGGCTTTGTTGATATGGTGTATTATGTTTGTTGATTTGCATTTATTGAACCATCCCTGAATTCCTGAGAAGAATCCCACTTGGTCATGGTGCATAATATTTTTGATGATTTGCTGCATTCTGTTTGCTAGTGTTTTATTGAGGAATTTTACATCTATGTTTATTAGGGCAATTGTGCTGTAGGTTTCTTTTTTGGTTGGGTATTTCTCTGGTTTTGTATCATTGTAATACTTGTCTCCAGGTATAAATTAGGGAGTATTACTTCCCTTTCAATTTTGTTAAAAAGTTGAGTAGTATTGGCATTAAATCTTCTCTAAATTTCTTGTAGAATTCAGCTGTGAATCCATCAGGACCTGGGCTTTTTTTTTTGGTAAGTTTCTTTTATTACATTTTTTCAATTTCATTAACAGATATTGGGTTATTCAGAATATTTATATCTTCTTGATTCAGTTTTGGTAATTCATATGTATTTAAGAATCTGTCCATTACTTCTGATTGTTTAACACTCTTATTTTTGTATTATGTTCTGTGTAGTTTCAAAAAATTAGCCCATATCCAAGCCAAAAAAGCCAATTTCAATTCATGTATTCTATTTTGAATGAACAGTGCAGAAATGAGTTGGCACTGTTTGTTATACAATTCAATCTGAAAGGTGTTTATGAGGCTGAGCTGAGCTACCAGAAACAGGAATTTTGGCAGGGATGCCCTAACATTGGACTTTGCTGTTTTTGATAAGTAAGGTCCCTTTATTATTTAAGCCAGGATGAATAGGTTTTTATCTTTTCGATATGAAGAATTTCTAATGAATTATTTGGAAATTGTCTGCCTTATATCTGAATTATTCTCTTATAGTAATAAATTATTCTTTTATGGCTATATAATCTGTGCTGTATGAGCTTCCCATCCCATCAATATTACATTAACACGGTCTGCAAATCAACTACTTTTTCTTCACCAAGAACATTTATAAAAGTGTAAAGTAATAGTAGTTTTATTTGATTATTTTTATAGTCATGCACAAAAAGACAAGATGTTAATTTTATAATAAATCTCTCATCTCTTAGTTTGACTAAGAAAACAATCTAGGATAATGGGCCAAATTTAGCATTGTAAGTCCTTTAAATATTAGAAACTGTGAAATTTTGCTGAGCTGATAACCATTCTTTACAATGCACACATAGTGAGGTTAGAGGTGGCTATGCCAAATCAGCATATTATTATGAACTAACAGTCAGTTTGGAGAAGACAGCTCATTAGCAACCTAAACCACAAAAACACTACAGAGAACTGAAGATCTCCATAGGTGACATGGAGTGGAAAGCTGTCAGTGAACACTCCTACTTCTTCAGCAAAATTGCCTTTAAAATGAAAGTTCATGGAAAAAAATACAAAACCAGATCAATAAAATCAGCATGGCTTTCAAGATGGCAGGAGGCAGAGCATGTTATCCTACCAAGTTAATGGTTTCTTGAGCAGTTAACATTTGACTTATTTTGAGTTGTTTTATATACACATAGATATATACATGGACATTACTTACACAATTTTGGAAGAATCATTTTTTAAAAATTAACCAAGCATGTTTTATATTTGACAAGGAATGACAAGGAACAATCATTAAGGGCATCTAAATTCTGAAAATGTGAAAGAGCATTTGAGACAATTCTGTACAAGTATTAAATAAAACAAGAAATATTAATGACAGAAAAGGAACAGGTATACTGTCTTTATATGGCTTAAATTAGAAAATAAGGAAGTGAGCTTATTTGTGCTAAAGTAGATACATTTGGCAAGTTCACAGATAGATGTAAAATCATAGTTATATTTATGTTTTACAGTTAAAATACCTGTATAGACCATCACATATATGTAGGTTATATCTCTCTAAGATAAAACTTTCTAATTTCTTTGAAGGTACAAAATTTAAACAGAGGTGAAAATTTGTTACTAAAGCATAAATAAATATGTAGAATGAGAAGATATGTATGTACATATATAGAGAGAAACATTTATTAAGTCAAATACATAAAATTAAATATTTATGTGGCAAAATCAATATATATATACACATACACTCAGACAAAAAGAATACTATATAAGTATATTCATATAAACAAAACATGTATATATGTTTACATGTTAATCTATATTATAAATATAATGTGCCATAAATTCATATATTTAAATATGGAGTAAAAATATAAAATAGTATATAAAGTAGAATATAAAATAGAATATATTAAAATAGAGAATAGAATAGAATATAGAATATAAAATATAAAATAGAATATATTAAAATAGAAAATATAATGTAACATTTTCAATAGAATAAAATATTATTTTCAACATGAACATAAATAATTTCAAGAAATATGTTATTTTTAACAGTGTGACTCCATAATTTATGTACATTTATTTGAGCAAAAATAATAGATATAGACGAAAAAGTAGTACAAATGAATTAATAAGAACACTATTTGGGGGCCAGTGAGATGGCTCAGCGGCTTAAGCGCCTGCCCTGCAAGCGTGAGGGCCCGAGTTCGACTCCCAGATCCCACATACGAAAAAGGGACCAGTGATGTCGCTCAGCGGCACAGGTGCCTCCTGGTGCGTGAGGTCCTGAGGTCGACCCCCCGGTACCCACAAAAAAAAAAAAAGAACACTATTTAACAAAAATTCTTTAAGACTTGAAAAGAAAATTGACCCTAAATACAGTGTTAGATTCTGAACAAAATAACATGAAACAGTAACTTGATAAATAATCTAAATATATGTTATTCTGTTACATATATTGATTTTTCAAGGTATATCTGTAAGTAAAGCACAATAAGGTCATGCTCTTTTTATCCATAAATAGATAAAAGTTACAACACGTGAAAATGTATGCAAGATTTTAAACTTCAAAATACCATAAAATATAAATATCTAACATTTTAGTGGATCTTATCACAAATCCTGAATCTGTTCCTCTATCATAGCAAGTAAGATTATAGAAAAATGAAAGAAATATTCCTGAACTCTAAGATATTTGAAACATTATCACATGCAAAAGCCCTATTTTCCAGAAAAAAAAATCTGTCATTGTAGCAGAAAAAGAAGAGAAAGACAACATTGTTCAAAAATGTTTCTTAATGTAATTGCTACGAAAAAATAGAAACAAAATAAGCCTTTGCAATAAGGAAATTTCCATCTACTAAGGACCATGGTTCTCGCTTCCGTACAATATATTTTTCTTCAAATTGTTGTTTAGGAAAAAATGTCATCTTATATAAAATGAACAACTTTTAAAATGAGTCCTATAAATTTAAGATAAAAAGATCATAAAAAAGAAAATAATACAATGTTACCTCTCATAATTAAAAAAGTGTGGAGTGTGTTAATGATGAACAAACATACACGCATGAATAAAAAATCATAATGAGTCTGTATCCTAGTAAAGCTTTTTGGAAATGTAAAATTCAACTCATAGGAAAGATACTTTGAAATCTCACTAATGAGGTTGAAAGTGTTCTGAAAAAAGAAAGAAAATTTTTAAAAAAAAGTTATCCAAAGAAGTGAAGCAAAACATCAACTGATGAAATGGAAAAGAATTGAAAATGTACACAAAAAGCTCATAAAGAACATTATATAATTCCTGTCTATGTCACCAAAACAAACAGTATCTTTATGTATCAAATATGAAAAGGTTTGATATAAGGCAGTGGTTATAAAATATTACACTTTAGAAGTGTCACACTTTTAAACATTTTTTTAGAAGTCAAAAGCTCTAGATGATAGGAGATATATTTAATGATGTTCACCATACTTGATTCTAAAATTGATTTATTTACTTTTATTAACCTACCTAAAGTTTCCTTAATAAGACCTGTGTATGATTAAATAAACAGTATATGCTTAGTTTTAAAAATTTCAAATGCCAGAAAAGTGATACACATTACATTACTGTCTTCTCCATCAGACAATACATGTTCTCACATCTGCTCCTTCATTCATTATGTTAGATCATTTTATTTTAATGAAGAACACTTTCTTAAAAATATAGCTTCAGAAAGATATGTAGTTGTAAGAAAACAAGAATTATTAAATTATTTTTAACAATTATGAATATTGTATATTACCTTCTATATCATATAGAATCTTATCAATGATAAAAATCTATTGGCCTGAGTTGTACTTACAGTGGCTCTGTAGCCATATTTTTTTTCTTTTGATTTGTCCCTTTGTCCATTATTCTTGATTCTCATAATTTACAATGTACACTGTGGTGTGACTAAATGTGTTTGATTATTTAATTGTTATTAAAAGAGTAGTTAACATAGTGATATGACATTTATGACAAAGAAGTTATTTATGCTTGAAATAACATGTTTTTTCTAGGTAAAATATCAAACCAAAAAGTAGTTTCATAAAAAAAAAATCACTTATGTAAAACACATGTCATAGGCTACAAAATTCCTGAAAAGCTAAGTCACACTTTGAGGTGATAGCTTCTAATCATGTTGGAAAGCATTGGTAAACATCCCTTGCTTATAAGATAATGGGGAAAGATGGTATAAGGATGTGGGTACATAAGTATACTCATGGTTGAAATATATGAATAACAAAAGTAAAATTTAATCCATCCACATTTTTTGGCATGTGTTCAAATGCCTGATTTTGTCAAACCTTAAAATCATTTCCTAGGAAGGTATTCAATTAGTAAGGAAAGAGGTAATTAAAACCCAAGATCAAAGACACTAAAAGTTCAAAACATTTTAATTAGCTTCATTGAGGTAATATTTTCATAATGTGCATATATATGTATACATAATGCATATATCACTATGTATAATTTATACTTTATATATGCAATCAAATATATTTTGCATATATGTATATGTGTAATATAATGCACACATATACATGTACACATGCACATGTATACATGCATACACATACATATACAGACATGTATATGTATATGCATATATGCATGCACATGACACATGCATATACATATATGTGTATATGCCATTATACATGTTATACTTTATATATATTATCACACACATTTAGTATATATGCATATGTTCATATATAATGCACACATATACATATGCAAAAATGCATACATATATACATATACACATATATACATACATATGTGTACATACACATATGTTATGCATATATACATGTTTGTATATGTATATGTGTGTGCATATAGATATATTTGTTTACATATATGTATACTTATATTCTTATTTATATAATGTGCATATATATGTCAATTGTGGAAATCTTAATTTCATAAAATTTTCATTGTTATTTTATCTCCCTATGGCTAAGAAAAGAGTACAAATCCTATTAGTCACCTCTTTTATAAATCTAAATTTCTACAAGTGTCTAAAATATTAAAATATTAAAAGATCTTAAGTGTTAATATTTTTACCAATAGCACTAAATCTTCTGTGTGATGTGTCAGGAAGTATCCATGGAAGATAAATCTCTACTAACCTATAATATAACAACAATGTAATTATTAATAGATGCAAATCAAAAGTCATTTATGTTTCATAAAACTGACTCATAGCTTAAAAATTGTAAATACTGTTACTATTTTTTCCCTTAAAAATCATTGCACCTATTTAAAATATATAAACTACATAAAATAAATTTAGTTTCCTGTGGAGAAATTCCAAACCTTGCTTCTTTGGTTGAAATCTTAAGTGGTTGGGTAATGATATTCAATGTTCCAGAATATGATTATAAATAATAATCATAAAGGTATAATAAAATTGAATTTTGGCCACTTATTCACATCTGAATAAAAATGATAAAAGACCATTGAGACTAGGGAATTTGAACTGATGGGAAAAAATCAATAAAATTAAGTACACTTTTCTCAGTAGACTGCAGTGTATTATTATGTCTGTACTAAACTGTATTTAAAATCTTTTTTATTGACAAAACATTTTAAGTTATTTTAAAGGGAAAATGTTCTTTAATGTTTTCGAGATAATATTTTTAGGAAAACATTTTTTCCTAATTAATATTTTTGCTCTCTAATTAATGTCACTTTAATAATTGTTAAAATATCTAAAGAAAGTTTACACTTTAAGAGAAATCTTTCCATCTATTTATTGATATTTCACCAAATTGGGAAAAAAGCCTCCTTTGGGTCTTGATGATTGCTTACTTTTAAAACTTTTACAATTTTCCAGTTACTTATTTGTCTAGGCTACCCATATTTGTGTAAATATTTTTTATCATTCAGCTACAGGTAATTTAAACCAAGCAGTTCTCATTTTTGATGCCCTATTACAGAGTCTGAGTCAGTGAATAGTCAATGAAAAGATATATATATATATCTTTGTTCATACATATTTCAGCTTGAAAGCTACATATACTTAGAAATTTGAAATAGATGTCTTTGGAACAAAATGGTATAAAAGCATATTTTTAAATGAAATTTTAGCTCAAAATGTCCATGGGCTGATTTCTTCCCATAGGTACACATTATTTGACTTTGTTGTCAGCATTTTACAAAAGAAGATTTTACTAAAATATCTTACAAGCATTTGAAGACTTAACTTTTGTTCTTTGGTTCATTAATGAGAAAAGTTGAGGGAATATGGAAGAGATGGTTTTTACACTGTTGAAAATGGAAATATTTTGAAATGCCAATACAAGATTCTATAATTCATAGCTTTTAGAAAAAAAAAAACACTAAGAATTGTGTGATATGCCTTAGTTCACTAGGGATGGCATAAAAATGCTATGAAGTGGAGCAACAATTGTTTTTCACATTTCTGAAAGGCTGATGTGTCCAGAATTAAGATTCTGACCATTTAGGTTCCTGGCTTACAAATCAATGAGAATTTTGCTATATCCCCACTTGGAGGAGAGAGGGGAGAGGAGTGGAGAGAAGAGGAGAGAGAAGAGGAGAGGATGGAAAGGGAGGGGTGGAATAGTTTGGGGGAGAGAGATCTGTGTCTTATGATAAGTGTATTGATGTCATCATGGAACACCACTCTCAGAACCTCACCTAACCCTAATTATCACCAGAAGGCCAGGTGTCCAGATATCACTGTGTAAACCCTGAAATCCAACACGAACTTTGGAGCACACTAACATCTCGGTTGTAGTAATATCAACCCCCACCGAAGGGAGGGAAAATTCCCTCTGTCATCTATTATCACAGATGATACCCAAACAGGTTTTCTAATACATCTTCAGAATATCATTATTCTAATATCATTCAAAATGACTAGGAAGACATGACCTGTTTTATTTTTTTTTTATTTTTTATTTTTTTTTTACATGACCTGTTTTAAAACCAACACAGCACTGGAATTTCTGCTGAGTTTCCTCTGTGGTTCTATATATTATCTATAATTAGTAGCACAAAATCTCACTGTAGATCAGGCATAAAAATAGTCAGAAGGAATGAGAAGCTATCAAATTAAGGTTTCACAAAGTGCGGGCCACAAAAGTTAGAACTTTGAAAAATGCCCCCATTAATGAATGAATGATCGGGGCCGGTGAGATGGCTCAGTGGTGTAATTGCCTGCCTTGCAAGCACGAGGGCCAGAGTTCAACTCCCAGAACCCACATACGAAAAAAGGGCCAGTGATATCACTCAGCGGCATGGGGGCCTGCTGGCACGCGAGGTCCTGAGGTCGACCCCCGGTACCCACAAAAAAAAAAAAAAAATCAATGATCTATTAAACCCATAGTGTCCTCAAATATCATAGATTCTAGTTCCTTCTCAAAAGAACAGTGTAATCAACATTTTATTTCCATATCACCTCAAAATCTAGCTGCTGGTATATTTGGAAGCAATGCTAAAATCTGCTTCTGCTATTGCCACTCTATTCTGGGGAGAAAAAGACAGTAAGGAGCATATACTGGAGAGGTAACATGAAGGGGTCTCCATGCTTGACCCATGTCATCCTGAGTGCTTCCTGAATGAGGATAGTCCCATCAATTCTCTTCTCATCATGACATACCTGCACATTTGCACTCATGAACATTCACGGATCATTCTGCAGACCTCAACAGACCTAGCCATGTTCTCCTGTAGTGTTAGCATCATTCTGTCTGTCACATTTTGCCATCACTATCTTGGCAATGTTCCAGGAATCACTGGCACACACACACACACACACACACACACACACACAAAACCAAAAAACACTAAACCTGGAAGGAAAGTGTGCAAATCTAATATAAGTGGTGTTTAGAAAGTCATGTTCCTTTAATAAAATACATTTAAAACCCTTTCCCCTGTGTTTAAAGGTTATAGATCTAAGACACAGCCAAGGTGAATCCCTGGGGCTTTAACAAATATGAGATGAAAATGATAGAAAGTAAGAAAGAGAGAAATGATAATAAAATGACATGAAGTATTGCAAAGAACTGAATATATATGATCTAGTTTAATCTTGTCAAACAGTGTGTAAATTGAAAATTACCATCCCTTTACCAGAATGGATACTGAGTGTTCATTTTTATCTAAACTTTGATAAAAGTGTAAATCTAATAGGGATCATGATAACAATCAAGCATTGTGTTATTTCAAATGCACATTCTCTTAGCAATTTTACTGTCTTCCCTCCTTCAATAGAATGCAGGCTTGCTATTTCCAAAGACCTTCTGGACACAATAAATTATAGATCCTGCTGCATTTAAATCACATGAGAATAGCTTCCACTTTCCCATATTTGCTTTGTTTCCTTCTTCTGTTGGTCTGTGATTATTATGTTCTCAATCAAGATGTTTATAAACATGCACTCTGTCTTTTATCTCTTTCTCTCTTTTCTTATCCTCCCTCTTTTATTCCTGATGTCCCATTATTCCCTTCTTTAAACTCTTCAGTTTTTTTATTATAAAAAAAATTATGACACACAACTCCAGGGGCTTACCTCCTCAAGGAATTTTTCTGTTTCTCAATTCTCAGAAAGACCTTTGACCTATTTTATGTACTAGGTAAACATTCTAAAGTAAAATAGTTTTTAGTATTAAGTTTGGCAATTATAGAATCAGTAAAATACCTTTAAGATTCAACTATTCCAAAATTATGGTTTACAGTTGCTTTTGGTCCTTTTGCTCTCTTGCTATTTATGCCAAAGTAGAAGAATTTACATACATTTAATCAAGATATTTAAGAAACTACTTCTCTGTCATTGTCTGTCTTATTAGACATTTGTTGTTTCCTTAAATTGTAAGAATTATATAGATATTTTTGGTTAGAGATACTTTAATTGAAATATCTAAATCCATGACTGTTAGAAACACTACACTTTTCAGTTTTTAAATGCTTTGAGAGACTTATGTTTTTTCAAAATGCTGGACCTTACATTTACAGAATGTTGAGCTAGATACTAGGCACATACAGTAAATCCTTTCAATAGTTATTATAAGATCAAAGCATCAGTTATATAAATTGAGAAGTCATGGTGAACAGAAGAAGTCTAAGGTGATAGCTGACTAGATGATTGCAAATTCTGAACTATAAGAACTATACTGGATAATATTCATCATAATTGCTAGGCTTTGTGGTACCATTACTATAATTGTAATTTAAGAATAAATTTAAGTAAACAAAATGAATTATGTTACCAATAAAAATGTTTAAAGGAAACCCAGTAAAATTGTCTCCAATCTACAAATTTGACACCATTGCTTTTAATCAATTTTAATGTCATTATTTCTCCATTTATGTGACTGTACAACTATTTCCAGAATCTTGTACATCATCATTCCGATTCCCTATCACTTTTTGCTGAAGTGACTTGTCTAACAAATCATAAGTATTTTTATATCTCAGAATCTGTTTCACATCATTCTTTATTAAATTGGAATCAGAATAAAAATCATAAACCTGTATTTGCTTAAATCTTCTAGTATAGTGATTCATTTTACATATAGATAATTTACATATAAATAGGAAAATTTGTCATTCTAAATTTTACTTTATCAGTTCTAACTTGGCATCTTAATATTTTAAGGAGTTTAAACATTGATTTTGGATAAAAAAATTTTGATTTTTGTTTGAATTAATTCAGAACTGTTCAAATATTTTAGAATGATTTTAATACGCATCTGAATTGTAGAACCACTGATAGTTTGAGTGAAAAGTAAGAAAAGTTTATCTGAAGTTTATTCCTGAGAATTCTGTATATTTCTTTGAAAATAAACATCATTTGAATATTCTGATATTCAAGTCTTTCAAGCCATGCCATTCATTAAAACTTGTTCAGCCCAAATTTATACCACTCCACTCTTGTAAGATGGGATAAAATTGAAATAATTTAACTCAACATCCGTAACAGAGCAGCTGTATATTTTTTCTCAAATTGTAACAAGATTTTATTCAGTAAAAGGATATGCATATAAAAATATTTCTCACAACTCATCCTGTCTATGCTCTTATTCAAACTACTGCATATGTACAGGGATTTTTAAAAATAATCTTAATTGTTAACTTATTTATATTAAATATGAGTTTGGTAAATCCTGACCATGGGGTAAATAAATCTGGCCACCTACATTTTATAAATGAAATTTTAATCGAGCACACACACACACACACACACACACACACATACACACATGAGTCATTTAACTACTATGTATGGCTGCTTTCTTAATACAATGAAAATATTCCGTAGTTACATCAGAGAATATATGCCTGCCAATGTTAAAGTGATTCTCTTACTCCTTACAAAGAGCTTATCACCTCTGTATTTAACAGAAAACACGCACACACACCCCTTCACATGTTTACATGTGCACATGTCCCTAAAACACCATACAAAGTGAAAGAAACTGTGTGAGATAAATGATCAGAGTGTATTTGGCAAAAATTGCCAGTACAAAGCAGTATAATGTCTTGAAAAGATTCTACCACACTGATCTAGATCTAACTGGGATGTATGAAATGACTTCATGGATTTAAGACAATAATTTAATTCACAGGCAAGAAAACATTTTCCTTCTATGTAGACAATGGACCTCAACAACAATCGTAATAGAAAGTGTAACTACCTGGAGAGTGCAGTAGAGTTACCACAGCAAGCTGGATGTTACTTGCAAGTTTGGCTTCTAGTTAGCATCTAAAAAATTGGATTTTGAGAGTGTTAAATAACGCACTTTCTTTTTGCCTAGACTGTTTTTGTTAACAGAATGACTCATGTTCAGCATTTTCTTTCATTTGGGTGTCTGGAATTTTGGGGCAATTTTGGGATTGTGGACTATATAATTGACTCCCATTAAGAGCTCTTGTCATTGAGCCCTTAATGTGCAGAATACAACATTTCTGGAATTTCACTGCTTGAAATTTTACTCTGTGCAGTAGCTCATAGGAGGGAGAAACCCAGAAGTAGTCTGTATGTGCATTCTTCAGGAATCTATCTACATTTTTTCCTTATTATTGTCAGTGTATCCCTATGGTAATCAAGAGTACTATTATATACTCTGTTTCATGAGCCCCTTTAACAACAATTTAAAATAGAAAAATATTACTTTAATAAAGAGCATTGAAGAGAAAATGAGTGAGATATTATAGTTTTAAATTTTGCCACTGAGGCCTGTGAAATCAGGATCTTTCATACAAAACTAACTTTTTGGAAGATAAAATTAACTTTAGGATGTATCTACAGGCATTCAAATTGAAAACATGAAATCCTCAAAAGTAAGCCTTCAGGGCCGGTGAGATGGTTCAGCGGCATAAGCGCCTGCCTGGCAAGCACGAGGTCCAGAGTTCGACTCCCAGTACCCACATAAAGGAAAAAATGGGCCGGTGATATAACTCAGGGGCATGAGTGCCTGCTGGCCGGCACGAGATCCTGAGTTCGACTCTGGTACCCACATTAAAAAAACAGTAAAGCTTCAGATGGCCAGTTTTAGAAAGCAACATTTACCTCTAATTCCATTGTCAAAAAATCAGAGGCACAGAAGAGCTTATGATCAGAAAAATGCCATATTGCATTAGGCAAAAAATATATCAGAAGAAATAGGTAATAAAACAGTAAAAGAATCTGTGATGAGTCTTTTACTTTTGTTGTTACAGAACCTGAACATTGCTTTAACCTTCAAAACTATGGATCCAAGGAATGCAACTTATGCCTGAATGTTCCTCTTGAGAACATTTACTTGAATATTTTTGATAGCAGCTAAGCAATTACCTTGACATAAAATCAAAAATTTTGAAAAAGAATTATGGAATGTGAAATATAGTACTTAGCAAATATGCATTGGAGGCCTTCTTAAGTTTTGGGCAAATGGTCCAGGTCATAGGCATGAAGTAGAAGGTATAAATGCACTTATTCAAAGGCTGAATTGCACAAGTACATTTTCAAATGGGATGTGATTAAGCTCCTTATAGATTTGTTTTTGAAATAAAATAATTCATATGAGTTAATTTGTTTTAATACAGGCACATTATAGAGAGTGAAATTTGTGAGTATTAATTCCAACCTTCATATTGGATTAGGAGTGTTTAAAATGTTTGATATTCTGTTGGTCATAATAGTAATAGTCTCTAGCATGTGATTTACAACCTATTAAGGTAATGTAATGCAATTGTAATGAACAAGTCAAAGCAATGTCACCATTATGGAGAGGATTTAAGAATAAATTCTTACTCATGGGATCCAATTTATGTTTCTTCCTGAAATGTCACAGCCTCTAGTGACCCAGAAGTGCATGGAATCTGAGTGCCTCATCTACTGAATGGAGGGTGAAAACAGGGCCAAATGAGAGAAGTTAAAATTTTCCAAAAATAATATCAGTAACTACACTTCTCTACCACTTTATCACTGCCCCCTCATTAAAGCTATCTTATAAATATTCACAAGACTGGGATAATCTAAAGGTCAAATTGTTATATCAAACTTACAAAAATCAGATATCTTAATGTCAAGTTTCACTAATCATTTCAAGAGTAAAAGTTACCAGAAGACACAGAAATATGCATTATTCTGAGATGACTAGTGTCAAATTAGTAGTGCCCTCTTTCTGTGTTCAATTAAATATTTGGAGTCTTCAAGTATTGCATGTGGTAATCTTGCTTACAAAGTAAGACCATCTCAATGATGAAACATTTCAATTTTATACCAGTTTTATAACATATGTGACATTTTCCAGGGAGCTGTATGTCATCAGGAAGGCTATTTGATGTGTCAAATTGGAGAAGTTGACTTACATTCCCTAATTATAGAAACACTAATCTAGATTTTTCCATAAAGAAGTTTTGTGGTTGTTCTAAGCTTTGGATGCTACACAAATCCCCTAGATGGGGTGATTCACAAGCCACTGAAATATACTTCACATTTCCAAAAGTTGGAATAAGAAATCAGTATGTTGACATGGTCAGGTTCTGCTAAGGACACTCTTCTGGTTTGGTTACTATTGAGTCCTCACTGTATTATTATATGGAGGAAATATACAGGAGAACTTTCTGGGGTACCTTCAATAAAAGTACTAACCTCATTAATAAGGCCTCCACTACCAAGACCTAGTTAACCCATATTCCCTCTTCTTAATGTCATGAAATTGGAGTTTGGGGAGGATTTTAAAATAAGAATATTGGTAAGACCCATTCAGCTTACTGAGGACCCTAATCATCTGACTTGAACTTTGAGAGTTATCCAGAATGGTCTGATTATTCAACACTTGTAAGCACACTTTCTTGGGTTGGTCTGACTTAATTAGTTGGAAGTCCTTCCAAAAGAGTTTAGACACTCTCTGGAAAGAGACTAGTTATGGGTATCAGCTAAAATATTAGAGACCTGCTTATTATTTTTTAAATTAAGTATATTCCACAAATATGTTCCATCTTTGCTCTCTTGGTAACAGGGCATGAAATATTTAAAGTCCAATCTATCAAATGAAGGAGCTCTGGGGCACACTGGCTCTGTATAGTTCTCCCTACTACATTTCGATTAAGTGAAAATAGGGCTAGACCCTAAAGAACTCTAAGTTACTCAAGAGTGTCATATACAGATTGGGGTTTAATTCCCTCAAGAATTTGTTATAAAAAACTCAGTTTCTTGGCATGTCTGGATATTACTAATTTAACTATATTTTATTTTTCCTTAAAATTTATTTCATAGGGCCTTCGTAAGCACCTGCCTGGCAAGCGTGAGGTTCTGAGTTTGACTCCCAGAACCCACATAAAAGGAAAAAAAGGGTTGGTGATATCGCTCAGTGGCACAAACACCTGCTGGCAAGCACGAGGTCCTGAGTTTGACTCCTGGAACCAACATAAAAATATTTATTTCATAAATTCTAATATGCAAAGTACACATAAAAGATATGCAGCTAAGGTCAGTGAGTCTATCTAAAAAGTTATAGATATCTAAATAATATAAAACTTTAGTATTACTATCATCACTAAGACTTACTTAATTCTACCTCAGTGTCACTGTCATTATGACTTTATTACGGAAGTTATTTGGAAAAACAAAGACACACCAAAGAGAATTAGTGGGAGCCATCTCTCTACATATATCTGAACAAGTGAGTCCAGTGGTTCTGCTTGTCTTGCATGGAGGCTCAGCTTATACTGAGGTTTTCTTCCCTTGATTGTGAACATTACCAGCACTGAAAATGCTAAAGACATGCAATGACCTAGAGTGCACAAACAAAACAAATGAAATTTTGGGAAGACCATTTTTTAATCTTCTGGAAGAATAAAAGTTATTATACAATGGAGAGAGGGAAAGGAGAGAGAAGATGACTTTTGTGTATTACAGAGCTCATATTTTCTTTCCCACATAATTAGTTTGCTCCCTGGCCATAAAAAGCAATCATTCAACATGCTGTGAGGGAAAAATGATATAAAATGGAGAAACAACCTCAAACCTAATTTTTTCAGTTCAAATAGACACTAACACTTGGTATAAATTCCATATTTTTGGATTTTTTTCATGTTCTTTAATAAGCATGTAATCCTAAAATCCTTCCTTAGTTCTTCTGGTTTAATTTTCAGTAAATCAAAATGAACTAAATATTGAAAAGTATCCATAATGTTGGAGCCTGTCAGTAACTATTGAAACAATTTTAAATTATTGGCAGAAAAGATTTAAAATAACTGCTAATGAAGAAAGACTTTTTTAAAAATAAGCATATTACAAACTTCTTCACCTCTCTATGTTACCTAAAGTTACATGAGTCAGGTGTAGTTAACCAGCATAACTTTTAAGTAGAGAGATAGAAATACTTTTATACCCAGCAAACCTGTTAGCCAGCTTGTTGTTGCTGTGAAAAGATGCCTTAAATAAACAACTTAAAAGGAAGAAAGGTTTATTTTAGTCCATTGTTGGCTGGCTCCATTCCTTTCGGATCTCTGGCAAAGCAGAATATTACATCAGGAAGCACATGTTTGAGAAAAAACTGTTCAGCCTCAGGATGGCTCGGAAGCAAAGGAAGATATAAGAAGGCAGGGGGGTCTCAACATCCCTCCAAGAGTTTACCCCCAGTGACCTATTTCCTCCAGTCCCTACATCCTAAAATTTTTAACAACTTTCAATTATTCCATCATCTGGAGACAAAGTCTTCAACATATGAGCTTTTGGGAATAATTCAAGATGCAAACCACACAACCACATATGGAAATGATAGTTAAAGTCCAATTTCTAGATCTATGCGTGCACTCATAAGATTTTCTGCATGAGTACTCATTCGTTATTACTCTTGTATTATTTTTATTTATTTTTATTTTTATTTTTGTGGGTAAGGGGGATCAACCTCAGGACCTTGTGTGCCAGCAGGCACCCATGCTGCTGAGAGATATCACTGGTCCTTTTTATGTATGTGGGTTCAGGGAGTTGAACTCAGGTCCTCACACTTGCCAGGCAGGTGCATACACCACTGAGCCTTCTCACCGGCCCTGTTATTACTCTTTTAATCATGAATTTCTCATTAAAAACAGAACATCTCAGATAACTGCATAAGTCAGTTCTTGCCAATATACTTTGCAATGCTTTTAATATACGATCCACTAAGAATGCTAAAATGCCCTATCTAAATGTATTTCAATGTTTTTTACATTATAGTTCCAATTACTATGTGTAATTTTTATACTGACATATATAGTTCACTCTAAATATTGATCCACATCTCCAGAACCAAGCACAAGGCTTCTATAAACATTAAAATCATTGACTTGTGCAAACAAAATTAAGTGAAAAATTCTGAACTAAATTCTGGAACAGAAAATGATTTTAGTTGGAATAAGAAGGTGAAATATCAGTGTTTCAGGTTAATTGTTTTTTACCAATGTTGTTATTATGATCATTATTATTTTAATTTTATCATTGTATTTATGGCTATGTAAGTAGATAACCTTAGAAAATCAGAGTGAAGAATTCACAGAATGTTCACAACTATTCTGCATGTCTAAAATTATTTCAAAATATCAAGTTTAGAAAAGTCGATATTTGGACAGTTCTGAAAAATATTATTATAGAGAGTTGTTTTTTTTTTCTTCTTCAAACATCTGCCAGTACATTCGAATCTTATCCCTAAAGAAACTGTAGAACAGAGTTAATACCCTGTCTGTGATGAATACCTTCAGATACCCGCATTGAATTACCATGTTGCCAAACTGCTAACTTTTCCAAGTTAAGCATTCTCTCGTTTTGCAGCTTTTCATCATCTAAAATATTTTTAATAACTTCACTGTCCAGTCACTTTCTCTCTAGAAGTGAAGGCGCAGAGTTCACTGTGTTCTCAGAGCTTGCTTGACAGCAATCTGTCTCAGCAGATGTAGACACATTTGACAGAAACATTTCCTGATGCGGGTCCTCAACGGCCATACTTACCAGCAGTTTCCCCATCAATTGTCAAACTCTCCTAAATACAAAAGTTCCTGGCAGCTGGTAAACCTGACAGTGACAATTCATATTATGTCAACTAGTAATGTAATCAGCAATTTCCAGTAGTATTCAGGGCAGATTTAATTTCCTTGTGGTGGCTGGCATTTTTGAGCATCTCTTCTACTCCTCACTGCTGCTGTAATAATCCACTAAGGTAGATTCTAGGTGGTTTGGATTCTAGGAGATGGAATTCATGTGACCATAAAATTACCACCTAAGTTTGCTTGACTTCCCATAGCAAATATTGCAGATGGTGTGACTTAACAGAAATTCCTTTCCTCACAGTGAAGGGTGAGAAGTCTAAGATCAATATGTTAAGCAATTCAGGGAGAGATAGAGAGAGAGAGAGAAATGGGAGAGAAGATAGGGAGAGAGGATAGGGAGAGAGGGAGAAAGAGAGATGTCTAGGCTTCAAAATTCAAATATAGTGGGGATAAATTTTAGTCCATGGCATTCAATTCCTGGCTGCTACAAATTTCATATTTTTGCATGCAAAATGTATTTATACCATACAAACAGTCCCAAAAGTCTCAACACTTCCAGCATCAATTTCAAAGCTCAATTCCAAATTCCTACCTAAATGTCACCTATGTATATAAACAAAACACAAATTATGATTTATTCTGAGCAAAATTCCTCTGTCGCTGTGAACTTGTGAAAACGGGTAAGTCATACTGCTTCAAAATGCATAGATGGGCAGGTATAGGTTAAGGATTTCAACTCCAAGAGGACGTTGGAAGGAAGAAAAGGGTGATGAGTACCAAGTAAATCAAAACTATAGAGAGGTCGATTCTGGTGGAGGTCAAGATTCAGGAAAATCCTCTTTCCTGATTTTCTGCCCTCCAGGCCCAGTGGATGGCAACGTTGCCCCCGAGGCACTCAGGGGCAGCTTCATCCATTTAGCCTAATTCGCTGCCCTCGCCAGCAAAAAAGGGGAGACAACAACTTTCCCATCTGGGTTTGTGGTAGGCATAGAAGCCTTGTTTACTTTTGAGTTAAGATCATTATTTTATGATTGTTAGTTCCTTTCTTCAAAGATCAGATTATGTTTTCAGCCAGGAAAATATACCTATTATTTTGCTTTTATAGAACCCAATATTTCCAACGGTCTTTCTTCATTCTGTTTCATTTCCTCTGTGCTCCTTAGTTTTGTCCGGAAGTGTCTTTGTTCTTAGAATCTTATCTCCATTCTTGGCTTCTGTTGAGATGGATATTTAGGTCCATGAGTCACACTCACAATTTCTTTATTGAATATTTGCTTGGCCACAACTTCAGCATTCTTATCAGAAGAAGTTTTATTTATTTATTTATTTATTTATTTATTTATTTATTTATTTATTTATTTATTTGCAATAGGGATGTGATGACAATTTCCCAATCTTCAAGCTCTGTTTTCTTTTTGTCTAACAATTTTCTCTTCTCTTTTAATTTTATTATAAGCACGTAAGAGCAAAGAAGTTGATCTTTCAATATTTTGCTTATAAATTTCCTCAAATAAATGTCTAGATTCATTATTCACCCACAAATTCTTTTACAGAAAACAAGAACATAGTTCATCCACTCTATAACTTAAGTTTGCCACTTTATATTACTTTCCTTCCTGTTTCCACTAATATGTTCTTCATTATGAGGTGAGTTCTCACCCAAATCACATTTAAAATTCAAAATTCACTATTAAAAGTCTTTCAGGCTCCATCTATTTTTTTTATTTAAAAAAATTTAAATTTTTCTTCATCACCAAGTTTAAGCATTTGTTATCACAAAATTCCACTTCTTGGTACAGGATCTTATTTGTAAGTTTCCTCCAGAAAAACAGATCTAAAAAGACAGACAGAAACTCACCCCCACACACACACATTCACAAATAAAATGGCTATGAAGTTTTAGAGGAATGGGAGACAACAGATTTGCAGTAGAGAAGCTGGGAGCTGATGATGGAAATGGCAGTTGAGACTCAAGAAAAACTGACATTGCAGTTTAATTTTAAAGGCAAGAAAAGACAGATTTCATCTCAACATGTCAAGCATGAGGAGTTCCATTTTCTTGACAGGAGATCAAACTTTCTCTTCTTCTTAGGCCTTTAATTGGAGTGGGACCACCAATTTTATGAATTGCACTCTATTTTATTCAGCCTACTCATTCAAATGTTAATCTTCTACCAAAATACCCCAAAAATCTTTCTTTTTGAACTAGTGTCTGGGCACCCCACAGCCCAGGGAAGTTGAAACATAAAATTAATCATCACATCTCTACAGTCAACATTTTGTTTGTGAAATAAAACTTTCTATGAATAGAGCCACGGTGTCTGCCAGAGCAATTTCAGAAAAAAGTCAAACATTACAATTTATAAATATTTTTAAACTAAAAAGCTGCTTCCTGCAGAGTTTCTGCTTAGTTTTCTAGTGACAAATACAGTGGGGTTCATTCTTTCCAAGAAGCTGATCTGGGGAAGCAGTAAATCTCTATAGTCCAGCACTTTAACTGCCATGCTAGACTTCTTTAGACAAGCCCTAGAATCACTCTGGGCTCAGAAGAAATTGTACTTCCCAGTAGAGGCCTCCAAAACTAGTAGAGAAGTATGTGCACCATGAGGCTGATTTATGCTACTACAACAAAATATCCTAGGCAGTCATCTTGTAAAGAGAAAATATGGATTTACAGTACAGTTTGGAGATTCAAATGCAAGAGGCCAAAGGATGGCATAACAGGAACATGTGGTAGATCAAGTTGTCATATAAACCAGGAAGCAGATGAAGAGGATAGATGAGATTTCTCACTTCCTTTAAGGACATCACCGTGACCTAAAGACCACTCACTAGGAAACTTCTTCTTAATGGTCCATAGGACCCAGAATACCACCACTCTGGGGACTGAACCTTTACACAAGGATACTGGAATATACTGTGCCAGACTATAACATGTGGATCTAAAACTTCTATTTGCACTTTGAACTCAGATGATTGGAAGAATTCATCAGAGTCCAATTTTCTGTTCATATGATTGAGTACAAATAATACAACAAATACTTACATTATATCCCAAATAGTATTGCTAGGCATATTTGCTTTCTGGTATAGATCTTTAATGTATCACATCACAAATACATCTTGTGTTGCATAGTCATTAAATATGTGTTTCAAACATTGTGGTGGCCCATGACTATAATCCCAGCACTTTAGAGGCTGAGGCAGGAGGATTGTTGCAAGTTTGAGACTAGTCTGGGCTACAAAGTGAGCTCAAGGCCAGCCTGAACTGCATAGTGAGACCCTGTCTCAAAAAGACAACAACAACAACATATATATATATATATATATATATATATATATATATAGTATTTAAAGCATTAAAATATTTTACGTTTTATCCAATATATATTCACTACAAGAATACTTCAAAATAAGAAAATATGTACTTCAATTTTTTTTTAAATATACTGTTTTTCACAATCAAGAAATGCTATTTTGTATTTATCTATAGCTTTCTTCTTTCCTTTCCTTCTCTTTCTTGTCCTCCTACTTTTATTTTGATTCTTATTAACCTTTATTATTTTCTTCTTCCATGGCTTTTAAAGCTATACACTCTGTTATCATTCATCATGATATGGCAGCTTAAGAGTGTTATGAAATGCGTCCAGATTAGTAAACTGCAGTTCTGGGTGCACCTGAGGGGAGTTCCCAGAAGTGGTAGGAATGTAATGCAGCATAGCGACAGGGTATGACCCACATGATTGTGAGCTGCACCCTTTTAATAGGCTTTCACCCTGGATAGAAACAAAGGGAAAGAATTCTATTTGAGCAGATGTGCCTTTTGCTGTTGTGTCTTGAGGACACCTGAGTCCACTTTCTTCAGCTTCCAAAGTAGACTTGTAGCAGTGACACTCCAGGGACCTTTTGGGTCTCCAGTCTTGGATAGGTACTCTATCTTTGATCTCTCTTTTTCTGCCACTTACAGATTCTTAGACAGAGAACATACAGGATTCTCTGTCTCTCAGTATTCAGACAGCTATTGTGAACACTCTATCTCTGATCCAAAATTGTACACCTACCAAAAAATTGCCTTCATATTATTGCTAATGGTTTGTCACATTCTCTTAAAATATTAATTGTGTATTAACTGTGAAAAGACTAAGAGGTAGTAAATATCTTAGTTCTCATTACTCTCATTATTTTTCAAACATTCCCATGTAAATGATTATGTAGTCTAATATTTAGTCTCTATATATCACTATAATAAAATACCTGAGATTAATTGACTTTATAAAGAAAAAGGTTTTACTTACTCACAGTTCTATTGGTTCGAAGGCCATATTTTAGGATGGTCTTCCTACTGTCAGACTTTTTATATTGTCCAAGTAGTAAACATCAAGAACCAAGAAGTATGTGTGTGCCTGTTTGTGTGTGTGTGTGTGTGTGTGTGTGTGTGTGTGTGTGTGTGATGGTCTCTGTACTTCTTATAAAGGAACTGGTATACAATCATGGGATTCCACTGTGTTCACCTCCCACAGGTAAATACTATCACCACACTAATTTTACACATTTCTTACTTCACAATATGGGTTAAATTTCAACACCCTAGCTCTTAGGAGAAACACCCCAACCATATCCATATAATCCCAATGATATATATTCCTCTCCTGATGTAAAATAAAATCATTCTGTCCACAGTATTTCCAAAAGTTTACTTGTTGCAACATTAATTAAAAACTACAAAGTATGAGACTCAAGACAGATGTTTTGCAATTGTGAACCTGTAACATCAAACCAAATGATCTACTTTCAATATACAATGGTATATTTTTAATATGCATGTACACATTCTTACTCCAAAAGAGAAAAGTAGGGAGGAAGAAAGTAGTAATCCTTTGAAAGCAAGACTACACTCCACAAAGACTTACATTAAATCATAAACAATCTAAGTCTTTCCTCTGTGCACAACATAGTAGGGGATTGGCTTCAAAACCTTGGGCAACCCTGTCCCTACAGAGAGTACACAGCCACATAGTTATCCATGTGGGCTGGCAACTTTGCAGAGTGCCTGCAGCTTTTCCTGACAGGGGTTGCACATTGCTACAGTCTGCTTTTCTCAGGTCTAGCTGCAGCTCCCACCCCATGGTTCCATCAACATTGTCCCACCTCGGGATCTCTGCCAGGTTCCAATCATGCAGTTAAACTTCTTCTTTACCTCCCAGGCTTTTCCTTGGAAATATTGGTAGAAACCACCATGATGCCACAGCTCTTGCACTCTGTGCTCATTCAAACTCAGTACAACATGCTCTCCAGTGTTTCTGACTGCCATGACTTGCAGCAAAGCATGCTTGAACCACAAATGCATCCAGAGTGCTTCACTGCCCACCAGCAAAGTAGGAAATAAGAGTTGGCCTTCTCAGTGCCAAGACTCTGGAAAATCTTTGAAGAACTTTCCTGAAAAACCTTCTGTTGTGGAAAGTCTATTCCAGTGATGATGCAGGTGGCCTCTAAAATTTCATAGATGCTCTTTGAGGCTTTTTCTAATTATCTTAATGCAAACCAACTGGCAACTTTTGATTCTCAGTAATCTCAGTAAGGGGTTTCTTGGTTGCACCCTTACGTGCTTATTCTTTGCTCCTTTCTTGGCCAGGCTGTGAATTTTCTAACACTTTCAGTTCTGCTTCATTTTTTTTCTGCAAGTCTCAGTGTAAATTTCACTGAAAGCTGCCAATACTCCTATCACAGCTTTAATACTTTGCATTTTAGATACCTCTTCTTCAAAATTTCTTCAGTCATCTTTAAGTTTAGTTTTTAATAAAGCTTCAGGACATGAGCACAATGCATCCAAATTCTTTCCTATAGTGTAACAAAGCTGACTTCTCTAACTTTTAATAGAATACTTATTTCTATCAGACTATTTTCCTAGTCTCATCTTCTGGGCCCACATTGGACTCACCCATAGCTTTCTACTAAAAAAATTCAAGGCTTTTGCTAGCCTGTTCCTTCAATCCTTTCAGCTTCTGCAAATAACCACTTCAAAATCATTTCCACACTTTCAGGGAAGTACCCATTACTAAGTATCAATTATCTGTATTAGTCTGCTTTGCATTATTATAATGAAAGTATTTGAGGGTGAAAAACTTTATAAACAAAAGCATTCTACCTAGCTCACCATTATTTGAAATTTCATGGGCCCACATCTAGTGATGAACTTCTTGTTGTCAAGTCCCAAAGTGACACAAGACATCTCATGGGGAAGGACTGGAAATGAGTATTCAATTCAATATTTCAAAGGATTATTCAGTTATGACTTCATCTAATGAATTTATTTAATGCCTGTATATAATGGTAGTCATATCTCTTTTGTCTTTAAGCACCATAGTTAGACTCTTTAAACACTGTAGTTAGATTGCTTCGAACCCCTTATTTACCATGGAAATTAGATTTCAACACAAGAACTCTTGGGGTGCATACTCTAATTATATAGAAAGCATAGCAGATGCTGTTTTATATTTTCTGCCCCTCCAAGTCTATATTGCACCTATTGTTCAAAAATATCATGATGCAAATTTAAATTTACTAGCATTGTTCTCTTTCTTTGTCTGTTTTTAGTGCAGTGTTAGAAATTGAATCCAGGACCTTCAAACTGAGCTGCATCTCCAGTTCCCTTCCATTTTTTTTTTTTTTTTGTGGGTACCGGGGGGACGACCTCAGGACCTCGCGCGCCAACAGGCACCCGTGCCGCTGAGCGATATCACCGGCCCCTTTTTCGTATGTGGGTTCCGGGAGTCGAACTCGGGCCTTTGCGCTTGCAAGGCAGGCGCTTACGCCGCTGAGCCATCTCACCGGCCCTCCCTTCCATTTTTTATTGTGAGACATGGAGTTTCTACTCCCTAAGCTGCACAGGCTGTGTTTGAATTTGTGATTCTCTTGCCATACTGCTGGGATTACAGGCATGCAACCCCAAGCCCAACCTCAATGTGATTCTTAATGTTGTAACTCAACTTTGCCTTTATGCTTTGGAATATACTTCTTACCTACTTCATATTCTCCATTTACCACTATTTCTGTTGGAGGCCTCAAACTGAACTTGAAATAAGAATGAGGGTATAGTCAGTGTAGGGGTTCATCTCTGAAAACAGCATTGTAAAATTCGGGAGAGTGAGACAAAGGTCAAGGTTGCTGTGGACATGGCAGAAGGCTTCCAAGAATTGTCTAGTTGTTTATCCATCTGCTTTTAGTCTTTTTCTTAAGGTCAGACTCTGGATAAAGTACATTTCTGACCATTGCCTACACACACAGAGAATTTCCTAGGGTACAGCCAGAGTAAGAAAGCAGAGAGGAGAATGCCATAAGCTAGTCCCTGGACAGCAGCTGTCCAGTCTGGGTCTACAGGGAAATGTCCAACAGGAGACTGAGTAGTATCAGAGTTGGGGTAAAGTTAAGGGACACTAAAAATATGCCAACAATAAACTTAGAAGTTCCTTAAGTGAAAGGTGGGGTGTCAAACTTAAATATTTGTTTTTCTGAACATGTTTTTACTTTGAATTCATGATTAATGGAAAGCAGTGCTGAAAATTTAGCTCAAAAAACAATGAATTTTTTAAAAAACTTTAAAGATAAGTAAGTTATCATTTTAAGGTGAGGAATCTATCAGTAGTCTAGTTGACATGCTGTTTAATTTGGTCTTATATTTTCTCATTATTTTTAAAGAAGGTCTCTTTTACATTATTATTTTTGACTCATTTTTCAATGTCTAAGTGTATATTTCTTTTACTTGCTTGTATGTAATTCAGTTTGATTCTAAAACTGGGAGATGCTCTTTTAACATTTCTGGAAAATGATCAGCTATTATGTTTCTTTTAACATTATCGCTCTACATCTCTATTCCTTTTTTCTGGGGTTCAGATTAGATTTAACCTAGAACTTTTAATTTATAAAATTAATTATATTTTACACTTTTTAATATTTACACTACATTCTGTTTAATTTATTTAGTTATACATTAGATTAGTAGGTTAGCAATCTCTGTTTTCAACTCATCAGCTCGTTCAACTTACATTTTTTTCACATTTTGTTTTTATTTTTATATATTTTATGCACAACTATATTATATTGTTTTACAGAAATGAGTATTTTTGTACAGAAATTAGTATATACTTTTTATTATTTAATAGATCATTTAATTGATAGAAACATCCAGAATTTATTTTGCTATTAGTTGATATTGTTCATTCTCAGAAATGAAGGTTGTATCTTCTACATTTCTGAAATCTGTATATGTATTGAGTGTACAACGTTTTATTGTTGTATATCCTTATTATGCATAATCACTTAAAAGTGGTGTTAAGGCTTCAACTTTTGGAGATAATTTTGTTTTTTACCATATTCTTTGAAATTCCTTCTGAACATTCCAACTGCTTTTTTTTTTTTTTTTGTGGGTACCGGGGGGACGACCTCAGGACCTCGCGCGCCAACAGGCACCCGTGCCGCTGAGCGATATCACCGGCCCCTTTTTCGTATGTGGGTTCCGGGAGTCGAACTCGGGCCTTTGCGCTTGCAAGGCAGGCGCTTACGCCGCTGAGCCATCTCACCGGCCCTCCCTTCCATTTTTTATTGTGAGACATGGAGTTTCTACTCCCTAAGCTGCACAGGCTGTGTTTGAATTTGTGATTCTCTTGCCATACTGCTGGGATTACAGGCATGCAACCCCAAGCCCAACCTCAATGTGATTCTTAATGTTGTAACTCAACTTTGCCTTTATGCTTTGGAATATACTTCTTACCTACTTCATATTCTCCATTTACCACTATTTCTGTTGGAGGCCTCAAACTGAACTTGAAATAAGAATGAGGGTATAGTCAGTGTAGGGGTTCATCTCTGAAAACAGCATTGTAAAATTCGGGAGAGTGAGACAAAGGTCAAGGTTGCTGTGGACATGGCAGAAGGCTTCCAAGAATTGTCTAGTTGTTTATCCATCTGCTTTTAGTCTTTTTCTTAAGGTCAGACTCTGGATAAAGTACATTTCTGACCATTGCCTACACACACAGAGAATTTCCTAGGGTACAGCCAGAGTAAGAAAGCAGAGAGGAGAATGCCATAAGCTAGTCCCTGGACAGCAGCTGTCCAGTCTGGGTCTACAGGGAAATGTCCAACAGGAGACTGAGTAGTATCAGAGTTGGGGTAAAGTTAAGGGACACTAAAAATATGCCAACAATAAACTTAGAAGTTCCTTAAGTGAAAGGTGGGGTGTCAAACTTAAATATTTGTTTTTCTGAACATGTTTTTACTTTGAATTCATGATTAATGGAAAGCAGTGCTGAAAATTTAGCTCAAAAAACAATGAATTTTTTAAAAAACTTTAAAGATAAGTAAGTTATCATTTTAAGGTGAGGAATCTATCAGTAGTCTAGTTGACATGCTGTTTAATTTGGTCTTATATTTTCTCATTATTTTTAAAGAAGGTCTCTTTTACATTATTATTTTTGACTCATTTTTCAATGTCTAAGTGTATATTTCTTTTACTTGCTTGTATGTAATTCAGTTTGATTCTAAAACTGGGAGATGCTCTTTTAACATTTCTGGAAAATGATCAGCTATTATGTTTCTTTTAACATTATCGCTCTACATCTCTATTCCTTTTTTCTGGGGTTCAGATTAGATTTAACCTAGAACTTTTAATTTATAAAATTAATTATATTTTACACTTTTTAATATTTACACTACATTCTGTTTAATTTATTTAGTTATACATTAGATTAGTAGGTTAGCAATCTCTGTTTTCAACTCATCAGCTCGTTCAACTTACATTTTTTTCACATTTTGTTTTTATTTTTATATATTTTATGCACAACTATATTATATTGTTTTACAGAAATGAGTATTTTTGTACAGAAATTAGTATATACTTTTTATTATTTAATAGATCATTTAATTGATAGAAACATCCAGAATTTATTTTGCTATTAGTTGATATTGTTCATTCTCAGAAATGAAGGTTGTATCTTCTACATTTCTGAAATCTGTATATGTATTGAGTGTACAACGTTTTATTGTTGTATATCCTTATTATGCATAATCACTTAAAAGTGGTGTTAAGGCTTCAACTTTTGGAGATAATTTTGTTTTTTACCATATTCTTTGAAATTCCTTCTGAACATTCCAACTGCTTTTTTTTTTTTTTTTTGTGGGTACCGGGGGGACGACCTCAGGACCTCGCGCGCCAACAGGCACCCGTGCCGCTGAGCGATATCACCGGCCCCTTTTTCGTATGTGGGATCCGGGAGTCGAACTCGGGCCTTCGCGCTTGCAAGGCAGGCGCTTAAGCCGCTGAGCCGTCTCACCGGCCCCCCCAACTGCTTTTTTATTTGTGGTACAGTACTTGTAAATAATGAGTAGAAATTCAAACACCACTCTCTTTGTTCTGATAAAATTATAATCTCTAATTATCTTAAGAGGAAAATTTTCATTTCTTTTGCTATTTTAATGTTTGTTTTTTATTTTTGTAGATTTTTGTTCAAATAACAGCTCAGAAAACTATCAGTAAAGTATTTTGCACTGTCTTAAAATAATAGGGCCGGTGAGATGGCTCAGCGGCTTAAGCGCCTGCCTGGCAAGCGTGAGGGCCAGAGTTCGACTCCCGGAACCCACATACGAAAAAGGGGCCAGTGATATCGCTCAGGGGCACGGGCGCCTGCTGGCACGTGAGGTCCTGAGGTCGACCCCCCGGTACCCACAAAAAAATAAAATAATATAATAGTCCATGATTAGGGAGTTTCAAGGAGTTTTATGATTCTCTGTGAAACTAGCTAACTCACTTGCGTGTTTTATGGGCTAGTTCTTAAAAATTTGTATTTATCCTTTGATAGCGTATATGTTTAAATATTTTTACCTTTGGGATCATTCTATTAAATATATTTTTCTATAATACTCATTCTTAAATTATTTAAACAACTTTAAAAGTGTAAATGTTTTATATTTTAAATATATAATTATTTCAGTGGTTATTTCTTCATTGATTTCTTTTTTTTGTCTTTTTGAGACAGGGTTTCCCTATGCAGTTCAGGCTGGCCTTGAACTCACTTCATAACCTAGATAGGCCTCAAACTCACAGCAATCCTGCCTCAGCTTCCCCAGTGCTGGGATTACAGGCATGCACCACAATTCCTGACACTTCACTGAAATATTTTAAATTACAATTCTTTGTTAGTTTAGTGAATGGTATATTGATTTTTCAGATTTTTTTAATATAATTGATATCTTTATTCATTTAGCAGCTCTATTTCTGAGTGCTATAACACTAATTTTAACTGTGTATATTACTTATTTCAGCTATCTTTTTTCTCACTATTGAAATATCAAGTATTTCAAGTTATTTAATTCATTTAATTTTTATAATTTCATTTTATCAATAAAAATATTTGACTCTACTCTTCATCCTTGTTTTAACTCATGAATTATGATATGTATTACTGATATTTGTGTTGCACAAAGCAATTCCTATAAGCTTTTACACTGCATTTAACTCAGGGCTTTCTGAGAGTTTGAATTCCATTATTGAGGTCTTTGTTTTTGTTGTATTTTATTCATACACTGTGTGTTATTAATTTTAGTATACAGTAACTCCTATGACTCTTTTCAAATGACTTAATGTAGGTTAAGTTTTATAAATGTCCTTTTTTTCCTGGAACAAAAGTCTTTTAGTTTTATCGTGGTGCTATAACAGAATACTAAAGACTGAGTAACTGGAAAAGAAAATTAATGTATTTCTAAGAGTTTCTAAAAACTGAGAAGTACAGTACCAAAATGTCAGCATCTGGTGAGAGGCTTTACTTTTTTCTTTTACTATTATGCCTTATGCAACCTGTTTTTTGTTATCAGAGTATCAAATAAATTTAAGTAGTTATTTGGCTCTTCTCTCAAAACTTGTTTTAACTAATAAATTCTGATTGTATTATTACATTATTTACCTTTGATTCAAATTATTTCATGAGAGGGAAGAGTCTATTCTTTCTTATTCATGTCTGTTTTGTTGCTGTATTTTAATCATAAACTGTGGTTTATTAATTTCAGTTTGCAGTACCCATTATGACTCTTTAACAAATGATTTAATGTGGATTAAGTAGCTTTTATTTTTGTTTTTTGTTTTTGTTTTTGTTTTTTGTACTGGGAATCCAACTCAGGAGCTTGCACTTGCCAGGATTAAGTTTTATAAATAGCATTTTTTTCATGGAACAGAAGTGTTTTAGTCCATTCACATTGCCATGATGGGGCATTACAGACTAAATAACTTAGAACAAAACAAAATTATTTCTTACAGTTCTGGGCAAAGAATTACGATATCAAGACATCAATATTTGACGAGCTTCTTGATGTATCATCCTATGACAAAATGCAAGAAAGTAAGAGACAAAGATGCAAAGTGCAGAAATTATATTTTTTTGTTGTTCATTTGTTTTGAGACAGGGTCTCATTATGTAATGTAGGGTGTCCTTGAACTTGCTTATATAGCCCAGTCTGGCCTCAAATCCACAGTGACCCTCCTATCTCAGCCTCCCGAAAGCTGGGATTACAGGAATGTGCCATGATGGATGGCAGAACTTCTAATATTTTTAAGGAGCCCCCTGTCACTGTAATAAATTCAGTCTCTACACACAATGGCATGAATCTATTTGTCTCTCTTTTGGCCTCGTCTCCCAAATCTTTTGCACTGGAGAGTAAGTTTCCAGCACATGCTTTTGGGGGACATATCCAAACACTTGCACAAGTTGTTTTTATTATAATAATAATAATTATTATTATTATTATTTGTAATGAGAATGTAAATACACATATCTAGAAATACAAATGCATATATATATATGTATATATATATATATACATATATATATATATGTATATATAATACTTTGTTAGTCTTTTTTTTTTTAATGTGGGTACCAGGAGTTGACCTCAGGACCTCGCACTTGCCAGCAAGCGCTTGTGCCACTGAGCAATATCACCGGCCCTTTTTTCCCTTTATGTGGGTTCCAGGAGTCAAACTCAGGACCTTGCACTTGCCAGGAAGGCACTTATGCCACTGAGCTATCTCACTGGCCTCATTTTTTGTAATTTACTTTATTTTTATTTTGGTGAATGAAATTCTTTTCAGTAGTCACATGTGAAATATATAAAAAATTAGGAAGAATAACTCTTAACTAATGATGTGCTATAAGAACTGGCTAGTAGTTGTGTTGTATAATAAAATATATATGTATATTTTCATAAAATCTTAAGTTATTAATGGAATATTTGTGTTCATTTGTGGAAGTCTTCACATTCTATGTGGCCAGATTTGAAGACATGGATTTATAGAAGTCATTATGGTTAGTTGAGTTCATAAACTCAGAGCTATGATCAGGTAAGATTTGTGTCTTCATAAAAGGATACACCAGTCTCCTCAAACCCACTTATTAATGAAGGATAATGTGTACACTTAGTGGTATGGTGGCATCTAAAAGTTGGGAAGATAATCCTCATCAAAATATAAATTGGTCATAGGTGCATATCTTGATCTTTGAGTTCCTACTCTTCAGAGGTGTGAGAAATCATTTCTTATTGTTAAAGTCACTCAAACTTTGGTATTTGTTGCAGCAGCCCAAGCACACTTATACATCCTAATTTATTGGTTTTGTTTTGTTTTGTTTAGCTTTGTTTTTGAGACAGGGTTTCACTATGCAGTTCAGGCAGGACTTGAACTCACTTTGTAACCCATTCTGGCCTCAAACTAGCAAGAATACTCTTGCCTCAGCTTCCTGACTGCTAGGATTATAGGCATGCACCACCATGCCTGGCTACACCATAATTTTAAAAGTTTTGGATGTTTGTTCATGAGTTAAGATTAAAAAAAATAGAATGTAAATACAGAAAGAGTCAAGAATTTATGGATATTAATTATATGATAAAAGATCTATTCTCAAACAATGGAGCTAGGATGACATCATACAGACCTTGAATTTAAACAACATCTGTCATAAATACAGGCTAAGAATAACAATAATAAAAATTTAAATAGGGAAAAGAAATTTAGAGACAAAGAAAGGGGAAGTGTGGGAATACGAAGTAGATAGAATTAGGAAGGTATTTGGAGAAAAGGTAAAACTGGATACATACAATCCACATATATTATAAAAAATTTAAATGAAAAATGTAAAAATAAATAAATTAAAATTGTTTAAGACTTTAAGTAGAAAGTAAATATATATAAGCAATGGTAAAAAATTTAGGTGCATGCTTTTGTACAAAAATTTTTTTGAAAAAACACTTTTTATGTTTATTTGTACTTGAACATACACTTTTTTCCCTCTTGTAATTGGAAGACATAGTATTTATTTTTAGGTATATAAAAGCAACTTCATTCATCAACAGGTTTCTAGTATTTCCTGTTTTTTTTTGTTTTTTTTTTTTTGTTTGTTTTTGTTTTTGTTTTTCTGGGTTTGGGAGTTGTAGAATGACCTAAACCCATTCTAGGGTGTCACAGAAGGGTGCAGCAAGAAGGTTGCTTGGACTGAATTACTTTTAAATTTGCAAAGGAGAGGTTTTAGGTGTTATGATTTGTGTTTAGATATCCCCTTAAAGCCTGGTGCAGTCCTAGGTTGGATTTTTCAGAATTGACTGGATGTAGAGTGTGTGATGCTGGAATAGATTCATGGTGCAATGCGAGGATCAAAGGCACTAAGATTAAGAGTTTGAGTGCTACCTGTCCTAAGTGGCCTCAATAAAACCTAGGGTAGAAAGAGCAGTGATCATCATTTTCCTGCTTCCTTTTGCTATGTTCTGCAAGCCATGAACTGTTTTTTCCTCTGCAATGCACTTCTGCTAAGCCACCCTGCCTTGGAGGCAGCCAGTTATGTAGGGGGACAACTACAAACTGTGAGTTAAATAAACCTTTGACCCTTTGACTTTGAGGGTTGGTTATTTTGTGTCATCAACAAGAAAAGTAAATAAACATTGGGGTAATTTTTTCTTTTAAGAGAAGTTTGATATTTTGGACTTCTCTCCTTATAAATACAATATTATCTTGCTTTTCTGGTAAACTACCAACATTTGCTAAGAGGAGGAAATTATCTATGAATTAGTCATATAGATTGACCCTGATTTATGGTTGGTTATAATGAACAAATCTTAAACTTATGGACTGAATGGGCATGACCCCCAGAAAAATACCTAACAATCACTGTCATGTGAAAATCAGTCAAGTATGCTTTCTCAGACTAACTGTTCCTTTCAATTTTGAGGACCTACACTTGGCACTTGGTGATCTCACCTATATACAAGGTGAGAGGGAATATTTCTGATGTAAAAATGAAGTACTAGTGTAGCCATCCAGAACACATTACTCCTTCCCAGCTTTGCCTTACTTCATATATAATCATCTGTAATATTAATAAAACTTTTAATGCTAGATAAGGTATTTAATTTTTGTCAGCTATGACAATTTCAAGCTTTTTGTGTTATCATTATGAAAAGGTTGGTTTTTAGACACATTAATGTTAGGGCACATTTTAGAAAATAGGTGGAGGTGAAAAATAGGTGCCTTGAGGATATGATGAAACAGGTACTGCTTATCCATCTTTGATATGAGGCAAATGATGAAAAACATTTGTATAAGAAAATCTTAGCAGTGGAACTTGGAACACAGTAGTTTTAATAGAATAGAGTAAATACATTATTAGAGAGTAGAAGGATGAAGATAGTAGCAAAATTTTTCATTTCTTGACTATTACTACCAGTTTTGACTTATATCAGAATAACAAAGGAACAATATATGAAAACGTGAAGAAAATAATTTTGTAAGATCAGTTCTTATATCAGTGGAAAGCATTTCTAACCCTCTATGCTTGTAGAGGGTTGTGATATTCACTTAAAAAGTAACTCAGTTATAACCTCTTACATTTTAGAATATATATAGATATTTCTGCGTTAAAAAAGAGTATTTTTTTAAATAGCTGTATTATTGTATAGAGTAATATGATAGAAAACTTAAATCTGTCTTATTCACTTTTCTCATTAGTGAGACAAATACATGACATACACAATTTGCTTTATGTTTATATTCCATGTTTGACTGATGTCTTAGTTACTTTTTAGTCATTGCTGAGAGAAAATACCCCACATCCAAAGTTAAAGGGGAAAAGTTTCATTTAGTTCACAATTTGTAGAAGTTTCAGTCCATAATCAGTTGCCTCCAAGAGAGGTTGTCATGACAGACATGCACTGAAGGGGAGAAATAGTTCATGGTGTGCAAATGTAGCAAAACAAGCAAAGAATGACCACAGCTCATTCTATCTCTTTTGTCTTAGCCAGGCTTTTTAGAGTGGGTAGCACTCACACCATTAATCCTAGTACCCTTGATCCTAACATTGCACCATTAGTCAAATTCTCGCATCGCCTGCTCAAAATTCAGCCAATTCTGAAGAAACCCCACCTATGACTGCAGGAGGATTTGTGGGACATCTAGATACAAACTATAGTATTCTGTCCCTGGCCCCTCAAAGACTCATGTACATTCTTTTATGCAAAAGACATTTAGTCTATCTCCAAGAATTGCCAAAGTCCTAACAATTTCATCATTGTTTAAAAGTCCAAGTCCAAAGTGTCTTCTTAGATTTAAGGCAAATTCCTAGCTGCAAGCCCCTGCACACATGAAAATAAAATTAAAAACTTCCAATATTTAATGGCACAAGGTAAACATTCCCATTCCAAAAGTTACAAACAGGGGTATAGTAAGGAAGGGGAATAACACAAGACCTAAATCCAGTTGGGGAAATATTAAATCCCACAGTTCCACTGACAGCATCCTTGGTGATCTCTGGAAAGTTTTGAACTCCAAATGGCTTGAGTGGTTCCATCTCTATGGTAATGCTGGTGGTTGTAGTACTCATAGTTTGTCTGGGGCCAACTCTGTTCCCTCCTTGCAGTTTCCCTTAGGTAATCCACTTTCCTGGCTTCTTCAACATTCTGGGGTTTCCACTGAACCTTTGGCTTCACCCTCACAACTTCACACACTGCCTTTTCATGGGCACATTTCCTGGCCTCCTAGGCCTTCTTTTGAAATCTGGGTGGAAGTCTTCCTGACCCCACAGATCTTACATTCTGCATGTGCTTAAAACCAGCATCACTGTATGATGCCAAGCTCTGCTGCCAGCTGGAGCAGCAGCCAGGCTTCCTTCTCTCCTGGCCAGAGGGTTCCAGTGCCTATGAACACAATCACAAGGAACAACTTCCATAGTCAGCTGCCATTATGGAATGAGATGCTGTGGGGCTCTCTTTTCAAAGCAAAGTCTTTCACTTCTGTAATTTTACGGCTGCTTAGAGTGGAGACCTGCTGCTTCTTGTGATGCTCTTAGGCCATCTTTTGTATTCTCCTGTTCCTTCTCAGCCATCAAGTTCTCCTCTGCTATATCTTGAGTCCACAGCTCTACTAGAGCTCAAAATATCTTAAATCATTTTTCTAGACTCATTGCTCTTGATTTTCAATATAAATCTGGCTAAAAGTGCCCAATGGTAGCCATGCCACTGCCTCAACATTAGACTAATTTGAAATTTATTCTGCCAGTTTAATTAGTCCACCATCTTTAATCCCAGTCTTACGCAAAGCCTCTGGACATGAGGAAAATTCAGACAAACCTTCTGCCAAGCCATAACACATATCTGGGTTCCAACAACCACTGCAGTCTTTCTTCCCTAGAGAAACCTCCTGAGTCTCGTCTTTCCCACCATAATGTCTATCAGTATTCTGGTCTTCTGAGCTCTGATCAGAATCTCCCATCAAATACAGTCTAAGGCATTCCAGCACTACTTTTCAGCCTGCATCTCCAAACCTTTTGTAACTCCTCCCCTTCCCCCAAGCCAGTTCTGAAGGGTCCTAAACACATGGTCATGTAGAGTTACAGCACCAACCCCACTTCTCTGGTACCAAATTCTGTTTTAGTCATTTTTCTCTCATTGCCGAGACAAAATACCCAACATCCAAAGTTAAAGGGGGAAAGGTTTATTTAGCTCACAATTTGTGGGGGTTTCAGTCTGAGGTCTGCTGGCTCCAAGGCAAGGTGGCATGGCAGACAGACATCACAGAGGACAAAGAATTCATGGCAGACAGAAGGTAGCAAAGCAACAAGGGAATGACCACAGATCTTCCTATGTCTTATATCTTATTCATGCTACTTAGGGCAGGTAGCGCCTTTGATCCCAGCATTACACCATAAATTAATTCCAGCATCATACACTCTAGATACAGCCACCTCTCAAAAATCCCCACCTATGATCACATGAGCCTTTGCAGTTATAGCATGGCATAGGGCCATGGTAGATGAAAAGTTGCTCATGTCATGGCAAGCAGGAAGCAGAGAGAGAAAAGAGGAACCAGGGAGGAACATATAGCCTCCTGGTCATGTATTTAGTCATCCAACTCTTCTGGCCAGATACCATCTCTTAAAGGCAAGTCACCTAGAGTGATCCTGATCTATAATCACGATCCAAATGCATAAGGCCTTCAAGGACTTTTTAGATTGAAACTATAAATTTGAGCACATGGATTTCAGGGTGTCCATAGCCTGCAGGCTCCAATGTAGAAACAGCATGATGAGGCATATAGTGGAGTAACATCTTCTCACATCATGGTAGTCAGGAAGCAGAGAACAAAGGAGTAGCCATAGAGGGAAATATGCCTTTCCAGTACATTACCCTGGTGACCTACCTCCCCCCAAAAGAATTCACTTTCTAACAGCAAGTCAGGTAAAGCATCCCCATCAGCCACTTCTTTTAAATACCCTCTATATGAGTGTATTAGGGCTTCAAAATATACTCTCAATATAAACCATCACATTCTACTCCAGGCCTTCTAAAGACTCATGTGAATCTCTTTTTGCAAAATGTATTTGTCCCCACTCTATGAGATATCAAATTTTTAAAAGCTCCAGCATTTTTGAAAAGTTCAAGTCAGAGTATCCTTTGAGACTCATGGCAAATTTTACGTGTGAGCCACTGTAAAATTCAGAAAATTAAACTCTTTCAACATTCAATAACATAGAGAACACACTCCTTTCATAAAGGGAGGAATAAGGAAAACAAATGAGAAAAAAGCAAGGCCAAAATCCAGCAATGAAAACATTAAATCCTGTATCTTTTTGTTGAACATCTAGGGCATAGATAAAAACTCCAAATGACTTGAGTGGTCCTGCCCTACATCACTGCCAATTGCTTACCTCATAGGATCTCTCTTGGGGTGGCTTTACTCACTACCTGCACTCTTCCTCACACAAAGTCTATGATCCTTGTATCTCCAAATTCTCTCTGAAGCCTCTGAGTGCCTTGATGTCTGAGAACTGTGAATTGAATCTCAGAAAACCAATACTCTAGTCAGAGCTTTTGGAGCAGGATACTCTTAGGACTCTTGTCTTAAAATTCTCACTTTTGGACCCTTGAACCTGGGAAGGGTCAATCTCACAGATACCTGGGGTGCCCTCAAGATATTCTTCCTAGTGTCCTGATACAAATTCTGCGGTTTCTTTGTAATGCAAATCTTTTAAGCAACAAAACTGACCACAACAACAAAAACATTATAGGCCCTAATTTATTCAGGCCACAACTTTACAGGTGCTACTTTTCTGGCCACCAGCAAATTTTTTCAAATTATCCAATTTGGCTTTTTCTCCTGATTCTCACAATAGATTTTGCTAAAAGCAGGAATTAGTACTCATGTCATGGCCTGAACTTTGTGCTGGCTTGAAATTTCTTCCACCAGATTTATTAATCTGCCACCCTTAATCTTAGTATCCTACAAATCTCAGGAAATGAGGCAAGTGAAGGACAATTTTTTTGCCAAATTATAATATACCTGGTCTTGTGTCAAACAGGCAGTTGAGTTCTTGTTCCCAACTGAAACCTTCTCAGCCTGATCTTTACCATCTATATTTTTTACTAATTTTCTGGTCTTCTACACTTCAACAAAAACCTGCCAATAAGCTCAGCTTAAAGCATTCTAGGACTTCTTTAGCAAGCATCTTCAAACCTATCCATTCTCCTACAAGAAACCATTTCCAAGGGCAGCTACACAGCATGATTAGGCATAGCCACTGCAACAATTCCACTTTTATAGTACCAATGTCTGTCTTCGTTATGTCTATGTCTTATACACAATACTCAACAACTGCAATTTAAAGAAGAGGCTTATTTGATAGTCACCATTTTAGACATTTCAGTCTATAGTTGACCATCTTCAAGGTAGAAGCAGCATGGCAAAGAAATACAGCAGAAGAAACTGCTCATATCATAGTGACCCAAAAACAGAGAGTGAAGGGAAGAGTCAGGGTGGAAAATACACCCTTCCAGGTAACACTTCAGTTACCTACGTCCCACCAAGCCCCATTTCATAAGAGCAAGTCAGCTATACCACCCTAATATGTCCAAGTCTCTTTAAAGAAAACCTGTGAGTAGATGGGGTCTTACATGTACAATCTTGATATAAACCATAGCAGAGTCATATTGGTATATATTCTTATAATTAATGTTCAAAAGTTCTCACTAGTATTTCAATCTGCCTAATAGAATAAAATATTTATGTTTATAATGGAGCATTTACAGATCGCATACATGTTTGGCTGGTAGTATAAAAGCACATGTCAGCTAAACTGTAGTTGTGAATTAATAGCAGGATTTAGTGCCTCTACACAGAGAAGGAAAATTCTCATATCCTTCTCTCTCTACTGGGAGAATCCTCTTTCCTAAGTGACCCAAATTTTAGCAACCTAAATGATTTTAGTTTCTTTATACTATGATCATTGAAACAAGACTTGTTTCTTGTCTTTGTAGGGTATATTAGTAGATGGTTGATATATTTGTTTTTTCACACTTGAGTGCCTTGTATAAGCTTGCTGTTACAAAACTAGGATAATACAGTATTTACCAGTGATGTGGGCTGGTTCTAGATCAGTGCTATAATTTGGATTTTTGCACACCCCCTCCAAATTCATATGTGGATATCCTAACCTCCCCAGTGATGATGTTAGGAAGTATAGTCTTTTGTAAGCAATTTTAACATGAATGCAGCACCCTCATGAAGGAGATAAGTGGGTATAAAAGTAATTCTGTAAAGCTCATTGGTCCTTTCATCATGTGAAAATTCAACAAGAGGCCATCCTCACCAGACAAAATTTCCCAGCACTGTGGTGTAGGACTTCTGATGCTTCATACCTGACAAGTAATTTCCTGTTGTTTGTAGGTCACCCAGTCTATGCTATTCTGGTGTAGTAGCCTGGGAAGACAAAAACAATCTGTTATTTTATAATGGGACTGAATAGAGAAGAGAAAATATCTCTTACAAAGGAAAGGAATAAGAAGAAAGACTTAAAAGATGGGGAAGAACTGTGAGCCAAGTCAGCTCAGTTATTTTGTTTATCTGGATTTTTAAAATGGAGATGAAAAGTTAATATATGGCACTTTCTATTAAGGTTTTGACAGCTTATTATCAAGGTTTGATGGGTAAAAGGCAGATCTAGCCCACACTTCACTCTATAACCACCTTGAAATCTCTCTCTTAGCCTGAATGAACTTAGATCCAATTATTAGAATAATGATTCATAACTGATGATGATTCTAAAGGAAGGGGTTAAATTTATTGCTTTAATTAAATCCACAAAATCTGAAAAATACTATGAAAAACCAAGATCTTCCCTCACTGATAGCAGTAAAATGAGGGTGAAATTTTAGACTGTCTTTAATAGTGGGGTAAAAATTACCTCTGGATAGTAAACAGAGGAGGGGGAAATGCAAAAAAGTTCTTTCAAATGGTTGGTTACATTAGAGAACACCATAAAGAAAAGTCCGATTAACTGTGCAAAAGCCCTTCTGTGGTAATTACTGCCTAGTTGAGTCCTGGGTTTATATCTCAGTCCAAGTACATCTAGCTGGTGACTCACTAAGAATTTTGGGTATGAAGACCACTTTACTGTTTGGAAATAAGCAGTAGTCACCACGGCAAGGCAAAAACCAGTTACTCTAGGTCAAGTGCAATTCTTCTGCATGTTCAGATTTAAAAAGAATTTTCTGTTGTTTTCTGGCAGAAAGAGGGTGAGATGCCCATTTTCAGCGTATCCCTTGGACATTCACAGAAGTTTAGAAAAAAGCCAGAGTATTTACGTATGATTGTGTAAATAGTTCAAAATTAATGAAAATTTTGGAAGGAATTTTACAAAGGAAATAAAGTAGATATCACAGCTGAATATTAATCCTATATCTCCTTGCACAAAGGCCAAAAATAAAAAAGAAAGAAGAAAGAAATACCAAGACTAAAAACAGATATACAAAACAATGTTGGAGATTCAGGACAGATTTAAGGCCAAATAAGATGTCTTAGTCAAAGTCCTGGTGGGAGGTATCTGTTTATGGATGTGTGGATATTAAACATTGTATCTGACAGGTTAAGAAGACACAAATTCATAAACTCTATCACCAATGCATGAGGCTTCCCTGAAGATCCTGCACCTTATAAACAGGAAATACATCACTTGAAAGCAGTACTAATAAGTTAAACTCTCTCAAGAGAAGGCTCAAAGCATACATATGACCTTGAAGATATCTCTGAAAAGTAGTCATTTTGTAAGGAGTTCTCAATTCTAACAATAAAGTTACCTACTATAAACAATATACAATCATCAATGCAGAAAAATACAATAAAATAGAAAATGAGAGGATGTGGAAGCAAGATGCAACACCAGACCTCCAGCTTACCCAAGGCAATCCCAGGGAGAAGTGAGGTGGAGCAAATCAATAGCCACTCACCTGAACTCTGTGAAATGGAAACAGCAGAGATAACAAAGGAGATGAATGAGGTTCTAAATAAAATCAAATCAGAATAATTTTAGATAACTAAAGAAATGATGACCACAGTGAAGGAAAAGGTTAGCAAACCTAGAGTAGATACAGATAAAAAACCATAGGGGAGCTTAGAAAAATGGTGGAAACCATGATAACCCAACAAAGGAAAGAAATAGAATCCATAAAACACATTCAAACAGATATTCAGGAGATTAAAAATTCTACTGAATATAGACACAGTGGTATCAACTAATGTGAGGACAGAGTATCAGATCTAGAAGACAGGTATGTGGTTAGCAACCACAAAATGAAAGGTTTCTTAAAAATAGCAAGAGACCAAAGAAAGTCAATCAACAGTTGCTAGATGATTCAAAAAATAATAACATGAGACTGATCAGAATCAATGAAAAATCAGAAGATAGCACAAATGACATTTAAAATATTGTTCACCAAAGCAATTGCACTAAACTTCCCAAGCATGGAAAAATGAATTTGGCATATAGTTAAGTGAGATATCTAGAACTTCAATTAGCCATGGTCAAGAAAAATCTACACCAAGACATACAAAGTCAGGATTCCAGAAAGTCAACAGAAGAATAGACTATTACAAGCTGTTAGAGAAAAGAAACAAATCACCTAAAAAGGAAAGCCCATCAAAATCACAACAGACTTCTCAAAACAGAACCAAGAAGTCAAGGAGAACTTGGAGTGAAATATTTCATGCCTTAAAAGAAAACAACCTCCAATTCAGATTGATGTGCCCCACAAATTTATCTTTCAAAATGGAAGGAGAAATAACATACTTGCGTGTTAAAGAACACCTAAAGAAGTTCATGACCACAAAACCAGCACTCCAAAATGTCCTGAAGGATATCTAGAAAGAGATAATGAAGACTAAAATTACATGAACCCCAGTAGAATGAATCCACCAAGCAAGGCAATAAATTAAATAGAGGGAGAATTAAGGAAACCAACAATAGAAAAATTATATGACAAGGATAATTTAATATATACGAGCTATAATTATCAATGTAAAGGGTCTCTATTCACCAAGCAGAAGAAACAGACTGGCAGAATGGATCAGGAAAAAAGATCCAACAATATGCTACATACAAGAAACACATTTAATTCATAAAGAAATTCATAGACTGAAAGTCAAATGATGGAAAAATATATTCCATGCCACAATAACACAGAAAAAACAAGGGTAGCTATTCTATGTGCAGACTAATTGGATTTCAAACCAAGAATGATCAAGAGAGACAAAGAAGGTCACTACATGCTTGTTAAAGAAATAATCCAAGAGGAAGAGATAATATTGCCAAATATATATGCACCAAATACCAGTGCACCCAAGTATATAAAACAAATATTACCTGACATGAAAAATCAAATAATCAGTAATACAATTGTAATGGGGAGACTCAATACCTCACTGTCACAAATAGACAGATCAACTAGGCAAAAAATCAACAAAGAAATACCAGAAATGAACCAAATTTTTCTATAAATTGAATTAGTAGGTGTCTACAGAGTGTTCCACCCCACAACATTAGAATTCACATTCTTTTCAACTGCACATGGGACTTTCTACAAAGAGACCACACACCAGCTCATAGAACATGCTTAAGTAAATGCAAAGTAAGTCAAATTACCCCGTGCATAGTACCTGATCATAGTGCAATGAAATTGGAAATCAATTGCAAAAGAAACCATAAAAGCTGTATAATCATGTAGAAATTGATAAGGATACTCTTCTAATCCCCTGCTTCTGGAAGCACGAGGCTTTTAGGAGACATTTTTTATCCCAATCATAATAATGGCTACATAGTTTCACTCCTCGAACAATTTGTTTTCCATATATTGCACAAGAGTTCTATGATGTCACATGGATTGATAATTTTTATTGGTATCTAGCTAGATCTGCACCAATACCATTATTTTTATTTTCAGATGATGAATTATTGTAAGTAATGAATCATTTCATCCTTGAGAGACACATGGACTGAAAAGTCAACTCAAACTTTCAAGGTAGTGTTCAAACTTTCATAATGGGTATTTTGTTAAGATTAGGCCTGCACTATTTTTACTTTTTCATTTTTCATTTATTTGCTGTTTTTGTTAAATTAAGTTATGGAAGGTGCAACGATCAGATTTCAGAGACTCTTGCTGGCCGCTCTGTTTTATTTATTTATTTATTTTTTGGAATTGAACTCAGGAATTGAACTCACAGCCTCGCACTTGCCAGGCAGGCATATGCTGAGCTGTATCCCAGTCCCTGGCCACTCATTGATTGGGCACATTTCTATTTAAATAGAAGTCAAATTCAATGGTTAGGTTCAGTGTTTACTTTGTGAGGAAATTCAGTTTGGTTCTCATCCAATTTAGATTTGTGAACAGAACCATGGAAAGAATTAAATTGTTGAATTCAGATACAACTGAAGAAGGAAAGATATTCTCAGCTCATTTAGAAGCTAAAACCAAGTGTTTTTATTATTTGTATTAGATCAGTATGTGAAAATCATAATTCATTATATTATTTAATTATTTTGATTCTCTCAAACACTGTAAGCTTGAATATGATCTTAGGAGTCAAATTCCTTCTAAAATAGGATAGACTTCATTTTTCTCTAACCCATCCTGCTTCCTCCCCCAAAAAAAAGAAAGAAAGAAGAAAAGAAAGAAAGACAAAAAGAAAGAAAGAAAGAAAGAAAGAAAAAAGAAAGAAAGAAAGAAAGAAAGAAAGAAAGAAAGAAAGAAAGAAAGAAAGAAAGAAAGAAAGAAAAGAAAAAAAGAAGAAAGGGAATGAATAAAACTGGTTTGCCTGTCCTTTGTTAGTGATATTAGTGTTTTTGTCAGAAGAGAGTACTTTAGGCATCCGACCTTTTTAAAGTTCAGAGGTAGCTTTTCCGAGTACATAAAACTGCAGAACTTCGTTTTCAGACTTTGAACCCTACCAGTCTTTTATGTGCTAGCTCCTTGAACAGGAGAGTCCCTGTGGACACTTAGACTTTGGCTCAGATTTTTTCCTCAATTTGAGCAGATATTAGTATTAAGGATAAAGACAAAATTGATCATATATCTACAGTGAAATGACTATGTATAATAAAATATTAAGTTATTGAAAGGAATCACCAATTCTTGGCATATGCATGAAGCAGCTTGTCAGAAGATGGTTTGATGATATAGAAAATATGCCATATGAAGCATATAATTTCAGTTAACAATTAGATATACCTAAACTTCTCTTTAAAAAAAATTCTAACAACTTTATATATTTTGAAAAAATACTACAATTGTAAAACTCATGATTCTTCCTTTTTATTATTACCTTATGTAGGGTGTTCATGAATTTTGACTGTGAGGTACACATAATGTGACTTCTTTTTCAGAACTATTGCACTTTGTCCATATTAATCTGCTTTCACTCTGCAGTTCATATTTGGGCTGTAGAGTCTGAACAGGTGCAGAGTCATGAGCTCCTTTAGTGGTTTTCCACACATTTGGGGACTGGTTGAGAGCCATTGGAAGGGTATGGCTGTCCCTTTGCCAAGAAGAAAATCTCCCCAAACAGGAACAGATGTTAATATGGGCAAAATGATCTGCAATGATGCAATTTTTAATCTTACATTTGTAGAAATACTTTTCCTCCATAAAATATATTAGCATTCAGTTTTATAGAATAATCATGTTGCTGCAGAATTCTGATCATTTCAAGATAAGCAATAAACTGCTACGTAATAAAGATAAAATAGCTTAGAAAATAGATCACCTTTTTTGAATTATTGGGTATAATATTTCACAAAATGCAGATGGGTTTTAAAAATTTGACTGAAGAAATCCAATAATAAAAATTATACAACACTTACTTGTATTACAGATGCATGTGTGACAGATTATGAAATAGTTTTTTACATAATTTGATTTTCAAAGGAAGTTCATGTTGTCAGCTGAACTACAACTCTTTAAGTATTACATTTGCTACAACACACTGGATTCATCTAAATGCACTCTAGAATGTGAAAAATCACATTTTAATGCCGTTATCCAGCCAAATATAAATTGAGTGAATAATTTTCAAGGCAGGGCGTTAATAATGAGTTGGCACTGGCTGTTACTAGCTTTATATTTCTTAGTTGCTTTAGGTGATGTTTTTCCTTTAATAGTAAATGTATTAATAATAACTCGGGGGCCGGTGAGACGGCTCAGCGGCTTAAGCGCCTGCCTTGCAAGCGCGAAGGCCCGAGTTCGACTCCCGGAACCCACATACGAAAAAGGGGCCGGTGATATCGCTCAGAGGCACGGGTGCCTGTTGGTGCGCGAGGTCCTGAGGTCGTCCCCCCGGTACCCACAAAAAAAAAAAAAAAAAAAATAATAATAATAACTAGAGGTATAAAAATGTGTGCCTGTGTCTCTTTGTATTGATGGAACAATGGTTTATCATAGAATATATTTGAGATGGCTACAAATTTATATAGGCATTCAAGAAACTGGCAGGAACAGTGTTTAAAATGTGATGCTGTTGAAGTTTAACTTTAGAAATTGATATATGTGCAGCATATATATATGTTATGTCTTACTAGCTAACATTTTTATATTTACCATATACTCTTTCACCTGGTAAACATTTAAATTACTGAAATCAGAGAGGGCATTTCAGCATTGCAAAGATAAAGAAGGATTGATTCAAAATGTAAACTCATCATTTATTTTTCTGAAAATAGCAACTAAATTTCTATGTTTAAATAGATTCACAACAAGCATTTTACTTTAACTCATTGTGTATATGGCATTGAAATATTAAAAAGTAGAAAAAGAAATATAACAACATAAAATATCTTTCATTCATTGTGAAATACATATTTGATTAATTGAAGTCCTAAATTATTTACTTAACACTATCATTTATAACCTCAAATCTACATTTTCATACAAACAAATATAAAACTGTCAGTATGGCAAATGTTAAATATTTGCCAAATCATTATTGTTACTTAATATTAGAATGTGGGGAGATAACATAAGTAATTTAACATGAGCTGCTGGAGCTAAAGCAATGTTATATATTGCTTTTTCTGTAGTAAATACATTGCCAGGATGGGCTGAACTCATATGGTCTTTCTGCATCAGCCTCCCAGAAAGCTACCATGGGAGGGTGTGCTCTACCATTATTTTCCAAATATTAAGAAAAAGGAAAACATTATTTTCTGTCAGAAAAACATTAAAAGATAGAAATTCAGACCATGAAAATTAGCAACTATGGGTTTATATGCACAGTTTTGTGTATGTCAGGCAAATATAATTTCCAAGTAAACAGCAGCTGTGGTTGATAGTTTTCCCATTCATCCAAAGTAAATTTACTTCCTCTTATTCTGCATTTAATGCCCAGATTTGAATACCAGCTAAAAAAAGGAAAGAAAACTTTTGGTCTAAAAACTTAGAAATTGAATGTTTGTATTTAAAGTATGAACTCTTACTAAATGAAGACAGTTTAGTGTTCTATACAATTGGTATGAAAAGTGCTAAAGGAGATTAGTGGTTGATATGAACAAATACTGCTTTTGGACACAAAGAAATCAAAATATCAAATTCTTCACCTTAGAGTAAGAAAAATGGAGGATCCTTATTAAATTACAGTAAAATGTGTATCTGACTTGCCTAAGACTTGTGTTAATTCTTTACATATTAAAAGTTGTTTAATATTAGCAGGACCAAACATCAGCACATTATTGTGACATACATTAATTTGAGTCATTGCCAGTAATAAATTGCATATTATTTATTCCATAATCGCATCTTTAATTCTAAAAAATCCTCATTGTCTTTATAAATTCTGAATTATTGAATATGCTCAGATTTTATTGGATAATCATTTGATCTAGCATGATTATGATTAATGACTCAAGAGAAGAAAACTAAATTTTAGAGAAACATTTAGCTAATAACTCTTACTCCCTGAGCATAAGATTATTAGAAAGAAGTAATAATTTTCTTGCTTGTTTTATGTATTCGGCACCATTTTTGTACAATTACCATTAAATGCAGGAATTGATCATTGCAGCAAAGTGAGAAGAATGAATGTCTAAAGCCTTTAAGTGAAATTGCTTAATAGTTTTTAAGTGATTTTAAATTGAAATTTTAGGGCCGGTGAGATGGCTCAGCGGCTTAAGCGCCTGCCCGGCAAGCGCGAGGGCCCGAGTTCGACTCCCGGAACCCACATACAAAAAAGGGGCCGGTGATATCTCTCAGCGGCACGGGCGCCTGCTGGCGCGCGAGGTCCTGAGGTCGACCCCCTGGTACCCACAAAAAAAAAAAAATTGAAATTTTAAATTTACCTGAAAATTCTTCATGAAATAATAAACTTAGCTGTGGTAAAATATATTTAGTGGAAGAGTTTTTTTTTTAATACTTTGAGTATCTTGATTCGACTGATTTCTGAGTTGTATCAAGAAGAAATAGGGTATAAAAAAGAAAGGTTATAATGGCAAAAAACATTTCCACTAGGCTAAGCAAAAGAGAAAATGAAAAGCGAGGTAAAAAGACTGAAATTAGAGCAGATAATGTGATAACTGTATTTGCAGGAGCTCAGATACTAGAAGAAAAATATCAGAACATATAATTTGGGATTCTCTGTCTCTACCTCATCCAGTCAAGTGCTAAAGCAATAAAAACTGGCAATGTTTAGGAACATTAGACTGATAACAACCCAACAATACCCGGTAATATTTATCTTCCACACCCCCTACATGGTATACAAAAGACACTATGCCACATGATGGGCACATGATCTGATACTGTTACTGGGTTGTTAATAGCACAAGGTCACCCAAAATACAGACATTTCACATTTAAAGGATAAAAGCAAGCTCCTGGACAACCCTCACTGGTCCAAACATAACATCAAGAGAACACGGTAATAATAGTCACACATCGAAAACAATCACTGAAGAGTCACAGGGACACAGCTGCAAATATCTACTGTGCTGTTAAATCAAGTGGAATCCAAATCTCTAAGATCAAGGTCTTTAACCTTGACATTATGAGGACTGCCCTCAGCATGCAAGGGTATAAATGTGGAAATACCAGATAAAGATTTAGAATTTAAATATTGACTATATTTTACTAATAAGAACAGAGATAAATTAAAAGATAATTTGGATAATTTTGCAGTAAAAGTTTCAATTTGTAAGACACTGGCTGATGAATTAATTTATTCAGGTTCAAAAATGAACCGGATTTAACCAAATTAACTGAAATCATTCAAGCTGTTTTATAGCATATATTGCATGCTCAAATTCAGGTAAAAAAATAATTACATAATAGCTTGAAACTACATTCAGAGTTTTATCATGGAAAACTAAGAAGAATAAACAGTTAACTTGTTTCTACTGAGAATCTCTGGCTGTTATTTTTTAACAGGGAAGCAAAATTCAACAGTTTTACCCAAGTAATAGCTTGGAAAACATTCGTTTATTTTCTAAAAAGTGACCAATTATAGATAATGAGTGGCTTATTCTTATCTTAATCCCACAATATTGTAGGTTTTAGAGGGCAGCATTTAACTATTATATCCTGCAAATTTGTTCCAGATCTTAACTCTTTACTATGTAATTATTTTGTATTGCTCCTTAAAAAAGCAACTTAATTCAGCCTTCTGTTTCTTCTTTCAACAGGCCAGTAATTTCCTCTGATTTTGGAGTCAGGGAAGTTTTCAGATAATTTTAGAAGATACAGAAAGTGTTTCAGAAAGTGTAAACAAAACAAATTGGTAGAGAAAAACAGAACAATTAATATACTTATAGTTTACTATAGAAACTCTTTATGGAACAAAATTTTGTGATTGCCATTCACTCAACCATATGAAATTATTTACTGCTAAACACTGCAATTAAAATTATCCCCTCTGCTTCCTAGCTCAATAAATAAATTCTTCAAAGTTTGAAAGTATAGAGGTGGTAAAATGAATTTGCCCTTTGTATCTATTCCTTACAAGATCTCGATCCGAATAATTCTATTTTTAAGAAGCCATGTTCTGTTCCTTTCACTCTTATTTGAATGAGTTGAATGCTCCTGAAGTATTAAAATGGGCTTCTTAGGCATGAATGCAGTCAGCATAGAAAGCTTTCAATCTTTGTTAATCAATGAATGCTTCATCTGCTGTAATGGTAGAGAATGTCCCTTAATAGCATAGATCCTTTGTGTGAATTTAGAATACTACCTAGAGCAGAGAGCTTATGAAAACCCTGGGCTCCCTTCATTAATTCTTAGATTGTCTCACAGACCATTGTATAAGAAGATACAGTTTTTTAATTCCATGCCAATGCACTCACATTTTTATGAATTTATTTTGCTTTCTGAAATTTATCTCTGAAATTTGAGATCTTTCGTTGACTCTGGGAAAATTTTGTGCCATTTTTATCCCAGTGATCATTCTTCCCTACACCTGCTAGAGGACTCTTGAATTCATGCGGGACTACAGATTCTGTAGAACAGAAGAGGTGTCTCCGATTATACTTATCTCTTACTAACTGTGAAATGGAGATTTTTAGGTTATTCATACTTCTGAAAAAAATGTGCAAAATTCAGCTTGGACTGTTTCCATGTTGTAAACAATCCAAAAATATTAATAGCCATAGATTTTTGTGGCACTTTATACGGAAAAATGTATTCCCAAGGACTTATGCGATATCACAGGACACTCTAGTTCTGTATGATTGAGATCCAGCTCAGAATTGTGTAATATGATTTTTCTAGGGGACCACATGGCACCTTCAATTTAAAACAGATCTTAAAAGTTTAGAAAGCACTATAGTGTATGTATATAGAACACCTGACAAATATTTTAGTATTACTAAATAAAATAAACTTTTTGTATATGTGAGGATATTTCTGTCTACTTTGTTTATGTTTGCCTAAGACTCTGCACTTTAATACATATTGTAAATCACCACACTATTCATTAGAGTACAGTATGATTGCCTTCTATATCTTCACTAAATAACAAGCTGTTTGAGAATGCCATCTTGTTCTCTTTACTCTCATATCTTTATGTTGTAGAAATTGCATAGAATAAAGAAGCACTTTTGTAACACCACATTCTCTTTGTAATATAATTTCTCTTTTTATTTCTCTGTGGCTGTTCTTACCATTGACATTGTGTGAATTTTAATTATTTTTTCCATGAATCCTGTTTTTAAAATTTAACTTCATTTAGGCTGGAACATTTTTATTTTTGATTTTTACATTTTAAACAGTGCTTGTCCCATAGCATATACATAGTAATTATTTTGTTTATTAATAAATGAATAAAAATATACAGAAAAATTAAAGAATGAGATGGAAAATGTTAGGATTTAAATGTAGAATTAAAAAAGGATGAACTCATAAAAGACCTTAAACAAATGTATATATTCTTTAATTTTACAACATAGATTACAAAATGTTGCACTACTGACTTATTTTCTTTTGGTCACTTTCAGATAAGGGGCAACATGGCATGTTTTTCCTAACTTTTCCCACGTTTAAAAAAATTCTATATTTTGACTTATCTTTAAAAGTGTAAGGCTGGTGAGATGGCTCAGTGGCATAAGCGCCTGCCTCGCAAGCGCGAGGGCCTGAGTTCAACTCCCGGTACCCACATATGAAAAAAGAGCCGGTGATATCACTCAGCGGCACGGGCGCCTGCTGGTGGGTGAGGTCCTGAGGTCGACCTCCGGTACCCACAAAAAAAAAAGTTTAATAATGTCAATGTATAACATTAACAATTGCTGGATTTGAGGATCGACTAACACTATAACTTTCTCTACATCCTGAAATTATTCCTTTTTTCTATCTTTTCTTCTGTCTTTACTTCTTTCTTTGGTGTGCGGGAGGGGGCGTAGGGCCTAGCTATGTACCTCACGCTCGCCTTGAACTTATGGAGACTCTCCTACCTCAGCTTCTGGAGGGCTAGCATTACAGTTGTGCACAATCACACCGGGCTTTCTGCCTTTACTCTCACTACTATTAAAGCACTATTTCACTTAGTACTACAGATATGTACAGTCAGAGTCTACAGAGAAAATAATGTTGCAATAACCAAATTAATAGGAAAACTAGATATTGTTTTGTAAGACATTGTTATATTCATTTCCTGATAGTATACAATAAATTACCAAATATTTTGCCACAATAAAATATCCTATATTCTCTTGTAGTTTCCACAGATCAAGGGTCCAGGAATACATCAACAGGGTATTCTGTTCTGTTTCCCATCATACCAATATGAAGAAAATAATAATACCCATTAATTTTTAAAATGACATAGATCATAATAAGCTCTATAAAATGTTCCTTTAAACATGACCATGGGGTAGTAAACTTACAAGAGAGCAAGATGTTCAGTAGGATCATAAACTTAGCAGACAGAAAGCAAATTTAGGATAAATAGGAAAAGTATTAATACAAATAAAAAAGCAACACTTTTTCTTTTGAGACAGGGACTTGTTATGTATCCCAGAAATGCCTCAAACTCATGGTTATCCTCCTGCCTCAACCGCCCCAGTGCTGAGATTACAGGAGTGCACAACTACACCTGGCCAAATGTCCACCGCACATTACCAAAGCCTAATTTATCAGTTCCTTAAAAGTGGGAAGGGATGGCCACTAAAGAGTGTGCACACTAAAGAGTGTGCACTTGTCTACTGTGGGAGGGAAGGGATTCATCTTCAATGATGAGGTTTTTGAGACCATGTTGTCTCAGACTTGGTATGAGGAGTCTACTCAAGTGGACACCCACTGGGGCTTATTTGGGTCTTGTTTTTTTTTTTTTCTACTTTGTTATGAAAATAGAGTTGAGTCATTTGTAGAGGTCATGTTAGCCCCAAGATAGACTCAGAAATATTACTTTCTTTCAAGGTGCTCTATTGATGAACAGCTGGCAAGATGATGTTAGCATGCAAAATCCTGCTTTTTGTTCTGCTGAGAGTAATGTCTCCAGCTCTTCTTTGTGATTAGTTGCAACTTTACAACTCAGTTTGTGTGATCCTTTCTGTCACCTGCCACCCACTCAGCAGCCACCCCAATGCTCTTACAAACTTGATTCATTGTTCTGTAATTTTCAGTAGCAGTTTTGGAAGTTTTCTTTCATGAGCATCTTCATGTGTTATGATGAAATATGTTTGCTGCTGCAAATGTGTCTTTTACTATAATAATTTCTTAAATTTAAATATCCACTGAATTTTCCAATTACATCTCATGCAGAGTATGGGTTATGTTTTGTTTCTGTTTTTGCTCTCAGTGATATGGGATAATCTAGTCAGCAAGTTTTAGAAATGAGATTACCAAACACATATCGTACTTACTGACATTTATAAGAAGAAAAAGTTATATTTGTGAGGCAGAAAGTATTTTGAGTCACCATGAGGGAAATTTATTATCTTTTAACTAATTCAAAAAGTAAAACCCGTTTATAGACTGAGGACATCTGCATCGAAGGGAAACTAGAATTTTTCAAAAAGAACCTTGAAATAGACTCAGAAATCTTTATGTTGAATCTTTCTCTACATTTTTTCAGGTAGTGGTGAAACAACATATTTGTAAGGATTATTTTACTGGATTTGTACTCCTCTTGGGAAATAATGATGAAGAGAGGAAATTTTGAGGGTCAGCGATAAATGGAGTCTTGGCACAATCAGCTTCTAGTATAAATTCAGACATATTGTATAGTAATTTTTCTCAATCTAAAATTTATAGAGGACACAGGTATAGATAGTTTCTATAAACATTTTTACAGTGGACCCAGGTATGGTAGGACATGTATGTAATACTTCACTCTTCAAGGCTGAGGCAGGGGGAATGCAAGTTCAAGACCCACCTAGGTAATTTAGTGAGACCCCTGTCTCTAAGTAATTTTTTAAAAAGGGCTGCAAATGTAGTTCCATATGGAGGCCCTGGATTTAATCTCCAGTACTACGAAAAAATTGTCGCATTTGTTCTCTGATCCACAGAGATAGAGTGGTTTTAGTAGGAAAGTTCAAATTGACTACACCAGAATTGCACCCGCTTAAACTTGTTTGTAGGAAACACAGCTAAACAAAAATATCGCATCCCTAGAGGAAATGGAAAGATTAGTGCCACCATCAAAGAGTTGAAATATACAAGAGAGCTAATTTCTACCACATCCACTTTTAACATGCCTATTTGGACAGTGTAAAGCCAGATGTGTCAAGAAGAATGACAGTCGATTATCACCCACATAATTAGGTAGTGATTCTAATCACAGCTGCATTTCCAGATATGGTATCTCCCCTGGAGAAAATTAACACAGGCCCTAACACCTGGTATACAATGATGGAAATAGCAATGCATTTCCCCCCATATAAGCCAGGAAAGAAAAGCATAAGCAGTTCGTTGTCACATGATAAACATAAGCATACAACTTTGCTGTCTTGTTTCAGGCCTGTGTCACCACTCCAGCCCTTTGTCATAAAATATTCTGAACTGGGAACATAGATTGTCCCAAGGCTGCAAAGAATGCATTGCTTGTGCACTATATTACTGATTGCATGATCATTTGACCCTTGGGTAGTCAGGAAAAATCCAGCAACCTAGAACCTTAGTGAAAACAAAGGAGGACTAAAGGGTGAAAACCCAACCCTTTAACATTTGGAGACATGTCAGATTGATGAAATATGTTGCTTTTCCATGGTCTGGAGAATGCTTGCCAATGTTGTAGAAAGAAAGGAAAAAGTAACATCTTACAATAATCACAATCAATAAGCAGGCACAGCATTTAGTGAATCTTCTTTAAAAGTTTTAAGGCAATATGGATCATATTTGTCCATGCTATTTCAATCCACTTCCTGTTTAATTTGAAAACTGCTACTTTTGAATTGGGCCCACATCAAGAAAGTAGATGTAAAAGATCTATGTTTCAAAATACCCAAGAGCTAAAGCTTATCACTCAGAAACCATTGTTAACTAAAGTATCTGCGTAAGAGAGAGTTTTTATGGAACGCTGACAAATCCCAGAGCGATATTATGAGTCTCACATTATAGATTTTGGTTGTAAGACCATGCCCTTTGCTTCTGACATATTTTCTATTTGAAATTTTGTGTAAATTCTTACTAGACATTTCATCCTTGGGTGAGACTGAACTCCTTTACAGGAGCATGGTAGGCTTAATAATCCACTCCCCCAAATATAACTGCATCCTAATCCCTAGAACCTGTGAGTGTGTTACTCACATGGAAAAAGGAGCCCTATCAATATGATTAAAGTAAGGATTTTGAAGTGGTGAGATTTTCTTGGATTGCCCCACATTGGGCACTGTGTAAGCAGAAGAGAAGAAGGGAGAGTAAGAGTCAATAAAAGGAAGTGACAGAAGGAGGAACACAGGAAGAGAGGAAGTGAGATAGAGGAAGAGAGAGAGATTGAGGATGAAACATGGCTGAATTTGGAGGATGGCACCGTGATCAAAGAAGAGCATATTTTCGAGAAAGGGCAAGAAAGGGCAATAAAGGGCTAACCTCTAAAGCCTCCAGAAAGATTGCAGCTCTTTCAACTTCTAACCTTCACAACTGTAAGATAGTAAATATTTATTATTAAGCCACTAAATTTGTGGTAAATTATAACATTGTGTTATGGCTTTGTAGAGATGTCCCCCCAGTGCCTCATGTAGTATTAGGTAGAGCTTTTTCAGAAATAGCTGGGTCTAGAGTGCGTGTGTGTGTGTGTGTGTGTGTGTGTGTGTGTGTGTGTGTGTGTGATTCTGGGATTAAGGGTATGTGGTTACAGAATTAGTCCACTGATTGGTTTGGCATAGTTCTGAGTGTGGCTAATGGGAAAGCCAACTCTGGATATGAGTGCTATCCACCCTAAGCGTATGTAGCCTGGATATAATACAAGGGACAGAAAGAGGGATGTTGTGTCTCTTACTGCTTGTTTCCTTGATACTTTGCTCTTTCTTGCCTTCCTGACTTCTGCCTTACATGAACTGTTTCTCCTCTGCGATGCCCCTCTACCCTGTCACCCTGCCTTGGAGCCAGGCAACTATGGAATGAAACCTCCACAAACTGTGATCCAAAATAAACCTTTTCTCCTTTAACTTTGGGTCTCAGGTATTTTGTTGCAGCAACAAGAAAAGTAACTAAGACATATTTATAAAGAAAACTAATAAAATGAGAAACAAATTTGCAATTTAAGTTCAGCTGCTCATTGTGTACTATTATTTGATCTATAAAATAATTATCAACATGCAAAATGTGTGTATTTGCACATGGGAAAATACTTTCATAAAGTTAAAATGGATAAGAGGGCCAGTGAGATGGCTCAGTGGCATAAGCGCCTGCCTGGCAAGTGCAAGGACCCAAGTTCAACTCCCGGAACCCACATATGAAGAAAAGGCTGGTGATATCACTCAGCGGCACGGGCGCCTGCTGGTGTGTGACGTCCTGAGGTTGACCCCCGGTACCCACAAAAAATAAAAATAAAAAAATAAAATGGATACAAACAATAGCATTAAGTTTCATAATGGAAATTGTATTGAGGACACTGATTATGGGTGGATTTTGAATGTTCACAAAAATCCTTGCCAGCAGGTGTCTCAGATTCCTGTACAGATACTTTGATTTTCATCTTTCCCTTAAGCTTATGGTACCAAAGTACTAAACAATTAATAGAATGAGAATCAACCTAAACCTGACTTGTGAATCTATTGGCATTGTATATACTGCTGACACTAGTGAGAGTGGTGAATAGCTTATTTCTTACACACCTTTCCATCCCATACACACACCCCAGGTGTCTAAGATAATGGAAAAAGGTGCTCATCCTTATGGGTAAATCTTTAGGTGCTACCCTTGCTTGTCAATTGTAGGAAAGTAAAGAAAATCTGAGACATAAATATATATAAATTTAAGGGCAATACCTTGTGCTTTGATAAGATGTTGAGTAGCTCATAAAAACATGGAAAATCATGGATAAATTGTCAGTTAAAAATGTGTAGATAAATAGGTATGGAATGCAAAGTTATTTGAGTAAGAAAAGATCTCTATCAAAGCATATTCCCTGCAAAGAGAATGCACAGTTCTCAGATGTTTGAGCTGACCTGTACCATAAATATCAGCCTTTTCCCCAGATTCCCCAGTGCTAATTCAATCATCTCAGGAGTACAGTTGTGATGGAAGTATAGATGGAAATAAAAATGAACTCAACAAAATATTATTTTTCTTAACACATCTAGTTTGGCTCTTACCATGGTAGGATATGCAGCATCCTATGGCAGAAACGAAGAATGAAATCCATGGGAGAAAACAGACACCAGGAGGTGAAAATTTGGGGGGACAAGGAGGGTGAATTTGACCTCTTGGCAACTATCTGTTTCTGTGATTGCCTCTGATTTGTGGTCACATTTTAAATAAGAGAATGTTTGACAACAGATTAATGACAACAGAATTAAGTAGTGTATTGTGTTCTAACACTCAGAATAAATTAACTTGGAAGGAGAATGAGATAACTTGCCAAAGTATGAGTTAGAGTGTCTGAAAAGTTGAAAAGTAATTGTACATGGCGTGACAACTTCCATAAACCAACAACTGATATAGTTTATTTACATGCTTTGCATGCATAGATCTGAGAAGTAAGAGATGGCTATGACATGACCAATTATATGATTACACCAAATAAATAATTTATAAAATTTTAACCCCCCCAATTTCACATTTATTAGATTGGAAGTTTTGGAGCCAAGTAAAAGAATATTTACACTAAATAACACAGCCAGAATTTTATTGAGTTGCAAATATGTGACAATCTCTAGCTAAGTTTGGTTTCTCTTATTGTTCAATAAAAAGAAGATAAGAATAGTATGTGCTTGCCAGGGCCTTACTAACCACAAGGAAGAAAGTGGTTCATAGTACACTAGGTACACATGGCACACTAGAAAATAGAAGGACAAAGCCAGGAATCCTAGTTATCCATTGGAGTACCTATTACAACTTTGCTGCTCAGTATCATTGCAAATGGAAAACTAAAGCTGAAACAGAATGTAATCACACTGGAAAACGGTTCACCTTATTGTTTAATACACTCATCCCTCTGATTTGCTACCTGAAGGAAAGAGAAGAGGTAGAAAATAAACAGATAAATTGGAGATGTGATTACAAATATAGTTCTTCTGATCAGCTCTAAAAGCAAAGGCTGTAACTATATTACACTGATTGATTATTCTTCCAACCTTAACTCTATCAGTGATGTCCATATTCATTTTCAGGTAGATGTAGAAATAAATTCACTTTAGCCAATGACTGAGATTTCAAGTTCTATGTATCATAAAAATTGAACTTTTCCCAAAATATTATGTACAATAAATGCTGAAGACTTATAGAGTAGATTGTTTGGGAGATCCTCATATGGTCTGTTGATTTATTCTTTACTTTCTTTCTTCTGTTCTATGCTCAGGAAGGCTGACCAGCTTCTGGGTTCTGATAGTGTAGAAAATCTGGGAATACTAGGAGAGTTAAGAAAAAGTGAGGCATGAAGTGGGAGTATATATATTACCTTGGCTTATTCTTTTGGTGTTTGTTGCAGACCTTCTATAACACTACAAAAAATTCAGTTCTAGCCTACAGCTATTTAACTCTGGATACCAGTGACCTTGCTCTCTTACTGATGATTGAGGGATATGGGTAATTTTAGCACATAATTTTTCTCTTTTCCTTCCCGAATGTTGACTGACACATTTTTCTACCACATGTCACACACCTTACAAGCATTAATGTATCTGGATAACAAAAGGGGATAACTTTGATATTATACCATATTTCTCACTTGAAGAAATGCCAGCATTTTAAATGTCTTAGCATTTTCTCTTTACAAGGCAAAAAGGCACCAAGACGATAAATGCTTGGAATAAGGTCAACTAAATGATCATTATATTTCACATGAATCAGGGAGAAACAATTGCCTTTTACAAAAGCCTAGAGATTGTGAAAGGGATAAAATGTAAATACCCTGGGTAGATGTATCATTTTAAGAAACATATAGTTCATAATTGTGTTATAATTCATTAACATTTATTTTTAATATTTTTATTTCAGATATGAGACTCAAAATCCAATCATAGTGAATGTTCCAACCTAGGTAATTTGGAAGCTTTACAGGAAACAATGAGTATCTTAGATTTGGAATAACAGATTATGTTTCAGGAAAATATCTGATATTATTTACTAATAGTTTTTTTTTTTTCTTGCTGTAAATTTGAACTGAGAACAAGAAAACAATTGTAGAGTAATTATCTGGATTGAGATTATTTATTTGCAAACCATGGTGGTATCTCAATATGCTTCCAAAAGATAATGTGGGCAAACATTGGGTGAATAAAGTATTGGGGGTAGTACATATTTTCTACTGGTATTCAAAAAGGAAGAAATTTTTAAAAATGTTTTAAAGCTGGACTATGTGAAACCCTGTTCAATTAAAGCAAGAAAGAACAATACCAAACAATAATAACAAAATGAGTTTACAATTTATTCAGGCACTGAAAAAGAATAATTTAAAAACTTCGAAGAGAGTTTCTGGAAAGCTTCAGAAATTCATACTGATTCTGAATTTGGAGAAATATAATAGTTAAAAAAATAAAAGTATGAGAAGAGGAATAGTTTATTTTTCTATATATTTACATCCCAAAGTAATAAATAGTTCAATATTCACCAATGTAAGTCATCTGTAAAGATGGAGAGGGTTAAGGATGGAGGGAATTATGAGGCTAATATGGGCAGGTTAGCTGGGCATGGCAAATGTCTGGACTCTCAACTACTGGAAGGAGTCAGCTACGAGAGGCACAATTTTAAGGTTAGCCTGGTAACACATTAAAATCCTGTCTCAAAAATAATAAAAATAAGGTTCAGCAGAAATAAGCTTTTTGGTGAGTTGTGTATGTATGCAATACAGTGGCATGGAAGTTTTATTGAAATCATTTGTAATAATAATGATTTTATTAATAAGACTAATGCAATTAGTGTAGAAGTCTAATTAGTGTCACAGTTTGTTGACAATAATATTCGATGGATATAAAGGCCCTAAGATGAAATGTATAGGTTGTTAGAAAATTGTTACATTAATGGATAATAGAATTCAGAGGTAAAGATAGATTTAAGAGAATAATATTGAATTCAAAAATTTAGAAGCAAAATGGAGTAAGTGAGACTGGATAATAAAGTGATGTCTGGATTTCTGGCTTGTGAGATGAGTGATGCTGTCACCAGCCAGTGAAATATTAACCATTGTGAATTAACAAATAAATAACATAACATAACATAACATAATGTAATATAACATAACATAACATAGTTGAACATTTGCTATGCTTAAATATGTCAAATCCTAGTAGAAAATGTTATTTTATGTAGTGATAGTGTACAAACATTAAAAAGAACTGTTAAAAACAGTGGAAACGCATAAATTTTAGGAGAAAAAGTTGCTGGCATGGATTGGGTTATTCAATGATCATACTAAGTACTTAAATCTATTTTTTCTTTGTGTTTGGTTCATGACTTCAGCATGGAGATGTTCGCCAGTACATCGATCATGTTTGTGTGAGTGGATGGAGTTTCAGGCTGTGGGTATCAGAAGCAAAGGACTATGTGATTCTTGTCACATCTCTTTCTCTACATGTTGCTTTATTCTGTCACATGCATCCACTAGTTAAAAAGAATAGAATATGACAGTATTTGGTCACTGTAAAAGGAAAAATCAGAGGTTAGACATGGATTTTGGGCAACTCATTCTACAGGTCCTACTATAAACAAATCAATATATTAAAAATGCTATATACAAAACATGAATCTATGTAAATAATACATATTAATACAAACAGGGTTAATACAATCTAAATAACTCTCAGCTTCAGATAGAATTGTTTTTAAAAGTCTGTCAATTCACTGGAAAATAATATCTAAATCAAAATGACAAGAAATGCTGGTAACACAGCAGTGAAAAATGATGCCATGGAAATACTAGTCCCACATAGGAACACTGAGTGTTACACAAATATATTTTAATGTAAGACTATATGTAAATGTTAAATAAATACAATAATCGCATACTAATATGAATTAAATAATTACTTTTATAATTAATCCTTTGCTTTTTAATTAACTGAATTAGGTAATTTTAGTAATTGTCAAATAAGTATTAATTCCCTTAATAGAAGTTGAATGAATTAATAATCCACTGAGAGCTTATAGAAACTGTATTTTTTAATAAAATTTTCAAATTAGCTTGTAAAATATGAAAAGCCACAAAAAAAGATATTTCAAAAGAAATTATGAATGCCATAAAATCGGTAAACTCTTCAGATTGCAACATTTCTAAGTAAAATTTCAGAACTACACATATCAAACAAATATATTTCAGTGAATTTGTATGACAACTGAAGTCTATTAGAAAAATCAAAAGTAGTGCTTTCTGCTGATATCACATGGACAATTAGTATTAATTAACAAACATACAAGGATCAATAGCAAAATGACTTTCCTTGACAGTGCAATGTAATTTTAAATCAATAATAAAAAATAAAATATAGGGCCAGTGAGACAGCTCAGTGGCATAAGCACCTGCCTGGAAAGTGCGAGGTCCTGAGTTCGACTCTTGATACTCACATATGAAAAAAGGGCCGGTGATATCGCTCAGCGGCACGGGTGCCTGCTGGTGCACGAGGTTCTGAGCTTGACTCACGGTACTCACAAAAAATAAAATAAAATGTAAAATATATGTATTAAAAACCTAAAACATTCATAGTTCAAAAGGAATTTTACTTACAGTCTAATTGAGACTATATGGACATACATGAATAAATGAAAAATAATAATATTAAATAAATAATACTAATAATTGTAAACTCATTGAGCTCAAATTAACAAAAATTTGGTTTTCATAGTCAAATAATCATACTATTCTTAGATATACTAATAAATGAATATTCCAGAAAATATCATTCTCTATATTTCCCCTTATATGTAGAAATCCACCATCTGATGTATACACTAGGAAATTATATTTGGAGAATTGGAGTAGAGAACCTTAGCCCAAATTTAAAATGAAATGAAACAATTGTACTAAAGAAGTAGGCATAGTCACTTATTTATTTGTAGTGCTCTCCTGGAAGAAAAAGTATCACATTAAAAGTTGAAGGTATGGGCATAAGTTTCGTGGGGTACCGAATAGAAAATTAATGCAAATTCTTATGCAATACTGGAGATGCTTGCATTCCCATCAAATGCATGCCCAAGAAAGAGCTATGTAGGACACAATTATGAGTACATGAGAGGCCCACAGAAAAATACCAGAATCTTCAAATAAAGCCATAAACAGAGTAATATTCATGACAGAAATTCAGTATGCTTAATTAAGCTGTCTTAGACTAAATTTGAATAAAATTCAGAATCAATAGTAAGAAGTAAGGAGAAACTTTTAAAAAATTTATGAAATGAAATGAAGTTTACATACAGGACTGTATTTCACAAATTCAAATTTAAAAAAATATGAAGAATTACATTTACAATGTCATTTCTCCATTAACATGTCTACAATGAAAAGAAATTCCAAACATAATTCTACAATTCTGGCTGTAATTCTAAATTTTAAAAGGATTAGTAAAAAGTATTAAATACCTTATAAAAAGTTTGTAAAAGTTTGAAGAGATGGTATACTCTTTAATTAATCTCAACTAATCAAATAGATGAGCTCAGATTAAAATAAAGATAATAAAGCAGAACATAAAGAGGAGATCAGAAATAAAACCATTCATTTAGAGAAATCAGTTACAGCACAACATAACATTAAAAATTTAAATAGGAAAGAGAAAGCCAAATTAATGTTTCTTCAAATTTTGCTATAGGGAAAAATCGAAGCTCTCCCTCAAAGTCACCAAAAAGATACAACAATTTGAATAAAGATATAACTACTAAAATCATATATTTTTAAATCCATGTACAAAAATACAGAAATATTATGTTCTGCTGAGGTTAAGGTTATCGATATAAATAAAAATGCATAATCTATGTTTGAATATATGAGGTATTTGTCCATAAAAACAATTTAAAATAATCATATAAAATGAAGGTAAAATCAAAGATGAGCTATTCTAAAACTTAGAATGTAGTTTTAAGTTTACATGTCCAAGAAAAAAGTAGCATTTGTAATACCTAAAGAGGACTTCAAATCAAAGATGGTAAAACACAAATTAGATGATTATAATCTAATATTATAAAAATTACAAAATTGAAACTCCAGGTTTTCAATAATCAGTTGAAAAAGAATGGTCATACATAATAGACCAAGAAAATGCAAATTAGCACAGGAATTATACAGTGAAGTTTGCCAGGGAAGAAACATGCAGAATATTATTACCAAGAAGTACAAAAACCCTTGTCATACTAGGTATATTCACTATGTTTATTTTTGTGAAAATTTACACGTGTGAACATGTGTCAACATTTGAAAAGCATACCTTTTAAACAAATACAGTTCAGTGTATTTGAATTATATTTTTAAAAATCATTATCTCAAAACAGCACCAAACTTCACAGGTGCTTACTAATTATTTATATAAAATTAACCTCCACCATATAAAATCTTTTATAGAATATGAAAAAGAAATGTATGCTGCTTATTTATTTAGCATGGATTATAGAAAATGGATGCAAAAGTAAACATATAATATTAGCATATTTTAACCACCTATTCCTGCATATTTTTGTAAAATTTGGCTAAAACATTATGTCAACTATATATGGTCTGCTTCAATGTACAGTATTTCAATATGGATGAAAGAAGAGTAACAAATGCCTGAACACATATTCTCCGATGATGTGATGATCATCCATACCATCATTGAAGGCAGAGATGTGGAAATAATGTAATCACATGAAAAATAAGCAGACTTTAGCAGAGAAAATTTCATGTTCAATATTCTAACAGTCCTTTTCTCTCTCATCTTCAGAAGTGGAAAATAGAACAATACAATTGGCCTTATATAACAATTCATAGTCATCTATTAATCTTTACAGTTTCTCCTGTTTCTGTTTGCAGATGAGTTATGTAACATCTATAAAATTAACCACTATATTCCACTTAAGGTCTTCTTCACACTGAAATGTAGCATTTTGATTATGAAAATCGAAGAGCAAGGAAACAATGAGGCATATTACATATTCATTTGAATTTTACTGAGTTAAGAGGTAAAAATAAAGTTAAATTGGGTGGGAAAAAACTTCTTAGTTTTTCCAAGAAGAAGAAACATACTGTACAGGATTTTTAAAAATTGTTTTTTTAAATATGATATCTATCTATATCAAAGGAAGTAGTACAACAACATTTCCCATACTTCAAATCTGTTCAGATAAAAAAATGAGAAATGATCAAAATGCCCACTTAATATACAAGAGTATATCAAATTTTAAATATATTTAAATGTTTTAATTGACATATAGTTGTACATATTAGTGAAGAAGCAGTATCTCATTTTAATACATGGATACAATGTGTAATTATCAGATTAAGGTAATTGTCACATCTATTATCTTAAACATTTATCATTTCTTTGTATAATAACATTTGAAATCCTCTCTACAACTTACTTTGCAATTAAAAATATATTATTGCCCACCACAGTTATCCTATTTTTCTATGAAACTTTGCACACTATACCTGCTGTCTCACTGTACCCATATACCTTTAAACTTTGATATATTCATAAATATAATATACACATATAACAAATACAAATGCATTATTTGTGCATGTATATCCATTCACAAAACTCGTGTTGAGTGAGAGAATCTAAACATAAAAATAGTAGGTACTCTATGATTCCATTTAATTATTTTAATCAGCATTATGAAAGTTAATATTTTTGGAAATCATGAGAGGGGGTGATACGGGGTAAGAACTATATAGAATGATAATGTGTGTGAAGGAACCTAATTCCAAATTGGATACATTGTATAATTTGTTTTTGGTGAAGATCACCATTTACAAAATTGTTGATTTCTATATCCAAGTTTCATTCATTTCATGTACTATAATAAACATAAGCTATTCCCCCATAAAAATATATTTTTGAAACATGCAATCTTAATTTGGAAGTTTCAATATTTAAAAAATATCACTGCTATATCAGCATGCTTTGAAATAAGTGGAAACATTTAAAATGGTATTTTTTATCATAACTATGTCTGTATTATGCTATTATTTAGTGGGACTATCTTGACTATGGTGTTTTAGAGAGTTATGCTGAAATGGGAGAGTTGGTGCATGCCTGTAAGTGTCCAAGAAATGTTGTAAAGATTCACTTAAGTCTCTAAAAATATACCATCAATTTTTGGTAAGATTTGGCAGGCCAATTAAAAAGATGTAAGGAGAATAAAGAACTAGACTAAAATAAATATATAAATCTTGGAAATCTAGACTAAACACTTAGAAAAAGAAAAGAAAGTTGCATCATGTCCACTCCCATATAATGGTATCCATCTTAAGTACAAATAGTTAAATAAATAGTTGTATGTGGAGTCTATAAAAGTTAATCTCATCGATGTTGAGATGAGAAGAGTGGTTATCAGGCTGGAAAAATGGGGAAGGTTACTCAATATGTTCTATGATAGGTAATCTTAATTGTCAACTTGATCGATTTGACAGATGCCTAGAAGATTATTAAAGCATATATCTAGATGGGTTGGGGGTGACCTTGGTGAATATATCTGGTCCATGACCCCTTGCTCCCTAGGTGTCCTGCTCTCTACTCACTGGGTGCAATGAGGTGAACAGTTTTCTTCCATCATGATGTATGTACTTTTAAACAACTTACCATGAACTGAACTCTCTGAAACCATGAGCCAAATTAAGCCTTTTCTCCCTTAAGATTTATATGCAAGACATTTTATCCTAGTGACATAAAGCAGAATAATAAAGCTACCAAACTCTAGCTAGACAAGAGAAATTCTAGTGTTCTCATGCAAAGTGACTATATGTAACAATTATGTTCTGTATATTTCAAAAAGCTAGAAGCAAGAATTTTGAAATTTACACCACAAAGAGCCCTGATTTGAAATTTATAAAATTGAAACACTATGTGTTATGCCATTTATATATATATATATATATATATTTATTTATATATATGCCATTTATATATATATAATATTTTTTTAGAATTAGTGATCAAATAAGGAAATAAATATTTTGTTGAAAATAGAAGCACACAAAAAATCAATCAATCAAGGGGGCCGGTGAGATGGCTCAGCGGCTTAAGCGCCTGCCCAGCAAGCGCGAGGGCCCGAGTTCGACTCCCGGAACCCACATACGAAAAAGGGGCCAGTGATATCGCTCAGCGGCACGGGCGCCTGCTGGCGTGCGAGGTCCTGAGGTCGACCCCCTGGTACCCACCAAAAAAAAAAAAAAAAAAAAAAAAAATCAATCAATGGACATGAAAAGAGCATTCATATCTAGATTAATGCAATATAGTCATGATGTTTTTCTCAAATACAATGTGAAAATATTATCATTATATCATTATTATAATTATCATTATTAATCATGATGGGGATTGAATTTAGGCAAGCTCTTGACAAATGAGCTGCATCCTTAACCCTAATAAAGTTTTTTTAAATTAATAGTTATAGAAGAACTGAAAAATTTTAGTTCCAAAAAATGTAAATTAAGATTTTCACATTTCTTTTAAATAAATAATAATAATTTGTCAATCTTAGATTATTCACTTATTGAACTTTGGATACTTAAAATACATAAAGGGAATAGTTACCACAGAGACTATTGATAAGTTGAGCATCATTAACATTAAAGATGCATACTAAAGTATACCATAAAGAGAAAGAAAGGCACTTCACTAAGATGAAGGAGTAATTTTCAATACATATATTTGAATAAAGGCTCAAAACTTTGACATATAAACCAACTTCTTTATGTAAATAAGAAAAGCACATCTAGAAAAAATGGCAGAACTTAAACATATTGTATATAAAAGATAGTTTCAATATGTTTCATAAAAATCAGCTTTTCGCATATGGCTGAATGTGAATAATTTTATTACTGCTGCCTTGGAGAGCAAGCACAGCATTTATTCTTTTCTATAAGAACCATTTCATCTCTGACACTTAACTCTGGTCATGTAGTTTTAAAATTAATAGAAGAAAAAGAAATATTTATTAAACTTAAATATTAAGTATTGTGAACTCCAATTCAATTTCCTCAATTTTATTTATTTTTTTCTTTCACTTAAATTATAAATAATTGTATATATGTAGTTAAAAAAACCTGATGCAGTTGAACTTCATGCATTTCTAAATAGTTTTTGGTGTGTTTCAAGATTCAATAACTCATAAAAATAGACAATAATCTACGTATTAAATATAAAGACAGATGAAGAACAAAGACGTGATGCTAAAAATATATTTCTTCTTTGAAAAAGAAAGCTGATTGAGAAAGTGCACTTTTCTAAAATAACTGCAAAATAAGTTTAAGATCAAATAGCTATTGAATGAAGCAATTAGTTGCAATACTTGGCAAATTACCTTGTGTGCCTTAGACACTATTGAACCTTTATATTAATAAATTCAACATGTAAAGAATATATTTTTGTATGTCAAATATCACAGGACAGATTGGTAAGGATTTTTGTTGTTGATGTTCTTTTTAAAAGAAGTTTTCCATCTTAATTTTTTTCTTCCTGTCTTTTATATTTTGTTATTAATAGCTTTCTGAAAGCCTCTGAGTCAAATTAACCTGCAGGCAAAGTTTGAGGGGAGAGATGGAAGGGCTGACTGTTCCTATTCCATATGTGTATATATAGTCTTTGGTTTATGACATCATCAAACAGGAAATAACTGAAGCAATTTTTAAGTCTGAAAATGACAGGAAATTTCAAGGGGTTAAATTGCCTTCATAGCCCATGAAAGGTATTAAGAGAGAATACTTCTCTGGCAGATACAATTTATAGTCTTTCATTTGCTGCCATAAGATAACTTCATATATCATTCATCCAAGAGAAGAAGAGCTCACTGGAATCACATTATAATGTCAGTTCTGAATTATGATTTAAAACACCATCTAAGTTCTATTTGGGAAACATACTTGGTAACACAGATCCAATAGGCCATGTATCAGGAGAGCAAGCTACATGTCAGAGTGTTTCACAGTAGCAGATTAGATAAGTGACAGAGAAATATACAGGTCTTGTACATGTGCTACTTAGCAGACATCTTAAAGCATGCTTCATTATAATTCTTTACATAAAATGAATAATTTAAGAGGTTTTATCATTGATGTGTTTTTTGTACCAGTTTAATGTCATTGAATGCTTGGCATGTCCTCAAAGAAATAAAGATATGCAAGAATTCAGTAATTTCTATTAAATATAATGTTACAAAGAACTGGGCTTAGAGGTAAAGGCAGAGTGTTTACCAATAAATATCTGGAAAATTCTTGTAATCCAATGATAATTTCTCATTATCAGCTTTTTTTCTATCTCAATAAAATTTTACAAATAAATAACACATGTAATCTAAGAATTTAGAATTCTGAAGTTGTTCCTGTATAACCTCAAAGCAATTCTTGTCTAGGATCAGGCATCTTTAAAAATTAAATGGAAGAATTTTATAATAAAACAAATAGGTATGGCCATCATTTTCCTGCTATTCTATGTCAAATCAGAATGAATTTGTGTTAATAAGATTTGAATTTCTGTAACAAATACTCTGGATAGTTGACTTAAAAGGAAAAAAAAATTATTTTAGCTCAGAGATGGAGGGTTAAGCCTATCAGTTGGCCCTGTAAATTTGGGGCCTTCAATGAAGCAACACAGGCTGACAGAAGCCCAAGGTGATGCAAAACCTTGTCTTCATGGAAAGAAAGAAAAGGAGAGAAAAAGGAAGCTTTCGGGCTCTGCTATAGTGTTCAAGGGTGTATCCCAAATGACACAAACACCAGCAACAAGGCCCCACCTCTCCAAGAGCCTGCAACTGCACAGCAAGTCTCTAACACAGGACACTGAGAGACATCCTAGATCTAAACTACAATGCAATTTAATCATTCATATCTATGCTACCAACAGTGAAACTGGTAGCTTATTTTAGATTTATGATTATATAACTAAATTCAGGCATTTCTTCTTCTTTTTCTTTGCTCCTTAATAGTGTCTTCCTTGTGACTTAGTTCCATTTTATTACACCAGATGAATGATATTTATGTATGAATAACTTTTTAAACACAATATATAATGTTATCATCTAATAGAGTTGTGTTTTGTGATTGGAGCTAATAAACACTTACTATACTTAGTAATATGACTAAAGTACACTAATCTTAAAAATATAATTTTATTTTTCATACATACATGGGAGCAATCAGTAAGAAAATAAAACACGAAAGTTATTTCAGGATCAGAGATGTTTGCTTCTCCCTCTATCCTACTCAGTACCCACCCAGCCCCAAAGGTTAACTAAAGGTTTGGCTTCTGTTAGAATCGTTTGATATCACCTGCCATGAAGTTTATATGAATTGAATATAGGTGTATGCAATTTTCTTAGTCAACTTTTTCACTGCTGGAACACAATACCTACCACACACGACTTAAAGGAAGAGAGGTCACTTCCTCTCATTATTCAGGGGATTCAGTCCCTGGTTAGCTGGCTTCAAGGAGGAAACATCATGGTGGATGGGCATGAGGAGGAAAGCTGTTCACCTCATGGCAGCCAGGAAACAGTGAGAGAAGAAAGGAGCTAGGGAGGGAGATACACACTCTAACACCGACTGACTCATCTCTTTCTACCAGGCCCCACACCCTAACAGCGTATCAATGGTCAGTGAGTCAGTCGACTGATGTATATATTGCTTCCATGACTCAATCACTTTTCAAATGCCCCACCTCTGAATACATGAGATTTTTGGGGATATTTTAGATCTAAACCATAACAATAATATCTGTGATATTTACATAGTTTTGTAAAATTCTAATATCCATCCATCACAATGTATGAAACACCAGATTGATCAGAATATGTCCAAGTACATTTGAATATTCTCTTCATTTAAATTAACAAACTTTATTTTTGTAGAAATTCTAGGCTCATAGAAAGTTGAGCAAATAGTACAGTTCTTATATATTCTCTCATCCCTTTTCCTTCAGTTTGTCCTGTTACTACCTAATATTGATATATTGATAATGTGTTTACTATAATTTCATATATATATATATATATATATATATATACATTCTGAATTCTACAGTTTACATTAGGATAGTTTTTGTGTTCTGTAGTCTTATGCAACTATGATAGCATCATACAGAATAGATTAATAAACCCATCCTCTGGCTAAAGCCTTGGAGCAACTACTTAGTTTTCATCTCTCTCTAGGTTTGCCTTTTTCCAGAATAGAATATACTTGGAGTCATACTTTTTAGACTTTTGTCAGCAGTATGTATGTAAGGTTACTTATGACTTCTTGTAGATTGATGGCACAGCATACTTCATTTTATGCCAGAATCATTTTCCATTATATGGTTTTATCTTAGTGCATTTACTCATTCACCCTGTGAAAGACATATAGGTTGCTTCCATCTTTGACAATTTTTAAAGTTGCTGTAAACATTCATGTGAATATTTTTGTGTAAATGTAAATTCTAACACATTTACATTAATGTCTACTATTGGATTGTTGGATTGTATGATAAAAATATATTTTGCTTGCAAGGAACTGTCAAACTGCCTGCCAAAGTAACAATGTCATGTTGCGTTTATACCAAATATAAATGAGGCATCGTGTTACTGCAAAAACTCACCAGTATTTAGTATTTTCAGCTCCTTTGGATTGTAGCCATTGCAATTATCATACAACAGCATTACACTGTCATTAATTCATAATTCCCAAATGACATGAGATATTGGTGTCATTCAAGTGGTTATTTTCCATCAGTATCTTTTTTATGAGATTTTTGTTCATTTTTTTTTTTTATCTTACTGTGTTTCTTCTTATTCTTTAGTTTTGAGAACTTTTAACAGTTTGGATTCAGGTCCTATGTAAAACCTACATTCTGTAAATATTTTTTGTAGTGTTTTGCTTCTAGTCTCATATTCCTAATACTACACTTAGCAGACTTTTTAAAGTAAAGCCCAAGTAATCAATGTTTATGGAATTTGATTTTTATGACTTTAGAAACTCATTACCAAATGTACAGTTTTTTCTATATCAGCTTCTACAAGTGTTATAATTTTGTAATACACATTTAGGTAAACGTCGAGTTTATTTTTGTGAAAAATGTATGATCAGTGTCTAGATACACTTCTTGCTGAAGATTTCCTGTTCTTCCAGTGCTATTATTTGTACACATATTCTCTTCTCCATGGGATTGCAGTTTCTGGTTTTCAAAGAAAAGTTGAATATATTTGAATTAGTATCTTTTGGAATCATCCTGTCCTGTTTCATTCATTCGTTTACTTGTTATTTATCATTATTACCATACTATTTAGATTATTATGGCTTTTAGTAAATTTTAAAGTTGAGTAGTGACCTTTCTCTGCCCTTGATTTTTAGTATTGTGTTTATATTCCTGGCTATTCTGAATCTTATTTTTCCATGTAACATTTAGAATAGGTTTCTTTATTTTTTTTTATTTTAAAGAGAAGAAAAAACAAAACAAATCAAAAAAAGAACAAATTTTCAAAACAACATAGTATGAGGGTAACAATTGTCAATGCATTACGTATTATTATCTTTAAGTTAGTTATTCAGGATACCAGACATTAGCATTCAATTGTCCAAACATTATTCGTTCAAACCTTACTCTTCAATGAACTAAGTAAAATTGGTAGTGTATCTATCTTAACCATCTTATATATATATACAATTTCTTCCCTTTCCCTTCTTTCTTTTCCCTATTCCAGTCTCTCTTTCCTATTGACCAATTTCTTTTTGATTCACCGTGTCTATTGTACATTTTGGATCTTATTTACTCTTTCAGTTTCTCATACTAGAGAGACAATATGATGCTTACACATGTGCGTCTGGTTTATTTCACTTATCAGTATTTTCTCGAGTTGCATCCATTTACCTATAAAAGTCTCCAGTTTATCCTTCTTTATGGCTGAATAGTACTCCATTGTATAAAAATACCACATCTTTCTTATCCATTCCTCAGTTGATGGGCATTTGGGTTGTTTCCAAGATCTGGCTATTACAAATTGAGCTGCTATAAACATGGGTGCACATATATCGCTGTGGTATGATGTTTTTAATTCTTCTGGGAAGATGCCCAGAAGGGGAATAGGTGGGTCAAATGGGACCTCCAACCCTAGTTTTTTGAGGAATCTCCACACAGACTTCCACAGTGGCTGTACCAGTCAACACTCCCACCAACAGTGAAGAAGGGTTCCTTTTTCCCCACAGCCCCTCCAGCATTTGTTATTAGTTGATTTCTTTATAGTAGGCATTCTTTCTGGGGTGAGATGGTATCTCAGTGTTGTTTTAATTTGCATCTCTCGAATGACTAGTGATGCTGCACATTGTTTTGTATATTTATTTGCCATTAGTATTTCTTCATCTGAGAAATGTGTATTCATCTCAGATGCCCATTTTTGGAGTGGGTCTTTAAATTTGGGAGGTCTGATTTTTTTGAGTTCTTTATATGTTCTCGATAGTAATCCTTTGTCTGAGGAACAGCTGGCAAACATTTTTTTCCCACGTTGTGGGTTGTCTTTTCACTCTGTTGGTGGTTTCTCTTGCTGTGCAAAAGCTTTTTAATAAGATGAGATCCCAGCTATTGATTCTTTGGGATAGTTCCTGTGCGGTTGAGTTTTTATTCATAAAGTCTTTGCCTACACCAATGTCTTCAAGGATTTTACCTATCCTACCTTCCAGCAGATTTAATGTTTCTGTTTTAATATTTAGATCTCTGATCCATTTTGAATTTAGTTTAGTGCATGGTGAAAGATATGGGTCTAGTTTTAATCTTTGGCATGTGTAGAGCCAGTTTTTCCAGCACCATTTATTAAAAAGGCTATATTTCTTCCAGCGAATGTGTTTGGCACCTTTGTCAAAGATAAGGTGGCTTAGTATGTCTGGGGTTGTTTCAACATCTTCTAATCTGTTCCATTGATCTTCAGGTCTGTTTTTTTGCCAGTACCACACTGTTTTTACCAGAGTAGCTTTATAGTAGAATTTCAAGTTGGGGATTGTGATCCCCCCTGCCTTGCCTTTGTTACCCAGAATTGCCTTAGCTATTCTAGGTCTCTTCTGATTCCAAATGAATTTTAGGATTGTTTTCTCTAATTCTGTGAGATATGCTGTTGGAATTTTGATTGGAATTGCATTAAATCTGTATAACAATTTTGGAAGTATGGCCATTTTCAATATATTGGTTCTTCCTATCCAGGAGCAAGGGTTATCTTTCCATTTTCTGATATCCTCTTCAATCTCCTTTTTCAGAGTACTGTAGTTTTCAGTGTAGAGGTCTTTTACATCCTTTGTGAGGTTGATTCCTAGGTATTTCATTTTTTTGTATGTTATTGTGAAAGGTATTGTTTCCCTAATTTCTCTTTCAGTAAGTTTGTTATTTGTGTACAGGAAGGCTATTGACTTTTGAGTATTGACTTTGTATCCAGCTACACTACTGAATTTGCTTATTAAATCTAGCAGTTTTTTAGTGGAGTTTTTGGGGTCTTCTGTGTAGAGTATCATGTCATCTGCAAATAATGATAATTTAACTTCTTCCTTTCCAATCATTATTCCCTTTATTTCTTTCTCTTGTCTAATTGCTCTGGCTAAAGTTTCCAGAACTATGTTGAATAAGAGTGGGGACAGTGGACATCCTTGTCTTGTTCCTGATTTTAGAGGGAAGGCTTTCAGTTTTTGGCCATTTAGTATAATATTGGCTGTTGGTTTGTCATAGATAGCTTTTACCAGGTTGAGATAAAGACCCTCTATTCCAATTTTCTGTGGGGTTTTTATCATGAAAAGGTGCTGAACTTTGTCAAAAGCTTTTTCTGCATCTATTGAGATGATCATGTGATTTTTGTCTTTGGTTCTGTTAATATGGTGTATTACATTTATTGATTTATGTATGTTGAACCATCCCTGCATCCCAGGGATGAATCCTACTTGGTCATGGTGCATAATCTTCTTGATGATTTGTTGGATTCTGTTTGCCAGTATCTTATTAAGGATTTTTGCATCTATGTTCATTAGGGAGATTGGCCTGTAGTTCTCTTTCTTAGTTGGGTCCTTCTCTGGTTTTGGTATCAGGGTAATGCTTGCTTCCAGGAATGAATTTGGGAGTATTGCTTCCCTTTCAATTTCATTAAAAAGTTTGAGAAGTAGTGGCATTAGGTCTTCTCTAAATTTCTTGTAGAATTTGGCAGTGAATCCATCAGGGCCTGGGCTTTTCTTTGTTGGGAGGTTTTTAATTACATCTTCAATTTCATTGGTTGATATTGGTTTATTTAGGATTTTTAAATCTTCTTGATTCAGCTTTGGTAATTCATACGAATCTAGGAATCTGTCCATTTCTTCTGCATTTTCCATCTTAGTAGAATATAGATTTTTAAAATAGGTATAGATGATCTTCTGGATTTCTGCAGGGTCCATTGTGATATCACCTTTTTCATTTTCAATTGCATGGATTTGAGTCTTTTCTTTTCTCTTTTTAATAAGGTTGGATAAGGGTTTGTCAATCTTATTTATTCTTTCAAAGAACCAACTTTTTGCTTCATTGATTCTTTGCATTGTTTTTTTAGTCTCCAATACATTAATTTCTGCTCTGATCTTTATAATTTCCTCCCTTGTACGGGCTTTTGGATTAACCTGCTCTTCTTTTTCTAGAAGTTCAGGTTCACCATTAAGTTGTTTATTTGTGCTTGCTCTATTTTCCTGATATAAGTATTTAATGCTATATATTTCCCTCTTAGGACTGCTTTCATTGTGTCCCATAAGTTCCGGTATGTTGTGCTGTCATTATCATTCAGTTTTTGAAATTGCCTAATTTCTTCTTTAATTTCATCTGTGACCCATTGGTTGTTCAGGAGGGTGCTGTTTAATTTCCATGTGTTTAGGGAGTTTTTGTGATTTCTTTTGCCATTGATTTCCAATTTCATTGCACTATGGTCTGATAATATGCATGGGATAATTTCAATTCCTTTGCATTTACTTAAGCAGGTTTTATGAGCTAGTATGTGATCTATTTTGGAGAACGTCCCATGTGCAGCTGAGAAGAATGTGTATTCTGATGTTGTGGGGTGGAACACTCTGTAGACATCTACTAAGTCCATTTGTTCCAAAGTTTGGTTCAGTTCTACTATTTCATTATTGATTTTCTGTCCAGTTGATCTGTCTTTTTGTGACAGTGGAGTATTGAGATCTCCCAATATAATTGTATTAGTGCTTATTTGATTTTTCATGTCCTTTAGTACTTGTTTTATATAGTTGGGTGCATTGGTATTTGACGCATATATATTTATGTTCGTTATCTCTTCCTCCTGGATTGTTCCCTTTACAAGGATGTAATGACCATCTTTATCTCTCTGAATCCTTCTTGGCTTGAAATTCACTTTGTCTGCAAAAAGAATAGCTACCCCTGCTTTTTTCTGGGTTCCTGTGGCATGGAGTATTGTTTTCCATCCTTTGACTTTCAGTCTATGAATTTCTTTCTGAATTAAATGTGTTTCTTGTATACAGCATATTGTTGGATCTTGCTTCTTGATCCATTTTGCCAGTCTGTGCCTTTTGATTGGTGAATTGAGACCATTAACATTGATGGTTAAAACTGATATGTATTGACTTATACCTGTCATGATATTTCTTTGTTGTTGGTTCCCACTCTTTGTTTGCTTTCCCCTTTCCCACTATTTAATTATCTGCCCTGCCTGGTGGATCCTTTCTATTGGGGTTCCTATCTCTTTCTAGAATGTCCTTCAGAGCATTTTGGAGTGCTGGTTTGGTGGTCATAAATTTTCTCAGATGTTCTTTGTCATGGAAGTATTTTATTTCTCCATCAATTTTGAAAGATAGTTTTGTGGGGTACATCAATCTGGGTTGAAAATTATTTTCCTTTAGAGCTTGAAATACGTCATTCCAAGCTCTTCTTGACTTGAGGGTTTGTGCTGAAAAGTCAGCTGTGATTCTGATGGGTTTTCCTTTATAGGTGATTTGTCTCTTCTCCCTAACAGGTTTTAAGATTCTGCCCTTCTGTTGAATTTCTGGGATCTTGACTATGATATGTCTGGCTGAAGTGTTTTTTTGGTCATGTCTAGTTGGCGTTCTAAAAGCTTCCTTTATATTGGGGTCAAATTCTTTTTCTCTTGCAGGGACATTCTCTGTAATAATGTCTTTGGACAAGGTTTTAATGTCATTGATGCTATCTCCTGCTTTTTCATTTATTCCAATTATTCTTAAGTTGTTTATCTTTGAGTCATCTAGCAGATGCTGAATTGATTTTTCATGGTCCCTTGCTGTTTTTAAGAATTCTTTCTTTTCATGATCACTAATTGCAAGCCTGTCTTCTATATCTGAGATTCTGTCCTCACATTGGCTTAATCTGCTACAGATACTTTCAATGGAATTTTTGTTCTCTTGGATATCTGCTTGTATCTGCCTTATGGATTGCATTTCTTTCCTATGCTGAGCATTCATGGTTTCTATAGTTTTCTTAAGCTCATCTATTTTTTTGTCTGTGTCAGCTATAGTGTCCTTAAGCATGGTCTTCATTTTGGACATTATCTCTGCAGTTATCTGTGAAACTATTTCTGTTTTAATTTTTTCCAGAGCCTCATTCAGTTGTTTTGTTGTTACCCCTTCAGATAGGCCAGGTGGGTTGCTTTCGGATTGTCCCACCTCGTTGCCCCCTAGGTTTGCCTTTGGTGAATTGGATGTGTGGGGTTGCATCTTGTTTAAGTGTCGTCTCATTTTTTCTTTATTTAATTTAATTCCTGGGATGATGTTTATAAATTACCTATGATAGGCTACTTTATTGCTAGTGTTCAAGATCTTTAGAAGATGACTACTTCTCTGCAGTATCTTCCAAGTGGAGCTTGCTTTTGGGTTTTGAGCTTTCTGCCAGATCCTACCTCTTCAATTCGTTGGATGTGAGAAGTTGCTACCTGTTTGGCCCAGTCCTTGATTCATTGGTACTGTGTCACTGTATTTTCTGTGTCCCTTAGTCAATATCAATCATGAAATATCAGGAAGGAAAGCTGTTTAGAACAATTATTTCACATTTGGCTATAATGGTAACTGAAGCATCAAACACAGCCGAGAAAGTGACAGACTGAGCTAACCAGTTATTTACCACTTTTAGCTGTATAAAGTAGAATTGCGGTTATATAACAAAATCTAAAACACACCAGAAAAATTATATGCAGTATACAAGTCCTTAGTTTGTCAAATTTTCCCCTCAGGAGTTTAAATTTAAAATGAGTTAAGGAGGAAATAGAGTATTGGGAGAAGAGGAAGGAATTAGATGTAAGGTTAGAGGACCAAGAGGGATCCCACTAACATTGGGACACTGGTGCAGAGGACTGGTGGGAAAAAGAGAAGGAAAGGATAAAAGGAAGAACAGATCACAACCACAATCACAAAGAGGTTAGAGGCGCTGTTTACACTCATAAAAACCAGAGAGAATAATGAAGGAAAGAGCAAATAGACAAACAGAAACAAAAATGGAGACAAAAACAACAAAGCAAACAGACAAAACAAAAATAAAACCCCACAAAAGAAAAAAAAATAAAAAATATAAAAACCCTTCACCAGAACAAAAAACTAATGAGAGAGAGAAAAAAAAAGTAAAAGTAAAAAAATAAAAAGAATCAGTTCCAGGTGTGCACTCTGCGGTAGGCAGGCACCGTGTGATGACAGAGTCCTGTTCCATGCAGGTCTGTCCCAGCGAGCCAAGAGCGGCCCTTTGGTGGAGCGGTGAGCAGAAGCATGGACTTTCAGGCGGAGACCAGTCTCCTTCACCTGCCACTGTCAGTGCACTGCTTTTGTGCTGCTCTGATTTTCGCTCCACCCCGCACAATGGCGCTCGGCCAGTCGCTCTCTGGTGCAGGACAGGTGTGGCTGAGAGACCAGTGTTGTTCACCCGCCGCCCTCAGCACACCTCTGTGGGTCTGAGAGGCGCCGCGCTGCCCTGTCTGGAGCACTAGTTCCCAGCGCTGTTTTCCGCCACTCTGATTTTCACCACACCCCCCAACAATGGCGCCTGGCCAGTCCCTCTCTGGCGTGGGACCGCTGTGGCTGAGAGACACTCACCGCCGGCCAGCGCTGTTCTCCATTGCTCCCCTGCCCCGCGGCAGTCTCGCGATCCTCTGTGGGGGCTCCCTGGGCGCTAGCTGTCACCGTGTGTCCTCAGCTTTGAGCTTCTGTCACGCGGCGATTCCTGGGATGGTAGAAGGTGCGTGTGTTCCTTCTTTGTTGAAAAGTACCCTTCACTGGTGCCAGGGGTCCCAAGCTGTGCTTCAGAACTTTTCTGGGTCCCGGGGAGGCATCTCCCCCCATCCTGCACTCTCCCGGTCACCATATTCCCGTGGTACAATGGCAACTTTTAGAGAGTTTTGCTGCATGCTTCTTACTCCTAGAATAGTTGTCTTGTATACACAACATAACTTTATAATATTTGGTTGATACGGCATCAAATATACAGAATAACTTTTGAAAACCAATAAAATATTTAATCTTCATATTTAGCAATAAGAATAAAATTGCTGTATTTTCTTCAATTATTTATTTTCTAATACTCTGAATTTCTTTTTGAAGAACTGACTTATTGAACTACATAATTTCCCCTCTCCTTGAAGAGATTTTAAAAATATATATAAGGCATGTCTACAACCAACAAATATCTTCAGGTTTCATTTATCTAAGGAAAGTTTTATTTGCCTTCACTGTACAAATTTTTTGAGAGACAGAATTCTATGTTGATTTTTTTAACTTGCTCTGTCTAAGTATTTTTCTAGCTTGCATAGTTTGTTAATAGAAGTACAATATAGCTCTCATTCTTGTTCATTATAGGCATGGAGTTTTATATTTGTTCTGTGCCTCTTTCATTCACCTGATGTCTTTAAAAATTTCTGTTTGTGATATGCTTTCCTGTAGTTTGAGTATAATATGTCTTGATATAATTTTTATTGGTGATCTATCTTTCTTGATGTTGTCTGTACCTGTCATTTGATTTCTGTGATTAATTTTGGATAATGCATAAATTTTTCAATGTATCTTTTTATGCTATATATTCACATATGTTTAGTTTCCTTTAAGAGTGTCTAGTTATATGCATAAAGTAGTCATACATTATATTTTAATTTAATGAAAATATTTTCAAATATACAGTGTTTTTTTTTTTTCTTTATGAGTTACTTAGAGTCTACTGCATCACTGATAGTTGGGTAATTTTTAACTATTCCTTTTGTGATTAAATTTTACCTTAATTCTTCCAAGATAGAGAATACATTTGGTTTGATTTGAAGTTTTGGAAATTTACAACAAATTGTTTCAACTTCTTGCAAATTCTGCTCTGGTTAAAGTTCCAGGTGCATATGAAAAATTATATGTATATCCCCATGATTGTATCACCAGTCTATTTTAATTAATTGCATTCTATTAATTGTGTTTATCACTATTCTATATAATTATATATAGAATATCTACATATAGTTTTCTTATAAATAACTTGGAAGTCTGTTAGCTTTTTCCATCATAATAATTGATTTCTTTTTCTATATATGGTACTATTATTTTCACATTTTATATTTTGATGCTATGCTGTTACAGAAAACTAACATTTTACACTTGTCTATAAAATTACTCCTTTATCATTTATTACTTAGAATATCTTAATATCTAGTAATGCTCCTTGTATTAAAATTTACTTTGTAGATATAGGCTTAAATAAATAATTAAAACTATTCTGTATTATACTATACAATGCTTCTGCTGGCACTTGATATTCACTTTAAACATATTTTTCTGTGATATGAAATAAATTATCTTTCCCCCATTTATTTTTGTCCCACTGTATTTCTTATTTGGTAACTGTGTTAGTGAGCTAATGTAGCCTATTCTTTAACCATGATGATTTATGTATCCACTATTGGAAAATGTCCTTTTGTCTTTCCCCAAATAACAAAATTTTTATCCAGTAATGAAATCTGCCTGAATGCTGAAAAGCTTTTATGATCTTAAGTCTGATTTTGGATCTTTTTGTTTCAGGCATTTGTGATATAAAATGAACATTTTATCTGTCCCCACACATCCAGCATGAAATGGTAAAATGGGAAGAGGTGAACTGCAAGCAGCCATCCATTTGAAAAGAAAAATACTGTAGAACACGTGGTAGTCATTATGTGTAGTAATGAACCAAACTCTGTGGCTCGTGCATATGTGTGCTCAGGTCTCCAAATTAGGATTAAGAAATGTTTATAGACTGGCATCAGTCATATCTGCTGAGAGTCACTCTGGTTTTATCTTTCACTATTAGGATCAGTTTCTAAGATGCTCTTTGATTTTAATCATTCTATTTAACAAAATTTAAAGAGGACAGAAGGTAAAATATATGTACTACCTGAATGTGAAATATTTTCTTAATCTGTTTCCTACCAGGAAACAGAAAGATGACAGGTTAAATAGTCTTGCATTCAAAAAGATTTGTTTTCTTTTAAACAAGTCCAATCACACATTTTTCTATAATGTTCATTCTAAAAGTACTATGATTTTTCTTTATATTTATTTATTTTTCCATATTCCCAAGTCCCACATGTAATAAATTTGAAGATATGTTTATCCCTAAGATATAATTATAGGTAAATTGGAAACATCAGACTTCTTTGAGACCGGGACTGCTTTTAAGACAAATTTCATCCAAGATAAGATCCAATAGATAACATCTTCATGATTTTTAAAACTACAATTACAAGTTACAGAGACACAGAGCTGCATAAAAACAACTAAATCTTTCCCCATGTGCTCCAGGCTAACATGAGGACACGTGATAAATAAGTAGGCATGGAAGAAACTAAAGGAGACAATACTGAAATGTGCCATGAAATCACTTGTTTTTATTTATTTTTACTTAGGATAGTCATGAGTAGATGTAGATTAAAATGTGGCATATTATAAATATTTATTCCCTTTTATCCTTGAGATTTGTTCATCTGTTTTAATCTTTTGTGATGATCTTAAATTCATTGATATTTTCTTTTGTTATGTTTTTATTCTCTAGTTCCTTCCTATTTCTTTAAAATTTTTTCTAAATTATCAAAGACATTATGACATGAATCTTTGACTTATTTCACTGTATCTTCCATTTGTTATTTATTGACTTATCAAGTAGTTGTATCTTATAGCATAGTAAATCCAACATTATAAGACCCTTTATCAAAGTATGAAGATCCTATTGGTAATGTTACAGTTGTCATGTATGCTAATAAAATAATTTTAAGCTCATTATCATATCATTTTACAGATCACTTTACAGATAACAGTTATTGTAACACTTACACATATTTCATTTTTTCCTATCCTTTATCTACTTTCTTCATTCAGCAATTTCATGTGGTATACTTCTGCAAAAACATGCAAAAGCTCTGGGGCCGGTGAGATGGTTCAGCAGCATAAGCGCCTGCCTGGCAAGTGCAAGGTCCTGAGTTCAACTCCTGGAACCCACATACAAAAAAAAAAGTCGGTGATACCACTTAGTGGCACGGGCGCCTGCTGGCATGTGAGGTCCTGAGGACGACCCCCAGTACCCCCCCAAAAAATGCAAATCTGTCTTACCTTTTTAATAAAGAAAAATGACTGAATTTAAAAAGTACATTTTTTTAACACATCACTAGCCAGAAGTACATATATCTACATAGTGCTTCAAGGATACACCCAGTTATAAGCTAGAATTTCTCATTTTCTCACAAATAACTTTAATATTGTGGAATCAACAACAACAAAACACTAAATTTGACTTAGTAATGAGCTGTATCACCACAACACTCTGAATATAATGAACTGTTACCTACTATCCTTACTTAAAAATATTTACCATTTTGGCTCATTCCTTTGTGTTTTAATTTCATTTTATTAGTTTGTATTTGCAGTATATAAAGTGTACATTTAACAAGGAAGTAGGTGCATGTACATAACACATTTTGATTCTTTTCTGTTCCCTTTTCCATACCCAACTACCTCTCCCATCCATCTATAAATCTCCTTTCTCCATTTTCATTATTACTAATATTATTTTTAGTTCATATTTATGTATTATAACGCTCCCATTCATTGTGCATATGTGCTACATGTACATGACATATTATAAATTTTTATTTTGCCTTCCCTTCCCCTCTCCCCTTTTCCTCAGTCTCTTAGACCCCTTCATGCTTGCAAAAAATCTTTCTGTTTCCTTCTATCCAACATTTATTTTCTCTTTACTTACACTTTGCCTTACTCAAATGAGAGATATCGTAGGGTCTTTAAGCTTGTGGATATGATTTATTTCACTTACTTTCCAGGCATATCCATTTTCCTACATATGTCTCAAATTTATCCTTCATTTTAGAAGGGTAGTATTCCATTGGGTATAGGTACCACATTGATTGAGGTGAAAAAGGAAACCTACATTATTCAGGGGAAAGTAAAGTAGTACGACTATTAGGTAAATCAGTATAGACATTTCTCAAAGAACTAAAACTAGAAATTCCATTTGAACTAGCTATTTCCCTTCTGGGTATCTTCTCAAAGAGTGAAAGACATCATATTACAATGATACATATAGAGCAACATTTATAGCAGCACAATTCATAATAGCTAAATCCTGGAAGCAGACTCTATGTCCATCAACCAATGAATGGGTAAAGAAAATACCCTTTGGAGACCCCAACTACTATACCTCAAAATGATTATCATTAGGGAAACCTATGCATACAAATTTTTTTGTAATAATTTGGCTTTGAGTTATTAATACCTAAAATTCAATGGCATAAATATGATACAAATACATTTCTTTCATTAGATTTGTCCCCGTATTGAAAAGGCAGATTTATCCCACAAAAATCTTAAGTACCTGGTTTTTTTATATTTATTCCTCATGATTCCTACCTGTGAACTTTGTATCAGTCATCCAAAATGAAAATTGTTCCCTCAGTCTATCATACAACCCAAGTATTGGTTTTCTCTTTCAGAAAATTGGCTCCAGCCAACTGATCAATGTTAATGTTTACTGAGACTTAGTCACCCGGTATGTCGCTTTAAAAGAAGATGAGAAATGGAGAATTAATGAGAAGAAATCTACAAATAAAATGATATTGTTCCAAAAAAACTAGTAATTCTTACACAGTACATCTTTTATTATAAAAATTGAGTATTCCTACACAGTTCAAATAATAGTAGCACATGTTAACTACCAGGAGATTGTAGAGATATGCCAAAAACCTGTAACAGTGGAAATGTACTCATGTTTAGTGCAACATGGTAACCACCAAAATTTTCTGGCTTTTCTGCACTTGGAACATGGTTAGAGTGAAAGTTGATTTTCCTTTTTATTTGACTTTAAAATAACTACAAAATTAAATTTAAATAACCACATGTAAATGGCAGATACCATATTAGATGCTAAATCCAGATTTCTCAGTAAAGGGACACAGATGTGAGTAAATCTTTGCTGAAAAGCTAAAATATCTTCAAACCACTTTAGCTGCAAGAAAGGAAACAATTTTAATCTGAATTGAGATATTTTCCAATCAATAATTTGCCTTACACATTTTTATTTTTCAAAGTGTTTTAATTTTTTAACTAAAAGTGAAATGATCAATGGCTTTATAGAAAATTCTATCAATATAGTTTAGACAAGAGCAAGGGAAATGTTAAAAAAAAGGTTTTTTACATTTTTTGTTTCATTTTGTTTGGGTTTGTTTCTGTTTTTAGGCATAACTTTAACCCAGGTTTTCAGAGAGTAAGAACATGTCTCCAAACACCCTTCCACCTTCTCTGATTTGTAAGATTCTTATATAAATCTGCCGCAGAGGTGACCTGCAAAGCTATAACTTACTGAAATGAGCCCTCAGAGTCTTGCTCAGGATCTGGAGCTCACAGTGAAAGATTATTGATGTTTTCAGCAGAAAAGCTGTCAATTAGATGTACAATTTGCCATAACAGCTCTAGGGTATAACCTGAAGTCTTCTGAGAATTTACAGGATCTCCTTTGCAGCCACAGGGCCATTCACACAGCTCTCCTTTTCCTATAGGAGATCCAGATGTTCAAATTATTTGGAAGTGTGTCACAAACTGCATTATGAATCGGATTCATCTTTGCCTTATAGCATTTTAGGGCTTAAGTCTAAATGCCCATTTTTGGAACGTTTTTTATTTTTACTGACTACGAAATGGTACATATTCAATGGGAATAATTTAGAATGTATGAAAAATATGAAGTAAATCACAGTTCCTTGTAATTCTAACAGTATAGTGATAACGATAGTTGCCATGTTTTTGCTAAGTTTAGGAACCTGCTATTTTCATTGTTTGCTTTTTCTAAAAAAAATCACAAAAAAAGTGTTTTCTTCACTTGTCTCTGCTCCCTCATTTCTCATTCACACTTCCCAATGCACAGCCATCTGGCTCCCTTCCTGCTAATCTACAGTAGCTTTTGTTGCCAGGGTCAACAATGTTATTTTTTCACTAATTTGAATGGACCGTATTCAGTCTTTATCTTACTTGAGTTCTCCACAATAATTCAGAATCTGGCCTTGACACCTCAGGAAGCTGATCAGACCTGCTGAGTCAGACCGCTTCCAAATCACTGCTTAAGCCTTTAACACTAAAACTAGTCAACCTTTTGTGCCAAGGAAGAATTAGGATTCAGCCTATTTTGCTTCGCTTGATAGTTTACCTTGAAAATTCAAAAGAGGGGCAAGGATGTTCGTGTTCGATTCTTGTTAAGAAGCAATCTGTAACATGTTTGCTGCTTAGCATTCTCATGGCAATCATGTTTCCTAGGACATGTGACCCTAAAAGGGACATGGTCAACCACGTGCAATACAGCGATGGACATATAGCTCAGATCTGAATTCTGGAATTTCAGTCCCCCAGATCATCTTCAGGACTGTGAATCAGAGATGTTTAGGAAAGTGATATAGAATTGACACATTTAGGACTTAAAGCTGGAGAAATTGATGCTAATTTTTGTACATGGGAGGGATCTTAATGGAGGTTGAAGCCAACACAAAGGACAGAAAACCAGAAACAACAGAGTAAACAAGAGGCATCTAGCCCTGGAACCTCGCTAGTTCTTAGGCTTTATGTTCTGTGAATGAGGAAAAATTTTCTCATCTTTCTTTCTCTTTTCCTCAAATTCCTGTTGCTGAGGCACAATACCTGACACCTGAACCTTGAAGGAAGACAGGTTTATCTTGGCACACATTTTCAGAGGTCTTAGTCCATTCCTGGTCTGCCAGCACCAAGGTCAACAGAACCTAGCATAGGAAAGCTGCTCACACTGTGGTGGCCAGGAAAGAGAGCGTGAAGAAAGGAGAAAGAGAGGGAGCTACAGCTTTTAAGGTCACCCACAATGAATAGCCTATAACAGGGTCTCACCTCCTAACAGCACACTCAGCTACTGACCTCCATAGTGAACTAACCAATTGATAAGTATATCACTCAATGATCCATATCCAACCACCTCCAAGAGTCCCACCTCTGAACACATGAGGCTTTTGGTAGACATCTCAATCTAAAGCATTCTATGCCTGCTTCTCTTTCTCTCTCTCTCTCTGCTTTTTCCCTCCCCCATCTACCAATAAAGTGACTTTAGCAAAAACATCCTGCCAAACAATTCCTGGATATTTTTCCTAAATACATTGTATGGGCAAACTTCATCTCTCTCCTTTGGCTATAGTGCCTGCATTCCATCTGGAAATTCTAAGCCATGTTCACCACGATCATGAGGATGTATTCATTTTAGATTTCTCTCTTCCCTGCCTTTCATTCCATTTTCTAAAAACTGGTCCATCATTTGAAGCTCTGTAGCTACTGCAATCTGCTCAATCTGGCCAACATTGGAGTCATGAAGAAGACTCATTAATTCATAAATGGATTAATCACACTCAAGACTTTCTGATTCCAGGCCAGTGAGATGGCTCAGTGGCATAAGTGCCTGCCTGGCAAGTGTGAGGTCCTGAGTTCGACCCCCGGTACACACACAAACACACACAAAAAAAGACTTTCTGATTCCTATGTTTAGAATGGAGCCAAATAATTTGTATTTTTAAGGAATAAAATAGTTTTGATGCTTTTGACTTGGTTAGTGTAGTTTAGAAGCCACTGTTATAGAAAATTATTCTTCATAATTCTCCTTTAAAAATCCCTGAATTTTTGATAGCCTTTTATTTCTGCCTCTTTATAATGACCCTTAAGAGATTTTAAATTGATAGCTATTTTTCATTTTACTCACTACTATATATGGACAGGTAATTATTGTTGTGTTTCTCTCTGACTCACCCTATCTTTTCTGAATTTTACTTGCAAATTATATTACACAAGTAGATAAACAGAGCAAAATTCTATTATAGGCACACTTTAAAGCATCTTAAATTTTATTTTAACTGCTGCATAATGTTTCATGTTTTATAGTAATGCCATAAGTTAATCATGATCTTTTCAGTTAATATTTGACTGATTATATTTCTCATAATTATAAGCATTTGATAAAGATACTGTACACTTTGGCAAACATATGAAATTATTTTAAAGGATGAATTACAAAGAAAGAAATGACTTATCAAGTGGTTTTAGCATTTTAAGCAATGCTGTATTTTGTAATATGTTTGCAAACATTATACCAATTTATATTTCTAACATTATTTCCATAAATATCTCTAAATAATAGGTAGAATAGATAGAATATTTAGGATGTAAATTATAATTATGGTCCTATATTTAACTGTCTGGTTGCTGTTATTTGCTTCCTCACTACAGTTTGTAAACTAGTTGTCTTTTTCTTTGTTATCTAAATTTTTGTGGGTAATAAACACACAATTTTTTCCTACTTTATTTTAGAAGCACTATTTCTTTTTCTTGTTATTAAAACATTTTTCAGCCTTAATGTTTGTGTGTGTGTGTGTGTGTGTGTGTGTGTGTGTGTGTATGTGCAAGTGTTTATGTATAACAGATAGATGATTGATTTGGGTGATAATTATTTCCTATTGCTCAAATTTAAAATTCTCATGTGGAGAGACCTCCATATGAACAATATTCCATGCATCCTGTCAGCTTCCTTGCTTCCTCCTTGTTAGGCAAGTGGCAACATTTTAGCCAAGCAACCAATTTACAAGAAGTAACTGAGCAGAATGTAGATTCCTTTCTAGATTTCCTTTTCTGGAATCTGAAAAATCTACCTAAATAAAAATATATCCTGAATTGATCTTTTGGCCATTAGAAAAAATTAAAGGCAAACTTTGCTACAACCAATGGTTTTCTATCTTTTCTTGACAAGGAAATTCTTTTTAATTCAGTGTTGTATATTTGTAGTCACAATTTTGCCTTAATCGTAAATGAAATTTTTCACTAAGGAAGGAATTTCCTTGATACACATCCCTCACTTTTTCTGTTTTCATGTAATCTGACCCTCCAAATCCCAATAATTTTAGTGACCCAATTAAAATATTTATATTATTTCTTATATAATTATTGCATTTTGGAAAGTAATTGTATAAAGTACATGTATATTTCTGTACAAAATGTTATATTTATACTTACAAAATGATTTCATCAAGCAATATAAAAATAAATTAGTTGCTGGTCATGGTGACATATGCCTGTAATCCCAGGACTCGGAGGATGAGACAGGAGGATCATCCTGAGTTTGAGCACATCCAGGACTATTCAACCAAGTTCAAGGCCAGACTGACCCATATAGCAAAACCCTGTCTTAAAATAAAAAGGAGCCATTAAGGAATTTTCAAATGTGTACAGAGAATTTGATCAATAGTGTCCAATTCTTTTTCTACTACAATTGCTAAGATTTGAAAATGATTTTGGAAGTAGTGATGTAGGATTATTTATTATGGATCCTTAAATTATATTTTTCTAATAAGCTGAAGTGATTGTAAGATTTGTCAACTATTTGATTAAAATTTGATTATATTTCTAACATCTCATGATACAAATATTACATTGTACAGATATAGGAAAAAAGAACATAATATTTTTAAAACCAAAGGGATAATTACTTAATAAGAAAACAAATTGATAACAGCCCATTGTGATTTTCTATAGGTCTAGAATCACAAATCTTTGCAACCTTAAGCTGATATTTTCTTTCCACGATTTATTAAGGGTCATTCTGTAACAGAAGACAAAGTTAAAAACTTAATTTTATTTTAGCTGTCATATATATACATACATATAATTTAGTAAAGTGAGAAGACTTAGAGACAGATCAATAAATATGACTGAATGTGATGTCATCTTATCACATTAGGGTTTGATATGTTTATTAATATTGATACTATGTGAATATTAACAATGAGCAAAAAATTATACGTATTTTCTATATAATTTTTGAAACCAGGAACATTAAGATCAATTTGTCTCAAGGCAGGAACATTAAGATCAAGTAATCTTTGCAGAACTTCTGACAATCTGATACTGTTTAAATATCCATATGTATGTATGTTTATATATTTGGATATATGTACTGTATCTATATAGATACACACACATGAATATATATGTATATATGCATAACTATATATATACTGGGAGATCCTAAGAATATCCGGCAAGTGTAAATTGAATTTGCTACTAATGTGATGATGTTAATTAACTAAAAAGGAGTGTAAATGAACATCAACTTATTTTAAGCAGAAAATCACATTAGATTAAAAGACACTAGAGATAGATACAAAAAGACACATGGGTGATTATGAAGAGTCATTCTGAAGAAATAAAGAAGGATGATTCCTTCCTAGATAAATGTGCCAAAACACAAATGCTATAAAATAAAAAAAAAATTAACTAACCTCAGGAGAATATAAATTTCCAAAGACAAACTTTTAATTTAAAAAGAGATTTCTTTTTATTCATGATTCTCCACTTGCTTATATCTTGATTCTTGTTCATGTAAGAAAACATTACCAAGCAGCTGTTCTTTAATCTGAAGTTCATGGCTCTAGGGTTCAATATATTCACTGTAAGATGCAACTATTAGACACACTTGTACCTGTGGAAGCTAGGAAATTTCAGCCAAACTTGCCCAGTTTATATGTGAAAAAGCCAGCATTTATGTAATCCATAATATATCAGAGTGTGTTTTATAGCTAATACATAAGAGCAACCTATTTAAAAGAGCTTTATCTCTGGAATGATGTTTTAAAGAACATTTTCTCTGCATTTTTTGTAAAATCAAAGTAAATTTTCTGCAAGAATAACATGTATAAAATTTTAAAGTGCTCAATAGTTCTCAATAGACGTTTCTAAAAATAAATGTTGTAGCTTGAATAATTAGGTTTTTAAATCTTGGGAGACTAATATGGACAATTTATTGCAAATGATAGATTTTCTTAAAATCAGAATTTATTCCTATTACCAAGGGTCTTAAATCTATTTTTCCTGCTCTAATAAAATACATGAGACTGGAATATTTATTTAAAAAAAACCTCAGAAATTTCTGTTCTCATTGTTCTGAAGCTAGGAGGTTTTAGGCCAAGGGTGTGTCTAGACAGGGGTTGTTCTCTCTGTTTTAAAATGTTTCCTTGTTGTGTCCTTCATGGGTGTACCAGGAAGTGTTTTACTAGAGAAAGAGATATAACACAAGATATACAAATGTATGACAAATTACAAGATCAGCTTGTGATGGTCAGCCACAGAGTCAGATATGGAAGCGTGCAGAGGGTGTCTGCACACTGGACTGAAGGTTTCAGTCCAAGGTCTGGTGTTCACTGCAGCATTCTGTGCAAGTCTGTATCAGAGGCCGATGGGTCTGTAACAGAAGGCTGAAGAATCTGCACTGGAAGACTGAAGGATCCCAGGCAGAAGCCAAAAAGTCTGCACTAGAAGCCAGAAGATGATGTCTAAGCTGAAGGCAAAGACTGGAGCCCCTCCAATGAACAGAAGCTGATACTTCCTTCCTCATTTATCCTTTATACCCTCCAGGCTAGGAGCTGCCCTAGGGTGGGTCCTCTACACTGTAGGGTGTAGAATTGCTGAACCATTTACTTAAGCTTCAAAACTTCTCAAGTTGACACAATCAACCAACAATTACAATGGGGGAGATGTACTGTGTTCTCACAAGGAATAAGTGATAGGACAAAGAAAATGGGCAATCTTCTCTATCAAGTCCTTTTATAAAGCTACCTAGTCTTATTAGAGAAGAGTTTTCATGCCTCAATCACCTACAAAAGACTTCACTCATAATACCTTTTCACTGGTGGCTAAATTCACCATGAATTTTGGAGGGGAATCCATAATTCAAACCACAGTATTCCGCCTCTGCCCTCTCCTGAAATTCATGTCCCACTCACTTATAAAACACATTCATTTCAACCCAATAGCCCCAAGTCTTAAATGTTTCACCTTATACTTAAGTCCAAAGTGTCTCCTAAATATTGTATAAATGGTATATAGGGGAGACTCAAGGCTTAGTTCATCAGGCGGCAAATTCCCCTCCAGCTGTGAGCCTGTAAAATAAAAGAGTTTGTGTGCTTCCAGGGCAGTGGCGGGGCAGGCATAGGATAGCCATTCCAGTTCCAAAAGGAAGAAACTGGCAACAACAAAGGAGTAACCAGTCCTGAGTTAAGTCTCAAACATCCAAAAGAAAACTACATTAAATGTGTATTAATTTTATCATTGAATTATTATTTTGTAAGAGAAATGTGATGTGAAAATAGATACTTCTGTGTTCTTCAGTGGTTTTTGTACTGATGGGAAAAGTAGTGCCACTCTTCCCTAACCCCCTGATGTGATGTGCTCTAAACCCCACTTCCCTTTCCGAGTCCTGCCATGCCGAATTCAGCTGGTCTTAGTACTTGGTAGGGTCCTGTGTAAGGTGGGTTATGTTTGTCACATGACCACTACAGAATGGATCAAGTTATGACAGCTATCTTTGTAGAATGACAGAGTCACTCAAATCCTTAAGACTGCATGTTGACAGCAAGCATCATGCCCACCAAACATACAGGTATGTGTCCTGGCATGGATATTGCAAACTTCTGGGAGTTATTCTGATTAGAGGAATAGAATCTCAGGAAGAAAATAAGCCTATGAGTAAGGAATTAAACATTAATTAGTAAATAAAAATCACCTTGATATGTTGAGAGAAAGGTGGCTAGGAAGAAATAAAATCCTTGATATATTAGCATATTCAGTGGAGGCTGAACCCCTCATACTTGATTATTCATAATATTGGTTGGTGGAAAGGAGTTTTGCGAGGCATTAAAGTATATTCCATTTGCTTTTACTTAAGTCAAGAGTCCTAGGAAATGCTATATGTACCTTTTGTTACACATAATTGTCTTATTACGAGAGACTCTTTCCCTTTTTATTATACTGGTAGTATTGTATTTCCCTAAAGACCATACAGATTTATCCTTTCTATATTTGATATTGTACCTCTGTCTTTTCTTTAATATTTCATGCAGAATTATCCACATAACTGTCTACAAATGCCAAATTCTCCTTGCACTTATCAGTTTTCCAGATTTTATTCTTTGCAACTGCTTTTTATCCTTGAATTACTTTATGGTAGGATAATCTCAACTTAGTAAACTGGTTAATTTCAAAGAATGAACTAAATGGAGAAGACACAGGTATCTATGTATATATGTGTGTGTTTACAAATAAGAGACATAAACACACACAAATAACTACATTTAAAATTAACATACAGGGTGTATTGTTTAATAACATTTTTCACAAGAAGTATAATGATTTCATAAATCTTTGAAGACAAAGAAAATGTAACTAGAATTGTGAAAATGGTTTAGGGTTTAAAAGGCAAAATTACAATCAAATTTATAATTAACATATTTATGTGATGCTTAGTAAAGCATATGATTTGTAGAAAAAAACCTTACTTGCAATTTGCATGTAAACAAAATATAAAAATTAATGTAATTATTTGATCATTTATGGAATCTCAATTTAGAGTTCGATATGGTAAATACAAAGTAAAAGCTGAGAAAATGATATGTGCATTCTAGCATGTTTATTTGACATAAGAAATGCTGTTTAACTTAATAAACACTATAAACTATATTAAAACATTATGTTTATAATTTAAAAATGGAAATTATAATAATTCATCCTATAGATGAGCTTTATTCTGAAAAAAGCAACAATAGAATAGTCAAAACACTTAAAGTATATTGCAACATTTTGCTTAATTGATTTTCCATTAATTGATATACTGGGAAAAAGCAAAAACTAAAAAACATTTTGCAAAAATATGACTTTTATTGTTATATTACCATGAAAAAACATATCTACACACACACACACACACACACACACACACACACACACACATATATTTTTAGTGTTTTTTGAAATCAAACCCAGAACTTTAGCAATGCTAGCTAAGCAATCTACCATTGAACTACAAACTCAGACTCCAGAAATATTCTTTGTACATTAATGTGTAAGAAAAGAGCAACAGATAAAATCACGATGGTGGTATATGCTGATATTCACTTTGGATATTTTTCCTATCAGTGTTATGCAGATTGAAATAATCTTTTCTTTAAAAAAAACTCTTGTGTGCTGTGCACTCTGAGTGGATATGGACTGATGCTCACTTACTCATGTTAATTATATAAGTTTCTAGAATAGTTCTAGAATAGTTTCTTTCTCTTATATTTATCATACTTACCATTTTTAATAATGCAGAACCTACAGGATCACTGAAATGATAGTAAGTAGTAATACACTAAAACATTGTAGAGTGCTATATTAGAGAGCTGTGTGTTATTTCTGTTTAGTATACTAAAATACTTTCAATAAGATTTGACAATGCAGAATAGTTAAGCATTAATTTTCCTAGTATATTTTGTATTAATAACAATGATGCTACAGTCAAATGTGTACAATATTTTAAAGGATAGATACATAAGGTAATGGAAAGTAGAAAATAATTGCTCAAGATGAAGATTATTTCAATAATATAAATATTGAAAATATTTGTGAGTATAATTATTAACATAGTTTAATTATATTTAATATAACATACTATTCCAGTGGGGTTATATTATTTTAAATTAGGAAAAATTAAACAAAATCTTTATGGGATATTATTTTCTAGATTGAATTTTGACACTGAATATTCAAATCACTGTCTCCTTTGGCAGTCCTTTTGAAAGGACTGTTCATTGTCATTTCATATTCATGAAGCAATCCAATTTATTATAGAAAAGTGAAACTTAAGTTCTCAAAGGAACAAGAAACCAGATTGTTGACATTATTTGTATATTAAACATGAAACATTTTTCTACTAAACGGAGCAATTCTCCTTGTCTTTCAACAATTAATTAAAGTGAGATTTATACTTTATGTTAGTTGTACTACATACACATATGCTCAAATTAACAAAAACCATTAATACCTATTAAATTATGAGATTTTCTTATATTTTTAAAATACAATCTGAAGAACCCATCAATTTTCAGTCTCCCTGGATATCAATGCTTCACTGAGAACATGAACACTTTAAGATATTTATATAAATGTAATTTCTGAAAACATCCACATGAATTCCTAGATCAATCTATTCATTCTTAGTTGATGTAATGAAGGTTTTATATTTTCCGAGTTCTGTAATTTCTTAAATAGATATGCTTAGGGAAAAGATAATTAATTAGACAAAACCTTTGTATACTTGGAGTTTAGTAATAAGTTCTTGTCAAATGCTTCACAATGTTTAAAGAAATTATTAGACAAAAATAAACATTGACAGAACAATTCATAATAGCTAGATCCTGGAAGTGGCCTCAATGTTCATCAACACAAGAATGGATAAAGAAAATGTGGTATTTACACACTATGGAGTACTACTCTGGTATACAGAAAGATACATGAGTAATTTTAAATAAAAGGATGGACCTTGAGACCAAAATGTTAAGTGAAATAGATCTGATACACAGCTTAAATGATGTGGGTTTTTCTTACATGAGAAACCCAAAATCTAAATAAGGAGCAAAATAAAGGAGATAGTAGGATGTAAAAATATATATCTTTCTATAAAGGAAAGAGGATCAAGAGATAGAAGGAGGAGAGAGGGAAAGGAAGGAAAGGGGATAAAGAAAGGTATTAAGATGTGTGATGTGCATGCATAACCTCCACACAGGACTGTAATATTGCTGTACTACCAACATGCTCTAAAAAAGAAAATGACCTGAAAAGAAGTTGTGGAAATATTTTTAGGAGAAATCAATGGAAGTATCTTCCATTTGAGTAGATTTCATATGTAATGAAAAAGTTCAATATGAATGAAAGCATACAAATAAAAAAGGGAAGGAGAAATACAATGACAAAATATCACCCCACATCTGAATCAAAGGTTTATGCTTTTTTTTCTAATTATCAATTTTACTGTATTGCTTTCATTGGTCTTCCACAATATATGTCAAATTTCTATGATTTCCCATGGGTAGTTGCAAGGAAAGAATATATTCTGTTACATGTATAAAAATATTCAATATATATTTAAAACATCTAAATTTAATAGTCATAGATTAAGTATGACTACCATTTTTAACTACCTAATTTACTTAGCATTTAGGGATATTTAAAATCCTTTTATATGTGTAGGAATAAATTTATAGTTTTATATATATATGTCTGTGTACATTATTTTTTTAAAATGCTATGCATTATGTTTTTGCAGAAATATCTGTCACTCTTAAATGTCTTTGTGCATTGCATTCATTGGGCATTTTTTTTTCTGTCATAAACTCCAGTAAATTTTTATCAGCATAAAGCTTTTGAAATTCGGATTAAATAAAATATATATGGAAATAACAGGAAAAACAAACATATCAGACATTTGAATAGATTTGTGAAACAATATTCTAGCAAATCTTATCAAAATAGTGTTGATAACTGGAAAAAATATCAAGCTTATAATTTATCTTCAGTGTATAGTAAGAGGCTTTATAATTCAAACAAGTTATTCCTACTGATACTCAGAATTTTTAATTGAAAAACAATTACAATCATGGCAACAATTTCTTGGAACTTTTGTAATAACTGAGTTAATATATGGAGGTGATTAAATAGATTGGCATATTTTAAGAGGTACATTCATATGTGGTAGTGTTGGCATCATTGTATTTGTTATTATTATATTGTTAACAAACAAAAGATACCTTAACTTATTTGAAGTTTCAAATGTTTTATTTCTATGTACTTTTGTATTATTTATCTCTGAACTTACAAATCTAAAAAATAACATTTGATCTTTTCATTTTTTGGAGACCATCAAAGGATCCTTTGATTGAATATCACTAGAAAAGTGTGGGTAGAAGAAATGTACATCACTTTCAGAGCTTACAAACAGTTTTATATGACACTATTTCCCTATTTTGCAGTGATTACATGGCTGTGTATCACAAGATAAGTGAGACCCACATGTCATTACTCTTGATACTCTAACTTGAAAGGGGCCACAATAGATATTGTTCTAAGTTACCATTACAGGACTATGGAAGAGAAAAATATTTTGTTCTGATGTATTACTAATATTTTAGGATATTTACTAGAAAAAGTGACTGACAATTATGCTGAACAAGACAGAGACATATTAACCAATACGATGGAGACCAATATTGATTAGTACTCACAAATAATTTTAAAGATCCAATTCATACATGATCCTCAGCAGAACATAAATTCATCTATACTGGAAGATTTAAATGCAAATTGTTTTCTTGGAAAAGAAATCTAATTAAAATTTCTCCTTTTTTGCATAAATTACATCCACAGAACAAAATAGGACCTTAAAATTTGATATCTTTAAAGTGAAACAAGAAATCAAGGATACATACAAAATAATTAGAGTAAATAGGCATATTTAAATGAGTTGATTTCTTTTATTTTCATATTGTCTTAGCCTTACCTAAATAAATGATATATATTAGCATCTTGTTTTCATAGAAACTATCTATAAAAACAACTGTTATTTTCACACACATTTCGTTAGGTTACATAATGTGTATGAATGAAGGATTTTGTAAAATAGTATGATTATTTTTCAACAGATGGTGTTACCCTCATATGGGGGAATCTAGAGGATGTCTAATTAAAAACAGAAAGCCCACTACACAGCCAGTGCTTAGAGAAGAAATTGAAAACGTGTGTGCAGCAATCTTAATGACCAATGTTACCCAGACAGCAGTTCGCTGTACTAATAACTGTCTGGAAGCCAAGGACCACCACTTCTAGCACCTCTTATAATTGTAGAGGCCAATGGTGTTGTCAGAGTTTACAAGGGAAATGATTTAATACAGGACATGTAATTTATATAATTATTTTGTAATATTCACCCAAAGAGTGAAATGCAAAAGAGTGCAGGAGATCTATTCATACAATAGAGACCCAAAGAATCCAGCTGAGGGCCTGGATCCCACAGCAGTGTCCTGCATGAGTCCAGCTGAAGACCCAGAGCCCATGGCAATGTTCTCCATGAATCCAACTGGGGGTCTAGGGCCCATGATAATGTCTCCTGCAAGTCTGTATCAAGGATCTGCACTGGGAAGGCCCAAACATCAGTGGTGGAAACTAGAAAGTCTGCGCCACTGGGGTGAAGGATCTGTGCCAGCAGGCTGAAGGATGTGCACTGGAGCCAGGAAGCAATGCTCAAGCTAAGAATCAGAGCTCCCCCGAAAAGAACCACAGCCACCTTCAGTGACAGTGAGGGCTGGAGCTCCTCCAAAGATGAGAACAGCTGATTTCGTATCAGGAAAACCAGCACAAAAAGCTTCCCCAGGAGAATCAAAAGCACACCATCTTCCCCTCCAGTTCTCCTTTTATGCTGTTGGCAACAATCCTCATGTAGGCCTTCCACACCCAGCACCACACTGACTCAGTTCAGCTGGGTGTTACAAGTTCAACATTAATTAATCCACCACAAAAGGTAACTTGTATTATTATCTCATCATATCTCAGTAAATTCTATAAGTTTTTCTTTTCCTGAAGTGTGTATACTCTTTCTTTCTTTTTTTTTTTTTTTTTTTTTGGTACCTGGAATCGAACTCAGGGTCTCGTGCTTGCCAGGCAGTGGCTGAGCCACTGAGTTACATCCCCAGCCCATGTATACTCTTTTGGCAAACTCTGTATGTATAATTCTTCTATAATACTAATTTTTGAACAAAGGAATTTGCTCTGACATGATGGATGTATTAGGGAACATTTTGTGTACAGGGCCCATTTCCCTTTTGGATGTATGTGATTTCAGCTCCCAATACCACTATGTGAACTAAAAAAATTGGACCTAGTAGAATCAAGTCTTCTAGGAATATACAAATGCAGAGACACAGAGGCACACACACCACACAACACACACACACACACAATCATTTTATACTCATATTATGACTTTCCTTTGTTTGTTTGTTTTTTGAGACAAGGTCTCACTTTATAGTTCCACCTGGTCTTGAATACACTTTGTAGCACAGGTTGGCCTTAAACTCACTGTGATCCTCCTGTCTCAGCCTCTCAAGTGCTGGGATTACAGGAGTGCACCAATCCACCTGGCTTGACTTTCCTTTTTAAATTTAAATATCTCTTCCTTCATATCTTCATGCTAATAAGCTACAACCTTTCTGACAAGATTGAACAGACTTCATATTCTTTGTAAAATGAAGTGATATATTTACTGTCATGTTTATGCATTTTTTTGCCATTGAACATATACATCTCAGCTTATATTTTGCTGCCATAATCAAATCTCTGTCACTGTACAATTTATAATGAGTAGAAAGATATTGGCTCATAGTCGTGCAAGGTGTGTTCAAAATCAAGGTGCCAGCATCTGTTGATGGCTTGCTTTTCTAGTCTGAATGATAAGAAACTCACAAAACTCACTTTTGTGACTCTTTTATATGCTGATTTAATCTACTCATAAGGTGAAGCAAACACTTAACATTATGACCTAGCTCCAAATATTGTACCTTAATTTTGGATGACACATTTAAAGCATAGCATTTTATCTCCAGCCTCCAAAACTCATGTTCTCACATAAAAAATGCATTCATGACACCACAACAAAACCAAGTCTCAACTCATTCCATCAACTTTAAAATTAAATCCATCTCATCATCAACTAAGTGAAATTTAAGTTATGTTTTGTCCTGATGTAAGTCATGCTCTTGCTGTGAGCCCATCAAATCAAAACAAATTACTACTTATGCATCCAATAAAAAGTGGTTGAACTGCCATAGAGTAGACAGTTCTATTTCCAAAGGGAGAAGTAAGCAAAGAAAAAAGGGTAACAAGTTGCCAGCAACCCCACAACCCAACAGAAAAAGTAATACATAAACCTAGGGTTGGAAACTAAACTACCTTGAATCCATGTCCCATGTTTTAGGACATGGAGAAGGACATCAGTTTTGGAGTCCAAGGGTAGAATGCTGTGATATAAATAAGTCATCCAGAATTCAAATGATGGGGTTGGCCACCCAAGGTCACATCAGCCCTGCCCCTCTTGGTTTTGAGACTCAACCTGCTTGACAGTATCATAGGTTGCAGTCTCAAGCCTGCAGATTCTCCAATCTGGTGTTGCATAGTAATTACTACAATTCTGGGAACTCTGGAGTGACCACATCTGGGCAGTTCCACAAAGCATTGCCCTAGTGGAGACTCCGTAGTGTTTCTCCCATGCTTCCATAATCTTCTTTCCTACCCACCTGCAGAACTAACACCATATGGATGTTGCCAGGACTTAATTTTTGGAATTGTTTAGGTAGCAGCTAGATATGTATCAGGAGTTGATTAAAATATGGCTGTGATGGCTGAGGAATGTAGCATCAGACTGCAAGAGCAAAGGCCAGAGGGAACCCTAGACCATGAAGTTGGAGGTGTCATGTGCACCATGGGTGTCTTCCTAAAAAAGCTTTCTGCTCTCAGACCCTAGTGTCTGGTCCTGTGTTAGGATTGGCACCTAATAAGATCTCTAAATATCTTCATGCTCATTCTCCCATTTTCTTGAGGAATAGCTCCTAGTTCCCTTTTAGCCATACTAATCTCAGCAGATGGTCACTTGGCTGTGCCCTTAATGTGTTCTGCAAATCAGGTATTTTCATTGTCTCCATGGGTAAAGTGGACATTATAAAAATATCTGCATTCTGTTTCTTCTTTGATTATCAATTATATCTGTAATCATCATTCTCATCTCATATCTTACTATATGTACTTAAGAAAACCTATACACCTTTCCAATGTATTGCAGCATAGAGATCTCCTCTGCCTGAAGTTTGTCACTCACTGAAAGTGACAAATTAAAATGATAAACTAGAGAGCAACAGTACTGTCAATTTTTCAAATTTTTCTGTAGAGGTCTAGGGGTGTAATTCATTTGGTAGAGATTTACCAATCATGTGCGATGCTTAGGTTTGATCCCCAGTACCACAATGAATGGATGAATGAACAAATAAATAATAATCACTGCACAAAATCATGCTCATGCTTATCCATAATGTAAAATATTCAGTGAATATGAAATGCAGGGAAAGGCGTAAAGAAACATGTAATAGGGGATGCATTTTGCCTTTTTTACAGAGCAATAATTGATTTAGGCTCACTTGGAAGTCTTGTCTATAATTCTTATAAAATAATATTTTATATTGCAACATTCTTCATTCTTCTCTGCTTAAAAGCATGTATTGCAGGGGATATAGCTCAGCAGCACAGCATCTGCCCGGCAGTCACAAGGTCCTGAGTTTGATCCCCAGTACAAAAAAAATAAAAATCATGTATTATACTTACTTAAATAATGAAATATAATTGAGTTGTCTCTTCACTCTGCTGGTTGTTTCTTTTGCTGTGCATAAGGTGTATAATTTGATATGATTCCATTTTTGCATTCTTTGAAATATGTCTTGTGTCTTTGAGGTTCTGTTCAGAAAGTCCTTGCCTACACCTAGGTCTTCAGTGTTTCACCTATTTTACCCTCTAGGAGATTAAGTGTTTCTATTTTAAAAATGTGATGTACAGAAAAGGAAAAAAAATTGCCAACTTTTTCTCTAACAGGGCTAATTTGTAGAATACATACAGAACTCAAAAACTTAGACCTCCAAATAAAAGACCCAATCAAAAAATGGACAAGTGAAATGAGCAGACACTTTTCAGAGGAAGTACAAGTGACCAATAAAGAAAATTTTCAATGGCACTGACCATTGCAGAAACGAAAATTAAAACAAAACTGACATTCCATATTACTCAAGAAAGAATGGCTGTCATCAAGAAATCAAGTAATAATACATGCTGGCCAGGCTGCTGGGGAGAAAGGAACCCTTCTGCATTGGGAATGTAAATTAGTACAACCCATATGGAAATCAGTATGGAGATTCCCCAAAAATTTAAAATAAAAATTTATCCAGCTATTCTCCTTCTAGGTATCCTCCTATATGATTTAAGATCATATTATGTTGATACATGCATGCATCTCCATGTTTTTAGTAACACAATTCATAATAGCTTAATCTTGGAAGTGGCCTATGTGTCTATTACCAGGTGAATGGAAAATAAAAATTTAGCATTTCTACAGAACAGAGTACTACTTTGCCTTAAAAGAAGGATAAACTTGAATTATTTGTAAGAAAATGGATGAACCTTGAAGCCACAATATTAAGTGGAATAAATCAGATACAGAAGCTTAAATATCACATGGTTTGTTTTACATGAGAAACCCAAAATATAAATAAAGAGAAAAATAAAAGGTAATAGGAAATGGATAGATCCTTTTCAAATATGAAGGGAATCAAGAGATGTGGGGTAAGGGAAGGAAAGGGATTGAAAAATAATTTAGATGTTATGCACATTCAGCAACTCCACATAAAAATATAGTCATTATACACTAAAAACAAGTACTAATAAAAAATTAAAACTGCAAAAGGAAACTGAATTTTTCTTCTAGGTCTGAATGAAGATATAAAAAGCCATGTAATTAAGGTATATTCAAATATGATTTTTACTGGTTTATATTAATGAATATTCCAATCATGAGTTTTAGATATCCAAAATATTAAAAATCAAGATATTTGCTATGTCATTTGGAATGCTTTTATGTACAAACTGAAAAACTCTGTGATTCATGGTCATAGTTTTCATGCTGGCTGCTACCTGGTCATATAATGCTTGCATATGCCTATCACCTCATCTCGTTAGCCAACTCTGGGAAGTATCCTTAGTGCTCAGACTCCCCCTATACCTCTGCCCTCATCCTAAAGGAAAGTATTTTCCAAAAATCCATGCCATTTGTCCCAATTTATCTTTGAAAAGTATTGGCCAAACAAAGCTGAATATGACTATCTAGTATTTCAGACTTTACAATAAGAGACTACAATTTGTTTATAAGAATAAAAGAGTTGAAGCAAAGCTGTCTCTTTGGCAACAAACATTGCATTTTCCCATCGTTATTTATTTTTGAGCAAGTAAACAAGAATTAATAATCAGGTTGTGATTTTACTTAATAATTACCAATAATGTAAGACTGTTTAATGTGTTATTAAATCTTAATATGTGAAATCATTTTATAGTGATTATTTTATCACTTCCATGTTTATGTTTCAGTAATTCATTATGACTGGGATTCACTAGATTTTGTCATTAAAATCAGCATTGGTCCAAGATAAAGTATAGAAAAATTTCCCTTGGTTCATTGTCTGTACATTTATATCTTATGCCTGAGCTACAAGACACAATGTATTTAAAATAATAATTAATTGCTAATGGATTTTTTCTAAAGTCTAAATCTTCACAAAACATGTTTTTAAATTGTACCTAAGGATGTGAAAATTCTAAACTTTATTTGATTATTACACAATTCTTGTTCATAACAATTTGTCAAGTACCATGTTTTGGTAAAGAAAAATTTTCCTTTTGAACAATGACCTAAAATTGAAACTCTTGATCAAAATTTGCATGTGTCATTTGTAGTGTGTCATGTGTCAACAATAATAAACTGAAGTAACCTTTTGCTTATGAAGTGTCTCTATATATTTGTAGCTTTCTGCAGAAGTCAAAATAATTTCACTGAGACTTTTGATACTTCCAGGCATGATGCCACATGCCTGTAATCCCAGCATTCAGGAGGCTGAGTCAGGAGGAGCACTGTGAGATCGAGGTCACCCTGTGCTGTGTAGTGAGTTCAAGACCAGCCTGAACTACATACTGAGATCCTGTATCACAAAAAAAAAAAAAACTTTTGATACTGTTACCTAGTTAATCCTTATGCAACCCAATTATCTACTGAAATATAAATCATTTGGATAAAAAGTTCATGAAATGAATAACTATTAGTTTCTATACTGAGATCTATGGAGAAAACAAACACATGTATGAAAACTTACTATCCTACCATGTTTTAATGAATGTTAGCATTATCTACTGTATAAAAATACAAAAATGATTATATGATAAGATGGAATGAGCTATTATAACTATATTTGTTAGATTTTTCAAATGATTCCCATGCTCATTTGTAATCTGCTTTCTCTGCCCACGCTTGTACTTTATTAATTTTTTTTTTTTTGCACTTTTTGTCCTCTGGTAAATAATATTACTTAAGTCTCAGAGTGTAGCTCAGTGGTCAAGTGTGTATCTAACATTCACCAGGCCTGTATTTGACCCCCCACATCACACACACACACACACACACACACACACACACACACACATCATGTATTCCTATTCTAGACAGTTTATTGTTTTTCTTTTTTGTTTAATTCTAAGTTGCAAAAGAAAGTAATATCTGCCTCTAATTGCAACATATTCCAACTACTAATGGATGTGTGAGACATACATGCTGAATGAATGAATTGTGTACAGAAAATGGCAGCTGTGACATAGCTAAAGCTAGTACCAAATACCCCATAAAAAATCAAACAAAACGAGAACTAGAACAAGAACTAGAGCAACAGTAAAATAGACATGTACTATCTACAGTCTCCTGTACTTAGAGGTACTTAAGAATCTCAACCATGAATGGATGGAAATGAACAATGGCACCCTTAAGAATGTGTGTCAGATAATACACAGGAGCAGTGGTTAGATCTCAGCTAAATGAACTTTGAGAATCAATGAGCAAAACTCTTTCAGATTAAGAAAAATGCTGCAAACAGAATAAAACTAAGCAGGAAAGATCAATACAGACAAAAGAACAATAAAATCTAAATAGTTTGATGTAGAAAATGTTTGAGAAACTTCTCAAATTGAGATCATCTTGTTGAGTGAGTGTCTGTGAAAACTGAATAACTGAGAATAAAAGCTATCAACTTCAAAATCTATCCTCATGTATACCTCCTTTGAGAACTGGAGCATAATTATCATAAAACTGACAAAGGGATGACCTTTATAAACAAGTATTTGAATTGTAGACACAATCGAGAGTTGTTACTATCTTTAGAGACTATGAAAGGGACCCCCAAAATCTTTGTTTAACAAACAAATACAAATTTCCCTTTAGATTTTCAAAATGTACTGAAAGGATTAGGAAAATTCATGATATATGTAAGGAATGTAAATCAGAATTACTAGCACTTAAAAATTAAGTGACTGAACTCATGAAATAATTAGAAATAAAAACATAACCATTCTCAGGTTAGAAAATGAGATGAAATCAGAAGGAAAACAAGACTGACTAATACCATAGAAATGTCTTAAGAAAAACTGAAAGCAAAAGGTGAAAACTATATTACTAACAAGGAAATACAGAGTGACTCAATATTTTTACCAATAAAAGGTATATGTAGCATATTATCAAGGATGCAAATATTTAATGTGGGTCTCTGAAGAAGAAAATGAAGCAAATACTGAAATGTTATACTAACATTATATTAAAAACAAATATTGAATGTAGATATTCACTAGAAAACAATTTTTAATAAATGAAGCTAGATGTTGATAGGGCACACCAAGCATACTGTGAAGGCAGACAAAAAGATCAAATCAGGGCCGGTGAGATGGCTCAGTGGCGTAAGCGCCTGCCTTGCAAGCGCGAGGGCCCGAGTTCGACTCCCGGATCCCACATACGAAAAAGGGGCCGGTGATATCGCTCAGTGGCCCGGGTGCCTGTTGGCGCGCGAGGTCCTGAGGTCGACCCCCCAGTACCCACAGAAAAAAAAGATAAAATCAATTATAAAATAAAAATGAGACAAACAAAACCTACCATGGGTCATCCTACTTTTCAACATTTGCCCTTCATAGCAGAAGATAATAAAGTAAATTATTTATGATATTCAAGAAAATAAATTGTAAACCAAAGATAAAACTGAAAATACCGATGTTCAGATTTAAAGGCCACAACTATCAAAGGCATGTGGTATATTTTATTTCTGAATCTTCCTAAGAATAAATTGTTGAAATATATTCAATAATTAAGATAACTGGAAGAAGATTAGCATAAGATTTTTGGTGATATATACATATATATTTATTTTTTTCAATGAGAGTAAAATATACATACAAATTTAAAACTATGTGAAATACGTATTTGTTGTCATAAGATAGAATAAGTATGATTATCAAACCTGTCAGAAGAGAATGCATAAAGTATGTAAAAATGGGTTATTCCTCCTCAAATCCTGTTATCAATAAGGCATAAATCAGATTCTGAGTAAATATGAAGAAATATGGAAAGAAAGTTAAAGATAATTTAATCATTGCTTAATGTAGAAAATAACAGAATACTAGAATATTATTAAAGCATGGCAACTAAGGTTATTTTATGTAATTGATAATGTAAGGACAATCATTAGAAAAATATATAACCTTTTGCAAATAGGAAAAAATATACTTTAAAAACATAGTGCAAGCAAAGACTTAGTTAAAAACTACATGGAGTTGATTACATATGAAATGTAAATTATGCAACAGGACTAAGATTTAAAAGTATCAATCATGTTAAATAGTCTCTACTTACAAATTAAAGTTCTTTCATATTGACTGTCAGTGCACTTTCTGTATGGAAATGACACATTTAGAGATAATGTAAAATACTGGTCAAAAAACAAAGTGAAATCTTAGATAATATATATGAATAATTGTTTATCTGAAACCCTGCAAATTTCCAATTTTTATATATTGGATATATGAGATGCAAAGAAAATTAAACACGGTCACAATAGATGTGTCAATGCTATTACTTTTTTAATCTAAGATGCAAAATGTGAAGGAAAAGCTACAGATGAGAGAAGATCTAACCACCTAACTGTCACAGGCAGAGGAGATCCTTTATATCACTATGGAACCTACACTACACTGGGCTTCATTTTATGCATCACCTTTGTTAAGCCACTATACCCATATGATTTGTCAAAAATTACTAAGAGTGTTTTTTCTAAGGATCAATGAGATTAACTTTCCTAAAATAAGAGTGGATCTTTTCCGATCAGTTGAGGGGATTAAAAGAACAAAGAGACAAACACTCCCTGAAAGCCTTAGCCTTACCCTTAGCCTTACCCTGCATCATTTTTCCTTGTGGGTCTCTGTTTGATGCTCTTGGATTAGATTAAAACTGCAGCAAGGATCTCCTCCACAAAACCTGCTGCCTTTTCCAGCTGATTCTGGACTTCTCAGCCTCTATCACTTTTTGAGCCAGTACCTTACAATGAATCTCTTTCTATACATTTTATTTTCCTCCCCTAATCTTGAGAACCCTACTAATATAGAATCTCAATGAAAGAAAGTACACCTTTATAAGAATCGATAGGGACAGTGAGATGGCTCAGCGGCATAAGCACCTGCCTTGCAAGCGTGAGGGCCCGAGTTCGACTCCCAGAACCCACATACGAAAAAGGGGCCAGTGATATCGTTCAGCGGCACGGGTGCCTGTTGGTGCATGAGGTCCTGAGGTCAACCCCCGGTACCCACAAAAAAAAAAAATCGATATACTATTCACAAGTAAATGCACAGCCTATTATATCTTTTGCTGTGAATGCAATAAGACACAAACAGAAAATGAGACTGATAAAAATGTAACAATTCAATGAAGAGCTCCTTCACTGTGAAACTTTACATGTGGTAAGTGAAAGAGCCATCTTTGGAAAGTGGTTGAGGGAGCACTCTAGAGAGAAAGTAAGTTTAAAACTTCCTCTGGTGTTATGGCTTGTATCTAGATGTCCCCCTAAACCTCATATGGTCATAGGTTGGAGATGGATGGATCTAGGTTGTGTGATGCTGGAATCAAGAATGTGATGCTGGGATTGATTCATAGTGCAATGCTAGGATTAAGACCACCCCACCCTGGGTGTGAGTGCTACCAGCCCTAAGGGTGGGTAACCTGGATAAGATAAAAGGGGCAGAAAGAGGGTCATCACTTATAGCTTGTTGCTTGCTGCTTTGCTGCCTTCTGCCTTCTGCCTGCCACAAACTGTTTTTCATCTGTGTTGCCCCTCTGCCATGCTACCCTGCCTTACAGCCAGCCAGTTATGAACTGAAACTTCCACAAACTGTGAGCCAAATAAACCTTTCCTCCTTCAATTTGGGCGCTGGGTATTTTTGTCTTGGCAAGGAGAAAAGTAGTTAAGACCTCTGGAATAACAAAAAAAAAGTTATAACAAAAAAAGTTACTTGCTTGAACAGTGTGAAAGAGACAAGTGATATAAAGTGAGAAAGTGAGAAGATTGGGCAACATTAGGTAACATAAGAAGTCATGAGGGTATTAATAAACTAATCAATAACCATATGATTTTAAGTAGCCTAATAACAAGAGTCATTTCATGTAAAAAGTAATACTCTAGATAATATTTATAGATTTAAAATAAGAAATTAAGCAGAAATCAGTAATTATAGCATATGGTACCTTGGAAAGTCAGTAGCTATATATATGGAGAGAACTGGACACATTGGAATTGTTTTGAAAGCAGAGTCAACCACATCTACTGATTTATTAGCTATAAGTTTGAGAGTAAATCAAGAATAATACAGACCAGTGCTTCTGAACTTGTGTTACATCACAAAGGACAGAAAATCAAAACTTGGAAAACCAGTTAGTAGATCTTGCAAAAAGGAATATATAAGCTAAACTGAAAAGACTGACAAATACATTAGTAGGAAACAATTAATGTAGCTGAGAAATAGTATACTTAAAAATCTAGTGCCTAAAACCAGAGAAAACATCAAACATTCTGTTACTAAAAATACATCAGTTATACGATAAGGCAAAAAAAATAATCACCAGGTTATGAAGGACCATATGAGGTGCATTATGCAATCAGGATGGTATTCAGAAAGTAATAGACAGCTCTTATAATTAATTAACCTAGGGAATAATATAATCAGATTTGCTTTTCAAAAGACTGGAGCAAAGACTGTAGCTCTCCATTAAAAAAAAAAGATAAAAAAAATCTCGAAGGAAAAATTTAGTTAGATATTTGTTGTAGAAAACTAGATAGAATAATGTTCCAAGCTAGGCTGAAGAATCAAGTTGAATCCTTACCGAGGGAGGAATTAAATGATTTAGCCACTGGGATATGATAAATATCGTGAGGGGTTTCTAAATTGGTAATCGAAGCCTGAACTGAAACCCTGTCTCAAAAAATAAAAACAAAATTGATGATCAAAATGTTCATGTACTTTTCTATTTTGGTATATGCTCTTAAATCTTAAAAGTGTTAAAAAATAAAGGGTAAAAAAACAATAACTATATCAGAAAAATGAGAACATTTCTATTATTTATGTCTTGGTAGTCTTAGGAGTGGCATTTTGAGAGAATGATTTTCCAACATGGAGCTGTGGCCCAGTTCTTGTTTTTTACTCCAGACCTCACAACTGAGTTTGCCAGGTTCATACTGAACATGGCCTGCAGCAGGCCCAAAGGCAAGAAGACAAGATGCTGTCCACACCACACGGTGATTCTGCGGCTTGTGATCATCCCGTGTGTGGTTCCATAGAGGAAAAAGCCTTGGAGGAACTTAACAGAAGATGGGTTTTTTCATCCATAGTAACTTTCAGATTCCAAGATTCAGAATCATGATCCTAGTAACTCTCTGTAAGCAGATAAATGAACTTTCAAAGAATTGAGGACTGTGGGATCCATGTACTTATTATCACATGGTTGATATATATTTCCATATGAAGAAAATAAGATAATATAAATAAATCATTGCTTCTGGCACTATTGGAAATAATTGTAATTATGCCAATGATTGCTTACTTAAATCCTGGATATAATAAGAGAATGTTTTTATGTAGTTTACTTTCTAAAGAACTAAATTTTATAGTTTATTTTTACCATAACACAGCAGAAAGAGATGAAATGGACAGTAACTTATGAAAAAAAAAGAAAGAAAAATCCCAGACAGGTATGTTGTAGATGCCTATAATCCTAGCATTCAAGAGGCAGAGGCAAGAGGATTATAAGTTAGTGGCCACTCTAGATTACCTCACATGTTTGAGATTGGCCTGGGGCACATAGTGAGAACCTATTTCAAAAAATCAAAAACAATAGACCTTGAAATGTACTATTTTAGTGAAGGTAAGAGAATACAGACAATTTCACCTAGTCTTTCTGCCTTTTTTGGTAAGCAAGCACACAAAATACAAAATTAGAAGAACCTTCCATATATGGTTAAATTATAATTTATAAACAATGTAGCTTAATAATATCTATCAAATATCTAAAATTTGGACATAATGAGGATAAAGCTCAGTGAACCTGCCCTGAAAAGAAGAAAAGACAAAAGAGAAAAATTGGAGAATACTTTTCAAATTTTACAAATTTAGGGGGACCATAGAAAACAGGATGACCCGTCTTATTTTGATCAATTACAACAGTACAGACTTGTGATAAAGGTGACATGTACTGTATTTCTTTCCAAACAAGAAACATGTCCTAGTGGTGAGGTCATGAGAGGAAAGGGGTCCCAGGGCCATTTGTAATTGCTTCCAGAGTTAGCAAAGGGGGAATCGGCAGAGAGAAGATGGCCTGCAGTAGTTGGCATAAAGGTTTCCTGCCTGGTGCTGTGCTCATCCCAGGGGTACCCAGTTGCTAGAACAAGCTCTAAATAGCTTGTCTGAATTGCACTGATTTGTAAGTCTCCATAGCAATACTTATGTAAATAAAAACAAGGCAGAATTTTAACAAGAGAGGTGAAAATTTTAAAGAATAAAAATAAGAACACTGATTAGAATTTTTTTGAGGTAAATGAAAGGCCTAATTATACTAAGATGTTTATATCACAAGAATCATATTATCAATACTTGAGAGACCTAATTTGATCCATAAAGAATTTTTATATTTTTGTAGAAGAGAAATTAACTATGAATATGCAAAAAGTTTTCTTAATTTTCTTTCTTTTTTTTATTATGTCGGTACCGGGAGTTGAACTCAGGACCTTGCGATTGCCAAGCAGGTGCTTATGCCACTGAGCCATCTCACCAGCCCTTAATTTTCTCTTTAACTGAGGCATTCCAAATTATGCTAGTAGCATAGATTAATAGACAGATTAAATTATTGATTAGTTAAATATTGTATTGTTATTCACAGAAAGTTTCGAGTATTTATGATGTTTTGTCATAGTTCTGATTGTTAGATTCAGCACGCCCATCAAAGCTCTCACTTCCACAATATTTTTTTTTTTCCTGTGATACTGGGGATGGACCCCAGGGCTTGCTACAAGTAGAGCACTCTCTACTGAATGGATTTCCAGCCCTGTGCTATTCATTATTACATGGTTTTAAGATGCAACTTAGCTTGCTTTAACATTTGTGTAACCGTGTTCTCGCTCTCATTTTCATACACATACAAAATGTTAATTCACTTGTAATGCTTTCAGACTAAATGATGTGTTTGACACTCATCGTGTTAGGATATCCTGAGATGCTCTTATGAAGAACTTATATAATAGAAAATTAATGCAAGATCGATTCCTTACTGAGCTTTGCTATCCCTTGCTAAAATTTTTTTGCTTCAAAATGAGAAGAGGGTGGTTTCATATGAAATGTGGAAATATTAAAGTCACAAACATCATACAATATACACATAACAAACATATATCCACCCATTACATATTAATAAGTTAGGGTATGTTACTTTATTGTTGGCCTCTGAACATTATCTATATCACACTAATTGAAATAATAATAAATTAATGAAAAACACAGTGGGTCTTGAAACATTGGTATTGTAGCACAGAATAAATCTCTTAATAACAGTGCTCATTTTTTTTACTATTTGTAGTTCAATTCTGTAAAATCAGTATGAAACCCTACTTACATGTTTATTATTCTTGTAAAATATGACAATGCATTTTATTAATATTAACATGAACATCAGATATATGTTCATGAGCTATACATTCTGTGGAAAATTCCCCTCAGGCTCTAATTTTAATTTGCACTAAACAAGAGGCCAGTTTGTGCAGATTTTCATTTTTTCAAGAGTACATATTGTGCACAATGGAATGATCAATTATGGTATTTTCAACCATGTAGCTCTAATGGTGATGTATTAATATGATCTCGGAACTGGCTGATATTCTATTAGGCAATTAAAAAGCACTTACAGTTTATGATAGTAAAGACAAAATTTGTTTATAGGTTTTTTTTAAAAAGTGATGAATAACAAGTAAATATATTCTCAGTGTGTGTCAACAAAATGGCAGTGTATAATGAATTGATAAATGAACACACAAATTTCAAAGGTGATAGATATACTGCATATATTGGTCAGATTTTCATCTCAGGTGCAAAGTACTTAACAGAACATTAAGAAGAAATGGTGTATTTTTGGCTCACAGTTTCTGAGGTTTCATTCCTGTACCAGAAGTTCTAAATCAGAATATCATGGCAGAAAGTCATGGTGGAGTAAAGCTGCTCACTGCTCACCTCATGACAGTAAGGAAACAGAGCCAGGGAAAGAAAAAGCCAGACAGGAAGAAGCCAAGTTCAAGAGGCCCCTCCTTTCTACAACCAGGCCTCTGTTCCTCAGGGCGTTCAGCTATGAGCTCATTCATGGGTTAATAGATTGCTGAAGTTAGCAACAGGCTGATCTCATCACCTTCCAAAAGCCCCACTGCTGAACACATTAACCTTTCGGAGGGCATTTTTAAACCAAACAATAACATTATATTTTAAAAGTTGAAAGACTAGTGATTTTCCATGACCTGAATGGGTCTTGGTTAAGACTGTAAATCACTGCCACATGATATCAGACTTAAGCAATTTAAATAAGAGCATGAAACACATTGACCAGAAGAATTCACTTGAAGCTCCCTACTTTGTCTCTTCACGTGTACCAGGCTGATCCCAAAGGTTCATCTGCACAGGCCTCTCCCTAAGACATTTTAGGAAATAGCTGTGAGGTCATTTGACAACAGATCTCTTTATCACGCTGTTTTCAAGAATCATTTACCATTTCTTTTTAACTTTATCCAAACCTGTTAATGTTTAAGAACTTTACAGATAATGTCTAGGCACCTCAATTTTACTAGTGTGATTAGTGCGTTCCTTGCTAATGTCAAATCAACTGAAACTAGATCACTTCTTTTCTCATTTTTAAGAGAGAACTTGGGTCTTTTTACAATGAAATGAAATTTTAGAAAACTTTTGCTTGTCCTTACATGGGTCGGGATATTTTTCATATGTACATGTGGCTTTATATGACAAATGCATAATAAATCTATATGGAATTAATATTTTCATTTCATGGAATCTAGCAGTTCACTCTATCTTTTAAAAATGTCTTTATATGTTGAGAACTTTTGGCAGCTTCTACTGTAAAGTAGTCCTGTGCTCTCAGGCCAAATAGAAAGGACTATGGTCTACAGATATTTCACGTGATCGATTATGGGATTAAAAAAAACTGTATAACTAAAATTGATTTTAGAAAATTAACACGTGATTCTAGGTTTCAAAACTACTGATAAAATTTTGCTTTCAGCTCAATTTTTCAACACCTAAGGTTTTAAGTTAAAAAGTCTTTCAAAGTATATTCATTTTTCAGGTCTCAGACATTTTCTTTTCCCTCAAGTGACATAAAGATTCACAGGTGATTTTACACATTTTCTAGCTTCTTCTGTGTTGATGACAATTAGTTCTGATTAGTCCCTCTTTGAATAATCAAAGTTTGGTATTTTAGATATCTACAACATTAAAATTATATGGCTTCTTTGTTATTTCCTAAATCAGACTTGCTGATTTAGCCTAAAGTTATAGCCTGCTTTTGTAATAGGCATACAGTTAAATGTGTTTCTAGTAACCTTCAATGATCATAAACTTTTTCCATTGTTCTTTTTTATAGTACCTCTCTCATTAATTTTTCTGTATGTTTTCAAATGTTTAATCATTTTGAAAAATGCTAAGTTAAACCAAATTTCTAATTTTAGAAAATTTCAACCCACTATAAACTTCTTGGCCCATTATTCTTTTTAGAATACATGAGTTTTTGTTACAACATCCTTATAATCATTGCACAGTGTAATGAAGAGCATTTTTAGAGTTTCTTCTTCAAAAACAACAGAAAAACCATAACAGGAAACAATAAGTTCAAACATAGGCAAAAAGAATAATGATATTTTCTGAACATTTGGAAGTTTAAAAGCAGAGTAAGAGGAAATAGAATATTAAAATTTAAGAATGTGGAGATAAAGGCATAGTGGGGTATGCCTATGATCCAAGGTAACTCAGAAGGCTGAGGAAGGAGGATGAGAAGATTGAGGCTAGCCTGGGCAATTCAGGTACACCCTGTCAAAAAAAACAAAACAAAACAAAACAAAACAAAACAAAACAAAACCAAAAAAAAAAACAAAGGGCTAGCTCAGTGGTAGACAAATTGCCTAGCATGTTAAGGCCATGGGTTTCATTCCCAGTAAAACATATACACACGTACACACACACAGAGAATATATATTTATACAACTCTGTGTCTATATCTATATCTGCATCTGTATCTACATCTACATCCACATTTAATCAATATCTATTTATCTGAATGACTTAGAAACCAAAGATGTAAATGTAGTCTTAAATTTTCCAAAAGGAAAATCAGTACATCCCTATTTACTATTTTACTAATTATTATGAAACTGCCTATGGGAGAAAATAATGACTTCATATCTTAAGACATTTAAGAGTTTAGTTTTTACCTAAGTATAGAAAAATGAAACTTTCTGTAGAATTAGTTTTTATTTTCAAAAGAAATTTGGAAAAATATCTAAAAGGTGCACAGACATGTTCATACACACACACACACATACAATGATGAACTGAAAAATTACAGAGAAAATAGTAAACACATGTTTTTCCCTTTTATGCTCAGGAAAGGGATATTGGTAATGAGACTATGAAGGTCAAACACTATTTTAAATTTCATGGAAATAAGTCTTACCAGGAATATTTTAATGCATCATTTCAGGCTATTCATGATTACAGCTTCACCTCAATGAGATACTCGTTAATGTTTTATGTAAAATACATGAACATTGAATGATATTTGAATTAAACTGCTTTCTTAACCTGTAAATGCATAAGCTAATTTACCTTCATTTGTGTGAGTCTGAATATTATATTTGATAGAAAAACTAAACATCATTAAACAGTGTCCTCACATTCTAGGAAAAGCTGGAATAATTTGAGGCAGGTTTGATTATATATGCACAGAGCATGCCAGGATTAGCAAGAGAAGAAAAGCTTAATGAAGAGAAAGCTACTTTCCTGCCAATGATACGACATTAGTAAAGAATATTGTTATCTAATTACTAGGGAATTTTATAAAAAATATTAAAATTACAACAGAATACAAATTCAAGTACAGATAATATTACTACCATAGTTAAATATGTACGCTATTAGTCACTTTTACAATATGATGATACGGGAGGGCCACTTCTTCGCTATTTCCCTTTTCTGCTTCACCTCTACCCCCAAACCCCCAGTGATTTTTCCAACTGATTTTCTCTTCCACTAGATGTCAGGCAAGAGGAAGGAATGGTAATGAATATAAAGCGAAGACCGCAGTTAGGTTTTAAAGTGTTGAAATTGATGATTAACTGTATCCAAAGTGAATAACAATCAGGCATATGGAAGATAAAATGCTCTGATAATTAGTTTGAGCTAAATATTAATAACAGCAGCTGCAGGAGGAGCCATGTTCTCTTATGACAATATCAGTCTCTATTTTATCTTCCTTGGGAAAATTTTTCCAGGAAATAAACTTGAAAGTTTATTTCCAAGTATGATTTCCTGAAGCAACATGCATCTTTCCTTTGTATCACTCTAAACAATTTTAAGTGAGTGGTTACTTTTGTCAAGGTTAATTGAACATATATACATTATTTCTTCCCAAATATAAATCCTGTGAAGTAAGACCTTTATTGTTATTTTTTTATCCATAAACTAGCCTTATAAATTGGGAGATAGTAAACTTTAAAATAAATAATGTATGCAGGGAGTGACTGAGAAATAAGCATGAATGAATAGACAAAGCTTTATAGAGCTATCTTTATCTAATAGAAGTACATTTAATTCCTAGAGTTATTTTCTGAATTCAATGTATAGATTTCTCTTAAGGAGTGACAAGACTTCTAAGAAGGCTCTGCAGAGGCTTGTGGTTTCTTTAATACACTAACTAAAATATTTTGGTTAAGATATCCACAGGACGAAGCTGCAATGACAGTGTTTATACCTAATGGAAAATACAATGAAATAGGATGTAATTTAGGAAATGTATACTCTACCTCATAACATAAATATATGAGCACTTTGAATGTATTATTCATACTTTATCATATTATAGTTCATTATGGTGCATGCCATCTGGTAAGAACTTTAAAATGCCACAACAGAAAATAACATCATCCTTGCTACTCCTTGGCCAATTCATGTTCCATGCCATCAAATGAACTATCTCTTCTACCTAGAAAAATCCACCTTCCTTATTCTTAATGGCCATGAAAATTTTTCTTATTTCTCAGTGGTTATATGTATGCCACCCGTCTTTAAAGCACTTAACCACCTATAATTGCTCAGTCTTTCTGCTATCATTGGATATATTTGTAAGCTCTGCATTTGCATTTAACTATATCTCACAGTGCATAAACATACTTTCTGCTAGCTATTAAATATGCTCACAAAATGAGCTAACTTTATATCTATAGTATTTTGCAGTGTTTGATACAAGATGGAAACAAGACTAAGAATGTTGAGTAAGTTAATAAAGTGAATATTGATTGGGAAGAGTGAAACAGCTTTACCATTTAAAGTAGGCATTGAGGTACATTAATTAATCAAAATTTAATCCCATTAAATTAAGCAATTTGAACTTAAAACAAGTGTGAAGAGTTGCATCTCTCTTCTGTTTCCAGGAGTTGATTTATTTATTTATCTTCAGGTTTAGAGTTCTTATTTTGATAGTGTCCACTCATAATGTTCCTTTGCTCCATGACTTTCATCTGATATTTGCACTACTCCATATCAACTACAGTATTCTTCAGAACTCTTTGTTCTTTTCCAGATTTTTTAACATATAGACCACAACATACATAGCTGTCATTCATCAATTAGTAGTTATTTTTAACATTAGTGAATTCCTTATTTTGTGATATTACTTTTCAAATACACAAAATCAGATGTCATGATTTACAGTAGAATATGAGGTTTGAAGTGAGTTTTTATTGTAAATGATCTAGTATTTTATACATACAGTAAATTCTGTCATGGATCACATTAGAGTAAAATAAACAATGGAAAAATTCTATGTTAGAAAATAGTCTTTTCTCAGAAAAAGGATTAAATAGAACACCAAGATTCTTAGTAAAAAAAGAATGTTACAAGGTCTTATCCATTATATGTTCTCAAATGTATTTTCATTGTATTTCTTTAGTATTTAACTGCATTCACATTTCAAAAAATATTTTCCATTAAATTTTAAAAAGCAAACATACACAAGAATAATAAAGTCTCTCTTTGTATTCTCTAACCCTCTATCCTTCCATAGACTATTTCTATCAACAATTCTATACTCACAATCTTTCTTCATTAAACTTGTTTATATTATAACACATCATTAAACAGGAAGATATTTTTTATCCATTAAAGTGTCATAACTTTTATTTTGCCCAAGTCAAAGGACATATGTTAGCCTGCAAATGTGGCTCAGTTGTAGAGTGCCTGCCTCGCATTTCTGAGGTCCTGCATTTAATTTCCAGAACTCGAAAATAAAAAAAGACACATGTTTTCATGCTTGGATTATTTCAAAATCTGAATTATTTTCTTGCAGTGAAATTTTCTTCTTGCTTACTCTTTAAAAAGTTTATTACCCAGCCATAAAGAAAGATAAAATTTAGACATTTATAGCTAAATGGATGGACCTTGAGACCATAATCATAAGTGAAATAAATCAGACACACGTGTAAATATCACATTATCTCTCTGGTGTGAAAAACTGAAAATGTAAATAACAAAAGTGTACAATAGATATTGTGAAATAGGAGAAAACTGTTCAAAAGGAAATGGGAAATAGGGAGAAAGGTAGGGAAAAGGAAGGAAGGGAAAGAAAAAAATGAGAAAAAAGTATAAAATGAAAACTGAGCTTTGTGAACGGGGAGGGGGAGAGCGTTTGAAAGGAGGAGATGGGAATGGGGGGAAAAAGATGAATTAAGATATATCATGTACAGGTATAATGAGCATGGTCATTATGCATACCTAAATTGTACCAATAAACTTAACTAAACAAAAAATATTATTCATTTAACAGGTACCTAAAAAATATATGGGAAAGGGATTGGGGAAGGATTGAAAGTAGGGAGGGGAGGTGAAGTGGAAGTAAAAAGGATCAAACGCAATAAGTATATGCACCGGTACCCCAAGCTGAATGAATTCATTACACTGTAAGCATATACTCATAAAAAGGAAGGAATAAAGATTCTAAAAAATTATTAGAAAAGTATTAGGCACTGTGTGATATTTTCAGACTTTCATACACTGTTTAATGTTTAAATCAGGTAAAATGTATTTGTCTTCTCAAACGTTTTTTATTTCTTTCTGTTGAAAAGATCCAAACTACTCTCTTTTAGCTTTTTAAAAGATATGTTACATAATCGTTACCTCTGGACACCCTGCTGTGCCACAGAACATCAGTGCTTTTGCTACTATGACTAATTTATCAACCTTTCTTTATCCCTCTAATCTCCCCAGTTTCAGTAACTACCATTTTATTTTCAATTTCTATGAGATAATCTGACTCCACATGAGTGAAATCATATGATACATGTCTTTCTATTCTTTCTTATACTATCTCACATAATGATCTCAAGTTACATTTACTTTATTACAAATGAATGAATTCAGTGAATATTTGTGGCTGAATAGTATTCCACTGTATATATGTATCACATTTTGTATGTATCCATTAATTGATTAACACCTAGGAGGGAATAGCCGGGTCAAATGGACTTCTAGTTGGAGTTTGAGGAATCTCTATTCTGATTGCCACAGCAATTGTACTAGTTTACATTCCCACCAACAATGTAGAAGTGTTCCTTTCTCCCTGCAGCCTCATCTTCATGTATTATTACTTGATTTTTGATGATAGCCATTCTTTCTAGTGTAAGATGCAATTTCAGTGTTGTTTTAATTTGCATTTCTCTAATGGCCAGAGATGTTGAACATTTTTTCCATGTAATTTTCATGAATATTGCTTATAACAGATTGCTTTCTTGTACAGACAGTCCTCATTTAATGACCAAGTTCCAAACCTATGACTAGGTCATTAAATGAATTGGTCACTAAATGAAGAATTGTATGTAGTATATATATTACAAAATTCATAATAAAGAAATGGTCAAAGGAAACTCCAACTTGATGACTTTGCTTTTATTTGGATCACTCTTACATGCAGTACTATAATGCATAACAGAATGTGAAACTACAGTACTGCGCAGTATATTCAGCAAACATTACATTACTGTGTAAACAAGAACTGCACAAAAAAATAGACATCAAGGTTCTAGAAACAAGTTCTTATACAGAACTGTACAAGAAAAAAAAGACTGGGCCGGTGAGATGGCTCAGTGGCATAAGCACCTGCCTTGCAAGCGCGAGGGCCCGAGTTCGACTCCCGGATCCCACATACGGAAAAAGGGGCCGGTGATATCGCTCAGCGGCACGGGCGCCTGCTGGCGCGCGAGGTCCTGAGGTCAACCCCCCGGTACCCACAAAAAAAAAAAAAAAGAAAAAGAAAAAAAGAAAAAAAAAGACTGATCATACATCAAGCGGTGGGTCATGAGTCTGAACAGTGTGCCTCAATTGTAAGCCCAAACAGCCATTACACAAGCAGGTTGTTAAAGGAGGAATAACTGTATTGCATTGTGGTTGGAAAAATACTTCATATAATTTAAAATTTATAAAAAAGTTTTCACTTGTTGTATAGCATGTCAGATGATCTCTCCTGGGGAACACTTCATATGTTGTTAAGAAGAATGTGTATTTTTCAACTCTTGATGGAATATTCTGTAGATGCCATTTCAGTCTTTTTTATATAGACTTCAAGTGAAATCTATTTCCTTATTGATATTCTGTCGGTATGATCCATGCATTCCTGAAAGTGGAGGGTTAGAATCCTCTACTTTTACTAGAGTTTATGCCTCCGTTTAGGTCTACTAATATTTGTTTTTTTATATTTGTGTTTGGTGGTATTTCGTGCCAATATATTTTAAATTTTTATTTCTTCTTGTTGCATGGTCATTAAATCATTAACTAATGAATTTTGTCATGTTTTATTATTTTTATTTAAATTCCTTATTATTTGAAATATATATTGCTAATGCTGCTTCATTTTGAACTTTATTTGCATGGTCTATCTTATTGCATCCTTTCATCTTCAATGCCTTTAGAGGTGAAGTGAGTGCCTCATAAATAGCCCATTGCCTTGTATGCTTATTTGATCAACTCACTCACTTTATGAAATTTGGTCAATAATTTAATCTATTTACTTTGTTTATTTACTTTGTTTCTTTTTTTATGCCATCACGAATAAGATTTTATTTATCACTATTAAAAATCTGGATTTTAAACAGACTCTTGGACTGGTGGTTTATATCTATCAGTTCATTAAACTTTAGCTCCAGTCTCACCCCCAGTACCTTTTCCAGAGCTACTCCCTTCACCACGAAGCTCCATGAGTTTTCCCAATTCAAACCTGGGCTTCTTCAACATTTTTACTTTTCTGATGAAGACATCATGAAAAGCATAATTAGACCAGCAGGCCTTTTTTATATTTTTCCCAATGCTGACTGGAATCAGTTTTCTGACCACTTCCTTCAAGTCATTTGTCTGCACCGCTCGGGTCATGATTTCCACCATCTTCTTCTGGATTTCGCGGACCTGTAGGTGCTGAGCATGAGCAGTCTACCATATCTGATCATCGCGTTTTGTAGTAAAACCAACACAGAACAAACGAACCAAATAACCATCGGTAGTCTTGACGTCAATGTAAGCTGCCATCATAGTCTGCCATTTTTGACCATGGAACACATTTTGTCACAGATGAGATACATGCCATGGAATTTAGTCAGGCAGTTTTTGCCCTGAACATCTTCAGTAATCAGACTGAATTTTCTAAAGACAACCGCATCATTCTGTAGATCAGCAAGGCTCACTTCAAACACACCACCTTTGAACCAATTAGATGAAAGTTTGATTCCTTGAGTTCTGGTGACTACTGTTTTCCAATATGGCTCTTGGAGCGACACCATAGCAGTAGGCAAGAACAAGCTCCTTATGAAAGGCGGCAAAAAGGAAGCCAACAAGAAAGTGGTTAATCCATTTTCTAAAAAAGACTGGCATAATGTGAAGGCACCGGCTATTTGTTTTTTTTTTTTGTTTTTTTTTTTTTTTTGTTATGTTTTGTTTTGCTTTTGAGACAGAGTCTTGCTGTGTAGTTCAGGCTGCCCTTGAACTCAAAATGTAGCCCAGGTTGGCATCGAACTTGTAGCTATCCTCCTGTCTCAGCCTCCTAAGGGCTTGGATTACATGTGTGTGCCACCATGCCTGGCTCTATTTACTTTAAAGAGTCCTTACTGTATCAATTTTGTAACTTGTTCTCTAGTTTTACTGCTCTTCCCTTCTTTTTTCTCCCATTCTTGCTGTGTTCTGAAATCAAGTGATTTACAGTATTTGTAAGCTTTGATTCCTTGCTTATTTATTGTACAGGTTTTGAAGTTATTATGAGGGTTACTAAAAACATATTTTGATTATAAGAATCTATGATGTAATGATAGCAAACATAAAGATAAAAAGAACATCAAAAATGAAACCAAGAAAACGCATTCATTAGAAAATTCTATATTTGAACTTCATTCTTTTCCTCATATGGATTTTTGAAATTCTATTTTCCAACTCCCTCTACATTATTTGTCTCTAAATGTACTAGTACAGTTATTATGTGTATTGGTCAGACTTCCTGTTTTTGGAACAAAGTACCTGACATGGTTTCAGATAGTTCAGTCCATGCTCAGATGGCTGCAGGAAGCAACATCTTGGTTGCAGGGCATTTTGGGACAGAGGTGCTCATTTCATAGCTCTGTTGGAAAGAGCCAGAGAGAAAAAAGCTAGCAACCAGATATAGTCCCCAAATTTACATCCTCGTGACCCACATAGAAGTGTGATTTACTAACCTACTAGGTGGCTCTCACTCCAATTAATTTGACAGTCCTGATTAACAGTCACATCATGTTGAATTGTTTCATTTAGTCTTCATATTAAAGATATGCTTTATGTATGATGTATGCAATATTAAGTATTTTGAATTTTTCTATATAGTTACTCTTACAAATCAGTTTTCTACATTATGATGTTTTCTCCCTACCTTTTAAACATCTCTTTCACTTTGAAGAACTTTCTATACCATATCCTACAGAACAGGTCCAGTGGAGTTAAATTATCTAAATTTTGGGGGAATCTCTTTATCTCTCCTTCATTGCTAAAAAATAATTTACTGGATACAGCATTTTTTGGTTTGCAGGGTTTTGTTTTATTTATTCATTTTTTCTTTTCTGGGTTTTCTTTTATTTTTGTTTTGTTTTGTTTTTCTCTCCTCTACTGTGAAAATCTCTCCCACTCTCAAGACTTGCAATGTTTTTACTGATTAAGTCTGCTCTAAGGCAAATTGAGATACCCTAATATATGCTGTTTATTTCTTCTCTTTTGCAGCACCAAGAACCTTCTTTAGTTTTCATCATTGTGGTGAGAAATCTGCTGTCAGGTGAAGTGTGACACTCTATGTGTTGTTTGTTTCTGTTTAATTACAGCATTAGGGATCTTCTTTCACTTTGAGAATTTGATTATGAAAAGTCTTGGGGTATACTTGGGTTGGGTAAATTCTGACAGGTTACCTTTGGTCTCCTATACCTTGACATTGTGTCCTTTTCTATATTTGGAAAGTTTGATATTATTATTTCTTCCAATTGGCCTCCTACCCTTTGACATTTTTAAAGCCAGAAGGCCAATACTTCATGCATTTGTATTATTACCCATAGTTTGTTCCTCCTCATTCTTCTTATCCCCTTCTCTCCTATTACTGTATTTTCAAATATCCTTGATTTCACCAATTCTTTCTTCTCTTTGATCTGTCCCAATATTTATGTTTTCTCTCATATTTATCATTTTATTTAGTATATTTTCAGATCCAAGGCTGCTGTTTGATTTTTAAATATTGTTTCCATTCCTCTGTCAAGTTACTATTAGAATATTAATTATTTTTCTCTGTCTTGAAGCTTTTGTGATTTCTCTGAAATGACTTCTTTAATCCTTAATCTGAAAGATCACCCATACTAAGTACTTCTGGTCAATTTTAGCACCTTATTTTCCCTTAAGTTGAGACTTCAGATAGTTCTTCTTGCTTTTTATGACATAGTCTGGACTTTGAAATATTAGGTATTATTTCAGTCTTTATGATCAAGGTTCATTTGTGCGTCTCTTTTCATACATTCTCAGCAGACAGTTTATTTTCTCAGAGCCCACAGTTAACTGCTATTTCAGCTCTTAGAAGATGTCCAAGTACAGATTCAGGAGAAGGCTAAATTGGGCTCGTATTACTGTCTGGGCACTAGAGGGGGATCCAAGTTCAGATTTGTCCCACATATGCTGTTGGCATGTATTTCAGCATGAACCAAGGGAATAATGTAAATAAGGCAGTCTGCCCGCTCACACTTCTCTATAGAGCTAAGTAGGCCCAGCCCAGATGCCTTGCATATAGTCAGTGGTTAAGCACTGGGGGTTTTGCCCGGTTCTAAGCAGAACAGCAGTGTGGGAAGGAATATCAGGGTTCTGCACTGTCTCTATGGCCATCAACCCTGCAATCCTGAAACCACAGCCTAACAAGAACAGCATCATAGTAAGGTTGTAAGAAGACCCATCTTTAATCCTGCCCACTGTTCAGATGGACTCATGGCACATGATAGATATCATCAGCTGCAGGTAATATGAGATAAATAGAAATGTGACAGTCTGCAGGCATGTCTCCACCTGGCACTAGGCTGTTCGAGAAACTCTGTCTGCCTGTGGGCACTGGCCTGCTACATGGGTCATTAGAATCTTTCCAGTGTGGTGTTGCTGAGTTAATAGTATTATATTAGCATCATTAGCCTGGTATTGGTCAGGTCTGAGTATTATGCAAGATATTATTCTTAGGTAAACATGAACTCTTTGTGGTACTTTTGTAACATTTTTGTAAAATCATGAAAGTATTTCACAATTAAAATACTGGGGAAAGAGGTGTGATTTCTAGATGTGAACAAATACAACATATCAGAGAAACCCATTTTATGTGTTCTTCAGCCAGAAAACACTGCACATGTTTGTAAAATTAGTAAAAACAAATGAAAAATAAATACTGAAATATATTTAAAGTGGAAGCATCAAGGAGTGTTTGTAAAAGCAGAGATTAAAGATGGATAGATCCTTATTACTGTGTGTATTTTAGTGATGGGAAAACATTAGGGTATTTGGAAGAGGAAAATACATTGAATTCAGTTTTACATTATAAAATAGTCAATGAAAGGTTTTCTTCTGTGACTGGTAATGAATCAATTAGCCACTGTTCAGTATTATTCTACTAACTTTACCCAGTGCAATATGTGAAGAAGTAAAGGAAGGACTAATAAATTTAAGAGGAACTGCTATTATCAGAAGATAATGTGATTTATTCTTAGAAAATCATATAGCATCTTCAAAGAAACTTCTACCAAGTGTGAGTTGATGTGCACTTTTACTATTTGCAAGCCTCCTCCCTCCAATGGATGTATTTCTAGTGTTAGTAACACAAAATAGTAATTTTAAATAATATAATAAAAATCAATAAACTATCAAACATTCAGTAAAAATTCTTCAGTATATGGCTGACTCTATATAGAAAATTATAAAGTATTCTTGGAGGCATGAATTAAGATCTTAATCAATATTTTAATGCACTGTATCTCACTGCAAATTCTCAATTTGTTCTCTTTAATCCATGCAATACTCAATTTTCAGTAGACTTTTTGGTTGAACTTGAACATCTTATTCTAAAGATTTTATGAAGTACATTGCTTCAAGAGTCAAAATATCCTTGAAAATTGAAAACAGGATTGAATCTGCTAAATGTCAATAGATTATAAATCTATAATAATTAAATGATGTTGGTTTGTCATATGTATAAGCATATAGCACAAAGTATTTTGTAAAGGGAACATAGTCAGTGTTTTTAAAAATAAAATTTCATCCTATAATAGGGATTCAGTAAGTGATGATAATCTGGAATATACATATGAACAAAATTTCATGTGCAACACAAGCAATTCAAAGAATTAAGATCAATGTAAAATTTAAATCCAAAAGAAAATATTGAAAGAACAAAAATAATGTTGGATACTATATAATTTATAATATTTCACTTACTTGTTAAAATTAACCCAAGTTTTTTGCATGTAAATTTCCATTTCTTGTCTAGAACAGATGGAATACATTCATCTCCTTGTCCCCTCCAGACTTGAGATTGACAACGTGACTTGTTTTGGTTGTTAAAATGAGACAGAAGTGACGGGGTACCACTTGTAAACTCTGGACTTAGGAGAGTTTGAGTGTTTCACGTTCCACCTCTGTTCTCACCTGGAGAAGAACAGGCATTAGCAAGCACCTTTCTCCTATAAGGAGGAGCAGAGGCATTGCAGAGCCATCCCAGCTGGGCTGCAGCTAGCAGAGGAGGCCGCAGGACTGAACAAATGTGCGGTGAAAAGCAGAGTCGCCTTGCCAGCAGGAGCTCTCCTGCAGGCACGTTAGCAAAAATTAAATACTGTTGCTTGATGTTACTGAACACTGGGGTAGTTTGATATGCAACATTATTTTGGGAACATCTAATGAATTTGGGGAAGAAAACTTTATTTTTAAAAATAGGAGTGAGTCAGCACTAAATATAAAGACTATATTTGTTAATTGAACTACATTAAATTTATGACTTCCTTTAAAATTCATTAGAAAATGGCATAAGAATTTGAGCATATACGTTACATGTATCTTCTTTGTATCTCAGAAGAAAAAACTAGTATGTAGGTTTTTCTGAGATATAATCACCACATGGATAGTCTTCTAAAGGTGGGATTAGATGAGATGCACAAACTATGCAGAGAAGTAACAAATCTGAAGACTGAACCCTTAAGCACTTTATCAGGTATAAAGGATAGACACAGAAAAAAAAAGAAAGGCAGTTAGATGAGTAAAAGAAAAAATGAAACAAACAAAAAGTGAAATTATGATATCAAAAGATAAAGTGTTTTTTTAAAAAGTTTAGTATTAAAGCAGGTTTATCTGAAATTGTAATGATTAGGGAAAGAAGGAAAATATACTAATATAGAGAATTAAAAGAAAAAACTGGAAGCAGGATACAGTTCCTCATGATGGGTTCTTCTCTGCAACAAGTAGCAAACACAGCTTTTATCAAGAGTAGGTGAACATTTCATGATCTTAGACAAGACATGTGGTTTTGAGAATATCTTTGAGTAGAAATTGGACCAAGTCGGGCACTAACTTTTAGATTTTTTCTTGACTACTTTTTTTTCATACAATTAAAAGTTCATGAAATGCTTTCAATATTGGAGATTTCCCAAGTCATGGTATAAGTCACGATCAGGACAAAACCCTGAAGTGAAAGATCACCTTCAGCCAACCTAGGGATAACTACTTCCAGCATTTCCAAATACTTTGGGGAAGTATTCCATTTTTGTTGGGAAAAGAATGTAGCAGCTAATCCTTTCAGGCAACTTGGCTGAATTTCTGTGTTTATTGTTTTCAATTAGTTGTCATATCACCTGAAAGAATGAGTTCATAACATATTCAGCCTCTGAGAGTTCAAGTGTCAACTCACATTAATAATGTGATGATCTCTTTTCATTAAATTTTTGTGGAAGGTGCTAAAAAGTAGGGAATACAATTGCTGCCAACTTACTGTTAAATATTCTCTCTATCCATTTAGCCATTTACCCCACATTAATTTCTATTTCTTCTAAAGTTCTTTAATAGAATTTGTCTCCTATAGTCTTCCCCAAGAATCCAGACCCTTACTGATGATACATTGGAAACCATCCATGCATTAGGACTTCATTATGTTTTCCATCTCCTCAGTTTGCTTGTGAAAAAGTGCCTCATCCATGATGATGCATAAGCCTGAGGGCCGATAATACTGTCGACATAATAATGTATGATGGCGTGAAGGATTGAGCTGTGAATCAAATTCAGCTGTGTCAAAGATATTTCCCAGGACTCAACTTCACTAATATTCAAAGAATACCATCAAAAAACCACCAGTTGAAAAATATTCTTCCAATGTAAAACTCATATTTTCAAATGCAGCTCAACCAAAACAATTTTTACCCCAAATTCAGTGACACTTTGATTTAAAATTTAAAATGTAGTTCTAAGGAATAAAGTGCAGACATTTCTAATCTAAGGAAATCATTAAGATTTTAGATTACTAACATTGTCTATTTTTAGTCATTATTTTTCTTATCATTCTCTAGATAGCGAGAGGCCTCACAAATTCATAAAGGCAGAATCTACTTATGAGGGAGTCTTGATGAATCAGATGTAGTCAGATAAAATTTAATTATAAATTATAACTCTACCATAGCTTTCCACTAGTAAATAATATTGGAATGTTTGTTATGAATGCTAAGAAGTAGTATTTCTCTTTCCAATGAGGTTTGATTTAGATTATTTGAGACAATTTTGTTAAAGAAATAAATGAGAACAGGCCTCATGCTCACCACTATTTCTTTCTCATATGTAATAACCACTTTTGAATTTATGGCTTCTATAAAGCAGATAAAATATTCAGAAGAAACTATATTAAATTACCTATTTTAGGTATTTGTATAACATATTAAATTTTCATAGATGACATAAATAGCTTCTACAATATAATTAGCCACTTATTAAAATAACTTTCCAAATACTTATTTTAATGATTTACTGCCCAAAATATAAAAATTTTAATACTAAATAATCAAATAGTATTGAAAATATTATAACAATGATTTAATTATTTAGTCATGCGTGGTTGCGTTAAAATATTTGCAGTCATATTATGAAAGCTAAACTACATAATGAGGACAATTTTGTTAACAGCATTATTTGGTAAGATAATTTGGATAATTATCTGATGTACCCTATACTATTTTATCTTTATTAAACATAATCTTCCTAAATGTGAAAAATATAAATGAAATCTATTAGATATTTTCCACCCCATATTTATATTGTAAAATTAGTACATCTATATAAAAAGTTGAAACAAAATAATTCTTTAAAAATATCACTAAATTTGGTGATTTCTTCATCAAAATGATGAAATCAACTAATGGTCAAAATGAAAAGAACCACAGCTATGAAAAGAGGAATACCCTTATGAATATGAAAATAATAGGTATAATTTAAATAATGTTAAACTAATTTTGAAAGAGGGCTGGGAATTTTGAGTAAATACAGAATTATTTTTTAAAATACGTTTCATAGTAAAACCCAGATACACAAGATCTTTGTTGTAAACATTTTTGGAGAATCAGTGTATTAACGACAACAGACCATACTTGATTATAATGCACTTAAATACACAATTATTTAGAGGAAATATAATAATTATACACATTACTGTACAACTAGATGGAGCAAAACATTAAGCACACTTTTTCTATCAGATATTTGTAAGACCATACTCTTATCCTGGTCAAAATTCTGAATGAACTATATTTGGAATGCATGTAACAGAGATGTTTTAAAGATATACTGACATTTTCAAAACAAAAAAAGACTGTCCTTTCTTAGGGCCAAGTATACTTCTGTTTCTATACTGAGAACTGTGAAAGTTCATAGCTGACACATACTCATTTTAGTATATTTATATGAACATCTCCAAGCTGTTCAGCCTCCAATTACTTTTCTTTCATGCCTTACAGGGTAAGCACTGTATTCTCATAAAACATATGCTCAATGCTAAAATGAGTTTTGTGTTTTACAAGGTAAGTTGAACCTCAAAATAATAATATAAAATAACTGTTATGACCTAAGTAAATGACACCAGCATTGAAAAATACAGCTTTGTCCTTGTATAAGAAAAGGACATTTTCCCTAGTCATAATCTACTTTTTTCAAGTAGAAAAAAATAATATCATGATGGAAGAGATTCATTTTCCAAAAACGAATTTATTATTTCAAATATTTGAAATTTAAATACAGTATAGTTAACTAACCCCAACATTAACTGCTCAAAATTATTCTATCTTAATTCTTTTTCAAGTAAATATAGTATTTTTGTTAATATTCACAGAAAAGTTCACAGTATCTAAACCAAATGAATTTATCAAAATATATAGTTTGTACCATGCAGGAAATATTTTTTCATGTATATCTTATTATTGTACATTGTGTAATAATTTAACATCAGCCAGTGAAGAAAAATATAAAGTAAAAAACTCATTCTAAAGCTCAGCTGCAAAACAAAATTAATATGGTTTAGAGGTAAAACTTACTTTTTTCAAAAAAATGTAATTACGTACAAATCATGTTTATTGAACAAGGGAGGTACTTTAACTTTATATTCACACATTGGAGATTGCTATCATATTTTATATATGTGTTTAGAATATTCATCAATATTGTTAAATTAAAGAATAAAATGTAGCAAACGGTAAACTGTCTCTTGAACATTAAGACAAGATCATGTACAAAATCGCTAACAATTAGCTGATATTGTAATATAACTGTGTTCAGTATTTTAATAGTAGAAGACCTTTGAGCATGACTGTATTTCCTTTCACTTCATATAATTCTGTTAATGGCATGAGCCTTCGGATCTTTATAAAAATACAGGTTTTAGTGAGTTTCTATTTTGCCTCCAGGGGACTACAATCTAATTTTACATTGTATCATTATTTTTAGTTTCCCCCACAAAAAATAGGAATGAAAGTCCATGTTATTAAGAATGATACATAAACATGTGTACATATGCACACATTTATATGCTAGTTGTATTGTGTATGTTCATGTATACAAATAATTAGTTAAGTAGAAAGAACATGATTTTGGCATCAGAATGATATTCCAGATTTTTTTCACTTTTAATTAATTGTATTCGATTTTTTGCTTAATTATCTACTGCAAAGATTTAGAAGTTATTCTTTCCGTATATTTTACCTGAATGTTTTCTCTCCTTTCTGATTCTTAACAAAGATGAAATAAGGAGAGGAGAGGTACATGGATGTGTGCAAAGAGTAGAAACAGCACTGCTGTGTTACAACCAGGACAGACTTTTTTCCCAGCATAGATAATTCCTCTAATGAAAGAAATATCTTTGTGATTACATTTTTCCTTTTGTCGAACATCCCTACTAACATATTTTAAGGATTGACCAAATATTTGTTTATAATTGAGGGATGTAGTAGATGAGAAGTTAAACAATTGTGTATATTTATTAATATTGCATTGAACTCTGGCTGGCAACTATTGTGTTTTTGTTAATGTTGTTGCTTTAAAACTACTTGTATGCATTCACTGACCATATCTTAATATTTAATATTTTATATATTATTCTGTGGGGCTGATCGAGAAGATAGACATTATAGCTTATACTAAGAGACATAATAATGATGGTGATCATGATATATGAAAAGCATGTTATCTCTATTTCATGAATAGTTCACCAAAATTATAATACATATAGAAGCAAAATAAAAATATGCTGTATAGTCTGAAAAACATTATGGCAACATTCAGGAGAAATGCATTCATTTCTCTTAGTTTGTTTCTCTCTTAATCTTCAGATATTACAAGAGTTACAAAATATTTCCTAGATTTTTCCTAAGTAATAAAATTATTTCATAAAACAAGAAGAATTTTACAATGGTTAAAATTTAAGTAAAGAGTCAAAGATTAAACTAAAATAAAATACCAGCCACTTCTATTGAAGGTTTTATATTAAATTAATTTACATTTATTTCAAAGTTGGGGGTTGCAAATAAATGGATATAGAAATTAATAATTTGAAAAATTTCACTTTTAAGAGTGACAAGATTGAATCATGTATTAATTTTAGTTGATCAATATGTCACAGATATTATAAAAATGTACTATGTACTATACATTTTCAAAATAAATTATTTTGATAAATTTGATCAGAGTCTGAGCATCTCAGTCTCAAATAATTTTACAAAGATAATAACTTCTTATTATGACTCATATTGCTATTCCTAGTTTACAGTTGCTATCTGTAAAATGCAAATATTATGGATAAAAAGAAGCAAGAATCAGGGCCGGTGAGATGACTCAGCAGCGTAAGCGCCTGCCTGGCAAGCGCGAGGGCCCGAGTTCGACTCCCGGAACCCACATACAAAAAAAGGGCCGGTGATATCACTCAGCAGCACAGGCGCCTGCTGGCGCACAAGGTCCTGTGGTCGACACCTGGTACCCACACAAAAAAAGCAAGAATCAATAACTATTCAATGTATTCAAAGTATTTTTTGACTATATGGTTTCTTTCGCATATTTATTTTCTGAATTCCTAAAGGGATGTCTGGTTCTTTTTAGTCTTTTTTTTTATAAAATCTTCTAGGTAGAATATCTACCTGAGACATTGTAACAATTTATGTTAAACTACATCTTACTTTTTAAGGATCAAATATTTATATAAGCCATGATGATTTAAAATTGCAGAATAAGAAAGATTAAGATACAGAAATACAACATCCATTATTTAAATTATTAAATTCTACTTGCAGCAGCAAATGAATGCAAGAAATTATAATCTCAAGGTAATAGAGCCATAGTGAATTTATTAATTCCAGTAGATTTATGATGAATAAAATGAAATTGAAGACAATATTTTCCCTGAACTTCACAAAGAATATAGGTCAGCCTTTAACATAAATTTAACAATTAAATTAGGCAAACACACTGTAAAGTTTTGTGGCATCAACTGAAAACTTTTTTATCATGTTGGAGTACTATAGTACCTTCTTATCTTCTTAGTAAAAGAAAATAACTTGTATTTTAATAATTAAAAGTTTGTACCATAAATTGTATAGCTAGGTAATTATAATGAGATTCTTGAAAATATAATTCTTCCCTTAAATGCATGTTTGAAAGCAAATGTCGTAAAGTTTTGTGTGGTTATCTGTGTTATGATATACATGTAGGAAAAGCATCATTCACTGGATAAATTGTTACTACTATCAATAGGCAGTGATTTGCATATAATTTCAAGCATGAGGATATTATATCAAACTTACATTCATTACACAGACTGCTCACGAATTATGTGGAAGTATGTGTGGATAATCACAGTCTAAGTTTGTTACATGAATATCTCTACTTATCTAGAATGTAACATATTATCGTAACAATTATTCCTTTCGTGATGGTGAGGTTCACTCCTAAAAAGGATTCTGTTTTGCAAAAATGTGTTAAAGGTAAAAATAATAAAATCTACATTTTTTAAAAAACATGTTTGGGATTATAATTAAAATAGAAGCAAATTGATGATTCTCTCTATTCTCTTTAGGTAAAATAAACTGGAAAAAAATGGGCAGATGAAGCATAAACAGTAAAGAAAGCCACATGTCGTGTGAAGCAAAGAAACAAATAATTCTATCAAGTTTTCATCAGAAGATATACTCCTAGGTGATGTCACAGAAAACACCAGCAACAGGAAGCCCACTCAGAGAGAAAATATGTATGTGACTATCTTGGGAATTAGTATGAGAAAGGTAGATAAAGTTAAGAAAAGAAGCATTGAAAATGTGTACTACGATATAGAAAACAGTTAAAAAACATAAGTTCATGTCAGGCAAATTGGTGGAGTAGAAATCCTGAAGAATTAGTCTCTTGAACAAATGACTGTTCAGCTCGCAAAAACTGTGAGAATGAACTATTTTGAAGCTCCAAAGTCTGAACAACTCAGTGTCCATGGAAATATCAGTGATTCTCATGCTGTGAGGTAGGGGAATGATTTGAGAAATGACTCTCACAATACCATTGGCGTGGGTCAGCATATATAAATTTTGCAGTGCAGGGCAACAAGCAAGAAATTTAGGTAACATAGGATGTTGCAAACTTGAGTCTAAATTCCAAAAAAAATGAGAAAGTAGAAACAAAGGCAAGCTTTGTTTGGTACAATTTTAATGGTAATTTCTTCCTAATTGGAAGCTACAGTTTTTATTTTCAGTAAAAAGCTTAAAATTGAATGGATTATCCCCACCAAAAGACAGAGATTGACAGAATGTAACTATAAAAAATGGTAATCTCATTATGTTTATATGACTCAAATTAGACTAAAAATATACAGAGTTTGATAGTGAAGAGTGGAGAAAAAAGATATTTAAGAAAAATATGACCATTCAAAGAAGGATAAGTAAGTTTATTAAGAAGTATAGTCCATAAAATATATCAAATATGAACATAAATATAACACATATCCAAGACCCAAAGTTAATGAAGTAAAAACTGACATAAATGGAAGGAAGTAGGCAGATGGACAACAACATTCTAGAACTTCAAAACTTACCACACAGCTTTTCAGTAATAAAAATGTGTGCATCTGGCATTAGCATAGACATACAGATAAAATTTAATAGAATTAAGGTTGTAGAAATAAACATTTATGGCCAATTGATTTTTCACAAGCATGACAAGATTTTTCAGTGGGGAAGGAATAGTCTCAGATATGCATAGATAGTACTTGGTAAAGACAAAAAGAATAAAATTAGATCCCCATTTGATATGTTAATTAATAATTCAATATGGATCAATATTCTTAATAAAAGAAGAAAGCTATTCAATTTTTTAAAGAAAACATAAATTTAAATCTTCATGACTCCTTATTTTGCAGTACAACATTGTGCTTGACACTAGGCTGCATGAAACAAAACATAGACTGTGGTAATTTTAAAGCTATGATAAAATTAGAGTGAAGAATGTGTGGTATACTATAAAACTCTTCCAAGAAAAGGAAGACATTAAATAAAAAAATGGGCAAAGGACTTGAACTGTAGACATTTCTCCAGAGAAGTTATAGAAATGATCAACAGGCAATGAAAAGATGTTAATAACATTTGCTATAAAGAAAATGCATGTAAAACTACACTGAGATGCTATTTCACCCTCACTAGGGTAGCTATAATAAAATAAAATAAACAATAGTTGGTGGTCCACAATAGTGGTCTGTCCACTCTGCCTCCAGGGAAGTTAGAAATATCATTAGTTCTCTCTATGTTCCATTCATCACTCACTCCATGCAAGAGTTTTAATCATCAATGTTATGAAAATCCGATAGTCATCTGTTAGACAAATTACCTGCCTAATCTTGGGCCTATGACTTTGGGCTATAAGGACTTATACCTGCCCAATGTAGACTCTAATCCATGTATAATCCATGAATCTAAACACAGGAACTGTTGGACCTCACCGGCATGTCTTTTCATAGTCACTTCTCCCCAGGTGGTAAAATACCACTGTGCTATTGGTCTTCTAAATGAATTTCTCATCTGTAGGGCGGCCCAGTCAACCCCTTCGCTCCTGTAACATCGATAACAACTCACTCCATATTAGCAGCCACTCTGTGATGCTTATGAAAGTCATGGGAAAGCATCATCTGGAAGAAATAGGTTGATACTCATCAGAAAAAGAGTTTGAAGTTACACAGATGTGTTACTTCAACATCCTATGGAGAGACAATGCTGTCTGGACACAGCTATGTGGGCAGTGGGTTTGGGGTCTGGCAGAGAAACCATACATTTCGTGTCTCTTTTACTAAAAAAATTAAGAACATAATATGTATGATGGTTGGCCATTTGCTTGTGGTGAGACTTTTGTGGGGCTTAAGTCACCAAGCAATCTGAGTTCAGGAACTGCATATTGGAGCTTATCCTGAACAAAGAAAACTTAATTTTCATGAGATGAGAAGTTGCATCTAGGCAGGCTTACAACTGCAAATATTGCTCGTGAATTATATGTTACATATTTTGCTCCTCCAAAATATTTTTATAGGATATGAATTTGGTTTATTCACATTGCATAAAATAACCATAGAATTTAAGAATCAGGACAAGCCAAAATATTTGTTTGCAGTTTTAGATTTCAGAATTTATATAGAGCTTGAGTTGCTTTGAATTCTATAAATACCCATATTATTTTGATAACTGAAAAAAGAAAATCAGCAGTGAGCTATTGCGATTAAAATATGGAAGAATAAATTGATGTACTTTTTGAATAGAGAGCATAACTGATTTTACTTCTGCCAACTTACTGCTGAATTCTGGTTGTTCATCTGGTCTTTTCACTTTATTTCAGCTCAGTGAATAAGAAAGCAGCAGTGATTCTAAATTCTCTTACTTACTGGTTGATTTATTTAAGAGAAAAGATATCAACTTTGGTTAGTTAACAGAGGAAGGCAGTGCTTTAGAAAGGTATTGTAATTAATGAATATTCATTATAAAATCACACCATAAAGCATCTAATTAAGAGACTAAGAAACATAAAACTAAATCCTACTCAAATATAGGTCAGTTTGAACAACTAATTTCTAGAGATAATTTAGGAAAAAACCTTAAATTTCAAGCATGACTGCCACACTTCATCACAATACCTTTCTACAACTGTAAGATTTGTCTTTTAGAGTAGGGATATGTCACTTAAAATCCTGCAGACTGAGAAATATCTGATTTTGTTCTCTAAAGTTTTAACATGTAGAGATTAATGGAGATCTATCAATGTATAGATTAATCAATCAGTGTTGATAGTGCCTTTGATTCTGTATAACAAAAGTAATTCAGAGAACATCATAAGACACAAATGGACATTTTATTTTTAGGAGAAAATAAAAAAAAGTAGAACAAAATGAAGAAAGTTACTTGAAAAACAAGTACAAAACAAAACTATTAGAAATACAGAGAAACACACATTCTTTCTAGATAATCAAATTTTATCAACAATTTTTGGCCACAGAAGAAAAAAATATATCTGTAAGTTTTCTATAACTATACAGAAATAGCTTAAGTAATAATTTACAAAGAATAAAGTTTTATTTTGGCTCACAAGTTTAGAGGTCCCAGTTATCGATTGACTGGCATCACAGTTTAGGAGTGACGTAAGTGAGTCCTAGCTTAGTGGGCGTGTGTGATGGAACAAAACCATTCTTCTCATTTCTCCTCAACCAGGAATCAAAGCAAGAAAGAGAAAGAGGCTGAGAGTCCCACAGCACCATTGCACAGCTGGCTCCCAATGACCTAGTAATATCGCATCAGGCCCTGCCTCCATCTCCTAACGGTGTAACAGTCTTCAAAGCACAGGTCTTTGTAGGACATTTAAGACCCCAGTGATAGCAGTGGAAATTGTCAACTCTCATGTATCTTTTTTATGTTTTTCTTTTAATTACATTTTCATTACACAGAGAAAACTTTCTACCATTTTTACTGAATGTATGAAAAATAGACATTGTTTGTATTAAAACTTTAAATAGTGGCTGAGAACTTCTGCACTTTCATATTCCTATCAGATTTAAGCAGATGTTACTGTCTGGTTTTAAAGAATGCAGAAAAAATAAAAATGCTCATTTGTTTGTAATGTTTTTGATTTTATTAAACCGTGTGTAACTAAACATAAATTCAATTGAAAAAAATTTCGCCAAAAGTAGTGTTGAAATAAAAACCAGTCTTTATTTGACTGTACTGGTAGTTAAATCTTTGGCATCTTTTGGATCATCATGTCTTTCTTTTTTATTCTCTTGGCTATTTCTCAAAGACTAGGTTCTATGCAAAAGTGTCCAAGGACAGATTTTCCCCATTGCATTAACTTTAACTAGCCCATATGCCAGGCTTCTGTCACTCACATATTTCTTATTGCGAGAGTCTTTAGAGTGTAGTCAAAGCGTCTATTCTTTCCCCTTTCAATTCAAACTACATATTGCTGAGAGAATAATCTTTAGATGTGAAAATTACAATGAAACTTTCCCAATAAAAATTTGTAAAAAATGCCTATGTTAATTATAATAAGAGTCACATCCTTAGTTTGGTACCTAAACTTCTCTAAAGTAGTATGAATCTTAAATTTTAGATGTGACATGTCATTTATATCATACATATCTGTGCATGTAATGCAAATCATACATATTTATACTTATATCTTTATCTTCTCAGTTCTAATTTTTAAAAATAAATATTCTATAAGCCTTCCTTAAACTTCCAAATTGAAAATTACTTCTTTCCTTGTATAAACTTGTAAGGGATTTCTAGCATACCTCATAATATACATTAGTATCTTCCTGATATACATCTGTAATATTATAAATTAACTCTGGACAATAATGTATTTTATCACTCCCTATTACCACATATGCACAATTTCAGTGGCCATATTTTGGAAATGGCAGATTATGAATAATTTTTTGAATTCCTAAATCAAATAAATTATATTAGCAATACATTCAGAATTACATTAAAATATGGAGAGAATTCCAAAACTCAATAATCTTGATTATAACAAAGCAAATATTTTATCTGAAATATCTATGTCCAATCAATATCTGCCTGTTTGGTTATTAAATACGTAATTTCTGTTATGATAAATTTAAAACATCACAGATTTTTTTTTTTTGTGGGTACCGGGGGGTCGACCTCAGGACCTCACATGCCAACAGGCACCCGTGCCGCTGAGCGATATCACTGGCCCCTTTTTCATATGTGGGATCTGGGAGTCGAACTCGGGCCCTCGAGCTTGCAAGGCAGGCGCTTAAGCCGCTGAGCCATCTCACCGGCCCGATTTTTTTTTTTTTTTTTGAGACAGGGTCTTATTATGTATTTCAGCCTGGCCTGGACTCACTATATAGCCCTTGCTGGCCTCGAACTCATGGCAATCCTCCTGCCTCAGCCTCCCAAGTGCTGGGATTACAGGTGTTTGCCACTACACCCAACCTCAGATTATAATTTTTAGAGATTTCTTCTCTTGAAGTTTGTAATCTCAGACTAAAATTAAGGTAGTTAATTGATAACAATAATATACAATTTTAATTCAGGTAAGAGACAAAAAGAAAAATATTTTAATATTTGCAGAAATGGTAACAAGAACACCCACAAACATAATTCTCACCTTCCTTGGCAGATAGCTATCAACTTCCATCCTATTTTGGACAGAACAAAATATAGAGTGGAGGGTGCCATGCAAGCAGTGGTGAAGTGATATATTTATCTGAATTATCACTTGAGTACTAGGTGAATGTTTATGTACTTTTTATGATATAGGAAACTTAAGCACTTTTTCTTCTAGGTTTAGTCAGAAGTAAGGAATGAGGAGTCAAACGATTAACCAAACAATTGCAACATACACATACACAAGGATTAGTAATTAAGTAAGAGCTGGACTCATCAAGAGCACCGAATAATTTAGAAAGATAATCTAAAACGTTTGGGAAGGAGGTAAATTTTATCCTCAAATTATACATCAACAAAGTTCTCAATGAAATATTAAATTAAATACGGACAGTTTTATATGTGAATGTTCTCAAAGCATCTAGTTTCCTCATACTACATGTTTTATAAGATAATATAAAAAAATGTATTGTATACAGTAAACAGAAAAGCCAGTGTGGAAGAGAAATAAATACTCAAAAAAATGTAAAAAATATATATATAGAAATGCAAAAATATCAATCTATGCAGACAGACAATATCACAAAGACATGGAAATCCAGAAAAGGAGACTTAAAAAAAGAATTAGATTATGTCATATAGGTTTCAGAATTGTGTCTGTTATTGATAAATTAGTAAAATATATACAAAATTAATTAAATGACCACATATGATAATGATTCACTACCAAATAATAATTGTACAATGAATGAATTTGATATCACTTCACTTAACAATGAATAGTGTTTAAACTTATATTAAAAAAATTTTGATGTAACCAAGTGCTGTTATTAGATTTATTGAGAAAGTTGAAGATGTAAAAGAAAATAAAATCCATGGCTTTAGGAAATATACACAAAGTAATATCTGAAATAAAAACTAAGGTGTAGTTATACAAATCTGGTAAAAAGAAAAGTGTAGGTAGATTGTGATATTGGCAAAAACCTTAATTTCCTATAACTAACATCAGAGCTGTAAATTTCCTTTAATTCATTCCATACCTTAATTTTAGTGGAATAGGTGAGCTCTAGAGGTTACTGCTTCAAATAATAAATGGACAGTGCTCTTCATTGAAATCTTCTATCACTCTAAAATCAGTCTTTTCTAACTTGACTTTATTTTTCATATTCATCCACAGTGTTAATGGCCAGGATTATAGAGTCTACCCAGTCTCATATCTGAATGTTACTGATAGACTATAGTCTCGCAGGTGAACTACAACTGAAGTTTTTCCAATAATTTGACTTTTAATTACCTTTTGGTAATTAGTGAAACAGTCGGAGATCATTTCCAGAGGTGTTGCAAATCATTCTATCTTCAGGGTAGATGCCTTCTATAGAGTAAAGGCAGAAATTGACATTGGAGTATTGTAGACTTCCCTTCTTTATTGTATCTAGTTATTTTCTCTAATAGTTATGGAAATTTTTTTTTTTTGTGGGTACCAGGGGGTCGACCTCAGGACCTCGCGCGCCAACAGGCACCCGTGCCGCTGAGCGATATCACCGGCCCCTTTTTCGTATGTGGGTTCCGGGAGTCGAACTCAGGCCATCGTGCTTGCAAGGCAGGCACTTACGCCGCTGAGCCATCTCACCGGCCCTAGTTATGGAAATTTACAGGTCTCTTTTATATCAAATTTCAGGCTCTGTATTTGGCTTTATGTATTCCTGTACTTGAAATATTAAATTTACAGTATTCATACTTTTACAACCTCTTTATGCTCTTAACTAAATTTACTAATAGTAATCAATTTTAAAATTTTATGTAGGACATAATTTGCAGTTAAAGGATAATACTTACATAATGAATGCTTAAAAGCTGTGCCCAAAGATCACCATGAAATACATATTCTTTATGTGTTATGAATTTGGTATGTTGCCAACATTAAGGTAAACATCATATTTATTTAATTCAGTTAAAAATAATTGACTATTTTCTACAAGACCAATATGAGATTTTGTCGTGCAACACAATGTTATTTCCTAACAGTAGAATTTTATTTCAGTAATCCCATAGAAAATGGAAAATTTTTTGCAATATATCAACCATTGTTAATTTCCTATTACCTTGTTTTGAAATTCTGTATCATTGCTTTTATTTTTTCTCTGTAAAATAAAAAAAAGGCAGATTTACAAGTTAAAGTTTTAACAGTTCTCAATTTTTCCATTATTTGCATCAAGAAGAGTGTCAGAGGCCAAGTCATTTGTTAATCAGTCAGTGTATGTTCGTGATTTAGTAAATGAACTCTATCTTCCATGTTGGTAGCCTTGTATACCGTAGCACTGCAAGTGGGAGAGTTACTTTTTCCCTGAAGCTTGCAATCAGATAGTCTAACATCAGGTCTTGTGTTGCATAGCAACATTTCATAGGTGTCTGCATTGTATGCTGCTCAGATCCTGGAAGTTTTGGTGAATATGGGACATGACAAACTCCCTACCACCATGTCGAAATGACAGGACACATGGAAAATTGTGTTTGCATACTCTGTCTTTCAGAAGGAAAAGGAAAGTTTCACTCTGTTAAATTTATCCAGACAATCAAGGTTTAGAGTACAGAGCCATTTTTCAATAATCTATTTCTTGTGTCATAATAACATTACTGTTATTTATGCTATATCTAGAATATGGTATTTTGTTTCGAAAGCATTTCAGTTACTACTTCAAGTAAAAAACCAAATTAAATCTTAAAATCATTTTTATGAATTATTTGACTAGGAATTTGGACGTATAAAGATAATCTGTCTCTATGTGACTCAACTGTGTGAAATTTTAATCATTTGTAGATATATTTCATTGTCTGAAAACTGATTTTGCTAGGAGATGGATACTCAACTTAGCTACTAAACCTAACAAACACACCGAACCATTCCATATGACCTTTTTCCTTAGGCTATTTTTATTTTGCTTTCAAAATGATGAATCAATTCAAAGAATAAGCACCCTATCAAAGATAAGTTAGGATTTAAAGATATTATTGTGATAACAGTCTCAAAGTTCCATAATATCACTTTTGCATATTATATCTAACAAAGCAGTCAGAAAGGCTGTAAGGCTCAAGGAAGAATATAGTTAGGAGATCCTCTTTTACAGAAAAGGTAAGTTTCTAGAAGAGCCCTAAAATGGAGGTATTGTTTTAGTATCTTTGGAATACGTAGGCTGCCACAGATAATGAGCTGTATTCATATCATGCAATTACTCTCAAATTATTGTAACAGTACAATTCCACTTGAGATACTTTGTTTTTAAAGTTGAAAAGAATTATTGAGGATTGAGTTCCATATGCCCCAAAGGATCAAATCAGGTAAAGAAGAAAAAAAAATGTTTATTTTACAAAGTCTTGTTTTTGATTTGACATAATTCATATACCTTATTCTATCATTCTTTACGTTTCCTTAAGTATAAATATGATAATGTATAACTTTTCTATTTTTTATGTACTTTAAAACCTAAGCTCATGATAACAGATGCAAACCGACCTCAGGCCTTTGGCTTACTATGATTAAGTGAAAGTTTATTAAAATTTAGGGCAGATATTTGAATCTACACACCTGTATGATTGTTTGGCCATTGCATCAGTTATAATTTATTTGAAGGTTGATTAAGATTGATTTATCACTCTGCTACTCCGGTTAAAATTTTTAAATATCACAATGTATGTCTATATAGATTTTTCCTTTCTTACTGTATTAATAATTTATTATTTTTAAAAAGTTTTTATTTGTACATGTTTCCATTACATAATTACTACATGCACTGTAGGGAATTGGTACACATATATAAAACATTTCTATTCCCTTCCCCCCACACCTACCTTTTATTTTTCCAGGACAGAAATATTTAATATAAGACCTTATAAAGTAAATTTTTAAATATACAGATTGAAAATCAGACTAATAGGCCAAAAAACATATAAAACTTGGAAGACAATTGTACTAAGTCAACTATTACATATATTATCTAAGCTGGATTACAATATCATTTTTTCTCATTTTCCTATTATCTGTAATATATGTATATATATGCATATTAAGTGAGAGAGAATTTTTCATATAAGAGTAACCATATGATATTTAAAGTGTGTGTCTGATTTAATTCACTTAGTATTATAGTCTCAGGGTACATCTATTTTCCTTCAAATGACTCGTTTGTCCTTTTTATGGCAGAGTAGTACTCAATTGTGTATAAATACCACAATTTTTTATCCACTCATCTGTTGATAAGCATATAGGCTGCTTCCATTGTTTAGCTACGATGAATTATTTTGCTATAAACACGGGTATGCATACATCACTGTGTCATGATGTCTTTAACTCTTTTGGGAATATACCCAGAAGGTGAATAGCTGGGTCAAATGGAATTTCTAATTGTAGTTTTTTGAGGAAACTTCATTCAAGATTTTTCATGAGGAAGATGTATTTTACTTATAAAGAATGCTTTACTCTGATCTAAATTTAGGCAACAATTAATTTTACTTGGTATCAAAATATCCTTTGGAACAAAGCTAAAGTTTAATGATGAATTCTAAAGTTAGCTGTCATCATATGTGATAGAAGCTATGATAGTTAGCAACAAAACAAAATAAAACAGAACAACTCCAAAACCATTAACATTTACATTCTACCAGAAACTTTCACTGTGTGTGTGTGTGTGTGTGTGTGTGTGGCTGTGTTTGTGTGAAATGACGCAGACTCCATTTGGAAATAAGCTATTAATCTATTAAAACAAGTTTTTTCAGGGTTTATCAAAAATAAATGGGAACCACAAAAATATTTGGAAAAATTAAACAGGTAATATAATTTTATAATTTTTGCACAAGTTTACGGTAATCACTGTTTTCTATAAACTAATTTTTATAAAGTAGCAAATATGTCATAGAGATGATCACTAATAAATCCTGATTATTTGATCACAAAATTTAAATCATCATAAAATGAGTTCAGAATGCTCTAATCTTCTTAAGATCATAATAACCTTCTGAAGCTGTTAATTTAAATTTAAGATCAACATTTTTTGAAAAAATACACGTCACAAACACATCCTTAAAAATATAATACACTGCTGAAATGAAAGAGGACATCTATGAAAATACCTAACCTAAGAAATAATGTCTTTGTGTAAATTTTTAAAAATTTATTTATTTTCATTAATATACCTTTGTAGTACATAATGATTAAATTCATTGTGGGTAATAGGTATATGTATGTAATGGATTTCAATTATTTTTCCCTTTCCCGTCCACCCCCTTTTTAAAGATTTTTTTACCAGCATAGGATTTATTTATTTTATAAATACTTATCAAATTAATAATCAAAAACACAGATTAATAGACTGACAGGGCACAAACAAAATCACATAAGACAATTACACAAAATGAAGGTACACTTTTAGATACATGGTCCATGATGGATTACAATAATATTTTATCAACATTTTTTCTAATGTTTGTCTTTTGCTTTGCATGTTATTTATGTATTAGGCTTCTGGTATAAGAGAAATCATACAATATTCAACCCTGGGTGTCTGATATACTTCACTTAACATTATAATCTCTAGGTGCTTCCATTTTCCTAAATGATTCAAGTTTATCTTTACTTATGGCAGAATAGTACTCCATTGTGTATTCAATATTTTCATTATCAATTCATCTTTGAATAGACATATAGGCTCCTTCCAATATTTAGATATTATGAATTGTGTTGCTATAAATATGGGTATGCACACATAAATGTGATACGATGTCTTTAATTATTTTTGGAATATACTTAGCTGGGTCAAATAGAATTTCTAATTTTATTTTTCAAGGAATCTCCATAGTGATTTTCCATTAGGAAAACTGTGCACCAGTTTACACTCCTATCTTCAGTGAAGAAGGGTTCCTTTTTACCTACAACCTCTCCAACATTTGTTATTGTGTGATTTTTTGATGACAACCATTTTCTCTGGAGTAAGATGGAATCTGTGTTGTTTTCATTTGTATTTCCCTAATGGCTAGTGATGTTGATCTTTTTATCTATTTATTGTCCATTTGTACTTCTTCATCTGAGAATTATCTATTCATTTCAGATGTCCATTTTTTGATTGGGTCTTTAAATTTAGAGGTCTAATTTTTTTTCTTTTAGTTCTTCATGTATTGTAAGTATTAGTCCTTTGAGAAGCACCTTGAAAAAATTTTCCCCATGCTGTAGGTTTCCTCTTCACTCTGCTGGTTTCTTTCCTATGAAGAAGATTTTTAATTTGATGTGATCCCATTTATTGATTCTTGGTATAATTCCTTGTGCAACAGGGGTTCTGTTCAGAAAGTCTTTGTCTATTCCTAAATTTTTAAGAGCTTTGCCTAGTTTGTCTTCCAGAAGATTAAGTGTTTCTGTTCTGATGTTTAGATCCTTGATCCACTTTGATTATATTTTAGTAGATGGTAAGAATATGGGTTTAAATTCAGTTTTTGGCATGTGGATAGCCAATTTTCCCAGCTCTCCTTACTCCAACAAAACTATTTGACCCCTTGTCAAAGATAAGGTAGCCTCTGAGTACTACTTTAAAGAGAACAATATGCAATGTATTAGTCATTGTTGCTCTCCTATTATCTTGTTTTGAAATTGTTTTATTATTTTTTTTTTAAAAAGATAAGGTAGCCAAGTATGTCTGAAGTCATTTCTGCATTCTCCATTTTATTCCACTGATCCATGATCTGTTTTTTTTTTTAATACCATGCTGTTTTATCACTGTAGATTTGTAGCTTTTCTTGGAGTCCAGGATGGTGATGCCTTCTTCATTGCCCTTCTTGCCCAGTATTACTTTTGCTGTTCTAGGTCTCTTCCATATAAATTTTAAGATTACTCTCACTAGTTTTGTGAGTAATGTTATCTACTATTGTGATTGGGTTTGCATTAAATCTGTTCAACAGTTTTGGAAATTTAGTTATTTTGATTGTATTGTTTCTGTGTATCTAAGAACAGCAGATATCTTTCAATTTTTGGATGTATCCTTCAATGTCCTTTTGCAGAGTACTGTAGTTTTTGTTGTAGATGTCTTTCACTTCTTTGCTAGGCTAATTCCTGAGCTTCTCATTTTTCTTGATGCTATTTTGTGAGGTACTGTTTCCTTAAGCTCTTCCTCTTAGTAAGTTTATTATATTGTATAGAAATGTGATCAGTTTTTAAGTATTGACTTTGTATCCTGCTATGCTACTGAATTTGGTTCTAAATTCTAGTTGTAATTAGTGCAAATTTTGAGGTCTTCTATGTAGAGCATCATGTTATCTGTTAAAGAATAATATACAGAGTAAGACTGTTAAGAGTAACATTGTAAAAATCCCACTGAATACGTGTTTCTGAGAAAATAATTAGTGTAAAAATATCATTATGTGATTAGGAGTGGTAACTGAAGGCATTAGGATTGGTTGGTATTAGGGAAGGGATTTCTCTATCATTATATGTAGAAATAACACTTTTAGAGATGGAGATTCAAGCATCCTCATTCATGTTCATTGTTACTTAACTGGTGACATATAGCAACACATATGAGAATGACAACTTTGACCCATACAAGCTTGTCTCCCTGAACTGTATAAGCATTGACTTTATTTATTTATAAATTTGACTATTTCCTACATTATATTTTAACCCATTAGTGTATTGGAACATGTGTAAATTCCATGACATCTCTCATTCTGTAACTACATCACTTGCCTTTCATTTCTCTTTAATTTCCAAAGCACCACCTGAGCTCAGCTTTACCATACACACACACGGTCCTGACTGGTTTCTTCACATCCCTTCCCTAACAACAGCCAATATTGATGCCTTCAGTCATCATTTCTAAGCACATGATAATATTTTTACATCATTTCTTCTCCCAGAATCATTTATTCCATGGAACTTTTACAATGTGACCTTTTTTTTTTTTTTTTTTTTTTTTTTGGTACCGGGGATGAAACTCAGGACCTTGTGCTTGCAAGCAGGTGCTTGTGCGGCTGAGCAATATCACTGGCCCTTTTCTCCTTTGTATGTGGGTACCAGGAGTCGAACTCAGGACCTCGCGCTTGCCAGGCAGGAGCTTATGCCACTGAGCTATCTCACTGTCCCTACAATGTGACTTTTAACATTCTTACACTCTTCCTCTCTATGGGTACACATATTTAGCATATATCATCTTTGTGTTTCCAGTGCCTCTATACTCCCTCCTTCAAAAATATGCTTTTCAAAAATATAGTTTCACATATGTTAATGAATTGACCCTGAATAAAAGAATTCCCATGAAGCATATGCTTTCTACAAATAAAGTGTACTTGTATCACAATAATTGGTGTCAGCCTCATTAGTAATCCATCAGAAAAGACATAGAACCCACAAATATTTTTCATTGTTTGTAAAGAGAATTTGTAAATCTTTCAGCAAATATTTATTGTCCAAGCAATATGGACCAAACACTGTATTAAACATTACAACAAATTATATTAATACAATGATGCCCTCAGAATACCCTCTTCCATTTTAAATCTAGTGAAGATAGTCAGGGTTGTTGGAATAGTGGTACTAAGCCCGTAAAATTTTGTAATTATTTCCTTTCTACTGTTTCAGTCCTCCATCAACTCTGGCTTTACCATTTTTTCTTCATTTCTGTGGGAATTTAAGATCTCCTTTCAAAGAGGAACCCATGACCCACTTTAGCCAACCTGGGATACACAAAATGTTCTATGGTTCTCATATATTTTGTTCTCTGCTGATGTACACCAACACTGTTATAGCTCAAAGTAGGATAGGAGTTGAAATATTTTCTTAACATACTGTCACTCAGATAACCAGCTTTGACATATGTCTCACATTATGCTAACTCATTGTCCAGGCTTATGTAATGAATACTAATCTTGAAGAGCTATATTTTCCTCTTATAATATTTTGTTTCTTAACAGCATAGTTCTTCTTCTCTGGTGGGTGTGAAATCTGTCAAAAAGAATTAGCTACATGAAAACATCAGAGTGTTATAGTTGTAAGACATCAGCATTTAGAATTTCAGGGCAAACAGAGTTTAGTAATATTAGTCATCCATCCCATCTCTGGGTCACACTGCCTGACATCCACAACATAAGGGAGGAGAGATTTAATCTGACTGATGGTTCCAGGTAATTCACTCCATATTTGATTGGGTTCAGGTTAGGATCATCATGGGAGAAGGCTGTGGCAGAGCAAAGACACTTAGTTCACGGCAGCCAGGAAGCGGAGTAGGGGAACAGAGCATGGAGGAAGGAGGAAGGACCAGTTTGAGTATGCGAAGTCACGCCTCCATGACCCACCAAGAAATGCTCAGAAGTGTGCTGCACAAGTCCCAACCCTTGTCAACGGGATACCCAGACATATCACTAACCCACACTTAAACTGGCAATAAACACAAGGTCATGATTCTGATAACATAATACAACCATTCTGGATACAACCAAGGTACAACAACGCCTTCTGAAATGTCTCATCAGTTCAAGCATTTTTTAAAGTCCAAATCAAACACTTTTCTTAATCTTCAACCTCTTAGCTCTGAAACCTGTAAAAATAAAAATAAATGTGTTATATAAATGCAAGGTACAATGGCATGGAGTAAATGTTTTCATTTCATAAGGGAGGAATCAGACCAAAGCAAGACTGAAAACCAGCAAGGAAACATTAAGTTTTGTACCTCTATATCAAGCATCTGGGGAACAGGTTTGTAAAGTGTGAATTGTAAATTCCTTAGGTCTTGCACAGCCCCATCACTAAGCCCTACCGGTTGCAGACTACAGAATTTCTCTTTTGGGCTGGCTCCATTCATGGCTTGAAATCCTCCCTGTCACATTTTCCACAGAGAGCTCCTGAAAGGGCAGTGAGTGAAGCTGTGGGAATGAAGCTAAGATGCTTCTCTCCCTGCCTTCTTGGGGGCTCTTTGCCTGACATCCCAGGCCTTCTTTTGAAATGTGAATGGGAGACTCAACTGTGGTATTATGCAGGTCAAGTAAAACTAGCATCAGTTCAGCTATGCTGAGGTCTGCCACCAGTTTGAGCAATGGCCAAGTCACTTGGACTTTGGCTTCCGTGGGTTGAGTGTCTGGATGGCTGAGAATGGTGAAATAAGCCTTAGGGAACCAATTTATTAGGAGGCCCTTCAGGAGCAGGCAGTCCAGGACCTTAAGTCAAAGTTTTACACTTTTGCACCCTTGCATATGAATTGGTCAGGTTCTTGCTGATCTCTGAGGTCTCTTCAAGGCATCAGAATTTAATAATAGTATTGGTAGGTGATCAAAACAAGTGTTAGACCTATTGAGAGGCAGAGGATCATGGAGAATTATAAGGGATCTTCTGCCTCTTCCTGGGCTTTCTTGTTCTTTCTGTTTCCTGGTTGCCATGAGGTAAGCTACATCCTTCAGTTATGATGATTCTGCCTTGTCATAGGCCTAGAAGAATGGAGTCAGCCAAACATGGACTGAAACCTCTGCAATCATTAGTCAAAATTAATCTCTATCTTTTTTTCTTGAGTATTCTGTCACATAAAAAATAAAGACAATTAAAAATTGTAAATAATGAGGCAGGAATGTAGGAGTGTAAATATTTCTTTGAGAATTTTAAGTCAGTGATTGTGGATAAATAAACAGAAGTGTTTTAATTGCCACACAAAAGCTGAGTCATATGATTACTTTACTTAAAATAAAATGTCTGCCCATAATATTTTATGGTGGTTGTAGCATTTACGTTCTTAACATTGCAAAAAGTGTTCCAATTGCTCCCTCATGAAACTTGTTATTTTTGATCTTTATAACAGTTATCCTAAGAGGTGTAAAGTAGTATCTCATTCTGGTTTTAATTTGTATTTCATTAATGATCGATGATTTTATCTTTTCAAATTTTATTATTAATCACTATTGAATTGTCTATGTTCCTTATATATTTTAGACATGAAACTCTATATGTAAATAGTTTGCAAATATTTCCTCCCTTTATAATTTGCCTTTTCAATGTGTTGATTGATTCTTCGGATTCACTAAAGCATCTAGTATGATTTATTCTCACTTGTCTATTTTTGCTTATGTTACTTGTGCTTTGGAGAGCATATCCAAGAATTCATCATGAACATTAATGTTATGAAGGTTTTCCCTTATGTTTCCTTCTAGAATTTTTCTATTTTCACATCCCTTGTTTAAATCAGCCCATTTTAAGTTGTTTTTTTATATACTGAAACAAAAGGATCAAATTTCATGATTTACTGATTCATTTTCTTATAAGAAAGTATCCCTGACTATAATGATATTTGCTAATGCTACCTGATTACTCTTAGATATCAAATATGTAGTATGAAATTGCATAGTACTACAAGCAATCCTCTAGCCCCTAAGCTGTGTGGAGACAGTACACAGTATACAGTGTTTTCTAACACTTACAGTTTTAACACAGTGATATTGAGAGTAAATGAAACTGGTGAGTGGAAGCAGACAAGAGGAATAAATATTTAACTGAATGATACTATCCTAAAATTTTTCTTAATCTTTGTCCCACAATCTTATTATAGCTGTAATTTTTACCCTCTTATTGTTGCATTTTTTACTCTGTGTAATATCTCTAACTAAAGATAATGTTTGATCTTTTTGTAGACCAGGAGTTTGTTCTTTTCCTTCATTCATTGTGCACATTCATCTTTAAACATTTTGTCCTTTTTTGCACTTCCTTCCTATTTCCCATGTTGTTAAAAATCAGTTTAGAGTTTTAATATGCATAATAATAAAAGACGACCAAGAAAATTATGGTGAATATATCTATTTATGTACTATAATTCATTTAATTCATTTTCTTTTTCCTCATATATATATATATATATATATATATATATTTGAAAAACTAAGTACATAATTTGATAAAAGAAAGAATGATTTATAATATAGTAACCTCAACCTGAGCTAAAATTATTTTAAAATGTAATTTTTGAGAATATTTAACATCTTAGATTAGCATAAAAAAACAATAGTATACATAAAAGTTGTGTGAATCCTCTCACTGAAAGTGACAAAACCAATAGTGTACAACAAAATAAATTTAATTTCTGGGTGTTAAGGAGTTAACGTAGTTTTTAAATAATCACTCAGTATAGGAATGTAAGCCCTACTTTATTAGTAACCAGGATGATAAAAATTAAATTCACACTGGGGCCTTCAGTACTGATTTTGCCTAAAAATATGTTAGCTTTTATTATTTCCACATTTAAGCCCTCATGCTATGTATTGCTTATAAATTCTCTACCTCCAAAGTGAGCATATCATTAGTTTTTACTTTCAAAATGCCTCCCCTCGTTACAAACATAGTATTTTTTTATTTTTACTTTCATGTACTTATTTAAGTTTTATTAGTACATATTTGCAGTTCATGCGGTCTAGTGTTGAATGAAATAAACCAGACACTCAAACTAAAATATCATATTGTATCTCACATTTGAGTGACACAAAATGCATAGAAGGAGAATGATAAAAGATGGATAGAACAGGACAAAGGGATTGATCTCTTATTTTTATTTGTCATATTTTACTGTGGATTATTTTTAGAGGAATTCATCATATTGCCCTCTCTAATTTGAGATAGCTTTTCTATACTTTGTAGATTCTAACATTTCATTAGATTAAAAATATTGGTTAAAAAACTATATTTTCAGCTACTTTAATAAGCATGATAAATATTTTGAGATTACTTCCCTTTTCTTGATAATTAAATCTTCCTTTCCTGTTTATAATATCCCCAACTTCCCATCCACTGTTTAATTTTCTCCAGAATTGTTTGAGCATAGTTTCCAAAAACATTGCGTATTGACTTCCATCAGCATGAACTTCCTCAATGAAAAAATTACCATACTCTCTTGATAGATGCAACTTCCACTTACAAGTCTTTTTGTCTGATATCCACAGAATTAAAGAATATTATGGATAACTTACTCTCTTAAAGAGAAAAATTTGAAATATTATTTAAAAGTGTATATTTCAAACAACCTACTTATCTGTAGGCATTCTTTTTCTCCTAAAATGTGGGTGAGTCTAATATATTAGCTTGCATGCATTACTTTGAATCTCAGATCATTTTTTTTAACTTAATCTTTGTGTCAAGATAATATGTCTGAATAATTGCTTCTCTACTTTCTTTTAATTTAGTAACTATATTTCATCATCTTTGTCAATCTGAAAGCTTAACTAGGTTAAGTTCCAGTGCAAGTGATTAAGAGTCATCTCTTGAAGTAATTAAAAGATAACTAATGTTAATTCTCAAATCAATCCAATGAAGCCTTGATTTAATAATGTTTCATTTTAAAGTGAGATAAGGTGCTAATTATTTGAAGATTTTATAACACTATATTCTGTCTGATTCCCCAGTAGTTAACAGGGTCTTGTGAATAACAAGGTAATAAAATCCCTTAACTTCAATATAAATATATGTTCTTTCAAAATAGCAAGACCCGAATTGCAATTGAGAAACCAGTGAATTAGAGTAATGCCAAATACACATAAAGATGGGTCCTGTAAATTTCCCAGGAGAGATGATCCATTACTTTGAAGACAGATGCTGTATTGAGTTATTTCCTCTAGCTTCATTTATCCTTCACTTGCCAGTACAAGTGAGCAATACAGTTTTTCTGGGCCAATATTCCCTCTTAATGCTCATTATTTGATCCCAGTTCCTGTGGCTCTGAACACGCATGTGTCTATTTTTACAAGGAAATGGTGGTATAATTAATCTTTGAATAACAATGTTTTCTCAGTCATTATTCAGTAAATAATCATCTAGCGTCATTCAAAAGAGTATATATTTGCAAATGAAACAGTTATACTTTGAAATATTTTCTGAGGCACATCGCATTAAGACTTTGTTATTTTCTATAAGCGTATATTATGTACAACTTGGGTTAGTATTTCATTGATTTAAAGTATTTATTGTGTTCTTTAGATCATCTGGGTCTAGCCCAGAGGAAAGATAAAAGAAAGACATTCCTTTATGTATTTACCATGCACTTTTTATAAAAGAAGTTTAGTGAAGTTCAGGACATGTAAGTATGTATCCTAATTTCAGCATTTACTCAAATACAGATTTTAGTGAAATACTAATTACAATGTATTTTAGAAAGAAACAAGAAGATAAAAATCATACCACTTTTGGGCCGGTGAGATGGCTCAGCGGCATAAGCGCCTGCCTTACAAGCACGAGGGCCCGAGTTCGATTCCCGGATCCCACGTATGAAAAAGGGGCCGGTGATATCGCTCAGCGGCACGGGTGCCTGTTGGCGCGCGAGGTCCTGAGGTCGACCCCCCGGTACCTACAAAAAAAAAAAAATCATACCACTTTTGACCTTGCTTAAAATCATGAAATTAAAGTCATGCTGTGGGTCAGGACACCTTTTTCTTAGAAATTGCTGACACTGATTGCTGAACATTGAGTTCTACTTTCCCACTATACTTGAAGTTCTTTTTTTTTTCTTTTGTGGGTACCGGGGGTCGACCTCAGGACCTCGCGCGCCAGCAGGCGCCGTGCCGCTGAGCGATATCACCGGCCCCTTTTTCGTATGTGGGTTCTGGGAGTCGAACTCGGGCCCTTGCACTTGCCGGGCAGGCGCTTAAGCCGCTGAGCCATCTCACCGGCCCATATACTTGAAGTTCTTGATCCCATTTGACTCAAATAATTTTCCCATGCTATTATTTATGTTTTCTAGGAAACAATATTTAATATAATTAATACTACTATTTCTTTGTTTTTAAAATGTGAATATTAAGTATTGTATTGAATTGTTTATTAAACTGCTTATTAACCATATGAAAGAGTTGTCATAATGCAATATGTTTAGAAACTAGATACTTTTTCTTTCATTTTTCTTGCCATTTAAAGGGCATAGAATTTGGAATATGAAAATGTATATTTAAACCCTACCTCTGCTGCTTGACTGACATGAAGTCAAATGAAACAACCTACGCTTGTGAAGCTTAATGTTTTGTATCCAAATGAGTGAAAAAAAGAAATATACTTTAGATGGATGGAGAAAACTAATGGTGATGTATATTAGTATCATCATAACTGAAGTAATATAACTTCTGATGTTATGATTATCAAAATTTATAATTTACTCACTTTAGTGAGTAAATAGATTTTTCTTAAAGTTGAACTTCATAGTAAATTAAACTATTTGACTAGGATAATGAAATTCTATCCTAGTAATCTCAATAAGAAACATCTATTAATGCTTATGCAGGTAATTTTACTTATGTTTTTATAGTCATTCATAATCACAATCACCTTATGAGGAGATATTTGAAATAAAATCAATCAAAACTGAAAATACAATATATACCTTCTAGAATCTGCCTGTAGTTATTCACTACCAGCGCCTTTGGGGAGCCACATTCTGTGATATGTTTAGAATTTATAGTTTTTAATGTGTAAGAAAATCTGTCTGATAAAACTACTGAGAAACTCATAAGGGCAGAAGTTCTACAAACCTATTCTTAAAATGTAAATTGGCTCATTCTTAAAAGCCACCAATGGCTTTACATTGTTCTTAGGACAAAGTTCAGCATATTTGATTTGCCTGCTTCTTAATGCCTCCAATAAAACTAATGCTTCTGCTTCCACATTTCTAAACATGATTCATTCAGATCGGCCTCTCCCTTCCTTTAATCTTCGTGTTCCCATCTTGGGCTTTCACGTACACAATTCTATTTACAGGATTGCCTTCTTTTTACTTCCCCACTTAATTGCTGCTGAAGTGCATTTTCTTCAGAAAAGCCAACATTGAAGATTAGAATTCACTCATAAATTTTATTATAGTATGTCATAATATTCCTTAAAATTATATAATTAATCCTTTATCTTTGCATGTTTAGGTATGTTTTCAATCTTTCCTATGAATTAATATTCATGTGATAAATGTGTAATAAATATTTGTAGAATGAATAAATCTCAAATGAAGCTATACTATTTCTTTTGTGTGGGGGATTGTTTGCTTATCCATTTGTGTTCTTTTAAGTTTCCTATTTTAAAATTATTATATTGAAGCATTTAATCAACTTTTAAAAATTATTATCAAAGATAGCCCTCTAGTTATCTTCTCTGCAAAAAATACTGAAATTAAATGAAGTTTTTTGTGTATTCTTTATCATTTTAATGTCTTGTTTTCTAGGACATAGAACTTTGGGAAAACAAACATTTGTCAGTAATAATTTAGATAAAATCATGTTAATTAGGTTAACTTCAAAAGTAAGTCTTCAGAGAATATAATGTACACTGTATTTTTCATCATGTTTTGATAAAATCATATTCATATGCCACTGATTTACGGGGAAATTGATATCTTTGTAACATTTTCCTATTTTCATAGCACTCTGTGCTTCAAAAGTGATCTGCTTGCCTCTCATGGTTAATGTCTTTATTTCTTTTTTCATATATTGGGACAAGAATTTGGCGTCTTTCATTTCATAATCTTAAAATCGGACATATTTGTTGTTAGAATAACCAAATCAGTTTTTATAAGTCAAGTGATATAAGGTAGGTAAGAGGGTGATAAAAGTTCTATAAGGCTTGTTATAACTTTCAAGAATCAAAGAAAACATTATATCAGGTACTACCATCAATGTGAGTTGGAGGAAAGCACAAAAATCTAAAAGCAATTTGAAAGGTACCTGGTATAATATTGAGGACAAGACAGTTATTTTAATGATGAGAAAGTGTAGAAAATGTAATGATACATGGGCTTGCCTTTTTTCAAGACTCTAATCTTAAGTAATAAACTTTCCCAAAAGACATTCGGAACAACTGCTCAGCAATCCATATGGTTATTCATGAATCAGCCCCTTCTTGGGAGTAGGCAGTCATCACAGGCTAAGAAACAAAAAGCAGGGCTGGTGAGATAGCTCAGCGGCATAAGTGCCTGCCTGGAAAGCGTGAGGTCCTGAGTTTGACCCCCGGTACCCACAAAAAAAATAAGTAAAAAAATAAAAAGCAGTAAATCTTGAGTTTTGAATCAAAAATTATGATCTGGGATTATGACAGAGATTATCTAGAAAGACATGGAATGCATCATGGCAAGTTTTCTCAATTGTTTTCTAGATGGAATTTTATAGTAGAAAATTCTAACATATAGAAAAATCTAGAAATCAAAATTATGAAAGATTTTGGGAGAAAATGACAGCAACAGCCTGTACATAAATATATATATACATATATATATATATATATATATATATATATATATATATATATATATAAGAAATACATATGTAGAAATATATATGTAGAAATATATATATGTATACATACACATTTATAACATTTTGAAAAAACAGGAGGTGTAATAGCTTAGGAATAGAGTTCACTTGCCTATTATGTATGAGCTCTGTATTCAATTGCCAGTCCTACAAAATAAAAAAAAAGCAGAAAAACAGTCATGAAAAAAATTGATGAAAAATGCCTACATGTCTCATCTCAAAAGTACCAGTCAAGAGTAAAAAATTGTCAAATCATAAGATGCACACAGCATCCATATCTGTTCAGTAAATGGAAAAGACAGAAATTGGTGGATTTCAGAAAACAAAATGCTAAAAAAGGCTGACTGCTGTTCACATAAAAAGCAGATTAGAGTCAGGGATGTAGCTCAGTGGCAGAAGAGCCTGCCTGGTAAGCACAAGGTCCTGAGTTCAATTCCTGGTACCAAAAAAATAAATAAATAAATAAAAGGAAAAAGGAGATTAAAATATGAAATTTTGCTTTCTTCAATTCTATGTGAATTTAGGAGTGTTACAGGAAGAAGGACCGAAAGCATTGGGTTATAACTCTTCACACTGACTCTTAGGTATACCCTCTGAGTAGAAGAAAAGTGAAGGTCCAGAAAGAAATAAGGAGTAAGCAAGAAGACAAGAAGTTCTAAAGACTCAAACAATAGGATTTTTCACACTATGCAAAATAAATATAAGAAACAATGTCTATACTATTAGAAATATTTTCTGAAACTTACTCATGCTAAGAGCTAGAAAAAGTAATTTTAAGTGGTAATAAAGAACATATGTTGAACCATCTCTGCATCTTTAGAATGAATCCTACTTGGTCAAGATGTATGAACTTTTTGATGATTTCCTGTGTTGTATTTGCCAGTATCTTATTAAGGATTTTCACACCTGTGTTGATTAAAGACCTGTACTTTTCTCTCTCCCTCTCTCCCTCTCTCTCTTCTTCTCCCTCCCCCACCTCTCCTTGGTTCATTTACTGGTTTGCAAATCAGGGTAATGCTCTTTTCCAGGAATGACTTTGGCCATACTGCTTCTCTTTCAATTTTATTAAAGAGTTTGTGGGTATTGGCATTAGATCTTCTATAAAATTCTTGTAGAATTCAGCAGTGAATCTATCGGGTCATGGTGTTTTCATAGTTGGTAGGATTTTTTTTTTTTTTTTTTTTACTTCTTCAGTTTCACTGACTGATCTTGGCTTATTCAAAATTTTTATATGCTCTTGGTTCAGCTTTGGCAGTTCATATGTATCTTGGCATTTATCCATTTCCTCTGTATTTTCCATTTTATTGGAGTACAGATTCTCAAAGTAGTTATCAGTAATCTTCTGGATTTCATCAGAATCTATTGTGATTTCACCTTTTTAATTTCTAATTGCATAGGGTCTTATCTTTCCTTGTTTTCATAAGATTAGCTAAGGGTTTGTCTATTTAGTTTAATCTTTCAAAGAACCAACTCTTTGATTTGTTGATTCTTTGTACTGATTTTCTACTCTCAATTTCATTAATTTCTGCCTTGATCTTCATAATTTCCTTCCTTGTATTAGCTTTGGGTTTGGGTTGTTCTTGTTTTTCTAGGACCTTGGGGTGTATCATTAGGTTATTCATTTGAGCTTGTTTCTGTTTTTCTGATGTGGGAATTCACTGCTATAAACTTCCCCCTTTGGACTGCTTTCATTCCATCCCATAGGTTCTGGTATGTTGTACAGGCATTATTGTTCGATTTCAGAAAATGTCCAATTTCTTCTTTAATTTCATCTGTGATCCACTGATTATTCAAAAGCATATCAATTTCATTTCAATGTGTTTGCATAATTTATGTGGTTTCTTTCATCATTTATTTCTAGTTTTATTGCACTATGATCTCATAATATCCATGGCATAATTCAGATTTTTTGCATTTATTAAGCATGCTTTGCTGGCTATTAGGTGGTCTATTTTGGAGAAAATTCCATGTGCTGCTGATAAGAATGTGTATCTGCTGTTATTGGATGGAGCACTCGGTAGATATCTATTAAGTCCATTTCTTCAAAGATTTGGTTCAACTCTGATATTTCTTTGTTGATTTTTGTCTAGTTATCTGGCCATTTGTGATAGGGGCTATTGATGTCTCCTTTTAATATTGCATTGGTGTTTATCTGATTTTTCATGTCCATTAGTATTTATTTTATGAAGTTGGGTACGTTTGTATTTGGTGTATATATGTTTATAATTGTTTTTTTTTTTTTTTGTGGGTACCGGGGGGTCGACCTCAGGACCTCACGTGCCAAAAGGAGCCCGTGCCGCTGAGTGATATCACCGGCCCCTTTTTCGTATGTGGGATCCAGGAGTCGAACTCGGGCCCTCGCGCTTGCAAGGCAGGCGCTTATGCCGCTGAGCCATCTCACCGGCCCTATGTTTATAATTGTTAATGCTACCTCTTAAATTGTTCCCTTAGCCAATATGTCTCATCTTTGTCTCTTCTGGTCAATCTTAGCTTGAAATCCACTTTGACTGAAATTAGGATAGCAACTCCTGCTTTATCCTGGGTTCTTGTTCCATGGAATATTTTTTTCCGTCTTTTGTTTTAATCTGTATCTTTTTTAATTAAATGTGTTTATTGTGTGCTGCATATTGTTGTGTTTTCTTTCTTGATCCATTCTGCCAATTTGTGCCTTTTGATTAGGGAATAGAGATAATTCATGTTGACAGTTATTACTGAGAGATACTGACATCCCCATCTTTGAATTATTTTCCTGTTGCTGATTTTTCATTTTCCCCCTTTTGCTTAGCTTCTCCTGCTGCTGCCCAGTGTATTCATTCTTGATCTGCCCTGAGATGTAAATGGGTAGCCTTTTCATCTAGCCACACAAAGCCCTGTGACATAATCAGGAACTTTCCTTGAGTGATCTGCTCAAAAAGGGGGCTGGGAAGTAGCTATGCATCCCAAGCATCCTTCAGTGGTTTCAAGTAACAGATGAGTAGCCTGTCCTCAGAATCTCTGCCTGTCAAGGGCCTGAGAATCAGAGTTTTGGCTATCCCCACACATTTCACATCTGAAAAGAAACTGGGCAGCTTGTCCTGAACTGGATGATCACTAGAGGCCTGATAAAATCTACCGAGAAATACTTAGATATTCAAAACACCTCATCATGGCTCAATAATATACACCAGCCTCCATGCAGCTGTCCCCCCCCCCCACATGGACAGCTACCTACTCTTGTTACTGGGCATACTAGAATATTCACTTTGGCCATGGAATGTCATCATATAATCTGTGGAAACTGAAGAGGACTCCAATCCCCTACCTGCTGTGTTGCGCACCCAGAACTGCCAGCAAATGCTCCCTGTCTAAGAGAGCTGCATCTCAACTGGCTGAGCAATGCTACAAAGCTTGTAAAACAGACCATTGATATGTACACTGAGTATGCCAACATTCATTTGAGGTAAGGAATCTACAGGCACAAATGTAAATTCTCTAACTTGAATAAAAGCCAATACAAGCTATGTTACAGATATCCTAGGACATATTGATGGGAGGAAGTCTTTTATTACAAAAGCCATGTTATAAAATTAGCACAAAAATGATTTTTCAGGTGTACAAGTATCAAAGTATGGACACACAAAAAATGAAATAAAGTAGCATAGTGTCTTCAAAGGAACACAATAACTGGCTAGCCAGAAATCTACCAAAAGGGACTCAGTGAATTGCTGAAAAAAATTCAAAATAATGATTTTAAGAAAACATAAAGAGGGCCGGTGAGATGGCTCAGCGGCGTAAGCACCTGCCTTGCAAGCGCGAGGTCCTGAGTTCGACTCCCAGAACCCACATACGAAAAAGGGGCCGGTGATATCGCTCAGCGGCACGGGTGCCTGTTGGCGCACGAGGTCCTGAGGTCAACCCCCCGGTACCCACACACACAAAAAAAAAACATAAAGAAGTTCAAGAGAATACAGACAGATAAAATGAAATTAGGAAGATAATTTGCAGTATTAATGAGGTATTCACAAGGAGAACAAATAAAAGTTGGAGATAAAAACTCAATAAATTAAATATGTGGTTGAGAGTTTCAATAGCAGAATATATCAAGCATAACGAGAAATTCTGAGATGAAGGAAAGATTCAGACAAGTGAAACAGGATTTTTTACTTATGGAAAATCATTAAACAAGCACATATTTACAATATGTGTTCAGTGTATCAAAAAAGACTAAAGAGGGCTGGTGAGATGGCTCAGCGGCATAAGCACCTGCCTGGCAAGTGTGAGGTCCTGAATTTGACTCCCGGTACACACATACGAATAAAAGGGCCAGTGATATCCCTCAGTGGCATGGGCACCTGCTGGTGCGTGAGGTCCTGAGTTCGACACTCGGTACCCACACACAAACAAAAAAGACTAAAGAATATAAAATATTCTATGAAAAAAGTTGAAAACTTTCCAATTTTTTGGAAATATGTGGACATTCAAGTCTACAAAACTAGAAAAGCATAAAATATATTCAATCAAAATAAATCTTCCCCAAGTCATATTATAGTCAATGTATCAAAAGTATAAGACAAAGAGAATTCTCACAGAGAAAATGTACCAAGACACGTATAAGGAAATCCCCATTAGAATAAAAGCAAATTTCTCAGCATGACAAGAGAGAGTATGATAATATATTCAGAACCCTAAAAAAAGTTGTTAAACAATATTACCATATTCAGGAGAGCTTTCCTTCATAAATAAAGGAGAAATAAATTCTCTCCATGATAAGCAATAATTAAATTTATTAAAATCAGGTTAGCCAAACAAGAAACACTAAGGATACTTCTACAGTAGAAGTGAAAGGATAATAACTCCCACTATGAAAGCATATGAATGTTTCAATTCTGAACTAGGGATTGACTTCAGAGCCCTTGCAGTGAACTACCTCTTCAGCTCTTCTTTAGTTTTGATTTGGAGGCAGGACCTTGCTGAGTCTAAATTGCCTAATCTGGGCTCTGCTTGACACAGCCTTCCAGAGTGCTTGGGATACGGACAAGTGCCAGTTTATATCTTTTAAAGAATTAGCCATTCTAATTTGCTTTTTACTTTATTGGAGCAAAATTGTTCATATATTTTCTTATCCATTTCATATTTGTAGACTATGTAGTGATGGGAAGTTCCTCATTGTCCTCACAAATAGACTTTAATTAATGTTCAATGAAAAATCGATATCATTACTCTCATACAAACCTAAACATACTCAAATCGTTAAGTATTAGTATTTAAGGAGTACTTAGTTTTAGCAATGCTGCATTACTTTTATGGGAAAAGCACTTTCTGCTGTACCCCCTAAAGCAAGTCAGTGGAGTATCTGACGTGGTTTGGCAAGTCCTTAGAAGAGAAATATTGAAAGGTCAATCACTAAATTTAAATATGTTAGAAGTATATTAATTAAATAAATAAGAGTGAGATTTTGAAATGACAGGTAAGAGGCAAAGATACTAATAAATTCTACTATAATTTTGGAAACATTTTAAAGACTAATTTTATGAAGGGAAGTTATCACTCACATTTACTAGGCTGAAAATGCTTTGGTAAATTCCAAGCATATTATTGCCTTACATACATGAAAATTTACATTTTCTATTTAGCTTAATGACCCTAAACAAATCATTGGGGATAGTACTGAATTTATCCATGTTTACATATGTATAAATAATACTTAGTGAAACTTTTTACTCAGACAAATCTGCATCCCTAGACATATTCTAAATCTAACAAAATTAAAAGTCCAGGAAATAGTATTGATTTTGCACCAAAAAACAAACCCAAAGAAAAATTCCGATTTTTATTCAGAACATTCCTAGTACCAACTTGTTCATTTATCTTCTAAAGGTTCTGTGAAATTAAGTAAGTTGCTTGTTCTAGTTACATATTCAGACTTTCTTTTAATGTGTTATATTAGGATGTACATTTAAAGAGAGTAAAGACTATAGTGAATTATGGAAAGTAAACTCAATGTTTTTAAATACCCAGAACAATTTTACTTGGCTTTCTTTTACTATCTTTTTTTTCTTTATCAATTTAGAATGTATGTTCAATCTATTTTGAATGTAGTATTTGACAGCATAGTGATTTTTGAGTCTAAAATATGATTACATTTCAGAAGGAAAATACAAAACAAAAACATCATTTTTGAGTTTTAGCTTCATATCTACCTAGGCCCTATGTTGTATTTTAAATATTCCATCTTTGTGATGGATGTGTAGAGCAAGTTTCACTTTAAAGAAAGGAGGACTGTTGGTTTAAACAGATGGTTTTGTGCCCTCCCTAATTCAAAAGTCACCATGGCAACCAGGAAAGAGGGGGTGTTGCTTAGCAACTAGGAACATTAAAGAAAAGATTTTGAAACTGTAGGGAAAAAAAGCAGTTGGAAGAACTTCAATATTTGGCATAAATGTATACCAAAATCATTTATGAAACTTGCTGGGTACATAATGACAAATCTTAAAGTACATTTTAAAAAGGGAAAATACCAAGTAAATGGCATTATTCCACATTTTTCCCCAAAAATAACATGGCATTACTAACACAATTGAACAATAAAATATGAAAAAAATCCTAAAAACTACTATTTCTGTCTTGTACAAAAAAAGAAAGTACTAATTAAGGAAAGATAAATTGAAGAATCTACTGTTATCATGTGCTGTAACACAACCTGTTATTTTAAGTAAGGCCAGGGATTTTTCTATTAATCTGCTTTGTACAATGTTCGCTAAAACACATTTCAGAAGGTTCTCCCCCTAGTTAAGGTGGGCACTGTAGTCACGAATCATCAATGTTTATTTTGAATAAAGCTATCTTTTCCCACTGAAAATACTTTTTCTTAATAGCATTTCCCATTGTATGGAATCTTTTTTTTTTTTTTTTTGTGGGTACCAGGGGTTGACCTCAGGACCTCGTGCGCCAGCAGGCGCCCGTGCCACTGAGCGATAACACCAGCTCCCTTTTTCGTATGTGGGTACCGGGAGTCGAACTCAGGACCTCTCACTTGCTGGGCAGGCACTTATGCCACTGAGCCATCTCACTGGCCCCATTGTATGGAATCTTAAAGTTAATCTTGAAGAAATGGTTTGTGCTCAACTTTCTTGGAAGTTCAGTTGTGAAAATAGAGCCAAACTCCGTGTCACTAAGAAAGGTATGAAAATACTTCATTATCTTTGTGCTTTATGTGTTACTGAATCTAAATATTAATTTTAATGGATAACCTCTGTTGCGTTTGACAGAAGATTGTGTCTATGAACATTCATGTTTAAAATGTTTATTATCAAGTATCAGTGTGTTAGCACTAGTTTTATAAAACTTATCATCACCATCATCTTTACCATACCATAAATGGTATTCTTCAATAATATAGGTACTTATCTGTAGCACTAATTATTTGCCAGGCACAAGTGGCAAACAAATAGTGCTGACCTTCAAAATATCTGCAATAGAAAGACACATTTGGGACATTTGGAGAAAAATGGATGCACCTGGACAATATAAGGTTGAGTGAAATAAATTAGATACACACGTTTAAATAAAATGTAGTATCTCTTACCTGAATAAGGCAAAGCACAAGAGCACAATAAACAATGAACAGAAGGAGACAAGGGGATAGATCTCTTGCAATTGGGAAGGGTCCAAGAGGATATGAGTGAAAGGAGGGAGGGAAGGGAAAGGGAAATAAGTGGAATAAAGACATGCCATGTAAAGAAACCTAATAACTTCAACTAATGAAAATGCTATATGCCAAAAACATGAGATGAGATTAATAATATAAACAAGAACAAGAATGGGGAAAGGGTAGGGAAGGATGTGGGAGGGAAGAAGGGGATTAAGAAAAAGAACCAATCTGCATTTTGTCCATATACTCACTTCTCAAGGTGATTATAAATTCCATATACTGCAAACATTTTATTTAAAAAATGTCTGCAAGTTAATATCTTAATTTAAAATGAGCCAATGGAGATTATGAAATGTTGACCAATGTGCAGTACAGAATAGAAAACTACTGTTAAATATGGTCTGTATACCTGAAATAGAGGCAAAAACCCACCACCTGGCAGTCTTGTACAAGTTATTGAACCACTCTACCCACATCCCTCATTATATAATATGCCTAAGACTTCTTGCTCTTCAAAGCTGTTAGAATTTAATACATATAAGCAAAGATCAATAGACCATAAGAATAAAAATCTTAATGTCCATGAAGCTCTCAGTGATACAGTCACATGTACTGATGTGTTCTTTTGTTGTTGCATTTTTATATTAATGTAAATTCTTTGTATTATTATTATAAGAGCTATCCATAAAAGGCTTTTTGTGGAGTACAATGCAGTTTCTGATTAGCATTAAAAAACTGATTTTATAAATTTAACATGATGCATATTATTTTAATTGATGAGAAGGAAAACTAAGTTTTAGCTTTAACACAATTTTACAGGTTCATTATACTAAAGTTTTACTTTTATTTTATATATTTTTTTTATTTTTTTGGTGGATACCTGGGGTTGACCTCAGGACCTCACGTGCCAGCAGGTGCCCATGCCGCTGAGTGATATCACCGGCCCTTTTTCTATATATGGATTCTGGGAGTCGAACTGAGGTCCTCACACTTGCCAGGCAGGCTCTTATGCCACTGAACTATTTCACCAGCCTCAAGTTTTACTTTTATATATATATAAAAGGAAGAAAAAGAAAAATTAAAGGATTCATGAAAAGTAAACATTTGTACATTTTCATTAGATTATTTTACTTATTTAGTTTCCAATATGCCTTAGGCATTTGGCTAAGTATTACAATTATATAATCTTGTCTTGTGCATTCACAAATGTATTTTAGTCAGAAATTATCAATTTGACATACATTACCCTATTTGTACGTATGAGTAATTAAGAGACATTGGGTTGACAGCTGTTTTAGGTTTCTATTGCTGTATAGATAGATCCTGTGTAAATGAGAAAATGTTTCAATTATAAAGGAAAATAAATTTCTAATGTCTTGTAGGTAATGGTGACAAAAATTTATTGTACTTCAATGTATGCTTCAGAATTGCTAAGTGAATACATTTTAAGTGTATCAACATACAATATGATAAATAGTAATGTGCACATGTTGTTAGCTTGAGTTACCCCTTTTACAATTTACATTTACAAAAACATCATGTTGTATACCATCAATATATACAATACTTACATGTGTATTAAATTTTTGAAAATAAATTTTTAAAAGGATAAAATCCATTGGAATTCACAGTCTCATAATAAATTTAGGCCTGGCTTGACTGAGTTTGAATTCTTTTATAGCCTCCCAGGCTAAAATCAAAGTGTTGGCAGGATGGGCTTTTGCCTACAGGATCTCAAGAACTATCCCCCAAATCATCTAAGTTGTTAAAAGAATCTTCTTTTTTTTTTTTTTTTTTGGTGGCTATGGATCTGAGGTACCCTCCCTCGCTTTGTTTCTAGGGGTGGGTTGAGGGTCATTCCCTCCTCCTAGTGGCTGCCCATATTCCTTCTAACAGGGTCCTCTCCGTTTTCAGTCAGCAATGATGCCTTGAATCCTTTCTCTTCTCACCTGCAATCTCTCTAATTTCCTTTCTGCCACTATTCTGAGAAAATTTTCTACTTTTCAAGGCCTGGAATGATTAGGTTAGGACTTTAAGATAATCACCTTATTTTATAGTTAACCACCTAACAAGCCATATTTCATCAGTAAGATGACATTTTTCATATAATGTAAATAATCAAGGAGTAGCATCTCCTCATATTCATAAGTTGCATCACATTTACAGGGGAGACAAACACATAATGTTTTGTTGAGGGTTAATCTAGAAACCTCCCTACCCAAGTGTACAGCACCAGAGAATACTGCCTTAAACAATATTATAATGTGGAAAAGGGTCACAGTGGTCCTAATATTTCTCTGAATAAAAACTAGGTGGGACAGCTATTACAAGAATTTATTTATTTGTATTTACAAGTAGAAGCAAAACAATTGCCCCTGCCCTCACATGTTAATTTTAGCTTAAATGTCACTCTCCCATCATATTCAAACTTATCAACATATTCCAATTTTGGGGGCTTTTGTCTCCAAATTTCAAATAAAGATGAATAATTAGAAAATAAAAACTTAATTTCACAAATTTTTCTTCTGTTTTGTGCAAAATATATTATTTCATGAAAATGATATGAAATTATGTGCTGGAGATAAGCAATTAATGTACTCTATTGTTCATTTACTTTTATCTTTTCAATAAGATATTTCTATTATTAAGGGAAAATGATTTTTATCATTTTGCTATTCATTCAAATACTTGCCATATTTAATATGTTTCAAATACTTATCAGATTGAATCATGATAACAATGAAATATAAAGCCCTAAATTGGTAACTGGTTATAGTTGTATGGAAAATCCATCATTACTTTATTAGAATGTAATATGTATCTCCAGTTCAAACAAATGTGCCTGGAGTACATCAATTGTCAAAAAATTAAATTAATTTTTATTTATTTTATAAATTAATAAATCAAAACAAATGATGGTTAGAATTTTGGAATGCTGGGGACTATAATGCATATAATTTCAGGATGTACCATCCCTGTGCTAGTTTAAATGCTATTTTAGGACAATTTATTTAGATTTAAATATGCAAATTAAAATATTTCTGTTGCTAATTTCTTCATCTTAATTTGACAACCTTTTCTTGAACAATTTTGCTATTCTATTACTATAAATAAAATCTAGTTTTCATAAGCAATATAGATACTAAAATATCATCTATACTGTTCTTAACTATCCTGGAGTATCTTCATGTAAATATAGGTGATATGTAGTAAAGATCAATATAAAATATTTTGGATTTACCTTTTTAAAATCTTTACATTTTATAATTCTTAAAACTCTTTGGCCAGTGTAATTTTAGGAGTGAGTAATACACTTTTGTGTGTGTGTGTGGGTACCGGGAGTCTAACTCAGGACCTCGCGCTTCCCAGGCAGGCACTTACGCCACTGAGCTATCTCACTGGCCCAGTAATATACATTTTAAGAAAAATAATATAGATAGATAGATAGTTTTAGAATATTTTCTCCCATTATATAGACTGTCATTTTACTCTATTGATTTATTCCTTTGCTTTACAGAGCTCTTTAGTTTGTTGCAATCTCATTTGTCTATTTTCACTTTCTTTCTGGTGTTTTGGGGTCACACTGAAAACAATTGTCCAGACCAATATCTGATATGGTGTCCATTTTTAAAATATAGGGAAAATTTAAATAATTCTACAGTAACAAAACAAATAACCAGAAAAATGGGCAAGAGGACAAGAATAGACATTTATCATAATAAGACAAACATATAGCCAACACATATATGAACAGAGAAATGCTCAGTATCACCAATTACTAGGGAAATGGAAATTGTAACATCTTCTTCCCTCCACCTCTGCTAGAAATACTCTTATTAAAAGCCAAAAGATAACAAATATTGGTGGAGAGATAAAGGAATCCTTACACAAAAAAGATAAAATCAATTCCTCAAAGATACTTATACACCTATTTTTGAGGCATTGTTAACAGTAGCTATGATATGAAATACACTACAAAGTCTTTCAACAGATGAGTTGATTAAGAAAATGTACACCATACACAGTGGTATAAAATTCAACCTTAAAAGGAAAGAAATCCTGTCATTTGAAACAGTATGGATAAATCTAAAGAGTACATGTCATATAAATTAAACCAGGCACAAAGGATAAATACCACATAATCTCACTTATTTGCAGAGTTTTAAAAAATTAAAGAAGCAGACAGCAAAGCTGTGTTTATGAAGGGCTTAGCCCTGGGGAAAACTGGGAGATAAAGGTGAGAGTTTACAAAGTTCTATTTGTGTGGGACAAATTTAATTCTTAAAGTTAACATACATTGCAGTTATGTTAATCACTCTGTATTACATTAAATTTGCTATGAGAGAAGATTTTAAGTGTTCTCGCTTGAAAAAGCAAAGAAAATATATAGTTATTATACTAAAATTCATAAAAAAACTTTATGTGATATAACAACTATGTACTTTTTATTGCATTTTAATAAAGCTGGAGACAATTTAACAAAGAAAGAAAAAATGGAAAAAAGAGAGTAATGATAAAAGAAATAATAGTAGGGCCGGTGAGGTGGCTCAGTGGCTTAAGCGCCTGCCTTGCAAGCACGAGGGCCCAAGTTCAACTCCCGGATCCCACATATGAAAAAGGGGCCGGTGATATCGCTCAGCGGCACGGGTGCCTGTTGGCGTGCAAGGTCCTGAGGTCGACACCCCGGTACCCACAAAAAAAAAGAAATAATAGTAAAGAAATGAAATAATAACAAAGGAATAATAATAAAAACTCTACAAGTGAGGACCAAAAATTAAGTGTCTATGTTTTCTCAGATAATTCTAATGCAGAGCCTAAATTGAGAATAAATTAAGATATTCTCAAACCTGATATTTTGTGTCTTCCTTAATATAGCAAAAATTTCACAATCAAAAAAGTCAGAACCATATTCATTCTACATAAACACAAAAAAGCAGAAAACCTTCTTTCCATCATTTATTGAAAGGAACTTGTTGTGGTAGTTACTGTACATGAAACACAAGATGTAGAATGTATTTTCAAGGATTTCAGCCAGGAATATTTTTAATTGCATAACACTTTAACAAATAAAAGTTCATATATTGTCTTTTAAAAATTTATATTTATAATGTTTCAAATATATTCACTTCTAAAAATTAAAGCAAATAAGATCAGTGAACTTAAGGTGTTTTGTTTTATTGAGACATGGTCTTGCTTTATAGTGCAGTCTGGACTTGAACTCAATACCCAGGCTGGCCTTGAACTCCCAATGATACTCCTCCCTCAGCATCCCCAGTGCCAGGATGATAGGGAAGAGCCACTATGTGCAGCTTCAGTGAGTTTAAATTATGAATGTAACACTGAATGCAACGGTGTATACTAAATTTGATTCAGCTTTATTCCTGGGAGAGTAGTACACAAAATCCAGAACTGATGTAATATAAATCCATGTCTCCCAAAATATTAAGTCAATCAACAATTGACATATATCTGAGGAATCACTACTTAAAATGATTTTTTCTCCTTTCACTCCCTTGTGCCTTCCTCCAGCTCCTCCACTTCCTCCTGCTTACTTCCTCTCCTCTTTCTCATCCAAATCCTCTTCCATATTCTCCTCTACTTCTTTTTTTCCCCTCTTTGTCTTGTAGCCTGGAGAAATAACAGTGTGTATTATAGCAATGAAACTGATATGATAGAAAAGCATAGTGCACTGAGAAAAGGGAACTTGTTGTACCTCTATTTTGAGTAGGACAAAATGGAACCATGTAATTTAGCCTGGACACTACAAAAAGAATCATGAAGGACTTGTGTATAGCAATAGGCAGAAAGACAGATGACTTGAATTGAGAATTTCATATGTATGCTTATATAACAGAAGAACGTTATGTTTCACTAAGTGATGTTTTCAATGTGTTTTAATTTTCTTAATAAAAATTAAGAAAGGTTATTATGTAGAGGAAGGACAGAGATGGTTGTGTTTGTTGTTAGAGGGGAGAAGAAAATAGAGATGGTTGATTACAAGTATAGCGGAATTAAAAGAATAGAGATATAAAGAAATTGCATAGAAGCTTGAAGGCATACTGCACGGTAAAGTTCTGTATTTAAAATGTGTTTCCCATGAATATTAAAGAGCTGTTCTGACATACTTTAAAAAAGAAGAAATATTCTTTCTTTGTGTGATTTTTTCACACAAGCTTGTCATGAGCTTGTGTCTAGATGTCCCCTGAAGCCTCATGCAGTCATAGGTGGGGCTTTTCAGATGTGGCTGGAGCTAGAGCCCAGTGGATGTAATGCCTGCCCTAAGGCTGGGCAGAATGGATAAGATATAAGGGACAGAGAATGTGGCTTGTGGCTGCTTTTTTGTTGCTTACTGCTTCCCAATTTGCCATGAACTGTTTCTCATCTTTGATGCCCCTCTGCCATGTGCCACCCTGCTTAGAGCCACCTGATTATAGACTGAAACCTCCAAAAACTGAGCCAAAAATGCCTTTCCTCCCTTAACTTTGGGTGTCAGGTATTTTGTCACAGCAATGAGAAAATGTCAGTAAAACAAAGTTGGATGCAGAGAGAGAGAGACAGGGAGTCTGGTTCCAATAATTGACCATAGGACATAATCTATGTGAAGAGAGTAAAGCTGAAGCAGTGGAAGTATGGAAGAGGGAATAGATGGCATGGACAAGAGACTGGGGGTTCCAGAATGTTCAAAATTTCTGGAGATAGTAGTAGTATATAGAATAAGTCTCAGAAATAAAAGCTGGGAACCAATGAGTGGGGAACAAAAGAAACATTAATGACAGATATAAACAAAGATGAAATGCATATTAGTCATGTGGGACTCAGGGAAAATGAAATTCTGAGTATCAGAAGGAGCAAGAGGGGGGTACCTCAAGATAACCGTTGTCTAAATCCCACTCCCGTGACCTGAATCCCTACAAATGAAGACATAACACGACAGGAGACCTGATTTTGGACCGATTAAAGAGATTGCTCTTCTCAGTATCTGAGGAGCCTAGATTTATAGTAGTGAGTTGAAACCCTGTTGCTGGTGTATGCTGGTGTCTAGAAAGTGCTTCACAGTTTCTAGACAAATAGTAGGCAGAAACCTGAGAAGAACTAGATCCAGGAAGGACAGAAAACTAAGATGGTTGGACTCCTCCCATGCATTTGGAATTTTCCTGAGAATTTAAGGCTAAGTACTGTGATTGTTCCTAAAATTGGAAATATGATTACAGTGCTACCTTGTTTGAGCCACTCTACTCTATTTCAGAATCCATGGGACTTCATTCATCAGGATTTTTCTGACATCTTTTCATATGTATGTGATTAGCCTTTAACAAAATTTCCTTTGCAATGCATTTAATATTAATACATTTCTATAAATGGGAAAATCTTTGACGCACTATCAATCTGACATATATCTCCAACATTTTGCCATTTCATATATTTCTTTCTGTCTATCCTACTCATTTTCATTTCCTATATGACCATAAACATATATATTTACAAGAATTAAAATTTTTCTTTGTTGAAAAAGTGTTTCAAATATATATATCATTTTTCTATTTTATCTTCTTCTTTGTAATTTCATGTGTGGAAATGGGTAAAACCAAATTAGAAACAATGAAGAAATTCCAAACACACCTGTTTTGATAGGATCAGCATTGAGCATTCTTAGTATTTAACAAGTTTTCACCTATGTTTTTGTAAATTATAAAATAGTAGACAGCACATAGTTGATATTAGCATGAGAATAAAAATAGACACATTTATCCCACAAAATCTTAATACAAAATATACATGCCCATGTTCCAGTAGTAGTTTTTTTACAGTTGTAAAATTACTAGCCAGAAATCGAAGTGGAGAAATGATGGCATCAAGAATAAGATATCCCAGGGAGAGAACTAATGTCAAAATAATTACATGGTTCACAGTCAAGGCTATATGGTTATTAGCAACTGTAGAGAAGCTAATTAAGTGAGTCAAAAAGTGTATTTAAGCCAGTTAAATCAGAGTGTTTCTGTGGCTTCTGAACAAATAGGTAACACCTAAAAGCTGAGAATGTACTCATTAATCAAAGGAACTTAAAGTTATATCACACTGATTAAAACAACATGTAGTAAAAAATACCTATTTAGACTTTTCAATGAGATTTGAGCAAACCCTGGACTGCTATGGGCTTTAATTTTCTCCTACACTCAAATAAGTTTTTCATTTTATTATTATGTCACCATTGCATTTAGTAATTACCTAATTTTCAGTGATTTCTCATTCTTTCTTTTTAATCAATACTCATTACTATTTTTTTAGAAAGACAAAATCACACTTCTTTAAAATAGAGATTCCACTTTTATGAAGTTTGTAAAATGAAAAAAATCATATATGCAGTGGGTGAGTGAATTTAAAAAGTAGCCAAAATCCAAACTTTTACACAGTGTTAAATAAGATCAGCTGTATTTAAATTATTTTTTTAGATTATTCTACTTATTTGATTTTAAATAGAAAATTAAAGCAAAAAAACTGTCTCTGTCAATGTGTGGATATGATATACTTTGGAGGGAGAAAGGGCAAATATATGAGTTGGAAAGACAGAACACAATGTTAAGGCCATGTTCCAAAACTTGCTGCTAATTGCAGCCCACTGATCTTATTCTTTTGACTGGATTCCTCAGTAATTGTGATTTGTTTTGGCAATGCACCAGTTATAAGGTTTTAGAGAATTAATATTCAGGTTCTCATGAAATGATTATAATATGATTAATTTAGCAAACATTTTCAATTTTCACAACACAGAAATTTAATAAAATCTGTAACCAATTTTACAAGCAAAAACCTAATTAATTTTCAGAAGTATACTTTTTCAAGTGTACACTAAATAATTTTTAAAATAAAGAAAATAAAATATTAAATTTTCTTACATTCAGTAAAAAAAGTAGAAAAACCTAGAGTTATATTTTTCCATGAAACATTATAAACAATTTAGAAATTATGGAATACTTGGAAAAGCATAGCTGAATAAGAGAAATGAAGTTTTCACAATATTTTACAGTAGACAATAGAGAGAGAGAGAGAAGGAGGGTGTTTTATTTGTGCTTAATTATATGCAAACCAACTAACATCTTCTAAAAGTTAGTGTTAATTTTTAGCCTTATTCCATATTTGGACATTTGTATTTTGTGTGAAATTTGGTGGCAAGGGTGTATTTCCAAAGCAAGATATATTAAAAATTTGCATTTTTACTTACATCAACTGAAAAAATTAGAAACAATTGTTCAACATGCATATTAATGACTCTTGCTTTTTTCAATATTTTGTTTGCAAATTAGGCATTGTAATATGTACTTACTGGAGATTTTTTTTTTTATGTGGCTTCCGGGAGTCGACCTCAGGACCTTGTGCTTGCCAGGCAGGTGCTTATGCCACAGAGCCATCTCACTGGTCCTAGTGGAGATTTTTTGAGAATCAGAGTGAATTATTAGGAACAATCACAAACTTGGCACAGAAAGGACATAGAAAATTTCTTATGCTTTGAGGACAGTTGAAACTTCCTAAAATGAGTTCATAGCTGGGCAACACATTAGAAGCACCTAGAAAACTTTAAAATTTTAGAATGATGATGCCATTTCTCAGACTAATTAAATTAGAATATCTGTGAAAGGTATTTAAGTACTAATATATTTTTAAAACTTCTCCAGTCATTATAAATTGCAATCAACTTTGAGAGTCAGATATTTATTTGAAAGTAAATTGAATTTATTGCTATTTTAGAAGTTTTCAGTCAAGACTATCAAATTTAGTAATAAAATTCCCTTAACTGGTCACCAACAACAAATGGAAGAAGTCAAAGCATGCTTGAAATACAAAGGCAGCAAAAATTTACAAATTGTGAAAAATTAAGATAAATTAATTCCTTCTCATTGAAAAGATAATAATAGATAAGAAGTAGCATTTTCAGAGGAAAGTGGAGGCATGACTGAATTAGCATAATTTTTATATATTTATCTACTGTTGGTCAAAATAGAAAATCAAGTTCTGAGTTTAAATTAAGAAAGTTACATTTAATGATGCATGAAAACCTGTAATTACATATGCAAATTGTGTAATTTTGCATGTGATATATAATTTACTATTGTTTTATTTAAAGGTTAGTTAAATTACTCCTTTTCCATATAGAGTTTTATATTGCTAATTTTTTCCTCATTTGAGACCTAAAGTTATTCACCTGCATAAGTTTTGGAAATTTAAAAATTGTCTTTAGTTCAGTATGCATTTGACCAAGTGGATGTGGTACAATCATGAGAATTTTTATTGGTTTTATGATATGAAAATCAACCTGATTACTAATTTTTCACATATATTTTCTTGCCAAGGAGATTAGGAATACTTAAAGGCATACAGAAAATTTAATAAATTGTTCTAATATACAAATTGAGGTAAATTTTTAACAAAAGAGTATACTGTACATCTGTACTTTGATGTGTTCCAAGGAAAGAAAACAGATATATAGGTGTCTTAGGCTTTTTTCTCATTGCTGAGACAAAACACCGACACCCAAAGTTAAAGGAGGAAGGGTTTATTTAGCTCACAGTTTGTAAAGGTTTTAGTCCCTAATTGGCTTGCTCAAACTCAGGACGGCATGGTAAACTGGAATTGCAGAGAAGCAACAGTTCATGGTGGAAGGAATGTAGCAAAGCAAAAGCAAGCAAGGGACAATCACAGCCCTTTCTATCCCTTATATGTTATCCTGGGTACTTAGGATGGGTATCAATCACGCCCTTAATCCTAGTGCCCTAGATACTAGCATTGCACCATGAATCAATTCCAGCTTCTCACACTCTAGATCCAGCCACCTCTGAAAATCCTCCACGTATGACTGCATGAGGGTTTGGGGAACATCTACACACAAGCCATAGCACTAGGCAATATAGAATGTTTATACTCAATAGTTTGAAGAATGGTCTGATTGTTTCTTCTTTTAAAAATACAGTAGAATTATGTGTTAGTAAAGGGGACATGTAAAATTGTTTAACAGTTATTTTCAGGCCAGTATTTATAACTTGCATATATTTAATATTAATACTCAATGCTGATGACATTTTAAATTTAACATGTCTTCAATCATTCTAATTATATGAATGAAGTGATGTTTCTTTTAGGATGGAACATTAATTGTGCTGGAGTATTCATTTATTAAATAGCACTTTGTGTATTTAGTAATTACCTGGTTTTAAATGTTTCACTCTAAGGGAAGAATTAGATTATATACACTAGGTTTGTAGATCATGAATGTGTCTAATTTACATATGTGTACTTTTAAAAATGTTCTACATATGCATACATGTACAGAATAATGCTTCCATAAAATTTCCACATAAGAATTCTTGGAATGTATGAATGTGTTATTTACCTGACAAAAGAAATTTTACCAATATGATTATGATATGATATGGATTTTCAGAAAGGGAAATTTCCCTCAATTATCCAGGTGGATCCAAGGCAATCACACGAGTCCTTAAAAGTAGAAATGTATGGCCAGTGAGATAGCTCAGTGGCATAAGCACCTGCCTGGCAAGTGCAAGGTCCTGAGTTCGACTCCTGGAACCCATATACAAAAAAAATAAAAGGGCCAGTGATATCGCTCAGCGGCATGGGCAACTGCTGGTGGGCAAGGTCCTGAGTTCGACCCCCGGTACACACACACACAAAAAAGTGGAAATGTAGTTAAAAATGAGCCAAAGTCATGTCATTGTGAGGTGTGAAAGGTAACGGCTGTTGCTAGCTTTGAAGACAGAAGCTATCACAACAAAATGATACCATGGCAAAAGTGTGTGCGTGGCTCCTGATAACGTACAAGATGCGAGCAAACAGGTTTTGCTCTAGAGCATGCAGAGGAAGCATGACCAGGCTGAAAAATTAATTTTGGCCCCCAAAACCCGGTTTTGAATTCCTAATGACATAATTGTGAGATAATAATATCATGTTGTTTTAAATGACCAAGCTTGGGAAAATTCGTTACAGCATCAATAGGAATATATGCGTTTGGATATGTTGTATCTATGATCTATGACTATGTAACCTGAGGTTCAAGTAGATTTAGGAAAAAATCCAAGAATTTTACAAAAAGATACTACATGTGATATTTAATTGTTTATTTTATAATTTTATCTGACATATACATGATGTTTACATTTATCTTGGGGGATAGGTACATGTACATAATGAAGTTGTTTCTTCTTTTAATCCCCTTCCCCTTCCCAACCACTTCTCTCCCTCCACCACTAAGACCATTTTACCCATTTCATTCTTCTTATTATTATTTTGAGATCATGTTTATGGCACATAACGTTTGCATTTAATGAGGTTATTAGATTCCTGTACGTTGCACATCTTAATTCTACTTACTCCTCCTTCCTCTCCCCCTGCCCCTCAGTCTCTTGGACTCCTTCCAATTTTCAAGAGATCTCTCCCCTTGTTTATATATGTACTTCAACAAAAATAAAATGAAACAGCAGTCATATGGACATAGGCACATTTTAATCATTCCAAAGTCCAACTTTAATGGACTGAATATTTTGTTCCTCCAAATTCATATGTTGCAAAAATGCAATGGTAGGGGCTGGTGAGATAGCTCAATGGCATAAGCACCTGCCTGGCAAGCATGAGGTCCTGAGTTTGACTCCCAGTAACCACATTAAAAAAAAAAATGAAATGGCATTTAAATATGTATGTAGCTTTTGGAGGTCATTAGCTCATGAGGCTGAAATCATCATGAATGGAATTTGCATCATAAAAGGGTTTAGAGTGCTCTCTTGCACAGTTTTTCCTGTGTGCAGGAAAAGAAATCAGAAGTCTACATGTGGAAGAAGAACCTGACCTCATAAGAACCTGACCATAGTGGAACCCTGAAATCAGATGTCTAATCTGACTCATTTGAAATAAATACTGTTGTTTCTAGCTACAAAGTCTGTGGTATTCTTTTTTTTTTTTTTTTTTTGTGGGTACCGGGGGTCGACCTCAGGACCTCGCGTGCCAGCAGGCGCCCGTGCCGCTGAGCGATATCACCGGCCCCTTTTTTGTATGTGGGTTCCGGGAGTCGAACTCGGGCCCTCGCGCTTGCAAGGCAGGCGCTTAAACCGCTGAGCCATCTCACCAGCCCCTGTGGTATTCTTAAAGCATCCCAAACTAAGATACCTACTAACCAGTAGACAAAAACAAAAGCAAAAACAAAAACAAAAATATAATAGCAAAAATTATGTATTCAAGTTAGTGATTTGAATAAGGTGAAGACACAATAAAATATGTTTGAATAAACCAACTTTCGTTATTAATAAAATATGATTTTTTGTTCTTTTTTTTTAATGCGTGTTCCAGGAGTCAAACTCAGGACCTCGCACTTGCCAGGCAGGCACTCATGCCCTTGAGATATATCACCGGCCCTTTTCATTCATTCTTATGTACGTTTTAGGATATAACACTCACTACATGTTAAGCTCTTTGCAAACAACATTGAACAAAATAACGATAATTCTCCACAGACCTTCAATTTCATAAAGGGAAATTTATAAGGAAATATCATAATTAATAATGTTTTATGGTTAAAATATAGAAAATTAGTTTTAAAATAAAAAGCAGAAAAGGTTATAAAAATGAGTGTCTTATACTGTGAGAAGATACAAATTTTAAAATATAAAAATATTAACTTATGACATGAGGCAATTTTATACATTTTTTCTTTAATTTCCATATTTCCCTTGTTAGATACATCCTTATTAATGATAATAAAGCATACAGATTGAAAATTGAGTTGAAATAAAAAATGAGTTCAAGTATTCTCAGCTAGGAACTATCTTCACATGAAAATTTATCATTACCTATACAGCATGAAGTTTTATTCTTATATTGATTAATGCATGTTATTAGAATTTTAATGTAAATGATTACATTTGAGTTGTTATTCTATTTATGGGGAAGTTCTTATTAATTGTATCACCCTGGTACAGTTATAAATACATAACTCCAGTTCCATTTATAGCTAGACCCAGGTGCTCTGTTACTCAGAGATGACTACTTGCAACTTTTATCAAAATACACAAATGAACACAAGAAAATCAGCGTTGAACTTCCATTTTTTGCAGTGTGGAGAGAGGTGGTGTTAGCTTACAGGGGCAGCAGCAGCATGGTTTCCTAATGGTTGGCAGGTCACAGAACAGTGTCTGTCTGGAGGTGATGGCTCTTGCAGGCTCATCAGCATATTTGTTTTGCGCTCCATGCTAGCACAGGGAGTTTCTACCCAGGCAAGCTCTTCCTTCAGCTTCTGATGAAGCACTTGCAAAGAGGAAAAATAAATTTCTTTTTCTCTGTTCCTCCAATAATGAATAAATCACTTAATGAAAGAATTCATCATTGATGAATCCCTTTTCCACTTAAATTTGATAGAGAGTTTTCAGTTATTTTCTAATCAAGCACCTTGACTGAAACAATTTAGATTGTAGGCGGCTTCTCTTCCCAGCTCACTTTCCCTTGTGAAAGAAAATAATTCTTTCTTTTCTCTTCAGGATCAGCACAAGGAAACATGGGGAATCACTGAACTACTTGGAATACTGTTTGCAAATAAGTACTAGTCAAAATGAGGAGCCTTCTTCCACAGAAATTGAGAGATGTGGGTTATCCCTTCCCTGATGATTACATTTCAAAGAGATGGCCCATCAGGTCTTGAAAAAGACATTTCTGCACTGCTAAAGTAAGGAGATTTGTATCTTAAAAGAGCAGAAAAGATATTTATAATAAGGATATATTCGTTTAATTGACTGATGTAAGAAAAGGGAATTTGAGAACCTATTATCTGTAGAAAAATTTTCTCAAGTTTAGTCACAGTCAGGAGACGATAGCCCATCTTGTTCAGAGTATGTAAAAAGCCAGCAAGGAACATAGTTATGTTCACTCAAGAAAACTAGATGTCACAGAAAGGAATTAAACTTTCAAGGAGAAAGGGCACAGGCTTTTGAGTTTCTTGTAAAATCATGGCTATATATATATGTTAAACAATCATGGCTCTTATTACTATAGTCATCTTTTTCACTCCCCATTCACCAGAGTTTTGTGATGAATGAAAGTTGGTAATAAAAAACAAATCATTCAGATGACTGTTAGATAAAGAGCACTTAAAACATGTTAAACTTGTTGTACTTGTGTCAAGATTAAACTGAAGTGAGGAGGAAAAGGATTAGCCCAGTAACCTGTAGTAATTAAGGAAAGATACAGAGAAAGCTAAAGTGTTAGGGAAGCAGAAACCTAGACAGTGAAAATGATCAAGTTGCAAATGGTACCAAAATTCACAATGTCAATGACAAAAGCCAGAGAAGCAAGCCCTGTAGATTTTCAAAAGAGTGTAGAAAAATAAACTCATATAGAATTTACTAGAATGCCAACACATTGAAGCACAGATCACCCCTGAAAGTTATACTTATGAAGTATTTGATGATAAACAACCTGGAAGCACTAGATGTGTGAGAATTTAAATAATTCCTTAACTGATGGCTGAATCAACAAACTAGCTTTCTTGCTATGCTCTGGCTATTTCAATCCAGAAAAGTCATTTACATATTTGGTACATTTATAAGAAGAGAGATTGAGAATTGACCACTGTATGTTATACTGGTAATGTTCTGATGCATTTTCAAAAAGAATTTCAAATATATGTATTCCCTTCCCTTCAAACTGGATTGTGACTTAATTGGATTATGACAGTGCATTGCATGTTTTTTGGAACACACATTAAATTTAATGTATTTTAAGCCACAATAAAAAGAACAGGATATGCGTAATGCTGAACCACATGATGTTCCCGATAAATGTCTGCTTTTGAGAGAAGTAATTACTGCTACTCTTTTCAACTTTAGGTACCTGCTATTAACCCAATAGGAAATTTTAAATTGTAACTTACCCTGAAGTCAACCACTCACAGAAATGAACAAGTTCCTCCTTCTAATAGGAATAACAAATATAATTCCACTCCTTCTTTTGAGCTAAAAAGGGCTGATAATTACATATAAGTAGTATATATATTGTTTTCATTTAAGTATTCTTTTCATTGTATTATTTTGTGTAAACTTATGTAATGATAAAAAAAACTGTGGTAAATATAAGGTTTTCACCTGAATTATTGCTATTTTGTACTAGTACTAAATGAAGACTCTTAGATACATATCAGTATAGATATGTTAGATACATATCAGTAAAACAGGTATTTGTAATCCTTTTATATACAGCATTCACAAAAGAAATGTAAAACTGTTTTGTCTGTTTTTAAATATTACTCATTGGTTAGTGAGTGCATGTTCTCACTAGCATAATTTTTTCATGATTTAATGATTAGATTCTTTAGAGAATTTAAGTTATATCAGTGATATTTTTCCTATTCCCAATGTACCTTTATATTGCTTTCTGACTGAATACTTAAGAATTAATCAAGGAGGAATACTTTATAAGAAACTGTGCTGAGATTATCAGAAGATAACAGCCAATTTCTTATTTAAGAAAGAAAATACTCTAAACTTTGAGTTTTATGTGTGCAAATGTGTGCCCATGACTGAATATAAAGCATTAGTACACCTAAACTGTCTATTTAATACTCTCAGGCAATACTGCAAAGAACATTATTATAATGTATGTTTTGCTATAATTTATAAATTATCTAACACTTAATACATGCTCTGATATATTGCGTAGTATGAGCACATAGGTGGTAATTGGTGGGTAAGTGAGAAATTGACCATCACTATATCGAAAAACAAAAGGATCAGGGTACAGAGGCATTTAGAAAATTTTAGTACTGAGGTTAAATTGTGAGTTCATTATTTAGAAGTTATAATGGGAAATTATTATTGGAAATAATTTTGCATTTAGGCAGTTTACATGAAGTAAACATGACAAGAAAATTGGAATTTGCATTATCTAATTTTTCTATTACTTTTATTTGTTCCTAGAGATATGTATGGATATAATGAGAAGGTATTTTGAATTACTGTGAATTTCTGACATGTGCACCATAATATTCCCAATATAATTTACCTTACATACTCAAACAGGAGACATATGTCTAAAAGGATATATTATGCCATTAAAAAAATCTTACATGGAAATGTCAAATTCTTACCTTTTGTTTCATCCTTATTTAATCTATAACAGAGATTATGTTTTACAGCAATTCTGAGAAAATATTTCCATTTTTTACATGTTATTGGAAGGGATTAATAAATTTAACACAATTCTTATAAGACATTTTGTTAGAGATCTAGAAATACTGATTGATTGGCTGGCTAATATATTACATAGGCGTTCTCATTAGGATGAAATATGGTAAACAAACTTTGACAAAATTCTAATTAAAAAAATTCTGAAATACTTAGAGTGGCTGAAATCACACTATATAGGCAGCAAATTTAATGAATAATTTATAGCAATTGAATTAATTACTGTAACCTAAAGTACATAAAAAAGACTATTCTATAAGGTGTTGCTAGAGTCAGTCTCAATATAATTGCATTAAGAAAATAATGGGTTTCACTTACTAGTACATTATTATTGTTGAAGTGTACATATTGGATATACAGAAACATTTGAACATTTTTATTCCTTCCTATTTTAAAATATCATTTATATGACATAGCTTGTATTTAAAATAAAATATTAAGAACTTTCAAGAGTAACTTTTTACTCTATTAAGGATCCCCCAATGAAGATAAAAGTAATACACAAAGCAATGAGATACGGAAGCATCCACAGCAAACAATGCATAACTTTTAAATTTGTACTTCTAAAATTTTTCAATTAACAGTATTGAAATGCAATCTACATTTAAAAGCCCACATCTTAATGATCTTAGAAAAATAAATATACCCTGACATTCACCACAGTAATAGAAAGCACTTCTGTTATCCTCCAGTTTCCTTATGCTATTTTATACCTCCAAGTAATGACTGATATGTTTTCTGAGACTCTAGATCAATTTTCTCCTTCTTCAGTGTCATACAATGAAATTTAACAGTACATACATACTGTATTTGGCTTTTTTCACTCTGTAAAATGTGGCAAAAATGCTGTTAAATGGGTCAGTAGTTCATTATATTATGATGCTGAATCACATTCATTTGTATTGGGTTTATTACAATTGTTCATCCTCCCTTTGATTGACATGTGGATTGCTGTGTATTTTGGCTACTCTAATAGTGTTACTATAAACTTTCTTGTGATTGTTTTATTTGCCAATGTGTGGTTTTCTTTCTTTTGGGTAAATATGTATGAAATTAATTGCTGAGTTATCTGATAAATACTGGTGTAGTTTTATGCATTTGGATAACAGAGTTTGGAAGGACAGAGTTTTATTATACCTGAATTAATATAGCCCCTATTAAGTCTAAAGTGGCATCAATAGCTAAGAATTATGTACTTCATTTAAGAAACAAGTAGACTCATTTAAACCACTTAACATTTTGTATCTATGCAGTAATGGTGTGAGTGGGACTCATATGCTAGCAGTTTGGAAAATGTCATTCTTGCAAAAATATAAACTAATATCCCAATGTCGGGTGTCACTGAGAGGGCCCCTACATGCTTCCATGAACTGTTGAAATAATTACACAAGGAAATTTTAGAGAACAAGTTCATTTCTACTGAATTATATGGGGCAAGAGTAGCAGAAAAATATATGACATTAAAGCTGGTTGAAAACATCCTTGGCTTTACAAACTACACTTTCACTCAAATTTGACATTAGGAGCACTAACAGTTTTGTTTACTGCTGCTTTGATACCAGAAGGTAACCAGTGAATATCTAAAGCTGATCAATAAGTCACAAAATTTAAAAAGGGAGATGAGATACTAACATTAAAGTGATAATGTTTTTGCTTCATCACCACAAGTCTTCAGCAATTATGGAGTGTGGACTAGATGGCTAATATCAGAACATTCATAGCATCACACACAGATGTGCATAAACACACTTATTGGTGTCAATTTTTAGTAGTTCTATACCAAAAAAATCTCATTTTCTAATTAAAATTTAAAAATATCCAAGATTATGTTAACATAGATGAACAAAAACTATATAATTGCTAACTTAACACCACATCTGGGTACACAAACTGAACATTATTTTTAATAAGTAATATTTACAATCCAAAATCCATATAAATCCATATATATTGGGATATTTCATGTAGTTGATTTTAATTAATAAAGATTAATTGGTTAAATCATGTTACCTCTTGTGCTATGTCATATTTGTTTAGTTTGTTATGGATTTTACACTATTTAAGGTTATGTTTAAATTGTAAGATGCTAAATCCTTATGTTTAGTAGCAACAATAAATGAATGATGTACTCATTGACATGCTCTATAGAATATAATCAAATATTAAAGCATGGTGTGATAGCATTAACAGGGAAAACTTCCAGCAACGGCAGCTAATTAGCACTGAGTCATGATGCTCCCATCTTTGTGGGTGTTTCTTGAGCTGTGAACTGTTAACAGGCTGCATGTAATTGATGAGTAGAGAGTGATCATCTTGAAACATCTCAACTTAATCAAGGAAGCTACTGGTCTTATCACTAATGGAGCAATGGAGAAAGATTTTCAGCTTTATTATGAAATGCAGTAGTCGTTAAATTATTTATTCAGATCATATTTGTATGTCTTGTAAAGACAACATGCTCAACAGGGAGAACTTTTGAGACATTACAAATGATGTACCTACAACATGGAAGACTACCAATTTGTTAATTTTAGTGAATGAGAATTGTTATATTTGAGAGTATTGAATAAAGTTATACTTTTATAATCCTCCTACCACATTTTAAAATTTAATCTATCATATTTTTCAATTTTAGTTGACAAATAATTGTGTATATTTATGTGATACACTCTTTCTCATACTTACATACATTTATATAAATATTCAATGATACTAATTACATCTCACCTCACCAGTGTATTGTATCTGTAATGAGAATTTTTTTTTTTGTGGGAACCAGGGGACAACCTCAGGACCTCACATGCCAGCAGGCACCCGTGCCGCTGAGTGATATCACCAGCTCTTTTTTCATATGTGGGTTCCGGGAGTCGAATTCGGGCCTTTGCACTTGCCAGGCAAGCGCTTACGCCACTGAGCCATCTCACCAGCCCTGTAATGAGAATATTAAAAATACCTTTTAACAATTTTAAAATATAGAATACATTACCCATGGTCATTATGGGATACAAATAGAGTACTAAAACTTATTTCTCCAGTCTCAATGAAAATTTGTATCTTTTGAGCAACATCTTTCTATTCTCCATTCCTTTCCTTTTTCCTAGCCTCTGGTAATTACTGTTCTATTCTTTGTTTCTATGAATTTGTCTTTTCCTAGATTACACATATAAATGAGATTGTTTTGTATTTGTCTTTCTCTGTATAACTTGTTTCTTTTAGCATAATATGCTTCAGGCCCATTCATGTTGTTGCAAATAAGGGTTTCCTTCTTTATAAATTTATGTGATATTCCATCACATACATCACATTGTATCTATTTGCTCATTGATGAAACTGTAGGCTGCATCTGTACCTTGGCTATCATTAATGATGCTTAAGTAAACTATTAGATTCAGACATTTCCTTCATACATCAGTTTTAATTCCTTTGTCTATAAACCCAAAGTTGGATTTGCTAAGTCATATAGAAAATTCATTTTATTTTTATTTTTGAGGAACTTTTGTACTATTTCCATGCTCATTTTTATTACCACCAATAGAATAAAAGTGTTTCCTGGGGCCGGTGAGATGGCTCAGCGGCTTAAGCGCCTGCTCGGCAAGTGCGAGGGCCCGAGTTCGACTCCCGGAACCCACATACGAAAAAAAAAAAAAAAAGGGGCCGGTGATATCGCTCAGCGGCACGGGCGCCTCCTGGCGCGCGACGTCCTGAGGTCGACCCCCCGGTACCCACAAAAAAAAAAAAATAAAAGTGTTTCCTATACTTCATGTCCTTCACAACATTTGTTATAAAGGTATGAAGTGTTATCTTACTGTGGTTTTGCTTTACATTTTCCTAACATTTATAAATGTTGCATATGTTTCATATACATGTTAGCCATTCAAATCTCTTCTTTTGAGAAATGTATGTTCAAATACTTCGCTTATTTTTAAATTGGGTTATTTAAGATTTTGCTGCAGGGTTTGTTACCAATAAATATTGGAATTAGAATCTTCTGAGTCTAATGTATAGTTCATAAATTTTTTGTCCTAATCCATGGGTTGTCCATTTTTCTCTGTTACATCCTGAGTTGCACATAACATTTTACTGTAACTTGATGTAACTCAATTTACCTATTTTTGCTTTCTTCCCTGTCCTTTTTGTCCTCTATCAAAGCAATTGTTGTTCAATCTAATATTGTGGAGTCTTTGCTACATGTTTTCTTGTAATAGCTTCATTATTATAGATACCATATTGAAGTATTTTTCCACTTTGATTTGATTTTTAATACATTTTGTGAGATAAATATCTGATTTTATTTACCTCTCTCTATATATTTAATTTTCTTTGGATCTTTGCTGAAGACAGTGGCATTTTCCTAGTCTGTGTTCTTGGTTCTCTGTCATAAATCAACTAACCATCAATTCTTGCATTAAATTTTGAAATGTTCATCCTATTGCCCTGGTCTGTGTTTCTCTTGTTATTCCTGTGCCATGCTATTTTTATTACAATTGCATTTTTATTACATTTGGATAGTAGGCTGTGGCAACTCCAGCTTTGTTATTTTTACTTAAGATTGTTGTGGTTGTATATAATTTTATCATTTCAAAAGATTTCTACTACTTTTTTTGTTTCTGTGAAAAATAGATAAGAAAATATAATGTATCATAGTCTTCCCCAGGAAGTTTGTACATTTCAAGAATATTAATTTTTCTAATCCATGAAGATTTGGATCTTTCCATTTATTTGTGTCTACAATTTTATTACTCTTTTATAGTTTTCAGTTTACAGATTTTTCAATTTGTATGTCTATTTTTAGAGATGTATATTAAGTTCATGTAAGCATTTCAAATAATGCTGTTTATGTTCTCTTGATTTCAAATTTTTATCTATAATAAACAAAGCTGCCTTGTCAGAAGAATAGATTAAAACTACATTTATCTGTTCTTTGTGTTTTGTTCTTTTTCTTTTAGTTTGCAACTTTTTTTTCAGTCAGATGAGAAATTTCCTTTTTCCTTTGATCATTTTTTAAACTTCTTGTACATGTTTGCTATAGGTAGGGTTTATATTCACTGTAGAGGAGTGGTACATGCATATAACACATTTCAATTCCCTTCTCCCTCTCCCCTTCTCCTGCCTTTTGTTTTTCCACTATCAGATTCATTTATTTATAAGACCTACTAAGTTAGTGATATACACAGATTGAAAACCAGACTAATGGGCCAAAGAAGATATAAATCATGTAAGAGAAGACACATTGTTAGGTACATTGTCCAAATTGGATTAGAAAACCCTTCTTTTTCTTTCTCTCTTTTCCTATTATCTGTGTTTTATTTTGTAATATATATATACAAGAGAGAGAAAGACAGAGATAGAGACAGAGATTCATATTAGAGAAACAAAATCATATTTAAACTTGTGTGTCTGAGTAAAGAGAGACTGGAATAGGGAAAAGAAAGAAGGGAAAGGGAAAAAATTGTACATATATATAAGATGGTTAAGATAGATACACTACCAATTTTACTTAGTTCATTGAAGAGTAAGGTTTGAGCCAAAAATGTTTGGACAATTGAATGCTAATGTCTGGTATCCTGAATAACTAACTTAAAGATAATAATACGTAATGCACTAACCATTGTTACCCTCATATTATGTTGTTTTGAAAATTTGTTCCTTTTTTGATTTTTGTTTTTTCTTCTCTTTAAAATAAAAAATAAATAAATAAAAAGAAATGTCTAATTTTCAAAAGAAAAAAAAAACATGGTCTAAATTGTTTCTTATAGTCTACAAAAGATTTTAGATAGCTATAACCCCATTTTTATTATTACATTTTTTGTTTGTATTTTTGGTGTCTTATCCAAAGGAACATTTGCCGATATGTATGTGTTAAATTGTGTCCATTATTTTTTCTTCTAGTAAGTTAAAAGTTGTCTTTGAGTGTTTCATCCATGTGAGTGGTTTGTGGTGCAGGGTGAGAGATGGAGTTCCGGCTGTATTGTTCTTTGTGAGACTATTTAATTCCTCCATCACAGTATCAAAAAGACTTTTCTCAAATGTATATTCTTGGTGTCTTTGTGGAAAATCAGCTGACAATAAATATATGAATATATCTCTGGAATCTCTTTACTGTTCCCTTGGTTCATGTATCGGTCTCTATATCACTTCCGTGTTTTCATTATTGTACTCTTGCAATATGTTTTGAAGTTAAGTACTGTGATGAATGTATTATTCTTCATTTTTTTTTTTTGTGAGTACCGGGGGTCGACCTCAGGACCTTGCGCGCCAGCAAGCTCCCATGCTGCTGAGCGATATCTCCAGCCATTTTTGTTGTATGTGGGTTCCGGGAGTCCAACTCGGGCCCTCGCGCTTGCCAGGCAGGCGCTTATGCTGCTGAGCCATCTCACCAGCCCTTATTCTTCATTTTGCTTGCAATTGTTTTAGCTATTTCAAGTTTTTAGAGTCTTTCAGGTTCCATAGAACTTCATGATTTTCTTTCTATGAAAAATTTCTTCAGCGTTTTGATTCTTTATATGTGCATATAGATTCCATTCAATCCATATTTTACTTTGGGTAGTAGGGGCATTTTGACAGTATCAATTCTTCTACTCCATGAGCATGGGATTCTTTCTACTTTTCTATGAAATGTTCAGTATTTTTCATCAGCATTTTATCATTTTTATTGTAGGAGAATTTCACTTCCATAGATAAAATTATTACAAATATTTTATTTTTGTAATTCTTATATTTAAGATTGATTTCTTGGTATCATTTTTCATGTAGTTTATTATTGATATTTAGAAGTACTACTGATATCTGTATGTTGATTTTTTTTTTAATGTGGGTACCAAGAGTTGACCTCAGGGCCCCGTGCTTGCCAGACAGGTGTTTATGCCGCTGAGGTATCTCACTGGCCCTGTATGTTGATTTCATATCCTGCAATTTTACTGAATTTTTATATTAGTATTAACTTTTTTTTGGTATATTCTCAGGTTTTTCTGTATATAATGTGTTTAAAAAGGGACAATTTGAGATTCTCAATTGTAATTTCAATGAACTTTATTTCAGGCCCAGACTTCCAGTACTATTTAAAAAAATGTGAAAAAAGTGTGTTTTATGTAATATCTAATATACTGTCTCTATAATTCTAGCTATGCTTGCTCACTTTTGATTTGTATTTCTATGCTGTATCTTTTTTTACACCCCTTTACTTTCAACCTGTCCTTTAGCAGTGAAATTAGTTTCTTGAAGATAGCATACATTTGATTCTATTTTAATACATTCAACCACCACAAATCTTTTAAATAGGGAATTGAATGCATTTAAATCCCAGGTTATTGACAGGTTAGAACTTACTTTGTCACTTTGTTGTTTTCATATAGTTTTATACACACTTTATTTCTTTATTATTCAGTTATTGTGTATTTTCACATCTATATCATTTCTCTGTTGTTTAGTCTGCCATTAAAGATATTTTTTAATAAACCTCACTAATATAAACATGATAGAGGAAAAAGAAAGCAGAATAATCACAGAATATGTCTTAGTTACTTTTCTTGTTGCTGAGACAAATACTTGACCCTCAAAGTTAAAGGAGGAAAGGTTTATTTAGCTCACTGATTGTAGAGATTTCAGTCCATAATGGGCTGGCCCCAAGGCAGGGTGGCATGGCAGACAGACATCACAGAAGAGAAACAGTTAATGATGTGCAGAAAGTAGTAAAACAAAAGCAAGCAAAGGATGATCACAGCTCTTTCTATCCCTTATATCTTATCCAGGCTAGTTAGATTGGTAGCATTCACACCCTTAATGCTAGTGTCCTGGATCCTGGCATTGCACCATGAGTAAATTGAAGCTTCACCACACTGTAGATCTAGCCACCTCTGGAAAATCTCGACCTATGACTGAATGAGATTTTGGGGGGACATCTAAACACAATCCATAAAAGAATATAATCTTACTATTGAGTTATTTCCCTAATATTGTAATGTCTTCAAAATTAAACACTTCGGTCATGAGTAAGAAAACATTATTTTGCAGAACTACAAACATGTGTGTATATGTAATCTACATCACTTTTATAATTAGACAATGAAATTTCCAAGTATAATTCCAGAAAGTGTTCAGTGATTTAGAAATTCTAACATTTTCATACAATCAAATATTGCTTTGTGATAATAAGAAATCAACTACTAATGCAAGCTAATACTTGAATAAAGTTTGAAAAAATATTTCATAAATTATTTTGAACAAGAAAAACACACACACAAGGGCATGCATTATACTGTCTATGTCTGTTTTAAGTTATATTGTTGCATGTCACATTGCACTGAAGTGTAATGGCTTAGAACAGTAAAATGCAGTGTCTTACCACTTCTGTGAGTCAGGAATCTAGGTATAGCCTTGTTAGATGTCCCTTAGTGTTGCTTCTGACAAACTGTATTAATCAAAGCAACAACTGCATTAATCAAATCCTGAAAAGGCTCAAAAGGACTTGATTGACAAGGACCCCAACTTTCTATGGGAAGATTAGCAAATAAATTGTAAATTTAGTTTATTTCATTTTTTGTTTTTCTTCTGCTACTACCAATTCCTTAGTAATGTAATACCTACATTGTCACTATGTGCTTACCATCACTTTTGTTCTCTTCTGTATTAGAATTTCAATTGCAGTAGCTCTAAGCTTTTATATCAATAAAAGGATTTTTGTGCTTCTTTGTTTATGGTGTTCAATATGCTATCTGATGCTGCTATTTCTAGAATTCCTTAAGTTGCCAGAATCATGCTGTTTTTTTGTGTATAAGGAAAACATTCTGAACTCCCTATATTCTCCCTTATATTACATAAGTAGGTCTTCATTTATTTTATAAATTCTGTACTCTTATCCAAACCACATTTTAAAAAGTCCTTCACTTAAATATGTTTCGATTATTTCCATAAACCCTTGACCAAGGAAACTCAAAAAGATGTAGACTTTGGGATAAAATACACTTATTGCAATCCAGCCTCTTCAATCTTATTATTCTTCAGAAAGGTGAATCTATGCAAATCTGTCAAAATACATATCATACTATAGATACTTCTTACCAATTATTTATATCCCTGCAAAATTTCATTTTTGTGCAGGTTATATATCTAATATTTCTCAAAAGATTAAAAAAGACATATTTTCATCTACTAAGACACCATGCTATCATTTATAGATTTTCTTCTGCAGGTCATATAACCTTACAAACTTTGCAACCCAAAAGTTTGTGTGTGTGATTCATGTGCATTGTTTATCTAGACAGCAGAAAAATAATAAACATGAGACAGCACAATATCATTGATAAGTATGCTTGTTTTTTCAAATAGCATAGATGAGTATTTAACAATTTAATGAACAAAAAGTCAAAAGTACAAATTAAAAGAAAATTAGAAACTGGAAAATCAGTATAAAACATGACACAAGAAAGATAAAAAATGCGGGCCGGTGAGATGGCTCAGCGGTTTAAGCGCCTGCCTTGCAAGCGCGAGGGCCCGAGTTCGACTCCCGGAACCCACATACAAAAAAGGGGCCGGTGATATCGCTCAGCGGCACGGGCGCCTGCTGGCGCGCGAGGTCCTGAGGTCGACCCCCCGGTACCCACAAAAAAAAAAAAAAAAAAAGAAAGATAAAAAATGCATAAAATGAAGTTCATGATATAGTACACAGTGTGTACACAGTGTGTACTATATGAATGCCAAGAAATCTGAAAATATAGGTAATTTTTTTACTGCACCCAATGCAGCTCTCAAAATCCCCTAGGGGGAGAACTGTTAGGAAATGAAGGCAAGAGTGAAAATGCAGAAAGCTGAGGTCAGGTGGAGCCCTTTCTCTCGGAGAAAAGAAGCCACCCAAGGACTGAAGCAATTTGTTTATACGCTCAGCAGGTTGATGTCAGGTTAAACACCTCTGCCTAACAACTTGTTCACCTAGCTTGCCTCAGGCACCTCTTGTTCTCGGGGCCTGAACAACTTGATTGTGTGGCTCACCTGGGGTGCTCCATATTCTCGGGGCTGGCCTTGCTTTAGCCCCACATGTGTGATCAATCTCTAGCTTCACCAACTCTCCATATTTTTAATAAGTTTTTAATTACCACAATGTGCAGACACCAAACTTGTTCATTTTATATATAAGTATATGAATATATATGAAATATATTTTACTAATGCTGAGTATTGAATGTTCCTTTTGTGACAATTCACATATTTTGTTACAAAATTCTTTAAAAGTTGCAATGCATGTAAATTTTATTGAAGATTTCTCCTTATTCATTTAGATACATACATCCATACATATGGATATATACTTTATACATATACATACATAAAATTCCCTACAAAGAAACAGAAAATTCTAGATAATTAAAAGGATATCCATGCCAAATTCAAGTCTATATCTCAGCAATGAAAAGATATTTTAGTACTAAACTAATTTTAAATACAGCATTTTACAGTGATAGATTTAAGTGGATAAAAAATAGGAGTGGATATAAAATGGATTAAAAGCTAGCACATGATTCTGATTTTGAAAACAAAATTTTAACTAACAAGGATCTCAAGCTGACAGAGAATACCAATTCACCGTGGGAGTTTTCTTTTTCTCTATTTTGATTATTATCAAAGTTTTTTTTAATAGATATGCAGGTCTACACTGAAGAAAATATGTTTTCCATGTGTCATTTATAGATAGAGAAGTGCAAATGTGACTTCTGGAAATAAGTCATAATGTTGGGTTTGGACTTGTGCAGCACTGTATTTAATCATTTCTTTATAAATCTCACTGTACATACTGCTTTGGGTAGATGCTTGTTTTTGATCATATAATGCTAGGCATGCATGTTTTTTGCATCAGAATAGTAGGACTTGACAATCAGAAAATATGTTATATGAATTTAGTCTTTTATTTTAATAAAGTACACTACATCACTTATTTACACATAAATACAATGTAATTTTATTTTGAAGCATTTAGGTCATTTTGAAAAAAATGAAATTTGAAATCTTAATAGTTATAGAAATTGTAAATTTGGAACTCAAGAAACAAAAAAAATAGGAAAAAAGAAGACAAAATATTTATAAAGATTATTTAGGTTGCTTTTTAATAATAAAAGTTTATACTTTATACTATTGCAATTACTATAAAAAATAAAATTACTATAATAGGAAAAATACACAATATAATTCATCAAAGTAGTATCAGTAAAGAAAAGTGACATGATATTCTTTAAAACTTGTAATGCATGTCAAGAATTTGGTCAATTATAAATTTTATGGTACTAGTCGCTTGTCATTTAAAAAAATAAAAATTTTATTTTTGGTAGATATAACATCAAAATTTGATTTCTGAATATTAAATGTAAAATATGGAAAGTATAATAAGATTCTTTAGAATAGAAGACAGAAATAACCTTATTATTTAATGGTTAATCAAATATAGATATTATGGATGAAAATTTTTAAAGTAAATTTTGCCTAGGACAAACAAAATTTTAAAGTGACAATATCAAGTTAAATGAAATTTATTTGATATATTTTGAAGTATAAAATAAGAAAACAACTAAGTATAAAATCATGACATATCACTGGATTATTTTTCACTTGTAAAATGTAGGCTTTCACGTATGTACAAACAGAAAAAGAACCTACAATTAAAACCATTAATTGAAATTTCAAAACAAGCCCTCAAAAGGTTAAAAAAGAAAAATCAAATATAATCAAGAATCCTGACAAGAAATTGAGATTTCTTTGTATTTTGCATTGTTTGGAATTTGAATGTATTACCAGGAAATATGAGTGCATCTGTACTAATTCCAATGACATTTTATTTTAATTTTTTAAAAATTCAAATATCATTTATGTTATTTCCTGGAATCTTAAAAGATAGGATAATTTAGTAAATCACATTTTAAAGATGAGGTTATGACTACTTTCTTACATCTAATGGACAGAATGACTAAATACTATGTAAGGATTTAGAATTAAATTATGCATTATATTATATTCACTAGAACACTTAAGTGAAATAAATCCTTTTTTATAAAGCAGTAAATCAGAAAAAATGTGAATGTACAAGATACATTATCATTTAATGTGAACTGTTATTTGATATGTGTTCTGTTAAAATGCCCTTCAAAACCAAGCAGATTTCTTTTACTGTTTCACTAATAACACATTTAAAACATTTAAAAGAAAATTACCTCCATAAGAAAGAGGATAAATATGAGGCAATCAATGCGTTGGATTTCATAAATTAAAATAAGGGTAGAACAAAGGAGTGAAAACATTAGTTTGAATTTGAAGGAGACACTTTACATGAACTAATATTTAAAGGACAATAACGACTATTTCATCAAGGTCAGTCGGTGAAAGAGATGAGCATGATTTTTATTATTTTAGCAATGAAATTCTAAAGAAAAAATAACGGTGCAGCATGGATTCAGATAATGTGTTAAGAATTAGTGACACTCATGATTTGATGTCTGAATTAAAATTAAAATTAAACAATACGATAATTATACTAAATATCAGCATGAATATTTTGGTTCACTTCTGAACCTAAATATTGCTTGTGAATCCTGTTGAAACATTTAGTTTTGTTGGCAGAAGAAACAAATTGACATTAAAATAATTCTGGGAAGTACAATAGCTTAAGGCTTTCCTAATGTTGTGACATATCAGTTAAATCCAATCAAATGAAAAATTGATTACCATATAATTACTACTTTTTGTGAAAAAGAAGGCAATACATTAATATAATATATGCTAATTTACACATTACGGACATTTATTTTATTGCTTATCCAATACTGCCATTCAATTGGCAGAACACTAGATATATGCAATAAGGCTTAATACTCTGGCTTCCTTAGAAGAAAAAGTACTTCATACACAGAAAATTATACCAAGTAAAATATTTAGTATCAATGTCACCAGATATTTCACTGAGAATACTCAATAAATTTAATAATTTTTTCCTCTAACTAGTGGAAATAAAACTTTTGGGAATCTACTATACTACTGGTTAAATACCTGATACACATTTAAAATTATGGTAGATTAATTCTAAAACATTAATATGAAATAAAAATTGTTGTGCTGATAAGAATGCAAACATTGTCTTAATATAAATGCAAATTTTGATAGCGAAAGGTCATATTAAAAATATTTTTAACTTAAAATACTTACAAAAGAGCAAAAATGCATTTTGAATTGACAGTGAAGTAAAATTTAAATCAGCTCATAATTTCTTTAATAACAAATTTTTGCCTAAGAAATAAATTATTGTTCTAAAACAAAAAGCAGATTTCTATGTACTCACAGTCACAAAAAATGAACTATGAAAACCTTGTTATATACCAATGTAGGATAAAATTCGGTGTGGCAACAAAATATTCTCTCCTCACAAAGAATGTGATCACTATATGCTAAAAACAGGTACTAATAAAAAAATAAGAATTGAACAACAACAGCAAGATAAATCACTTGCAAAGCAATCATGGAGTCCTGCAGTGACACTGCAGTATTATTGAACTCACTAGTGAGGAATTGCAAGCAGGAAGAAACTGAAAGAATAGCAGGAGAAAAAATAAGGGAATGAAAGAAAAAAAAAAAACTCCGGAAACATCATGTAGGGTATTTAAGTGAAATTTATAATTGTGCTTTGAAATTTTTCAACTTGTAAGAGGACTCATTGATGGAAAATATTAAATTATTAAGTCGAAATTTTAATGTCAGTTCATTGAAATAGGAATGGTATACAATTTTGCAGTGTCTAAAATCACATAAGATGAAGCAGTAAACTTATTTTGAGTTTTGTCACAGAAATAGTTTGTTTTCAAATTTTTTTTGCATAGAGACTGAAAGAAAGTTAAAAATATACAACCTCAAATTTTGACGTGCTTAATATGCAAAATGTTAGAAATTAGAATATCTTTCATGGAACATAATTTTCTCACGGCATAAGGTTATAATTTCATTCTTTAAGCAGAGTATTATTTTGTTGTTTAAAAATATGATTATACAGATGTGTAAGAGAGATCTTTTTCAAAGAGGAATGGAATCAAGAAATAGATGGGTGGGGTGAGAGGGAAGGAAAAGGGGATGACAAAAGCAATTTAGAGGTATTGTTGCAGAATTCAAAGACTGAAGAGACCATGGGAGAATCAGGAAGAAAAGTATAACCTAGGATACACCGACCTAGCTGGACTCATGTCCAAATGGCTGAGCAAAGGAAGGGCTCTTGATTTACACATGTTGTTGAGGGTGTTGGTCTAGTGGTGCATAACTTTGGGGTGGCCAAGCAGCACAAAGGCATTTTGTCAAGCTGTGCCCAGTGGCCTTGGTACATTAAAAATACTGTTACAGGCCAGTGAGATGGCTCAGTGCTGTAAGCACCTGCCTGGCAAACGTGAGGGCCCAAGTTCGACTCCTGGAACCCACATACAAAAAAAGGGCAGGTGATATTGCTCAATGGCATGGTGCCTGCTGGTGTGTGAGGTCCTGAGGTCGACTCCCAGTACCCACAAAAAAAAATACTATGTTATGACAACAGGATGTTATAAACTTTACATACAGGGGCAAAATTACTGCTGTTATCTGTATTAGAACAAAGAACAACTGCTGTAGGGAGGGGTAAGTTTGGGGAACTGTGACTTTTTCTTTATAAGTCCTGCTTCAGTATTGTGTACATACACCAACTGTACATAGGGAATGTAAATATGTGCAAGAAACAGGTTCTAGTCAAAAAAGAAAAAAGGGGCGGGTGAGATGGCTCAGTGGCGTACACGCCTGCCCGGCAAGCGCGAGCGCCTGAGTTCGACTCCTGGATCCCACATACGAAAAATGGGCCGGTGATATCGCTCAGTGGCATGGGCACCTGCTGGTGTACAAGGTCCTGAGGTCAAACCCCGGTACCCACAAAAAAAAAAGGAGAAAAGAAAAACAGAAGTGTAATTTGAAAATATTGATGATTTCCATTTACAAATTAATGACAGTTCATTATTTAAGTTTAAAAATTAAATCCATATTGAAGGAAAGTACTTTTATCAAAACATGCCAGTAAAAATACACTGAAATAAATACAATACATTAATTTGTATTGAGAAAATATTTCCTTCTTTTTGCCAATATATTTTTATTTACAGTATTTATTTGATGTATAGATCATATTTGTATTATAGGTACTAAATAAAATGTTATTACTTTTGTTTATACACATGATTGCATTTTTATAAAATTTATTTTTTATAATGGTATTGAATATAATGATATTATGGGCTCCATTTAGAACCAATTTATCACAACACCCACCTGACAATTGCAAGGTCCTAAGTTCAATTCCCACTACCATTAAAAAAAAATTATCAGTTAACAAACTAGAGTTTCAAATACTGTAAAATTTTTATTAGTTTTATTGCCCCATTCTTGCTATGTAGTATTTCATAATACACACAATGTCCCAAATTTACTCATTCTTTGTTTTTCAATTTAATCCACTACTCATTTTTATCTCCACACCTGAAAATCTCTTCCATATGGATAATTTCCTCTAATAGTAGAAGCAATTCCTTCATTTGAGAAATACATGTTTCATTTTCTGTAGGGATTATATTTCTACTTTTGCATCATGATAACATTAGTCTATAAATATTTGAAGGCCATGATAGTAGACATGTGAAGATCATCAACAAATCTGTTATGTTGAGGTCAGAACTTTACAGTCTTTAGGCAAAAAGAAGCTGATCTCCCGCAAGTAATTTGGAACTCCCTCTAATTTCCTCTTTAGATCAGGCCATTTCTAAGTTCTCATCTGAATTCTCATGTTCTCAAAAATCTTTAGCCCAGCAATACTAACCTTAAATCTTTACATTTCAGGGCTCTAACTTGAGCAATGGAAACCTATCAAGGGCTGACATTTAGCTCTTTCCCAGCTCTTCCAGATGGATGTAATTTTCACAACGTTCTGTACTCCATATGCAGGAGATGAAGATCTCTATCTATCATTGTCAGATTCATCAGATTAATGTTTACAAATACCCACCAAAGGTTTTCTTGTCATCTGATTGGTCATTGACCCAAATCCAAAATTCTATTCAGTGAATTTGCTCTCTTGAGCTACTCTTTTTTTTTTTTTTTTTTTTTTTTTTTTTTTTTTTTTGTGGGTACCAGGGATCAAACTCAGGACCTCCCATGCCAGCAGGTGCCTGTGCTGCTGAGTGATATCACCAGCCCTTTTCTGGTATGTGCCTTCCGGGAGTCAAACTCAGGACCTCACACTTGCCAGGCAGGTGCTTATGCCACTGAGCCATCTCACTGGCCCCTCTTTTTTTTTTGTGGGTACCGGGGGGTCGACCTCATGACCTCGCGCGCCAACAGGCACCCGTGCCACTGAGTGATATCACCGGCCCCTTTTTCGTATGTGGGTTCTGGGAGTCGAACTCGGGCCCTCGCGCTTGCAAGGCAGGTGCTTATGCCGCTGAGCCATCTCACCGGCCCTCACTGGCCCCTCTTGAGCTGCTTTTAATACATATTTCATTAAGTTGGATTTCACCCTAAAGGTAAGTCTAATATGCACATCCATTTTGTGTTTGGGTGCAAATAGTGTGGGAGCTCATTTCAAGAGGCAGGAATAAAAAAACAAAAGGACAGAGTTGAGAAAAATAATTAAGTTTATATTACTAAAGTAATTACTAAAAGCAAAGAGACTTTGACCTTGACAGGACCTTGGAAATTTTAATCAGTGCCTCTGAAATTGTTAGCATTGTAGATTGTTCATTACACCACAAAACCAATGACTCCCAGACCCTAGTGAAACCTATCTGGATGTGTTTTCCTTTTTTCCTTTGCAGTCCCTAAGTACTGAGTCAGAGAAGAATAATTTTTCTGGCAACTGAGTACATCACATACTAACCCTCTGACACTGACTGGCTCTCCTGTGTCACTCTAACTGTAGCCAGAAAAGTTCACTGTAGTGTTCTAGATTCGTCATATGACCCTGCTCTCTGGTTAGGGGAAACTTCTTCCTCTATTTGTCCTATGGTCAAGAGAGGCCAGTAGCTTATGCTGTCCCCAATATCTTTGCTTTGGCATTACCCTATTTGGCTTTAGTTTGTCATTACTTAATTTACTAGTTCCCTGCACTGAATAACTAACTTCTCACTTTTTCTTACTTTTTATAGTTCCTTTCTTTTCTTTTTAAAATTTTTTATTAGTATATTTTTTATGAAAGTTCATTTTCAGATGACATCTATATAATACACGTTGTTGATTACTGTTTTTTCATTCCTAATCAATGTCTGATTTATTTTGTGTTTTTATTAAAAATATTTCAACTTATACATAAAAACAAAAATTGTATATATTTTAGTAGATCATGTAATGTTTCTATCTTGATTAAGATTGCATTAGATATCTTTATTATTTCCAGTTATATGGCTACTTTTCAGTAATATTCTGGCTATCCAGAAATACAAATGGTTTTTCCATTTTCTGATGTCCCCTTCAATTTTTTTAGAGTACTATAATTTTTATTATACATCTCTTTAATTCTCTGATCAGGTTAACTCCTAGGAAATTAATCTTTGCACCATTGTGAATGAGATTGCTTTCTTAATTTCTTTATTGGTAGATTCCATGTTGGTTTATAGAAACATAATTGATTTTTGGTTATTGATTTTCTATTGTACAAATTTGCTTAATTTGTTAGTTTTCATGGAGTTTTTTAGAGTCTTCTGTCTAAAAGATGATGACATTTTTGGAAAAAAAGTCTGACTTCTTTTATTATTTGTACACATTTTATATCCTTCTATCAACTTGTTGCTCTGCCTCAATTTCTGAGTACTGTATTGAACTGGAGTATTGGGAATGGACACCCTGAACTTGTTCTTAATTTTAGAGGAAAGGCATTCACTTTTTCCCCATTTAGTATGATATTGGTAGTGGTTGTTTTATAAATGCTATTAATTGATTTGATATATTTCTTTTACACATATTTTTGTCTGCTTTTTAAAAATTCTTCAGTCATGAATGAATGTTGGATTTTATGAAAGGCTTTATCTGCATCTACTAAGATGTGAGTTTTTTTCTTGTTTCCATTTATGTGATGCAGTATGTTCATTAGTTTATGTTAAACCATCTTTGAAACCCTGGGGTTAAGCCAACTTGGTCATGATGCATGATCATATTAAGGAATTGTTACATTCTCTTTACCAGTGTTTGGTTAAAGATTTTTCCATATAAGTTCATTAATGAGACTGGCCTGTTGTTTTCTTTTTTTTTTTTTTTTACTACATTTTTGGTTGTATATCAGAGTAATGCTATATTCTAGGAAGAAGTTTATTATTGCTCTTGCCCTTTGGATTTCATGGAAGTGCGTGAGGACAATTGGCATAGATGTTCCTTGAAGTTCTGCTAGAATTCTGTGGGGAATCCCTCAGGCCATAGACTTTTCTTAGTTGGTAGGATTTTTTTTGTGGGTACTGGGGGTTGACCTCAGGACCTCACGCACCAGCAGGCACCCGTACCGCTGAGCGATATCACCGGCCCTTTCTTCATATGTGGGTTCCGGGAGTCGAACTCAGGCCCTCGCGCTTGCCAGGCAGGTACTTACGCTGCTGAGCCATCTCACCAGCCCAGTTGGTGGGATTCTTATTACTGTCTATATTCATTGCCTGTTATTGGCCTGCTGAGACTTTTTATGTCTTATTGGTTCAGTTTTCATAATTCTTATGTATCCAGGGATTTTGCCTTTTCTTCTAGGGTTTTTGATTTATTGGAATGTAAGATTTTAAAATAGTTTCCTATAATCCTATGGGTTTTGCAGTGTCCATTGTGATTTTATTCTTTTCACTTGTATTGCATTTATATATTTTTTTCTAAGTGAAGTAAATATTGTAATGGGTTTATCAATATTGTTTATCTTTTCAAGAACAATTTATTTAATTGATTGATTTTTTTGAACAAGTTTGTTACTAGTTGAAATTGTTTTATTTTAATTGACCAATTTCAAGTAATATAATTTTACTTGGATATTTAAAAACAACAGATTTTCAACATAGACAGAAATAATTCACACTAACAAATTGGTAACAAATCTGCTTGAGGAGTGGTCAGAAACCCAATCTTGGGCTGGTGAGATGGCTCAGCGGCGTAAGCGCCTGCCTTGCAAGCGCGAGGGCCCGAGTTCGACTCCCGGAACCCACGTATGAAAAAGGGGCCGGTGATATCGCTCAGCGGCACGGGTGCCTGTTGGCGCACGAGGTCCTGAGGTCGACGCCCCGGTACCCACAAAAAAAAATAAAGAAAGAAAGAAACCCAATCTCCTAGCATGACTTTGTTTCAAGGGAACATGGTGTAAATTTTCCCATTTATCGTATTTTATAAATCTATTGTTGACAAAATAGAAGCAACCATGCCCTTCAAAGATAGGTTTGGGTAAGATCTATCTTATACTTTAGAGTTAACCTAAGAGAAAGCTGTCAGCCTTCTCTTTAATTCTAAATCTTCAAATAAGGATCAGAGTAATTGCACACGTCCTGGCATGGCATTTATGTTGTCATTCACAGTGATGGATGTGCATTAATCAAGTTGTCAATTCAAAAACCTATGAAATGTACTTCAATATATATTTGTTTGAACTATTTCTTTTATAGAAGGTATAATATCATAAAAATGTGGCTGTATAAAATATTTATGTAATGCATAATACAAAGTCATTTGAATTTCTATCATAGCATTAATTTGAAACAGAAATGGATATGGATGTCCTAGGCAAATGAAGAAAGCATATGATAATTAGGTTCCTTTGAACTATTGTGTAGATATTGATGAACATTTTACTGATGCCCACAGTGCCAATGAATAGTAACCCCGTCGTCCTAGAAGTATTTATCTAGCTTTGGAATTAGAAGCAGTTACCACCCAAATATCTTCTATCATTTTCAAATTTAGAAAGATGCTCTTGGTATCAGAGTATAATATTTATTACACTGTGTGCATTAGCACAATTTGTGTCAAAATTCCTATGTACAGATTACCCAGTAGTTAGACTCTCATTTTCTACATTTAAACTGATAACATAATTACATTGACTCTGTTACTTTAAGGCAGTACTGAACCCAAATTCATATAAAATTACTGAATATTCAAAACCACTGCAAATATATAGATTGGGAGGTGGTAAGTGAGTAGCAAATTTTGTATCATCAGAGTGGGTTTCTTGCTTTCAATATTTTTGGACTGATAATCTAAGTCTCACAGAGTATAGGATTTGTTGTTTCTTACTATACCACTAAAAATCATTCTTAATATTTTCTATGATAATGTTCTTACCTCAATTTAATATATTTACCAATGAATGCCAATTTATACTGTATTTTAACAGTTTATTTAATTTCTCTTTTGATAGATTTATAGATAAACGAATATCAGAAAATATTTGTTAAGTAATCAGAACAGGTCAAAATTTAGAAGGAACAAAGTATAAAATTACTTTCATGAAAGTACACAATTGCAAAACATCAGACTCAAATAAAAAGCACTACAATTTTCACCTTTCCATTCATTCTTCTACTCCTGTCTAACTGGTATTTCTTTATCTTTAATTCATTCTACTAATACTTGTTAATTCAATACTTGGTTTACTTTGGTTTGTATTGATAAAGGTTGAAGTCTACATCTTTATAAGGGGAGACATTTATTTATATCACAGTATTATAGGCTGAAAGTCACAATAGACTATAACAGGTTGTAGCAAGATCCTCACATTCAGTGGTAGGGTGGGAGTAGGAGAGAAATCATATCTTGAATTGGGAAATACAAAAAGAGGGAGGAGCCACACTAACATTTTATGATAACTCTCAGTGGCTCCAGGAGAAATACCTTATTTCCTGGCTATGTCATTGTCCCCAAACATGCAAACACTTTCCAATAGGCCTCATCTCCCAAAGATTCCAGCACCTTTAATGGAGCTACACTAGGACACACACCTGCAACACAGGGATTCTTGGGAGACACCTCAACCAAGTCCAAACCATACCATCACCCTAAGAGAAATGTTTTCTCTAGTCAAATTATATGGTGCATGTTATCTCATTATGCTTTGGTCATCTATATGTATGCCTTATTCATCATATTCAAACAGAATACTAACTTGAGTTTTGCATTACAGTATAGCCTCAGTAATTTCTCAAAATTTGGGTAATTGTATAAGAAAAAATACTATATTCTCTCAAATAAATATAACACCAACAGTCACACCAGTACACACACTTGTATTCCTATGATTTCACTCAATTTTAGTGTTGATAGAATTACATTTCTTGCAGTATGTGAACCTCTTAATCTTTTTTTAATTACTCAATTAATTTTGCTATTCATCCAGGTTTAAGTAGAACTATTTAATACAGAATAGGCACTCTTGGAATGTATCCTTGTTAATTATATATTTGCAATGATTTTCTAGTCTTATAATCAGACCTAAGCTCACTTTCACATGGAGAAGGAAACATTGTGGTAAGCTAAACTTTTTTTCTTCAAACAAATTTCTGCAAATTAGAAATAATTTCATTTAACCTTTACATGTTACCTGTTTTTAACTAGCAAGAATTAAAATATAGAGCAGGAAAACAACAAAATTCAGTATTGATATTTACTTACATTAATTTAAAAGTGAAAAAAATATCCAATATACATTTGTTTTTGCCCTAGAATGTGAAAAAGTGCTTTAAAGTGAATATTTATTATTTTGATCAAAAGTTAAACTGAAGCTGACACAATTCTGAAGTATACTACACTACATATCATTAACATTTTTTTTGTTTGTTTGTTTGTTTTTTGTGAGTACCAGGGGTCGACCTCAGGACCTCGTGCGCCAGCAGGTGCCCGTGCTGCTGCGCGATATCACCGGCCCCTTTTTCATATGTGGGTTCTGGGAGTTGAACTCGGGCCCTCGCGCTTGCCAGGCAGGCGCTTATGCCGCTGAGCCATCTCACCGGCCCCCCATATCATTAACATTTAAATGCATAAAATTTAAAAATTTCTAACTCATTATTGGAAATATAAATTTAAACATAACAAGACAATATCTTTATACTGATAAAAAAGGACCATTGCCATTCTGAAAATGGACTTTTGTGAAGAATTAATACATTAATTTGAAGTACTAATACTTCAATATAAAAAAGAGTAAAGTATGTATTAGAGATGAGGTTCATAAATACGGAATACTATAACTTCTCCCTCATCCTGTCACACCACTGTCCTCCTGAAAGAAATATGTCACCTGTTAGATATGAGGTAGTCCATCTGCTCTTATTGCCTCATTTATGAAATAAATGTAATAAAACCACAATTATCTGATTGTTTAAAGATTCCTGTGAAGGAAATAATTTTAGCTTCAAGCCATCTTTTAAATATTCCAATTTCTTGCTAAACATTTACAAAACCAAAACTAAGGCAGATATTTTAAAAATTTTAATCATTTACTAACTTATAGTCACACATATTTCATTAAATATTTTAGCATAAATAGCATGTACTTTGCTCACAAGAACATTTAAGATCCTCTTTAGTGTATTATTAAAAAGTTATTTTACTCTGTCATGTAAATAACAAATATATTTTAAATAATTGCATAGACATGTAAATCTTATCAACAATAAATATGACTTGATTCTTAATGTGGAATATCAACAGAGGGATTTCTTGTTTCCAAATTCTCTTTATTTGAAAGGAATTATTTGAAACAATTTCCATAGTGGAGAGGCATGATTTATGTAGTTCATGGGGCCCTTTGAGGAAAACATAACACAATCAAAGCATTTCACTTACTAGAGTGAAATCAAATAAATCAAATCATAGAAAAATGCAAAAAAATTAAGGAAAATATAACACATTTTGATCTTAACAGTTTTGTACTGTGAAAGGTTATGATTCTCCAAAATCAAACACACATATATTTCAACATTTGCAAAAAACTCCTTCTCCCTGTATTTGGTGATTCATAAAACCCAGTGTATCACTTCAGCAGCTTAATATAAATATCTTATATATTGAAGCATATGTTATTCATACATGGTTTTTAAAAGAATTGGATTCTGTAAGCAGACTGCTAATTTTGAAATGTGTGATATAACATTTATAGTTTTCTAATTTTTAAAAAGGCATAAAAAAGTGTTTTACCATATAAATATGAAGGTAGCTTGCATATAACCACACACACAGACACGTATGCACACATATACACACTTTACTTGGCATAATACCTGTCATTGTGTAAGAGTTATATTGTGTTATACTCAGTATTTCTACAAACTAGGCTATTACTCTTGGGAGAATGTCAAAAGTAATGTATTGTTTAAGGTTAATTTAAAATAAAATCTGATATACATGTAACCAAAAAATATATGATTCAATTTTAAAAGAATTTATATTTAAATCTATGAAAATAATTCAATTGCTTTCTACATCAAAATTATTATTTTTTGGTTTAGAAATGAGAATCATATACCCTTGATTTAAAAAGATAATGTATAATTAGTTCATACTGATATAACTATTATGGTGACTCATTGTCTGATTTTAATTTTGTTTCTAAAATTGTTTTTTAATTATGGAAAAACTCAAATTATATGAGAGTATAAATGACTATTGTATAAGTAAATCCTAAAATGCATTTGGAAGTTTAACTAAAGTTTGTGGATGTTACCACAAGGTTTTAATTTTGCCTAGAGAATTGTTATATCAGACACAATTACACTTATAGTCTATACTGTAGAAATGAAATTCTAACATTACTATTAAAGCTTTATACATAATATGACTAACTTTAATTTCAATAGATTTCAAAATCTTTCAAACTGAAAATATTTTTCTATAGAAAATGAAGCCTTCCTCTTCTATATCGTTATAAGCTAACATACGTAAATCTGAGGAAATAGAGATAAAATTTCAATACAGATAAACATAGAGATGTAGATATGAATAGAGATTCTTGAATATACAGTGAAAAGCATGTAAGATGTCATTATTTCACTTACCACCTGTCTACATTAAATCTCATTTGGGATTATGATTTGATGAATCAACTCTAAAGGAAGGTCCATGATTCTGATAATCTTCAGATTTTAATTATGATTATCGGGCCAGTGGGATGGCTCAGTGGCATAAGCACCTGCCTGGCAAGCACAAGGGCCAGAGTTTGACTCCCAGATCCCACATACGAAAAAAGGGCCGGTGATATCACTCAGCCACACGTGTGCCTGTTGGTGCGCGAGGTCCTGAGATTGACCCCTGATACCCACACACACACAAAAATTATGATTATCATTACTTTTCCTAATGTCTCTCTAAAATTTAGAAAAATCTCTGACATATTCAAACAATGCAACAACTTTTTAATTTTTTTGTGGGTACCGGGGGTCGACCTCAGGACCTCGCATGCCAGGAGGCGCACGTGCTGCTGAGCGATATCACCGGCCTTTTTTTCTTATGTGGGTTCCGGGAGTTGAACTCAGGACCTCGCGCCTGCCAGGCAGGCGCTTACGCTACTGAGCTGTCTCACAGGCCCCCTGCAACAACTTTTTTAAAAGCTAAGAAATTAAAATTAAAAACATATACAGATTAATTTCCCAGGTAGTTATACTATGCTGTTCTAATTATCTAAATACACAAGAATTCTGGATTTTGTGACTCATAATTATAACATGATCAGATAGGCCATAATAGGAGTGTATCGAGCCAGGCCTAAGAGAACAAGTGTATTTATCTCTGTGATTGGGGCATTCTATAAGGTTTCTAGGGGTTGCCATAGCAAAGTAGCAAAGCCCAGGCACTTAAAAGAAAAGAAATTACCTCATAGCTATGGAAAAGGGAAGGCCAAAATCAAAGATATCAGCAATGCCACATCCCTGGGAAACCTGCACACGGAGGATCATTCTTGCTTCTTCTACTTTTCCCCCCACAATTTCCTACGCTCATGTCATAATTTCTGTGTTTGACTCTGATTTCACACGTGTGTCTCTTCATATGGTCATCCCTCCCTATGAATTAGGCTGTGTCCAAATTTCCTTTATAGATAGAACACCAGTCATACTGGCTAGTGGATTACTGAGCAACCTATCCTTGTTACTTTTTAAAACTTGGTTACTTTTGTAAATACACTGTTTCCTAAAAAGGCCATAATATGTGGCACTGAAAGGATGTCTACATATCCTCTTTGGAGGACAGACTTCAAGCCGCAGTGGATTTCAATATTTCTAAGTGAAAGCCATTTTTCCCCTGTTTCTAGACTGAGGAACTGGATCTGATCAGCTACATAAGTGTATTTGAAGCAGAAGGCAATGTATAAGCTTTTAATTTGCTGAGACATTGAGACATGATGGACGCTTAATTAGTATTTCTTTCATGAATGAACTACTCAGTCTAATGTTGTTAAGATAAAATCATAGAATTCCAAAAGCAGTGCAATAAACGATACAGTGCCGCACATATCTTCAAGAAATCCAAAACAATTCTGCATTTTACTAAATTCAAATTTAAAGTACTGTTAACTTCATTGGGCACTTGACAGATTTCCAGGCAGATTAACAATATATGCAGATAAACTATTACTTCAGAAGTTTGTGTTTGACAAATAAGTAAATTGAGCTTTATTTCTGAACATATTGCAGTGTCTGCTAAATTATAAAATGGCCCTATGACAATGCTTCGTTTAATTTTGTATAAGTTGATGTGATATTTTCTCATAAAAGTTTTCAAATAGATAAAATTTTTAAGTTAAAAGTAAATGATAAATAAATTTTAATAAAAATAAATATGTTCCAAAAAATACTATATGGAGACCCTATTTCCTGACTTCACTATCTAAGTGAACTTACTTTTATTAAATTTTGGGAATGATTTGTACATAACAGAGAGTCTACACTGTGTTTAACTTGTTTACCTCTGCAAACACACTATTTCCTAAAAAGAATTCTATATGTGGCACTGAGAAGATGTCTATATATCCTCTTTGAAGGACAGAATTCAAATGTACAAAGAAATACATTTAAAAGATAAGCCTCTTTGCAGTTTAAGATAACCTTTATTTTTTGAATCACATCATCAAGAATTAAGAACTTCATTAGAACTAAGAACACAGTTCAGCAACTGAAAATAATTTATAATATATATAATATTTTAAAATTACATATTACTATTTATTTTGATTCAATTAAGTGTAGCAAAAATATCATTTTTTGCATTGAATTTTTATAAAGGTCATTCGACAAAACTAATGTTAATAAAATCTAGGATTGGTAATCAATTAAATTATGTTTGTTATAATACATGTCTTTTAATAAGCAGAATTTAATCGAGAATGAAAATAATACAAATTTGATAGCTTAAATAATGAGAAAGATTGAAGAAAATTTAGTTGTAAAGGACACAAGAATAAAGAATGAAAGTATGGTTTGAGGTTTTGAAGATAAAGTGTTTAAAAATGTGTGTATGTGTTTTAGAAATGACATTTAAAGTGGAAAAAATGTATAATATACTCCATTTCAAATCAGTAAATGGATAGCATTGACACTTTGAGCAGTGAAATTGATTTGTGCATATAAGATATGAGAGATTGATAGTTAAATAAAAATTCAAACACCATCTACAGTACTTTCCAGTTTTATTTCTTTAACTGAGGTCTTCTGCAATTCAGAGTAAAAACACCCTAGCCCTGCTTTTATCCCCTGACTCCTGTATCCAATGCTGGCCCACATTTCCCAGTGTCTTCTCTCTCAGTAAATAATTGTTCCATTGTTTCTGTTTTCCAAATCAGCAGTATTACCACATTTATCTCCCTTTTATTCCTTATTTTAATTTATGAAGTGTTTTTTACAACCTGATAAAAATTATACTATTTAAGAGAGCGATTTCTCCTCTGTATCCCAAATGGAATTCAAAGTAGAAACTTTCAACATTTTTGCTGAGTTCTGTAACCCAGATTCTAAGCAATGCCTGCCACAGAATAAACACTTAAAGATATTAATCCATTTTAGATAGAGTAATTAAATCTTATATGAATCAGATCATTAATGTCTAATATTTCTTTATATCTGTCTTATTTGTTTCTATGCTTTATAAGCATTGTTACTGTTTTATATCAAAGACATGCAAAATTTTTAAATTTATACTCTCACTAATGATAAGTGGTTTAAAATACTAGGAAGCGCTACTTCATGGATTCAGAATCAATGGTTGAATTTTGAGGAAATAATGTTCATAAATTTTTTAAAGAAAAATATAGTATTCTTTAGAAAACGTATGAATAATTTTCAAAAACCTCAATCCCTCCAGAGATTCTTTTATTTTCCATAAATAATCCTGGAAGAATAATTACATAAATATTATCACAGGTCTTCCTTCATATAGACTGAATTAATGCATCAAAGTAAAACTGTTATAATTAAACAATGACTTCTAAGAGCCTTCTCATTTTATATTAATTTAGTTTTAAATTGATAGTCATTAAGTGTATTGAAGGCCAAATTATTCTCATAACAAATTTAATATGTATTATTTTTCTGCGCTCACACATGCAGAATGCTGTTTTCATTTATTTATGTTGGTTTTTCTTCATGTCATTTTTAAGAGATATATTTTGTCACTGTACTTTCAAATTATTTTATATATTTTTAGCTGTAAAACATACTACTTAACATATCAAAGGAAGAAGTAGGTATTAAGACTGATTTTGGTTGCAATTTAAAGTTATAAGCCACTAACTGGTTTGCTAAAATATTTGAAAAAATATAAATATATGCATAACATAATATTATATGTAGTGTAAGAAAAGTGTAGGCGAAGGGGGTAAATCAAATAAAGCATTCATGACTCAGGTACCCACATATAAGGTGTGGTTGAGCAATACCGTGTTGAAAATTATCACATTAAGTGACACATTATCTTTAATACCATTCCACCTAGACAAGTTGCTTCTTAATCAACTATAGCACTCATTTTGATTTTCATAGTAAATTGGTAAAGCATAGAATTAACATTTATCCATTAAATTCATATTCAACTATTTATAGAATTTTATACAGTATTTCATGATGAATTCAGAAATTATAGAGTTACTCTGGGAAATGCAGCAAAATACCACAAAATTATGCAACATTGTCATTTGCAATACTACATGCATAAGTGTATTCTATGATTTTTTTTAATATATGAGACTGCAACTAACAAAGTGCAGTTAAGCATAACTTAGCATTAAGCATAACTTAGTAAAGCAATTCCGCAGACTGTTGAGATTATAAGAACAAAATGTGTAGCCTTCTGGTGGCAAAACTACATTCAAAGATATAATTTAGAGAAGAAATGAGCATATATAACAGTTCTATTTTTGTTAATATATCCTGTAGATATTACCACAAATGTGCACAAATTAACATAATAAGAATATTAGTGGTTTAACTCTTTGCAATACCAACAAATATAAAATATCATAAAAATTAACATAATAAGAATATCAATGGTTTAACTGTTTACAATACCAACAAACATAAAATATCATAAATGTAAATATATGATTGGGTATATTCCATTCAATAATCATATACAGCCAAGAAAAGAAGTGAAATATTTGTATATAAGTAAATACAAAACATTAGTTTGTCAAAATGCAATAGTAAGTAAAAAACACCAGCTATAAGAAGAAAAAATTTATACCAATAATACATCTGCCTTTTTTATAGTTAATGATGAAATATCAGTGATTTCGTTAGTTTAAGCTAATACATTATTTTATAAATACACTTGCAAAATATTTTAAAATAAAGAGTATTAGCATATTCTCCCTACTAATTAAAGTAGTTGAGACTGAGGGCAAGATGACAAGTTGTATATTTAATGAATACTTTTACTTATATAAATGTGGGATGACCTTTTTTAAACTTTGCTTGATAGATGCTGAAATACATAGGCTTGATATCCTCTAGAGATAGTATACAACTAATATTGCTCATTTCTTGTTGAAAGTATATCAATATATTTATACATAAATAGTCAAATTGATGTTCCATTCTAGTTAAAAATTTGAGGAGTTTGACATATGCCTAAATGAAATCTCTCTACCTTCTATTAAAAAGAGAGAGAGTAAAATACTACCTTCTATCAAACTAAAAAATTTCTTCATGAATAAGTTATAGGTACACTCCTGCATACTCATAAGGGACAAATGTGTTTCAAAATTCAGCATCAAATAGTTTAGGCAAAATCATTTTTCTCAGAATATGTTTAAAGCTAACATTTCAGATGCTAATTCCCATACACAAGAATGTATGGTAAATTCTGTTAAACCAAATTAAATAAGAAAAACAGCAGAATATAAAAATAAAGAAAATACAATATATTCAATGTAGTTTTGACTTAATTATAACTTGTAACAAATCTAACAGTGTGAATCAGATATTCAGATTACATTGCTTAAAAATTAAAACATTTAGCTTACTTTCCATAAATATTAATGTTTACAAATTATTATTTTAGTAAATAATTTAATATTTAATTTAAAATGTTCCAATGAGTGCAATATTAATGCTTACTGATTTTTAAAAAAATTGTATATGAAAAATTCCTGTCACCAAAAACTGATAATTATTTAATCTTTAAATAAAAACACTATTCTCTGGATATAAGATTTTATAACAATATCAGACATCATGAAAGTCTATTTATAATGCAATATTCTGTTATTTTGCCTTATTTTATGTGAATCTCTCCATTTCATTTTCAGACATTAGAAAATTAAGAACTTACCAAAAACTGAAGTAAACAATAAACAATGAGTGTTGTTCTATTGCCATTAGAATCCAGTATCACTCTTAATAAGGTCCACATTTATTCGAGGTAATTGAAAGCTTTTAGGTCAAATCTTTGTCTTTAACTATTGGATATATATTTCATATATATTTCACCCAGACATATGAACTTATTAACCCACTGATTTATTAGCATTAAGCCTACCATTTTATTTAAGCTAGATCATTATATTTCAGGTATAGATCATAAAGGATGATCAATATTTTATTATTAGACTGATACAACATTAAAGAATAATTAAGTTTCCTTCATTTCTAAGTACTTTCCCCAGTGATTCATTTTCAAGAGAGTTGGTTGATGAGAAATGATGTGACTTCATGTTGCCTATCATAACGTAATTACATCTTACATGGTTTAGTTAAATCATGTTGCATTAATTCTCACGTTGTGAATGTAGTTTAAAATTTTTCTTTTCATGCTTTTATGCATAAATCAGCATGGAGATGAGTCTGCAGGTCAGAGCATAAAAATTTATACATCACATATAGTTTTAATATCTATTACTCGCAATTTAAGACCATGGACTATCAATACATATTTCTATTTAAATTTGACACAAACTGAGTCATGTAAATTATTGTTAGTTTAAAGATCAAAGAATCATCACCAGTACAGTGAATATCTGTCATATTTCTGACTCCAAGCAGGTTCAACAACTTTAGTTATAATTGGCAAATTCTAAGTCTTATTGTCTTCCCTGAATAGGGAAAACCCTGAAATAGAAATTCCTAGCACCAATTTCATCTGCTACACATATTCATAACAGAAAAATGTCAATTAAAAATATTCAAAATTTACTGGATAAAAAATGGGGAAGATGGTAGAGGCTGTATAACACTTGCAGGTATTGGTCAACTTATCATACCTCAACTGTTGTCAGGGACACAAGTCTTGCATTCTGTAAATTTTGAGATTGGATACTTGACAAAGATATAGTTTCAGGTGGGTAACAAAACCTGCAATGGTGTTTTCTTTGTATCATTTTTAATATATACACTTAGGTACAGATCCTGAGGCTTGTTTTCTACTTCTCACAATAATTTTTCAATTACTTAATATCATCTCACTGAATCCATTTTTCCTTAGGTTAGCTTCTGTTGGTTGCAATTAATATGCATGCATTAAATAGAAAAATCAGATATCCACTGAAAAATTGTGTTAACCATAAGCTATAAGTGACAGAATATCTGGTAGTAGTTTTGAAAAATGTTCTTTTGATTTAATGCCCAAGACCTGCAGGGCCAAGATTTCTGTATTTCTCTTAGCATTTTCCTGTGAGGACCCTTGATGATTATTACAGGTCCTGCTGTTAAGACAGAATTTCCTGCAAAAAGAGATTAAAATATATAGTGGAAAGAATGATAGGTGACAGACATTATAGAGTCAAAAAACTGTTGCTGAACATTCCTTTGTACTTTTGCTTATGTCTAGTTGATTCACAGTGTGTCACAGAGTCACCATAACTTGAAGTGATGGAGGCTGTAGTATTATAAATGAGAACATGGCTGCAGCAAATTAAATTGAGGACCAGTTTGGAGGAAAGAGTGTAACTCAACCGTGTCATTTAGAATCCACGTGCAGAGAATCTAAGCAATTTTAATTAACTGATACAAAACATAGTTATTTAATATAGCCACCAGAAGAATGAATGTAATATTTGTTTTCAGGAATGAATTTTAAAAATATGCAGATCAATGGAACTATTCCACTGAAGAATGGGCCTTTTCCACCTCAGTCAAAAAACTGCTGAACTAGCTAACATCTAGGTGCTGAGTTCATTGGTTATAATCTTGGAGTAAAGATCCCACTTCTGTGAATGTTGGACTGAATTACTCTGCTGCAGCCCTTATATATGGATTTAATGTGTTTCCCAAACCTTACATCTGAACTTGTCCCACATTCAAGTTTCATCTGAAACCAGCGAGATATAACACAAATCAAATCACAAAGACAATCTTCAGAAAAAGTTGAAAAATATGATTTGAAACTTTTATTTGGGGGGGTTTTATGAGGGCAAAGAAGAGAAGGTGAAGTAAAAATGATCATGATGTCACACGTGTATGTACTAATTCTCTACTATAAATACAATTGTTCGGGCTGGTGAGATAGCGGAGCAGAATAAGCACCTGACTGGCAAGTTCGAGGTCCTGAGTTTAACTCCCAGAACCCACATAAAGGAAAAAAAGGGCTGGTGATATCGTTCAGTGGCACAAGCGCTTGCTGGCAAGCACAAGGTCCTGAGGTCGACTCCCGGTACCTAGGTTAAAAAAAAAAAAAAAATATATATATATATATATATATATAAAATGATTGTTAAGTATCACAAACATACACACAAAAAAAAAATTTGTAACTTTTAATCCTCTACAACACAGGAAGGCATACCAGAAAATTTTGGGGAGTATTATATGGCTTTATCTACAAAAATTATGCAAAAATATCCTTGTTTTCTCTTGGATAACTTTGTCTAGCACTTCATCTTATAACACTATACTTAATAGTTCTTTATATACTTTTTTTGTTTCCCAAATTCTTAAGTAAACTTTCACATTCCATTACCTATCTCATATGTTTTCCATGTTAAGTCCTCTTCACCTCTTAAAATACTGTTGTGCTACTACATTCTTCGCGACAGGTTCCTGAAGATGATGCCGTTTCACTTCTGTTTCTCCTCTTCTCATTTGGAGCATCTCCTGATATTTATTGACTGTTTCCTGTCACTGTACCTATTATATTTGTTCTTGTTTTTGTTATCTGTCTACAAAACTTGTCATTCCTATGAGATTATCACCTTAATTTCATAATAGGGATTTATGTTCACTCATATATGCCCAACACATTACTTAATATTTGATCATTACATTTTGTAAATACACTAATAAGAAAACAAAATCAAATTGCAAATTGTTTTCAGTATGAATACTGATTATACATTTTATGAAAAACTTTTACCTGAGTGATTTTGTTCTATTATATATATGAAGATTATCTGGAATAAACCTAGGTTTTACACAGGTAAAATTTACATCTAATTATAAAATATTAAAGATTCATGATAACTAATTTTATGTGTCAGTTTGTCCTAGCTAAGGAATACCCAGATTGTTGGCATATTATTTCTGTATTTGTCTGTGATAATTTCTGGATGAGACTAGCATTTGATTAAGTAGATTGGGTAAGGCAGACTTGCTCTCCAGTGGCTTGATCCAACCCAGTGAGGGCCTTGATAGAAAAAAAGGCCAACGAATGGTAAACTGATTCCCTATTCTGCACTAGGAGATCCATGTTCTCTCTCCTGGGACACTGGCCTTCTCTCCTCTGGGCCTTGGCCACAACTCAGAACTCATACACAGATGCCCTTCTTTGGCAAGCTCGTGGCCTCCATGAGGGACTCGCACCAGGGGCTTCTCTTGTGCTCATGTCTTTGACATTGGTGTGAAACTTCACCACCTTTCCAGGATCTCCAGCTCACAGAGGGTAGGTCACACATGGGACTTCTCAGTCTGAATAATCAGGGTGAGTCATTTTCCTCATAACACATCTCTTTCTCTGTATCTATATTTATATTTATACCTATGTCTATTTTATTCTGTTTTATTGAAAATTGTGATGAATACATTTGACTTTATTTGGGCACAAAGCCCAGTTTTGCTTAAAGTGATCACATGAATTCACACAATAAAATATTAAAGCTATACAATTAAGCTAAATGTTACACAATTTTGTATCAATAAATATACTTCACCTATGGCAACACAGGTAGAAATGTTAAAATATTTGATTAGAAATTTTATGACAAAATTTTCATTCTATTTCATATTTAGAATTGTTCTAAATTCCAAACTTGTACAGATGACTCTCAAACAAGACTATTGTTTTATCTTCAAAGAAAATAGTAACTAATTTATTATTTTACTACTATCACTTAACCTCACTTTCTTTCTCTAGAAAAGGCATAAATATTTCATAAGATGTTTCAAAAATAGTAAAAATTCTTGACCAAGAATGTCCTCTTCTCTGATGAATAGTGTCTAGAAGATCTCTATGTTTAACTATTTAATGATAATCATTTGTCTGGATTAATAAGGAATACATCCCCCATAGTCTAAGTTCATATAAAAATAAAATAAAATTGCAATACACATATGAACTTATAGCTCTAATCTAGTTTCTAGAAAATGCTCTCAAGTAAAATAATAACTGCTCAGAAGTTGTCTACTGTTATTTTGATTAGTGCCTTTGGAGATTCATTATTAAAATCTTATTTTGAGAAATTGATATCCCAAGTACATTTTTAATCTACTAATAATTTATCATAATAGAAAATCATTCCACATAGGTAGGTCAACAACCGTGTTCATCTGAATATCACCAAATATTTTCTTGCAAAGAAAGTAATTTTGACCATATTTTCTCACTATCAAAGTTTTGGAATAGCTCTCACATAAGACTTTCTTATGGTCATGTACGTTTTTAGAACTGGTTACCTTTCCTTGAGCATTAGAATTCTGGACTCTGAAGACAGGAGCAAAAGCCTAGTTTAAATGTAATTGAGTTTTTAAAGGTTTCTCTAAAGTTCATGAGGGATTTAAAATGAAGAAATTCAAGTCTGCTTGGCTATGAATAAAATATGTTCTCTAATGTTGGAACCAAGCATATTTTTTTCACATCAGCAGAAAGAAAAAAATTATCATTGTAAAAAATGAAATATGACTGATAAGTGAGTTTTCACCTTTGCCTTGATGTTTTAGTCCCTGAAAGTCAAAATTCTTGTATTATTACTTCTGATTTGCTTTTGTCTTTGGAGGATGAGGTGGGATTAGTATTAAACTGTCTCAAATAGGGATATAAAAATATTGAGTTCAATGAATTGATAAAAAAAGAAACACAAGTCACACATGCACTGAGACACACCCATGTATGTACAAACACACATATATGTGCACACTGTGCAATACTTGTAGAAAGCTGGAATTATCATTACTTATATTTCCACATTTATATCCAAATAGTAATATTAGCACACTATGACTCCTGAAAATATAGAGGATAAGATCCTAAACAATAACACTAACAAAAAAATACCGGGTACATGTGATGGAAGGGAAATATCTTATTCTTGATAACTGAAGAAGAATAGAATTAATGAAAGTAATACATACATTTATAGGAATACAGTAATTTGAAGTCTTACAGCGCATGGTCATCCTTGTTAATGCACATTTATAATTAATTTTTTATGAAAGTTCGCAGAGCCACCAGAGATCTCATATTGTGCTAATTTTAACATACAGAATTATACTGATTTCTTAGAATTGAGCATGATTTGTATGCTTAAGTATCTGTGGTACAAAAACAATCATATCAATGTGAAAAATGACTTCTACTCTTATATTGAATTACCTGGCATAAGATAATTACTCAAATCTAAGTCAAAAATTCATTTCTATATCAACACAAAAAATTTATACACTGTTAGAATAACATTTTAAAAATCACTTAATTACATTTTCTATTCAGGAGATTTTCTATTTATTTTCCAACAAGTACATATATTTATATTTAAAATAAAGCATCACAAAATAATCTTGTGAATCTTACCTTGCTTTAAGTTGCATTGTTATATATTAAGTACTTTTATAATTGTCGCTAGTCTACCACTTCTCCCACTAATATATAAAATGAAGGATAAGGAAAAATGTTAAGGTTTTATATCATTTTTATTACTTGAATTATTGTAAGTATTTTATATCAATTGTTTCTAAAATAATAATTAATTTCTGTAAAAATGCCATTTTGTTTGAATATGATATCTAGATGATAAACATGTATTACTTGAAATGATACCAACACAATTTCTTCCATATATTTTGAATATGTAGTTGATTTTGTCACTAAATTTTTAAATACCATTTTAATTCACTGTTGAATAAGAACAGTGCAAAAATGTTATGTATATCACTTAAAAATGTGAAACATTTATTTGGTTATTTTTATGGCATCAAGTTTACTCTCCATTGAATGGCACATATTTTAACTTTGAAGTGATTACATACAAAAATCTACAGGAAAATTGTAATGATTGGACATATTTTTATATTTTAGCTAACGTTAACCAAAATAAAACTAGTTAGATTAATTTCATAAAGATCAAACTTCCTATGTGGGAATAATATCAGCATAAAAAAGAGCATTAAGTAATGGTAAATAGGTCAGTTCTCCAAAAAGATCTTTCAATTCTACATCACACTAACATTTCACATGAAACAAAACTGGAAAGTGAGATAGAAACATCCATTACCATAGTAGAACATTTGAATATACTTTAATCAACAATGTATAGAAGAGGCAGAAACAAAATATTAACAGTAGAGCTGAACAGAATGGCATTGTTAATTAGAGTGATATAACTGAATATATAGTATACAACCCCAAACAACAGTGAAGTGCACATGATCCTTAAGCTCACATGAAATATTCATCAGGATGGATGTCACTCTAGAAAATAATTCAAATTTTAAATAGGAGGCATACAAAGCATGTCACAAAATAAATGGAATTAAACTAGAAAAAGGCCTCAGAAATACAACTAGAAAGTTATCCAGATATTTGAAAATGTAATAGCACATTTCAAGAAAATAATTTTTCCAAGGAGTCTCAGGAAATGTTAACAAATACTTAGGACTAAATGAGTATGAAGATATAAAATATCAAAATATATGCAGTGCAGTAATTAGAGGAACACATAGCAATATAAAATTAGAAAATAATGATATCAAGTTAAAAAATCTTAACTTCTATTTAGATGCACTTTTTTTAATTAGAGCAGATGTTAATAAAATCAAAAGAGGCAAAAATAATAAATCAAAAAAGAAAAAAATAATAGAAGACAGACTTTTAGTCAAGTTAACTAAGGAAAAGGACAAATAAATATCAGAAGTTAAGGAAAGATCATATTTAGCTTTTTAAATTTTGGTGCTGAGGACATAACACAGGGCCTCTCACTTGCTAGACAAGCATTCTACCATTGAGCTAAATCCCCAGAAGGGTCATATTTAAAAGGATATTAAAAGAGTGTTACAAACAACTCTAAATACATATGTTTGACAACTTAGATGAAATATAAAATATATGAAAGACTGTCTACCAAACCTCACTCAAAAATAAATGAATAAATAATAAATATGCTTATATATTTTAAAAATATACAATAATTCAGGCACTGGGGATGTGGCTCAGTGGTAGAGTTCTTGCCTTGCATGCACAAGGCCCTGGGTTCAATCTGCAACACCACAAAGAAAAGAAAGAGGTCATTTGGGGCCAGTGATATAGCTCAGTGACATAAGTGCCTGCCTGGCAAGCACGAGGTCCTGAGTTCAACTCCCAGTACACACATACGAAAAAAGGAGCCAGTGATATCACCCAGTGGCACAGGCACCTGCTGGCACATGAAGTCCTGAGGTCAATTCCTGGTACCCACAAAAAAAATTAAATATATCTATATGATAATTCATATTCCAAAAACAAAGTAATATAGTTAGTTTCACTTGTGAATTTTATCTAACATGTAACAATGGAACAATACAAATTCTTCAAATTTGCTACAATTAATAGAAACAGAAACATTTCATCTCATACATCCTGGGTAACATTCCTTAACACCAAGCTAGAAAAACCATTTTAAGCATGAAAATATACGGATTAATAACTCATGTACTAACTTGGAAATATAATATATTTTCAAATCTAACACAGAAAAGTATAAAATTATTCACCACAGCCAGGTTGGATTTATTTCCAATTCAAAGTTGCTTTAATATTTGAAAATTAAAGTGTAAAGTGCACCATATCAATAGGCTAAATTATATTATCTTGCCAATTAAAGCCAAAAATAAAACCCATGTAATAAAATCCAATACCTATTCAAGATTTTTAAAAACACCAAGAAGCAAATCCTAAATAGTGGAGAATAGCATAAGACTTCCTTAATTTGATGAAAATCTTGTGCTTATGGTCATGATCGTGGCAAAGCAGAGTTGTATTACCCTATCATTCCAATTTAACACTGTACAGAAAGTTCCTGATAGTCCAGTGAGGAAAGAAAAGAAAATGGTCTCTATCAGAAGATGTTATAAGTCTATTACAGTAAGTCCTAAATAATTGAAAAAAACCTCCTAGTATTGAAGCAAGTATAACAAGTTGTCATGATGCAATGTTAATATACAAAACCCATAGCTTCCTATTCACTAGCAACTAAAAATTGTATTTAGAAAACATAAAACTAGTATTTATAGAAGAAATCATAAAACAAGTCCATAAATACAAATCTAACAAAGTGTGGAAAACTACAAAACGTTGATGAAAGAAATGCAAAAAGATCTTAATAACTGGGTAAACATTTCATAGTCAAAGACTGGAGATTATTGTTAAAATGTAAAACTTTCATTATTTTGACTATTTTTTTTATGTGGGTATCGGGAGTTGACCTCAGGACCTCGCACTTGCCAGCAAGCGCTTGTGCCATTGAGCAATATCACCAGCCCTTTTCTCCTTTATGTGGGTACCAGGAGTCAAACTCAGGACCTCGTGCTTGCCAGGCATGCTTATACTGCTGAGCCATCTCACCGGCCCTTGACTATTAATTAAATATAATCTCAATGGAAAGTCCAGGTTATTTTTTGTATATGTGACAAATTCATTCTGAACATCAAATGCAAAAGCATAACAGAGGAACGAAGTATTAAAGAAGATGAAAAAAATTTGAAGTCTTTTCTAACTTTGGCAGTGTTTGTCAAATATATGCATCAATGATAAACAAGAATGTCCACTTCTGGCATATTTCTCTTCACAATGTCCTTATGACTTCATAATTGCACATACATTGTAATATTATCTTTGGTGACAGAGAGGCAATTGGAGGCAATCTTAGCAATTATAATGAAGGTGTACACACTCTAAAAAGTACTAGATGTACATATGACCTATCTATTTGTAATCATTGCAACATTGGGCAAATGCAAAAAAAACCTAACCTAATTTTAATAGGGAAAACAGAAAGACCTAAAAAATCTACATAAATTATATGGACAAAATAATTGCATATGATAGAGTGTGGAGAGAGAAAATTTAAAGGAACTATGTATCAATCAATATCATTAACATGGAAAAAGGGACAAGTCATAATCTCCAAGAAGATAGGTACATTGCTACAAAATACAAAGTAATTCCTATCCAGACTATATAAATAACCTTACAAGTCAAAAGAAAAATATACACCCCATGAGATATTATGGTCAAAGTTCTTAAAATTTAACTTAAAAAGAAAACAATTTTCAAGTAACAAATAAACATGAAAAGAAGCTCAATGTGGTTAGTCATATATTTGATGTAATTTAAATCTCCAAAGATTTTCTGTTACACACCAAAACCAAGAAAAATATAAGGCCATAAATAGTAAGTCATTATTGTGATATTGAGAAAGCATAAGTATTTTCCATTTTAATATTATGTGTGTGTATATATATATAAATGATTGGGCCATATGTGCAGTAAAGTTGAACATGGAAACAAAAATAGAAATAAAAATGACTGAATAAAAATGACACTAACAAGTCTGTATGAGACAGAAGTACACATATTTGTTTAGAAATAGCCAGATCAAGAATACAGAACAGAACACATTGTAATAAACTATATAGCAGTAGTGATGAAGAGATTGCACAAAAGATATTTGTGCAGTTCTTTGGTAATACCACTTTTTGGCTTAATGATATTTATAGAGCACACTTCATGAAAATTAGCTATAGATTGTATACTTTTTAATGCAGTTTAAATTTTCATTACACAGTCACATATAAATATATGCATATAAAGATTTATGAAGTAAATTTTTAAATCAGTGGGTGGGGATAAATGGGGCATTTAGCTAGATTAAGACAATATTTAAATCATTAATAACTAAAGTAGCATGAAATTAGTAAATGAATAAACACAAATATCAATGCAGTAGAATTGAAAGTATAGGAGTACACTTAAACTACCTTGTAAATTTAGAGAATTTCAAGCCATTATAAAAAATTAAGATCTATTCAAAAAGAGTACTGTAACAAGTGATTATTTATTTGGAAAAATAATTGCACAATAATTGACAAAAAACCTGATATTTTTATGTATAGATGTTTTCTATACATATGGCTCTGTTTTTTGCTATACCTGCTCAAATAATAAGTTACTTATAGTATATATTAAAGGAGAATGATAGTTTGCCATCATATCTTCATATAAGTGATTTTTTTAGGACCAGTTCAATTCAATCATAAAATAAATTGCCATCATTAGGCATAAAAAACTATTTCTGAGAATAATCTTTTATCCACCTATGAGGTGTGATAAAAAGAAATTCAGTGAACATTTAACAATTTTTTTCAAATTTATTACAGAAAATGAAACATTGCCATTAACCTCCCCCAAGAGACTCCATGATGCTTCAAAAACACATTATCCCATATTCATTGCCACTTTTTAAAAGTGGCTTTAGTTGCTTGGTTGTGGCTGTTTTGATGTTCTGAGTCAATTCAAAACATTTGCCTTGCATGGTTATTTTGACTGTGGGGAGAGGCAGATGTCACATGGTGCCATAGTCAATGTATAAGATGGATGGGGACACACCACACTGTTTTACTAACCTGCTTTCTTTTGGATGCAAATTGGTATCAGCATTCACTGTAGGTTTATTTTTTTTCAACCTGTGTTTTGATCATACTTCGAATTATGCTCTGTTTCTTGATCCATATTATGATTATTGCTTATCTGTGTTTTTCCTTTCCTCTTTGCTCATTTTATGTTCCTATACATCTATACTTCAACATCATTTCTATCCTAAACAATTATTAAGCATCCTTTTCTTTTTTTTTCTTTTTTTTTTAATGGGTACTGGGTGTTGAACTCAGGACCTTGGTCTTTCCAGGCAGGCGCTTATGCTGCTGAGCTATCTCACTGGCCCAAGCATCCTTTTCTTTGATGTCCTTCCAAACTAAACATTAGTGGTATTAACTGTTAAATATGATAAAATTTAAAGTTTTATTACATGTATGCAGCCATAACATTTATATAAATTTTTTGCCAATTAGTGTGTAGGCCACACAAGAGTAAAACTATTCCAAATTCATTTTTTAAAAAAATTTATTAGTACTTTTTAGATATACATAGTGATAACATTCATCATATGGAATTTGTATTTGTATATGAAATATTTTGCTTCTTTTTTTCACATTCCTCTACACTCCAAATTCATTTTTTGAAACCACAATGTTGTCTGTATTCTCATCACATTATATTAATAAAGTAATTTGCTGATAAATTGTAGTATGAATATATATAGTTATACAGTACAGCTAAATTCAATTATGAAAACTATATTCTGCACAAAGTCACAATTTATAATTACTAATTTTATAAAACAAGTTACAATTTTAAATTTTATTAACATTTCATGATATTTAAATTTATCTGTGTCATTTGCTGAGTGGAGATAGCAAGTTTCTGCATTTTACTGCAGGCTTAATAAAATGCCTGTGACCAATTCTATGATGATTTATTTAGGTCTTTCTGCATTTAAAAGCTCAAACTCATCTGGCTTAAGGTTAAAGTGGCAAGTGATGAGGGTATAAATTTTCAAGGAAGGGAAGTATGGTATCATACATACATTTTAAGAGTCCACGTCTGTCACTGCTGAGAGAACATCCTTCCATGTTATACTTTTTTTTTCACACCCTCCACATTTTTCTTCCTCTTTTTTTTCTTTTTAAAAAGAAAAACCTGGAGTCTTTTCTGGCAAAAAATGTGTTCAGCAAAATATCTAAGCCACTGTCAAAAGCTTAATTAAAATGCTGCAAATGTGAGATAGAATTTGCATTCTAGTCATTGGTGTGGTATATAATCATGTACTGTATGCAGTTAAATGAGTCTGTTGTCTGGTTGTAATGAATATCTACATCTATCCTTACAGTTAATGAGGAATAAATGACTTATTATCCATGAATGGCTGTATCTAAAGAGCTCTGCAACAGAAAGCAAATATTAAAATGTGTAGCTAAAATAGATCTTAAATGATAATGAACTTACTAAGATTATTAATTTTAAAGCATCAGAGTGTTGACTGCCTAGGATGAAATCAACACAAGCATTAGTTTTAGCACAATGACAAGTTCTAAGTCTGAATCTAAAATAAGTTTAAATGTAGATAATCCATGTGTATAAATATGTATGCATCTATGTATACATATTTCAGTGTATGTATACACATATATCAACACCAACATATGCTCATGCATTTAAAAATTTTTTTCCTTGTGCTATTTCTTCATCAATTTAAAATGACAGCTTTTGATGAAGTTTGCATGTACAAAAGTGCAGCATTTTATGTTTAACATACTTATTTGCAATTAGTAAAACTCATTCTTAAAAGGTGATGCTAAATTTAAACTATTTTTGAAAAGTGTGAAGTTCATTCACATGCTTTAAAATAATTTATTGATCATTTGTTGTGTGAAACTAAAGAGAAAGATTTTCAGACTGTATCTGTCCATCTTTTTTGAATTACTCAGTTATATTATAGTTATATACTTTATTATTAATTTCATTTTATTATTCAATGAAATTGTATATATTCAAGGTGAACAGTATGATATTTACATAGGTATATATTGTGAAACAATTACCAGAAAAGCTATATAACATGTCTACTATAGTTATCTGTTTTGTGTATGTGGAATAGTTGATTTATTGTCTTAAATTTCAAGTACATAATATTTTATTAATATAGTAACCACAATGTATGTTAGGTCTCCAGACTTCTTCATTTGATGTCTTTAACCAGTCTCTTCCTCTATTTCCTACCCTTGAATCTTAGTAATCATCCTTTTATCATTACCTTTTTAAAATTCAATTTCCTTTTATACCACCTGCAGGTCAATTCTTGCAACATTAGTTTTTCTGTTTCTGGTTTATTTTACTTAGCATGATGGCTTCCATGTTCATTCATATTATTGCAAATGGTAGAATATTTGTAAATTTTATAGTTGAAAAATATCCTGTTTTGTTTATTACATACAAATATTTTATATGTATATAATACATGAGCTATCTAGCTGTCTAGCTATTTAACTCTATCTCTACCTCTAACTCTGCCTCTACCTCTATGTCTATCATCTGTATCTCTCTCTTTCCTTGCAGTACTGGGAAATTGAACACAATATTTTCCCATTGAGCTACATCCCCAGCCCTTTATTTATTTATTTATTTATTTTTATTTTGGGACAGAGTCTTGATCTTACCACATTGCTTAGATATGACCTGAACTTTCAATCCTTTTGCCTCAGTCTTCCATACTGCTGTGATTAAAGATATACACCATGTGCCCAGCTCTCTCATTTTCTTTTTTATCCATTCATTTGTTGACTGACACATAGGTTGTCTCCTATCTTGACATTTGTGAAAAATGATGGAATCAACATGGAGTACAGATGCTTCTTCTGCATATTGATTTCATCTTGCATACATACTCATAATGTGAGATTGTAGTTCAAGTAGTTCTTGTGTTCTCAGGTTTTTAAGCAAGTTTCTTAATAATTTTCCATGATGCCTGCACTAATATGCATTTCCAAAAGTTGTTTACAAGGATTTCCATTTCTTCACTTACATATGTGCTAACCCTACTTACATTTTTAATTATCGATGATAATCATAGTCATATGTGTAACATTGAGCTGCACATAAAATAAGAATTAGGTTTTGGGTACTTCTTCCCAAACATAGTATGGACTCAGTACATTAATAAATGACATTTTTGCATTTGAGGAGCATAGCTACACTTAGAAAATTTTTGTATTTTATTTTTCTTGCAGCTGTTCCTGGAAAAGACAGCAGTCTTCTACTTTACAAAAACAGACAGCCTCCTTATATCGGTAATGCATAGCCTAAATTGTCACTATGATTTATTTTATGTGTAAATAACAACATCAGAAATACAGAGTTTGAGCCTTTCATTAGCTAATCATGTTCAAGATTAATTACATTTGATGACAAGTGTGACAGACTTTATAGCTGGGCTTAGTTCAAAGTGGATGATGTTCTTTTCTGTCAAATATCAGTATTTTAAGGAATATCTAATTCATACAAATATAATATGGGTGATTGCAGGTTAATTAATATTTATTACACTCCTGAAAATTGTTGAGAATATGGTAGAAAAATACCAGTTGAAATGTCCCGTATAGTTGCATTAATGATCAAATGAATGAAAAGGTACAAATACAGCTGTAATACAGCCAAAACATAAGAAGGAAAGAATGAATGTTGTTTTTTAAAATAGTAATTCATGCTACACATCCTTATCCTATAGCTGTTATAGGAAAAATATAATTGTGATATAACACTCTTTTATTGTATTTTCAGAATGGAACAAGTTCAAAGATAGAAATTCATTTGAACAAATTCAAATTACAACAAAAGTGCAGTTTCCACTTTGAGTTGTCCCATTAATTACTTTTGTTTCTTATGTGAGATTTTGTAAAGAACCTGAATATATTTTAATAAGAAAAATTATTTAAATTTTTAGAAGATTCTGTCTAATGTATGCATTTAGATATAAGTAAGCTAAATGAAAACTATACAAAATATTTCAGATTATGCAAGCATAGAGAGGAGGAAATGACAGAACATCCATTAAATGTACACATATATGCTGTATTTTCCTGCATTTGATCTGATGTTAATTATTGATCTGATGTTAATTATTGATATGCATAGATTTAAATCAGCAAATCTTCCCTGATATTGAATCTGTATAACTTGTCCAAAATTGATTCAGCCAGGTTTCAAATAAAAGAAAATTTCCATTTCAAAAACTAATATGAAACTGAAAATTGAAACATTCCTAGAAATATCTTAAGTTTGAGATATTTAAGAATCATATTGATACAGCTTTAGTAAATAAATCAATTTTGATTGTTAAAGATAAATGTTTATTTTTACCAGGAATAGAAAATCATTTACCTGTATTTCTACATTGTTTTATTTTATTTTTTTTTTTTTTTTCCTTGTGGGTACCGGGGGGTCGACCTCAGTACCTCGCGCACCAGGAGGTGCCCGTGCTGCTGAGCGATATCACTGGCCCCTTTTTTGTATGTGGGTTCCGGGAGTCGAACTCGGGCCCTCGCGCTTGCCGGGAAGGCGCTTAAGCCGCTGAGCCATCTCACCGGCCCTACATTGTTTTATTTTAAACTCATGATTTGCTAAAATATTCATCTTAATGATGGTAAATGTTCTATTCCTTGACACTGATATTTCAAGACACTCCAATTCTTTCTGTGTAAAACCACACAAAACTAGTAGCTTATATGTCATTTTTATTTCGTAATAAAAGTAATGAAGTGATATTTTGTGAAGTACAAAGAAAATAATCGAGTCTAAGGCAGCCATTTAAATAATGACATATAAATTGGGATAAATACTTCCCATTTTTGAATGTAGTCTAACATATTGCATTTAATAACAGTGTTTTAATTATGTTCTCTCAACCGTGTTCATTGAATTTTGTTTCATGCTTTTCAAGTGTTCTCTAAAGAAATTACTGTGGAACACACAGAATAATTAATCCTTCTTATGAATATTTTGAGGTATACTTCCTAAATTTATTTATTCATAAAATGTTTTTTCCAGAACAACCACCACTAGGTTCAAAAAACTTCAAGCTTTTTCAGTACAGTCGCACTACTTAACGCAGTACTGAACTGACCCAGTCTGCCTTGGCACATACAGAGCCCGTCATCTCTTCATCCCCAGTACATCTGTGTTTTAGCCATATGACATATCTGGTCTGTAACCGAAACTTGATTTATTTGAAAAAATGGCATTCTATATATAGCTTATTCTGTTCTTTTGTTTTGTTTTGTTTTGTTTGTGTGTTTTACAAGTCCAGCTGAAAATGTCACTCTCTCTTTAACCCTAGGCTTTTTCTGAATCAGAAACAAACCTATGTGTAAATATAACTGACATATCTAAGATAGAAACTCATATCTATTGTTTAATGCATCTATAAAATAACTAAAAAGATGACAATAATGTCAAATTTATGTTCTTTATAACATAAAAGATATGGATTACAGGTAGTATCTATATTGTTAAATATGAGAATATCTAACCACATGTTTTCAGTATAATGTTATATTGACTCCCTGAACTAGATTCATTATGTAATCCATCATCTGCTGACAATAGAAGGGTTTTAAGATTTAAGGGTTAAGATTTTTAAGTAAGATTTTTATAAGAATTTTTTTTTTTGGGAAATGTTCTTATTAAACTTGTACTTCTTCTCTGAAAATTTAAGGTAGTTAATACATTTTCCAACATTAAAATCAAGAATAGAGACAGTACCAAATACTGGCAAGAATAAAGAGCAATAGTAGCTCTCACTCTTTGTTCCCAAAAATACATAATGGTAGGACAGCTTTAGAAGATATTTTGGTAGTTGCTCACAAAACTAAACATATTCAACATCTAATTCAGGAACACTCTCCTTGATATTTAACCAGTAGATTTGAAAACATATGTCTGCCCAGAACCTGAATGCAATTGTTTATAGAAAATGTATTCATATTTGTCAAATCTTGGAAGCTACTAAGTTTCATTAGCAGTCAGCAAACCAAATGTGGTATCTCAAGACAATGAAATATTACCCATCACTAAAAAGAATTAAGCTGTCATATGATGAAAAGACATGAGGGCTTAAATGCATATTATTAAGTGAAATGAGTTAATCAAAGAAAAGCTACATGTTTTATGATTCCAGTTATAGAGCATTCTAGACAAGGCAAACTATGGATCAGAAGTTACATAAGGAAAGGGAGAAAAGGATGACCAGAAAGACGCAGAAGATTTTTGGTTTAGTGAAATAAATGTTATAATACATTTGTTCAAACCCATAGAAAGTATACCAGGAACAGGTAATACTAATGGAAACTATGGATTCTGGGTGTCAAAACTGTAAGAAATGGACCACACTCGTAGGGAGTGTTGGCAATGGGAAAAGCTCTCAGTGGTTAGAACCAAGGGATATTTGCAAATCACTACATTCTCTGCTCAACTTTTTCATGACCTGAAATCTTCTCTAAAATATAGTCTGTCTTTACATGACTATAATTTACAGTCTCACAAATGGATTCTCACAGTACACACTAATAGTAGAAAAAAGAAGAAAGGAATAATAGATCATGTCTTAAAACTTGTTCAATTATTAGTGTAGCATTTTGATTGTATCTTTATATTTTTCTTCACATAAATGTAAGTTATTATAGCTTCTGATACCTGAAGTTATTTTTTCAGACACTTGGATCCTACAGATAAAAGAGTAGAGGAAATAGTTTTATAGTTGTACCTATCTTATCCAAAATGAAAAAAACACTTATAATCCAAAACTACAACACTTACCACTAATTCCTTATTTACTCCGATTTTCAAATTCAAACTACATGACACTGAGTTTCATAAATACTTAAGCATAAATATAGGTCTGAGCACAGCTGTTTAACTTTTTTCCTTATGTTCATAACTCTTTTCCCTACGTTCCACTTTCACACAGTAAAACGCTGTGAACCTCATCAGAGTCCTTTGTATGCTTGTGTGATTGATTTATTTTTCACCTTAATAGTGCGGCTTAAAGTCAATGAAATGAACATGTAGAAAATTAAGAAAGTGCTAGATTTCAATCTATCATGCAGTTAGACATTAAAATTATTTTTTAAATTGTTTTGTTTGTTGCATAATTTATTGGTTACTTAAAATTAAAGTATGCATTACTGTGTTTTTCAGTATTTCTATAAGGTGACAAATATTTTCGTGAGGTTTACTGAAGATGTAGTTATTACTTCATTTGGGACATTTAAATCCTATTAATTTACAAAATATCCCTTATATACAATAAGTGTTGACATATATGATAAGCAGAATTTGCCCTCTGAAACACTTGCTGTTTTCAATCCTAGAACCACCAATGGAAGATTATATCATTTTAGGGAAATAACTTGTTTTATTATTCTTTTTTTCTCATCAGCAAATGGAGCAATTTACATGAAAATTTTATATGAGTTAAGTTAATCAATTCTTAAAAATATGCTGAAGATGCCTGGCATATCTGAGCAATTCAACAGTGTTATCTACTGTGATGAACAATAATGTTTTTTTATAAGTCTTTATAATTTTAATGTGATCTTTTATCACTAATATTTAATGTTATTTTAAAGAAATAGAAAAACTGTATAATTAAACATTTTTTCTGGAGTAAAGGAATTTTATGTGTCCCCCCAACATGTTGCCCCCCATTTGACAACATTCTGTATTCTCACTTTCAACTTCTTATATAGTTGCTCATATGTACTTTAAATCATTTTTTAACACAAGTATAATGAATTGGATGGCAGCAAGTGAAGAGGCTTTCATTTTGAACCTGTGGCAGTTTTATAAATTACTTTTGTGCAACATGAATTATAAAGACAACTAGCCCTTAGAATTTTCAGTGGCGGGAGATACTTTCACATTAAATTAATAAGAGTACCAAGGAAAAATATCTTCTATTTTAGTCATGACCCAGGGCATTATTAAATAGTAGTATTTCTTTCTGTACAAGTAGTGTGCTAAGACATTGTATCTTCAATATTACCCTTAACATTTACCATGATTTTAACATAATATATAAAAATATTTCTCTAGCATTCACACAGGCATTTTCTCTCTTACAAGAAACCAAGAACAATTGTATTAAGGCTTAATTTGCAGACCTCACTCTAAATCTCCTTTCTTTAATTAAAATTATTAACAGAAAACTACTGTACCATAAATGTAATCATCCATTTTAATAATAATAGACTATTTTGATCTTCAAAGTAGAATATATACTTAGTTGTTTTGGATGTATAAATCTGCCAAAATAAACAAAAAGAATATGTTAATGTTTTACAGCATTGTTTTACTACATTATTCCCTAGTAGTGTGTTAAGGAAAATTATTGGAGGTGACAGGGAGAGTAAGGCAGTAGAGGTCCTTCCACCATATGTTTCACTGATGAGCTTTTGAAAATACATCAGATAAATATACATGCATACCTAGAAATGTAACAAATTAGAAATGGATGCAAACTGTCAATGGGGAGATCTTTTTTAGCTGATTTACTTCATAGGTTTCAATAATCTGAAGTCTATAGGAACTCTATAAAAGATGGGCTTAATTCTGTTATTTTTTTCCATAAAAACTGATCATCACCACCTTGATCAGCTCTGAAAAGTTCTCTGTAGATTTACCACCTTCTGGATATTTTTTATCTGACTACTAGTGTGGTCATTTTGATGTCACATTAAAATAGAATGTTTCTATTTGGCAATTATTTTTGATATGGTTTTATTTCCAAGAAAGAATTCCCACAATAATTGTAAAAGTCCAATTTGTGTACAGAAACATATAACTCCTTCAGAAGTGGATATAGGTCTGATGAGTTTCTTGAAATTGTTTTCTGACATCAAGATTAGCACCTCCCATATTCCTTTTCTAACTTATTGAGAATCCAATACTTTTTTTTAATATATCAGGATAGGAGGGATGAATGGCTACAAGATGATTATTAAAACAAAGGTGGAGCAGTAATTATTCTCTCAGCTCTCATTAATTTCTCTGGCACCCCCATTTTTAATTTTTTTTCTCATCCTCAGCATACTACAGTAAAGCACAGAGAAGACCTGCCATTTCCCTAAAAATTAGTAGGTTCCACAACTGGTTCCTTTAAGTTGATATTTAGCAGGAAGTTTTTTGAGTCCCATATTGCTGCATTGCAAAAACAATCAGTAATTAATTCTCAAGCTGGTGAGATGGCTCAGCAGCATAAGCCTGCCTCGCAAGCGTGAGGGTGTGAATTTGACTCCCGGAACTCACATAAAAAAAAGGGCCGGTAATATTGCTCAGCAGCATGGGCGCCTGCTGGCGCATGAGGTCCTGAGCTTGACCCCTAGTACCCACAAAAAAATAGTTAATTCTCAAAGTTTCACAGCTATAGGTTATAGCAATATTTATTTCTCTATTTATCTGAAAAATAATGAAATCTATGTAAAATAAACAAAACTTCAGGAATATAAATCTGATACAGGTTTGACAACTTAACAGTTAAACCCACAGAATTTGCTTTGTAGTAAAGAATTGTCTGAAGTTTAAAATAGATCAGTAAGATTTACACCCAGTAAGACTCTCCATATTTTCTGATCCTAAAGTCTTTATGATTGTGGAAATATCTAGAGTATCTTTTCCATCACGCATTGTAAAATCCCTTTTCAAAATAATAAATATCCAAAGATATGCTTTTATGGGAGGAAAAAAAATAGTAAAATCTATTATTTAAAATAGTCTTCATCTATTAAATGTTTGCAATTCATGTGTTAAAATGGAGTAATTTATTTGTCATCCAGTAAGGAAGGATATTATGGTAAAAATCATGTTACATTAAATAATTCTGGAAGGCCATTTTTTTTTTTTTTGGACTGAGATCCTGCATTTGGCCTTAACAGACAAGCCAAAACCAAATTGAATAACATATGCTGAGTGCCCCATAATCAAACTAAAACGTTAAGGAAGCAGATCAGTACCAAAACAACCAGATTTGTGAAAACAAACTATTTGCAGCTACCTGATAAAAGGAAGTTCTCTCTGGTTTAACATAAAATAACCTCTTGTTATCAATCAGTTTTGCTTTCTGTTGTATTGTTTCCTTGTTTGCACTTAAAGAACAGTATTTTACAATTGTACAGTAGAAGCAGAAATCTATATGGTAGAAGTGGAGCATCCTTAATTGCTCAATCATGAGCAAAAGTCATTTGTGTTTATCAATTTGTGATATTTTTTTCTTTTGATACCCATTTGCTTTACATTTACCCGGGAAGTAATCTCCAACAGAAAACTGTCAGTGCCTCATGTACAAGTTGACATAGGTGTAAATGTTTCTCCTATTCTTTAAATTAAGAATTATAGAGATGCCAGTATGAATACAAATCCATGAGATTCACAGGGAAAAATAAAGAGCCCAAATCATACTTGTGTTTCATTACTGGAGTATCTGTGAAATTGTTTAACTACTAGAGAAAATTTATACAACATAGTTAGAATTTGTTCAGTGCAACTTGAAAGATCAATACATTATTTGTATTTATTGCATTAAAATCATGTTAAGTGAATGAACAAGTCCAGTTCATCACAGACATTAAACTCGGTGCATAGTTTCTTTTACACAGAAATCTCTTTGAAGATTTCTGCCTTTTGTTTTTGCTGTCAGCTACTATCAATCAGATAAACTTTTAAAAGCAAACTAGAAGAGAGTTCTTAGGTCACCTTTATTTTGTTGACTCTCAAACAAAGTATATTTAAAGGACATGTGCTTTTGTTGAGTGACTCATTGTCCTTTATATTAAATATATCTTCAAAATATGCCAGGCACTTACATAGGCATTGACTATCTTGCACTTTAATTGAGAAGTATGTGTACCTAATCTTATTCTTATTTCATTAAATATCTTACATTAGCACTTCAGAGACTAAACTTGACATGGAAACATTTTTCTTAAGATTGAAAAAGTAAATTTCAGTACATTCATTTGAGCACTCACCTTGAGTAAAATAAAAATTACAAAAAGCCTTCACTTTCAATGTTCTTTCTTCTTTAGTGAATCAGTTTTCATTTAGTGATTTTGAACTTATCTAAAAAATGTATTAAAAAATGTTTAGTCAGTTTAGATTAACCAAGAATGTCCACGTATAATTTATAAAAGTATTGGTTTACATATTTTCTGAAATAAAAAAGCTGTTGTTTATAATAAAACTAACAGATTTTCCATATAATACTTTTTTATTTTCATGAAAATAAAATTTAAAATAAAGCAGCGTGAACACATCACAATTGATTTTGTAAATAATCTTAAACCTTTTCATAAGTTTCATTTTGTTAAAAAGTTACATCTTAAAATGGTAATCCTGGGCTGGTGATATAGATCAGCAGCATAAGTGCCTGCCTGGCAAGCATGAGGTCCTGAGTTCAACTCCCAGTATCTGCATTAAAAAGAAAAATTAAAATGGTAATCCTATTTGAAAATAAATTAAATGAAAATATTTGATAGTAAAAGCATTCATCGTTTTCTCTGCTACAATAGAATATCAGGTCAATAACAATTTGCTGAATGTATCTTCTTAAAGTGCAATAATTCTCATAGTAATTTTCTTTTTTTAAAAGATGACAGTCTATAATGGATTTAATTTGGATTTCTTTAAGTAATTCATAGTAACATTAAGTTGATTTTCATCAATTTGTCTTTGATGATATTTAGTATATAAAACATTATAAGTAAACTACCACATAAAACTGATTCAGTTTAATTTGTTAGATGATCTAAATAACTGGGACTTTATTTTTGGTGAAAAATATTTCAATAACTAACATAAGATCACCAATAACTTCATTTTATAGATTAGGAATGTGAAGTACAGAGAAATAACTTGATTCTTTTTTTTTTTTTTTTTTTTTGGTGGGTACCGGGGGGTCGACCTCAGGACCTCGTGCGCCAGCAGGCGCCCGTGCCACTGAGCGATACCACTGGCCCCTTTTTCGTATGTGGGTTCCGGGAGTTGAACTCGGGCCCTCGCGCTTGCCGGGCAGGCGCTTAAGCCGCTGAGCCATCTCACCGGCCTAATAACTTGATTCTTAAAGGTAAAGTGAAACGTTGAACACGGCCATAATTTTTAAATTCTTAAATTAATACACTCTCTGCCAGGTCTTACTTTGCAAATGCAATCCATGAGATAGACCTTGCCTACACATATGACGTACCTGCAGTATAAATACTTACCATTCTTATTCTCCTGGATTTCTTTTCCTTTAAAGGCCTTATGCACAATTATAGTTGATGTAAAGGTGACTAGTTCTGTTGTTTTCACTTAATGTTTAATCATTTATAAGCTATATAAGCCTAGTAATTACCTCTTTTCAACAATATTAACATATGTCCCTATTGCTCTTAATTAATAAATAGGTATTGAATTACTTACTTATCAAATAACAGTGTAAATAATATGAACTGCTACATGTTTTGTCCACCTTCCTAGTTCAATGAATATTGTAAAATATTTTCCTTCACTCACATTAAAGAATAATGTGTAATTAGAGAAGGGTTTAATTATCCCATTAAGAATTTATGGTTTTTCTGCAATGGTATTTTTTAATTTATTCATTTCAAGTATCTTCTAATTTTTTTAAATTTTACCCTCAAGCTTTTATAAGATTGCTTTCTACTTTTTATGAATTAACAAGATGTTAAATATAATACATGTGCAGAAGGCACACATAAAAATATTTTAAGTTGAAAATGATAATGCACATTTCTAAAATATAGACAGACGTATCAGTCAGACTCACTGTGTATTGTTATGTATTATGTTAAATACTTAATATTTAATATTTGAGAGTCACACATTTTAAATATTAACTATCAACACATATTAATTTTGAATGTCCTTATATATTTTGATTTAATTATTAGGATTTCATCATCTTGACCAGATTTGTATTCAGAATCAGCTAAAATATTTAACAGAAGCAATTACACCACAAAATAATTGAAGCCATATAGGAACTCACAATTTACTTCACAGTTTTATATCATCAGGAAAATTATTTTCAAAAATTATTGAAATAAAATTTCTTGCTGACATCAAAAGATATAAAGATTTATTTTAACTAAAACATTTAATTCAGTATTTATACATATTTATGCAGGAATAAGATAATTTATTTTACTTTAATTTTCCCATGAAAGTTATCGTAGAACAAAAACAAGAATGTTGTATTTTATTACATTCAATTGAGCTCAGACTCTCTGAGGACTGATAATAACTCATTTATTTATACTTCATAAAAATGCCAATAAAATAAAATGTTTTAAGCATTAATAAAAATATTTATTTTTCAATAAAACAACATTTAGTGTTTCTAACTTTTAGAATGTCTGTACTCCTGGTTCTAGTCTCAATTCCTGGAAAGAAAAAGATTCTGTAAAATCCATCTTACTTAATATATAAAACAAAATTAAAATAAATCTAACAACCATGAAGAGTCATTTCATTTAATAATATTGCTTTTCAGAATATCAAGTATATGATAGAAAAATACATATATAAGTATGTATTGCATGGGCTTTGAATTACATTGAAAACAAGTGTTTTCAGTTAAGATTTTATCAAGAACTATGTGGTAAAATGTAATTCAGTTACTTGGTATATCTCATTAACAAAGCCTTTATGATCAATATCTTTTACAGCATATATAAGATACAGTATAGAGAATAATTTTTCTGATTGAATCAAACTACTAATTGTTTATTCATTTATTTAAAACTTTTATTATGCTATTATATCAGATTTAGAGAAAGTTGTGAAGATAGATTAGATAATTCCTGTATAAATTTCATTTCACTTCTTCATTGTTAACATCCTACATGAACTCAGTAACATTTCTCAAAACCAGGAAATGGACATTGTAAGCTTTTAGATACCATTTGTAACTAAAATAAGTGGCTTATTTTTGGACTGGGAAAGGGATATACCACAACCAATTGTAGTACAGAAATTAAGTATGGAAAGAAGAAACACTTGTCATATACTACATGTGATATCTCAAAACGACTATCTTTAGAGATCAAATGTTAAAATTTGAGCACCAAAGTAAATTGTGATAGATTTTATGCCATAAAATAGAATCCATGAATCCATATTTGTCCAAATACTCAGAGGTGTTTTCAAAATATGGAATAAGGAATTTTTCTTTCTTAGTTTAACACTTGACAAAATATGAGAGGAAAAAGCAGAATCATCATTAGGCAAATGTGACCGCAATAGTAGTTGTAGGCAAGATCCACTAAGATGTTAAAATAAATGGACATCAATGTGGAGAAAAATAGGAATTCCCCAGTCTCAATGTATTCCCCAAATATAATATTTAAATGTAAATGGGTAGGTTAAAATGTTATAAAGAGATACATCACATGCCAACTACTTAATCCAATAGATCAAAGAAAATATAGCCAGTATCAAAGCTTATTGACATCTTGAAATTCTCGATATAAGCACCAAAAAAGATACAATAAACTTTCTGCAATGTTGGACAAAAAAGCATGAGTTCATTCTCATTATAACAAGCATCACACAAACCTACACTGAAGGGCATATTTCCCAAAAATTGATCCAATTTCTTCAAAAATGTCAAGGTCATTCAAGACAAAGAATGTCCAAAAATTGAAACATTTTTGAAGATGTTAAAAAAATTATTATATACACCCTGGAATCTTGCATAGGTTTAGAAAAAATCATTAATAGGGAAATTTAATTGCATAATTTTTATATAAACAGAATCTAATTAATAAGATTATGTTAGCATTAGTTTCCTGTCTTTCAACAGTGTTGTGCAGTTATATAAGTAATGGATATGAGACTGCTTACTTCTTTTGCAACTTTTTTTTTCTTTTTTTTTTTGTGGGTACTGGGGGTCGAACTCAGGACCTTGAGCGCCACCGGGCGCCTGTGCTGCTGAGCGATATCACCGGCCCTTTTTTCGTATGTGGGTTCCGGGAGTCGAACTTGGGCTCTCGCGCTTGCCAGGCAGGCGCTTACGCTGCTGAGCCATCTCACCGGCCCTGCAACTTTTCTTTAATACTGTGTTTCATAACTCAAAACTGTATACTACAATCAAATTTCAAATAGTCCATGAAATTTCCAAACAGGATCAGTAATCTTTAGACAACAAATTTTAGGAATAAATTCCACCTTTCCCTTGAAATAATTACCCATAATATTTATCAATAATGCAAGATATATGTTCTCTGTTAAACAGTGTAGTGGATTTTAAAATGTGTTCTGGGAGACACTGAGGATTTCAGAAAAATATTCAGGGACATTTGGGATCAAAACTATCTCCCAAAGATAAGATAGTATTTTTATTTTCATTCTTATCTTCTAAAAAATGTTCAGTGGAGTTTACCAGGGACTCACGTCAGGTGATTTTCCAAAAGATAAAGTACAGGTGCAGAAATAAGTATCCAGCTATTTTCTACTTGTGTTAGTCTAAAGGGATTTGACAAAAATGAGTCAATTTGTCTCATTTTTATTTATTTGTAAGTTGTATTGCAGTTATTTTCCACACAATAATATTTGGTTAACTTTCAATAATTTTATTATTGCTACTTTAAATGAATAAATAAATTGTTTCCAATTGTTCAGTTTTAATGTCTAATGTTATAAATGTTGGTCTAGATAATTCATCTAAGGAAAGCCTTTTGGAGATGGTGAAAATATTTTAAAAGTATAAGGAGTCCTGAAAAAAAGGAGTTTGAGAACTGCTGAAATAAGTCAAGCATATATGTTACACAAGTAGATCTAATCTGAGCTGCATGTAACAATCATCTTTGGAACTATTTAAAAACTGTGACATAAAAACAATGGGGTAACAATAATTAATATAGTATGTATTGTTCATCTTCATAGTACTTACTCATTGTACAAGATACAGGCATGAAGTATTTCTATTTTTTTCTTTCTCTTTAAAATAAAAAAAAACTGGGTAGCTTAAAAACAAGCAAAAACATGGAGAACCTCTATCTGCAGAATTTCTGATATAATATAATTGGTGTTGTGCTTAGGTTTTGTGCATCAAAGTGCTTAAAACCCTTCACGTAATTCTACTAAATGTTCAAGATTGTAAATATTTTGGCTTTGACTATATATGTGTTCAATTTTATTTTTCTTTTTTGGTTTTGTGTAAGCTAAACATACCTATTGGTACTCTTATTTGCCTAAACACATTGAAAGCAAAAAAAAATACACATCAATTTAGTTTGCATCCTCTGTCTCATTCACAACTATACATAAAATATTTACAGAAACCTTTGAAAATGTACCATAAAATATATGGTGAAAGTATTTGTGGGAAAAAATGAATATCTAGAGAAGGCATAGCTTACATCCTGATGATGGTCAGTGATAACAGCAACATGAAAAGACATGAGAAAGAGATACGAAATAGAGAATCAATTCTGTACTCATCACCTGAGGATAACTGAAACCACAGTAGAGACAGAGCATTATTTTAACACAGTTTTGATGGATAATGGCTAATAGCCTGGATAAACTCAAACAAGCACCAGGATTTTCCCCCAATAATATATGTAATGCTTCTAAAATGGCTAAAAGTTCTGAAGTTGGGTCATTCATATTTTTATTAGAGGATTTATGCCACTTGGAAAAAAAAGTGAAAATCAACATCAAAGATTTTTGTCTTATATGAAAAATGAAAGCTAAGTTGTATGATATAAAGTTAAATGAAGTGTATACCGTGAATATTTATTATACTATATATTAGTTATTAAGTATATCTTTTTTTTTTTTTTTTTTTTTTTTTTGTGGGTACCGGGGGGTCGACCTCAGGACCTCGCGTGCCAGCAGGCGCCTGTGCCTCTGAGCGATATCACCGGCCCCTTTTTCGTATGTGGGTTCCGGGAGTCGAACTCGGGCCCTTGCGCTTGCCGGGCAGGCGCTTAAGCCGCTGAGCCATCTCACCGGCCCTAAGTATATCTTTTTTTAAAGGAGGAAAGATTTGTGTAGCTCACAGTTTGTAAAGGTGTCAGTCCATAGTCAGTCGACTCCAAGTCAAGGTGGCGTGGCAGAGGAACATCACAGAGAAGAAACAGTTCATGGTGGGCAGAAGTCAGGAAAGCAGCAAAGTAGGGAAGCAGGAAGCAGCAAGTGACCAGTGAAGATCCTCTTTCTTCTCCTTATATCTTATCCAGGTATCTGTTATGGTGTGCAGCACTCACACCCAGGGCGGGCAGCCTTAATCCTAGCATCGCACCATGAATCAATCCCAGCATCACACATCGAAATTCAGCCTCCTGTCACCACAGGAGGCTTTGGGTATATCCTTTTATTATTATTTACATATCAATTGCTTAATTAGAAATGAATCATGATATTTATATTAGAGTTGCACTCTCATTCCTCCCCCATAGTATAACATACATCTAAGGTAATATTTTACACATAATTACTATCTGAATGTTAAGAAATGCTATGATTTGATTATAGTCCTCTAAAAGTCGTATTGGAAATGTACTCCCAATGCAACATTGTTGGGCAGTGGACCTTGACTGAGTGGTAACGGCAACCCTGATTGCTCTCTCCTTGTGAATATATTGATGCCATTATTGTGAGCATGGCTCAGTTATCATGGTAGTGAGTTCTTCCTGGAAAAAATATGTGTTTAGGCCGGTGAGATGGCTCAGCTGCATAACCGCCTGCCTGGCAAGCACGAGGGCCTGAGTTCGACCCCTGAAAACCACATACAACAAAAGGGCCAGTGATATCACTCAGCGGCATGGGTGCTGGCTGGTGCACAAGGTCCTGAGGTTGACCCCCAGTAACCACACAAAAAAATGAGTTTAACACTCTTTTATTTTTCTTTCTTTCTTTTCTTGTCCCTCTCCATGATGTGGCACAGGAAGAATGCCCTGAGTAGGTGTTGGCTCCTCAACTTTGGACTTCCCCTTCTTCAGAACTAGGAGAAAATCAATTTTTGTTCTGTATAAATTACACACACTGTGGTATTTATAATAGCAGGACTAACCAGACAAATGCAAGAAACATAATGCATTCTCTCCCTTGACAAAATTTAATTTCAGGTGTTAATAAACATGAAATAGTTGTAAAGAGTTTTATACCTTGATATTTTATTGAATTAACTATAAATTTTGAAGAATATCTTAAAATCCTGGTCTTACCTGGATTGTGTCTACTTTTACTACCTACGCTAAAAGTTAATATTCTAAGGTTAAATCTAATTGGATAATTTATGTCATATAGGTACGGGAAGAGTAAAAAGTAAACCCAAAAACTTAGTGAAAGCACTTCTTCAAAAATGTGTATCTTTTTAAAGCTATTAAAATTGAGATATTAGATTTATAGAATTTAAAAAATGTTGCATTGTAGTAAACATATTAAAGCTTTTAAATTTAATATTTTGTATAATATAAAAATTTATCAAATAAACAATCATTCTTGTTAGCATGCTACTAATGCAGTATGGAAAACATTTCTATTTATCACATTTACTGATAATGTCCTTTCATCATTTTTGTTCATCTGTGATCAAATTCAGGAGCTCAAATTGCATCCAAACATCATCTTTGTCTCTTTTGTACCTAAGTCAAGGACATACTGTGTTGAGAACTCTTGCTCTTTTGCTAATGAAAGCAACTTTATCAGTGATAAAATACTTGTCATTATAATACTTACTATCATTTTTCCTTCTTTTCCTTGACATTGACTTTTTTGAAGAATACTAATCAGGTATTTTAATGCCCCTTATTTGTCATTTTCCTGATTTCTCCTTCCTAGTAAATAAATGCTACTTCTTGTTGGTAATTTTTTATTCCAAGGTATAAAAATAGTGTTCAAGCCTTAGGAAAATGAGAAAATTTGTCTAATGATGTGATAACTACTTAGAAACCAAGATAAGATACTAACATTAACATTTGGGCAAAGAGAGATAAGATTGAAAGTAATATTCATTTTCAACAGGTTATTATGACATGATATGAAATGTCAAGAAGAACAAGTGGGATGAAGTCATACATTTGTAGGAATTTGTTCCTTTCAAAGCTTGTTATAACAAGATTGAAAAATAATATTTGGATATTTAGAATGCAAATTCTAACTGCACTCTCTCAGTATATGCTTGGAAATCACCTGGGGAGAAAATAATGACAATAACTAGAAGAAAGCCATTGTCTTTTTGCACAGTGTTATGTCTCTTAACTTTTTAATTATTTATTATTTATTTATTTTTAATTAGCAAATAAAAACAGAAGAATTTATCACATGCAACTTGGTGTTTACAGGTAGAGTGGCTACACCGAAATAAGACACATATTACTGCACACACATCCCTTTTTTTCCCTAGTGAGAACACTTAAAATACACTTTCTTAGCAATTTTCAAGAAAACCATATGTTGTTATTAACAACACTCATCATGTTCTGCCATAGACCTGCTCCGGCACTCATACCTTAGTGCTTTATCACATTTAGTGAAATTGTAATAGATCTGCGAGTTAAACGCTATTAATATTTTCAATTGACAGCTGAAAAATGCTGAAGGATTTATAGGGTAAGTTTTCTAGTGCTAATTAGGGAGTTGGAGAAATAACCTAAGTATTTCACAGTGCTTAATATGACCCTAAAGATTTCAATGGTTTCTGAAATTTACACTCGTGCTAAACCTTAGTCCTTACCTACAATGCAAACACTCTGAGCCACTTCAAACATAAATTTGCTGAATCACTATTTCTCAAAATTATTGCTCAAGATTTGATAAAAAATAAAAACATAGGAAGATGACAGGATGAAGCAGGAATTGATGTCTGTGATTCATACCATGTTCACCAAAAAGATGAAAAACATGAAGAGGTTGCATAGTAGAATTATTTTATGATACAGTTTTGAATATACTACATTTGATTTGATTTGTAGGGTATAGAATTCAGTAAAGAGGCCTAGGTTATATCCCATATATAATACTTGAAGCACAAAGATAGTGTGAGGTAACCCAATGATTACATCAACCCACCTACTCCTCAATTCCACTGAGACACTGAATAGATTCTATTATAGATTCACAGTGAATTTTACCAGAATCTTAGTAATGCAAAGTTGATTTTGATTAACATCATAATTGGCAATATAGTTACCTTTTTTACTGGAATTGTTGCACTTCGGTAGCAGTATGCTAATCAAAACTTTGAGCATGGCTAACACACTTTAATCTTGGGATAATTTTCATCTTTAATCTTTTTTTTTTTTGTGGGTACTAGGGGTCGAACTCAGGACCTTGTGCACCAGCAGGCGCCCATGCCGCTGAGTGATATCACTGGCCCTTTTTTTGGATGTGGGTTCTGGGAGTCAAACTCACGTCCTCACGCTTGCCAGGCAGACGCTGATGCTGCTGAGCCATCTCACCGGCCCTTGTCTTTAGTCTTACAGGAAGGACACATGAAAAAATTTAAGGAAACAAATACAATTGTAAGAACATTGGAATTTTAAATGCATCGTTGTAAGAGAATTATCACATTATTGTGTGACTGGCATGTATATATTGGGGTGGAAGGGAATAAAGAAAAGGCCTAATTTTATGAGCAAAGAAGTGGAGTAATATTTGCTCTCTGCTTCAAAGTAATTTTTTTTTTACATTGGATATCTGTCAAATCATTATCTCTCAGCAATCTATGACCTACACTTTCAGGGAAGGGAGGACTTCGCTCTGTTACATTTATCCCTAACAATAAATTTGAATATTGAAAATGGTGAATTTCTGTAAAAGCAGGAGCATTTGATATGTTATTACACATGTTATTCTTTCTGGGCTATCTAAAGAGATACTTCTAGCTATTAATATAATGGTGATATACTATATATTTCTATCTATGTATCTAATTATAAATTATTTAACATAAAAATAGCCAGGGTAAACTTAGTAAAAAAATAGCGATATAATTGCCTGCTTTTCAAAAACAAACATGTACAGCTAAATTATAACTACATCAAAATTGACATATTGACAGAATATTAACTCCTTGTGCTGGAGGCAATACATATTAAACTATTTGTTTCACTTACTTTTCAATGTCATACTCATACCCTTAATAACTATAAAGGTATTTGTGTATTTGTAAATGGTTTTGCTTATCTAGTATATGAATTGCTCATTTTGATAGATAAAAGAAGAGCAGGAACTGAGAAACTGATCCAGTTGTGCAAATACTCAGAATTTTTATTATGATGCCTAATATAATAAACTATATGTTTATATTGCTTGATCTGTTTCTGAGGAAAAGATGGTTGAAAAAAATTGACTGTCACTAAATATTTCGGTTTATCCTCATGAATATCAATGATACCAAATCATATAATAAAGGCTGAAACTTCATCTAGCAGCATAATATGCTCCTGTCACCTTTTATTAAAATGACAATGTTTAAGCCATAATTCATGTGTGCAGGTTTGTTTCTCGTTATTCACAGGTATTCTTTTGTCCTTACAATTTCTAGCTTAGAAATGGTATTGAAAGTTTAAGATAATAAACCAAGCTTGGACAATTACAGTCAAGGCATATTTTGTTTGCTGCTGAAAATATATAAGAGAAACATTCCATTTTACCCAAATTATATATATTATATATATATAATTATATATATTATATATATATGATATATATAATATATCATATATTAAATGATATATACATGTGTTATATGATGTCTGTCTATATCTAGAGGGAGGGAGAGAGAGAAAGACAGAAAGAGAGAGAGAGAGACCATCACAAAATGTATACACTCTTAAGGAAAAGAAAAATAGTACAATTTTTTCTTAACAAATGGTGTTACCTTCTTATGGGGAACCCTAGGGGATGTCATATATTGCACAAAACCCACTACATTGACAGCCCTTAGAGAAGAATTTGAAAATGCATGTGCAGCAATCTTAATGATCAAGGTTACCCAAGCAGCAGCTTGCCATACTAATAAATTTCTGGAAGCTAATGCCACCATTTTGAGCACCTCTTTTAATTGTAGAGGCTAAATGTCCCTTTTATTAATCTAAAAATGTCTCAATGTGTTTAGTATTAAAATATATATACAGGTTTTACTTTGCCTAAAGTGTTGATACATTTTTTGTCAGTCAGTCTCTCTCTCTCTCTCTTTCTATATATATATATATACAAACAACTCTATTTCCCTATTTTAACACTTTTATAGTGTCTTAGGAAAATAAATATTAAAATTATTTAATATTTTTATATTAATTTAATGTAAATTTTTACATCCTATTTTAGATTTTTCTTTTTTTTTTTGTGGGTACCGGGGGGTCGACCTCAGGACCTCGCGCGCCAACAGGCACCTGTGCCGCTGAGTGATATCACCGGCCCCTTTTTTGTATGTGGGATCCGGGAGTTGAACTCGGGCCCTCACGCTTGCAAGGCAGGTGCTTATGCCGCTGAGCCATCTCACTGGCCCTAGATTTTTCTTAATAATTCACTAAATGATTAAATTCTTTACTTAGGAGTCAACAGCCACATTTCCATGAAAAAAATTAATGAATCAGCTTGCTTATATGAATATAAACAAATATGATTATTGTTTTTATTAAGGTAATATGAACCATGTAAATAATCTGAGGGAAGTTTGACACCTTTATCATGAATTTTGTACTGAGAAATACATTGAAGAAAATCCTGTAAAGGAAACATGCAGTGAGATGTTAGTAATATGTCAAATACTAAACTGCATTTTAATCTCAAAGATTAAAGATATATAATATTATAATCTAAATTTATGGACCATGAAATAGACTAGAAATTCCGAAAATTGCCTCAAATGAACTTGGAAACTTATTCTATGACAAAAAGCCTTTCCAAATCATTGCTTGTAATTAACTATTCGATAAATTCTGTTTGGACTATTACTGACCCTTTAATATTAATTAAAAATTACATACTCATAGAATCAATAAAGACAGTCCTATGGAATCAAAATAGTGTATGTCAAAAATAAAACCATGGGGCTGGTGAGATGGCTCACCAGTGTAAGCACCTGCCTGGCAAATGTGAGGTCCTGAGTTTGACTCCCAGTACCCACATAAAAAATCAAAATAAAAAAAAAATAAATAAAACATGAGTTTATCACAAAGAAATATGAGACCATTGCTTTATAATGGTACTGTGAGAAATTCCTTTCTAAATATGGCCCAATACTAGAATACAATGCAAGATATTTTAACAAATTTGACTACATTAAACACAAATATAAATGACAAACTTTAAGATTATGCTTGAAAGACTTGCAAACAAGTGAATTTCCTAATATGTAATGATTGTAAAGTATCACTTAGCAAATCACATGGTAGAAAAATGAGGAAATATTATCAAGAAACCATTCACAAAAAAGGCATCAAAGTATCATTCTTTTTTTTTTTGGTGGGTATCGAGGATCGACCTCAAGACCTTGCACGCCAGCGGGCGCACATGCCGCTGAGTGATATCACCAAACGTTTTTTTCATATGTTGTTTCCAGGAGTTGAACTCAGGCCCTCACACCTGCCAAAAAAAAAAAAAATTATGTGTGCAATTTTGTCAGTTTCATAGAATAAGATAAGCTTTCATTTTACTATAGTTATATATGTATATTTCCCTCAAAATTCCTTTTCTCACTCTGCAGTCAGGCCCTTTCCTCAAACTCACAATCCTGCAAACCACTGATGTGTCCTCTTTCCTTATAGTTTTGCCTTTCATAGAATTCATATAAATAGAATAAAGCCAACCTAAATATTTGTGTTTATCTCAGGTGATTCATATTTAGATTAACTTATGTGTTCCTGTGCTTGCACAGGTCCATTTAAGTTCTGATTAAAATGCAGTTTCCTTCTGGGATATGCCAAAATGGCTTATTCAGTTCCAATTGGAACAAGCAATATTTAATTTATGTTGTGCTGCTATTGACACCTGCTATTGACATTCTGCTGCATTCTAATTTATATTTTATGAGAGTTTAGATTATTCAATATTTTTGCCAAGATATTATGTAATCAGTTATTTGAAATTTAGTCCCTCTAGTAGTTGTGTAGTACTATTGCATTGTTTCAATATGCATTATCTTAATGATTAATATATTTGACAAATTTTTCATGTATGCATTGGCCACAAATACACAGACACATACATACAAATAATCTTTGATGAATTACATGTCTCTTTTTTTTTTGTTTGTGGGTACCAGGGGGTCGACCTCAGGACCTCGCGTGCCAGCAGGCGCCCATGCCGCTGAGCGATATCACCGGCCCCTTTTTCGTATGTGGGTTCGGGGAGTCGAACTCGGGCCCTTGCGCTTGGCGGGCAGGCACTTAAGCCGCTGAGCCATCTCACCGGCCCCATGTCTCTATTTTTTTTTTTTTTTGTGGGTACCGGGGGGACGACCTCAGGACCTCGCGCGCCAACAGGCACCCGTGCCACTGAGCGATATCACCGGCCCCTTTTTCGTATGTGGGTTCGGGGAGTCGAACTCGGGCCCTTGCGCTTGGCGGGCAGGCACTTAAGCCGCTGAGCCATCTCACCGGCCCCCATGTCTCTATTTTTATATGAAGTGTTTTTTACTTAGTTGTGATAGTTTCTATTATATATTTGATATAGAAATATTTTCTTCCAGTCTGTAGATTGTCTTTTCATCTTACTGTCAGTGCATTTTAATGAGTAAAAGTTTTAATTTTAATGAAGTCAAAGTTATACTTTTGTGTATTACTATTTGAGTTTTAGGTGCTGTGTAAAAATTTTTTTGCCAAATGCCACTTGGATTTTTTCCCAGGATTTCTTCAAAGGAATTTATAATTTTAGCCCTTACATGGAATTCTCTGATCCATTTAAAATTATTTTCAATGGTGTGAAGTAGAGATTTATTTTTTATATAAATATCCAATTTTTAAAGAAAAATGTTCATTTCCAATAAAATACTTTGGTATGTTTGAAAAAATAAACTGATCACATATGCATGCACTACTTTTGAATTCCCTATTTTGTTCATTTAGGGAAATGTCTAATTCAGTTCCATTATCACATTGTCTTGAGTGCTGAATATTTGTGTTAAGTTTTGAAATTATAAAATGTAGATGGTCTAACTTTGTTCTTCATTTTGAAATATTTTTAGCACAAGTTAAGGCATTGTTTTTCTTTATAAATTATACATCGATTTCTATCATTTAAAATTCTTGGATTATAGGTAAATATGTTGAATTTAGAGAAAATATTGGGTCCATGGATGTTTTAAAAATATTTAGTCATTTCACACATGAACATAGTCTACATATCCAATTATTCAGTTCTTGTGTAATATATCATAGCAATATTGCATCATTTTCATTGCAGATGTTACACATATTTTGTTAAATATGTTACTAAATTATTTTTTGTCATTGAAATATTTTATACATAATTAAAGGCATATTTTAAGTATATTTTTCCTTATTTGTTGACAGACTATAAAACTGTAATACAATAATTCTGAATTAATCTTGTTTCCCATTGAAATTCAAGCTAATTTTTACAGAATATTTGAAACTTCTTCAGAATTGTCTGCTTAAATGATCGTGCAGTCTGTGAATGAAACATTTTTACTCACTTTCTTTATTTTCTCGTGAGACAGGCTTTCATTCATTTCATTTCATTGCCCTAACTGATCTGGTATTCTTTGGCTCAAGTGATCTCCCGCCTCAGCCTATGGAGTAGATGAGACTATAGGTTCCTGCTCTCATGTCTGTCAGCCATTACTCTCTGATCTGCATTTCAGGTTGTCATATTTCTCATTTTATTTTACTGTATATGAGCTCTACTACAATTTCTAGAAAAGGAATTACAGCAGATACCTTTGGTTTTCTTGAATCTACAGGAAATCACTCCGCTTTGATTATTAAATGTAATATTGTGTGTCCTTTTTTCCTTCTTTAGTCCCTTTTATCAGCTTAAAAATGTTCCATTTTTTCCAAAATTACCATAACTGTTGAATTTTATTGGTCAATGTCAGATTTAAATGGAGATATAAGAGCCCTTAGCTCCTACGGGGAATCACAAATCATATCCTGTAGCTCGTATGTGAGTATACATTTTAGAAACCTGGAACAGTGCACATATTTTTTCTAACTTCTTGATATTACACATAGTACTAACTACTGCCTGCCTTTGAATTACAAATAGTTATGGATGACTGGAAGGAACAGGATCTACAAGTTGCTGTAGTTTTCTCTTTATGTAATGATTTTGAGAGTCTCATGGTCACTTCAAAATTGTTCATATGAAAAGATCAACTCTGTGGTGCTATTAGAGACTCGCGCTATTGATGGAATGAGCACGGAAGTTCCATGGCTGCCAACACACGACATTTTCAGGGTGATTCAGGGTGAGCGTGAGATAAGCTGTCCTACGAGAGTCCTTGGATTTGCTTTGAAGCTCACTGAACTTCGTGCATTGTGAATTCACTAGAACCCAGTGTTCAACAGGTATCAGAAACGCTTCATGAAAATGGGGCAGCAAAAAACAGGACCACAAATAATGTGCAATTCTGCATGTTCACACGAATTTAAATAAAAAAAATGATTAAGAATTCCAAGATACTAACATCAAAGGCAGTAGAACACCACCATTAAGCTATACCCCCAATCCACTCTGTATTGTATCATACTACTGTGTATGAATCAACCTCAGTCCCTAAGAAAAAAATTTTATGAGAAATTCTGGGTCTAAACATGAAAGCAGGTTTATGATGCTCTTGAACCATATATGATATTGACAGTGAAAATATCTTAGAAAAGATTTGGATTCACATTTATTTTTCCAGCTAAAATTGTAAATGTTACTGTACACATCTTTTCTCAGATATGTTTTGTCCTTTACCAAAGCTTTCTATAAGAGTAAGAGTATATAAGAGTCTCTTTAATATTTACAAAGGATAGAAAATTATTTTTGATTAAAAAAGTATAGTTTCTAACATCCTAGAAAAGATAGGAAATTGTCTTTCTTTACCTCAGGTTCAATGAAAAAAATATAATTTTTATTTCTTACTCTCTTCTTACCACACCTCCAAAGTATAGAGGAACTAACCTTGGGTTATATTAATACATAATTTTACTTTTAGACTAAATATATTGCTTTTGCTTCTCAAGGTTTTTTTTTTGTGGGTACTGGGGATTGACCTCAGGACCTCACGTGCCAGCAGGGGCCCGTGCCACTGAGCGATATCACCAGCCCTTTTTTCGTACGTGGGTACCTTGAGTCAAAATCAGGACCTCGCACTTGCCAGGCAGGTGCCGCTGAGCCATCTCACTGGCCCTCAAGGGTTATTTTTGATGTTAGCATTCCATTTGTACATTGAATCTTTCTATTTAAAGAGTTATATCAACTTACTCAAAATTACAAAAATAACTCAAACTTATTTTGATCCCATATTGTTAGAAATCAAGCACCTAAAACTCTGTAGTCCCAAGTAGAATTTAATAATATATTTAGCATACAATGATAAAAAGTTAGCTCTTGCTTGAATCTTGCCATAATGACAGGAAAATCAGTGTTTTATTTATTTTATTTTTATTTTATTATTTTTTTTGTGGGTTCCGGGGGTCCACCTCAGGACCTCAAGCGCCAGCAGGTGCCCATGCCGCTGAGCGATATCACTGGCCCTTTTTTCATATGTGGGTTCTGGAAGTCAAACTCAGGACCTCGTGCTTGCCAGGCAGGCACTTATGCCACTGAACCATCTCACTGGCCCAGAATCAGTGTTTTAAAATCAGATGCATTTGCTACATTTTATTTTTTGTTCTTTATTTGTTTTGTCTTTTTTTTCCTTTGTTTCTTTTTGTGTGTGTGTGGGTACCGGGGGTCGAACTCAGAACATCGTGTGCCAGCAGGTGCCCGTGCTGCTGAGCAATATCACTGGTCCTTTTCTCGTATGTGAGTACAGGGAGTCGAACTCAGGTCCTCACACTTGCTAGGCAGGTGCTTATTCCACTAAGCTATCTCACCGGCCAATTTTTTCCCTTCTTTCTTTCTTTCTTTGTTTTTTTTTTTTTTTTTGGAGACAGCATCTTATCTTGTATTGCAAGCTGAATTTGAATTCACTATACAGCCCAGGCTGGCCTCCAACTCACAGTAACCCTCCTGCCTCAGCCTCCTGAGTACTTGCATTATCGGTATATGCTATCATGTCTGGCTACATTTCTCTTTTTGAAGAGAAATTCTAATGTATCTCTGACTCTTTTAGGAATGTAGAACTTTCTTGTCAATACTCCCAAAAGCATTGCTTAGTAGGAGTTGTTCATATTATTTGATAGTGGCTGTGATGTGGAAGTCAGCCAAAACACAGAGTGATAAAAGGGAGATAATTATTTAGAGAACTAAAATATAAAATGCTCTTGTGAAAGGGACAAAAATTACTGGATGTTTGTCAAAAATAAAGAGGTAACATTATAAGTCCAAGAGAAGAAGGCTATGATATTATGCTTTATAATTTAAATACAGGCACCATAAAGAGAAAATAGTGTGATACTTGGTAATGAAATTTGAGAATTCATGGCAAGTCAGCTTTAGACATTTAAAGATAGTCTTTTCATATTGACCCACTTTTTCCATAAGAACAAGCTTTGTATTTCAGTTATGTGTCAGAGAACAGAGATTTAACCCCTCATGAAAGTTATAGCCCAAAGATAATATCTGACCATTTTTCAGTGTTTCCATAATTAGGGCAGATGATCATTTCTAGGTGAGCCATGCTCTGGATATACAGTGAGCCCGGCATGTTAATGGCTTCACATTGATCAGCAACTCTGTTAATCATTATAGTTTAAGGACACACTCTTTTCCAACTGTAAGAAATTTAGAAGGGATTTCTTACAGATGGAATGAATGGTTGCCATTTTAGCAGACAGTAGATTTTCTGAAGACTGGTGCAATTGTATCTCTAGCCTCACACACTCTTTGAAAATGTGTCCTTGGCAATCAGTCTCCTATCAATACCAGAAATGTAAATCAAGTCCCTTAAATCTGTGGAGACTTCTGACTACTTTCACTAATAAGCCATGGTGATATTGAGACTGGGTGACTACCGAATCAGATGTATAAAAGATGATATGACATTTTTGTGTTCTGGCACATTTTCAACTGGAGTATCAAGCCAACTTGTAAGAACTATGACTTCCAGAAGGCGATACTGCTATGATGAAGGCAGACAATACTAAGATTATGTGAGTGATATTATAAAATTCCAGTAGGCCTATGATACCATCTTATTGAGGCTTCGATTTTCATGTTCCTTTCTTAGGGGATGCTATTTGCGATTGAACCTTTACCCTGAGATACAGCCCCAGCTCATCATTTCTTCACATTTTAATTTAAGACAGGATCTCCCTAAGCCACTAATTGCCCAGGTTAGGCTCTAGCTGAAGATCTTTCTGTCTCAGAAATCGCAGGGTGCTGGGATTATATCCATACATCATCATCTGTGGCTTAATTTTTATAATTTTAGTGATAAATGATATTGAATATTTTTACAATATGAGTTAATTTCACTCATTAAAATATTCTGTCCTTTTTAAAGTTATTAATTACTGAGAGGGCTTTTGTTTGTTTGCTTTGCTTTGTTTTTATATTCTGGATACAGTTTCATTATCGGGTATATGATTCGCTAATGGCTTTCCCAGTCTTAACGTGCATATGTTTTTCACTCTATTAGCAGCGATCTTCAAAGAAAAGACACTCAATTTTGATGAAATATAGTGCATAAATTCTCTTAACTTTCATAGATTGTTCTGTAGGTTTTGAAATTAATGTAAGGTAACAGATTTTTTACTTCATTTTCTTCCAATTCTATAGTTATGTTCACAATCCATTTTGAATAATTTTTTGTTTATAGTGGAAGGTATTTATAAATATTTATTTTTTGCATATGTACATACAGTTGTTATGCTCCCATTTTTTAACATATACTTTGTTGAATTCCCTTTGCAACTTCACTGAAAATCAAGGAATATGTGCAAATAGATGTATTTCTGGATTCAATATTCTGATCCATAATGTGTTATGTCTAAGTTGGTGACAGTAAATCACTATCTTGATTGCTATAGCTGTATAACTTCTGTAAGTAGAGCAATTTCCATTTATTTTTCAAAACTTAGTTACATTACAGACATTTTATTTCTAAGTGAATTTTGAGTGCAATTTTTAATTTCTAAAAGCAAGCAGTCTGGTATTTTGATTGTGCTTGAATTACATATACTATATACTATATACATGGAGGAAAAAGCTAGTATCTTAAAACATGGAGTTTTCCAACTCAAAAGCACAACACATAGTCCTGCCATCCCTCTGCAGTGTGAGCAGTGGATTCCAAGTTCTTCATCCCCTTATTCAAAGTTCTGTACTTTAAATAATCTCTAGATTATGTATAAAATCTAATACAATTTATATGATACAAAAATAATCTTTATAATCTATTGTTAAAGAACGATAATAAGTAACTTTGTACTTATGCAGTGCACATGCCATATAAAATATATAGCTTTCAATTTTTATATTTTATTGGTGCATGTTTATAGTACATAGTGATCACACTCCTCGTGATGAGTTGTCTCATGGACATAGCACATCTTACTTCATTTTTTATCCTCTTCTCTCTCCCTCCATCCCTCTCTCTCCTTCTTTTGGTCCCCTTCCCATTTGCAAAAGATCTATCTCTCTATTTCCTATTATCTATGGGTCAATTTTATATATATATATATATATATATATATATATATATATATTCAAATGACAACTAGATAAATACATGGAAGATGAAGCCATGGGTATGGAGGATTTCCTGTATGTCCCATTTACCTAGGCTTTTATTTTCTAGGTAATATTTAGTATTGTTCAAGTAACAGTTTATAAATGTAATTTGACAGATTGATCCCTAAATGTTTTATATCTCTGTATTACTGTATTTGTCACTTTTAACAATTTCAATTTTTATAATTTATTGCTAGCATTTAAAAAGGTCAATTATTTTAATGTTAATATTTTCATTCGTCTCATGACTCTTTTATATTACCATGTATTAGTCTGATATATTCATGGGGTACAGTGTGATATTTCCTGAAGGTCTTAATATACTGGCTCTTCAGTTCTCTCAGCTACTGTCTCTTATTTGTATTTTTATCATTATGATGATGATGATTTGTCTTTTTGAGACAGGGTTTCACGATGCACTTCAGGCTGGCCTTGAACTCACTTTGTAGCCCTGGCTGGCCTTGAACTCACAGAAATCCTCCTATCTCAGCCTCCCAAGTGCTGGGATTACAGGTGTGCGCCACCATGCCCGGCTTACTCGCTCTTATTTCTCAGAAATTTGCTGCGAATTGCAATGAAGTTTTCTATATCAATCATGATACATAAAAATGCAGGGGTTTTACCTCTTCTTTCACAATCTGTTATTTTAAAAAGTAAATTTAAAATTACAGAAGAAACTGAAGAGAATAGAGTCCTGAACCTGCAAATAATATATTCTATTATTAATATTTTATATTTTTGTGTTATATTTGTAGCAATTAATAAAACCATAATGGTACTTTATTGTCATCTAATGTAAATATTTTATCATATTTCACATGGTTATTTCCTTATATCCCTTTTCTGTTCCATGATACTGGATTACCACATGTGGTGATAAAGCTTAATTTATCAACATGACTGGCTTGGGGAACACCAAAGTGATTAGGATTTGGGTGCTGTTGTAGTCAGGGTTTACAAGGGAATGGATTTAATACAGGACACTTAATTTATGTAATTATTTTATAATATTCACCCAAAGAGTGAAATGCAAAAGAGTGCAGGAGACCTGTCCACACACTAGAGACCCAAAGAATCCAGCTGAGGGCCTGGATTCCATTGCAGTGTCCTGCACAAGTGTAGCTGAAGACCTAGAGCCCATGGCAATGTCTCATGCAAGTCTGCTTCAAGGATCTGCTCTGGGAAGGCCCCAAGGTCAGTGGTGGAAGCTCGAAAATTTGCTCCATTGGGATGAAGGATCTACGCCATCAGGCTGAGGGCTCTTCAATGAAGCCAGGAAGCAGTGTTCAAGGTAAGAACCAGAGCTCCCCTGAAAAGAACCACAGCCACCCTCAGTGACAGTGAGGACCAGAGCTCCTCAGAAGATGGGAACAGCTGAATTCATATCAGGAAAACCAGCATGATGAGCTTCTCCAAGAGAAGCAAAAGCACACCGTCTTCCCCTCCAGTTCTCCTTTTACGCTGTTGGCAACATATACTTTAGTTCTTCTGAGATTTTTCTACAGCTCACCCAAACTTTTTAAGTTGTAGTGATTGTGTATGTGTTTGCTTCTTTCCTGTATATTTCTATTGATGTGCCACCTAGTTAACTAAACTGTTGCTATTGCAATGTCTAATGGCACTAACCGATTTTTACTGCAAACAATATAGCTTTCATCAAACATGAATTCGACTTTTTAAATTTTCCAAGTCTACAAGTAGGTTAATCTTTATTTATATACTTTGAAAATAGGCAATTCTTAACAAACAAATAAACAAAACTATGCTAACGTGTCTTATATCTGTGATCTAAATCATTTCTGAACATATCTCAAAAGATAGATGAATCATTTCATTAGGAGTTATACTTACTTTCACTTTGCATAACTGCTTTTTCATGTGTTTGTTTTGCCTACTTGTTTGTGTGTTGTATGGGGGATTGAATCCTGAGCCCCACACAGGCTAGGCAAGTGCTCTACCAGTAAATTATACCCTCAGTCCTATGGCTGCTAATTTTTAGTTAAATATTTGACATTGTAAATTTTAGCTTGTGATTGACTTTTTGTTATTAGAAATATAACTTGGTTTTTCTGTTTCAAATTGAAATTACTTGAAAATAATTTGTTCCTTTTGAATCATGTTTTGTAGGCTGATATAAAAGTAAGGTTTATTTTATGGTTAATTCTGCCCTCTACACCAAGGCTAATTTTTCCTGGTAGTCTCCCCAGTGTCCATTAATTTATAAGTATAGCCACTGTTGTGGAAGGGAACAAGCACTATTCTGGGAGGTCTGTGAGCCTAGGCATTGTTTTCTTTGCTCTTACCCTGCAGTTTTTTTCATCTCCAAAGAGTGTCCTCCCATCCATATTGTCGGTAAAAAGATCTGAAACATTTTGTGGCTCTGGAATTCTCTCTCTGTTCAGTTCTCTCATCTCAGTGCTGTATTTCATAATCTTTAGTACTTTGTCCTCCACATACTTCCAGCTCTGTCCTAGAACCTCAGGCAGACAGAGAAGTCTTGCTTTTTTTGTTATTGTTGTTGTTTTTGTTTCATTTTGTTTCCTTGGTGCAGGGAATAGAACTAAGGACCTTGTGCTTGCCAGGCAGGCACTTGTGCTGTTGAGCTATATCCCTGGCCCAGGCAGAGAAGACAGAGAAAACTGGGTTTTGTCTCCTGGCTTTGTGGCTTAACCATATTCATTAGACATTAATTTTTTTAAAAATCTATAGATTACCTCTTCTATTTTCCTTTTTCTATGAATTTTTATCCATTATTTTCTGATAACTAGTGTATATATGGAAAAAAAGAGATGGGATAAAGAGAGAATGAGATGGGGATTTAATATCTAACAACCACAAATAAATCCAATTGATTTGTTTCCATCTAGTTGAAAGTGGGAATCAGTTGTATAATTTTTTAATTCTTGAATATTTTCAGAGAATGTAGGAACTAACAGAATTGAAGGGAAGCCTGATGAACAAGTAAAGAAAGGTGGGATAAGGAATTTATGGAGTCATAGAGTATTGCACAGTCTTTGCCTAAATAAAATTACTCTATATTGTATTATTTTAGTATTGAATTTTAGGGATTATCTTTTTTTTGTGTGTGGGTACCAGGGGTCGACCTCAGGACCTCATGCACCAGCAGGTGCCTGTGCCACTGAGCGATATCATCGGCCCTTTTCTCGTATGTGGCTTCGGGAGTCGAACTCGGGCCTTCGCACTTGCCAGGCAGGCGCTTACGCCACTGAGCTATCTCACCGACCCGGGATTATCTTAAATATATATATATATAATTGCTATATTTTTTATTTCAGAAACAGGCAGAGGGGGAGGAGAAAGAAAAAAAGAAGGAGTGAAAGTTGAAGGAAAAATGGTGAAGGGAAAAGACTGGAAGTAAATGGATATATCACAATATATGTTCCCAAAAAGACTCAAAATAATAGAAAATAGTTAATTATCTCAGTAGAAACCTAGGTACTATTGTGAAGAAGAAAACATTTTGAATAAGATACAAAAAATTCAAAAAATATCGAACATATTCTAATTTTTTGGAAGTGTTTTAGGAGATATAAAATAGAAAAAGGACAGTCATAATCGTACAAAATGAATGTATTTTAAAATAGCCTGCATCATACATATTTATTACATTTCTAAATATATGTAATAGCAATATTTGTTATGTGAAACTAGGTAACATTGTTATTATTGCCTACAGTGAGCTACACAAAAAGCTTTGCTTGTTTTCTATTTATTTTCATATCTTTTATAAAATTATATTTTAAATTCCACAGAAGTGAATATTTTATTATTTGCTTTTATTTCATTTTGCTTTATGTCATAATTTATCCTCCTATTACGTACTTTATACTAAATAGAATATTTTTTGTCCATAGTTTCTTCCTGAAGAATTCAAGGAAAATTCACTGAAACATTTCACTGCCTCAGAAAAGTAATCATTCTACCGTATGAGCATTCTGAAATGTTGCCACCATAAGTGATCTAATTTATTATTCTTTTTGGTATTCTGGCCTACTTCTTTCCTTTACTGATATAGTTTAATCAAAATGTAACATTCACTGTTATTAAAAATATATGTGAATTTATTTAAAAGAAAATTTAAAAAAAAGCAGAAAGAGAAAGAAGACAGAAAACATCCCCTTATTATTTCTCTTAAAACGTTTTCCCTGTCCTTATGATAATTATTCCAGAAAAGATATTTTTCTGGCATTTGAACATCCGAATTTTAAAATCAAATGTGTTTCATTGTTCCTTAAATTCCAGGAAATATAGATAATTTTTAAAATATCTGATTTCATAATTAAACAATTACTCCATTTCAGAGTTAATGTAGGCTTAAATTAAATATTAATATTTTATTTTTTAACATAAATGTTATTCAATTATGTTAGAAGTCAAGAATAAGTGAGTTTTTTTACATCAATCTTAGGCCTAAGTTTTTATATTTATGTGTTTAATTGGTATTTATTGGCTAAAATTGATATTCAGTGGCTTTAACATGAATGACTTTATACATTTTTAGAAAGTACTAGTAATACTTACAAAAATATATATGAGTTATATTATGTTGAAATGCAGCAGAAATACATAGCTTGGAAAATACTTTTTCCATTTACAAATGAGTGAATGTGCTTGTGTTCTATTTCTTGTAGATTTGTCTTTCCATTCACCTTTAATACACATACACACATTCACACACATCTGTATGCCTGCATACATATTATTAAACAAATAAAATATTCTATTATAGCTTGTATTTTGAATCAAACTTCATCACTAAAATCCCTTCTGAATATCATACATATCTAATGTATTATTTTATGTAGAGAATGATATTTATATTACATATATTAAAATAAGCAAAGCTGTCATTCTGAGAAAGAATTAAGTTGTCTTTATGTTTTTCATGTGAAAAAAAATATGGTTTTGAAGGTTCTGTGTTGATTTCCTTGACTGTTTCTACAAGATAAATCCACAGAATAGAACTGCTAGTTCAAAGTCTATATACATTTTAAATACAGTTAAATATGAAGCAGTGAAGATCACTTCGTTAAAAATGTTTGATTCTTCCACACATAGTGTGTTTTCTTCATTGCAATGATATGTCAAACCTGGCTCCCAGTTTTCTCCTAACAGAGTACAAAAGAAAAATAATTATTGCAGAATATTAAATGAAATCCTTACTGTTTTGATGTTTTAGTTGTGGACATATAGTTAAGAAAAACCAGTCACCTTGGTCCCAGGTATAATGAGTTGCTAAACTGTGCTGCAGTATCTCCAAAGCAGTGTTAAAACCATTTGTCAAACTCATTACACAGGAAGTGAGGATTTAGCAGTAAGATCATCCTCTTATGACTGCGTGGGAGGGTGGAGTTTGCATCCCTTACTGCAGGCTTGGTGAAGAGTGTAGATGTGATCGCAGAAAATTGAGGCGAGAATGACTTTCAGGAATGATATTTGAAACTTCCCAAATGATAAGTTTCAAATGCAAGAGGCTACGTGGAGCTGATTCAGTAGATTTAAGACAGATTTGAATTGGTTCCTCTCCTTTCAGTTTCCTCACAAGGATTATTGAATTTTCCAAGTGCTCATGTAAATATTTTAAGCCCACTTGTAGTTAAACTTTCAATGTACCTAGTCACAAAGTCTTGTTTGGAAGAGCAAGGTTACTATATAGAAAATTCTCTGTGAAACAGGGGCAAAGATAAAGACCCAGAAATGCATATGCTTTCCACCAAATAAATAAAAATATATCTATAGTGAGTGCTTCCGAAGTACCTTACAAACAATTGTTTTAAGGAAAGAATTTTTTAATTCTCTGGTGAGCAGCCCAGTGAAGGAAAATAATACATTTAAAAATATTTTGTATCTGTTCAGTGTGTCCATTAAACAAAAATTTTTCCCATAAATCATGATTTTTTTAAAATTTTCTTACCTGGTCATTTTTGAAAAAAAAAATTGACTTATCCAAGCATCAAATTCTGACCATTATTTCAAAAGTTAGATCTAGTTATCTTTAGATTTAATGTGTCTGCCTAGGACCAAGTTCTTTTTAAAATCAAATTTGAAATTCTTTCCTTTTTATTTGTTCTATTTCCCCATATCTGAACACCATTTACTAGATTTAAGAGTCAATACTATAAAACAAAGGCTGTTTTGTCTTAGACTAACTTTTCAATGCAGAAATTTGAATGGCTTAACCAAACAGAAGGTTATTCTTTGACCTGGTGATGTCAGCTGCAATCTACTATCTTTTTTGGGAAGTTCTTTTTTTTTTTTTGTGGGTACCGGGGGTCGACCTCAGGACCTTGCGTGCCAGCAGGCGCCTGTGCCACTGAGCAATATCACCGGTCCTTTTTTCGTATGTGGGTACCGGGAGTCAAACTCAGGACCTCGCGCTTGCTAGGCAGGCACTTATGCCGCTGAGCCATCTCACCGGCCCCTGGGAAGTTCTTTCACTGGCAGTGACTTGTGGATCAAGTCTACTTCAAGCGTATGGCATCATCATCATCACCAGACACAGCTTCCAAACCACTTTATCATCGAAAGAGAAAGAAACATTTTCATACAGAGCACAAGTCATCCATCCCATTTCTATTGTTTTTTAAAATGAAGAATGAGGAACTTATATTCAAGAGACTGGACCACTGGGCCGGTGAGATGGCTCAGCGGCATAAGTGCCTGCCTGGTAAGCACGAGGTCCTGAGTTCAACTCCTGCTACCCACATAAAGGAAAAAAAAGGGCCAGTGATATTGTTCAGCAGCACAAGCGCTTGCTGGCAAGCATAAGGTCCTGAGGTTGACTCCCCGTACCCACATTAAAAAAAAAAAAAAAAAAAGAGAGAGACTGGACCACTGTGCCTCCCAATATGAAAAAATAACCACGTATCAATGAGTGCTATTTATGTCTACAATCTTCAACCCAGAGGAGAGCTACGATCAACCTGGTGAAGCTATTCTGACTCCCAGTAAAGTGGCACATTCTTGCCATTAAAAGAAAAGGCCTGATTGCCTCATTCCAAATTCTCCAGCTCTGTGCGTGTTAGTCAGCATTCTACTCTTGTAACAAAATAAATGAGAAAAATAACTTAGGAGAGACTTATACTGACTCAGTTTCAGAAGTTTCAGTCTACAGTCAGTTAGTTGGCTCTCTGGTTTTGGATCTCTGGTGAAGCAGATCCTGTTGGCAGGGTACAAAAATGGAGCAAACTTGCCCTCCTCCAGGCAGCCAGGAAGTAAAGAAAAGGGCTGCAGATCCCAAGTCTCCTTCAGGCTACCTCCGGCTACCACTACTGACCAGACTTCCCTCTTCTACACCCCATCGAGAAAGCTACCACCAGCTCACAATAGTACCACAGGCTAGTAAAAGTCTTTAAAACATGAGATCTCGGGTGGCACTTCAAACCCAACCTGTAGCACTAAGTCAAGAAAAACACCATTTTAAAACTATAAATCCAGAGCACACACTGTTTTTTTCCCTTTTTTTTTTTTAACATCCTAGTTATAGTTCACAGACTCTAAGAATTATTAGCTCATGTTAAAATACTTGAAAATCATTAATTTATGTTAAAGTGCCTTGACCTTACGAAAGCCCTTTTGAAACATCTTGCCATGTTGAATGTTTTCTAATAATGTTTTAGAAAGTTTCACAATTTCAGATCCAAATAGTATCTTTAATAGTGTAATTTATCAATAAATTTTTGTTTAAGGATTGAATATATTACACTATATCTTAAAGCATAGTTAAAAGTGTAGAAAATATGTTCCCTTATCTCAACAATCAAAAGTAGTTACTAATTGGGAAACGAAAGCCTTTGATTATGCGATTTTCAGCACTGAAATATTGAATTAAACTTAATAAGTATGTGGAAAGGGTACCCTAAGTATAGGCACCAAAATTTTAAAAAAGCATATTATCAATTTTACTTTTCCATTTAAAAAATAATAAATTTGCAGATTACAAAGGAAAATGTCTATATTGGAATGTTAACATTAATTTGTATTTTATGCTCCACAACATTAGAAATATATAAACAATCATTACATTACAACTCAAAAAATGCTTATTTCTTTTCTAAGATTTACTCATTGTTTTTTACTTAATTAAATACATTTCATAACTATATCAAATATGTGCATTTCATGAAACAGAATGGTTTATTTATAAGCTCATTTCCTAAACACTGGAATTCTAGGATTTCAACAAATCATGTTTCTAGCAATATTGTCAGACCCATAGTCTAATCTCAAAACTTTTTCTATGGGTCAGAAGATGCCTTGGGCACATATGTTACATACCAACAATTCTATTATTGACTCAGCTATAGGTTATATATTTTGTGGTGTGAAAACAGGACGTTTCATCTTGCTCTGCTGTCACACCCTCAGTTGAGGATCAAAAAATAATTCTATCTGATTGCCTTAGAGAGAGGACATATGTATCATGCTGTTTGCTCTAATCACCTACTGAAAAAAACTTGGCTAGCAATACATGACTTCCTGCTTCCAAGCTGGATTTTCCAAATGTTCCTTCTATGAAGGTATATTCAGAGCATGGTGGGTAAGTGATAGAAACTTTATGATGAAAAGAACTAATGTCAGTACGACAGAGGTTGAACCATTCTCTGGGAATAATATGCCTGGGCAGAAAGAAGAATGATGACAAAAGTGACAGGTAAGGATGTTATTGAAGACAACTATATTGAGGCCAGTGATCAGGAAAATCAAAGCTGACCAGAGCTCGATCTAGCTTCAGAGAAAAAGTCAGTGTTAAACAGAAACAAATATCTCAGAATTGCATACTTTGAAGCTACCCTCTACTCCATTACAAAAATTAAACAAAAATTGAATATGCAAACTTAATTTTGATTGATAGCCATGGAACGCAGACCTACACTGGTATATACTATTGTTATAAAGCCAATAAGCATATGCTTTATGAAAATTTAAGTAATAAATTAAAAAGAACAGCTGAAAAAATGAGTATTTACTCAAAGATTTCAATATTTATTTTTGCTTTCATATACTAGTTTGTCATTCTACCACCAAAGTTCCCACAAGGCATGTTACTTACTACACTCTTGCAACATGGCCTCCATCCCTTTAGATTCCATTAACCTAATGAGATCTAACAGGATCTACAAGTGTATGACTAAAACCTGGGAAGTCTCACCCATTGCTTTATCGTACAGGATATACTCTACCACTGGGAAACAAAAGTATCATAGGGAAGAAGACTATTGAAATTCATGGAAATGTTAAAAGGGCATGAGATTCATGTTTCTAAAGGAAGAAATAGGACAGAATGTGTCAATGGAGATGGTATAGAGACATACATTACAGTAGGTTTTACGACAGAGCAGAAAGTTTAATTTTAAATCCTAATTCCAGTTATCTGAGCACCAAGTTCTCCATGTCTCTATTTGCAGGCTGTAAATTGTTCTCTAGAAATAATTGAAAACAACAATAACTAAATTTTCCTGCCCAGTCTTTGTTGATGTACATCACTTTAAAGAAAATCCACAGAACAAGTCCTACCCACACAATACAGTTCTTTGATCAGATATCATGTGAACAACCTGACAAAGGCATTGAAGAGACAAAATTTTAAAGAGAGACAGAAGGTTAGGGTGGCAACATAGTTTAGAGTGGGAGAAATTCTGCATCAATTTGTTATAGTAAAAAATGATAACTTTTGTTAAGAATAAAGCAAATGTGCAGAAAAATTATGAGTATATCACAAAAAATTTAAGTGATCCTTCACATAGTTAATAAATATTACAATGATCCACTTAGTCAAGTATTTTATTTCTCATCTTTTCTAAATCTCTCCTCTCTTTCTCACTCCCTCTTGCCCTTCCTTTTCCATATCCCTCTTTCTACACACACACACACACACGATTTTAGACCCATTTGAGAAGTTGACTACACAGTGGACTTCCATCCTAAGTATATCACATGTTTTTGCTAACAATAGGAAAATTAACAGTGAAGTTATTTATAATAATATTGTATATTTATATTAATATTGATAATAATACTGTATCAATTTATTGCCTATCACTCAATTTTTCACTTAATCCAATATTGTTTGCTATAGATTTGGTCACTCCATTATTTGGCCTAGTTGGTATAGTACATGGAGATAGCAGGTGCATTGGAACTTGTTATGAAACATTGCACCATTTGAGTGCAGGAAGATCTTACTTTGCTAGGCCATAAAAATTTCTAATAGTCTCAATATTTATGTAAAGATGTGTGGGTTATGTATACATTGCAGCAGCATGAAAAGCAAAATTCGATAAAGTGGAGTGTCATCAAACTCAACTCTACTGTGTTTTCCACAAAATATCTATCTAGGATAACAAAAATCAAAAAGGAAAAAATAAGATACATATTTATACCTAAGGAAAAAGAATTTTTATTTTGGACTGTCCCAAAAACTGCGCTTGTTTTCTTACTGTGTTCACAACTATTTTTATGGAATATCTTTATATTAATAATTAATGCATTTCTTTAGCAAATATTCAAATTGTGTTTACTGTATGTTGGACACTTAATTGCCAAGTTGAGTATACAATTCTGAGCTCATAGGAGAGCTTCTTGAAGAAATTATTAAAAGACGAAAGCAGAGAGAGTACAGCAACAATACCAAAAGGGACACTGTAGTTCTCAATAAAGAATTTGCAACTTTTAATAATGGATGTAAACATGTTATTTAAATATAATTCTAAAAATCCATGTCATAATAATTGTTAATATATTAAGTATATTATACTTAATGGCATAAGTATAAGATTTCTGTATTTAATAAACATTAATAAGTATATTAATAAGAATAATAAACTACTGATTTGAGCAGTATGTTGATTCACATTCTAAAAATATAAATCTTGATATTGCTTGGCAGTGTATTTTAGAATTTTTGTTTAGTTGATACAAATGCAACTCCAGTTCTCCATCCTCAGTTTCACATTTTATCATGTGAATTACATGCACATGCTTTGCAAAATGTCTTTGAAACAACTATCATTTCTATTTTCTCTTTCCCTTATTTCTGGCTAAGACTTGCAAGTTTTGACCAATCCAATGTGGTTGGTGTGACATTTCAAATCTCAGCTTCAGCTGTAAGAGTCATTGCACACTTGTGTTTCTCATTTGGACCCTTTAGATCATCATGAAAACATGCACAGACAAGACTCCTGGAAGAAAATTTATGTGAACGCAGCCAAGCAACCAAGCTGTGGTTAACTTACTACATTGCCCACAAATAGCTGACTCCTAGATGTGTGTAAGCCCAAGCCAAGATCAAAACTTCTCTGCAAAGCCAAGCCAAGATCACCAGAAACATGTAGCCATTCTATGGACTCACGAACATGAAAAATATTCTTTCTTCAAACACCTAAATTTTGATGTAGTTTGTTATTCACTAATATCTGTATTTTTTGCAGGGAAGTAGTGTTTGCATGGAGAGTAGTAAAACAACCATTATGACAGTTTAGTCCAGTGAAGATTTTGGCATGAATTAAAAGTAATATCTAATATTAAAAAAGTAAACATATTTGATATACATTTTAGAAATTAATTCAAGAAGATTTCTAGATGATTTGAATGAGTATAATGACAAAGAAAGCTAAATGTAACCCAGTCTCATATTTTCCTCTAGAAAGGAAATATACAGGACATAAAGCTAAACATCGAGACTCCTATGATGTTGAAATTAGCTAATATTGCTTTCCTGATCATCAGTTTTGATATTTTGATTTAAACACACTTTCAATTGGGGTGCTAAACATTAAATCAATATGGTTTAAACAGAACGCACTTTCTATTCATTAATATGATTGTTTTCCTGATATTTTTTGATAATTTTAATTATCCAATAGAATTAATTCTGGAATTGAGCTTGGAGGGAAACACTTGTTATCCCAGCACTTTGAAAGGCTGAGCCAGAAGGACACCAAGTTCAAGACCAGACTGGGCAACTTAGTGATTTAGTGAGGCCTGGTCTCAAAATAAAATGTAGCTCAGTGTGAATGCTCGGTTACAATCCCCAGTACCTCAAAAATACTATTTGTGAAGATTGCTGTTTACTTATGAAAAGCTTTATCATTCTATTTTGTTTTTTAATTTGACATGAAATTATATTTTTATTCTCAATTTATATATGTTTTTAAAATAAAGTATTGGAAAATGATTCAATTTATGTTTAAATAATAGATATTTCCTCTTTCCCCAGAGTTTTGATGAATCATACTATAATATTAGATGAATATAGCAAGCAATGAGCAACTGACTTTTACCTTATTCAGTCTTATTTTTTAAACTTTCCTGTATGAAGCAAGCATAATTACCATTTTTCTTTTAAGGAATGAACACAACAGGAAAAATTACTCTACATAGTTTTTCCTGCCATTGTTGAAACTACAGACTGGCATTCGAATAGCCATAAATTTTCACAACACAAAAAGTAAAGCATGACTGGTTTTGGAGAATGTCGTGTTCCCTTTAAGGGAAACAAGTTTTAATGAGCTGTTTAATTATAAAGTCAGTGTAATACTTATATAAATTTCACCTTAATATGGGTAATGGTTGATTTTATGTGTCTACTTGACTATGCTAGAAAATACAGGAATATTTGGCTAAATACTATTTTGAAAGTGTCTGAAAATGCATTTCTAGATAAGAATGGCATTCGAGGGCCGGTGAGATGGCTCAGCGGCGTAAGCGCCTGCCTTGCAAGCGCGAGGGCCCGAGTTCGACTCCCGGATCCCACATACGGAAAAGGGGCCGGTGATATCGCTCAGAGGCACGGGTGCCTGTTGGCGCGCGAGGTCCTGAGGTCGACCCCCCGGTACCCACAAAAAAAAAAAAAAAAAAAAAAAGAATGGCATTCGAATCAGCAGAGCAAGTAAAGTAGATCGCTTGTATCCGCAGTGCGAGTTGGCCTACATACGGATCCAAACAAGAGATGAATTGAAGAAAAGTCTGAATAAGATAGAATTCCCCTTCTTTGAATGACTGTCTCTGAACCGCGCCATTGCTTTTCTCCTGTCTTCAAACGCAGACAGGGACATGGACTACCATATGACATCATTGGCCTTTAAATTTTCAGGCTTATGGACTCATTTGAAACTTACTATCAGTTCTTCCCTGTCTGGAGTTCTCAGTCTCCAAAACTAGATGAGTCGATTTTCTTACATAAAGTTTCTTTTTTTAAAAAAAGACTCAGGTATAAAAGCAAAAAAAAAAAAAAAAATCATAGCCACACATCAACACACACACACACACACACAGACTAGAGCGTCTGTGTCTCAGATCTCTGTTTGTTGCAACATCTAATAAAATGCGCGGTTCCTGAAATTTTATTTCTAAATTTATTTCAATCTGAAATAGGAATTTTTGAAATATTGAACATGAACTTTTAGTTCTACTTTGATTTCTCTTTCAGTTTTTAGTAGTTAATATAAAGAAATTGTTAAAACAAATTAAATTTGAACTCAATGAGTAAGAAAATTAGTTTCCTTGTGTATTAAGGTAACAATAAAAAGAGAAGATTTTCACATGTTTATGGAGGTTCTTTTGTGCCAAACCTCATACACCTTCATTGGAAATATATTTTAATTTCATAGCTAGACATGATTGTAGATGCAAGTGAAAGAGCTGAGAATCAACTTAGGAGAACCTCGGTCCAATCATTTTCATTTATGTCATCATGTATTTTATGATTCTAGGAAGACCATTATTTCCATAATATATCCTGAAGAATTTGTTTTCAGCAATCTAGTTCTACCCATGTGCTTTGGCTCATGTACTCACTGTACTTCTGGTTGTCACCTTCTGCCTCCTATCATGAAGTGCTGACATTTAAACTCCAGTGAATTTTCTTTCTGTGTAGCCCAAATATGGTTTCTAAAGTATGATTATATATTTAGCATCCCATGTTGTCCAGTCTGCTTAGACTTTCTTTCATCTATGATTTACCTGATATAGATAGTATCCTTCTTTTATATCTATCAGAATTTATCAACAAAAATCCTAATTTTTTTACTCAAGAAAAGAGCTACATATCTCAATAGTCCTTGGGGTAATGAGTATGAGAGTAATGAAAAAAATGTTTAATATGATAAGTAGCAGTAGGGAAGTACAAAACAAAGAAAGGAGAGATTTGTTGAGAATTTCACATTTAAGAAAAACCTGTTGGAGATGTGTAATTGAGTAATGATGCTATTTGAGGAGGCATCCTCCATGCTGATGAAAAACAACAGAGCCATTGAAGTAAGCATGTGTCAGTAGTTCAAAAGGAATGATCGTTAAACTATGTATCCCATATTGTAGATCATCATATATGAGTGAAACAACAATAGATTGGAGGGTTTTGAGCAATGAAAGCATTACCTGACCTTTACTTTAACACTATCATTCTGGCTATAGAGTTATGAATAGATAAAAGAGAAAACATGAAAGTAAGAAGACTGGCATATTGCAATAATCCAACAGAAATTATGAATTAATTATGTTGCTGGCTTGTCCTGGGTTTTTAGCAGACATATGAGAAGTGGTTGTGTTTCAGATGTTTTCTGAAAGAAAAAGGTAGTTCTTACTAGCACACTGAATTTCAGGTATATATGGGTATAGATATAGTTATATAGTAGATATAAAAGAATAGGGCAGAAAAATAGCCAAGATGATTTCAAGTTTCTATTGTTTGTTCAATTGAAGTGAAATTATCATTGACAGTTACCAGTAAGACTATAAATTGAGCAGACATGTATACTATAGAAACTTGTTGCTATACATTTGTGATCTCTAAGAAATCAATAGGATATAGAATATAATACTCATATCCAATAGACATAGAGTACACAGGTACATAACTTATGAATTTATAAAAGAGATATGTCTGGAAGTAGACATTTGTATTTTTCCTGTTTAAAAATATTATGAAAAATATAACTTGGGAGAAATCAGTAAGTCAGTACAGAAAGAAAAGATAAATTATTCAGGAAATGAACCTCTAACACTTTAAAAATTAGAGACAACAGTATGTAATGTATATTTATGAGACAGAACATATCAAAACATATAGGATGTCTAATAAAGGACTAATATGTTTTGTAATAAATCATGGCATTATCATCATTCTTGGGATATACTGAGGGGATAGAAGTCTATTTTAAATGGGTTCAAAGTGACTGGAAATGAAAAAAATTGAGATATGTTGTATGAGCAATATTTTGCTCAGGAAAGTTGAAGAACAAAATTGGACAATAGCTGGAGAATAATGTTGCATCAAAAGGGGGTTTTAAAATGTGCATGGGTAGGTTCTATTTACTAAGGAGAGTAATTTAATCTTTGCATGTAACAAAATCACTTCTTTCTAAGCAACAAGAGATTAGGGAAATTTAAAAGTAGTGGAGAAGGACCGGTGAGATAGCTCAGTTGCATAAGCGCCTGCCTGGCAAGCACAAGGTCCTGAGTTCGACTCCCAGTACCCACATAAAGGATAAAAAGGGCTGGTGATATTGCTCAGTGGCATAAGCGCCTGCTGGCAAGCACGAGGTCCAGAGTTCAACTCCCAGTACCCACCTAAAAAAATAAATAAATAAAAGTAGTTGAGAAATGGGACAACAGTGCACTCTGACCATCATGCAGGGACAATATATTAATCACTTAAAAAGATGTAGAAGAGAGATTTGATTATTTGCTTTGGGGGCCTAGTCTGGCATGTACTTCAAGAAAAAAACAATTATAGCATGTATAGCATGGTCTGGCCTAGGTCAATATCAGCATTTGAATGTAAAGAATATTGTTTATAAAGATGACTAGTTTTCTCATTACATATCGCTCATACTTAGAACATTTGTGATGGCTGTCCTGAAAAATCTAGTGTTCATAGGGCCTGTGGAAAAACCCCATCTCAGTGCCACTTTTAATATGGTGCTTATAAAGACCACCAATAATTTTTAATGACTTAGCTTGTTAGATAGTATTCAAGCTAATTTGTTGATTTACAGATATAAGATTAGGTATTTCTGTCTAGAACTTATCAACTTAAAGACTTAAAACATCTCGAAGTAGGATTAACCTTTTAATTTTCCTGCAACAGCAGCAATTTGTTAATTGAGTAATTCATTCACTCTAATCCAGAATAGGATACATTGATATTAACCAAAAACTTTTTATGTAAGCAAAACTTGTATTTTGCTTGCTAAGTATTTATTAACTTGATATTTGATAATTTTTGGTGTTGCGTATTGAACCCATTCCTTGTACACACTGGCCAAGCACTCTACCAGTGAGCCACATGCCTAGTTCTATTGCTTGTGATTTTTGATACTAATTCTCTTCCTTTTTTATCTCCATTGCTGCATATTTGGATAAACTCTCTATCCCTATGAGTATTAACTATTAAATTCTATAAATTTAATAATGTATTCCTGAGTCTACAAAATTATCTGAAACTTTCAAAATACTAATATAAAATTTTCACTTAAGAGTAAAAACTTAATCTTTTCAAAGATTCTTGATCCTATACTTGTTTTTGAGAAGGAAAGGGAATGAAAGAGAAGAGCAGTTTTACTCTGATACTATTTTATTTTCCTGTGGAGAATTCATATAGAAGTGATAGAAAGAACAACAAATGGTCAGGTTTAAATAAAAATTTATATAGAGATAAGAACGAGAGGCACAAGAAAACCACCTACATCTTCCTCAACAGACGACCTACTGCTGCTTTTATCGTGGGTGGTAGTAGTGTGTGGTCCAAAGGTCCCATGAATAAATTACTTTCTGGACATGTTGTTGTGAACAAATCAACAGCTTTCTCCTTCTTAGAAAGAATTTTATTTTTAGAAAACTAAGAATCAAACTATATTTTACCTTCATTTTTAAACTCTCAGGCATCTGTGAAACAAAAATGCTTTTCCTATCCTTCAATTGTTTTTACATGGTATATTAGGAAATTAAAGAATTTAATGACTTTATTATTCTCCTAATTAAAATGCTTCTTATTCATTTCTATCATTATTAAAATCAACATTCTGTTTTGTGTTTTTATGCTTTTATTTTTTGTCTCTCTCTCTCTATTTTTTTTTATTTTTGGCAGTGGGTATTGAACCCAGGGCCTTCACACTGAGCTGTATCTCTGTATCTCCTCCTCCTCCTTTTCCTCCTTCATCTTCTTCTGCATTTTTTTTTTTGTGTGTGTGGGTACTGGGGGGTCAACCTCAGGACCTCGCGCGCCAGCAGGCGCCCATGCCACTGAGCGATATCACCTGCCCTTTTTTCGTATGTGGGTTCCGGGAGTCGAACTCAGGCCCTCGCGCTTGCCGGGCAGGCGCTTAAGCCGCTGAGCCATCTCACCGGCCCCCTTCTTCTGCATTTAAAAAAATATTTTTGATAAGATCCAGATGAGTTGCTAAGTTGCCCATGTTTGGGCTCAAAATTCCAGTCCTTATGCCTCATGCTCCCAGAATGCTGAGATTACAGGTAAAAATTATGAAGATTAAAAAAATCTCACCATGAAAATAGATGGAAAATCTTTGAAATAAAGAAATCAAGTAGAATCTAAGAATACATTAAAAGAGGACTGTACAGTAACTATAGATTTTTTCTTCAGTCTGTCTTGGACTGCTTCCAGAATTACCACAAAGGGAAAATTGTGTAATATTTTCTAAAAATTACAGACATAATCCTGTTTATTTTAAAATATGTTCACAATATATAAAAAAACTTAATAAAACATACATATCTTGCAAACTTTTAATACACAGTGGCTTTTAAGAAATAGTCACAGTAAAAATATGTGTATGTATTCAGTACAGTAACAATTTAAAAGAATATTTTCTATCTTTTTTTGAATCAGTAGATGTGGAACCTGCGAATATAAAGGATTAATTGTATACATTTTATTCCCATCATAGAAAAATACAAATATTCAGTATCTTTGAAACATCTTTAAATTAATGCCATAAATTAAAAAGTACAACAACAATAAGCAATATACAGATATGAGAAGTCTATTACCAAGTTGAATTAAAACTATTTTTCTAAAGGTCATAACACAAGAATATATTTCTTATCAATTTATAAAACTAAAACTGATGCCAACAGCTAAATCATACCATTGATCAAAACATTCTTGTAAAATAAAAATTAAGGTAAAGATGGCAATTATCACTATTTTGTTCAATAAATGTCAAGAAGTATTACAAAAGTAAATATAGACTCTCCAAGAAAGGAGGTAAAACTGCTATATCTAAATTCAGTAAGATTGTTTCCCTGGAAACAATAATTATGTTAATAATATTTAATACTGCAACACTATGAATTCTGCCATTATCAGTCTGAATTATTAGATAAATCAATAAAAATTTTTTAAAACTTTATGTATATATGATTTTAGTATTGAGAGAGGATCAGAAAATTTAGATTAAATGTTTATATTCTGATGAAAAGAAATCAGAGGCCAATGAAAACTTTGTCAAGATAAGTTCCTAAGTAGACCTGAGGGGAAATAATATGAGTAGAGTTAGAAAAATGAGCCTTATTGAATAGGAAAATCATCTTTTCCTATGTAGTTAAAAGAAAGAGAAATACATATGATATTGTAGTATTTCATGAAAAATGTGAGAAATACAATATGTTTACAATTATCTTTTATTAAATATGTATTAGAAATGGTACCTCAAACCTTTTAGAATTACATTATAAAATAATTAATATTGGATGTATCAGGTTTTTTGTCACTTGAATGAAATATCTGACATGCAAATCTTAGAGAAGAAAAGATTTATTTTAGTCCACAGTTTCAGAAGGTTCAGTTCATGATCAACTGGGTCCAAGAAAGAGATATCACGGCAGAAGGCTGTGGAAGAAGAAAACTGCTCACATAATGTTAGCTGAGAGGGAAAAAGATGGAGGAGTCCCAGAAGGTAGAGACAGCCTAGTGAGTCCCCATGTTTATTCCTTTATTATCTACTCCCTTCAAGTAGGCCCCCATTTCTGTTTATATTACCTCCTGCTAATGCCATCAAAATTAACAATCTCATTAGAGGCTTTATCAAGTGGCGAACGCAGAGATGTCATGATCCAATCACCTTTCAAAAATCTCAACTCTACATGCGTAAGTCTTTTGAGGCATTTTATATACAAACCATACTATTTTATTCCTAGTCCTCAAAGACTCATATCCATCTCATTAGGCAAATTCACTTAGTCCATCTCTAGCAGCTCCCAAAATCTCAACAGTTTCAACATTGCTTGGATGTCCAGGTCCAAAGTTTGTTGAGACTGAACTCAAACTATTAGTTGTAAGACCTTGTAAAATTCAAACGAGTTACACATTTCCAACATACATGGGTAATGTAAGAATAAGATAAATATATTTATTCCAAAAGGGAGGGATAGAAAATAACAAAGAAGAAGTGGACAAAAACACACCAGGGAAAATGTTAAATCTTTTAGCTCCATGTCAATCATGCAGAGCGCCCAGTGGTGGAAAGTGGGATATAAAAGACTTTTGTAACCCCTGCTCTATAGCCTTTCCAGCTGGAATGACATGACTTTTCTTTTGGGTTGGCTCTTCTCCCTGCCTAAGCATTTCTAGGTGTCATTCCACATGCCAGGCATCACCAATTGCAGCTTTAGCTTTAACCCCCAAAGCTTCACAAATTGATCTATGGGTCTCCCCAGCAGGGATTCTGAGCCCTACACACATTCCCCGGCCTCCCATGCCTTACTTTGTATTTGGGTAGGGACTCCATGATGCTGAAACCCTGCACGCAAAATCAATAGAACATGCAATTTGTCAAATTCTTCTGCCAGCTCTAGTAATAGGCAGGCCCCCTTGAGTCACAGCTGCAATGGTCTCGGAATACTTATATGGCTATACTTGAAAAGACACTTTGCTGCCCAGGCCTGAGTGACCAGAGTGTCTTGGGACTCTTTAATTTATTACCTTTACACTGCTGATCTTGTGATAGGTGGGATCTAACAAAATCTTTTTTTTTGTTTTTTTTGGTTGGTTGGTTGTTTTTTGCTTTTTGACATTCTCACTATGTAGCCCAGGCTGGCCTCAACTTGCAGTGATCTTCCTGCCTCAGCCTGCTGAGTGCTGGGTTAACAGGTATGCATCACAATGCCCAGCTACTTGAAAGGCCCTCAAGGCAGATATCTTAGTGTCCAAGGGCAATGTACTTGGCTTCTTGTTAATGGTTCTAGTCTCTTCATCATCAACTTTTTGTTTGCCCCAACATTACATGGTCTTCAATTCTGGCCAAATTGTAAGCTTTTCAAGTATTTCAGCTATGCTATTTGCTCCTGATTTGTACACTAAACCTAGCAAAAAAGCCTGCAGCAGTACCCTTGCCACAGCATACACATTGGCTACTTTGAAATGTTCACTACCAGATCAATTAGTCCATTAATTAAATGTGGACTCACTCAAAGTTTTAGGAAATGAACAAAATGGGCCTTTGTCAGAATGTGCCATGCACGGTATCTATTCCAGTTCCCAATGGAGCTTTATTAGAAACCCTACAACAGACTTTCCCCTCCAGATTCCTATCAGCATTCTGGTCTGAGCTGAGACCAGAATCAGCTAACAAGTTCTACTTACAGTATTTGAGGATTGTCCATTTGTCCAAAATTTCCAAAATCCTCCTGGAAACCAGTTCCAAACCCTCCAGACCCCATGGTAAGGTATTGTCACTACAGCAACCATATTTCTCTGTGCCAGTTTTTGTATTGCTCAGCATTCTGTCACTAGAATAGAGACCTAACCTGCCCAACTTCAATGAGAAGAGCTTTGTTTCATGTCACTTTCAGAAGGTTGATCCATGGTTAGTTGGCTCTAAGGAAAAAAACATGATGTAGAAGGGCATGGCGGAGAAAAGCTACTTACATCGTGGCTTTCAGGAAAGAAAGAAAGGGAAAGAACAGCAGAAAAGAAGGGGCTAGGGACCAGACACAAGGCTCAAATTCACATCCCATGATCAGCTCAATTCAGTGAGGCCGCCTCCTATTTATTTTTGTCAACTTCCTACAATATGATCATATTAAATTCTCATCAATGGAGTAATCCACTGATGAATGTAGAGCCCTATTGGTTCAATCCCCTTTCCAAATCCCCACCTCTGAACACATGGATATTTTTGGTGACATTTTCTACCCAAACTTTAATATTATAAAGTTTACAAACTAATTTTTGGAAGAAAATAGTCCTATAAAAATAAAATAATTTCTAGACATATTAAAATTTTACATTTACATCAGTATTTATTTATTGAATTATTTATGTTTTATCTCTTTGAGACAGGGTCTCACTATGCAGTTCAGGCTAGCCTTGATCTCACTTTGTAGCCCAGGCTGGCCTCAAACTCACAGTGATCCTCCTGTCTCAGCCTCCCAAGTGCTGGGTTTATAGGTATGCACAACCACTCCTGGCCTACTCAGTGTTTATTATTGTTACAAATAATACCACAAGCTTAGTGGCATCAAGCACCACTAATGCATTATCTTATATAGCTAGTTTCCATAAATCTAAAGTAGTATGGCAAGAACTAGTGTTCCTTCTGGAGGATCTGTAGGGAAATTTGTTTCCTTGTCTTTCTCATGTTTCAGAAACTATTAACATTCCTTGACTCCTAGGTTTGCATCATTCTGATATCTGCTTTTTTCACTATATCTTTTCCCTGTCTTCGAAACCCCTACTTTCCTCTTCTATACCTCCTTTCTTTGCATCTAGTCCATCTAGGGGACTCAGACTAATTTCAAAAATTGTATCAGTAATCATATATATAAAGCCACATTTTGCCTTGCTAGATATTTACAGGTTTTGGAGAATAAAACACCAGCAACACAGAGGCATGGTGGAGGGTATAGTATCTAAAACAATAAAAACAAATGAGAATAAAAGCAAAATAAAGCACAAGTTCAATCTGATGTTGTAGGCACAAGTTTACGTTGACGAGATTAACACAAACATTTATAAAATGCCAATATAAGTCATAGTCAAGAAATCTGTTCTGACAAAAAAAATCATGAAAATGAGTTTCTTATAATCAGAAATTAGTCACATTATCCTCAGTCTATTAATATAAATAGTCCTCAAAAGGAAGGAATGAAAAATATATAGTAACACATTTTGTTTGCAAATAGTCAAACCAATAATAAAATTAGTGTAATATTTCAAAATTATAATGTAAGAATGCTCATAGATTATTAAAACAAATTGATACACATCTCACTATATTTATATGTCATAAACTTATAATACCTCTTGTGCTTTCTCTACCATTTAAATTACATAAATATCACATAAGGCAATAATTGAAAAGAGTAATTAGCTTTTACAGAATTCTAAACCAAGAGTAAAATATGAAAATTGAAATTATAACATCCATAAAATATATTATGGCACAAAATAAAATGCTGGGCATATATTTACTAGAGTGAGAAGATGTGCCTGATTTGTATCAAATTATATATCTTCACTACATGAGAGGCTGAGGTAGGAGGTTCATGAGTTTGAAACCACCCAGGGCAACATAGAAACACGCATAAAATATGTAGACTTACACATACTCATCCAGACACACACACAATATGTCTTTTGAGATAAGTAATGTGTAAAGTGTTAAAACGAGGCTAGACTTAAATAGCTCCATCTTTCTTAGGCACAGTGCAACTTTGTTCCACAAGTTAATAAGTGAACAGAAACAAGGTGAATAGAAAAAAAGTCAAGAACAGTGAGACCACTGCATCTTTTCTCAACACTTGACCAAATATAGATATAGATGATATAGATATAGACATAAATATAGATTTAGACATAGATAGATATATGAATATATATTCATATTCTTGGGAGAAATGAATCCAGGGAGATCGCATTTTAGCCTATACACTCATGTTCCTGTAATAAGTGATTATAGGCTTTGCTGCTACATTCATTTCAGCTCAACACTGCTTCAGTCAACCACACTAACACCTGGATGCTTGACTATTTACCAGGGCTTCTGAGCCCTGGGCACTGACAAAGTCAGGGTACTCAATTTTTTACAATAAGGGAGACATATCAAAAAAACTAAAGGTTGCCCATTAAGCAAGAGAAAAAATACAGTAATTATAAAATTTGGAGGAAAGTATACTTAAGTAAAATTCAAATGAAACAATGTTTGATGGACAAAAAAAATCACTGTTATGTTTAAAGTAGTCAACATGAACTCTACACTATGAACTGAACTTTAAGTTCTATATACAGAACTTGGAAAACACAACGTTGAAGGAGATGTGGAATGTGGTGTCCCTGAGCCTGTGATTTGAAATTTTGTGTCTGGGATTGAATCTGGCTCATTCCCAAGGTCCATTTAACCAAGACCAGCAGGCCTGTGGAGCAAAAGTACTGTGTACTGGTGAGAGTGTGGAAAACACTGGAATTTTTCTCCCTTTTTTCCCCTTTTTCTCCTGTGCCTGAAGAAGACCTCTGCCCAAAGCTTCAGACATAAGTACCTAAGAATGAAGTCCCCTGTGGCAGAATGTAAACTTGTGAGAAAGCAAGGCTTGGCAGGGGCTCCAGACTGCGTCTCCCTTCCGACTGACAATTACGGGGTGCTGGCTACACACCAACCTCCTTGGGAATAGATGAGGAGCTGCCTCCTGTGATGCCTGCCAGGAAAAGCCTCTGAAATTTTCTCCCTGAGAGCAGTAGGTTGTTTGAGGTAGTAGAGTACATAGATATGAATACACACACACACGGACATTTTAAAATATAAGGGGGTAAAATTCCATTTTTACACTCATGTATTAGCACACTCTAATTTTAAATATTGAACTAATATTACAAAGCAATATTGAACTTTCAATAAATAGAAAAATGTGAAGAAAAGGGAAATAGAGCCAGCAAAAATAAAATGTTTATTTAAATTTATCATGACCTGAAACCATTTAGATCTCCACAGAAGATGGTCAAATTATTCATTATATCTGAAATTAAAACTAATGAACCTGCTTAGTGAGGATTGTTAAGTGAATTTTGAGCTCTAAAAGCATTAAATGTACTTTATAAAATGTTGTCAAAGCAAACAAACATGCAATTTGAGTATATATTCTTGAATACAGAAAAAATGCTTTCTAATGTTCTACATATTTTATAAACATTAATAGAAAAAGTTGAGAACATGCAATGCATTTCCTAGTGCATAAACTCCATCTAGATTATTTTTCCATAATCTTCCAACTTTCAAATTTTTGAAATATGTGTACTTATTCCTCATTTTCATATACATAATATCTTCCACAAAATAAATAAATAAAGATATGTAAGCTTGCAAAAATGGTTTTAGGTAATTTGCAATATTGTAGGAAAAAACATCCTACCTATATATGGATTAGTTTTGAGGTAATCTACCTTATGAAATAAAGGAAATGTTTGCTGTAAATTTTGTACGTGGTTAAAAGTTTGACTGCTGTAGAACCTTAGGTCTGCTAGAGTCGAAAGGATTGATTTCTGTAAGAAATGTACCTGACCGAATGCCTAAATAAATAATATCATGCTGCCATAATGACTAATCTTTTTCATTACCTTCTGTCATATTGTGGCTTTTTAAATTCACCCTTAATCAGTATTAACGTCTCCCTTATTCCTTAAGAAATACCCCCCAGACTGCATTCTATTTATTGTAGTGTTATATGGGCTACTTTGGCCTAACAAACAAATAAAATCAGCCATAATTTAAGTGAATTCTGTACACTCATCTTCCTATATTTTACCTAAAAGCTATGAGTTTTAACTAATTTTATGTCATTTCCATATTAAAACAGTAAACAAAATACAATTTAGAAATCTACTGAGCATACAGATTCTATTTTTGGTATCAAGAACAGAACCTTCTATTCTCTTCTATGTATTTATAAAGTTATGTTGTGTCTCTTATAGACATAGCTAAGCTGTCCCCTAATAGGCTAATTTAGTAAAAGCCTTCCTCTCTTTCCCAATGCCAGGGAAAAGTTTAGTGACATAAAGTTACCAATCCACTTCTGTCTCCATAGGATTAGGAATTCTGGAGATTTGTTTCTGTAGGATAGCTGGGGAAGTGAATTAAATTCGTGCATGATTAGTGGATACATAAAATCTTGTTTCATGTACCTCCACTGATCCTAACTTTTATTGTGGTTGTTAGTAATTGCATCTCTGGAGATTTCTTAGTACCTGCCCCAGTAATCCTCATTCTTTAAATAGGTATTTTGTTTTCCTTTCCATCATTTCTCCCCATGTTTTCCTTTTCTTTTAAGATTAAGGTAGTTGACAATCCACAATCTTATTTGACAAATAAATTGCTATTGACTAATAGGTTATGCCAAGAGAATTTGTTATACAGGACTATGGAGGATTTAACATTTTACATATTTTATTAGTACACATTTGTGTTACATAATGATTATATTCATTGTGGGGAGTTGGCACATGTATATGACACATCTTGATTATTTTTCTGTCCCCTTCCCCTCCCTCATGCCTATCCTCCCTCACACCATTTATCTGTACCCTTCTGGGGTAAGATGGAATCTCAGTGTTGTTTTAATTTCAATTTCTGTCAGGGCCAGCGATCTTGACAATTTTTTCATGTATTTCTTGATCATTTGTACATCTTCTGAGAAGTGACCATTTATTTCAGTGACCCTTTTTTAGTGGGTCTTTTGTTTTTGGGGTCTATTTTTGAATTTTTTATATATTTTAAACATTAGTCCTCTACCTGGAGTGTAGCAGCAAAACATCTTCCTGTTCTGTAGACTGTCTCTTCACTATGTTTGTTATTTTCTTTGATGTGCAGAAGGTTTTTAATGTGATATAAGCCCATTCATTGATTATTATTATTTCTTGGGAATTTGGGATTCAGTTAAGAAAGTCCTTGCTTATGAATTCAAGAGATTTACTTGTTTAATCTTCTAGCAGGCTAAGTGTTTATGCTTCACTATTTAGATATTTGTTATATTTTTATTTTATTTTAACACCTGGTAATAGATAGGGGTCTAGTTTCAATGCTCTTCATGTGGATAACCAGTTTTGTCAGCACCATTTGCTAAGGAGCCTATCTTTCTTCTAGTATATGTTTTTGGAACGTTTGTCAAAGATCAGGCAGCAGAGTATGTCTGAGCTTGTTTCTGCATCCTCAATTTAACTCCTCTCATCCAGATGCAATATTTTATGACAGTACCATACTGTTTTTATTACTGTAGCATTGTAGTATGGCTTGAAATCTAGGACTGCGATGCCTCTTGCTTTGTTGGTTTTAGTCATTCTGCATCTCCTCTAGTTCTGTATGAATTTTATGATTATGTTCTCTAGTTTGTGAGGAATGCTTTTGGTGTTTCGACAGGGGTTTCATTAAACGTATATACAACTTTTAGAAGAATCACAATTTGACAATCTTTGTTCTGCCTATCAATGAATAAGTAATGTCTTTTCATTTTGTGATATTTTCTTCTTCTATCTTCTATCTGAGTATTGTAGTTTTCATTGCAGAGGTCTTCCCTTTATTTACAAGGGTAATTTCTAAGTATTTATTTTTTTAATGTTGATGTTCATGGTGTTTTCCTAATTTCTTTCTCAATTAGTTCATTATTATTTTACATGACTGCTATTGATTTTGTGTGTTGATTTTGTATCCTGCTACTTTGTTCAGTTTGGTTATTCATTCTAGGAATATTTTGGTGGAATTTTTTTGGATCTTTTCTCTAAAGGATCATGTTCTCTGCATTGAATGATAATTTGACTTCTTCCTTCTTTATACATAACCATTTATTTCTTTGTCTTGCCTATTATTTTCAGTACTGTATTGAACATAAGTTGTTATAGTAGACAACCTTTTCTCACTTCCTGTATAGAGGGAATGTGTTCAGCTTTTCCTCAGTAAATATGCTAGCTGTTGCTATCTTGTAGATGGCGTGTATCAGATTGAGATAAGGTTATTCTATGCCTATTTTCTTTAGGGGTTTTATTATGGATCAATGTTAGATTTTGTTAAAATCTTTTTCTACATCTACTTATTTAATTATGTGATTTTTGACATAGCTTCTGTTAATGTGATTTATTGTATTTGTCAATATGGAGATGTAGAACAAAGATTTCATCCTCGGGATGAAACCTACTTTGTCATGATGCAGAATTTTTTTGATGAATTGTCACTTGCTACTTGCTATTATCTTGTTCATGATTTTTGCATCTCTGCTCATTAAAAAGATTGGGTTGTAGTTGTCTTTCTTATTTGGGTCCTTGTCTGGTTTTGTAATCAGATTAGTGCTAAATTAGCAGAATGAGCTTGGACATACTGTTTCCCTTTCAATTTTATTAGATTTTGAGGAGTATTGGTATTATATCCTCACTGAAGGTGTTGTAGAATTTTGTGTGAATTCATCAGGACATGGCCTTTTCTTGGTTAATTTTTTTTATTACTTCTTCAATTTCATTGTCTATTGGATCATTTAGAGTTTTTATTTCTTCTTGGTTCAATATTGATAATTCATATGTGTGTATGAATTTGTCCATTTCATCCTGATTTTTCACTTTCTTTGGCAAACAATTTTTTCACACTAGTTACTAGTGATCTTCTAGATTTGTAGTTACTAATGATCTTCTCGATTTCTGTGGTGCTCTTTGCGATTTCACATTTTTCTTTTCTATTTGTATCAGTGTGTGTCTTCCTTTGTAACTTGGGCTACAAGTTTGTCTATTTTATTTATTCTATCAAAGAATCAGATCTCTCATTTATTTATCCTTTGTATTGTTAGACTCAATTAGGTTAACATTCACCCTTATCTTTATGGTTTCCCTGTTAGTGTTAGATTTGAGTATGGATTGTTCTCATTTTTCTAGTGTCTTGAAGTGTATTGTGAGCTTATTTTATTGAGCCCTCTATGTTTTTCTAATGTGATTATTCACGCCAGTAAACTTTACTCTTAAGACTGCTTTCATATTTTCCCATATATTTTGGTATGTTGCACTGACATCATCATTTGATGCTAAGAATTGCTTAATTTCTTCCTTTACTTTTTTGGTGACCAATAAATGTTCAGGAGTCTGTTAATATTCAGATGTTTGTAAAATTTCTGCAGTTTCTTTTCCTATTTATTTCTAGTTTTGATGAGCTATGATCTAACAGTATGCATGGGATTATTTTGATTCTTTTGTAGTTATTTAAGCAGGCATTATGAACTAAAATGTGTTCTATTCTGGAGAAAATTCCATGCATTTCTGAGAAGAATATGCATTCTGTTGTAATAGAGTAGAACAAAGAAATTTATTAATTCCATTTGTTTGAAAGTGTTTTTAGTTCTGATATTTCTTTGTTGATTTTTTGTTTATTTGATCTATCTGTGAAAGTGGAGTATTGAGGTTTCCATTATGGCAGTATTGAACTTTATTTGATGTTGTACATGCAGTAGTGTTGGTTTTATGAAGTTAGGAACACAAATATTTGGTACAGATATTTTTACCATTGTTATCTCTTCTTGTAGAGTTCTTCCCTTAACTAATATATATATTGATCTGCTTTTCCTCTTCTGATCACTTTTACCTTGATGTTTACTTTAAAAATAAAATTGCTACCTCTGCTTGTTTTCAGGGCTTTGGTGCATGGAATATTTTTTCTACCCTTTGATTTTTAGGTCTATTAAATTCTTTTTGAAATAGATGTATTTCTTCAGTGCAGTAGACAATTAAGTTTATTTATTTTTTTTTTGATCCAGTCTGACAATTTGAGTCTTTTACTTGTGGAGTTCAGTCCCTTTCCCTTACTGAAAATATTTCCTTTTTCATGTCATTGCATTCTTTTTCTGCTGTTGTCTCTTATTTTTTCTCTTTTTGTTTAACTACTCAGCTTGCTTGAAATATTCATTCCACTTGATATTTTGGCTTTTTTGCTATGTTGTCACTAAGATATTCTTTTTTTTTTTTTAAAGAGAAGAAAAAACAAAACAAATCAAAAGAAGAACAAATTTTCAAACCAACATAATAGGAGGGTAACAATGGTTAATACATTACGTATTACTATCTTTAAGTTAGTTATTCAGGACACCAGACATTAGCATTCAATTATCCAAACATTATTGGCACAAACCTTACTCTTCAATGAACTAAGTAAAAGTGGTAGTGTATCTATCTTAACCATCTTATATATATATATATACAATTTTTTTTTCCCTTTCCCTTCTTTCTTTTCCCTATTCCAGTCTCTCTTTCCTTTTGACCAGTTTCTTTTTGATTCACCATGTCTATTGTACATTTTGGATCTTATTTACTCTTTCAGTTTCTCATACTAGAGAGATAATACGATGCTTACACATGTGCTTCTGGTTTATTTCACTTATGAGTATTTTCTCGAGTTGCATCCATTTACCTATAAAAGTCTCCAGTTTATCCTTCTTTATGGCTGAATAGTACTCCATTGTATAAAAATACCACATCTTTCTTATCCATTCCTCAGTTGATGGGCATTTGGGTTGTTTCCAAGATCTGGCTATTACAAATTGTGCTGCTATAAACATGGGTGCACATATATCGCTGTGGTACGATGTTTTTAATTCTTCTGGGAAGATGCCCAGAAGGGGAATAGCTGGGTCAAATGGGACCTCCAACCCTAGTTTTCTGAGGAATCTCCACACTGACTTCCACAGTGGCTGTACCAGTTGACACTCCCACCAACAGTGAAGAAGGGTTCCTTTTTCCCCACAGCCCCTCCAGCATTTGTTATTAGTTGATTTCTTAATAGTAGCCATTCTTTCTGGGGTGAGATGGTATCTCAGTGTTGTTTTAATTTGCATCTCTCGAATGACTAGTGATGTTGCACATTTTTTTGTATATTTGTTTGCCATTAGTATTTCTTCATCTGAGAAATGTGTATTCATCTCAGATGCCCATTTTTGGAGTGGGTCTTTAAATTTGGGAGGTCTGATTTTTTTGAGTTCTTTATATGTTCTTGATAGTAATCCTTTGTCTGAGGAACAGCTGGCAAACATTTTTTCCCACATTGTGGGTTGTCTCTTCACTTTGTTGGTGGTTTCTCTTGCTGTGCAAAAGCTTTTTAATAAGATGAGATCCCAGTTATTGATTCTTTGGGATAGTTCCCGTGCGGTTGAGTTTTTATTCATAAAGTCTTTGCCTACACCAATGTCTCCAAGGGTTTTACCTATCCTACCTTCCAGCAGATTTAATGTTTCTGTTTTAATATTTAGATCTCTGATCCATTTTGAATTTAGTTTAGTGCATGGTGAAAGATATGGATCTAGTTTTAATCTTCGGCATGTGTAGAGCCAGTTTTTCCAGCACCATTTATTAAAAAGGCTATATTTCTTCCGGCGAATGTGTTTGGCACCTTTGTCAAAGATAAGGTGGCTTAGTATGTCTGGGGTTGTTTCAGCATCTTCTAATCTGTTCCATTGATCTTCAGGTCTGTTTTTTTGCCAGTACCACACTGTTTTTATCACAGTAGCTTTATAGTATAATTTCAAGTCGGGGATTGTGATGCCCCCTGCCTTGCCTTTGTTGCCCAGAATTGCCTTTGCTATTCTAGGTCTCTTCTGATTCCAAATGAATTTTAGGATTGTTTTCTCTAATTCTGTGAGATATGCTGTTGGAATTTTGATTGGAATTGCATTAAATCTGTATAACAATTTTGGAAGTATGGCCATTTTCACTATATTGGTTCTTCCTATCCAGGAGCAAGGGATATCTTTCCATTTTCTGATATCCTCTTCAATCTCCTTTTTCAGAGTACTGTAGTTTTCAGTATAGAGGTCTTTTACATCCTTCGTGAGGTTGATTCCTAGGTATTTCATTTTTTTGGATGTTATTGTGAAAGGTATTGTTTCCCTAATTTCTCTTTCAGTAAGTTTGTTATTTGTGTACAGGAAGGCTATTGACTTTTGAGTATTGACTTTGTATCCAGCTACACTACTGAATTTGCTTATTAAATCTAGCAGTTTTTTAGTGGAGTTTTTGGGGTCTTCTGTGTAGAGTATCATGTCATCTGCAAATAATGATAATTTAACTTCTTCCTTTCCAATCATTATTCCTTTTATTTCTTTCTCTTGTCTAATCGCTCTGGCTAAAGTTTCCAGAACTATGTTGAATAAGAGTGGGGACAGTGGACATCCTTGTCTTGTTCCTGATTTTAGAGGGAAGGCTTTCAGTTTTTGGCCATTTAGTATAATATTGGCTGTTGGTTTGTCATAGATAGCTTTTACCAGATTGTGATAAAGACCCTCTATTCCAATTTTCTGTAGGGTTTTTATCATGAAAAGGTGCTGGACTTTGTCAAAAGCTTTTTCTGCATCTATTGAGATGATCATGTGATTTTTGTCTTTGGTTCTGTTAATATGCTGTATTACATTTATTGATTTACATATGTTGAACCATCCCTGCATCCCTGGGATGAATCCAACTTGGTCATGGTGTATAATCTTCTTGATGATTTGTTGGATTCTGTTTGCCAGTATCTTATTAAGGATTTTTGCATCTATGTTCATTAGGGAGATTGGCCTGTAGTTCTCTTTCTTAGTTGTGTCCTTCTCTGGTTTTGGTATCAGGGTAATGCTTGCTTCCAGGAATGAATTTGGGAGTATTGCTTCCCTTTCAATTTCATTGAAAAGTTTGAGAAGTAGGGGCATTAGGTCTTCTCTAAATTTCTTGTACAATTTGGCAGTGAATCCATCAGGGCCTGGGCTTTTCTTTGTTGGGAGGTTTTTAATTACATCTTCAATTTCATTGGCTGATACTGGTTTATTTAGGATTTTTAAATCTTCTTGATTCAGCTTTGGTAATTCATACGAATCTAGGAATCTGTCCATTTCTTCTGCATTTTCCATCTTAGTAGAATATAAATTTTCAAAATAGGTATAGATGATCTTCTGGATTTCTGCAGGGTCTGTCGTGATATCACCCTTTTCATTTTCAATTGCATGGATTTGAGTCTTTTCTTTTCTTTTTTTAATAAGGTTGGATAAGGGTTTGTCAATCTTATTTATTCTTTCATAGAACCAACTTTTTGCTTCATTGATTCTTTGTATTGTTTTTTTATTCTCCAATACGTTAATTTCTGCTCTGATCTTTATAATTTCCTCCCTTGTACGGGCTTTTGGCTTAACCTGCTCTTCTTTTTCTAGAAGCTCGAGGTTCACCCTTAAGTTGTTTATTTGCGCTTGCTCTATTTTCCTGATATAAGTGTTTAATGCTATAAATTTCCCTCTTAGGACTGCTTTCATTGTATCCCATAAGTTCCGGTATGTTGTACTGTCATTATCATTCAGTTGTAGAAAGTGACTAATTTCTTCTTTAATTTCATCTGTGACCCATTGGTTGTTCAGGAGGATGCTGTTTAATTTCCATGTGTTTAGGGAGTTTTTGTGGGATCTTTTGCCATTGATTTCCAATTTCATTGCACTATGGTCTGATAATATGCATGGGATAATTTCAATTCCTTTGCATTTACTTAAGCAGGTTTTATGAGCTAGTATGTGGTCTATTTTGGAGAACGTCCCATGTGCAGCTGAGAAAAATGTGTATTCTGATGTTGTGGGATGGAACACTCTGTAGACATCTACTAAGTCCATTTGTTCAAAAGTTTGGTTCAGTTCTACTATTTCATTATTGATTTTCTGTCCAGTTGATCTGTCCTTTTGTGACAGTGGAGTATTGAGATCTCCCAATATAATTGTATTAGTGCTTATTTGATTTTTCATGTCCTTTAGTACTTGTTTTATATAGCTGGGTGCATTGGTATTTGACACATATATATTTATGATTGTTATCTCTTCCTCTTGGATTGTTCCCTTTACAAGGTTGTAATGACCGTCTTTATCTCTCTGAATCCTTCTTGGCTTGAAGTTCACTTTGTCTGCAAAAAGAATAGCTACCCCTGCTTTTTTCTGGGTTCCTGTGGCATGGAGTATTGTTTTCCATCCTTTGACTTTCAGTCTATGAATTTCTTTCTGAATTAAATGTGTTTCTTGTATACAGCATATTGTTGGATCTTGCTTCTTGATCCATTTTGCCAGTCTGTGCCTTTTGATTGGTGAATTGAGACCGTTAACATTGATGGTTAAAACTGATATGTATTGACTTGTCATGATATTTTCCTGTTGTTGGTTCCCACTCTTTGTTTTTCCGCTTTCCGGCTATTTAATTATTTGTCCTGCCTGGTGGATTCCTTCTGTTGGGGTTCCTATCTCTTTCTAGAATGTCCTTCAAAACGTTTTGGAGTGCTGGTTTGGTGGTCATAAATTTTCTCAGATGTTCTTTGTCATGAAAGTATTTTATTTCTCCATCAATTTTGAAAGATAGTTTTGCAGGGTACATCAATCTGGGCTGAAAATTATTTTCCTTTAGAGCTTGCAATACATCATTCCAAGCTCTTCTTGAATTGAGGGTTTGTGCTAAAAAGTCAGCTGTGATTCTGATGGGTTTTCCTTCATAGGTGATTTGTCTCTTCTCCCTAACAGCTTTTAAGATTCTGCCCTTCTGTTGAATTTCTGGGATCTTGACTATAATATGTCTGGCTGAAGTTTTTTTTTGATCATGTCTAGTTGGTGTTCTAAAAGCTTCACTTATAGGGGTGTCAAATTCCTTTTCTCTTCCAGGAAAGTTCTCCCTGATTATGTCTTTGAACAAGGTTTTAATGTCGTTGATGCTATCTCCTGCTTTTTCATTTATTCCAATTATTCTTAAGTTGTTTATCTTTGAGTCATCTAGCAGCTGCTGAATTGATTTTTCATGGTCCCTTGCTATTTTTAAGAATTTTTCCATTTCATGATCACTAATTGCAAGCCTGTCTTCTATATCTGAGATCCTGTCCTCACATTGGCTTATTCTGCTACAAATACTTTCAATGGAATTTTTTATCTCTTGGATATCTGCTTGAATCTGCCTTATGGATTCCATTTCTTTCCTATGCTGAGCATTCATGGTTTCTATAGTTTTCTTAAGTTCATCTATTTTTTTTGTCTGTATCAGCTATAGTGTCCTTAAGCATGGTCTTCATTGTAGACATTATCTCTGCAGTTATCTGTGAGATTATTTCTGTTTTAATTTTTTCCAGAACCTCATTCAGTTGCTTTGTTGTTACCACTTCAGATAGGCCAGGTGGGTGGCTTTCGGATTGTCCCACCTCGTTGCTCCCTAGGTTTGCCTTTGGTGAATTGGATGTGTGTGGTTGCATCTTGTTTAAGTGTCGTCTCATTTTTTCTTTCTTTAATTCCTGGGGTGATGTTTGCAAATTACCTATAGTAGGTTACTTTATTGCTAGTGTTTAAGATCTTTAGAAGATGACTACTTCTCTGCAGTATCTTCCAAGTGGAGCTTGCTTTTAGGTTTTGAGCTTTCTGCCAGATCCTACCTCTTCAATTCGTTGGGTATGCGAAGTTGCTACCTGTTTGGCCCAGTCCTTGATTCATTGGTACTGTGCCACTGTATTTTCTGTGTCCCTTAGTCAATCTCAATCATGAAATATCAGGAAGGAAAGATGTTTAGAACAATTATTTCATATTTGGCTATAATGTTAACTAAAGCATCAAACACAGCCTAAAAAATGACAGACTGAGCTAACCAGTTATTTACCACTTTTAGCTGTATAGAGTTGTGGTTATATAACAAAATCTAAAACACACCAGAAAAATTATATGCAGTATACAAGTCCTATGTATGTCAATTTTTCCTTGAGGAGTTTAAATTTAAAATGAGTTAAGGAGGAAATAGAGTATTGGGAGAAGAGGAAGGAATTAGATGTAAGGTTAGAGGACCAAGAGGGATCCCACTAAAATTGGGACACTAGTGCAGAGGACAGGTGGTAAAAAGAGAAGGAAGGGATAAAAGGAAGAACAGATCACAACCACAATCACAAAGAAGTTAGAGGCGCTGTTTACACTCATATAAAAAACCAGAGAGAATAATGAAGGAAAGAGCAAATACACATACAGAAACAAAAATGAAGATAAAAACAATAAAACAGACAGATCAAAAATAAAACCCCACCAAAAAACAAAACAAAACAAAACAAAAACAAAAAAACCCTTCGCCAGAACAAAAAACAAATCAGTGAGAAAAAAAAAATAAAAATAAAAATAAAAAAAATAAAAAGAATCAGTTCCAGGTGTTGACTCTGTTGTAGGCAGGTACCTTGTGACAGAGTCCTGTTCTGTGCAGGTCCGTCCCAGTAAGCCAGGAGCGCCCTCTGGTGGGCGGTGAGCAGAGGCGCATACTTTCAGGCAGAGACCAGTCTAGCTCGCCTCCGCTCTCAGCGCCCTTTCACGATCCCTGGGCCTGAGAGGCTCAGCGTGCTGTCCGGTGCGCGGGTTCCCTGCACTGGTTCCCGCCGCTCTGGTTTTTCGCCACGCCCCCCACAATGGCGCCGGGCCAGTCGCTCTCTGGCGCGGGACAGGTGTGGCTGAGAGTCCAGTCTCGTTCGCCTGCTGACCTCAGCACACTTTCGTGGGCCTGAGAGGCCCCGTGCTGTCCTGTCCGGAGCACAAGTTCCCAGAGCAGTTTCCGAGCTGCTCTGAGTTTCGCCACACCCCCCACAATGGCGCCCAGCCGGTCGCTCTCTGGCGCGGGGCAGCTGTGGCTGAGAGACACTCACCGCCGGTCAGCGCCGTTCTCCGCCGCTCCCCTGCCCCGCCGCTGTCTCAGGATCCTCCATGGGGGCTCCCTGGGCGCCAGCTGCCACCGTGTGTCCGTAGAATTGAGCCTCCGCGGCGCTGCAACTCCCGGGATAGTAGAAGGTGCGCGCGTGCGGTCTGCTCCTTCTTTCCTTCTTCTTTGTTGGAAGTCACCCGTCACTGGTGCCGGGGGTCCCAGATTGCGCTTCAGAACTTTTCTGGGTTTCGGGGAGGCATCTCCCCCCCTCCTGCACTTTCCGGGTCGCTATATTCCCGTGTTCCAATGGTAACTTTTAGAGAGAGTTTCGCTGCCTGCTTCTTACTCATCCGCCATCTTGAGGTCCTCTCACTAAGATATTCTTGAGTGTTTTTTGGAGTGCTGTTTTGGTGTTCATGAATTTCTTAAAGTTGTCTCTGTCATGAAATGTCCTTATATATCCATCATTTTTGAAAGATAATTTTGCAGGATATATTGGTCTGGGTTAGAATTTGTTTTCTTATAGGGCTTGAAATACTTCACTCTAAGCTCTCCTGGCTTTTAAATTTGTGTTGAAAATTCTGCTGTAATACTAATGTGTTTACCTGGTAAGTATTTTTGTACTTTTCTCTGACAGGTTTTAGGAGTCTGTGTTTTGGTAGGATTGTTCACATTTTGACTACAATGTGTTGTGGGAAGTTCTTCTTTCCCTCATAGTCACTTGGTGTTCTGGAAGACTCACTGAACTATGTTTGAGTTCTTCATAGATTTAGAATTATCTAAATGGTTCATATAAAGCAGAAGGACATAAAGACCTTAGTAACAGGCTGATCACAATGTCCAGGGAGGTAAAATAATACCATAACTATTGGAGAAAATTCTAACATATGTAGAAATATTTCACAGTAATATATATGTATATGTATTTTCATATATATATATATATATATATATATATATATATATATATATATAAATTATCAAATTAAAATTGGCTCCTGGTTGTTATGTAACATTTTTTATCTTGTCCATTAATTTTATAACTCACTCTGAAAATGTAACAGTTCAGAACTAGTCAGAAAAAATTATGATTGAACCACAGATTGGAGAACTGTTATTTCCTCTGTCGACCATCTTCATTATTTTTATCAAACCAGAGATCCAATGCTTGTGGAATGAAATATGTTATAGGATATTATTCTTCCAGTAGAATTGCCATTTCTTTTTCTGTAGCCTCATGCTTACTTGGTCTCTACCATCTGTTTCTCCTACTAGGAAGAATAGGAAGGATCTGTCAATGAAATACTAGCAGAAGTAATAGTTATCACTTCTAAATAAAATTTCAAATGCTTCTTTTATTTTAGTCACCAAAGTAGCATATTTCCCAAAGGAGTTGAAAACTTAAAGATGAACTCGGAATGAAAAAAAAAATCAGAAGGCAAAGCAGAGTCATAGTCCTTGTAATATAAAAAAATCTGCATGTCATTTAGAATTTGGATTTGTATGCTAATGAAGCATAGCCTAGTGAAATTAAATGGATTCAGAAAGGACTAGGTATATTTGAAGATGTAATATGCAATAATACCTCAAACAATATCGTGGGTCAATTTTTTTCTAGCTTTATCCTAAAGGATCTCTGGTAAGCTATTTAAATGTGTACTGAGGAAAAAAAGCAGGATTTTCTGGACTTGGATATTATTTGTGAATTATTAGCTCCTCAGATGCCAAGAAAAACAAACTAGTATTTCAAGCTATAATTAAAATAGTGACTTAATTAAGGTGGCTAATGATAGCGTGATGTTGCTCAAGCTTCTGATTATCCACAAAGAACCCCAAACCCTTTCTATGATTATAAATTTTGGATGGTAAAATTCAAATACCTTTTATCGGAATCTGTCAGGACTGAATTTCTTGTTCTCTGCTTCAGCTCAGAACCTGCAGTGAAGAATATTAGAAATATAATCAGTTGAGGTGATTGAGATGCCACAAGAAGTGTAATAGGGGTGTTTTTCAAGTGAGAAGGTGAAGTAACATCTCTGAAGTAAAATGGCCCACATAAAGAGGGAGCTTTCAGAGAATGAATCAAGGCCAGTACTACTGGTGCTGAGAAAAATAATGGCTTATGAGTTATCATTAAGGCTATGTCTTTAGGCTGAGAAATCTAAGCATGATTGGACATATTTTATCAACAGGGATAGGCATCTCTTTTGTACATATCATACATATCATTTGATTTGAGTATTCAGTATGGGCTTGTGGAGCCATGAAAGAAATGATAAAACATGTTACCATTTCTAGACAATTCCAAATCAAATTTCTAGAAAATGACTGTAGCATTCTTGTTAAACAATGTAGTTTGGAAAGAAGTGTATGAAGGGTATCCCATAATACCAGAGCTAAAATTCAGACAGACATGGTGGTACATTTTTGAGAAAAGTAATGGCAAAGGAGGTTAAAACTATTATGCATTTCTAGGTTGAAACATTGATGCATGCTTGTTCTACACATATATTTTGGAATGTGTGTGCATACACATAAGCACACTTCTGTTACCTGCTTCTAAAGATTTCATTTTATTATCTTTAATGCAAGTATTTTTTTCCATATTTTTATCAATCTTTCATTCCTATGAATTTATAGCATATCAAGCCCACAGGTTTAAAATGTGTTCCACCATTTTAGTTTCTTTTTTTAATTTTAAATATTCTTTAATATAAGCACATATAGAAAATCCTAAGGGTATAACGATGAATTTTCACAAACAGATACAGCCATGCAACCAGCAGCCAGGTCAAAACACAGAACATTAACTGTAACCCAGAGGACCTCCTCATTCCACCTTTCATTAAAAAGCCACTGCCTCAAGGGTAATCACTATTCTGACTTCTATTAGCCTTAGAAGTGTTACTGTTTTTAAAATTTATGCATGTTGCAAGGAAGGCAGTGCTCTGGGTTTTAGTGGGTTTTTCCATATTTGTTTTATATTATTTGTAAGTTTTAAATTTAATGTAGGTAGGTTACATAATTCCATTCTGTAATATTTGTGTTTATGCCAATATAGGCAGAGGACGAATTATTTTTTTCCAATGGTATCTGAAGTTAGCAGAGTGAAAGTAGAGTATAAAGTCAACTAGAAGAATACACTAAATGTTAATTTGTACATGGAAGGAAAATAAAATTCAAACTAGATTATTTGTGTTTCTATGTTTGAACACTCGATTGTTTTTGCAATAAAATTATAATTTGTATTTAGTAACATTGTTAATATACATTGACAAGTAATGGTGATACACAATTTATTTTTAATCATTACTACAAATGATTTATTATATCAAAGAATGATTTTAATATTTATTGGTTTATCAGTAGCTTTTCTAAGTTCCCTAATGAGTGATTTCAGTTTAGAATTCTAGCATAAGAGCTTAACTGCAGATCCCTACACACTCCTAAAATAAGAATCTGAAATCCTCATAAACAAAAGGTTTGATATAGCACCAATTAAGGTACTTTTCCTTGTTCAGGAAATCCATCTGGGTGATTTATATACTCTATTCCTGAAAGTTAGAGAAAAGGTTGTCTCTAAACTATTTTAGTTCATCCAAATTTTCTGCATACTTACAGTTGAATCTTTAAATCCTTTTCTATTATCCACTATACTAATTAATGAGATACTTGCTTAACTAATATATTTTATCCCATGTGCTAATTAGGAAAGTGCTAACTGTTGAATGAAATCTGCCTAAAAATCATTATGTGATAGCTCAAACTATGGAATTGCACTTTCTCTTATAAAAGTACTTTTCCTAAAAATGTGCCCATTTGATAGAATTTTCTCTCACCGGACTTAGAAGCAAATTTAAAGTAACTCACATAGTCATGATAAATTCTTCATATTGATTATGCTAAAGTATATGAAATACATCCTATTGAAAGAAAATGGCAGTGTTGTAGAAGATAATAAAATATATTCAAGATGGTATCATTAAAACACTAAGTATGATTTTAATATAATGATACATTTTATTTAAAGAAAAATTCCAGGGGATTTTAGCAAGCATAGAACTCTAACAAAACTTAGGAAATGTTAATTTTAAAGTATTTTAAGAAATTAAAATTATTTTTTAGCTGTCATACCCAACAGTAGAATTTTATAAATCCAATACATATTAGAGAAGTGAAATTTAATAATAACTTCTTTAAACTGCAAAAAGCTCATCATTTGCCAAGATAAAATTGACTAATATACTATTCAATTTTACATTATGACTGCATGTTGACTTTGGCAGGTAATTTTTGGCAATTTCATCAGAGACCATCCAGATTTTACAACTAAATTTTGAGAATCTATTACTTGGGAGGAATAATGCAAATATTTAACATGATCATTCATTCTTGGTATTGTGGTAACAATGTGGTAACACCAATTTTAAATGTTACCTGCTCACTTTGGCTGGAGGAATGTGTGTAAGACATATATTAGCATAAAATGTCACCTATGCTTACTAAGAAGCATCTAGAAGTAAAATAAATATTTTACACAGAAATACAGATATAGTAGGTGTCAATCATAATTAGGTTCTGCCTTTATTGCTATGATGTTATACAGAGAGATATCTTGTTAGTATGTCAGAAGATACCATTATATTATTTACTGTTTTCATGTCTAGAATAATGTTGTATAACCTACTTCTTTTCTATCTTATCTGATACATTACATAGAATATCAGTTGTGCATTAAACCTGTGCTAACCCTTTCCTCAACCTTGCTTTATGTACTGTAATCTTCACTCTCATGCTTCAGGCTTAGTGTGCTCTTTGGTCTTCCACATATAAGTGAAACTGTTCTACTTGAGGACTGTTGTGAGTACCATGATGGCTGTTGGAAAATACTTTTCTCTCCACTCATCATATGATAGAATAATTATCCTCTGGTGATCCATTTAAATGTCACCTTTCCACTGAGGCCATCTGACAGTGACATACCTGACCCTCAGTGGGTTGATCCACTTACCAGAATCTAAAGGTGTCTTCATTCTGTAAATATCCAACATTGTGGCCTATTTCCATTACTGTGTGTATCTATCAAAAATTATGCCATCGTGCATATGTACACTGATGGAAGTCAATGAACATAAACAAACTTTTTTCTGACTTCTCAATAGTCTATATTTTAACTTACCTTAATGTACAAACATTTTTTAGTACTTTATTGCATCAATAATAAGTATAAAGCCTGCCACATAGAATGAAAATAATATATTTGAAGAATTTAATACCTTTCTATTCTAGGAAACTTTAGTTACTACTTACTTTATTTAAAATTTATGTCTAAAAATTAAGCTAAACACAATTTATTAGACAATACATAATGGGGAGCAAACAGATATTAACCTTACCTCGGCAAGAATGCCAACCTTCACTAATTCTACTCACAGTATCTTGACACCCTAATCACCATGTCTCCTTTCTTTATTTCTAAGGTAAATGAATATAGATGGCATCCTCACTTTTTATTCAAATATCAGGTGTTCAAACTGTTGTCTCCATTTCTGTCTATAAATTATTATTTTCCTAAAAAGCTACATTTGCTATGATTATTCTATTTCAAACATTATTCTCCCTTCTTATGTCTGTATGTGATTTAAGTCTGAGTCTCATTTGGAACATTTAGAACAGAACAACTAAAAAATTCTAAAATTAATGCATAATAACTACTGCATGAACACACACTATCAGCTCAGTTTTCCAATTTCTACCTCTAAATTTATCCAAAATCCATCCATTTCTCTTAATTCCATTACCACATCCTCCAATCATGTGGCTTTGTACTGCAACAGGCCTACCACAACAATATAAAAATGGTTTATTTTTCTCTTTTCTCCATCTCCACAAAACATCTCACAAATATGGCAATTTGAACAAGTAAGACAGCAAGGTGACCACATCATTCCTTGAAACAAAGCTCTTCAGGAGTCCCTATTTTCTTCAAGGTAAAATCTGAGCTCTTTGACTTCAAATATACAACATTTAGTATCCAGTTTTAAAAGTTTTCCTTGTCTTCTCTATTCCATTTCCTCACTGGCATGAACCATTTACTCCACACTGCTTGGCACTCTGTACAACTTTCCTCCAGCTGTTTCCTCAGTCTGGAAGCCCTTCTTCCTTGTTTCATTTTCTTTTACTCTCTTCGTTATGACATTTCAGAACATCTCATGTCTTATTCTCATTCTCCACAAACTCTCCTAAGTTGTTTGTTCTTCATGCACTCCAATGATACCTTGCTACCATATATGCATGTTTGTGTGTATGTACATATGTATGTATTTTAAAATTTTGACATCAACCACAAGCAAAACCACTTTTGTCATGACCCAGTTATAAGAATTTGGGGAAGAAAAATCATCATACCTAAGTTTCCTCCTCTAAAATAGAAGAATGAAAATTATAGCTAAATTAAGTGACAATTTAAATGATTTAAAATGCCACATTTGACTTGAGAAAAACAGTCAATAACTGCTACACACTTATTTTGCTGTAAGTACCATTTTTGTTATGACTGTCATAGCCTCTCTCTCCAGATTGAACAACCTTTGGATTCAGGAGTTTATGGCCTGTTTACTTTGATATCAGCACAGGACAATAATGGCAAGTATACTCTATCTCTCTCTCTGTCTCTATCTCTCTCAAAACTTCATTAATAAGAATAAAATAATGACTAACATCTTTTTTTTGAAAACATGCAAACTTTGCTATTACTATAGAAGTGTTTTACATATATTTTATTGATCAATGTATGTTTAAAATCATGCAATATTATCAAAAATCCAGATATTATCTGTTCATATTAGGAACAAATATTGTATATAATGTCTCAATTAAGAAAAATTCTAGAAATGACATCAGTGAATGCTAAAAAATGATTCTTAGAGAATAGCTTTGGTGCTTACTGTGGCTTATTACTATTCTACTGCAGGCGTTAGTCATTTTCCAGGGATATGAGCTTCATGATCTTAAAAGAATTTATTTTCTAAACTTCAAAATACAGAACGATATTATTTAGATGAGGAGGCAGAGTGAACACTAAGATATCACATTACATTTGTATTTACTCATGGAAGTGGATGATTTTCCATTTGCATATGTTTCTGCTGAGATTTGCAAGTAGAAAAGCAATGGTGACTGACAAATTAGCTGATCTATAGTATTTCTTGAAACATGTGTATGGTTTAATAATCTTACATCCATTACAGCTTAGATTTTTTTAAATATATAATTATGCATGGGAATAAGAGAACTGGAAAAAGAGGAAAGGATGGTGAAAGAAAAATAATCATGAAATGACATAATTTTTTGAGTTCTAAAGCAGAAGAACAAAATGTTCTGAGAAAAGCAAATAAAATTCTTGTACATTAATGATTGTTTATGGAAGAAGTTCTTCTGAAAAACTAGTAGTTCTTTACATAATCAAGAATTTCCCTAAAATGTAATTGAATTTTGCTTAATGTTTCAGGTTCAATATTGGAGCTAATCCTTTTCTGTGCTATTCAAAATCTTATCTTGGCCTATTAACTGAAACAACCTGTTTTTCAGTAACTTCATAAATCATGCAACTCCAGAATTTTCTTTCCTATTTAGTTATAATTCTCTTTATATTTATTCATTTATATAAATACATACATACTCAGAATATATTGAATCATAATTCAATAGACCCAAACTGAGCTTTTTGTGTGCCTGGCTCATTTATAAGTGACATATTAGTCTTAGCAAGAAAAAGCCCTGTCTCTTCCACATTAACAATGATTTCATTGGAAGGTTGGGAGAAGACATCAGAAAACTGCTTTTTCATTGATTAAATTATTTTTGTAATGACTATGACAGATCAGAGCATTTAGAATTTAGTCATTAAACTTTCAGACCAAAAATTCTTGCCAGGCAAGGAAACAGAAGAAATAGATGACTGAAAGAATATCAAAGAACAGGTGCTTTAAGAAGACACTTGGGGGCATAAATAATTATTAATCCTTACAGTGATATTTTCTTTGTGAACAAGAAGAAGATACACTCATCAGAATCTATTTTCATGGTGAAGAAGAAGAAAATATCATTGGCACTGTGCAGATCAAGAACCTGATTGGAAAGGATATATCAGTGTCCACCAATTCAGATGTGTAATTATGTAAATACCATGCCATGATTTCAGCAAGAGAAGAGGACATGGAGTTGATTTCTATTATTTATGAAGAATGACAGAGATCAAAATTTAACAGGTGATGAAATAAAGAATGGAAATTTATGACAATTAGTTAATATTTTGGTATTATACATTATAAATATATGAAGTATTAATGCATGCATGTGTTTATTTTCTTCATCCAATAATTTGTACAAGACTAGGATAAAATGCTGTAAAGATGAGTTATCATAAGGGAATCAGAGAAAAAGAGCAATAAAATTCTGGGTTTTGACTTCACAACCAGGACCAGAATTGTAAATAGGTTTCTAAAAAACCCATTTAATGGCCTAAAATACATTATGTACTAAATTGTGGGAGGGGAAAAAAGTGGGAATCCAAAGATTAAGAGTAAGCTTAAATACTCTGAGAGAGACTGTAAGTTTCAACACCAGAACTATAATCCTGAAGGAAGAAGAAAATAAACTGTAAGGTGAAGAAAACTGGAAGGGGCTACATATTCTTTCCACATCACCAACATGGTCAGCAAGCATGGAAGAAATATACGGTGAATCAAATGGCTCTTATCGCTGCATCCTGATGGAGTGTCAAGGAACAAATGCATTATCTTAAATCTTAAGTGAGAGAAACATGAAATTTTAATTTCATAATATTGTGATTGGATGTTACATAAAAAGTAGAGATGATGGTATCTTCAGATTTTCAGATACCACAGTGAAAGTCAACACTGAAGATCAAAAAAACAAACAAAGGAAACAAAAATAAGACACCCATAGAGAAAGTCAGTATAGAGAAATTGAGACTAGATAGATGTCTCTTCTTGATGCCATGCTTTTGCTTAAAAAACTCAAAATTCTGATACTCTTCTTCCAGAATAATTTCTGTGATTGTATATTTCATGAGAGAAAAGGCATAGGAGAGCAGGAAAAGTCAGAAAAGAGAACACAAAAGAACCTTAGTGTTGACCTGGCATATATTTCTTTCAAAGACCTAAACATATTAACCTTCTTTCCCTTATATGATATGTGATATTGATTAAGTTATATAAATTACTATTTCATTTCTCTTAAATAAATATGTTTGTGCACATCATATTTCACAGAATGTCATCACAAGAGAGCAACATATGGGGAAACCTGAAGTAGGAGATAATTGGCAAATCTAGTTTCATTTTCAAGCAGAATTAATGAAAGAGATAGATCTCAAGGAATTTTGCTTAACTATACCTCCCAAGGGTTATCACAAGGTGAAAGACACCCTCCAGGCATGGTAGAATGTGGTTAATCAAATAATATTGACTGACAGGGTCTTCACATTCAAGTTCCCCTAAAAAGAAAATGCACAATAGTTGTGCAATCTTACAAATTTCAGGAGTTAAATCGCTGAAATGGAAATAGAGATCAGTAAAATTTGTATTTATTTCATATAGGAAAATATTTTGGGCTCGCTAAGTTTAGAAAATTCAAAAGTTCCCAAACACTCTAGTACTACAAAGAGTTTCTTCATTGGTTTATTCTATTTTTATGGTTATTTTTCAGTATTATGTTGGTGCTTTTTCACAAGCATATAAACTCCTAAAAAGCAAAAGATAGGTCTTTCACTTTTATGTTCCCATACCTGCAGCAGGGCTCAATTGAATTTATGTAAAGAATTTCAAGATATATAAATGTCAGTATGGATTCACAATTCAGTGTTTGCACATTATATAGAATTATACTATATGAGAGAGCAGAATCAATCATAATTTTCATGTATGCAACAAATTATAGTTCTTAATGAAAATGATATGTCATATTTGTTTATCATATGTAAATAAATTTTGAAGGTGAGTATTTAGTCCAAGCTAACATTAAAAATGTTTTCCTAAGTATGTAGATTCAGAAATATTGACATGTATTACAATTTCAGTAGTAAAAGTGTTACTATATGAAGTCAGCAACATAAGTACTCATGGTTGAGAGCCCACCAAATTGGAAGTTGAGTACAACCAAGGCCTAGTCTACTAATGAGACAGGGGTTTAAAGTAGATGAAAAAACAGTAAATATATTGAAATTATTAAGTGGAGAGTTGTAATTTAATAAGTACAGTAGCAAATAAACAAAAGAAGACAGAAAATACTTTTCTAATTCAAACACTTTTATGTTCCTTACAAAGTTTTTCTAATTACTTCAATTCTAGAATTAAGACCTTCCTAAAATTCAACAGTATATTGCACAAACAAAAAGAAAGTGCTGGATATGGATCATCATTCATCATAGTCCTTTTATGCTTATAGGTGACATTTTTATTTTTCCATTTCTGCTTATCATGGCAATTTAACAGTACTTATATAAAAGGAAAAACAATGAGCTAAGTGTTGTGGCACACACCTGCAATAGCTGTATTCTTGGAGGTTAAGCCGGGATGCTTACAAGTTCAAGAATTTCAAGGCCTGCCTGGGCAATTTAGGGACTTAGCAAGACATTGCCTCAAAAGAAAACAGAAAAAAACAAAACAAAACAAAACATAACAAAAAGACTGGAGATATAGCTCAGTATGAAGGCCCTGGGTTCAAATACCACTAACAAAAATAAAAGCTTTACATTTCTTACACAAGGTACCATTTGATGTCTCTGAAATAAGCCCTATAGATTTATTTTCACCCAAGGTCAAATTCCATACACAAAGTTTGCCAAAATATTGAATCACATTGTGGCAGTAAATGTACATTTATAAGGCACTTTGTTATAACATATACACTAATCTCTATACAGCAAAGCCTGTGTGTTTTTAGAATGCTCTCAGAAGGTTAGGAGGAAATAACTTTTTGTCAGAATGCTAAAATTGTGAGTAGTATAAAACATTATGCTTTATTATTCAAGACAAACATTATTATTTAAAATATTTATTGTTTCTTATAAAATTTTACATATATAATCACAAAAGAAAATGTAAGTTTAAAATGTGATTGTTTAGGAAATAAGTTAGAGATTAATTGAAATTCAAGTCATTGGATAGCATGCATTTATTTTTTGTGTATATTGGTCAAGGGAGATTGGTCAAAGATTTCACTCCAATCCTATTAAAGGCCAAAAGAGAGATTATCTAAACAATTTTCTGGCTGCTAAACTCATCTCATGGTTATTAATTGTTTATATTACTATTTAGTATAGATCAACAAAGATTTCACAAGAGCAGTTTTCCTGTAAATTTTAAAATAAATACAAAGTATATTTTAATAACATCTAAAAGGAAAAGACTTCAAGGATGATAAGATATAATTATGCTAATTAGTCAGTTAAAATTTCAAAGTGTAGAAAGAAAATATGAAATTTTTCATTGTATATTTTTATCTTATATTCAGTAGGATATCTTAGACTCTCTGAATAAAAGTACTAAATATTTAACTATATATTTCATGTTTACTGTTGAATAGTAATATTTTACATACATGTGAAAAGGTAAATTATTAGGATAATTTTCAGAATGCTTGCAGTAAAAAATAAATTTTAAACAGATTCTTGAAATTGAGTCATTTTGTGTCACACCTCATCCGTATGAAATAATTCAGCAATCATTTCCAGATTTCAAACCGCCATCATGTTTCATTGCACCATTACAGTAGTCTTCCAATTTGTGTTTTTGCTATAATCCTTGTTCCTATTCCACTTTCCTATAGCAAGTACAGAGGTCCTATTTAATTTTTTAATCTAGGTGGGCATGTTGGTATATACATGTAATCCTAGCACTCGGGGAAGCTGAGGCAGGAGGGCAGCAAGTTTAAACCCATCCTGGGCTATATAGCAACTTCAAGAGACTTTGCTTCTAATAAAACAAAACAAAACAAAACAAAACAGGGTAAAGAGCTGGAGATGTAGCTCAGTAAGAAGGAATACACAGTTGTGAAAAGAATGAGTTTCTGTTTAAATGTAAACGTATTCATTCCCATCCCTTCTTCAGACATTACAATGGATTCTTTGGACCAAAGACCTTATTCAGATCCACATACTCGACATCATATAGCCACTGGCTCTCTATTTCAATTCATTATCTGTCAAATCTTCATATTTGCTCACTGTGCCTCAGACATATTGCCCTCTGTTTTTATCCTGGACTTGACAAGCATACGTATTTCTTTTAAACACTAGCTCAATTATTTTTGTCTGTTTACTACAATCATATTTTCACAACTTTAGAAAGTTTAGCTCAAATATGATTTCATCAAAAATGTATTGTCTTCCTTAAAATCAAATTGCATTGCCAATTCACTCTCTACTTCTTACACTAATTAATCTTCAGAAAAATTCTCCAACTGGTGCATTACATATTTTTCTCATTGGTTTACAGTATTCTGGAATGAAACTGTCATAACACATATGATTTTTGTTTATTTACTCTTTTTGTCAGGTTATGTAATTTTTTGCTTTGATTTAACTGGACTATCCCTAAAACCCATAAAATTTCTTGCCAAAAAGTATAAGGATTCCATAAAAACAAATTGAATGAACTAATGCATATTAATATAACTAATCCAAATAATTCATACTTAATTGGTTGGGATTTTTTTCTTCTAATCTTGTATTTTAATTTTAAAATAATTTATTTGTAAATGTAGTAACTTACTAAGTGTTCTAAGAATGTTAGAGAAATACTATTAGGAAATTGTTCAAAAATAATTTAAGAATTTACCACATTATCAAATGCTTAGCTTATCTAAGAGGGAAAGAGAGAGAAGCCAAATATATCAAATGAGAAATGAACAAAAGTATATTACAATAGTACCACTGAAATTCATACAATTATAAATGAATTTTTTGAAAAATCATATGACAAAAAATTTGGAAATTAAGAATGAATACATTTCTGGACACATATGACCCAACAATGTTGAACAGAGAGAATTTAAAACATACACCAATTGATAATGATCAATGACATTGAAGCAGTAATAAAAATTCTCCCCCAAAAGAAAAAATCAAAAGACTGAACAAATTGACTGCTAAATTTTACCAGGGTTTTTGAAAAAGAACTAATACCAGCATTCCTCAAACTGCTTCATAAATTAGAAAAGGAAGGAATCCTTCTCCTTCAAATCCAAAATTATCCTGCTACCAAAGAATAAGGATACAAGAATAAAATAAATCTATAGACAAATATCTTTGATGAAAATAAACACAAAACTCCTCAGTATTTTTTTTTTTTTGACATTAGGATAGTTTTATTGGAAATCAGGAGAGCAGAATAGTAGCTCTTAGATTTCCAAGAGGGGTCCCAAATGAAGTGGCAACTGAGGCCCTTTGTCAGGGTAATTTATACAGCAAAGTCACAATGTGAATAAAACATGGGTAAAACTACAATCAACCTATAGGATTATAAGCGTAGCCATTTAGCTACTATTGATCCAATGAAGAAATAAGTCATGTGGCAAGGGTACATGAAAAGAACAGAGACTTTTTGGGAATAGATGGGTCCAGATGCTCTGGTCACACACCTCGGTGATTAATGCCTGTCTGGATTTAAAGGACCAGGTGGTGCTAATTACAATATTACCTCAAATTATTATTTATCCCTTAGGGAGTCATGTATTCCTGACCAGTGCATCTTTATGTTGAGGCCTAGCCTTTTTCAGATGTGCCTCCAGCCACAATTCTGATATCTTTATCTTTCACTGACTTTCTTGAGGGTCAGTTCCTCTCTGACTGTACATTAATTTCTATCTAACTAAGCTGCCTATACTATTCCCCTCTCTGAAGAGTTATCCTTAACTGTAGTTAGGGGAGAATGGGTATAGTTTCAATCTATCTGCTTTGAGCAGAGAAGTGTCTGTGTAGGGGAGATTGCAGTCAGGGGCCTTCTGCAGAGTGCTAATCTCAGTGGTCTTGGATATTAGTCATGTAATTTAACAGTTATGAAATCCCTTTACAAGTTTGACCTAGTGGATCCCATAAAAATGAATCTGGCACAATTGTCGTTTCCATCTGCATGATCACTTGGAGTTTGGCACCATACAGACAAGAATAAGCAAAACTTTCTAAGAGATTAAAGAACATATTACCAAAGCTTGAGCAGTACTGTGGACAGGGAGATTGGGGAAATGAGCCACTTCTAGACACTGCTTTCAAGGGACTGGAATAGCAATTGTCACCAACTGGCTACTAGACCTTTCTACTGATGAAGGTTATCTATAAGCCTGATATTTCTTTTATGATTTTTTCACCTGATCTGAATTATTTCTCCAAAGACAAAGGTTTTCATTTATTTGTACACAAATCTCTCTAGTTTTAGCTGTAAGAAGCTGTAGATTTCAGTGGTTGTGAAGAACAATTTTATCTAAGGAATTTAAAGGCTCTTCCTGGGCTTTTATAGCCTCCACTGTAGCTTTCTAGCCTCAATGAACCATAACAGTAGTGATCTACAGGTATAGCTGGAAACTGTCAGCAGGGGTCTGTGATTGGAGCCCCCTTTCTATATCTCAACTTTATTATGATGGTATTATTTTTATATTTCTTTTGGTAATCATTCTCTATTGGGTGTTCAAGACCAAGTTAAAGTATAACCTATGTTAATCAAAATTAACCTCCTGCTATCTATTGAGACCAGTTAAGGCTCTTTAGGGGTTACTCTTGGAACCATGTACAGAGGCTCTCAGCTCCTCTGTCAATGTCACCTGCCAGGATAGGTCACAATCTTCCTTGACTGTAGCTTCCTGCAGAAGTGTAGGCACATTTCTTTCTCTGGCAAGCCTCAATTTTACCACATTGTACATTGGTTGATTCCTATCATCTGGAGTTCAACAATCTCCCTGCTCAGGAGGTTGGGTGATACATCAAAATTGTAGGATTCTGTAGAAAATGTTCACATATGTTCTGGGTATCTTTTGAACTTGGAGGGCCAGGGTCAAAATATTGGCTGTCTTCTTCACTTATCTTTCTAGCTCTGGTCTCCAAACCTCAGTTGTTGAACACCCACAGGATCAGTTACACTAATATTGCAATGAGAGCAGTAGGTTTAATTTTGTGATCTTATCTAAATAATGAGCACCATGAAATATTTATGATATGACCAGGAAACCATTATTTCTTTACCAATCATGGTTGTTTTAGAATTTGAATCCCTGAAGAATGTTAACAGGTAACAATTAAAAAGGTTTAGAGAGAAAATTTGAGATCAAGGGTAGCATATAATTTTAAGCTAATAATCATAATGGAATTATGTTGTAATGATTATGTTATATTATTATATCTGAAACACATTTCAAATTCTTAGTATAAAATAAATTTTAATTTTGTTATCTTCATCTAATTACAAGATATTAAATGATATAAACTTTTACTTAAATTGTCATCTTTTCATAGAGTGATTTAAGAATAATATACTTGTCTATAGATATACTTTATACACAATTAATGTCTAAAATGTTAATTTCTAGACTAATGTTGCATGGACTGTACACTGTTTGGATATCTTTTACTGTTCTAACTCAATTATATAACAATCAAATAAACATAAGCATAATAAAGTACTTATAGCTTCTGCCCTATTATACTATGCTAGAATGGCATGCACATTTCATCACAAATAGCAGGTACTCAACTAAGGGAAAGCTAGATGCTTGAGCCTAAAAAAGTTCATCACTATAGACCACCAGTGTGAAAAGAACTTTTTGCAGTTTTATATCTTTGAATGGCTGTGCACTTTGGAAACCCAAATATACCATTTAATATACTATGAGGTTACAAACGATAGGTATCACAGCTATATAGAAATCTTTAAATATATGTAGGCTCTACATTAGTTAAATTTTAGAATCTTTAACAGGTTTTATAAGGTATGACTACATTGACAAGAATTAAGGACATCTTTACAGCTCTGATAAATTTAGGAAACAGTGTTAATGAGTGCAAATAGACACATTACTCAATTACAAGTGTATATCACTTGTAAAATAACAAAAATGCTTATTGAATCACATTCAATTGCTATAGATAAAATACAAATTTCAGAACCAAATTTAAAGAAATGTTGAATTTTGATCATTTTATATGTTTAAGGTTGAAGCATAAGTCATATAAAAGACAGCACCTATTAGTTACTTTGTATGTATTAAAATTATGTAGTCTTAACTCTATAAACTTAACATTAAAGTTAGACACAGTATAGCTTAATTTTATTTTATATTTTGGGAGGTACAGGCGGTTGAACTCAAGACCTCACCCTCTAGCAGGCACCCATGTCACTGAGTGATATCACCGGCCCTATAGCTTGATTTTTAGATGTATACATACACATCTGCCCAAATATATATTATGTGATAAAATAATAGTTGTCAAACCAATCATGAACTAATTATTAAAAACATATTAAAAGTTAAGATTCAAATATTCTTTAACTCTTAAAGCTCACTTTTTAGTAATCAAAAACCTAATGATAAGGACACAAGAAACTTATCTTAGTAAAATGTAGAACCTTTGTTTTAATATCTACTTTTGTAAGTTTAACCAAGATCACCTCACTATTTTTAGAAAACCATAATGTTTTATGCATAGAAAAGTTAACTTTTTAATCATGGACAAAAACAACTACTTTAGATGTCCCATTATAACAGTTAACACTTTGTAAAAGCATATATATACTTCATATATACTTTTTACAGGCAAGTAATTCCTTTTTTTTTTTGTTGGTACCAGGGGTCGATCTCAGGACCTCACGTGCCAGCAGGTGCCCATGCTGCTGAGCAATATCACTGGCCCCTTTTTCATATGTGGCTTCCAGGAGTCAAACTCAGGACCTTGCACTTGCTGGGCAGGTGCTTATGCCACTGAGCCATCTCACTGGCCCAGGCAAGTGATTCTCTATAAAGGTACCAATAGTATGTGTTAGAGAAAAGACAACCTCTAAACAAATGGTGCAGAAAAAGTCTAGATATTTACATGTGAAGATAAAAACTAAAAAAACATCTTCCATCCTATATGACAATTAGCTCAAAATGTGAATACTGCAATATTTTGGCAAAGGCAGAAATTCACTGAAAACTATTCCGGTAAGCTCAAGAAATAAATGCTACAACTGGTAATTGAGGTTGCACTAAATTAAAAAGTTTCTGTAGAGCAAGTAAAGCAAAGAGTAAAGCAATAACCTACAGTATAGAACAAATCTTTGTGACAGAGATCATCTGATAGAGGATTCATATCCAAAGTATAAAATGAACAATTTAGGATGACAAAAAAAACAAGTACTTGCATCTTAATACTTGAAAAATATCTTAACAGTTCTCAGAAGTATTATCAGTATCTTTATCCAATAGGAAAATGTAATAAAAAACACACTGAGATTCAACTTTCACCCAGTCAGAATGCCTACTATTGAAATACAAATGAAAACAAAAAAGAAAGAAAGAAAAGAAAAGAAAAAAGAAAATACTGGGAACAATGTGGAGAAAATTTAATCTCATAACTGTTGATGACAATAAAAATTTTTTGCAGCCAGTATGAATAAAACCAGTGGAGATTGCTCAGGATACTAAAAACTGAGGTACATTTGATCCAGATATTACTTTTGAGTATATGGTGGTACCTTGGTTCACAAATTTAATTTGTTCCAAAATTCTAGGGAAGTTTGCCATGGTTGTTTTCATCACACAATGAGGAGTTCATTAATAGAAGCAAAATTTGGCCAAGTGCTTCTGTTGGTGAACCAAATTATTCATGAACAGAAGAGTTTGTGAACAGAGTTACCATCATATATTTTAAGAAAATGAAGTTAGTGTATAATAGAGATACCTGGAACTCATCTATACTACCGCACTATTCACAATATCTAAGATGTGTGTGAGCTTTCCTGTCACTGTACAGAATACATACCCACTATTTAAAGAAAAGAGATTTATTGGTTCATGTTTTAATGGGATTCAGTTCATGGTCAGTTGTCTCCAAAGCAGAAACATCATAGTAGGAAAGTGTGATAGAGCAAAACTCCTTAGGTCATGTCTGCTGAGAAGCAAAATAGAGAACAGTCTCAGAGAGGAATGAACAAGAGACCATATGTAGTATCCAAAGTCCTGGGACCATAACCCACTCAGACACACCCAGGAACATGCTTTACTTATATGCTAGGTATATCTTAATCCAAAGTAGTTGATATAATAGCATTAATGATCACAATGTGAAATCACCCTAGGTGCCGATCAAAAGATGAATGTATACAGAAAATATGGGATATATGCATGATGGAGTATTATTCAACCATAACAGAGAATAAAATTTTGTCATTTATAGAAAAATTGATGGAAATAGTAGACAACATTTTAACCAAAATGAGCCAAATATGGAAAGACAAGTTCCACATGTATTTTCTCATATGTAGAAAACTAAGGAAAAAAATAAGATGACCCGTAAGCAGAAGAGGAACTATTATGGGATGGAAGGGAGACTGGAGGACCCTGGGAAGAGAGGAGGGAAAGAGAGGATAGAAGGGAAGGTGGTTATAATCAAAGCACAATGGATGCATATATGGAAATGTCACAATGAAACCCCTTAACATGTACAATTAATATCATGGAATAATTATAAAATCAAAAAAAGAAAAAAATTGACACTTCATAATATTCAGCATAAATCAGTTAAATATTTTAGATACACACAATCATGAGGAAAATATGGTCTGTGAGTGTACAATGTTTATTTAATGAGACAGGTGATGGATGGGACAAATGTATGAGTGAAGCTAGGAAGAAAATGAAAACAAAGTTTATGTTTGAAAAGTTGTATTTTATTTTTCTCCTTTCCAATGAATTGCTGATGGACGATTTCTTGCCCTGGGTTATGTGGATAGTTTTAAGTGTGATATGCACCACTGGTCAGTGGAGATTGACAGCTGGTTATTAATCACATGTACTCACAGCTGGAGGTAGGTGGACCCTGCATCACCCAGGGCCACTTGAATGGCCATCCTGGAGAGAACAGTGAATGGAAATATTGTGGGAATCAGGTCCTGCATAACCAGGAGGAGGATATGATTTCCAGGCCTGGCAGGGAACTGAAGTCCACTATGAAGGAATAATTAATGGATATGCCAATCCCTGTGATAAAGAGTTGTTATGTAAGGGGCCTTATTCTTAGGGAGAAAGAAGGGGGGGATTTGCAGACATTTGAGCCCTTCAAAATTTTAATAGATATCAAGCAGCACATAATACTGAATCTTAATTTCAAACCTTGGCCGACAAGATGCAGTACACAAAGAGCATGAAGACTAACTCAGTTTCCTGAGATGGAAGATGGTGACACCACCCAAAGGGAGTGGCTAAATACAGGAGGGAATTATATGAGGTTGGTTGTTGAATTGTTGGTATCATTGAGTTGGAGACTTTTGCCTTTGTCCAGACTTACAATAAATGTTTAGAAGACTTACACAAAGTTGTTTGAAAATAAATTTTAATTTCAGTAGGAGAAGTAAATGGTAGGTTACAAGTAAGCATGATTATATGCATATTTTAGAATATTATTAATAATATAAAATAATCTTAGTGTCCCTATTAAGAAGTAGAACCTGTGCTGTGTACTTCAATTTTCACATAAACAACTGAAAATGAGTTATTTTGTTTTAATTATCATATAGATATGGATAAGATAGGCAGTATTCTGAAAAAATCCTATCTTTTACTAAATTCAGGACTTTTCCACCAAACCATTGTTCCCACTGAAGGTTCACTTTATCTATAAAATTTAGCCAAGGAAAAGAACCATAACACATTAAGCATAAATTAAATTTTTATAATAGTAGAAATATAAGGTAGAATATTAGAAAGACAAGCTCGAGATTACTTTTATTTTTCTTTAGTGGAAGGAGGTAAGAACTATAATTGGGATAGATGTGGGGGAGCATTGCAGAGCTTGTTAACATGTCAGACACTCCGCTAGAAAATATACCATCTATTAACATGTATATTTTGAAAACTGAAATGTCCTTGTAAATGCAAAACTAACATTTTAAAATTTTACTTGCCTCATTAATTAATGAGGGAAATTAAAATAAGTTAAAACCAGTTTAGAGAGCATACGAAGAACCATGTCTTTATAGAAAAAGTAATAAATGTTAAGCTAGCATTGGGGATTACATAAAAAAGGAGGTAATATCTTGCAGAACAATAAATGTATCTTTTAGAGTTGTGTTTCTTCAAGACAGGCAAATTTTTTTCAGTCAATAGGAAGCCAATTAAAGATGTAAGCCTTATACTGCACTGAAAAAACATTCAGTAATCTCTTCTGCCAATTTCCAAGTTTAGTATATTTTTCCTGACACTTTCAATCTTTAAAAAGGCTTACAAAGTGAATATATTTGAATATATTTATTTTCATTTCACATAAGAAAAATACAGCTCAAAATTTTCTAAATTAGTTCAAATTGAACTTATATTAAATAGTATGGAAATATTAGTTACAAATAAAGATATTTTCCTCTATTTTTAAATCTATGTTCTTGCAAGTGTAGCAAATTTCTACTTAAACTATTTCGTTATGTTGTATAATCACTAAGTAGAGATAAGTTAGTAGGAAGTGATCATGTCACTTAATGGCAGTGGGTTCTGCAACCCACATGTACATGGAGTAAGGTGTTATGTGTTTTAAAAAATTGATACTTACAAAAGCTTTGTTTCTATTTTGTCCTTTTCTCATTTTTTCTTTTCTTTTCCTTCCTTTACCCCTTCCCCCTCCCTGGTTACTCTTCCTATTTGAACATTTTCTTCCTATTTTACAGTATATATTATACATTTTGGTCCTTATTTACACTTTCAGTGAGGGGAAGAGTGGTTGAAGGGAGAATGAAGGAATGGGAAAAAAGAAGAATCAAGATATATCATGTACAGGTATAAATTCCTTATGATGACTGTGATCATTTTATATATTTAAAATGTACCAATAAATTTAATTAATCAAAATTAAAAAAATTAAAAATATTTGACTCTTAAACTACCTCACATGTGCCTGACAAGATTCCTTTAATGCAATTTAAAAATTCCAGTGCTCCCAACTATTGATCTACTCTCCTTCAATCATCTATGAGTTTTCTTTTATTCTTTGTTCATTTATATACTGTGAACAAATGTCTTTAGCATCAAAAATAGGACTCCTTTCATCTATGACTTGGATGCTACCCTTTGTTATGTACTAAAAGTATTAATTGATATTTTAATGAAACTACCCTTTTTCTGTTGAAAGTTCTTGATTGTATTACCATGTTACTCTGGATAACACTAAATTATGTAATAGTTAACAAAACATTTCATGGATTGAATTTGATTATATCTGGCATCACTTTCTTACTTCTTTTTTATTTTGCACTATTTTTCTACTATATCATTCATATGGTTTCTACAGAAAACTGCAAGAATTAACCCAATTCAAAGTGTTAGTACTTACTGTTATGTTTAGAGTTAAATTCTGTTTTCATAGTTTCTCCACAAAATATTTTCTCATTTATGTACTTAAATTTAAAAATTAGGTCTTTTAGAGGGGGTTCTCTTGATAATATTATTTAAATATGAAATCTTCCTATTTGTATGATTTCTCCACTAAATTTTCCTGCATTAATCACTATTAGTGTACTCTACATTTTAATCAAAGTTTTAATACCTATCTCTCTAGTTTAAGTGTAAAATAAGTGTAGAAAGTGTGTCTTTGGTTTTTGTATTTCCATCTCAATCTTATAAAACAGTGACTGAATGTGCATTGTATCATAGATATCTGATAGGTATTGTGTGAATTTGGTGAACAGTGAATGGATGGACAGAACTTTAACTGATAGGTAATAGACGTTTATTAGTTTTCTTTATTTCATATACTTATTTTCCAAATGAAATATATTTTTATATGACTCATTGATTCTAGATATTGGTTGAAATTTCTAGGTTAATATGACAGAGTACTCCCAACTGAAATGTACTTTCATGAATTCACATTGATGTTTGTATGTACAACAGTTCTTCAATTATAAGGTTCTAAATGAATTATTATCTTAAAATATAGTTTAAACATTGTGAAAGAAAAGTTCTAATATTATCATATATTTCCTAGGACTTTGACATTATTTTAATTATACAAAGGCCTACTATGAATTCTAAAGTTCTTTTAAATAGCATGTTTAGAAATATACATGCATTGTATAAATTTTTAAATGAATTTTGAAATATCTATACCTTGGATCATAGAAAAATATGTCTAGTTCCAGATTTCCATAGACAAGAATTTCTTAGACGTACATTGAAAGAGGAAACAAATAAAAATGAAACCAACATCGATCTACTGAATATTAGTACACATTACTACAGAGGAGTATCAAACTTTTCTAGAATTTTGGGAAAATATAAGGTTCAAGCTGAGAGTAATAAATCTGGTAATTCAGAGAAGAGAATGATAGGATGGATTTCCTTGAATAAGAAATAAATAACAAAGAAGGTGATTAAAAAAGGTGATATAAGTTGTCATACACAACATACATCTTTGCTATTTTCTCTAGATAATTTTTTATTTTTACTGTACATTTTTGTAGTACATAACTTTCATAGTCTTTGTGTGGAGTTGGTATATGTACATAACACAACTTTTTTTTTTAGTGGGTACCAGGAGTCAACCTCAGGACCTCGTGCTTGCCAGCAAGCATTTGTGCCACTGAGCGATATCACCAGCCCTTTGTTTTCCTTTATGTGGGTTCTGGGAGTCAATCAGGAGTGTGAACTTGCCAAGCAGGCGCTTAGGCTGCTGAGCTATCTCACCGGCCCTACATAATGCATCTTAATTCCATTTTTCAACCCCTTTCCTTTTCTTTCATCCCCTTCCATACATCTTTTAATCCCCTTCCCACTTGAGAAAGATTCAATTTTATCTTATGACCATTTCTGTTAAAGAAGATAACTATGACAAATATGTAGACAGATAATGAAAATTTATTATCAGAAGCCCTGGTGATGATGATTTCTTTTTATTACTTTGTTAGAACTGAGAAAAAAAATTTACCCTCCAGTTTCATAGTTATAATGGAGCATATTCTCAGGGTTTACATATTGATTGAGTCATCAAAACTGCAGGCCTTACACTCCAGTGCCCCATTTGCTATCATTTGAAGGAAAACATGCTATGGCAAGCAGAAACACTGAAATGCCACCAGAATTTGGAGGCAGATTTATTTTACAGTGACTGGCACTGATTGGGATCATTCCCAAAATATCAGGCTCTGAAGGCTCATGGAGGGAGGTTTTTTATGGGGTCTGTAAAGAGGAGGTACAGAAGTAAGTACTTGGCTGCCTTTTATTGGTTCTTACAATATGCATCATAGTAACCAGCTATGTATCACAATGACCAGCTGTTTCTAGGAGACAGAAGCAACCAGAACTGCAACAGGAACTATTGCCTGTGCAACTAAGAAATTGAAGTATACTGGCTGGGAGGACATTTTCTTTTACATTTCCCCCCTCTTTTAGTTTTCCTGGCAAATCTTTGCTGGACATGTTACATGTGCTCTTTTCAGACAAGGCACAACTAGAAGCAATAACTTTGGGGATGTCAGTGGTCTTAGGATGGGCCCTATCCAAGGTTCCCAAGATTGTCTTATTATAGATTTTTCCTAAGTTGATTTTTAGAAAGAGGCATAATTTAGGTCTGTCTGTTCTGTAACGTTACTCTGGCAAGGCAGTGAGGGAGTTAATCTGATCTATAAGAGTGTCCAATGTGCTTTAGACACTCATCAAATCTGTCAAGTGTTTGATTGTTTTATACTCTTGGGGCAACCTTCCATAGAGTTTATGACCAAAACCACAGCTAGCAGGGGGTGGGGAAGCAAGGATTGGGGTAAGCAGACTGAAAAGACACTAAAATGAAGAGGAATAGGTGTGGAGCAATCCTGTGAACAGTGTCATTTAGCTTCAGCCATGCATGGACTGGTCAGTGTCCAGAGTGATCAGAGCAGGGTTCTAAGTGTGTTGTCTCTTCAGAGTGAGCTGTCTGGTCCAGATAAATTGCCCATCAGGTCTGAGGCTAGATTTCTGAAACTCAAAGAGTTAGTTAATGTGCACCTTTGTTATATGTGTGTGCAGGTACAGTGGATAACATAGATAAACTTTTGTGGAACTAGTTACAAGTTCTTTCTGTAGGGTTATGTTTTGTTTAGTTATCTCTGCTACAAATGCAAGCCTGCTGTCACTGTCAATGGTTAAGTGTAGGCCTGTTATCACAGCAGGACTCTACAGATTTTTGTTGCCCTCTCAGTGTGGGTAGGGAATGTCTTGGGCTAGCCTGAGTAGATGCAGATGAGCACTAACAGTTATTTGTAACCCATACAAGGCTTTACTTCTGTATAATCTATCTATATATCTTTAAATGGGGAGAGTCCATTGCAGCATGTAGCACCTGGACAGTTAGGCATTGGCCTAAGTTGAGCTTGTCAGCTTTCTTGATCAGAATGGCAGTGGCTATTAGAGCATGAAAGTGAAGGTGGAAGGCAGCCATTAGCAAGTGGATCCAAGTATTTGCACAGGTATGTCACTGGGTGCTCCCAGGGACTGACAGTCTGAGTAAGCATCATTGTTTTTGTGAACTCAAGGATCCAGATTCTGTAGAAGCCAGCAGATCCAAGAATTTTGCAGAGTTCTTTTCTTGTAACCAGTTTCTGCCAGATATTGCAGCAGAGCTTTTTTTTTTTTTTTTTTTTTTTTTTGCCTTTCCAGCAGGCAGCTTGGTTGCCATTAATCAGAAGTGCTTTTTCAAAGAGAAAATAAGTTTTTGAACCTCTGGGAGGTTGAGTCCAGGTCAGTTGCAAAGAGGGACTGGCTGACAGGAGCCAATCAAAGACAGAAGAAGGCATTCCTTAAGTCTAGGTATGTTTACCAGCAGGCTGTAGGTGGCAGAAGACAGACAATATATATGGAGGGCAAACACAATGGTGTTGGCAGCTCGGAGATCTTGAAGTGGTTTTACAGGCAGGACAGGTGTATTTTAGCAGTTTGACAGTCTACAGACATTTTACAGTTTTGATGCCTCATTTTTTCTTTCTCAGGGGACTGTGAAAAAGCTGGAAGGGACAGAGAAACAGGCTGTCCTGGAGCCAAGTCTGTTGCTAGGGCCTCTCTGAAAATAGTGGGAGAGTTCTTAACCCCTTGTGGCAATTTAATAACAGTCCGAAAATGATGTATGGGTTGGGAACTGCAGAATGCAAGGTGATGGCTGCATTGTTGATGGCACGGAGATCATGCCCAAGGTGATTAACAGTCTATCAGGCTGATGTGTGGCTGGGTGTCTGTTTGTGCTTCCCATGACATCTGACAGCAACAGGGGTTATGATGAGGTGGCATGGTTGATAGTCAGCCCAGAGGTGAATCTTTAGCCCATACCACCAGGAGGAGAGTTTTCAGAACTTCAGGATTGCAGTTATTTGTCTCAGGCTGATGCAGGCATAATTGTCCTCTAAGGGAATAGTCAGAGTTGAAAGTGCAGAGTTAAATGAGAGGGAGGTTGACTGACTTGGTGCAAATGACATGTCCTCACGTGTAAGTTTGTGCCTGGTAGAAGGGGTGAGAGACAAGGGTTCCAGTTGCCCTGGTGATGGTGACTTCTTGACAGAGGGAACTTTTAAAGGCAGAGTTCTGCTCCATTGTCTATCCAGAAAGTCATAGGTTTGCCCCTGATATTTGCAATGGGCTCTAGGGGGCCCAATTTGATAGACCTCAGTCTGTCATCTCCATCCATGCTTGACAGGATAAGAAGAGGTTCAGGTTGAGGTGTGCTGGATAGTCAAGTTTCTTTGTGTCCTGAAGATGAAGAGGGCATTTAGTTTTTGTGTCCATAGTCCTTGTAACTCATAGCCAGAGGATGTGGTCTTCTATCAGACTGGATTTTCTTATGGACATCAGTTGTTTTTCTTTCATCAGGTTTCTGGGTAGCAGTGGTTTGTGGGCTGCTTCTCCCCCTTTTTGATGTCTTTGAAGAAGTGCTTGACTGGGTTGTTTCTAAGATAGGTGACCTTTGGAAAGGCCATGGCAACTCACTCATCAGGGCTGACAGTCCAATTTTTCCTCAGTCAAAATGTGGAACTCAGAAGGAATTCTGACAGTCATCTTGGGTGGGCATTATATGACACATTCTGACCAAGATAGGAAGCAGAATGCTCAAGAGGGAGGCCCTGTGGAGCCAAATGCAGGCAATGGCTAATCAAACTGGAACTCATTCAACTGGCTGGAAGTAGACAAGTCAGGAGCAGGGTTTGAAACTGTTGGCAGCAACTGTGGTGGCCAACAAGGGTGCGAAGGCATAATACTTGAGGAGTGTGCTACTGTTTTCCTTGTTTTTTTTTTTTTTTTTTTTTTTTTTTTTTTTTTGAGACATGGAATGGTTTCATTTCATTTTCAACTCGGTAAAATCCCTTTTTCCTGCAGTCAGGGAATGTGGGTTTTGACTAATTAGTTCCCATTCGGACTTCCTTTGTGGGTGCTGTGTACCCTTGAGCAATGGTGCAACAGACAAAGGGTGGGTTCCCCTCAGAGAGACCATTCAGATACCCATCTGGCCACTCCTGTCTTGGGATTTTGGGCATGAATTAGCTAAGGAAGGTGCAAGGGCTCCATTATGCCATATGTTGATTGTCACAGAACCACAGGTGAGGGCCCAATCAGCTACTGTGACCAGTATTTAATCTTAGTGCACAGATGGAGCAGCCTATTGTTTATGCTGTCTGTTCACTCAATCACACATTCATTCAACAGGCACTCAGAGGTTAAACACTCCAACCTCTTTCCCTTAAGGGTTGTCCTGACTAACGAGAGTTGATCAGATTCCCCTTCTGCTTGAGCTGAGCAGGACTGACAGACAGACTAACTGGGGTGCCCCTGGGGGTCTTATTGGAATCAGGCAAGCAGGCAGACAGACAGACAAACTGCATCCTCCTCCCTCTGGTGTCTGATGTGAGACACTCAAGCAGGAGCCAGGAATCCTCCAGACCTCCAAGGGGACTCAAGAAATCTTGAGGGCTCACCTTCTCACTGGGAATTGCAGAGGTCCTTGCTCTATCCATGAGGGCCATGACTGGTGACCAAAAAGGTCAGCACAGTCTGTCTTTCTGGCTGACACATCATGGCAAACAGAAACACCAAAACAACACCCAGGATTTGGAAGCAGGTTTCTTTAATGTTAGATGGGCACTAAATAGGAATCAATTGTTCCTCAAAATGTCAGGCCTCAGAGGCCCAGGGAGGGAGGTTTTTATGGTGTTGCAAAGGGGGGGGTGGTACAGAAGGAAAGTACTTGGCTGTCTTTGTTTCTTACAATATGCATCATAGTGACCAGCTATGCATCACAATAACCAGCCATTTGTAAGAGACAGAAGCAACCAGAATTGCAACAGAAACTATCACCTGTGCAACTGAAATACACTGTCTGGAGGAGCATTTTCTGCTACATTTATGTTACTAGGCAGAAATCTCCCACAAAATCTGGAAATAAGTTTTTGTTTCTTTCTCTGCCCACCTTTCAATATGTGATTTGTAGATTAAAAATCATTGCAAAGAGCGTTATGGTTATCTTTTATTCTTTCAAGTATATCCCTGGTATTTTCCTACTCTCAAACCAGGACTGCACCATGTGAATGCTTTGAGAAAGTAAAATGCAGCAAGAAATTCTTTCAGAGCTGGGTTAGTGCTATTACCTGCCTGGAGATTGGTTTTGTCATTTCAATTACTACTGCCAGAGTAGTGATTGCTTTCTCATGCCTTCTCATGAATTGTATCAGGCATATCATGTTTTTCTTCTGATGAAAATAGTCAAGGAGCCATGATTATATAATATATCAAATTCTGGAAATGTTTGTTTTTAAAATGTGTCACAAGAATTCTACCATTTATTATATAAGAAGTGATTGACAAAATCATTGCATAGATTATAGTTTTAAATAAAATTGATGAAATAAAATTGCCTCTCTACTGTGACACATTCTTTCATTTTATCTGATATTTACTATCTAATTAATCCCAGATTAAGCAGCATTATTTTTCTTTGACACTCAAGTAGATACATTGATTTTAATTCCGTCTTAGAAATACATTGATTTGAATTGGTTCTCAAAATAAATTGTTATATGTATGTGTCATAAGGAAAGAGAAAGTTTAGGGTCTGCAAGACCCTATGGGCCAGAATCCTGTCAAGGCTCATATAAAGTCCTGTCTCTCTGTAAATTCTTTGCTAAATATAAGGCCAAGTAATTTCTTATGCTGCAGCCTTGCTGACTGAAAGGGTCATCCTTAAATTTTCAGAAATCCCAGGGCACCAAAGCTGCTCTAACAATCTGAGTGAAGAGGAGCCAGACACTGCCGCTGATGGCTGGAATTGCTGATTTCACTATGAGGTGGACACACTCTTCAATGTAAAAGATGGCTTACACTTTAACTCATTTATGATCCAATCCATTTCTTATGTTGTACTTGTTAGAAATTTGTGGCCCGGAGGGATATCTAATGAAAAAAAAAAATAGTTCAAGGAATAATCCTAATATTTTTTTGGAAAAAGGAAAAATAAGTATGATATTTAACCAGAGGATATTTAACCCAGAAACACAGACCATAGAATAGTTCATCTTAGGGTAAGAAAAAAGAAACTTAGTCATTTTATAACATTTAAACCACATGGGCAAACAGGATTTGCTGCTATTCTTGAATTTTTCTGAGTGTACAGCACATTATTAAATGTTCCCAGCTTCTAATATCCCATATAGGATTCAGGACATAATAATGTACAGCTCAAGCTGTTAATTTTGACAAGTAAAGGATGTAATGTAGATAATCACATCAGTAGAGAGTTTGGGATATGGTACTACTAAGTGAATGAAAACATGATGCATCACATCAATTTTCTTTTTTTAGCATTTGAACATGGGAGCCTATGTCTAATATCAAAATTTCTATAATGTGCCACTACTTTCCTTGAAGGCTTTAGATAAATAGATAAAGGAATAATTAGGAAAATGTTGGATTTAAAGTTATAGACATTAGTAAAGATTTTACTTATTTCTTTTTTTTCTCTATATCTCTTACTTTCTAAAAAAAAAAAAATAGAAAGTCCAAACCAAACAAAACAAAACTCAAACCATTTAAACTTTTTCTTGTTATAACACAATTTGTTAAGAAGTTTTTTTTACACTGCTGTTTTCCTCTTTCCATTTCAATTAGGTCCCAACATCTGGCACTGAAGTCACCTCTGCTTATCTCTTCTAGCCCTTTACTCCTGGCAACTGCCAAAGGATTTCCCTTTTGTCAGCCTTATATACAAAAGGGAATTTCCTCAAGAAATCAAACTTCTGAAATACATTTTGAATCCTACAAAATATACAATATAATTATTTAAATGTGAGTTGTAATTACTTAATTATATGAAAGGTATAGCCCAATTACTTTTTTGCAGCCATTTTAGTGGTTCATAACACTTAATTTGAAACAATTTAATTAAATATATGTTTTAAAGGTATACATTTTCTTTAAAAATAAAGGCAATGAAATACCATTGAAGAGAGTCATCTCACTGAAATAAATGTGCTTTGTTGCATCTGAGAGATAATCAGTTTTCAATTTTATACTGTTCAGTATTGGTTAAGGTACTGTCTCACTGTGACGGAACTTGACAGAACATAGTGATGTTGAATCTTGAATCATCATGGCAGGAAGAGAGACAGAGACAAAGGGGGTCTTTATCATTTAAAATCTTTTGGTAAATATATAAAAAATGACATAAACTAGAAGAAAGCAACCCTGATGCAAATCAAGAGTATACATTAATTTATGAAAAGATAGTTTTCTTCACATATATAGCTTCTTTATTTTAAAGATAAACTATTGATTGTTGATCACAAATACAGAATCAACAATATAAAGGGAAACAGTCATTTCTCCTAATACACATATTCCTCATTTCATGACTTACCTGTTTAATGACTATTCAGACTTGTGATTGAGGCATGCCATTCAGACTACACCTGCTTTAGACTTACAACCTAAATTTGGACTAACGATGCAACAACATGAGGGGCAAGGTGAACTTATGGTAGCCCCTTATATAGTACAGTACAGTACAGTACTGTAATTTTGCTGATTTTACCATGTAGTATAGTAATACAGTATTATGTTCTGTTATACATTATAGTACTGCATTAAGAGTTATGCAAATAAAGGCAAAGTAATGAAGTTGGAGTTTCCTTTGGTCATCTCTTTGTTCTGAATATTGAAATATACACACTACATACAATTACTCACTTAGCAACCAGTTCATTTAACAAAATAGTTACAGGAATGGAATTCAGTCATTAAACAGGGAATATCTGTAATTATTTGCTTTCAAGTTATTAAAATACTGATAAAATTATATTTAAAAAATAACAGGGGCCGGTGAGATGGCTCAGCGGTGTAAGCGCCTGCCCGGCAAGCGCGAGAGCCCAAGTTCGACTCCTGGAACCCACATATGAAAAAGGGGCTGGTGATATCGCTCAGTATAGCACGGGCACCTGCTGGCGCGCGAGGTCCTGAGGTCAACCCCGCGGTACCCACAAAAAAAAAGAATATTTTTTGCCCAGTCTCATTTTTAAAAAACATGGTTATATATTTGGGGTGTGTGTGCAAGATAGAGGCAGAGACAGAGGGAGAGAGAGACAGGAAGCCTTCTCTTTACTACTATGATGCATGATCCATGAGGATAGAGAGTATTTATTCTTCTCCACTTATTCTCTCCCAGGCAGATAAAGCAATTGTAATATCACAAAATGTCAATCAACAGAGTCTGAGTTTAAAAAAAAAGGACTGAGAATCAGGCACATGTAACTTAAAAACTGGAAGAAAGAGGTATTATTAATTTTTAATAATCTAAACTATTTAGTCACATATACATATATACTATATACATAAAATGTATTCTAATGATATATGTATCACACTTAGTTTCCCTAAAATGACATACTTTTTTAAAAATTTCACTTTAAGATTATTTTTTGGAAATAAATATTCTTGCCTGTGATTATCAAGATTATGATCATTTCATGATTCTTTCTGTAAGTGGATTTCATTTGATATATTTAATTGTAAACTCAAACCCAAATATATTGCTATTTTAACAAAACAAGACAGTTTTAATTGTGTCTCATTTTTGTTTCATTTGTTTGAAGACCTCATCCTAATCATGGAACATTAACAAATTGCAGAAGTTTTGAAGTTTTAAATTTGTTCCCTGATGGAAAAATCTCTTAATCAACCCACAATTTGATAATAGCATTTTTGGCTTCCATCTCTTCATTTTTTCCTCTGCCCTAAAAGCCAACTGTTACAATTTCTATTTAGTTTACAATGCAGGTGATATATTTTAAAATGACAATTAGCAAATTTATTACAGTTGTGAAATTAATATTTAGTTTTAACAAGTCATCTCAGGTGATTTTTCTGATAAGAATTCTTAGCCTTCTTTCTAATAAATTCTACATTTGAATAAGAATTTTGCTGCTAAAATTTTCACTGAAAAAATAATATTTTTGAAAATATATGTGAGATCAATATAGTTTCTTACAGGCAAATATTTTGATTGCATAGTTTTAAAATAGTAAGTAAAGCACAAAAGTTTTAGTTAAAATATATGAGGTGTGATCAAAATATATAGTGAATGCTTATATGTTAAAAATTTTATTACAGTAAAAGGCAGGTTGGCATTGATCCCCCTCAAAAGAGTTTCCCTTGCTTTGAACACACTTTCCCCATCCTTCTTATCACTTTCTGAAGCAGTTGAGAAACCATTCTTTCATGGGCATCTTTATGACATGAGATCAAATACAGTGAATGTCTGGCAATAGAAGGGCAAATGCCTGAAAATGTTAAGTTGTGTCCTCATCTTCTTTATTCACTGAACCTGTCACCATCCTTTGGCTTCTCCCTAAAGCCAAAATGACCATGAACAGTAAATATTTTGAATTGATACAGGGCATCAAGGCAGTCAGAAGAACACAACTAAAGACATTCCCAAAAGAAGCCTTCCAGTATTGCTTCAGGATGTGGCAAGAATGATAGGTGTCTTTGAAGCAAGGGGGGGTACTATGAGTGCGAATTAATGGTGATGTGCCTGTTATTGTAATTTTTTTAAAAAAGAAAATAAACATCACCATATGTTTTATAATACTCCATATATCCTCTTTTCTCCTATGTCAAAAAATGCATTGTATTTACTATGACTGAAATGTTAGGGTGAAATCCAAAGCAATACAATTGACCATCTAGAAGTAGATTTGAGATAGGACAGTGTCAATGTCATATCTCCATAATGTCACACAGTTCCTTGCTTGAAATTGATTCTCGGTAGCCACTTGATAATTTAATGACTACTTTTTTTATCAGCTCATCATTTGGCAAAACCCTTCAGGGTACTAGTATGATCATGCAGAGGGTTGAGGAACAGCAAGATATGGCTGAGGAAGAGAAGTCAAATCCAAAAATCTTTTAGGGTAAGAGAAATCTGGCAGATTCCAGGGGTGAACATGTAAGAAATTAATTATGAGGAACTAAATATGTCTAAATATGTCTAAAAGTATCAAGTGGCAAATTTTGACCCAGACAAGCAAGAAATTCATCTTTAAAAAGTCAAGGAAAAGGCAAATAAATAGCACTGTAACTATCTATATCTCTGTTTTAGCTTGTCTATATGTTTAGTCTGTTCAAAATTCACTGAGAGGATTGGGCCAAGGGAAAAATAGTCATTAAAAAGAAAAGTAATTCCAAGAGATTTTTTTCAGCAAAGTTAAAAATTTAGATCTGTCAAATCATACATTAAAATATGTATGTTTAGTTGGAAAAAATCACATAAATTACAATCTATTACAAAGTATGTCCAGTTAATAAAGATGAGTGTGATTATTCATTATTGAATGCACTGAGATTTTCTTAGTGTCTGAATTCTTCCTTAAATACACATTAAGAGAATAGTAAAGCCTGTACTATTAACATTAACCATTGAAATTTTTTCTAATAAAAACAACTCATTTTTTAGATATTTTCTATTAATACAGAGTAACAAAATATCATAAAATGCAAAAGAATAAAAGAATGTCATTGGGATTTAAAACATACAAACCATGTTACTGTATTAGGCTTCTGTGTGTGTGTGTGTGTTTGTTTGTGTGTGAGTGTACATTTACCTTGTGTTGGAGTATTGGCTATCTGGCTATATAGTTGGGTGATCTCTGAGTGATTGTAAACAAAACAATAGGAGCCTTACATTCAAATCAGCAAACTGTCCATGTCATCTGCATACCATAGGGTTAGTAGGGGTTGTAGTAGCAGAGGTAGCATGAGTAAGATTCCATGAGTAAGATTCTACAGGGAGCTGTGAGTTTAAGGTGAGTGTTTATTCACCTTAGTAGAGGTGAATAATTACCAGCAGACTATTGTGTGTTGCCACCTAACAAAACATTAAAAACAAGCCTCAAAGGAATCAGTTTTCAAATGACTTCACTACATCACAGAACAAAGTTCAATAGTACTTGTAGAAATAAAAAAATTCCTACAGGCAACAAGGTAAAATTTACAATGTATGACATGTAAGGAAAATTTACCAGGCAGGGGAAGACTAAAGGAAAATATTGTTCTTATGAGGAAAAAGGAAAATAATGTGTGACAGACTAGAACTGAGAAATTAAAAATGTTTTAAATCTTACCTGAAAAGTTTTGAAAAGCAGATGAAAAATTGACCATGTTGACATAAATACATAAAATGTAAAACAAATGAAATTTCTAGAAATCAAACTACCATGTGTATAATATTTGGAATGAAAAACACATTGGTTGAGATAAACAATAGATTAGACACTACACAAAAAAGATGAGTTATCAAAAAGATGTAGTAAGAGAAACTAGTTCAAAGTTCATCACAGAAATAACAATGGAAAATAATAAAAAGAGAATCAGTGAATAACGTGTGTATCTTCTAATGACCTAATAAATGCATATATTAGAATCTAACAAAACCTTTGGATGATTTTAAGTACAATTTTTATTTACAAACCCTATTAGATCTCATTAATCAACCACACCTATTCACAATATTTATGTTTCCATACTAATTATGCTTTGATGAGACTGCAAATAGAGAATCATGGTGGTATGACTGGAAAGCTCTATGTTTTCTTTTTTTGATTTCACATTTTAACTGGATTATTTCATGATTTATTGTGTGACAGCACCGCATTATGCGCTGACTTATCTTTTCTTGATTTCCTACACATGACATATTTTGCTCTGGTGAATGTTTCTTTGAAAACACATAAGCTTTCTCTATGTAGGGCCATCCCTCCAATTCTGAGAGCCCCTGTTCTTCGTGGGGTCAGATTAAACACTGGAACACAAGTAGTTTAGCTTCCTAGTGAATCTAAAGGGCAAAATACATCACAAAATTGTAAAAGCTTCAAATTCCTAATGTTTAAATGTTGATCAACGGGGCAGGAGACAGAGAAAACGTCAATGAATGCCTTATTCTCATTGTTCTCAAAAACAAACAAACACAAAGAGTACACAGTTCATTTCACTGTTCTTGACCAAACTCATCCTGCTTGGCTGAGGAGATTTGCTGTTTCCTTTGTCATCAGTTGAAATACATCAGGTGCTATTGCTCCCAATCTACCCCTGATTTTTTTCCTTTTTCCTTCACTTCTGCTGTTATAAATTTGCACCCTCCCATCAAGTAAACCGTGTGAGCTTTGTTTCAGGTCAGCATGGAAATTTGTGGTTTGATAGCTTTGTGTGCAGGTGTGTTTCTCTCCCTATCTGATTATTTTAGATCTATTGCCTATTTTGAACCTGCTTGTTCTTTGAATTTTGCAAGTTTTATAATATGCTACAATAAGATTCTATATTTTTATTTGTGTGGATGTGAAAATAACATATTTTATTTTATTTTTTGGTACCAGGAATCGAAGAAAATAGCATATTTTAAAAATCAAAAGAAAGAAGAAAATCCAGATACAAAACCTAGTATTTTTAACGTACTTATTTTTACTAAGTTGTATTTTTGTATGTACATCTGTGTGTGTTTGTATGTGTAGAGGTAAAACAGAAAAGAGAGTGATTGAAAAATTAATACTGATATATTTCCTAATAAAATTTAGAATATTTAGTTGCAGTTCTTTCTAGTTAACAGTACAGAATAACATATACGCGATTAAATATACTGTTAATGTATGATTTTGAAATTTTATATAATTCATCAAAATGTTCCCTAATTATACATCATGTCAACTATCTTTCTTCACAGAGTAGTGCTGGGACATAGTATTAATATGTGCATCACATTTTTTATTATGAGAAGCAAAGTTAGTTTACTAGGTCAAAGATTAAGAGCTACATCTAAATTTCAAACTCTTCATACATGTAAACATGTTTTAAATGGGTATTCCCAAGTTACAGGTAGATATTTCTCATACAAATTATATAAGTCAAAAAAGAAAATCCAATGTTTACTTTACATTGGCTGCACATTGTGTTATTTCAAAGATTACTTATTCATATTATGTAGTTACTATTTTTGATTTGCAATATTGCTTCATATTTGGTGATTGCAAATACTCACCTTTATGTGTTTTATAACTTGTGTATAACTTAGCAATAGTAATCTATAAATAAGACAAAAATTTAATATGTAGAACACATTCCCCTAATACTTGGGTTTAGCATAACTTTGCAGTTTGAATAAATAGTACTAACAGCTCATAAATTCTGACAGTAATTCTATGAATAGTATCTTTACTGAAAAATTTGAAGTACCCTGTAGTGAATAAATGTGGAAAGTTGACACATTAGTATGTTTTGATTGTTTTTTTTTTGTGGGTACCAGGGGGTTGACCTCAGGACCTCACGCGCCAGCAGGCACCCATGCCGCTGAGCGATATCACCGGCCTCTTTTTTGTATGTGGGATCCGGAAGTCGAACTCTGGCCCTTGCACTTGCAAGGCAGGCGCTTACACCGCTGAGCCATCTCACCGGCCCTGTTTTGATTCTTTGATTAGAACCCTATACTAAATAGTTTCAGTGTTGTGAGCATTTTCTAAAATTTAAATGCTATTCTGTACATACCAGATGTTTAATTTCTCTATTTTGAATTTTTAGTGTAGATCAGCCTTTTTTGCTACTCAAATATACTGACCAGGTAGGCTACCCATTTGTATCTGTGTGTCTGTGTGCATGTCTGTTTGTACATATGAAAAAAAATAGATTTTTTTTTGTGAATTTAAAATATTTTATTATAGTAGGTTTGTCTATATATAGTTTCTGATCCTCATTATTTAATAGCCTCTTATTTTTTGGTTTATTCTTCTGCATTAACCTTGTTTATTGGTCAGTAAACATATGCATAATATTTACTCTGCAAATGTCTTTTAAAATACCTGATAATTCACTTTTATTTATACTTTTAAACATCAAGAGTATTAGTAGTTCAAATACAGTTCATCTACACCACGAAAATCTCTGCTTACATGAAAATAGATGCCGCTAATTATAGGGAGTGTAATGCTGACTGCGAAGGAGGTGGTTGTTCGATCATTGTACAGTATAGGCGAAATTACTGTCCCCAAGTACAGTTCGCATTTTAATCCCTGGAACCTTGAGTATTTGTGCTTACAAGGCAAAAAGTGCTTTGCTGATATAATGGAGTTTCCAGATCAGTAAGTTTAAAAAAGGGAGATATTCTGGTCGACCTATTATAGTTGAATATAATGAGCATTTAATAGCAGAGGTAGAGGATGAGCAAGTTGGTGAATCTCTGTAATCTCAGATACTTGGGAAGCTGAGGCAGAAAGATCATGAGTTAAATCCATGCCTGGGAAATTCAGCCACTTAGGGAGAAACTTTTTCTAAATTTAAAATGTATAGAAATAGATAAAAAGAACATGGGAAATAGTTTTGTATGAAGGTCCTAGATTTAATCCTATTACCAAGAAAATTAAAAAATTTAAAAAGAGGAGGGCAGAAGAAGCAACAAAGATGAGGCAGAGGAGGAAAGCAGAGATACAAATTATGAATGAACCGTGTAACCAGCGAAGTGGACAGCTGCCAGCAACTCTGAATGGCTCTCAACTGAAAGACAGACAGACAGACAGAGATTGATTGATTGATTGATTAAACTGAACAGAACTGCCTAGACTTCTGCTAGTTCTGACTTATAGAACTGTGACATAAATGTATATTATTCACAGCTACATTTTAAAAATTTATTTTGCACTAATAGAAAACAAATACATATTTTTAAAAAATATTATCTTAATATATGTGAATATATAGAAATTTAAACTTTTCTCTGTGGGTGGTTTCAGATATCTAGAACCCATGGAGGTTAGGGTAAAGTTGCAACTTAGTTGGTTTTGTAGTCCACCCGGGGGACTAGGGGAACAAACTACTGGGTGTCCCAGGGGGGATCGTGGAGTTGTTGCCTTGGGGTCTAAGTCTGATTTTTCACCCTTTCCCCTTTGGTACTATATATTTCCCTGTTCTGCTTCCCTGCTACCATGAGCTAAATATCTTCACTGTTGCATGTCCTTCCACCATGATATTCTTCTTTGGAGCCAGCTAACCATGGACTGATTCCATTAAATATGAACCCAATTAAACCTCTCCTTAAGTTTTATGAACCAGGTATTGTGTCCTAACAACAGGATAGTTGACTAATACAGTCAATATAAAATTATTTAGTCTCTTCTTTTATCATTTTAAAATCAGTATATGTTTGCAATACACAATAAATACATTCATTCTTTTACCTCTCCTTTGCCACTTCTCCTTCCTGTCTTCCCCATCCCTAAAAGCCCTTACCCATCTCAACAAGGTCTATCTCTCTCCTTTCTATTAACTATCTTTTATTTTGCTTTCTATTTATTTATACATTGGGTTTCTCATATAAGGGAAACTACACTATTTAACCTTCTGGGTCTGGTTTATTTCACTTAGCAGAATGTTCTCAAGGTGCATTCATTTTCCTGTGAATGAATCAATCATCCATTTTTTACAGCTGAGCAGTATTCAATTGTGTATACATCACATTTTCTTTATTCATTTATCTGTTGATTGGCATGTGTGCTGGTTCTAAGATTTAGCTATTATGAGCTGTGCTACTATAAATATGACTATGGGTGTATCATTGCAATATGTGATTCCTTTGGGAAAATACCTGGAAGAGATATACCTGGGTCAAATGGAATCTCTATTTTTAGTTTTCTGAGGTATCTCCACACTGATTTCCATAGCGGGTGCACTAGTTCACCTTCCCACCAACAATGTAGGAGGGTTCCTTTATCCTCACAACCTCTCCAACAGTTGTTTTTTAATTTTGTGATGATGGTCTTTCTTTCTGGAGTGAGATGGGATCTCAGTATTGTTTTAATTTGCATTTCTCTAATGGCTAAAGATGCTGGGCACTTTTTCATGTATTTATCAGCCACTTGTACTTTTTCTCTTGACAAGTCTAGGCATTTCAATTGCCCACATTTGAAGAGGTCTTTTACTTTAGGGGTTATAGTTCAGTTCTTCACATAGTCTATGGTAGATACTATTCCTTTGTCTGAAGATTTGCTGGAAAGTTACCTTCCCATTCTGTACACTGTCTCTTCACCCTGTTAGTGGATTCATTTACTATGCAGAAGTTTCTCAGTAGCTATAGTCCCATTTGTTGGGTCTTCATGTTATTTCTTGTTTAATTAGGGTTCTCTTTAGAAAGTCTTATGCAGATATCTTCAAGAGTTTTAACAATTTTTTTTCTTCCATAAGCTTCAGTGTTTCTGTTTTTATGAGTAAGTCTTGATCTATTTTAATTTTAGTGTAGGTTGAGAGAGATGGATCTAGCTTCATTCCTCTGCACATGTATAACCAGTTTACTCAGCACTGTTAAAGAGAGTTTTTTTTTCTCCAGCATGTGTTTTTGGCCCCTTTCTTGGAGATCAGATGGCTAAATGTGCTTGGGGTTGTTTCTGCATGCTCTATACTGATCCATTGTTTTTGTACCTGTATCATGCTATTTTTATCACTGTAGCTTGTTAATGTAACTTGAAATCTGGGGCTCTAATGCTTTGTGCTTTGCTCCTGCTGCCCAGGATTGCTTTAAATTATAAGATAGTTTTCTCTAGTTCTATGAAGAATGCTGTTGGTATTTCAGTTGAGATTGCATTAAATTTATACATCATTTTTGATAGTATGGCCAATTTGACAATACTTATTTTGCCTATCTAGGAATAAAGAATGTCTTTCCATTTTCTGATGTCCTCATCTATCACTTTTTTCAGAATACTCATTTTTGAAAAGAAAGTATACTAGTTTTTGTTATAGAGCTTGAATTTCTAAACTCAAGTTCAAGTTTTCATAACTCTCAACTTGGCTGAATGGCTTATGTTCTTTTACAAAAAAGCATTTTTTTTGAAAGCATTGATTCACTGGATGTATTCTACTGTCTTCTAATTAAATATATGGCCAACCATGCAAAAGCTACTCTTTAGAAGTAAAGAGAAGTGAAATGTGTTATGTACATGTACCAATTCCCACAATGAATGTAATCATTACATACTGCAAATGTGTACTGATAAATTTTTTAAATTAAAATAAATAGAAATAAAAATAAGTTGCTATCTATAAAAAATCACTCTGATAAAATTTGGAAGATCCTCATTTTCACCTGGATGGGGTTGTGTGCTTTTAGCTGTTCGATTTTACTGTCAAATCTTCATTATTCCTTTGCCCTCTGGAGTCTCCTCACTATTTGACTATGCAGATAACTCATGTTCCACTTTCCTGCATGGCTGCATTTTCATTTTATTTTTCTGTCATTCTATAATTTAAAATATTGACCAGCAAAAAAGTAATCATTTTACTCATTTAATTAGCCATTTAAAACTCAAAGTCTTCAGTTTACTAATTTTATTTAGATATTTCATCCAATACACAAGACATATTTTCCAGAATTCAGAGAACTGAAATTAATAAAGTTGTTAATGAAATGTGATTATAGTATAAATATATTATTGCATGAATGAATAACAATAAAGCAAAAGGTGCTCATATTTCAAAATCATATGTTAAATATAAGGCCTGTAACTATTGAAATTGTTTCTACTTAAAAATATGACATAAGTAATGTTCTTGTATGCCTCTGTATATATATGCTTTTCATTTTGTGTTTGACTCTACATTACTTTTAGTTTCAGTTCTTACCAATGATACAGTGTAGTAATAATTTTTACTTTCCACTGATATATTTAAAATATTTTGTACATATCTATTTATATGCAAAGGCATTATTTAGAACTACTTTTGATATTATTTTTCCTAAAGGCTCACATGTGAGACATTTTTATCTTTAGTGGCAAATAGATCTGAAAACATGTTTAGCCAGAAAGTCAAGAAGATTAATAATGTCTGTTAATGGAAAATTAAAAACAGTCTTTTTCATCTAAAAAGAAAAAGTAAATTATAGCAACAAATACACTAATGCAGTTAATCCATTACATTTATTGATTCCATTATGTAAATTCATAGATTTTTATCCAGCATCATTTGTTCAAAATAATACAATCTTAAAAGACATAAATTGAAGCTTGCTAATGGATTTAGATACATTTATAATTTTTAAGCACTAAGGAGCAGAAATCAAATAAATGTAGAACACAAGAGACTTATATCATCCAACCATGAATGAAGACAAAAAAATTCATTAAGGCAATAAAACAGCTATCATTTGTAAATAAATATCATAAATTTTCCAAAGGAGCAATGCTATCCAGTGGAATCTGTACTCAGTGTCAGTGAATTACAGCATGTTTTATAATAGTTTCATTGGTAAAACAAAGAACAAAAATAAAAGATTTCTTTGTGTTATTCCTTTACCTAAATTAGGCCCTAGATTTGTGTGAATACCTCTCAGGCTGTCTCCATATAATTCACTTTTTTTTTCCTGTATATTTGTGTTTGTTTTCCAAGATTACTACTTAAAATACCCACAAATCTAGCAAAGATTATAAAAATCAGAGATGAAACAAAGGGCTGGGCTGCATGGTGCAGGACTAAAGTCCCAGCTACCAGGGAGACTAATCCTGGAGGATAGTTTAAATCCAAGAGTTTGAGGGCAGCCTGGGCAACATAAATGTTCCACCTCAATGAAGAAAAGGAAGGAGGATGAGAAGGAGGAGGAGGAGGAGGAGGAGAGGTGGAGGGGAGGAGAAAATGATAAATCTATCATCTACATTCATGCTTCAACCTTTAGACAAACCTTACCACCCAATGACTAATATTTGCTATTACCCTTTCTCACATATCTACCTATCAAGACATTTAATATCCTGGGAACCATCTTGTTTATATCAAGGCAAATACCATTGATTTTATTTTATTTTTTTTTTTGATTTTAAAAATAAACATTATAACTTAATACTCAGAATAATCGACAATATTGGCAATCAGAAGACGCATATTTGTTCTCAATGAGCACGTAGTTTTTGAAATTTGCATTATAATATAGACCATCAATTCCCCATTTTTCTAGAAAAATACTAGTCAGAAGTAGTATATAATACATATCCCTATTGTATAACGCACTTATTACACAACATTTTGTTAAGGTATTTTTTGGGTTGATGTATTAGCAAAATTTGTCACTAAAAATGTAATTCCACATATATAGTTTTCTTTAATGAATGAAATTATCATGGGGCTTATGGTACTCTAAATATATTCTAATACCATAAAGCCAACAGATGCTGCAGGTTGCTTTTGACATTGATCATCCTGAATAAATTAAACATAATATACTTTATACCGCAATCACTTGGAAATATTAAGTAAAACAAAATTGAGTTCACATTCCTTCTAATTAGGTGATAAATTGAAATGCAACAGTTTTATTAGTTCATTTATAAAGGAAATCTGTCTATGATTAGAAGTTTTAAATATCATGGAAGTGAGCTACAGCCTAGAAAATGAATGGTGCATAAACAGTATTATCATTTGTTAGAAATATATATTAACTAAATTTTAGAGGTAGAAATATAATGTTTTTAAATGAAATGTTTAAACATAGTTATCAAAAGGTACATCTACTTAGAATAAATCTATATGAATATATGTATACTATATTAAATAGAATAAAAGTACAGATCCATCTATACAAAGATATTTTCCTGCCTATATGTGTTGAATACAAGCCCATATAACATTCAAAGGATGGAAAAGAAATCCATCTGCATGAATATTTTGAGGACCAGCTCACAAGTACTCTTTCCTAAAACTCACTGTTGCGATCAGTAAAATTATAAGACTGAAGATGATACTAGTTGGGGACACTTGATGTATTCCCAGATTTGTACCCTCCTAAGTCATTAATGTTGGAAAAATTATTTGTATTAATTTATGTTGTGCCATGAAAATTAATTAATAGTAGTATATACCTGTGCTGGTTTAAACCACCCAAGAGTCAGCCACCCAAAAAATGAAAATGTGCAAAAATATCTGAGAAAAAATAGAGTTACATAAACCATTGAAACATAATTGAGCTCTGATCATGAGAGCAGAGGGGGAAGAAGGAAAAACAAACATTAGATAGAACGTCCAAGAAACTGCTGTGCCCTGTAGGAAATATTGGCAAATTCATTCATGAGTCATCGAGCCAAGGACAATCAGAGATGTATCAAGCCTCCAGGGAGTGGCTATGCACTAGTAACCCTACAAAATTCAATCAGTGCTAGGAGCACTGCAAATCAAGGATTTAGCATAAATTCAGGGAAGAATTTCAGAATATAGCATCCAGGGTCCTAGGTCACCCGAACTCCTTGTCATTAAGGTCCCGTGGGATACATTGTTGTGGCCACTATTTTACCTCATGAACAATCTAGAATCTATTCCATTGAAAGCAACTAAAACAGTCTGAAGATCATTTCTGTTGTTTTCTGATAAGTGATTTATAACTTTAGGTAATACAGTTACATTTCTGATCTATTTTCAGTTAATTTTGGGTATGAAGTTGGGGCAAAATACATTCTTTCACTAACATTTGAATAGTTGTCCCAGTGCCATTTGTCCTGAGAACTGGTCTATTGATCTGCCACGGCACCCTCGTTGAAAATCAATTGACAATAAATTGAAATGTTCACCATTTGACTTGAAATTTTATTTCATTTATGTATCTGACTATACTATGGCAATAGTATATGGCAATAGCACGGTTATTAATACTTTGGATTTGTAATAAATTTAGAAATTAAGAATTGTGAGTCTGCCTACTATTTTTCATTATTCAAGTAATTTTGACTATTCTGATACCCTTGTATTTGTATGAATTTTAAAATTACTTTGCCAATTTCTATGAAAAAATAATTCAACCTCATGGGGTTTTATAGGCATCATGTGTGACTGAGTAGAAAGTTTAAGGATTACTGCCATTTTAAGAGTACTTTTTTGATCCATAACACAAGATGTTTTCTTAGTGCTCAGATTTCTTTAATTTCCTTAAACAATGTTTGGTAGTTCAATATATGAGTCTTGCAGTTTAGTGAAATTTATTCCTAAGTAGTTTTTGATGCTCTTGTAAGTGGAATTGTATTCTCAATTTAATTTTCAGATTGTTCATTGCTAGCATATTGAACTACAATTGATTTTTTTTTGGTACATTGACCTTGTATCTTGCATTCTTGCAGGACTCATTTATTAATTATAGCAGCTTTTAGAGGATTTCTGCGGTTTTGATATATATGGAATAATGTTATCTACTAATATAGTTTTGCTTTATTCTATTCAATCAGAATGACTTTTGTCTTCTTTTAATGCTTAAATATCATGGGAAAAAGTCAATATATTTTTAATCAAAGTTGTGAAACTGGACATCGTGATATCTCTATTTTCAAAAAGTATTCAGTTTTTAGTATGATAGCTGATCATTTATCATAGCTAAAATCTTCAAACTTATAGATGGAACATATAGATATTATTTTTCAGTTTGTGCATGTCCTCTGCTTTTATTTGTTCTTCATGCTTTTATCATAGGAAGATGATGATGTTTTTGAATGCCTTGGGTGTATATTTTCTTTTTTTTTTGTGTGGGTACCGGGGGGTTGACCTCAGGACCTCGGGCGCCAGCAGGCGCCTGTGCCGCTGAACGATATCACCGGCCCCTTTTTTGTATGTGGGTTCCGGGAGTCGAACTCGGGCCCTCGTGCTTGCCGGGCAGGTGCTTAAGCTCCTCAGCCATCTCACTGGCCCAGGGTGTATATTTTCTGACCTGCACATCATTTGTTTTTTCTTCTTTTAACATAGCATATTACAGTTCCTGATTTGGAGTGGCAAAGAACTTTGTACTTCTGGAATAGAACACATTGGTAATAATATATTTATATTTTTTCTAAATTTGGATCATTTTTAAAATATTTTAATGGGAATTTTCTCTTAGATGCTTATTAGCTATTTAATTTTGTAAATTCCTCTTTTCATTTCCTCAATTATCCTAAACCCTTTTGTTCAAAAGTCTGCTCCCTTCCCATTAACTGATCTTGGCTTTTTATATTATTTTGAATCACTGAAATCTCAAATGTGATTTGAGTTTGCTTTAAAAAATGTACTATTAGGGTCAGGTGTGGTGGCACACACCTGTAGTCCCAGCACTTGGGAGGCAGAAGTAAGAGAATCGCCACAAGTGTGAGACCAGCCAGGCTACACAGTGAGTTCAAGAAAAGAAAATGTATTAGGGTTCTCTGGAGAAACGGAACATTACAAAGACAGACATTATAAAGGTTCACATGATTTTGAGGCTATGCCCCATGAGCTAGCATCTGCAAATGGAAATGCAGGCTACCCAGTGTTGTAATTTGAATATCTGAGAGCCAGAGAACCAATGGTACACACTCTAGTCTAAGACTGAAGGGCAGTGAATCACATAAAACCAGTTACATGTGGATTATGAAAGAAGATCAAGTATATCATAGTAATTTTACTGACACAACTGTAAAAGTTTTCAGCAGTATAAAGGGAAAATGCAACATATGGGCCTGTCAATTTAGGAAAGGTTAGACTTCATGTCAAGTTATCACACCTGTCTTATATTTTGTTTTGCCTAAGAAGAACCAGTATGTTTTAGAAGTCCCCTTTCTAACCGTGTTCTGATAAAACCAGCTAGTAACAAGTTGGAAGACAGTTCAGATAACCCAAATTTGCGTGGTAAAATTTTTCAACTATAATCATTTATTTAAACACACAATATATGTCTGTCACTTCTAGTAACACTTAGTGACTGTTAAATATCCCACTTTGCCTCTGAATTTCACTGCTTGTGAAGTAAATTTCTGAATAAATTAATCTGTGCATTTCTCTATTTTTATGGTTTCCATGTAGTTCTGCTCTTTCTGGTAGAATTTCCTTAGGCCAGATACCTGCATGTGTATTTTAAGAAATTTCTTCTTGTTGCAAAATAAAATTAAAAATATTATTCCTTTTTTCCTGCATGATCATATTGAATATGACTGTGTTTCTATTTCTGAATTGTTTTTTGAAGAGTATCTAATTTATGGTCATTAATTTTTAGTTCTCTGAGTCAACTGTTATATCCATATGATTTTTGTCCCCCTGAAACATATCTTTCTCTTCAAAGTAAAACAAGAAAAATAAAAGTCATATATTTTATTACTTTATTTAATTGTAAGTGATAATTAATGTGGTCTTTCCTCATATTAAAACAAAATATTTAAATTTGTATCCTAAAATAACTTTAATAAGTTTCTAAAAAGTAATACCAATTTTTCTGCAATTTTTGTTCAATAAAAACTCCCCCAAATTTTTAAACAATTTTATTTTCTTCAAAGAGATGAGAAACCTGTTTACTCTTGTCTTATGAAATAATTTAAGAATCAAATATCAATTGACTTTACTGCCCTTCTGTAACACATTTATTTTTAGGTAAAATCCACTTATCCTATTTTATATAAATTTCTATTTATCACTCACTGTTATCAAAACCTACAGTGAATTTTCATTTAAAATGAAAGATTACAGTAAAAAACATATTCCCATTAATTCTCCACAAATACCCCTTCATACATGTAATAAAAATAATATACAATAAAAAATATGCTCCTTCTTGGTTTGAAAGAGAATTATCCCATCATTCTTTCCATTACTGAAGCAGTTCTAGAAGTCCTCTTTCATGAGTGTTTTCACTTGTACTGTCATAACTATCTTGATGCCCTAAATTGATTCAAAACATTTCCCTCTCATGGCCATTTTGACTTGGTGGAAAAGCCTGATGTCACATGATGCCATGTCTGGGGAATGAGATGGATAAAGACAGGACACACCACATTTTTACCACCCTTCATTTCCTTTCAATGGTACGGGATGGCAGCATTCACCATAGTTTTTAATCACAACTTCTAAAGACTCTCAGGACAAAGGACTTCCAGAACTATTACAGAAAGAAACAGTAATGATGGGACAAATGTGTTCAAAGGAAGGGAGTATGTTTAAAGGGAGATTAATGGGAGTGTATTTTTTAGAGTAATAAATTTTTATTTAGAAGTTCACCATATATTTGATAACTCCTTATATTTTTCTTCCATTCTGGTTCACATGTTAAATTTAGTAGTCTAAGAATAAATATAGTAGCAGGCAACATTATTATTATTATTATTATTATTATTATTATTATTATATCTTAAAATCAGTATTTTGTGCTAAGTTAAAGATTGTATAAGTATTTTACTTATTCATTTTTACTTATTTAAATTTTAAGGAATATGAGGTTTGGTTTATGCTTTATATCTTAATGATCCTTATTAATAAGTTGTACAAAGTTTAAACCCAGTATGTAATGCATCCTGCCTGTGTTACTTTTGTTAGCTCATTTTAATTGGTACTAACACAGGATTTTGTTTAAAAAAGAACATTTTGAATTGATTGATTACATTTGAAACCTTCTTTTAGCTTTATATTCCATGTACAAACTTGAAATTTAACAATGAAAAAAAGTCTGCTGAAAAGTAATTCTGTTTGTGTACCACAGTGTCATACTATGTTATGTTTAAAAATATAAAATTTTCTGGTGAGATAGCTCAGTGGCAGAAACGCCTGCCTGGCAAGCATGAGGTCCTGAGTTCGACTCTTGGTACCCACATACAAAAAAAGGGTCGGTGATATCGCTCAGCAGCACAGGCGCCTGCTGGTGCACGAGGTCCTGAGTTTGACCCCCAGTACCCACCAAAAAAAACTAAATAAAAAAATAAAATAAAATAAAATAAAACTCTCAAATATGTAATAAATTAGAAGATGTTCAACATATTTATAAAAGCAAATGATTCTTAGATGATTTTTTAATTTAATGATATTTAAGTCCAATATTATTAATAATAACTAGGCAGAAAATATACAATAATGCTTCACAGTAGTGAATATTAATATATATTTTCAATATATAACAGAACATAAGCATTTGACTCAGAGGCTCCTTCTAACATTGCTGTATTGAATTTCCACAAAGACATAGGAAATGTATAAAAGATAAGGCTGCGGGGAATCTGATACTCTGACAATCAATTCGAATGCTTTGAGTTCTGAATTTAACTGGGAGTCAGTTATTGACAGCAAAATAAAGCTTTTGCCTGGGAAATTCCACTTAGCATTTAAGAAAAGTTGCATAAAAGAACAGTGAACTCATTCTCACAGTAACACTTGTATGCCTCTTCCCTAAAACACAAGACTTCTAAATTAGAAAATTTATAGGCTTATCATTTGTCAAAAGGAAACTTAAAAATCAACTTAATTTAAATCTCTATCTATATTTTTTAAAAGCCCTAAGCATTTTTCAGAAACTGTTCTCTCTCTTTCTCTCTCTCTCTCCCTCTCTCTCTCCCTCTACCCCGTCATTATTTTTCCATTTATAGCTTTTGCTCAAGTAAGATGTTACAAAGTCCTTTGAGGATAGTCGGTATACGTTTCCAGAAACTGAGGACAAATCTTCAGCACAAACACAAGGCCTACCGGAATAGTATTTACTGGAGGACATCTATGGGGACCAGAGTAATCACACATGCCTGGTGCAGTCTACTTAAAGTTACTATGCACTGTATCTATTGGGCAACCCTTTTCCATGAGGCATTTGAAAAATCAACTTTCCATGAAGTAGTGAGTACTACTTGTACTCACAGTAGTGAGCACTGTTCTGGGTGATAGAAAATCATCCTTTAAAGGGGCCTGAGGACCACTTTCAGAAGTGTATCAGCATGACTGGAGTCAAGTAAAATAGTGACTGTTAGTAATGTATGACTTTTCTGATCTGAGACATTTAAAGCAGTCAAATTCACACAACAGATTACTGAAAATGTGGTCACGCATTCATATGAAAATTTTTTTCACTAGATTCTTCAGATATAGAAGCAACTCTTGGAGCAATTCACTTTCAAATTGTCCCTACTAGTCCAGATTAGCTGCCCTCTCTCTTTTCCTCCTTCCCCAATCTTCAAATACATTGTCTTCTTTCATTAAATAAAAAGAACAAACTCTTCTTTCTATCCCTATTCTTACTTTAAACACTGCTAATAAAATTAATGATCTCGCACATGTAATTTCACATCCCCAATATTGAAGTGCATTTAAATTGTCAATGTCTGAGATTTAAATTATGAATATCAGGCATTTTGTTAAAGTGTTGGGTATGAGAATAAATAAAACTCAGTTATGTTTTTCTCAGAACAATGCCAAAATAAATGCAAAAAAAAGGAGAAAATAAGAAAAATTGGAAACAAAATTTTGTAAATAAGGAGGGGAAGAGGGGTAGAAGGGAGGGTAGGGGAATGGGAAAAATAAAGAATCAAGTTATATCATGCACAGGTACAAATTCTCTATGATGAATATGATCATTGTGTATACATAAAATATACCAATAAAAGTCATTTTCTTTGAAAAAATTAGGAATGACTATATATATGTACATATATATATATATATATACATAAAAATTGGTTTACTTTCAATTCTCTATATGGGATACATATATGAATATATTTTTATATACACACATTTCACAATATTCATTCAAGTATTTTTATGGAACATTTATGACTAAGAAAGGACATTTTTAATCTATATCACTAATGTTTATAGTAGATCACTTGGTATAAAAACCCTTAATAATATGTCCTTTGCTATAGGTTCTAGTTATGGATCATCTCACCAAAAAGTGATATAATTTTAGGAAATGCAAAACTGTATCCTAAGTATATCAAATCTCAGAATATTTGTCATTGTGTAGAATTTCAAAAATTGAAAAATATATTTATAAATTGTATTATTAAATTTATAAGTGCCAGAAATATGTGAGGGTTTGTATTGCCTTTTGTGGTCCTAAAGATTAAATCATATGGGTTTTATCTGTATTTTATCTTTAATTACTTTGAACATAAAAATTACTTCATGCCATTGCTAGAAAAATGTCAGATATTTTGTTATTACTAATAACATAATTTTACTTTGATTATGGTAAAGTAATCTTATGCCAAGAGGGTTGAAGTGTATGTGTGCAAATTAATCCTCTAATATCTTCTAATATTAGTACAGAAATAGCCCTTAATTTTCTTAGATGGAGAAGTGTTGCTGTAATTTAACTGAGTAACCTACTACATCTTAATTTTTGAGTATCTTCTAAGCAAATCAGTATTGGCAAATGAAATTGTTTCTATAAATTATGTTATTGTTGATGACAAAATCTTTTTCATTTATATAAAATTAATCCAAAAATAACATTTGCAGTTTAAAAACTTAGTGAACCACAGAAAAAAAGGACTCACTAGAGGAAAATTTCTCAAAAGTAAAAAAAATCCCGTGGTTATTGAAAGCACTGGGTAATATATATGGTCTATATGGGACAGCTTGGACTCTGTGAGTATTATGGTAATATAAAATATGTTTTATCTAAAATTGAAGATGTATTTTTCTAGGACAGAGGTAATATAAGTCTCTTGATGTATATTTGAACATTATAAAATTCAACAAAAGAGTATATAAAACTATATCTTCCATTTCTACAGATGATTACAAGGCAAATAATCCCATGAACTTCAATTTATTCATAAATGAGATTAACTTTTGAACGAAGGATTACATAACTGTACTGAGAATCAGACAGGAGAAAAGAAATGTGCAGTTGAGTATTACTGGTGGAAGACAGAGCAAATATCATGAGAAGAGTCCCATTCTGAGAGAAAAACAATGTGAGCAGGACCCTGATTTAGTATACATCAGCAAGGACCATGGGAAAAAGGTTTTCAGTTGTTTAGATGACTAGCCCGAGGACAGCATTGCTGGTAGTCAGGAACTGGGAAAGCAGAAGCAAACACTGTTGCCTTTATATAGAAAAAAGGAAAAAAATGCAATTTCCTTTACTAATAGTGGAGTCCAACTTGTAATATGAAATTTTGTAAGCTAATGATATATTGACATTCATAAAAGCAATTGTCACTGCTTCTCGATGAAAGTTCAAAGCATTTTCTCATAAAAAGGCATCCACCATACATAAATGGCTATGACAAGACAGCAATGACAGTAAGAACATTTTCACAGTATGAAAATACTAGATTAGCAAGGAAAACTATAAAACATTGCTCTAATATTAACATTTTAAACCAGAGTTTGGAATTATAAAACACTAAGTGAATCTGAAAATTGTAAAATATAATAAACATTTTAAAAATTAGGTGAGAAGGGCATTCATAAAATTCAATAAAAAAGGTATTTCTAAATTAAAACAGAAGGAAAACAAAGTAACAATTTATGAAAATATTAACGTGTCATTGTGAACATAAAACAGTGTAGGAAGTGAAAACACAATATCCTGTTCAGAAAGATTAGAAAATACAGTATTTTAAACTGTAATTCTAACCTTACACCTCCCTTAATTTTTACTCAAATATGATATGCAAGTGGAGTTCCCCCAGAAAATCTCACAAAATGAAAAGATGGGAAAGATGTTGAAAATTGTTACTTATTTCTAATCTCTATATTGAAAGTTTCATCATACAATTTAGCAAATTGTACCATGACTGACAATTTCAGGCATATGCTCATAAAATTTTTGGACTTTAAAGCTGCAGAAAAGAAAAAATCCCACAAATCCCAAGCAAAACTATCATCATAGAGAAAGTAAAAGAAATTAAGTCAACACCACAGAAAATAAGAAAAATTGAATATTATTTTTAAAGGAAAAATACAAAATAAAATTAATTTCAGAATTTTGGCAAGTGGTTCTACAACTATGAAGGATATGAGATTGACTAGCTATTTAAGAATTTATTCATAAGTACTTTGTGAAGAATCCACTATGTTATTTAAACATCACTGAAACATTATTTTAAATATCATTTAAAGCTCATGATCAGCTTTTAAATATTTAATTGTAGTTGTAAGAATCATCTAAAAGTTGGAAAGAAATGAAATGATATTATTTAAATTTAAACTCTATAAAATGGAAATAAAAGAGTGAAAGTAGACAGAAATGGAAAGTAAAATAAATTCATTGATGATCGCAAAGGTCATGGATGACATTCAAGGATACCATCCAAAGCTAATAAAATTAAAAAAAAAAACCTAAATGATTAAAAGGGATATCTGGGACATTATTAAATATATTATTTTATTATGTAAGGTAACAATTTGAATAAAATCAGAACTATCTTTAATATAGATATCAGTACAAAGGAGCAAAAACACTGTGTAGAAACGTAATCATTTCCAATCCAAAATACGAAACTTATGATATTACATGTATTATATTAAATTTCATGTTTTTTTGGACTGGCTTGCTAGTCAAATTCTACTTATTTTTCATAAGATTTTTCTAAAATAAACATACTCATAAAGAGTAAAGGCATGGAGAGTAGAATACAAAACATACAAGCCATAAATAATCACAGACTGTACTATTGATATTAGGCAAGAGTCTCAAAATTATTGTTTTGAATTCAGGAATATGTGACTTCGAGAAAGATTGTTTTTAAAGTATAATCTCACATCCTTACCCAAAGAATCAGAATATGTAAACACAGCTAAAATATAAATAGGTAAACAATATTTGGTTTAAGATACATTAGTATTCTGATATATGTTATAAACAATTGTAGAACTTTAAACTGAACAGAAATCAGAACATGTTAAATACTTCTTCATTATTTTATACCAATTAGAATGATTAGAGATGTTTGGAAGAGTTATGTTACAAGTGCTTAGTTTTAAGGAAGTAAACGTAGTAATATACATCATAAATTAAGTTTTGAAAGAAAAAAAATCTCCATAGTTTTATGGATGATAGTTACATGATAATCACAGACAGTACATTCTTTGTTAGCTTTTCTGATATAAAGATAAAAATGTGTAGTAGTGCCAATAGAAAGGGCAAAATGGAAATTATTTTTATGAACTTTTAGCATTTCAGCAAAATAACAGTCAAATTAGGCTTTATAGTTCCTAAACATAATGTCCCAAAGCCTTCAGTACTGATAGAATGGACCATGTATACCTAAAAGTTGTACCTTTCTGTTGGTGGAAGATTCAGAATGCATTATCATGAGTGACAGGGCTTACTGTCCACAATATTACACAAGCATACTCAAAGAGACCATTCATAAAGTTCCTTCAATCAGAAAATTTATTGATAAAAATATACAAAAGAAACATTAAAGAAAATGTTTCACTATCATATCTTTAGACTGACAACTTATGAGTGATATAGGCCAAAATCGGGGTATCTATAGAACACTATGACATATGTAATTTTTAAATATCATGTTTGTTTGTGTTTTTATGTTTCTACAAAAAACATTCCAGAAGAAACTCTCAAGGGAAAATATACATAGTAATAATAAACCAGTTTGCATGATCTAGTAGCAGAGCTACACATCAAGTTGGCTATCTCTTCACAAGCTCTGTTAGAAAATTAATTTTTTGAAATTTCAATGCCAGATATATACAAGCATCACAAAGTTATTTTTAAAACAATTCAATGTTCACAATCTAATCAAGCAAGGTAGAATTTCTATACCTAAAAAATTAGTAATATTTAATATATGATTTCCTTCCTGATCGTACTAGCTGATTCATAAGATTTCTTGACAAGTGTCTAGGGTATTAAAGAAACAATTCAGATTGGTATATATTAAGCAGCCAAACAAGGCAACCAGAAATAAATTTGTTACTTGTTATCCATATTTTGTGGCTAAGTCATTTAATTTACTCGTCACTATACACATAATATCATTTTCTGTGTTTTACTGCCTAACATTTAATGTGTATGACAAGTCCAATTCCATCAAGATAAATCATAAGAGTTCATTTGTTCTACATTAAATTGTAAAGAGAGTTTGCCATGAGGGAATACAAGTATGTTTCTCTTATATTCTTGTAAAATTATGGTCAGCTTACAGTATCATACTTACCAAGTAGTCATAGTATTTATTCCAAATTTTTTAGGAGAATACCATTATGGTATTATTAATTACTTTTTGCTGCCATTGTCTCTTTTACCATGTCATGTTTGTTTCAGAGTGATATTCTTAGATGACTCTTTTTAAAAATCATTTTCTCCCATTTTGAAGAAGCATGTTGGATTTCAGAGAACTAATATTCCAAATTAATCTCTGTAAGTATTAGAATCATAAAAAATATTTAAAAGTTATTTGCTACCCACTGTACACAATATGAGAAATATAAATTTTTCTGAGACATAATCACTTTTAAGATTTACAAATCTGAAGTATATAATAAGATACATGCACAAATATAATATAAGTAGAGAATTATAGGTCACAAGATGCTTAAAAGGCAGGGTCATGTATTTGGAGGACAAGGAAATCACTTTAGCACAGATCTGAGTGATCAAAAATGTTCTGGGTCATTTGAGATAGACTTTACAGTGCAAGTAGACTATGGTACAAGGAAGAAAAGATGAGTCAAGACAGAGGATCTTTGTAAAAATAAAGGAAGACTCAAAGCACAATAGTGTGTAAGAGGGAAGTTAGTTTCAATATATCTTATGATTCAGGAAAGGAACAGATAAAACATGATGGGCTTAATGGAAAGGAATGCTGTCAACAATAACAATGCGGATGAATTTGGAGGGCAGTATGCTAAGTGAAATGATCTAAGCACAGAAAGACTGATACCGCATAGTCTCACTTTAATGCAGCTTAAAAACAATCAACCTCTTAGAAGCAGAGTAGAATTGTTATTATGAGGAGCTGAGTGTAGGGGAATTGGTGAACTATACTGTATTGTTCCTTAATAAGTATGATGAAATAATGTGATAATACAGCTGGAGTTGAGAGAACCTGGAAACATTTTCAACAAAAATTTTCAAATATATTAGTTGGAAATTCTAAGGTATAGGGTACAGACAAAATAGGTTTCAAGTTGTTGTATAGTTGGAGAAATAAAAGTGCTGTTTCAGAGTAAAGTCTTTTTGAAAGCAGCAGAATATTTTAGGATCAGGTTTGCTTCTGAAAAATGGTAATGTGTTGTGCATTAAATCTTTTTCAGTTTGAAATGCCATTGTGTTACCCTATCTTATTAAGAAGGGAAAATTCATTTTTAAATAAAAGTGTGATTAAGGATCATGGAAGAATGATTGCACACTTGTTAGCTCTCTATAAAGGCATGGTACCAGGGCATCTATAATATTTTACCAGAGATTCAGCAGCCTCATAGATGGTAACCAAATTGCCATACTACAAACATCCATGAAATGCCCTTTGCTTCCTTCCACAGGGTATAGCTGGCACTATGGCATGGAATAATATAAGAATAATTGGGGGCCGCTGAGATGGTTCAGCAGCGTAAGCGCCTGCCTGGCAAGCACAAGGTCCTGAGTTTGACTCCCAGTACCCACATACAAAAAAGGGCTGGTGATATCGCTCAGTGGCAGGGGCACCTGCTGGTGCTCAAAGTCCTGAGGTGGACCCCCGGTACTCACACACACACACAAAAAGAATAATTATCACTAGGAGAACTACAATAAAAGGAGTTTTTCAGAGAATAAACTAATGTAGATAAAGATATAAAATTGACAGTGGAATTGCATCAAATTAAAAAGGTTCTGCACAGCCAAGGAAAAACAGTAAAGGGAGAGCCTCAGAATTTGAGAAAATCTTTTCTGACCACTTTGCAGATGGAAGACTAAAATTCAGAATACAGAAAATACTCAAAAAATCCAACATCAAAAAGGAAATAGCGGGCTGGTGAGATAGCGCAGCGGCATAAGCGCCTGCCTGGCAAGCGTGAGGTCCTGATGTCGACTCCCAGTTCCCACATTAAAAATAAATAAATAAAAAAGCAAATAGCCAAAGCACAAATGCACAATGAACTAGGCAAATATTTCTCAGAAAGGAAGCACATTATTTGATATACATTAAAGACCGATAACCTTTTCTTTCATATATTAACATTCATTAAGAATGTACTGATTCACATGTGGAGCCATGGAATTAATGAAGAAAAAAAATATTACTCTTGTCATGAGCAAATGCCCATGGAACATGCAGCCCAACATGATTTTGAAATACAGTGAAATCTGGTGTAAGGCTCAGAATCATAACATGGAGAATGTGGTTTGTAATGACTTTATATGGTGCTTGGGTAAGGAAGGTAGCAAGATTATGTATTGAGCTGAAATTTAAATAGAGAATTTGTATTAATTTTGCTGACTCAAGAAGATGGATATGATCTCATCAGATTGTCAGTTGGTTCATGTACACATGGACGTAACAAAGGTCCACCCCAAATGCTATCTAAATGTTAGAAATAGAGAGACATACTTAGGAGATTAAATGTTGTAAGTTAAATGTTAGTTTTCATTAACTATATATGTTTCACAAATCACTTCTAAACATGTCCTTGAAGATTCCTGTTTCTCTCATTTATTGTGAAGAATAGACTGGAGTACAGACTACCACATTCTTTAATTTTTTTTTTTTCTATTCTCTCACATCGAAAATGACTGAGGCAGCCTTACAATTACAATAGCTTTCCTGATCTCAGCAGTTTTTGTAAGAAACAAATATATATGATGGTCCATCACATTGATTCTCAATTTGCTGAACTTAGGGCACATATGATCTGTAGACCTGGGGAAGTATGTCAGAGTAAGAAGCTAAACCTGCTGATGTCCAAAGGAGATTGCCCAGAAGGTTGCAATTACCCACTGCACTGTCTGACTGACGGAAAGCGGAGTGTGTCAATATTACACCATACCAGCAATCTATTAGGGGCTTAACAGGGTAAATTTGAAACCAAGGTTTTGAAACAGCAATATGTTCCATCCTCAGATGACCAGAAACCAGAACAAACCTAGTGATTCCCATAGAAAAAGATTATGGAGTTCCTACTGTTATTAATTAATTATGGGGATTCTGGAAAGAAAGACTAAAGCTGTATTTTTTAACTTGATTCATACAAGAATGAATCAAAAACCTTAATCCTGGAAAAACTAAGACCAGAAAGACACTTTCATCTAGACTCATCCAATCTTAAAAACTAGCTTGAGACATTTGAATTAAGGAGAAACAAAGTTCACTTCAAATGAACCCAACTTATCTTAAATGAGTTATGTCAAGCTTCCTCTGCAATATTTTCAGGAATCTATGGCCTGTAAGCTAGCAATGGCCTGCATAAAAGGATAGCCGTACACCTATCAAAGACTTTGCATCTTAGCTCCATGAAAATATAAATTACAGCCATTTCATACTAATGTAATCTGTTTCTTAAGATGTCTTCAGATAAACGGAGATCTTATTTTTAATACTGCCATATCTACAATTTTTTTGATGTTTTTTATTTCCATGTTTTCTTTAAAGATATTTATGCACACATGCTGAAATAGAATAATATGGTTTAATTTGCTTATTGTTCTGTTTGCATATTTATGGTTAATCTAATATACTCATTTTGTGTCTTGACAATTCTATTTACTCACATATATATACATATATATATGTGAATTATTTTATCAAATTTCCATACAAAAAAGCATCTTGAAATTTTAAGTAAATTTGTATCAAATGCATAGCTTAGTTTCGTGATGACTGATATATTTTTCTATCCACGTGTATGTATTAATTTTTAGTACTTTAACTTTATTTCAATGTCTTCCCAAAAAATGCCATAATATAATTCTATGAAGTGTTTATAAATTTACTTTGCTAAAAATAGTTTTTGGCATCTTCAACTCTTATTGTATTTGCACAATTAATTGTTGCCATCACATTACTATAATATCTTTATTTCTTATTTATTTATTTATTTGTTATTTTTGTGTGGGGGGGTACCTGGGTTCAACCTCAGGACCTCATGCGCCAGCAGGCACCCATGCTGCTGAGCAATATCACCGGCCCTTTTTTTGTATGTGCATTCCGGGAGTCGAACTCGGGACCTCGCACTTGCCAGGCAGGCGCTTACACTGCTGAGCCATCTCACCGGCCCTATTTCTTATTTATTTACTTATATTTTTGAAGTATTATTGATCAAAACCTGAGTATCATGCACAACAGGCAAACGTTCCAACAGTGAGCTACATCCCAGTCCCCATCTTCATTTAAACCACACAAATTTTATATTATATTTCAGCAAAGTGAAACTTACTTTTTAAATTATGAAATGTTTAATTAGTGGTGGCAGTCCAAGATTGTTTTCGTCCTCCGATGGGCATGACAGTTAGCAATGGTGGGGAGGCAAACTGCTGGTTTCATGTCCAGGAACTAAAAGAGAGGGATAAACAGGCTAAGGGCCCACAGTCTTGGTCAAGGGCATGCCTTAATTATCTGGGGACATCCATGAGGCCCTATGTCCCAGAAGTCCATAGCATCTCCCGAAAGTGCCATGCAGGGGAGTAGGCTTTTACCACAATAATTTTAGGGAGATGCTCAACATCCAATCTCTTCCAACCTCTAAGGTCATTGACCTCTGCCTCTGCTCAGGTCAATTCCAGAAATATTCAAGATGGAAGCACCAGTCCTATTTTAAATATCTCCATAAAGGAGATTCTCATGAAAGGAGTAATATTTAATCAATTAAATATATTTAGTGATGAAGTGCTTCTTAGTGGCTGACTGGACCCATTTGGCTACAATTCACACACATTTCTGCAGACCAGAGCTTGGAAAATCTGAAAGAGAGTGCCCCTGCATCCTGAGTGAATCGGACTCTGGAAGTCTAACTCTGTTATTGCTGGGGTTGCAGTCATGACCATGGCCAAGTAGCCCATGTTGTGGTCATGGTATCAATGATCACTGTGAGATTATAGCTGAGGAGTATCAGGAGTACATTTTTTCAATAAACAATCATTCTATCTCTATGTAGTGCATCATGTTTTTTTTTAATTTTAGTACATATTTATGATATATAATGATTATTCACTGCAAGGATTTGGTATATTAACATGTCACATCTTAATTTTGTTTATCTACCTGTCCACTCCCCTCTCTCCTCGCTTCTTCCATCTCTAGACCCTCTTCCTTTCTACAAAAGTAATACCGTCCTGTATTGTTACATAACTTTTATTTTACTCTTTAAATTATTCATACTTTTGGATTCTCAATAAGAGATATTTACCCTTTTGTGTCTAATTTATTTCACTTAGCTTTGTGATCTCAAGGTGCATCCATTTTCCTATAAATGATTCAAACTTACACTTATGTGTGACTGGGTAGTACTCCATTGTTTATATATACCACATTTGTTTTTTCCATTCATCTGTTGGTTAGCATGAATGTTATTTACAAGATTTAGCTATTATTCATTATTCTGCTATAAACGTGAGTATCCACGTATCACATTAATGTCGTGTATTTAGATCTTTCAAGAAGATTTACAAACTAGGCTTACAATGGTCTCATGGGAAGTCAGTGGTGGAAGCATGCACAATAGCTCTCTGCACAATGGGATGCTAGAGGATCCAGGCAAAAATTGAAGGTGTGGAGCCTATTGCAGCATCTTTATTGGAAAGCAGAAATGCCTGCATTGGAAGACTGAAGAGTCTGTGAATATGTGCTAGAAGGCTAAAGGAACTGGAGACAAAGATCCAAAAACAATAGTGAAGACTGGAGTGCCTACCGAGAACCAAAAAAGGGAGACAACTTTCTTTCCCTTTTCATTCCATTCAGGCGCTAAGCCTATTGGTTGGTGCCACCCACAAGAGATGGGTCTTCCTTCTTCAGTTTGTATTCTATGTGTCCATCATCCATAGACACACCCAGAACTATACACCACTAATCCAATAAGCATTTGTTAATCCATTTAAGTTAACATCACAATCATCTACTGCATATCACTGGTTAAAAGTCTTTAGAGAAATTAGGGTGGGATCTGTGGCATAGCAGAATATTTACTATATATGCACTAAAAAGATAGTCTGAATCTGTGTTTACACATTTATTGAAATTTGTGGCCTGTGGCCTTTCTTACTACCACTGACAAAGCCAGAGTACATCACTAGTCACATAACTTCATATTATGTTTTATTATATATTTACCAGCACTATTGCCTGGATTAAGACACAAGTTTTAAAATTATCAAGTCAATACTCTGGGTCCTGTGTTAGCAGGTTTGGGATCAAGATTTGTTTGAGCATCCATCAGGTTGCATTATAATCTCTACATTTACAACTGGAGACTAGAATCTGTAGACAATGTTTGGAAGCAGTAGCCACATAGTATCTTCCTGGTCTTTCGGAAAGCATGGTAATTGAGCTCAGTGGACTTGTGGTGAGAGGCATGTAGCTTCACCAAGATACTCAATTCTAAGATTCATCACCAATCATGGGATATTCAGGAAGGTGTAATACCACCCAGGTCAGTGTATATCTGTTTACAAACTGAATAGATTCTAGAAAGACATCCAATTTACCTGAAATATCTTGGAAAAACTAATGCAGATTTCTAAGCAAGAGAATTGTACTCCAGGAGAAAATGGAAAGAATTGAGGTAGAGGTAAAAGCCTGGGGTAGACAGCAAGAAAAACGTGCATTGTTGAGTTTTGGCCATGCAGTTATCATAATACTTCAGAAAAATGTATTGAGGTAAAAGGGCCAAAAATGATGACAAATAATATTTTTAAACAAAAAAATTGTGGTCACGACTTGATTAAAGGCAGAAAGAGAACCATAAAGATTGTAATGGCTACAGGAATCACAAAGATTCTCACTGTGAGCTCTGCCCAGGTAATATCAAAACTATGAGTGGGAATAAAGTATTGCTGTGCCCTAACAAAAACCTAACAGCTCTTTTGGTTGAATCAAAAACTAAGCAAACAAATACTCTTTAGAAGATAAAAGGTCAATTTATTAAAGATCAGTAACTAATTTTGTAGTATCCTTACTGGAGCTTAGAGGATTTCAATTTTCAAAATTCATTCTTTAATGTTGTAATTTCCAGACTAGGAAACTAACCAAAATCTCTAGAGCATGCTTTCTCAACCACTATTTTTATTGCTTCCCCAAACTCACCGACAGTATAGATCAAATGTGATGACTATAAACATACAATTCCACAAATCATTAATTGTTGAAAACCTAATTTGAGGAAATATGTAAAACTGGAGTTTAAAAGTAGACCAAAGATTATCTTTCTATTACAAATACTATTTTAAGTGACAATTTGCTAAATCTATATGAAATAGTACTTCTTAGAGATGGTATACATTTCTTAAAATTCACAATACTTATTTAACTTGAAAAGGAAAAATTCAAAGAAGAAAATATTTTAACTATGTTTCATTTTACCCATTGAGGATACATGATGGATCACTGAAGTAGCTGATCTTTTTCCTCCTAAGCCAACCATAAAATAAAATTGCATAAATCATCACAAGCTTCTAGAAATCAGATTTTAGGACTTAATATCCTGAGAATATATGTGCATTGTTTTCTTTAAAAATTTGTTATAGGGCTGGTGATATAGCTCAGTGGCATAAGCACCTGCCTGGCAAGCGTGAGGTCCTGAGTTTGACTCCCGGTACCGCATATAAAAAATAATGTGTTATGTATTGTTAACCAAATGTGTTATATATACATTGATAACCAACAACAGAGAAGTTATAGTATTCAAATTTTATAATACATTTTAGAGTAAGAAGTGTTGTGATTGCTGAAGAACATAATATACCTGCCTACAAACTGATACAGAATGCAAGGCTGATACACTCAGCTCCAGGCAGTTTGATGTCTTCATGGATTTTTTTCTAAATTCTCACTTGCAATGCAACTCAATATTATCTCAACAACTTATTCTTGTTTCTCATACTACTCTAAGCATCTAAATATGTTTCATAAAATTCTATAAGACAAATAAAATTTCTAAACCTTTTTGGAGACAAACCTAAGACTGAGAGGTTAAGGACGATATGTAGAGTCCTAGTCTTGTAAAGTACAAGAGGAGGGCTGGTGACATAGCTCAGCAGCATAAGTGCCTGCCTGGCAAGCGCAATGTCCTGAGTTCAACTCCCAGTACCCGCATATAAAAAGTACTAGAGGAAAGCTTCCACTCAGTCTCTCTATGGTAATCACTACTCCATAATCCTTCACTAAAATAATTGCTGCAATAGAAAACACATTAAGACTAAGATATAAATTTCTAATATTGAAGCACTGGTCCATAACAATGTATTATGAGATCCTTTCATACAAAAAAAACCTAGGTACTCAGTAATTAGTTTATACTCTCTTTTGACTTTGAGAGTGGAAAAAACAAGACAAAGGATAATTTACAAAGGATTTCTTAAATATATGTTCTGTATTCATTGTAAGAAATAATACAATAAGTTTATTATCCTAGAAAAGTAAAAATATTAAATATTCCAAACATTAAAGTTATGTATACTCTTGGATAATTTACATGTGCATCTTTAATTAAAATATTTTATTTATACATGCAATGTGTATTTCATTGATACCATTTAAAGTGTTAACATTAAAAAGGACATGAAGAACTTTAATTATATAATAAGTTTAAGAACATTAAATTATGTTTGAAGAGGATATTAGCTTATTTTTTGATGGCCCAAGAAATTAATGATAATAGGAAAACACAGTGTTGACAATGGGCAAGATATATAGGTGGAATAATTTCCTTAAGATTTTATTTTTGATAGATATATGAAGGTAACTGATAATTTAAGATGTGTAGGCTATGTATAGCCTCAATTCTTCAATGCTCCACCTATATATATGATCACATTTGGGAAAATTTTATGTGTATATATAATCATTTTAATGAATATCAATGCACACATCTATACTCAAATGAGAATTTTTACCCAGAATCTTCTAAAATTGTTATTTTTATACAATTATATTCTGACTTCTTTTTTCCTTGTTCCATATTTGTATATGATGTCAATGATCACATTATAACATGTTTCCCATAACACTAATCCTGTTTGGACTGGGCTTTCTCAAAGGCAGTATAATCATAAGTACATAAAACTGCTAATTTTTATTTGCAAGGATTTTTAAAAGAAAATTAATGCAAGTTACAAATAAGTGGCTATCAATCTATTCATCTTTATTTATGGCAGAAAATGGTCTCAAATCTGTTGACATTTAAATAGCTCAGATCTCAAGTGATTCTGGAAGCTCAAAACCAAAACATTGCATTATTTACATTCATAATTTGCTTGCTTTTGAGGAAATGACATCTGTGCAAATTTTTTCTTTCCAAAACATTAATTTCAACATAAGTTGAATTTAGAACTGTGAAAGCTAATGCAGACTAGCACTCCTATCCTGCCATATACAAAACACTAAAATTTAAAATAGAGACAAATATACATTTATTTTCTACTAAACATATTCTTCATAAATAAACATAGATCAACATTTTAGAATATACAACACACACACATATCTCATACTCAAACTCCCTCAAATGTTGCTTTTCTTTTTAATTTGGGATAATATAATTCATTTTTGTCATTAGTGGTTTACAGTTCTGAGATTCAATATATACAAAGATCTATGTGCCCATCACCACAATTAGAATATCAAAAAAACAATCATCCACCCAAAATATCACCTCATATTATCCCTCTAAATGCCTTTCATCCCTTCTTTGATCTCTAAACCCTCCTTTTATCCCTCAACTCTGGAAGAAATCCATTCCTATAGAATTGCCGTTTTTAGAACTTTCTAGTGATGGGATAATACTGTGTTTAACCTTTTGAGGTTAACTTAATTTTCATTATGTAATTCATACATCTTTCATGTCATTGACTGTACTATTTTTTTCATTTTTTATTTAATGGTACTTTATTTAATGGATGTGTTACAGTTTATTCATGCTTTGAACAATATTTAGCTATCTCCAATATTTGGGGATTAGATAATGATTCTAAAACATTTATATACAGGTTTTTGTCATACATATTTGTTTTCCTAGGTGACATTGCCAATTCCTATAAGAACATGTTTTACTTAATAAGAAACTGACAAATTGGTTCCCAAACTGACTATGCTATTTTCTATGCTCATCAAAGATATATGAGATCCAGATTTTTTTTTACATCATTTGTAAAATTTTGTATTGTTAGCTTTGTTTTATTTTTCTTTAATTATTTTAATAAGTATTTAGTCATCCTAATAAGTATCACACTCCCTAGTCACTAACAAATTTGTATACAATTCTATGTAATTATTTATGTACTATCCATGTGCTAAGTATTGTCTTTGATGATATAGTTATGCATGTATTATCTATTCACATTTTTGATGAAGAGTTTGATCCTACGGTACAACCTTGTATATAATTTCATTTCAAATCTCGGGAACTAGATGTTCACTCAATTATTTCAACATTTGTATTTAGTTTTTTAATTCACCTATTATTTTAACCTCTTTATTGCTAGTACTTCTCATTCATAAAACTCATATAGGAACCACCCCTACATCCTCCATCTTTATAGATTCGCTTCATATATGAGGAGCATAACTTTTATTCCACAAAATGATTTTTAGTTTTATAAGGTATAGGGCATTTCATTTCAGAGTGTCTCGACATTAAAACAAAAATACAAAAAAAAATCTTCTTGTCTTCTGATATACTCTCAACTGAGTGAAAAAAATATTGGGAAGAAAAACTTATGAGTGAAAACAAAACAAAACAAACTTAAATAGGGATAGGAGAGCCAATGATTAGAGTTGATTTTGATTTGAAAAATCTAAGCCAGCTCAATAATGAGTTCTCACAGCAAATATTGTGTGTTAAGAAAGAAGTCCTAGAGTTAAGTGAAAATGACAAAACCCATGCACTATGATCTTGGCCAGTCCCAGCCTGGGGACCCCGTGATGAAAACCACCTTGCTACGTATAAGTATCAGGGGACCGTGAAGGATTTAAACACTACAGATTTTGATCTAATCAACACTTCACAGTTTTTGCAGTCTTTCTGGTATGTGATGATCTCATCTGCTTCTCCATTTGAAGTAATTTTTTGCTAATTGTATTACTTGTCATTAAGGTCAAACATAAATAACACTGTAAGCCAACTTATTTTCAAATTTATTTATTTAGAGCTCATAGTTATTTATAATCCAGACTATGTTTTAAAATTAAAACAAAGCATACACTGAAAAAATTAGCTGAATTTGTATTTTGTAAGAAATATATCAAAATACACACAAAGCACTAGGTAAGAATATTTCTAATATATAAATATATTTTCGCTGTCTTTTTCCTGTGACTTTATGTACAAAACAACAAATCTGCAAAAATTATAAAATAAATCCAGTATTGTAAGTACATGGGCCAGATACAAAGGAAATAAATATTCCTATCATATTAAGTTTTTCATAATCTCTGAATAAAAGCTAATGTTATTTTTGCAAATTTATTTGATGAAAAAATATCAACTACTTGCTAAAATATGTATGTAATATGCATATGCATATATATACATACAATTGAATACACACATGTATAGATTTTTAGTTCAGAATATACAGCATAATAATATTTTGAACTATTTTTGAGTAAATATCTCAAGTGTTGACAATAGAAATTATATTTTATTCATTTTAATTTCTAATTTGATAAATTTAAGAAATGCTCTTGAGTTTTTATGACCACATAACTATATTTCTTGACTTTAAAAAAAGTCTTCTTGGGGCCGGTGAGATGGCTCAGCGGTGTAAGCGCCTGCCTTGCAAGCGTGAGGGCCCGAGTTCGAGTCCCGGATCCCACATACGAAAAAGGGGCCGGTGATATCGCTCAGCGGCACGGGTGCCTGTTGGCGCGCGAGGTCCTGAGGTCGACCCCCCCGTACCCACAAAAAAAAAATAAAAAAAAATAAATAAAAGTCTTCTTGAATTCTAATCTGTACGTGTAGTATGGGCAATGGCACATACCTACATGGCCATCCTATGTAGATCCAATGACACCAAAATGTTAACTTATTTATTTACAAGAATTACATCTTAAAAGTGTAGATATTGGGATATTGGAGGAAATAGGATATTTGCTCCCAATGAAGTACAATATTTAATGAAATATTCAATCTCATTTCACTCAGCACACATTTCTTCCTCATTAATTCTGCTGTGAGATAACCTACCAAGGAACACTTTTGATAATAATTACTGACATGAACTAGAATGTCAAAAAAAATCAATGGAAGGAGGTGGACAGTCATAAATTGTAGAGTGTTGTGAGCTAGCTAGTCAGTGGTCTTTATTCTGCGCTGCTAGACTGTCACAAAGGGTTAAACATGAATAACTGTGTCACATATTTCTCAGAAAAATGAAAATCCATGATGTCATCTGATATTGCATATTTGAAAACTTATTTACATTTCAGTCCATACATACATTTCTGCTCCAATGTTTTCCTAGCCAAATGGAAGCTCAATTTAGGCAACATGGAATATCTGAGTTGTCAGTTTGCCATTTTTGGCAGTATAAATATTTGAATTTCATACATATTCAAGTTAAATATTGCTGTAAATTTATTATCAGATTGCAATTTAGATGATTCTGACTTTAAAACAGTAATGACTGAGTATAAACTCTCACAATCCAGAAACCAAACACATTTAATATCTTCACTTGCAATTTCAGTGTGAATCCCTAAAAAATATAGTATGCTTTTACAAAGAAGGTACATGTCAACCCTTTTTTTCTCTCACATGCCCATGAGGAAGCTGATAAAATAAGAGGTTTCCACTAAATATTTTGCAAGATGAAGACTCAAATGATTGTAGCAATTTATGTGCTTCTTTTACTAGAGTAGGTGATTATAAGCTTTTGTCCTATAGAGCATTTAACATTATTCTTTTGTCCTTGCTTGTTAATCTCAACTTTATCAGGTATATATGGGGGACATTAACTTTTGGAACCACACAAAACATCTGTTACAGACATAAGAATAAAGGAAAATGATTATAGAATGCTCTTTCTGCTCCATGAATGTCATAAAGAAGCAATACCCATTATTATAAGATATAGTAATAATGTAATTCCTGAAAAAATTTCAGGTCTATAAAGCCAAGAAATGTTAAATACTTTGTCATTTTATATAAGTATTTCAAATTTGAGGACTTTGTATGTTGTAATGTTCTTATGATCACTGCTTGTCCATTTCAACTGAATGCAGGTGATAGGTTATCATCAATGTAATGACTCCATTTAAATATGTGAGGAAAATCTGTTTCTTAGTTCTGATATTAACTCTATTTTATCTATTAGACTTCAAAGAAGACAACTCAACTTTTCTCATCCACTTTTGTTGAACTGTCAAACCGATACTTTAATGCAATTACTCTGTGTGGGCGAGTATCAGCTCCCTCTGGGAACACAAGAATGTGTGACTACCTCTTCCCTAACTTTCAAACAGAGTAAATATCTTGAACATATGTTCCTTCAAAGTTTTCAACACAACAAAACTAATCAATAAATATTTCCATTTTAGTTAATCTCACGAGTTTAAGGCCTGCATTATTATTTGATTATTTTTTTAAAGAATAATCAAATTTCATTTTTGATTAGCATGGATTTGTAGCACATATTAATAGGGCTTATATATTTCCAGACATTCACATATTGTGCATTGATTGATCAGATCCATATCGCTTTATCTTCTCTGCCCTCCACACTTCCTAACTTCTAATTACCATTCTCTATTAAGGTTCATTTTATTTTAATTTCCATACATGAAAGAGAACATGTAGTATGTGTCATTTTGTGTTTGGTTTATCCCATTTATCCAAATATCTTCTAATTCCATCCATTTTGCTTCAAATGACAGCTCTTCTTTCTTTCTTTCTTTCTTCTTGCTTGCTTGCTTTTGTTTTAGTTAGAGGCATGCTCTCACTAAGTTTCTAAGTTTTGTACACTGGTCTCAAGTTTGTGATATTCCTGCCTCAGCCTCCTAGATTTCTGTGTTACTGCTCCTCACTGAAAGACAGGATTTCACTCTTTTTTATTGCTGAATAATACTCCCATGTATATACATACCATGTTGTTTTTATTCATCCATTAGTGGACATAGTGTTATCTCCTTGGTGTGTTGATTTCATTTCTCTTGGATATACACCCAAAAGTAGAAATGGATCATACATAAATTATATATTTAGTTATTTGAGGAACATACATGTTGTTTTCCATAATGGGTGTTCTCATTTACATACCCACTAATATTTTGTGTGAGGTCATTTTTCAGCACTTCCTCATTAGCATGTGTTATTTTTAGTTCTTTGGGAAAAAGCCATTCTAACTGATAAGTGATGATATCTTATTGTCATTCAGATTTGAGAAGTGCTTTTCAAAAAGTCTTATATGGCCTTAAGATATGAGCACTATGATAAAAGAACATTATTCAATCAGAACTAGAGCAGAATGGTGAACACCAATTCATTCATCTGTAAGAAAGTGCTGAACACTCAGAAGAGAAAAAATGGAATGTATTTTTCAATAACTTTGCAAAATACAATTCATTTGATTTTAAAAATAAGTTGTTTACATTGAAATGTTATCTGATCTTCCTTGGTGTTTTTGTGTCAGCCTCACACACACTATAAATAAAAGAAATTAAATTTAAAATATCATTTCAATGAGTTCCATAACTAAATAGGATATACAAATACATTGAATGTGTTTTGTGGTTTAGATATTTTTATTACAATGTAACACTTTAAAATTTTATCAAAAATATAATAGTAAGAGAGTCAAGCATGTCCAAAATATATTATGATCACAAAAATAATGAAAAATAATCACTTGAAATCACTAAGAGTTAAAAGAGTATCACACTACTTTGGAGTCAGCTATTGTATTCTTTTTTTTTTTTTTGTGGGTAGCGGGGGTCGACCTCAGGACCTCATGCACCAGCAGGTGCCCGTGTCACTGAGCGATATCACTGGCCCTTTTTTCGTATGTGGGTTCTGGGAGTCGAACTTGGGCCCTCACGCTTGCCAGGCAGGTGCGTATGCCGCTGAGCCACCTCACTGGCCCTTCAGCTATTGTATTCTGCAGTTTTTTCATTGATAAAAGTTTTAAAAAGTAAGATTTACTTGGAGACTTTAACTAACAATTTTATTGCTTTGATGTTTCAAGTGTGTTATTTTCATGAGGAAAAAACCTAAGCAATAACTAAATAAAAATATCACTCAGAGCCATATTTCAAAGCCAATAATGCAAATTGTGAATGAATATCACCAAATTGTTTTTGCAACACAAAAGAGAAATTTTTGGCTGAAAGCAATGTAATGAAAAAATAATCAAACAAGCAAATTAATTAATTGCTTGGAGCTTCATTTTAGGAAAGTTTGAAAATTGCCCTGATAAGTGAATTAAAAAAGAAACAAGTGGAAACTTGGTGAAGCCCTACAATCAGCTATCGGTCTTGTGTCAAAGAGATCAGTCAGGACACTACTACCAAAACATGTTAAAATGCTTAAAATGTCTGGAATTATTAGGTACATGAATTTAGGTGAAGATTTACAGTTAGATAAAGCAATGGATTTCATCCATAAATTATTCATATATAATTATTTCATTCATATTGGTGACTTAGATTCATAATAATTAACAAAGTACTTGATTTTGAAAATATATCCATAGTGGTCAGAAAATGTGATGTTTTTTAAAGAAAGATGAATTGACTGGAAAAAGAAATGAGTACTTACATTGACATTTGTAAACTCCACGCAGCACAAAATTTAATTAATTAATTTCAAACCTAGCTCCACTCCTTTCATCTTTTTCTGTTACCAATGCTATTACAAAAACAAGTTTAAGGGGGCCGGTGAGATGGCTCAGTGGCTTAAGCGCCTGCCTTGCAAGCGCGAGGGCCCGAGTTCGACTCCCGGAACCCACATACGAAAAAGGGGCAGGTGATATCGCTCAGCAGCATGGGTGCCTGTTGGCGCGCGAGGTCCTGAGGTCGTTCCCCTGGTACCCACAAAAAAAAAAAAAAAAAAAAAAAGAAGAAGTTTAAAGACACAAGCCTCGCATATTTGACTTTCCAGTAACCATATAATAAATTAAAATAGTTTTAGGATACTTCAAATTGTAATCATTTAAGTAACTAATTTATAATCATAATATTTAACCCTTGGAAAGAGGGAAACATATTAACAGGGTAAAATAAGCTCAGAAGATATTTTCTTAATTTTACGTAATATTCAGCACACATGTGTCAGTTTCAGAAAAGGTAGAAATAAGGTTTAGAGAAGATAAATAATTTCCCCTAGCTTTTACAGAGTGATATTAAGATCTAATTTTCCATCTACCTGGCAACAAAATGAATATTTTATTAAATTCCACTGACTTTTCTAGTGGAACAAATGTTATAATTCCTACTTTACTGGGAAAATTTTTGTTCTTTGTGACTGGCTCTTTATTATTTGGGACAGAGTTGTGATGGTTATAAATATGTGCAGAGAGATTTCTATGGTTTACAGGGATGTGGATAACACTAGGTAAGTGGGCACTACTCTTGTCAACATCTGAAGGTAACATGAGCGCATAGGAAAACCAGAAATGTTTGTGTTGTGTACTACCTGGGAAGAAAAAAAAAAAAGGAAACTGTCTTCAGTTCCTAAGCATGTGATTCCTGAAGGACTTCTACTTTTTAGTGATGATAATAACAACAATTTTAGTTCTTCTGGCTGTCAGCTGACAAACTAATTTAAAAAATCTTTCTGTAGGGCCAGGGATATAGCTCAGCAGCACAAGTGGCTGTCTGGCAAGTGCAAAGTCCTGAATTCAATTCCTGGTACCAAAATAAAATTTTTTAAAGCCTTCCATAGATGCATCCTCAGATTCCATCAAGGAATTGAAGAGTGACACTATTGTCATTGTATTACTTGTCTTTAGGCATCTAGAGGAAGCATCATGTGGCCTGTATTTATAAACACAGTATAGAAAAATCTATCTTGAGTGTTCAATTTTTAAAAATTTTTCTAAACCAACTTCCCAACTGATGTAGAGTTGGTAATATAAATGTTTATTTCTAGTGTGTGTTCATGTGTGTGATGTGTTATAGTGTGTGTAACATATGTATGGGTAAACATATATATAAATTTATCTATAAATATACTGATACATATATCAGTATGTGTAGCTATGTGTAGTCTACAATGCAAGTAGTAACAAACTTTAGCTCATGGATTATAAACAACCCAAAAAGAAATCAAGTTTAAGAGACAGAAGTCAAATGAGTATTATCTACAGGAATTAAGATAACTTTACTTGTTTTACATAGCACGCATTTATACAGTAAGTGATGATGAATGTATGTTTTCAAAGCTATTCACAAAAAAAATCAACCTAATTGCTTATAAGGTAAGAAATTCATCATGAAAGGATTTGTATTAACTAAGCTGAAGTTTATTAATTTTAAGATTCCAACATCCAATGAGGTTCAATTTAGCTGTGAAAACCAGATATAGATTAGTTGATTTTTTTCTAACATATGTCTCTGTAGACTAAATTTTCGATAAGAGATTTTATAATGGTCACATTTCAAAATAAAAATATGGGCCATGGATATAACTCAGTGACACAGTGACTGCCTGGCAAGTGAGAGGTCATGAGTTTGATTACTAGTAAAAAAAATAAAATTAAATTAAATTAAATTAAATTAAATTAAATTAAAATAATAACCCTAAAGTTTCTATTGATTATTGTCTTGAAGGCTATCTACTGGTAGATTTTTAAATACATATTTCATGCAGTATTTTGTGAAAAATCAAAAATATTTCTCCTCATAATGAGAATGTCTATGCAATTCTATCATTCAAATGTTTTTACTTTATCATATTTCACAGAATTTTTATCCAAAGGGGAAAGAGAAATTTGCAAATATTTTTTACTTGATAAATAAACATAAGCATAATTCTCACAGCACTTAGCAGATTGTATTAAGGCATCAGACTGGCGAGAATGTAAAGAATCGAAATGCTTTGGTTGATTTCTTTTTTTTTTTTTGCATCTGTCAGCCGTTGTGTGTTCTAGTTACTGACACCTGCCTCTCTATTTCATTTTGCTAAAATCCACCTAATTTTTAAATGAGAACAAAATAAACTTTAACATTTAAAGAAGATATATAACATGGAAAAGCATAAAAGCAAAACACCCTGTGGAACTGTGTCAAAATTCAAATCATTTTATTCAAGAAAATCATATAAAAAGGACATTCTAACTCAAGGTTAAACCCTAGTAATAATTCCTGCAAAACGAAGAATTCATTTTTTGTGAATAATTAGAAATCTTCCCATTCCACATATTAACTGATCCAGAATACCTGATTAATTTTGGAATTACTGACTGTTTGGGAGGAAAAGATTTTTTTTATGACTAATAATAACATTGACAGGCTTTTTCTTACTGAACAAATATTCAGGTTGACAATCAAATATCGTTGCCTTCATGGAACATGTATTATTGTAAAAATAAATAGATAATAAGCCATAGGGTGAAAAGTCATGCCTCCATTTTTCTACATTTAAGCCCAATTTATATCTACTGGCATGATACATTGATAAAAGCAATTTTTCATTCTTCAAACCCCTCTGATTCAAAGAATTTATTAAGTGTACAAGTCTTTCACTCCCCTGGTTAATTCCAAAGTATTTCATTTTTCTTGAAGCTATAGTGAAGGGTATTGTTTCCCTAATTTCCCTGTCAGTGACTTTGTTATTGGTGCACAGGAATGCTATACATTTTTGAGTTTTGACTTTATATCCTGCTACAGTGACAAATTTAGATATTAGTTGACGTTTTGGTGGAGTTTTGGGGGTCTTCTATGTAGAGGATCATGTCAAGAGCAAATGCTAATAATTTGACTTCTTCCTTCCCTATCAATATCCCTTTTAATTTTTTGTTCTTTTCTTATTGTTCTAGCTAATGTTTCAAGAACTATATTAAACAGAAGTGAAGATAATGGACATCCTTGTCTTGCTCCTGATTTTTGAGGGAAAGCTTTCAGCTTCTCTCCATTTAGTTTGATGTTGGCAGTTGGTTTGTCATAGATGGCTTTTATCAGGTTGCGATAAAGTCCTATTTATTCCTATTTTCTTCATTGTTTTCTTTTATCATGAATGGATGTTGGATTTTGTCAAATGCTTTTTCTGTATCTATTGAGATGATGATTTGATTTTTTTTCTCTGTTTTTATTTACGTGATTTATTACATTTCCTAATTTGCATATATTGAACCATATCTGCATCCCTCAAATGTATCCTACTTGATTGCAATGTATGATCTTTCAGACAATTTGCTGCATTTTGTTTGCCAGTATCTTATTGAGGATATTTGCATCTGTGTTCATAAAGAGATTGATTGGTAGTTCTCTTTCTTGTTTAGGTCCTTTTCTAGTTATGGAATCAGGGTAATCTGAAACCATTACATAGATTTAAAGCAATCTCATTCAAAATACCAGTAACATTTCTTGCAGAAGTGGAGAAAGCAATCCTAAAAATCATATGGAATCAGAAAAGACCTAGAATAGGAAAGCAGTTTTGTGCAACAAGGGCCAGGCAAGGGGCATCACATCAAAATCTTAGACTTCAAGATATATCACAAAACTACAGTGATAAAACAGCATGATATTTGCACAAGAACAGACCTGTAGATCAGTGGAACAGAACAGAAGATAAAGAAACAACTCCAATCATATTCAGCTACGTTATTTTTGACAAAGGGTCCAAATCACTTTGCTGGAGGAAAGATAGCCTCTTTATCAAATGGTGCTGGGAAAACTCACTATCTGCATGACAAAGGTTGAATGTAGATGTATATCTCTCACCACGTACTAAGCTAAAATCAAAATGGATTCAAAATCTAAACATCAGAACAGAAACATTTAATCTGCTGGAAGATAAATTATGTGAAACTCTTAAAGACATGGGTGTAAGCAAAGACTTTCTAAAAAAAACCCCAGCTGTACGAGAAATAATAAGAAGACTCAATAAATGGGATCATATCAAGTTAAAAAATTCTTCACAGCAAAGGGAACCATCGAATAAGTGAAGAGACAACTGACAGAATAGGAAAAAGAACACTTCTTTATTGTTGGAACTGTAAACTGATACAACCACTATGGAAAGTGGAAACTCCACTTGACCCAGGTATTCTCCTACTGGTATCTTCTCAAAAGTGTTAGAAACCTTATACCCCAGTAATTTATGCATACCTACTTTTATAGCAGCATAATTCATAATAGCTAAATCTTGCAAACAACCTATATGTCCTTCAATAGATGATTGGATAAAAATTGCTATTTATACACAATAAATATAAATTTAAGATCTTCAAATCTAAATGATTTATTTTAGAGTTTTCTTTTAAATGACTTACATATATTTGTAGACCTTCTCACTTTATTTATGTATCTTTTATATTTCCTTCTTTCATCTCAGTTGCTTCCCTTTTCCCTTGTTTGTTTGGAGTATTATTGTATCTAGTAGTTTCCAACCTTTCTTTCTTGCAGTGCTATAAATTGAACCCAAGACCTTCACACCTCACAAATCATCAGCCCTTTGCACTTTTCTTATTTGTAGGCAAGGTCTCACCATTCTTGTGGGAACCAGGTCATGTGACTGGGCACCCCATGGTCTCAAGGCCATGTGGCCTTGCTTTAGGAACAGAGAAGTATGCAGAAGGCTGCCATGCTTCCTGGCTGCACAGAGAAGGCTCAGAACAGCAGTGCTCTTAAGACAAGACAACACCTGTTGAGGACAATGTAAAGAAGCTGGGCATGTGGGTATAGGGAAGAACTTGTTCTCCATTAACTTGTCCTATTCACTTCTGTTGCTGTTCTGGGAAAAGTACACTACGCTTCCCCCTGTGCTCATCATTTGCTAATAAAATGGGTCAACCACGGAGAATGTCGTGCCTGTTCACTAGAGGCAGGCTCCTCCTGGTCCTCTTGTAACTTAAATGTTGTCTTTTGTCTTTCTTTGTTCCCTGCCATTGTCCCACAGGTATCTGACGATTTGATCAGCTCCTGGCACTATTCTGCTAAGTTTCCCAAGCTGGAATGTAACCTGAGATTCTCCTGCCTCAGCCTTCCAGAGTGCTGTGTATACAGGTATGTGTCACCATAGCTGGCTCTAATTCTTATTCTTGGCACAAAATTTTCCCTGACACACCTTCTCCCACTACTTTTAACATATTTTCATTGCATTTTATGCTTTGCTGCTTCATCATAAAATCAAAAGAGAAAAAAATCTTCTTTTTCACTTGAGAGTTAAATCATATTCTTTTTTTTTTTTTTTTTTTGTGGGTACCGGGGTTCAACCTCAGGACCTTGAGCGCCAGCAGGCGCCCGTGCCGCTGAGCGATATCACCGGCCCCTTTTTCGTATGTGGGTTCCGGGAGTCGAACTCGGGCCCTCGTGCTTGCCAGCCAGGCGCTTAAGCCGCTGAGCCATCTCACTGGCCCCTAAATCATATTCTTTTTTGTTTTTTGTGGGTACCGTGGGGTCGACCTCAGGACCTTGAGCGCCAACAGGCGCCCGTGCCACTGAGCGATATCACCAGCCCCTTTTTCGTATGTGGGATCCGGGAGTCTAACTCGGGCCCTCACGCTTGCAAGGCAGGCACTTATGCCGCTGAGCCATCTCACCGGCCCCATGAGCCATCTCACCGCCCCCTAAATCATATTCTTTAAGAATTTGTGTCATCAATGTTTCTGGAAAATTCTTCAATATCTCTAGCATGCTGCCTCTTGTCTCTGTTAATGACTTTGGCAACTTTAAATAGAAAAATGTTAAGCTTTATCTTCAGTTTCTCCTGAAATCCTTGCCACATTTACTATTTCTTCATCACCCTATGCTGTTTTTTCTGCCATACCTATTCTTTACACTTTCCAGTCCTCTCTCACATATCTTGAAAGTGTTATTTAAACCATAATACAAGTTTTAATATTAATTTTCATATTTTCAGATTCTAAAAGTTCTACCCCCTCAAATCTAGATTATCTATTTTGTAATTCTCTTGTACCTGTTAGATTTTCAAATCTGTTAAAAAAATGAAACCTACTTATTCTTTGCGCCATTTCTTCTGGTTCCTGTCCAATGTGACATGGTTCTTTAGGTACTACTGCCACTGCAAAGTGAGCCAATGTTTTTCTCTCTGTTGTGCAAAGTTTCGGATACTTGAGTTTAAGAGCATTGTCCTTCTGAAATGTGGGTCTGGCATGTCTGGTGTTGTTACTAACTCAGGGCCAGTTTAAAACATTTTGTTCAATTATTTTTTTCATATAAAAGATTATCAATGAATTCTTAAGAATATGGCAAATGGTGATTGCACCTGTTTGAGCATTTCCTAAGAACTTTTATTTTTCAAGTCTATCAGCAAACGGAACTACAATGGAGATTTAGTTCTCCTAAGTTTTTATGTACAGCTTCCTCTTTCAAGGATTCAACCTCTATTAGCAACATTAAAATCTTCCCTTTTACCATGAGCTGACAGTGTTTTATTTTCCTCCCATGCATAGCCAGATAATTAAAACCCAAGACATAGTGCCCAGTGAGTATCAAGTACCCTGAGGCAGCTAACAATTTCAAAGCTTACTTTTCTCTGAATTCATGCTTCATCATCATTTTCAGGCACACACATATCACCCTCACTTTCTTGCCTGCAGTGAAAGGTGCTTGAAATGAAGTTTTCATATTGTTTTGCTACAGGTTGTATTCACTCTACTATGAACTTTACTTACATTTCCCCGATTGTACAATTATAATAAATATAAGTATTCCGATTTTTATACATTTCCTTAAAAGTGAAAATTGTTGAGTCATGTCATCCACTATATTCTTTTACCTTTCATTTTTTTCAGGCAGGTTTCTGAGCTATGTAATCTTATTTTATTTATTTCAGTTAATTAATAAAAATCAACATTTTGAAAATTTTATGACAGAAATTCTTTCAACAAAATCACCAAATTTCTAACCCTATGGCTTTTGTATATCTTGTGAAATAAAATCAGGAACTTGTTTTTCTCTAAAATTCAGTATACCTTTCTTCCCTTTGTTGTTTTAATGGAAGACTTCTAAGCAAATACTTTATTTATGAATTAAGTTTATTATTACATTTTAGGTATACATAATGATCACATTCATTATAAAGAATTTAATTTGTACCTGTACATGATATAACTTGATTCTTTTCCCATTACCCTACCCTTCCTTCAACTCTTCTTCCCCTCATTTACAAAAACTTTCCTTTTATACTTCTTTTCTCATTTTTCCCTTCCTTCTTTTCTCCTTCACCCCCCCCCCCAGATCCCCTTCACATTTGAACATTTTCTTCCTATTTCCCAATATGTATTATGCATTTTGGGCCTTATTTACTCTTTTGGTTTCTCACACTAGAGAAACAATGTAGTATTTATATATGTGTGTCCAATTTATTTCACTTGAGAGTATGGTCTCAAAGTGCATCCATTTACCTAGAAATGTCTCAAATTTATCCTTCTAAATGGCAGAGTAGTACTTTATTTTATAAGAGAAAACCACATCTTTATCCATTCAACAGATGATGGGCATTTGGGCTGTTTCCAAGATTTAGCTATTACAAACTGTGCCACTATAAGCATGGGTGTGCATAGTAACTGATTCTAATTTTTTATCTCAAGTACTAGAATTCTTGCTTTTATTTTTTTTGCCATGCTTAAGATAAAGCAGAGTTAAAGCTCTACCTGTTGTTTTGAGACATATTCTTGCTAACTGGATAAATTTTCCAGGCTTGGTTCAACTTGAAATCCTCCTTTCTCAGCCTTACAGAGTGCTGGGATTAGAGGCATGCACCATCACAACTGGTTTGCCAAAGCTCTTTTATTTTACTTGTTTAAGCCAATTGTTAGTCTTTCCATCTTCCCGATGTACTAAATTATGAGTAATGATCTTTAGAGATTTAAAAAGTTTTATAAAGTTTTGATTTATATAGCTTGTCTGCTCAAATTTAATCATAAGCTAGTTTTCTCCAGGTCAATTTTGTTTCAAAATATTATGACTGGCAGTTGCAGTGAAATTCAATGCACAAACAGCAAATTTTATCAGCAAAAGTCATAAATATAGATTTCTACACTGAAAGAGTATGTGAAAATTTATAAAGAACAAGTAATATACAAAAAACATTCAATAATTTTAAATTTATTCTAAAAGTATCAGTCAATACACTCACCTATTTATGATTTTATAAAGCTAGTGTACAATAAATAATATTGTGTTAATTTTCTAGATTGGTAAAATAGATAGATTAGTAGCAAAGCTACAAATAGAAAATGAGAAATTGCTTTCATAATTTAAAGACATAATTTGTTGCCTTGTCTTGTATATACTCCAACAAATGAATAAAACAACATATTTTTGGTATCCAATTTGTGGGCAAAAAATCTTTTTTTTTCCTAATTCAAAAGAAGTATATTTCAATGGGAAAATAGAATACATAAGTTTTCAATTACAAGTAGCACCACCAAATACTTAGTAAAACTGAATTAAAACAGTACCTTCAATTTAATACTGGGGAAGAATAAGCAATGTTCTATCTTAAATTTTGTGCCAAACACTGCTTTTTCAAAAGTAAAACTGAAACCCTAAAACCCAAGGCCCGACATTTCTTTATTATTGCTATTCTGCTAAACAAGTTTAGCTTTTTTTTTCAGAAATTAAACACTGATGAAAGAAGACATTTTACTTTTAAGCTATATTTAAACACCTATAATAAAAAGTGAATTATTAATTGACTGATATTTTTCTATTTTGCTTGAAGCAATGAGAGCAAAACACAAATAGGAAAAAAGTCTGATGGAAATACATGCTCAGTAGCTGGTAATTTAAATTGCATTATACAAATAATTTCAATTCAAAAATGTTGGAGAGGTATTATTTTCAGTACGTGACACATATGGCAAATTTTTAGTTCACATGTTAAAGCTTCTGTGGATACGGGCCAAGGAACCGAGGAATCTTTCCATCCAAATTTATATTCAGTGACTTTTTACATGTTAGAGCAATAATGAAGACCAGATAAAATAATGCATACAGAAATCACTTTGCAGTATAATAGATAATATAGTTTTTAGGTAGACAAAATGCTATAGCAGAGATAACAAGGTGCACTTAAATACTGATTTAACAAAAGCCAGATCAATATCCTAACTCAATGTTATTTTCTCCCATGTCCTTTGGAACTTGTATGCACTCTTATGGAGTCTTCTTCATATACTATTCGGGGTTCTCTCATCTATTGAGTGCCAGTCAATGGTAACTATGCAGGGCAAATACAAGTGAGCAAAAGAGACAAAATCCTGGCTTCTGAAGCTTGTAGTGTTGGAGTAAGACATCAGTCATGATGGTACATTATGTTAAAATTATAGTTATTTGTTGTCACAAGAGCTAAGTAAAAGAAGATGCACTCTATTTCCAGGGCATGGCAATATTGGAAGGGTTCCCAGAAATGGAAAATTTGTAGTAAGACTGAAAAATAAGCAACGGATAGCTAAAGGGATATAGTAGAAAAGGTTATGAGAAAAGACTGGCAGTGATGAGAGAAAGGAATGTAGCTTCAGCATGGCTTACCATTCAGACCACATGGAATGGTAAATAAAGAAGCAGTCTTTCTGAGTGTGTCCAGTGGGACAAGTGAAACTGATATTACCTACAAGATGGTAGAATATGACCCTGTATCAATAAACATATCTTCTATTAGTTTTCTATTACTGTGACCAAAATGCCTGACTTACACAACATAAGTGAAGAAGGGTTTATGTTGACTCACAGTTTCAGAGGCTTCAGTCCGTGTCCAGCTGGCTGTGAAGTAAAACATCATGGAGAAAGGGCTCAGTGGAAAACATCAGCTCGCCTCAAACCAGCCAGGAAGCAGAGTTTGCAAGGTAAAACTTCAGAGAGGAAGAGGGGAGAGACAAGATATTCCCCAAGGTAATATCCCTAAGAACTACCAAAACGCATCTAGCAGTGTGATCATTAATCTCCAACGCATCTCTTGGATCTCTCAGACCAATCAAGTTGGCCACGAAGATTATTACAGAATTCTTCAAAGCAGATTTTGTTTTCATATTAACCTCTCAATAAGTTGTTACAGAAATAGTTAACAGTTTATAAAAGATAAATATTTTTTCTCCATAATAGAATAAAAAGTCCCACAGGCTTACACATTCTTTTAGACATCTCTCAGAAGATATGACAGTGTTTTATGATCTATAGCCTTAAATTCAAATTATCAGTTCTTTGTATGAGTATTTAGGGAAGGGTTATCTGTATTTCCTGGCTTGAATATATTCATAGTCATAGTATCTTTTAGTGGATGAGATAATAGAGTGAATAGTTGTAAAGCTTTTTTAGGCCAAAGGAAATCTTTTGAGAAAATCTCTGAATATAATTAGATTTTATGTAAAAATATTGTACTATCTTACTGAACATATAACCAATAACTAGCTTAACATTGTCTTGAAATATATTTTACATTAACATGGAATAATCTTCACTAGTATCAGAAATTGTTATATGTGTTCTGACTCCTTTAATTAATCTTTGACCTTTTTAATATTGTAATATTATACATCTTCAAATATAGGAATTAACAAATAAATTTTCACCAAAATAAAAAGAGAAGTTTGTCAGTCTACACTGTTAAATTTCATTCTTGAGTCTGTGAAATAAAATAAAGATTTAAAAATGTGAAACATGAGCTGGTGAGATAGCTCAGTGACATAAGCGCCTGCCCAGCAAGAGTGAGGTCCTGAGTTTGACTCCCGGAAGCCACATAAAGAGAAAAAAGGGCCGATGATATTGCTTAGTGGCACAAGTGCTTGCTGGCAAGTGCGAGGTCCTGAGGTTGACTCCCGGTACCCACATTAAAAAAAAATGTGAAACTTTTAGAGCAAAATAAAACATCCATTTTGATTCTCATGATTTAGTGATCCTAGGTCATTTTGCATCTTTCATTAATCACTAAGTTTAACAAAAGCTGTACTTATAGATCGAGAACCTCCCTTGAAAGTAATTCTACTAATGTGCAAAAATTTAATGAATATCTTTGTTTTCCAATTGTGTTGTGAATGTAGCAATAGGGGATTAAAAAAAAAAGAAACAGTTTGTCCTCTTTTTTTTTTTTTTTTTGTGGGTACCAGGGGTTGACCTCAGGACCTCGCGCGCCAGCAGGCGCCCGTGCCACTGAGCGATATCACCGGCCCCTTTTTCGTATGTGGGTTCCAGGAGTCAAACTCAGGCCCTTGCGCTTGCCGGGCAGGCGCTTAAGCCGCTGAGCCATCTCACCGGCCCTGTCTTCTTTCTTAAACTTATAAAAGTCAAGAGCTATCCTTTCCCACTAACATTTATTTTAAATGCATATCTAGGACATTTGAAAATATGGTAAACTGACAAGCAAGTCAAAATCCAAAGAAATGTTTGACATTCTTACAGATAAACTTGTGTGTTTTTTTTTTTTTTTCATCCTGAAATCTCTGGCACCAAGAAGCTTATATGATGGTATCTATCCTGACAATAAATTGTGATGAACGTCTCATGTTATTTCAAGATTAAAAGCTACAACTTACTAAAGAGGGTCTTTTCAACACAAATGCAGACGTTCAATCAGACCATGAAATACACTGACACTTCTAATAGGAATACTATTATTTTCATTGTGGTCATTGTTTCTGCCACAAATGCGTAAGTTCTACAGTTCCAGTATCATCTAAATGTAGACAATTCCTAAGCATGAACTGAGGTATATTTATTTCATTTTTTGTCTATAGTCATGCTACACAGTGATTATATAAAAATGAGCATGAGGGCTGGTGAGATGGCTCAGCGGCGTAAGCGCCTGCCTGGCAAGTGCGAGGGCCTGAGTTCATCTCCCGGAATCCACGTACGAAAAAAGGGCCGGTGATATCGCTCAACGGCATGGGCGCCTGCTGGTGCGTGAAGTCCGGAGGTCGACCCCCCGTACCCACAAAAAAAAAAAAAAAAAAGAGCATGATTCCAAAAGTAAACGATTTTTTTCTTTCCTTCCCTATTTTTCATTAAATAAAATTCCTGGTCCCACCAAATATTGCTTTTTCTCTTAAGTAGAAACACATATATTTTAATATGTTAAGAAGAATAATTACCCATCTGTTCGCTACAAATATTTGCATAGCTAAAATGGCTACAGTATACAAAATGTATTTTAGTGGTCAAAGCAGTTCTAATGACTTCCATATAAACATCTTGACCAACAGAATCCTGGTGGCCAAAGATAGCTTCTTCACTAAGCAGTTTAGGTGCTAATTTCCTCTCGTTCTTTTTATCTGAGCATTTGAGAAGAGTCAAAGCGCATTCTAGCAGTCTTGTTAATAAGGATTTATCTAACTCCTCAATTCCTAATTTACATGTCAATGATAATTAGAACATAAGCCTTATGGTGTTTTAAATATATTTAAAATGCTATTTTATAATTAAAAAGCACAAAAAATGAATAAGGTTTTTTCTACAAACACTACCTCTCTGTCTCCTATCTATCTATCATCTATATGTCTATCTGCCTATCTGTCATCTACGTATTTACATTTTTTTGCAATTAAATTTATTGGGAAATAACTGAAAAGTTACAAGATTTTAATTAGCAAAATTTTAAAAATAAATCAATTTGAAATATATGACTCTTCCTCAAAAAGTATGGCAAAAGAATTTGGGTCTAGAAGTCAAGCATCTTTTTGAGGGCTATCTTCATTTGGATGCACTAGTGCCTACTCTTTAACTAAATTAATTCACTTTTTTGAATTATAATTAAAAGTTCTGTCAAAACCTTGCAAGCCTAACATTACATGTTCCCAAATGTATTGCCCTGCTCTCCGCACCATCTGCACCTGTGTCTATAGTGAATTGCTCAAGGAAAATGGAGGTGCATTGGGTAAAAGCCTGCAAAGACAGAATAAAGCTCAACTCAGAGCAATTTGGCATAGCTGTATACAGCTGGGAAGAGAAAGTGGCAGATGGATTATGTTGACTTTGTGAAGTTAGAAATGAGAAGGCTTATATCTAACAAAAAATCTGCATGGACTCTAAGGAAAAGACATTGCAGACGTTGCAAATGAAAACCAGAAAATAATAAGGCAACATTTTAAAAATGACACAAGGACAATTGCAAAATTGGCAAGAGTTGCTCAGATATAATTTCATATACAACTTCATTTTTGGTAATATATAGAAGGTAGTAATAAAAAAGATTAAGAGTTTTTTTTAAACTTACAAAGAATACCTTACAAATGAGTTTTCTCAGCCATGTATAGACTTTTGCAATTATACCACTAGAATTGAATATTTAATCAAGCAGAGAATAAAAATTCAGGAGCTGGAGTATGTCTAGATTTATGTTTAGTCTTCCATGCTTGTATTGAGTTATAGTGTTCCAGGAATAAAAAAATATTTAAAAATGCTTCATACTTGGCAGTTTGGAGGACAAGGAACATTTAATGGTGACTTGTTAAAGAGCACTAAGATTTCTTAAATTCCCTTTTTCTGATAATGATCTGACCCATAACACAAATATTAGGTAAGGTAGAAAATGTTACATCTTCCCAGAAGAGATTATTTGGCTATAAACTGTAATAAAATATTTATTTTCAAAGTGCTATGTGGAATTAAACTAAGTATTTCTTTGCTGCATTCAGGGTCTGCATTCAGGGAAACTGCTGTGGATTGAAATCTATATAACTACACAATGCTATCATTTATTTAAAACAACAATGAGCTGAAATTATGCTTTAAATGCTTTCAAGAGATATAATTTTTAAAGGTTCAGATATTCCTACAGCATTACCTGATTTCAGACGCAGTGCGGGTTTTGAACATACCCTAATTCTTCTTAATTGGGGGTTTGTTTGACTTTGTGTGGGCTGCAGATGTCTTTGAGAGGAGCACAGTGGCATGGGTCAGTTGCTAAGTGGCTTCCTGCACTTACCACTTCCCCACTTGTCATTTTGGTGTTTTTAGTTTTATTATAGTGACTTGAAAATCTATATAAATGAGTTTTCCTCTTTAACTGTCCTATCCTTTCTATGGTAAGAATAACTTTTTCTATATCTAGAGTGAAATGAAGAGATTATATAACTGCTTGTGTAATAAAAAATGTCAAAATACACATTTCTCAGATCAGTTTCATGTTCCACAACTGCCCATCTCTGTTTAATGGTCATTTGGCTGTCCGGAAGCAGTATCTCAGCACATTTGACACAGTTTGGTCCTTGGTAAAATTGCTCTGCTGTTCATCCTCAAATGGTTCAAATGGAGCAATCATTGTCAAGGTGATCTTGAGTTTCTGAAATAGAAGAAAAATAAGCAAAAGTTGTACTTTTTGAACAGTTACAGAAAAACAAACCACACATTTAGAAATGCCAAACATGGCTTTTCCATGACAGAAGCATGAAAACTTCACCAAGTCCCTTACAAATTCTTACTGCAATATAGATAAGAAGCAGGAGAGTAATATTTTAGGTGTAAAATTGCATTTGTTTTTAAATATGGATAAATATGGAAGGTGCTAGATGCAAAAACAGAATAGGTAAACATTTCCAAGGTTTAATGGATGTTAAAATGAATTTTCTCTTAAATATATTTTCCAATCACTGGGATAGTCTTTATTTTACTATATCATGATATGAACTCATTAAAATATACTTTAATGAAAGGCAGAGATCCATTACAATATTACTTAAACTTATTCATATTTTATATAGACTGTGTATTTCCCTTTGCTACTCAGCTGAGTTATATAAACATTAGATTAGAATTTAGATGACTTATATTAAAAAGGATAATTTTAGAAGAAAAAAAAATTTTGCACATCAAACCCAGGTAGATTGAGTAGGACCTGGAGGAGGACATATCCGAGGTGCAAAAGAAACAAAACTGGGCAATTAAACAAAAGCACGGAGACAGATTGAAGAGCATCAGAATCATATTTATCAACTTGAAAAACTTGCTGAAATTTCCACGGGATTATACTGGACTGGAAAAACAGTAGAAATTACCTTTTTTAAATTTGCAAATCCTGACATAATGATTATGACCCCCAAGACTTTGTTGAAATTAGTTTTGAGGCTAAAATTGATAAAGGTCAGTGATTTATCTTTTCTGCAGGGAACTCAGGAAAGAATTATTGTATCAGGCCAACAGAAAATGTGTCAATATCGCTCTCCTCTAGATTTACCGTTCTACTTTTTCTTTTTCAGTGTTTTATTTTCTCCCTCTCAACCATAGTTTTGTTTTTTTTCTAATTACAGTACAACATATTGTTTGTTCGTTGCTTCTTTGTTTGTTTTTCTGGATTCAGTGCCTGGGTTCACAAACTTAATTCATTCCATGATTCTGGGGAAGGCAGCTGCGGTTGTTTGTCACCCAGTGCGGAGTTCGTGACAGGAAGCAACATCTTGCTGAACACTTACGTTTGTGAACCAAATGTTTGTGAACAGAAGTATTTGTGAACTGAGGTATTGCTGTATATTTATATTTCTGTAATAGCCTAAGTATGATATTAAAACTAAAGTGCTATCTAAAAGCTCACCTAGATGTAGATTCAGGTTTACCTATGAAAATGTGCTTTAAAAATAAAATTTAAGAAATAACTTAACAATTTAAAGAAATACTATTTTTTTGAATTTTAATGACAAAGATACTAATACTATAATGTTATTTATGTATAAAAATATGTTCATTTATATGTTTATGTATATATGTCTTGGATTTTATATATATATATATATTTCATATGTAATTAATTTTTTGAGAGCCAAACTATTTCTCCATTTTATTTTTTTATAAGTAATTGTTGGAGTCTCCCTATGTGTATTTTTATTGCTGTTGCAATTGATGATTCAAATATTGATATTAGCCTTTGAAATATAATTAATGACCTATACAGAAATTCCACCTTCGTAATTTGATTTACTTCCTGCTAAGGAATCTCAGGAGTGATTCTAAATCCTAGGCTTTACTTAAATAGTATCAAGTTTGTTACTATTAATTTTAAATCCTAAAGATCTATTTTTTCTTAATGCTATTATGAGTCACTTTGTTCTTACAATTGCTAAGGAATATTGGCATATTTAGCATAATAGAAATGTAAGAATATATAGTATTTTCATCTTAAAAATAAATTGAGCATATTTAACTTGTTCAGATTTGCCAGTGTATACTGACAACACCTATGTATCAAAAACAAGATGTGATGGATCAAAAAAGTTTGATTTATTTAACATAAACCTAAATAAAATTACATGCATTTATCAGATAGTTTGCAAATGTAGATCTATTTATCATGCTGGAAATCAAATGTATGATATATTAGACCTACTTAATTTTTCCTTAGATAGGAACAAGTTTGAAAAAGCAGTAACAATTATTTGTACACTGTAACCTTTAATCTTAAGAAAAGATTGTATTGAAAACAGTAACTGTCATCTCCTGCTTAACCTATTCTGCACTTTAAGGCTATGTATTTTAAACATTTGTTTCTAGAACTTTTCTCCCTCTTGTTCCTGCCTTATTGTCCTTCTCCCTTGGTTTCTTTTTATTTCATGTTAACTTTTCCATCTCATTTCCAAGGGTGTAGACTTTGTGTTTAGCTCTTCTGTGCTTGTCTTTGCTTATTCTGCTCCAAAAGCTTTCATTTTTACACCAATAATTTATTTTCAGTTTTTGATTCTCACTAACTCAGAGTTTTTTCTGAATCTTGTTATATGATTTCCTATGAGACTTTAACAACACCTTAAAATTTCCTGTTCATTTTTTCCGTTTTCAGTTCTTTATATTCATAGGTTTTGTTTTCCAGTTGCTAGTAATAGTATTTGGCCACCTATTATATTTTTCTTCCCAAAGCCTTTGTCAACAGGTTTGATTTGGTTAAATTTACTTGCATGCTGATAATAAATCTGATGATATAATGCTTTATTTTCAAATAAGTTTGTGCTATATTTTGACTCATTTTAACTGAGTCTTAAATTAGAAGTTAAAATATTTTCTATATTAACCTCTGAAAAAAACTCCTCCTTCTATTTAGCATATATTTTTAAAAAAGAGTAACACAATAACTAAAGTAGTAGAACATAATATACTTATATCTATACTAACACTGTATTTATAAATAATATAAATTATTTAATTATAATTATAAATAATTATAAATAATCTGATTGACATAATTTTCAATATTGCTAGTGGTTGTAAACTTTTGGTTTAAACCCTAAATGATTAAGAATTTCAAAGTAGATGAATAAAATAAGGTGCATTCTCTAGGCTGCAGCACCTTACACAGAGAGGAAGCGCTTCCCCACTGGGGATGTATTAGGCACAGTCTGAACACAGCAGTGGCACATGATACATTGTACACTTATTATAAACCCTGCTTGCCTGGACCACGAACAGAGCAATATGAATATTTTCATTGTGAGTCGCTTGCATTCCTTCTTCTAAAAATCCATGATTTCTCAAAACATTCACTTTTATAAACATTATTTATGTCCATCTATTAGGCATAATTCTATTCCAATGTCCTAATTTAGATATTAGTTTCTAAGAGCAGTGCAAGGAAAGGTAATTAATCTGGAATCACTTATTTTATTTTACTTATTATTTAGGCTTCTTCTTTGCTCTAAAATAGTAAGGCGAATTATACATTTAGTTACCAAATTATACAGTGAATATATATATATATATATATATATATATATATATATAATCTGTGAGATCATTTGTGGACAGAGATATTTATCTGAAACAGATCTTTCTTTCTAACATAATGTAAAAGGACAGTTTATTACTTGCTAATATTTTCCAGTACAGTGATATAATCTGCCTAGTTTCCTGACCCATTAGTAGAAGCCAGAAGAATTCAAATTAATGATAAAAATTAAAGAATGCATTTTATTCCTTTTCACATACAAATACTATATACAGTCATTTATTCTTTTTTTTTTTTTTTTTTTTTTTTTTTTTTGTCGGTACCGGGGGAGTCGACCTCAGGACCTCGTGCGCCAACAGGCACCCGTGCCGCTGAGCGATATCACTGGCCCCTTTTTCGTATGTGGGATCCGGGAGTCGAACTTGGGCCCTCGCGCTTGCAAGGCAGGCGCTTACGCCGCTGAGCCATCTCACCGGCCCCAGTCATTTATTCTTACTTTTTAAAATGAAATTTAAAAATTATAATTCTAAGAATATTTGTAAAGTACTGATTAGTGACCTGACACTTTAAAATGAAATATTTTTTCATAAATTATTTGCTTCTTTAAAAATATTTAGTCACACTTCCTGCTAAATATTGTTGTCCAGGCCAATTGCCTCTATATGAGTTAGAAAACTATTAGGATTTAAAATTGAATATAGCCATGGCAGTAATAAAATTCAAGCATATTTCAAATAATCCTTATTTTAGAACTCATGAACTATTTGATAATATACTCTCTGGGATACTAAGACAAAGAAACCTTCCCATATTTAACTTTGTAGTACATTTTATTTCTATTTCTTGATGATTAATAATTTCTCAATAGATTTTAAAATGTTTCCAGAAAGCAAATGACTTCTAATTCATCACGGTCATCTCAATGTCCTTTGCTAGTTGTTTTGCTATGAAATTGTGAATGAAAAAGAAAAAAAAAAAGTACTTCAATGATGATTCTAAGTTTAACAATAATTTCAAAAAAATGTAAGCTAATAGTTTTTTTCCTATTAAAATATCATTAAAAGTAAAAATCAGTTAAATGTAAAAGAAAATCATAGCACCTTTCATTGATGTTCTCCCAATGGGTACTAATAGAGTTAGTAAGATTGAGTGGGTAGATTTTATCATTGTAGGTTCAAAAAGTCAAATGAATTTTGTTTCATCTCGTACCACAACACACTTGTAATGCCAGAAGCTGACCTCCAAACTTGGAAATCTTTGGAAATTGTCCTATCTTTGACTTTTTCTAAAAGTAAATAGCATGATGGGGCAAGGCAATGGCAACAAAAACAGTAACAGCATTCTCTATTTTATTTCATAAGATTTGCGGGCCAAGGATGGTACAAAAGTTGTTAAATGCATTTCATAATAATGATTATATCAGGACACTTACAACACTGACAGTGAAATGCTGAAACATTCACGAATATTGGAAAGGCTCAAAACTCATGTCCAAATCTTTACCTCATGGCCACCTAAAGTTCCAAAAGTGGTGCAGGGTGAATTTTTGAAAGGGGGAGAGTGGAGAAGGTTGTGAGAATGGGAGCAGCCTTGGGCTGTCCCAGTGGCAAGGGCGAAGTTAGTGAGTTGGACTCAGCAGTCCTCCTGCCCTGCTCCCAGTGGCTGGAGAGAGGAGAGGGACTGGGACTGGAACCACTTTCGGCTGTCACTGTAGTAGTGGAAAATTTTGTTGTTCAAATATCTCCACATTCAGTACATTGTAAAAGCTTTGTCTTTTGTCATCAAAAATGTGAAATTTGAGTAGGTCAGGAGAAAGAGAAGTGGGTAAATGGAAGGGGCTCCAAATCTTTGAGTAGAACCCAATTTACCATAGGAGGCTGCTGCCCATCCTGCAACTATATATAAGACTGTAATTTCAAGGCAATAACCAAACTTCCTAACTGGCTTGAACAGTTTGGGATCAATATGTGTAACAGTTGTTTGTTTTTTTAGCACAAAACAACATTTACTTTCTAATGGATGGACTTCTGCAAGAAAATGTAAGCCGCATTATAATGTTTGTTTTAACGGCAGGCACAAAAATATATAATCAATTTCAGATAGTAACGTCACTTTTCTACCTAACCAAATGACATATGAAAAAATTAAATTACTTTGTGTGTGTGTCTGTGTGTGTCTGTATGTGTGTACCATGGGTTGAACTCAGGACCTCACGATCCAGCAGGTGCCCATGCCACTGAGCGATATCACCTGCCCTTTTTTCGTATGTGGGTACTAGGAGTCGAACTCAGGACTTCACGCTTGCCAGGCAGGTGCTTATGCCGCTGAGCTATCTCACCAGCCCTTAATTACTTTTTAAAATGCACATGAGAGTACCTGTGGGAAGCTATCATCACTAGTAAAGGAAAATATGGGAAGTGGAGCACCAGTAAAGGGAGAATATAACCTAATCCTCTAATGCTCTGTTAAACTCTAGCCAAAAAGATTGTATAATATATCAGCATCAAGGAAAACTGTGTACAATAGATAATCGAGCAAAATAAAAATAAGAACATGTTATCTCATAATGTAAACTCAATTTAAACTCCAATTCAGTTTTATTTTCGGAAGATTTTCAAGAATGAGAAGTCTGATGAACTAATGCTTACCTCATTAACATAGTATGAAAACTCAAGAGAATAGTTGAAATGATTAAATGAGTATAAGCTTCTATGTCTAGAAAACTTATCCTCTGTTATTAACCCCAGAGGTAAGGGAACAGTCTTTATTAATCTAATCAAGTTCAAGAGGCAATTCTTGCTCTGATATAATATCCCGAATGAAATTTTAAAGTCTTAATGAATGTATTCAATAAGGTTCTATATATACTTCCTTTCTAAGAGAATAGATGGTCATAAATATTTTACAGTATATTCAACATAGTAATGATATTTCAAAATGCTCAAAAGCATTTTCCTATAACTGCTACATCCAAATTATATAACTATAAACATTACACAAAAATCACTTTCACATAATTATAACTGATATTTAAGCCAATGATCATAAATTTCTATTGAATAATATGATCAAATCTGGGAAGGGGAGATGTGTTTAAATTTTCTTGCATTCTAAAATTTATCTTTGACTATGAACTTCGCAATACAAAGATTCAAGGTGCTAGTGGAATTTGTTACTCGTGGTTTAATACTGTTAGTGAAATCATTCAGAAAATGTGAACCATAGTTTACACTAAAAAGTTTAATGCTTATATCACCACCTCTTTCAGTTGGGAAATATCCCAGCATTTTAAGAGCAAGGGAGGTACTGTTTAATGTAGAATCAATACTTTCAGGTAATACCATTCATACTTATAGACAATCTCAATCAAAATACAAATGTAGAAATGAAATCATCTATGACTCTCTGTGTATTAGAACAATATTTGAATTTGAAATTGCCACATGTGATTTTTAATTCAAAGTATATAGAAATAATGTGCACAATATATTCTCAGGGGACACATAATCTTCTTGGTCTCTCATTATAATACAGGCAACTTCAGTTTAATTATAAAAAAGAATTGCAAGGAAAATTGATTCTCTTGTGCTATAATCAGCATCTTTTACATTGTAGATTGTTGATAAAATAATCACAAGGAACACAACAATTTGCAGAAAACAACTGTCATATGGGTCAGGTATGCTTAATTTTGCAAAGGGAGTAATGAATATTATTATACTTTGAAAATGATATAACCTCAACCCAAGGAAAGTTCAATAACACTTGAATTTAGAAAATTATTTATTTCTATTATCAGTGTAACTGGTGCTCAAGCCTTACTTTTATCAATGTATGACTGATAGCTATCTCTGTCTTATATCAAAACTATTATATCATTTTCTTCTTTATTTTTAGGGAGAAACCCAATTTGGGCTATGGATTAAATTAAGCTAGTTGCCAACATAATGTGTTAAAATCAATAATATTCTATTTCTTAGGTTAACAGATTTAGAGATGAGTACTCTACATTCTTTTCCCTGTGTATATTGGAGTAAGTGTAGGTTATATACACAAATTAATCCAAAAGATACAAACAGCAACAAAATACATTAGATTCCATTATATGAGGGCTATATTTAAAAATTTGCTATTACATGTAGTCCCAAATATGTCTATCATCTTGGTATGGTACACAGATCATTCACTGTTAATGATATTTTGATGACTATAATGGTTAATAATGAAGTAGAACCAAAGCAGAACTCCAGCAAATGTGCAATTTTCAACATGTAGAGTGTCATGAGTGTTCACAATAGACAGACATGACAAACTTTGAAGCCTTTGGATGCATAAGGGAGTTAAAGTTGATGTCCTCTAGAATTAGAAATGCAAAGAATGGTCATGTCCATCAAAATTTACTCATAAAAGCTACATAAAGATAAATGTAATAATCCATGAACCAAGAGTGACTATAATAGTTTATTATAAGATGATGACGCACAAGGCCATAAATAACCAAACCAGGCAAGCTGAGCAGCACTCAAGGGTGAATGGTAAATATGTCTGGCACGGGGTTTCACTGAGTGACTCTCGTGTTAGTATCTTTTCCCAGTTTATTTCATAGAGTAAGAAACTGAACTAGTATGGTCTGTTCCAGTGATTTTTTAAGTGCAGATGGTTAGTTACTGTTAATTTTTTTTTTTGTGGGTACCGGGGGTCGACCTCAGGACCTCGCACGCCAGCAGGCATCCCTGCCGCTGAGCGATATCACCGGCCCCTTTTTCATATGTGGGATCCGGGAGTCGAACTCGGGCCCTCGCGCTTGCAAGGCAGGCGCTTACGCCGCTGAGCCATCTCACCGGCCCTAAATTTTTAATAGTACCAAATATTTGTTGAAAATGGTATGCATTATTCATTGTTGGCAGTAGATATTTTCTAAAAGTGAAAAAATTAACAGAAACTACTTTCAATACCAAGTGTTATCATTCTGTGGTCAAGCAGGGAGCAATGGGGCTTATTATAAGAAGTGCTGCAATGTCTGCACAATAAAGTGTGACCTAAATAAAAAAGAATAGGGTCAATTTTTAAAATTTGTGCCCACACTCCTCAAACCACTTTCATACAACTCCCTCCATTATTCATAATCATCCAGCATATACTTTCTAAAAGCATTGTAGTAATAATTGTCAGTGAGGGCCAAATATTCCATAAGATACCTCTGAATCAACAGGAAAGAAATATTTTGATATCTCCTCAAGGACAATTTTTTCCTGTGCCAGAAGTTACGGCTGATAAGGTTTGGATCAAGAATGTCACCGTAAGCCTGGTAGGATCAGCTTTTGAAAGGCAACTGGATCACGGAAACACTATACCTATCAATCACTGGACTCGTATGTTGCTGAGTGCAGTGGCTGAGTATGCTCTTGGAAAGTGGGACATCGTTGGAAGAGAAGGGACACTGGGGCATAACTGGAAGGGTATGTTTTCCTACCTAGCTCCTCCCTTCTTTCCCTGTTTATCACCAAAGTTATGTGACCACTTTGTCTTCCACCATAGCCCTATGCCATACAATTTCTGCCTTGGAGTCAGCCATCCATGGACTATAACTGTGAGTCAGTATAAGCCTTTCCTCCTTTAAATTGTGTCAGTTGTTATATCTCAGCCAGGAGAAAATTGCTAAGACACTGACTCTTAAGATACTTAAGAATTTTTCAACATTTGACTGTTTCTCAAACTAGGACCAAAAAAAATTCATTTCATGTGGCTTCTGGCATTTCAACTAATGATTAACACACATTTGGGAAGCAAGATTTTCTAGGTTGACTTTTATTTTTGTCATGTTTCACTTTGTTTGATTTTCATGTTTGGATGGATAGGTGTTTGTTTATTTGCAATGAGAATCAGTAAGACTCCTGTTATTCCTCTGGCATTAGTCGCAAGATCTGAGCTTGGTTTTAATGCCAGCACCATTAGATCTTAGAAGTGATGAAAGTTAAATTTTGTATGAGCTTTAAGTAAAATGAAATTTGACACATTGCTTTAGGCTATTCCAATTTCTCCACTATAGAAGCCAATTGGATTTGCAGGTTCTGCACAAGCTAATTATTTAAAGCAGGATAAAACACTCATGTGTCTGACTTTTATTATGTGTTTTCGAGAAGCATGTATGTTGAGAGCAGAAGTGCAACACTGTATGTAATATGCACTAAATTGTGCTCTCCATCACTGTACCCAGGGTCCAAAATGTAGAGGTGATGGAATAATCAGCAACTACATGGAAGACTACAAGGAAAGTAATTTTGTCAAGAAATAGCCAGCATGAAGAGAGAGACAGAGACAGAAATAAAGAGATAGAGATAGACATAAAGATAGAGAAAGAGACAGAGACAGAGAGGGACAGAGACATGGACGGGTAGAAAATAAATTTGGTATGAAAAAACAGCATGATGTTCAGTCAGAAGGTTTTGTGAGTGGGACAGATGGTTCCCTGGCTTAGATGAGATGTAATAAGAGGTAATGTAAAGATAAATTTCCCTGAAGAAAGTGACTCACAAACTTTAAGACTTATACAGATCACCTGAGACTCTTGTTAAAGTAACGATCCTGGTTCTAGAGGTCAGAGCACTCCTAAGACTGCGTATCTTACAAGTCCTCCATACGACAATAATTGGGGTTGTAAAATGTCCTTGTGTTTTGTTGAGAAAGGTGAGAACTAACCTTGGCAGCCAAGTACGGATATGATCCTGACACCGTGAACACTTGGATATATATCACATTATTTACAACTTTGCAAATGAATTGTGAGCAGATTAAAGGGAATGAATCATATAGAAATTCACATTTTTAATGTTTAAGAATATCTACTTGATTCAATGAAGCTTTCAAATGCATACTTCTTTAATTAATTCATTAATGTGTGCCTTTTATTTAAAGAGAAATGTGTTTGCTCATGGGTGAACTGCATTAAATCGTAAGTGTAATAATAAGGCAATCAGTGCAGTTTTAAACAATTGCAACTTCCTCATTATTTTGAATTAATATTATGCCACTTTCTATGATTTGGCTTCATTTTTATATTTTTTTCTGGGGATGTCACAATTTTAATTATATCCTATTTAATGTAAAAATATTTGCCAATTGTACTTCACTATTATTGAAGACCAAAATAACACAAACTAAATTGTGCATGACATGACATATGGTATCATCTCAGATTTCAAAATATATGTAAATGCATGGTAATATCATTAAACTTTATCTGTATAAAGAAATTATTTTTCTTGTATAAATTTTTATAATATATTTCTATATCAAGTTCCTAGGGAACATAAATACATCTAAGTTAATTTATTTTTTAAAATCATATATGCATTAAATCATACATGATTAAGTATTAAATTACTATATACTTAATCACCTATTTTATTTGGTCCTTTTTTATGAGTTTTTACTAAAATTCATTTAGACAAATATTTACAGCACAACTATTCTTGCCAATGCATCATACCAGATTAACAGATATAATTTAATTTATTCATTCATTGATTCATTCATATATTTATTAAGTGGTACTCTGGATTAACCCAGGCCATTTGTAATGAACTCAACTCATCGGACTTCTAATTATTTTCTGAGACTATCCCTTGCTAAGTCACTAATGTGCCAACTCTGGGCACATTAAAACTAACTCGTGATTCTCCTGCATCAGCATCATAGACTGCTGGGATTTCAGGATTTTAACACCACACCCAATTAATTTTTATGTTTTTATTTATCTGTTAGAAGTTTGTTTAATTTAAAATCTTTCATGGGTATATTGATAAATTATATAAAATTTAAATATCGCACTATAGCAATAGAATAATCTTACTCTACTCTTAACAAAATACTCTATGGACTTGTTTAGCACATCTGCCGAATGGGTCATATTTAGAAATATAGTGTCCCAACCTGAATGCAAAAGAAATCTTTAAAAAACCTAATATTCTTATAAAATTAGGTATAAGATATTTTTGTAGGGCCGGTGAGATGGCTCAGTGGCATAAGTGCCTGCCTGGCAAGCACGAGGGCCCAAGTTCAACTCATGGAAGCCACATACGAAAAAAGGGCCGGTGAAATTGCTCAGTGGCATGGGCGCCTGCTGGTGCGTGAGGTCCTGAGGTCGAGCCCTGGTACTCACACACAAAAAAGATATTTTTGTATATTTATAAAAAGAATTAAATTATGAATAGTAGTTGCATGTATCAACAAAAATAGCAATATAAAAATATGAGTATGTTTGCATTTGTGTGTGCATGTGTGTGTTTGTATGAACATGTGGCAAAGACAAATGGCTTTGTTAAGGAGCCTCTATGTATTGTATACATAAAATAATACATGAGAGATGTGCTAGCCAGCTCCTATATAGTGGTAGATTGTCAAATGTGCATAGTATTGTGATCAAGAAAGTTCAGTAAGGTCTGGAGAGATAGCTCAGCAGCATAAGCACCTGCCTGGCAAGCACGAGGTCCTGAGTTCAACTCCCAGAACCCATATATGAAAAAAGGGCTGGTGATATCGCTCAGTGGCATGGGCGCCTGCTGGTGCACGAGGTCCTGAGGTCGACCCCCGGTACCAAAAAAAAAAAAAAAAAGAAAGTTCAGTAAGAGATTGAATTATATTTATGTTATTTCTTGAAAAAAACTGAAGCAAAAACTGACTAAACAACATGACTCACTTTAACTAAAGTATTTGTTACTATTTGTAGGTTTAGACTGCACACAATAAAATGGACTTTAAAAGACAGGACCAGTTTTGGGTAGCTCCTCCAGGAAAGTCATGCTTCTTATCATTCCCTGTTATTGCAGTAGTAGCCTGTGGGTTGAGCCAGGATTCCAAGAGGCAATATCATCTACATTGATGTCAAGGATAAGAGAAGTGGCACTGGATGTTAAGATTTCCTACTTACCTTAAGTTTCTCTTTTCTATACTGAAGTGAAATTAAGTGTGTATTTTCCCTAAAGCTTAAACTCCTCAGTGAGAATTTTCATCTGTGTTTAGCTCTGTTTCCCCAATAAGTATCTAAACATTCTCTGACTCATTGTTGTCCTTCAAATTTTTGCTGAATAAATAAAGCCTTATAGCAAGAGCCATAGAAAGAGTCTTTAGTCATACAGACATGGTTAATTAAATATAATTTTACACATTTTGAGTCATATAAGAAAAAATCATAAATAAATGCAAAGCAAAAGCAATTGTTATTGAAAGTTTCTTGATGACCAGGAATTATTTGAGTTTATGGTTATTTGCAGTTCACCACTAAGACCATCATGGATAAAGACAATGAAAGGTTCTGAATGACACTAGAATAGTAGGTACGTCCTTAGACGCCTGTATCTCCTCAAGGATATGTGACAATGAGCTGCTTGCTCTGGTTTGCATCTCAGTGAACAAAAGGTGGAGATAGAGGGTGATTCTTCTGCCTTCACTGTTCCTTACATAAACAAATAAAGACAAGAAATATTCGAACCAAACTCAGTATCAAATTTCCTGCCGTGTTTAAAGTAATGTGAATGTGAACACTAAATCTTTCAGTATTTTCTCTAAGGAGAACACTCTAAACTTGAGAGGCAAATTCATGAGAATCAGTTTAACATACACACACACACACACACACACACACACACACAAATAAATAAGACCTAAACAAGTCTCTATACTTTCGAGTCCAAAAGTGTCGCTGAGAATCTTGTCTAAATAAAAACAACAATAAAGCGTTTAAAAAACCTTACCAAAAATGTATGTGCAGTTAACCATAATCTATTATCTAACAGGGAACATTATTTCTTGTAATATTTATCGTTGGTCAATAAATTGATTTTATAGCAGTGATGTAGAACTTTTCAAAAATTACATATAAAATTAGATTTTTAATAAAAGTAAGATACCCATATAAATTATATATATAAATATTAAGTCATTGAAGTTGATATCTAAAAATCAAAAAATTAGCATAAAGTTGTCCCTCATAATTCAGAGGCGTGGTTCTATCGCACTTTCCTGCCTCCACAAATGGATAACAAAATCTATGGATGTTAAAATTCCTTATATAAAATAGTGTAAAACTTGCATTTGGGCTATCCATATTTTCCTATCTGTTTTAAATCACTCCTAGATTACTCATAATATCTATGACAAGTTAACATAATGTAAAGTATTTGTTATGCTGTAGTGCTTAGTGAATAAGGACAAGAAAGTCCATGTATGTTTAGTAGAGATGTAATTTTATTCTACATATTTTCAATTGATGGTAGATTGAAAACAGGGATGCAGAACCCATGGAAAATAGGGCTGACTTTACATTGACAATATTTTTTATAAATATACCCAAATATTTTATAAATATGCCCATAAAATTTTTATAAATATCCCCATATGTATAGTAGAGCCACTTCACTTTGTTTTTCTCCCGTCTCTCTATGTCTGTCTGTCTGTCTGTCTCTCTCCCTCCCCCTCTCCTTTTTCTGTCTCCTCAGGTTTACCAATATTAATTTCTATGCTTCTTGTGTTTGCTCTAGAACTCCTAATACCATGTGAATTCTAGTCAAGGATCTTCTTATAATACCAAGATTATAAAATATATTGAAAGAAATCTCACCCAGAACATCAGGAGTCAAGTCATTACTCCTCTCATGCTGAGATTTGTGAACAGGGCCAACTTTTCAGCTGTAAGCACTGGGACAAAAGAACAATATATGCATATGTGAACCCACTGATACTCATTTACAATGGGCGAAAAGTCATGGAGTTAGTTGTCTCTGCAGCTATAGAATTGAGTGTGTTGAAACAGGTATGAGTTTAACAGTCTGGATTTCAATATATGAATCCTGATTATATTTTGTAAATTAGTTACATTTTAGATCTAAAACGTGGCCCCAAAATTATTGTGTGGTTTGAGTTAAGGCTTTTGGAAGGGGTGTCGTGCTCCTAAGTGCATTAGCCCACTGATGAGCTCACAGCCTGTGTGCTGTGAGGAGATGGGTTTGGTTGGTGGAGGGTCACTGGCAGCACTACTTGGAAGGGCATTTTCTTGTTCCTGACCCTTCCTGCACTCTGCTTCTTGGCTGTCATGGAGTGAACAGCCTTCTGCCATGGAGCTAACCATCCATGGAGCCAACAATTCTCCAAAATCGTGAGAAAATAAAGAAATAAACATTTTCTGTAGATTTTGGTTGTCATCATGTATTTTAACTAGACATGAAACTGACTGATATAAAATCTTGGTGCACTGACTCATTCTCCCTTATGGATTTTTGTATTCATATTTCTTTGGATTTAAGCAGTTCTTAACCTACATTTGAAATCATTTACTCATATTTATCATGCCTTTTATTGTCCCCCCCAAGGCTTTAAAATCTCTTTCTGAGACTGAAAAGTCTAAGTCCTCTAAAACTAAAAGCTTTACCCATCTGTGATCAAAAACCAGCATGAACAAAATAGTCTCCTGTGGACCTCAGCATGATCTAATGAGCTTTAAGTACTATCCTCTTGAATATCAAATGCTGCTGAACATTATGGATTTGAATTCACTTCAGCTATCTGGATTTGGCATCTTACATCTCTAGTAATTCTAGTGAGACTGCAGCCAATCCTCATATGATATCCTATATTTTAGTACTTCCTCTCAACCTAGGGTGTTTTCCTCCCATAAACCCAGAAGTTTTGTTTGAAATAATATGATTATTTCCTCCTAAGAAATAATGCTGTATTTCAAACTACATTACATCTTCAACATCATACATTTGCATGGAAAACTCCCCTACTACACTCATACAAATTAGAAAAACATTCTCATTTAAAATAACAAGTGCATTCTTCTAATTTATAGCCACGGACTTCCTTAAAAACTTCTATGATTATACCAGAAATGTAATGTCATATATTATATTAATTAACATTTTACTTATATATTTTTCTTAACACATGTTTTGCTGTTAACACAATACCATTTCCATTTTCTTCCAACAGGGAGACTCTTTTCAGATATAATTTTCTTGAATAGTTTGGGACTAAAATTTGCCGTGATAGGAAATGTTGTCAGTTTGGGAACTGTAAGTGAGCCAGAAAGCATTATCCTTCAAACTCAGTAATGCTGAGATGTAATGAAGCCAGGGCCTTTTGCCTAGCTTATATTATACATCTTCTTGCCACTTTCCATTTTGGAGAGAATTTCTAGAAACCTCTCCTATCTTGCAAATATTTGTAGCAGGTCTATCCAAGACTAATTTCTTCTTCTTCTGCAGTTCTCCAGTGTTGGATTTGCTCCATAACAGTGTTCAAACTTTCACTTTCCCAGATACTTGACATCAGTGGAAGCCTTAATTCCTAGAATGCTGCTCTCATTTTTTGCACTGCCAAGGGTCTTTGTCCCTGTGACAATCCAAGACCACCATATGTTTATTCCCTTGTTGGCAATAGACTTGAATCTTTTCATTTGTATGAGTTGTGATTGTTGAGGAAAAATCCGTTATTCTGTTAGTAACACAATTAATAAAGTTTTATGTGTTTTCTCTCTGCAAATGCTTGGTTATCTAGTTACTAACAACCTCAATCAGAAAAGAAATGTCAATAATTTTATCCTATACTGATACATTTTAAATATGGTCTCTTTTATCAATATCTACATGTGCACACACACACACACACACACACGTCAATCTGTATATCAGAATTTAACAACAGTATTAGTCCATTCATATTTTACAAACTGTGAATACATTTTGCAATTCATGGGATTCCCCATATATAAAAATTCTGCATGCCTTTGAACTGATTAATTTTTATTCAACAAATATTTATTGGGTTTCTCTTTTGGTAAAATACTGTGGCAATATATAGTGAAGGTTAAGACATATAATTGGATCTAATCTTTAGAACAATGGATTAATTGACTAGAGTTCAAAGAGGTGATTCTTAATGGAGTAAACGTTTTATTTTAAAAAATTCTATCATTATTTGGGTGTATATTTATTGTCACCCAAAAATATTGAACTAGCTACATCAACTATTTTTATTATTTCACTCTTTATTTTTAAATTGATAAATAAAGAAAAATTGATAGTTTTTTGACTTCTAAAGTAAAATTGTGTGGATAATCTATACATAAGACAATCCTCTAGGTATTTGCAATAAAGATTTATTGAAATAGTCAAAAATTAATCATAATAAGATGATTTTCTTTGAAAGAACAATGATTGAATTATTTAGTAAAAGTATTTTCTAACTTGTACTTGAAACCATAAAGAATCAAACACAATATAATATTCCATTATTTATTCAACTACTGAAGGCAATCAAGAGAAAAAATAATCACTTAATCTTAATTTGTACTTTGTTGGAGTTTATCGCTATTTTGATGACATTTATTTTGGAACAGAAACTAATAACAACAACATTAATTGGATATTTACTAATGGTTGTGAATAATGAAAACTACACTTTACCTCTTAACTTCAGAAGATTTGTGTTATCAAATTATCCTAAAAAGTTCATATAAATGTGAGATTTCTAAAGAACTCACTTTTCCAACTGCTGAAAGTTTTCCAACAATTTTACTGAGCTAATTATCTAATTAACTGGGTTAGACAGTCCAATTATAATTCTAAAGTTCACTGTAGATATATAATTATTTTGTAATCATTAACTTGGCTTAATCACCTTTAACACTAGTTTTTTAGGTCCTCAATTAATTAGTTTTACTAACTAATTACTGCATATAGATAAATTTGATTTTCATTAAGATCTTATAATATCTATTGTCATCTGAGTAAGAATGTGAGAACATTATGGACATGACACTAGATAAAGTTCACTAAGGGTCAACTTTTGTCAAACTCAGAAATTCTAAAATTGATTTATGAGGACACAGATTGGGTGCAAAGGAAAAAGGCTATCATTAGGTTCCAATATAATCATTGTTTCCTTCTACATAGAAACTCTTTATCCCTATAAATTAACTGATATTGAAAAAGTTATTTTCATAGCTTTAACTGAAATCCTCTTAAAGAAAAAAAATGAGAAATAAGCAGTGCTTTATTTGGAAGTCAGTGTAATTTTCATATTGTGTTAGCTTTTATTATTTTTTAAGATTTTTTCTTTCAATTCTTATTTCTAGATATGTTCTCCTTTATTTTTTCATTGTAATAACAATGCATAGGATCTTTAGTTTTGAAAACCAGATACAACTGTTTCTCTTTGCAATATGCTATTCACTTTGAAAAGTCAAATACTGAAAGTCATTTACTTTGGCAAATTATGTTCATTATAAATTCTGGAGCCAAGTTCAATAGATATTTGTTCCCTTCGGATTATTATTTGGATATAATACACTGATTTGGTCCCCAAAGATGAAACAAACTATTTACATATTTATGAGAAATAAGTAGTCAAATACATCTGAAATTATGCATATGAATACCCAATGGCACATACACTATAATTTATATTTATAACTTTAGAAATATTGCCATCTGTCTTGCAAGCAGCAAGAGACCAGCCTAAAATATCTCTAGTGCAATTGATTTATTTTGAATTTTATCATTTGAACATTAAAATAGAAAATAATTTATATAAACTCTCTAAACAATTAAAGAATTTTAAAAAATTCATTGTCTTTTTCTTTATAATATTTTTAACCAGGAAAATGTTTTCTTTATAGAAGACAGTTTAAGAAATACTGAATGTATTTACTAAGATCAAATAGTAAGAATTCAAAGCAATTAAGGTTCAATAACTTGGAGAACAGAGTACAAATAACACCCCAAATATTCATGTCATCAATGTCTCATAGTCAATCTTTATTCCATCCTTCTCCACATTCCAGGAATATAGAGGGGCAAATTATTGAACAATTTGCTTAAGATCAGATGATGCTATGTCACAGGAATCTGTGACAGGTTTCCTTAATTCCAAATCTCATGTATTTCTAATCTATATAATGCATCTTACTCCAAGCAACAATCAGAAGACAAAAATATTAACATTGCCTCTTTCTTAAAGGAGAATTGTCATTGCAATAGCAAAACTATATGAAGAAAGTATGACCTAAATAAATAATTAAACTGGCATACAACCTATATTCATTTATTCAATCTCTAGGCATACAGAACTTTGGGTAATTCATGACAATTATGTGAAAATTACATATTTTGAGTTGTCATTTTATTGCACATAATATACTGTATCATAATTTGCTGTGTTCAGGCCAGCAAACCCTTATTAGAGAGATGAATAAAGACATGAGAGACAGAGAATATCCTTGTAGGGGGTGTCAGGAGACTTCCACCTGAATGGAGTCCTGAACTGACTGAAACTCCCAGTTTTATTGAGAAACAAAGGTGCTGTGTTCTGCTGAACAGGGGTGCATATTTTGGGTGAGAAAGGCATGACAACAATTATGTCGAATTGTTAACTGTATCAAATGGTTCCCAAGATGTTCCTCCTTGTTTCCTAGGCAAGGCTTGCCTCTGCCCAAGCTGGCAGAACACCTCATCTTCAAGATGTTCCAGCTCCTCCGGGTCTGCAGTGTTCTGTACCCTGAGTCAACTTGAGTAAATGTTTACCCATTGGGTGCCACAAGGAACCCAAATAATAATAGTAATTCAGTAAATAATTCCAGAATAATTCATTAAAATTATTTGAAAAGTAAAAATATATTGAAACTATTACCTGCTTGAAATACATTATTATATAGATGTCCTTCTTCTTATTGATAGAGTATAAAAATATCTAAAAACTGTTGCATGAGTAAGATATAAATAAAATACAAAATGCATACCTATAGTATACAATTTCAAAAAAGATTGAAGGACACAGTCTATTCAAAACAAACTCTAATATGGAAATTACTCTATTTGATAAGATTATGTATATTTCATTTGCTCACACATACTGTTACACTCTACAAGGGCAACAACTCATTTCTAGCACTTAATTACTGCTATTCTAGAGATGCCCAAGCATATATTGCTTATTTAAAAATATGGTAGCATATACTTCAATTTATATGTTGCCTTTAATTTAAAAGTATTTTTCATTTAAATAATTTTCAGTGGTTGCACAGTATTCCTTTGTGTGAATATTTTATAAGCTATTTATCCTTTGCTAATACAAGATTTGTATTTTCATTGTGGGCATGGTTATGTCCTATTATGAAGAATATTTCAGTAAATATTTTATACCTGAATCATATCACATAAGTCCAATTATATGAATGGTTATATCAAGTGATTGGGTGGATTGGTTGTTTTAGTTCTTATTTGTATTCTACTGTATAAGTGGCTATTGTTAATTGTTCTTACTTTCTAATTTTGGGCATTGGTAAATGTCTTTAATACTTCACTATATCCTTTCTCCATGTCCTCTGATGTGTGATCTTTAAATTAATCTCACTTCAAAGATAAGTTTTATTCTTTCACCTTTGATTCTGCAATCAGCCTTGTAACTACTTGCAGACCAGGGCATGTTGAAGAATGAATGCAAACAGAGGTTTGAAAGAGACTTTCAAGTTTAATCTTGTTTGTTCTTCTTCCTTTATATTCACCATGAGAACATGCTCACAGTAGCCTTTAAAGATGTGAGACACATCTAAGGGAGAACCAAATCACCCCACCTAACCCAAAATGCAGTGCAGGCTAAATAAGAAAAGAAGAAATAGCCTAATTCTGATCTGGTCTTCAGAGATGGGAAAATTTATTTTTTTAACTGTCGAATGTTGGGAGTAGGTTCCTGTGAAGCCTGGTCATAGAAATAAATAGCTTATAATGCCAGATTTTAATATAAATTATAATATAGGAGAAAGTAAAATAGTGTAGCATGTAACTTGATTTTTTTCTGCCAATTTGACACAAAAGTAGTGTTTTTTATAGTCTCTAAGCCATATTATTTGAGATGTTAATCACTTTGTGCACAATTAGTAAACAAAAACTGGCAATTCATCATATAGCCCCTATGACTATATAATTATCTGACTTTCATCTTCTGTTTGATCTTAACACCATTTTAGATTTGTTTACCACTCCATATAGGTATAAATTATTTAGCCAAAATACAGAATTTATTTGGGTGGTATATTATAAACATAATTGATCTCATTTTCTTTCATTTAAAGTTCTGTACCTTACACCTTTGAGATTAAATCTTTAAAATAAATATTAAATTTCTTATCAGATATATTTGTCTTTCAGTGCTAATTTCTAAACAATAATAATTATTTTCAGTACTGACTTACTTAATATATTTCAGCATCATTTGTGTGATGACAATTGTCTGTGTATGTTCTTCCCTTCTGTATCATTAAACTTTGTGTTATATATCCTCTAGTGTTTTGAAGTAACTCTTATTCTTTTTAAATTTACATTCAATATTTTAAAGAAATTTAAGTCCAATTAATCCATTTTACTGAACAAAGGAAAACCAAAAAATCATCAACATGGATGAGGTCTCTTTTTCTTTACATTTCTATATCAACCAATATTTTAACTGTATTATTCTATAGTTCTTTTATAATTAGAAAATGGAAATTATCATCATTACTTTTGTGTAGCTACATTTGGCCCAGTTTTATGAACACATTTATCAATATCTTATTAATTTTTTCTTTACATCCCAAAACTATATTTCATGCACATTTTTTTCCAAAATAGTGCCTTGAAATTTTCTTTAGTGAGGCCTGCTGTGGTAAAATATTATGTTTTTTCTGCAAATGAATTATCTTTGCTTAATTGCAAAAACTCAAGGCAAAATTATAGGCTAGAGTTAATTTCCAGTTTCTTATTTTGTAGGACTCTACATAAATTCCTCTATTTTGCTTCTCATTTTTCTGGGTGAGAAATTAATCTTTGTCATTACTTTAAAGCATAGATAAGCAAAGTACAGGAGATATATTATGGAATATATACATATATTTTTTTCTAAATAGAGTTTTATTAGAACACAGCTACACTCATTCACTTATACATTACCAGTCACTGCTTTTGTGTACTGGAGAGAGAAGATTACAACATATTTATTATCTAGCCAAAACCAAAAACAAACAAACAAACAAACAAAAATAAACAAATGAAACAAACAAAGAACTGTAGAGCCCTGCTTTAGGAATTTTTTTTCAGAAGGCCTTAAATATTAGATATTGGATGTTTGGGGTATGTGTGTGTATGTATTTAATTTCCAGAATCTTAAGATACTTCCTTTTGGTAATTTTGAAAACTTCCCAGTGCTTATTCAAACCTTATGTATTCATTAACTCTTTTTCTGCATTTTCCTTCTCTTCTCCAAGAATTGCAAACAGGTTGATGTAAGAGCCTTTTTTCCTTAAAATAACATTTAAAAATAATTCTGAACATTCATTTTCTCTTCAATATACTGTATATATAATTTACTCTTCTGCTCTGGTATAAAGTACCTTCACAAGTTTAAAGGAATACATGTTAACCAATTAAAAATAGGATATTTCATGACATATTCTAAAACTGTACTTGGGATAAGGCTAAGGATTGTGAGATGAAATTAAAAATAAAATTATCTGATATTCGAAATAATCAAATAACTTTTATTAAATTTATTTTATTATAATTGATACACAAAACAAAAATCATACAGGTTAGTAGAGAACTGCATGAGGTTTAATTTCATGTAAATATTTTATAATGTTTATATCAGGTTAAACATGTCTATCAACTTAAACATTTATCTTTTCTTTATAGTGAAAGCATTCAAATCATTTTCTTCAGCTTTATGAGATGCCCAGTATCTGTTATCTATAGTTACCCAACTGTGCCATAGCACTAAAACTTCTCACACTTATCTAAGGACAATTTAGTACTCACTCACAAAACTTTCCCCATCCTGCCTTGTTCTTGGCGACTCCTAACCAAGATTCTGTTCTGAACTTTCATGATAGGAACATTTTTATATTCCATATATATGAATGAGTTCAAGCAATATTTGTTTTTCTGGGTCTGACTTGTATCACTTAACACAATGACCTCTATTTCTATCTCGAGTTAATGGATATCTCGTTGTGGTATTGATTTGCATTTCCTTGGTGATTAGTGGTATTCAGCATTTTCTCATCTATCTGATGGCCATTGTTTTCTATTACAAATTTGTAATCCTGTTATTTATTGCTGTTGACACTATTATGTGTGTGTGTGTGTGTATGTTTGTGTTACTAAGGATTGAACTCAGGGCATTTGCAATGACATTTTCTCAAGTCTCTTGTGTATATTTTAGTTTATGGTAGTGTCCCCCTAAGTTGCCCATGCTGTACTTTAGCCCCCACAGTGCTTGGTATACTCTTGAATTTTTGAAATCTTTATGTATTCTGGCTATCACTTCTTTGCTAGATATATAGTTGGCAAATATTTTCTTCCAGTGTGTAGGTTGTCTTTTTATTCTGTTTATTGTCTCCTTTACTGTGCAGTAGCTTTTTTGGGTTGATGTAATCCCATGGTTTTGTTTTGTTTTGCTTTGTTTTGTTTGCTTTGGTTTCTTTTGCTTTTGACACTTTGTCCAAAACAATATCTCCATCCCGTGGCTTGAAACATTTTTCTAGATTTTCTTCAAGCAGTTTTAAAGTTACTACTCTTACATTTTTGTCCTTAATCCATTTTGACTTGATTTTTTAAGAGACAGGGTTGTACTTTCCTTCTTCTGCATATGTCTGAGTGAATAATGAAGCAATTAACTTATTCTCCAAATGATTACATCTGGCTTGGAGAAGCACCTGTAAGAAGAGTGTTTTATATTAATAGACTATTGAACTTTAAACATATACATATTCTTCACACCTTAAATTTGGATATTGCATGCATTAAGGTTCATAATGGGTAGAGTGGATCAATAATTATTTTCTTCTTTTTTTGCTCTACTTATTTATAACAGAAGAGAACTAAAAGAAGTATGATCCTGGAAGGAAGGGTTACATAAGTGATTCCATTCTGCACTGTGTATATGATTTATCTCCAGACATCCCCTGGGATGCTTTACTTACTTCAATGATAAAATGAATGCTAGAATTAGAGGAATCATAGATTATAAATATCTACTACAAAACTTGTCATATCCCTTTTTTTAAATTTGTTTTCTACAAATTTACACACTAACATTCAAATACAAGCTATATACACATATATGAATGTAGACATACTTCTATACACGTAAACTTAATCTAGGTTTCAGACCCAAGATAAAATTTGCAAGCATATTTGCCTCAGGGCCGTGTGGAAAATTATGCTATGAAGTAGACAAGCATGGTGACCGAACTTGTGCATTTTCCAGTTTGGCTAACAAAATGACCTCTACTTGAGGTCGGTGATGACTGTCATTATGGAAGATGGGAACTGAAAAGAATTATAGACCAAACTTACACTCAAGGGCAAGAGAACAGTATGAGTCGACATCAACTGAGTGTGCCTCACTAGTAGAGTTCTACGCTGTACCTGCAGTTGTACCATGAAAATATTTAACACTTGTAAGTTTTAATGTCACTTTAACCCTCATCACTGATCCTTTTGATAGTCAAACGATACAGTGCATACAATCCCACAGTATATAAAAGCTGTACCTTTAGAATAGATAATAGTTTTTAAAGTTAAATATTCTACATTTTCTTTACCCATTCATCTGTTGCTGAACATATATGTGGTATTTACACACAGAGGAGTACTACTAGGTGGTAACATGATAAATTTGAGTCATTTGTAGGAAAATGGACGCACTTTGAGACCATAATGTTAAGTGAAATAAGACAGAGACGATTAAATATCACATGGTTTCTTTTATATAAGAAACTCAAAGTATAAATCAAGAGCAAAATAAAAGATAGATAATAGTAGGTAGTAGTATTTCTCAAATAGTAAAGGGATCAAGAGATGGAGTGAGTGAGGAGGGAAGAGGGAAAGGAGATAAAAAAATAAATAAGATGTTTTATGTACATTTTATTAACTCCACAAAAGAAGTGTGAACATTTTATACTGCAAACATGGACTAATAAAAACAAATAGAAAATAAAGTTCAATATATCTAAGTTAACCAGTGGAACAGATTAGAAGATGCAGAAACAACTCCAGACATACTCAGCCACCTTATCTTTGACAAAGGGGCCAAACATATTCACTGGAAAGATTGCCTCTTTAATAAATTTGGCTGTCTACATGCCAAAAACTAAAACTAGACCCATGTCTATTACCATGCACTAAACTGAAATCAAAATGGATCAAAGATCTAAATATTAAAACATAAACAGGACCGGGTATATAGCCAGTGGCACAAGTGCCTGTCTGGCAAGCGCAAGGTCCTGAGTTCAATTCCCAGTACCAACATAAAATAAAATAAAATAAACAATAAATCTACTGGAAGAGAAAGTAGGTAGAAATCTTGAAGACACAGAGGTAGGCAGAGATGTCACGAACAAAACCCAAACTGCACGGTAAATGCTTCAAAGAATCAACAACTGGGATCTCATCTTATTAAAAAGCTTTTGCACAGCAAGAGAAACCACCAACAGAGTGAAAAGACAACCCACAGAGTGGGAAAATATTTTAGCCAACTGTCCCTCAGACAAAGGATTTATATCTAGAACATATGAAGAGTAGAAAAAAAATCAGATCCCCAAACTTAAAGACCCTGTCCAAAAATGGGCATCTGAGATGAACTCACACTTCTCAGATGAAGAAATACAAGTAGCAAATAAATACATGAAAAAATGTTCAACATCATTGGTCATTCAAGAGATGTAAATTAAAACAACACTGAGATTCCATCTCACCCCAGAAAGAATGGCTATCATCAAGAAATCAAACAATTACAAATGCTGGTGGGGCTGTGGGGAAAAACGAACCCTTCCCCACTGTCGGTTGGAGTGTAGACTTGTGCAACCACTGTGGAAATCAGTATGGAGATTGCTCAAAAACCTAGGTTTAGAGATCCCATTCAATCCACCTATTCCCCTTCTGTGTATTTTTCCAGAAGAATTAAAAACATCACACCACAGTGATATATGTGCACCCATGTTTATAGCAGCACAATTTGTAATAGCTAAATCTTGGAACAACCCAAATGCCCATCAACCGAGGAATGGATAAAAAAGATGTGGTATTTTTATATGATGGTGTACTACTCAGCTATATAGAAGGATAAACTTGAGACATTTATAGGTAAATGGATGCCACTTGAGACCATACTCATAAGTGAAATAAGTCAGACTCACATGTGTAAACATCGTATTATCTCCTTTGCATAAGAAGCTGAAAGAGTACATAAGATCCAAAATGTATAATAGATATTGTGAAATGCAAAGAAACTGTTCAAAAAGAAAGAGAAACTGGGACAGGGGAAAGGAGAAAAGAAGGAAGGGAAAAGGATAAATATATATATATATATATATATATATATATATATATATATATACTCACACAAGATAGCTAAGATAGTTATAATACTAATTGCTATTAGTTCATTGAAAATAAACTTTTGTGCCTATATTGTTTGAACAATTTTTCATGCTTATATTTTATAATATGACCAACTACTTTGAAGATAATAATACAACATGCACTAACCATTGTTACTCTCCTGCAATCTTGTTTTGAAATTTTGTACCATTGTTTTTATTGTATTTTTTTCTCTTTAAAATAAAAAAAAACTTAAAAATATATATATACCTAAGTTGGAAGCAGTGTACCTTGATTTAGTATAATTGTCTTATGCATTATATATTTTTGACCTATTAATCTGGTCCATAATCTGTATGTATATGATAACTAATTTTATAAGTACTTGTAAGATAAATGAATCTGATACTGTAAAAAAGGGAGGGAGTGGAAGGGAAAGGGAAAAAATGAATTGAGATATATTTCGAACATCTACCAATTCCCCATAATGAAGGTAATAATTATGTACTGCAAATGTGTGCTAATAATTTTTTTTAAAAAAAGAAGCTTGTGTGTTAAAACTTTCCTCGTGTATGAATTTAGGTCTGACTTTTCATCTAAACATCTAAACTTGATTTTTCATTTTAAAATAATAAGTGTTGGAAGATGAGATGTGCTAAATATGTCTGTATAGTAATAAATTGATTAGGATTACTTTCTGTAAGTAGTGGTTTATAAACAAAAAAGCCATTTCCTAAAAGGAAGAGTAATTGGATCTTTGCAGAGGAAGTGATATTTCATAAGTGGGTTAGTAACCTTTTTAACATGCCATTGATATGAGACAAAATCTCATGTACATAGGAAATTGTATTGTAACATAAAATTAATGAAAAATGAAGTAATTTGAAGTAGTTTAATAAAAATAAATGAAACAATGAATTCAGATCCTCTAATGTAATAAACTCTATTCAAATTAAATAGTTTTTAGTAATATCAGTCATGTTATAGCTTTTCAAACATCTTTTCACTGCATTTACAATTTTTACATTTGGATTAAATTAAAACATTCATCTAAACTTTTACATCCTTTTAGTATTAATTAATGTTGCTCTGTGCTCTCTGGATTCGTTTCTGGCTGAAAAGATTCTCATAATATTTTATTGATTTTATGTTCTCTATAGTCTTTCCTAATAAGTTATATGCTTCATAAATAATAAAACAAGTTTATATTAAGTATTATGAGTCATAGACCCTTAAAATGCAAAGAAAACTTTAAAAATAAAGTAAGTTTGAGTAATGGGAAGGAGAAACAATTTAACAAATAAAAATACCATTAATTTTTTTATATAGTTGGGTTTTTTCCCTCTTCAAAACATAACTGCTAGGTAAGTCAGATTTCCCAACTGAAGTTGCTAAATAAGCAAGTACCAGGAATCCATTCAGAATCAGAATTGGTGAGGACAGAATTGGAAAATACAGAAAAACCTTACTGACAAATTCTCCTTTCTTGTTATTTATTATATTCACACATGAGAACCAACAAAGTTATAAAAATTTATAATATGAGCAATCTATTTCTAAGTATTATATAACTCAATTCATATAATGCAATATAAAATTTATCATCAAAAAAATCATTACTCAATGGGCATTTGTAGGTAAATGGATTCACCTTGAGACCATAATGTTAAGTGAAGTAAATCAGATACACAGCTTGAACATCGCATAATTTCCCGTATAAGACAAATTTAGTAGGAAAAAAGAGAGGGGAAAAATATATTGTATTCTAAGTAAGTTTCTACTTTCACTCCAATATGGTGTGAGAGATCACATTGCAGATTTTCATTTCTTTATATATGTTAAATTCTTTATTGTTGCTATGAGGATGGTCTATTTTGAATTAAAAAAATAAATTCCCTCAATAGGAAAATCTATGAATGTAGAGAGAGCTCAGTGATTTCCTAGATTTAGGGAAAAGGTAATGGGAGACAGTAGGTAGTGCACAGTGATTTGTTTTGGGATAACAAAAATGATTTAAATTTGATTCAGGTCATGGTTATACAACTCTGGCAATGTGCTAAAACCCACTGAATTTTATACTTCAAATTTGCAAATTGTGTGGCATGCAAATTTTATTCCAATAAAGCTGTTATTTAAGAAAATAAAGTTCCTCTATCATTGTTCCTCAAAGATGATTACATGATATCATTTTCATATTAATAATGGAAATGGTAATTTCTACTTGCTGAGCCAAGAGCAGCACTAAGTATAGATAGCTGTTATCATTTGTAGGTGATAAGATTGAGGATAGGGTAATTAAATAATTAGAAACAAGTGATGAAACTGCTCTGTGTCTGAGTCAGAATTAAAGCAGAGCCATGATGTAAATTGCACTAAGAAATGGTGTGTGTGTGTGGGGTCTTTGATCACTGTTTCATATGTCAGTGTATGGCTAGCCAGGTGTTTCATTTTGCATTCCATCAGGAGAAGTCTGTATGTTGAGGTAAAAGAGGTTACTTATCTACAGACTACAACAGTGATTAAGATTATAGATGATCGAAAATGTAGAATAGGGTTAGAGACTCAGCATGCAGCTAACCCTATGTTCTGTTTTACAGAACATAAAAGGTAACAGAGAATAAAAAGGAAGTTGGGCAGAGAACAGTTAAATTGCAATGAAATAGTATACAGAGTAAATTACTACAAATTGTGGAAATTATTTGTGCAATTTCCCCCATATTTTCAATATCTTCCTTTAGAATAATTGTTAGAAATGTACTTCATTACCTCACTTTAATTTAGAAACTTTGCTATGGCTTGAACATGTCTCTTAAAGTTCAGGTGACATAAATTTAATCTCCAACAACAGTTTTGAAAGAGATAGGACCTTTAAGAACCAATTATGTCAATATTAGGGAGGAGGGTTGGCACTGTGAGAGTGGATTTGTTGTAAGGTATATTTGGTGCTCTCTGGCTTTTCCTCCCTGTCTCTGCTTCTTCCATCTCTGCTCTCCACCTCTCTCTCTTTCTCCTCTCTCCTCTTCTCTTCTTCTCTTTCTCCTTCTCCTATTCCTACCAATTCTTGTCCTCCTTGTTCTTCTCCTGATTCTCCTCCTCTTTCCCTCCCTGCCTCCCTCTCTCCCTTTCTCCTGATAAAGATCTTTTCTAGCCTCCATAGGTGTGAAAAATAAATCTCTGTTATTTGTAAATTATTCAGTCTGAAGTTTTCTATTGTAGCATCTTACACAGATTCAGATATTCTTCTATTTGGCTGATTTTTTTCAAAAAAAATGGAAAGGAAAGATATGTGTGAATTCTAATGCGGGCTGTTAAAAGCCAATGAGCTCTGTACATTGTTCTTTTCTTCACTTATTCGTGATATGAAAGCATATAAATATGAGAGAAGGCTACATATGGCAAAAATTGATATTGAATATGTAGAAATCAAGAGAATAGTTAAAACTTGCTTATTAAGTTTCCAATGCAAGAAAAAAATGTACACTTCTCCAACAGTGATAAAAATATAAAAAATTAGAGAAATATTACCTATAGACATGAATATAATTTTAATTATTATATTTTTATTCTTGAAAAGAATAAAATATTAACAAATTGTAAATTAAAGTTTATTTTATATTTTCATTTGGTAATTTATTCATTTTTCCTAAATTCACTTTATTCTGTTGTCTATTCAGCACACTTGCCTAAGTCAATGCTGTTGATTAGTTTTTTACTTACATGCATTCATCATTATTTTCATATTACTTAAATTATTAGATACCCTGTTCTGATAATACATAGCACATGTTGAATAATTTAGAGTGAATATTAGCTCACAGACTGATAAACCAAAAATCATCATTCATGGTCACAAGTGAATGTGAATTGCACCCTGCAGGACAGAAATGTATTAAACCGTGCTGCTTCCTTTTTACTGATGAATATATTCTGTTTAGTATTTCTGCTGTTGATTAATTGACTATGTCACCACTTCAGTGAATAAAAACCAAAACTAATTGTCAAGAAATTATAACTTATTCTATTTTTCCATGTGATGGCTCTATACAGAGCTAAATTTTCTTTAAAAATCACAAGGCCAGTATGTACGTTGCTCTGCTGTTGATTTTTCACATAATAAAAACATTCTTGTAAAGTACTGTGCATTATAGTTACAGTGAAACAAAATCTGGTGATTTAAAACTAACATAAAAGCAATTCCAAAAAAGAGACTTAGAAACAAATACAGCACAGGGCAGAATTGGAAGAAATAATATGTACAAAATGCTCTTGGTTTGAGGAAACATTTGACTCCGAAAATAGTGAAAGTCCATTGAGGTACATATATGTCTAATTCAAAAAATGTTATTCACCTCTACTTCTTGTAAAATTTGTGGCTTCTAAGTAATAAAAGGAAATGAAATCTCTTTAGCTTTGTAACATACAAGTTACTTAGAAAGTAAAAGATACAATGTATTAAATATCTCATCTTTAACAGCAGAAGAAATAATAATTTAAGAGGGTAATCCTCTAACCAAAACCATATATCTAGGTAGTATATTATTTTTCACAAATATTTTACCCTCTTAAAGTAGAAGAAATTTTCTAATAGAATTTCAAGTATTCAAAATCTGTATCAACATGAATTCACCTGCAGAAAACACTTAACAGAGAACTCTTTACTTGATAGTTGCATCAAAAGAACAAACATCAACACAGGAGACAGTGAAAAGAAAGTCTAATTAGAACAAATATACCTTAAAATGTATAGGCGTGCAAGCATGTGTGTATGGGATGTATGTCTGTGCATTTGTGAGTGCACATATGTGAGTGCATATATGTGAGTTTGTATACGAAAGAGGTAGAATGAATTTTAAATTGATTAAGTTACAAACTAAAAATATCAATTCCATTGCAAATAAAATCCTTTTGTTAGGAGAAATTATTACAAGAAGGCATAAAGTTCTGAACCTGGATAAAAAATCTCTCAGCAAAACAAAAATTGAGGCAATTTGATTGAAATAAAGTACTTTTAACATGGCATAGTTTCAAGAAATCAGGTGCAATAAAATTATCTAAACTGTCTTGCCAAGGAAAAGTATTCAGAAACTGGGGAACAGTGTAATTGTTAGGATCAGACAAACAATTAAATCTTTTCCTGAGTTTACACTTCTCCATTGGAAGCCTGGCACCCTGTGAAATCAGCTCTCTCAATCATGAGCATGAAGTTAGAAGACTGTATGTTTTATGATTTTGATTTGTTTTGTGAAGTTGGGTAGTGATTGGTTTTAATAAAACTTCTGTGTTTCCAAATGAAAACTATGCGTCATATATAACACACCAGGCAGTACCAAAATTGTCTGAGCAGGTACCATTCACTGCAGGAAGTTACCAACATGTTTTTCCAATTCTATAGAACCATTTTTGTTTTCTAATACTTTGTGTTGAGTGCTGAAAATATAGAATTTCACAAATACTAACACCACCTGAATGAATCTTTATGAACTCAACAAATTTGTGTAACCAGCACCCACTCAATATTCAGAACATTGGCAGCAATCTTGAAATCACCATGGATTTTCTTTTAACAGTGCTCTCACAAGGGAAGATTATGATCTGATTTCTGCCATATTTTGGCTTTTCTATTTTTGAGTTTCAAGTAAGTGAAATTAAAGATATGTATTTTATCTTGCTTTTGACATTGTTTTGCCTACTATTATTTTTGTGAGAGTAATCTATATCATTGCTTATACTTGAAATTTATTCATTTATTGCTGCATGATATTGAATGGCATGATTATGCATTAATGAATGAATCCATTTGTATTTAAAGGACAATTCATTAATATCCAATTGGAGATATAAATACCATCATCATCATGATTGTCTGAGAACCTTAATTCTAATAACGTGTGCATTTTCAGGGTAACAATGCATTTGTTATTATCCTTCTTCTACAAAGAGTAGTGAAAGATACTTAAGCAAAGCTGTAAATAATATTTACACAATAAAGCCTAGCTTAAGTATTAGCTAATGCAGCACAATTTGTAATAGCCAGATCTTGGAAACAACCCAAATGCCCATCAACTGAGGAATGGATAAGAAAGATGTGGTATTTTTATACAATGGAGTACTATTCAGCCATAAGGAAGGATAAACTGGAGACTTTTATAGGTAAATGGATGCAACTCGAGAAAATACTCATAAGTGAAATAAACCAGAAGCACATGTGTAAGCATCGTATTGTCTCTCTAGTATGAGAAACTGAAAGAGTAAATAAGATCCAAAATGTACAATAGATATGGTGAATCAAAAAGAAACTGGTAAAAAGGAAAGAGAGACTGGAATAGGGAAAAGAAAGAAGGGAAAGGAAAAAAAAATTGTATATATATATATAAGATGGTTAAGATAGATACACTACCATTTTTACTTAGTTCATTGAAGAGTAAGGTTTGTGCCAATAATGTTTGGACAATTGAATGCTAATGTCTGGTGTCCTGAATAACTAACTTAAAGATAGTAATACGTAATGTATTAACCATTGTTACCCTCCTATTATGTTGTTTTGAAAATTTGTTCTTCTTTTGATTTGTTTTGTTTTTTCTTCTCTTTAAAATAAAAAAAAATGAAATGTAAAAATGTATTTATAACTATATTTTATTATATATTCTTAGGTGTTTCAAACAGACAAATTTCACACAATAATGCAGGGATTTTAGCACTACAAGATAATTTTTTAAACTTTAGTATATCATAAGTATACTATTTTACACATTTTACTTATGTAATCAAGTGTAATGGATTTCTGAATATAAAGGTTTGAGGGAAGAAGCTTTTTTAAGATAGATTTTTCAATAAAACAAACTTAGAGAAAAAAATCAAACATTACAGTCAACACTACCCTTCCTGCCTAAACTAAATTCCCTTGCCTTTCTCTTCGACTTGCTTTTTTATATCATCTGGTCACAAGCGTTTTCCTTTATCCTTTCATACTGTTCCTTAGGTATTTTATAAAAAATAAGCCTTTTGTAGGTAGACGTTTCTTACTCTTTTCTTAGCTTTTGTTATACTTGGTCTTAGAGCCTGATCTATCCTCTCCCAGACTCTCTGAACCACATATATATGTATATTTTTACTTCTCATGGGATATGCTAAATCTACCAATATCTTTTGGTTGTGTCCAGCTTCAAGTTTTCCTTTTTATTTTTAAATTTTGTTCTCCTTTCTTTCAGTGTTAAACATACACACACACACACACACACACAGTTGAGAATAAGCTATATATTATATTATATTATATTATATTATATTATATTATATTATATTAATTATAGGACTTGTTTTTAACTTATCCTGCATCATGGAACAAAACAATCACTTGGTACCTACCCTCAAGGATCATGCTCTGGGTTAGAGTTGGATCTACACACGTTTGACTCATATCCTGTCTCCATTTCCCACGTCATCAGCCACGATAGTCAGTGAATACGGAAACATCATCTAAAAACACTTGGTTCTGGTCTCTACACTATTTCCAAAAGTGACAGCATTTATCGCCATTAAATATATATTTGCCCTACTAAAATTCTGTTTCCCAATTAAAATTTTTAATAATCTTTGATATTTTATAAAATAAATTATAAACATTTTCCTAACATTTTCATTGCCCATATTTTTTATAATAGTGACTTTATCTTTTTTTATATGTACAGTGTTTCTTTAAAAGATGGGAATATTGCATAGCCTCAAAGATTTGCATATGCAGTGGATTTAAGTTACTATAAACTTGAAAGTTTTATCATGAGGTTTGATATGGTGGAACAATTGCAGAAATTTCAATCCACAAATTCTTCTATTTGTCAAATATTCGATATAATACTATTATGTCATTTCAAAAATTGTCAAAAATACTTTGCCTATTTTAAAGGGAAAATTTTAAGTTTCTTCCTTTATTATGAGACTTAATGTGTAGATTAAATAGCTGATAAATTTGATGACACCTTCATTATAAATACAAAAATAATTGAAGTGTACCTGTCTCTTTTCTTACTATATTGCTATGCATACATCCGCCTATCTGTAATGGGATGAATTTTGTCCTCATCTACATGTATTAGAACTTGCTATCTCAGAATTTGCCTTATTTGAAAGGAAAAAAAAACCTTTACAGATGTAATTAATCCAATTTGAATGATATCATAAAAAGGGGAGCTGTGGTCACACAAAGTTAAAAGTGCATAGGGGGAAGACTAAATGAAAGACAGTAAGAATGCATGCAAAGGAGGAGACTGGCAGATGTATCCACAAGCCAAGGGATGCCAGACTGTCGGCAAAACTCCAAAATATAGAAAATGATCATAGTGCAGATCCTCTGTCATTGTCCTCAGACAACATGAACCCAATTCTCATTAAACTAACCCTGCCAATTTTATTTTTTAATTACAGACTTCCAGCCTCTCTTATTTTAAGACACTCATTTTGTTGTAACTTTTTATGTCAGGGCTTAAAAATAAAAACTCTGTCTTATCTATCAATTTACTTGACTATGATCTGTCTGTCATATGTCCTCTGTCTCAACTGTATTCTTGCATTACAGATATACCTGCCCTGCTTTGATCAAAAGGTAGAGAAAGTTCCTTGTTGCTACACTGCTTATTTCATCTGCTACATTTTACTTGTCTTACTGACACCTGCAATTTTCAACAACGATTTCCTAGGTCCACATTACTAAATAGCACACAAGGTTGATTGCATATTTGGATTTGAAATTTCATGGGTTATTTTAACTTTTTTATTCAAAATATTTCCTTTTGTCTTGTGGGCTTAGATAAATGTTCTAGAAGAAACTTGATATCTGTCCTTCATGGCAAAGCATGAGAGATTAGATACCCTTACTCTAAGGTAATCGTATTTGGGGAATTTACATATTCTTTCTCCACTTCTGAGTTTGATAAGAACACTGTAACACTTCTTAACCCAGAATTTAAACTCAGAGATTGGAGATCTTGTTTACTATTCTCTGTTATCTATTATCAAAATTATTCCATCAATACACAGATAATTTGATGTGGATATTAAAGTGCCTAGTAATAGTTGATAGATCTCACAAAGGAAAGAAATGTTTGCCTTTAGAAATAAGAATTCTTTCACAGGGCCGGTGAGATGGCTCAGCGGCATAAGCACCTGCCCGGCAAGCGCGAGGGCCCGAGTTCGACTCCCGGAACCCACATACAAAAAAGAGCCAGTGATATCGCTCAGCAGCACGGGCGCCTGCTGGCGCGCGAAGTCCTGAGGTCGACCCCCCGGTACCCACAAAAAAAAAAAAAAAGAATTCTTTCACAATGAATGCCTACTCAGATGTCATTTAAAAAAGTATAGCAACTAAAATGTATGAGGTAGCTAAATGTTCATGTGTGTGTGTGTACACAAGCACATACACATGGGTTCAAACAACTACATTTTAAAAGACAATCATATAATATTTATTCAAATAATATTACCCAGTCTGATGATATTTGTAGCATTAGAATATAAAGTCCAATATTTCAAATACAACAGATCTCATGGATTAATTTTTCTCAAATCAAGTCATTCAGTATTCAATAAATTCTGAGACAACATTCATTTGCTTGGTGTGACAGTTCTGGAAAGATATATACATTAATGCTGACAGTACTGATCCAACAGACAAATTTTGCTCTTGGAATATAAAAATAGGCAGTATAAGTTAACCTCATTGAATAAATGTGTAATTTCTTGCTAAGATTGTTTCTTATCTCTCTCAAGGCAGGCATAGATGCTTAAAAATAGTGTAGAATATTTACAAATTTTCCAACTTGGAGACCAGAAATGCACCTAAAGTAACAATGTCAATGTTGTTAGATAGATTAATGAACAGAACAAATGATTTAAAATATTTTTTCAATGTAGAAGTGCTGCTGCTTCAAATCTTATCTTACTGGTTCCATATAATGAGCAAAATTAAATTTGATGAAAGTACAGATCTTTCTTACCTTTAATTTTGCACAGGTTCAATCATAAAGAAATTATACAGTAGTATTGAATAAAAATACAAAATTAATACCATAGTATTCTTTATTTAAATTGTCATAATTCAGTTTTACCCAAAATTTACATTTTATGCAAACTATTTTCTATTATGTATATTTTAACCTAGAATTTATAGGATTCTCTATGAAAATGGAAAATTAGCAAATATATTGATGGACAAATACTACGTAAAGTTCAACAACTGACATATATTACTTGAACTTTTGTGACTTTTAATATTGTCATTATTTTTTAAAACTCCATTTGTAATGATAAATTTACAGAAATTTTATAACAGAAATTAAAAATCAATTAGCAGCCTGTTACTATATTGAGACAGGATACACTCCTGCTGCTTTCACATAATTAGACTGCTAAACTCAGTCAGCCTTGACTGTTTGCACCCAGCTGCTTCTTCCAGATAGCTAGGTTGCCCTGACCACATCCAGCTATAATGCCTGTGTTTTTCCTACCTAAAACTATAAAGTTTTTCTAATGTGCTTCAAGGACTTTATGCCTGAGACAGACAGTCAAGGACACATTAAACTCTACCTGCTCTGCTTAAACCCTCTCCCTCCCAGAATGTTCCTGCCTTATGGTAAACAATTCCTTTTAAGTAAAACTGCTTTAAACAAATCTGCCTGACAACATATGACTTGATTCATATAACCAATTATGTAATAACCTGCTATCAGCTTTGTACTTTCTGCTTGCAAAGTTCATTTAAACCAAATTCTAAGCTGACTCTGGACTGGTGATTTAGACTCAGTCCCCCAGCTCGCTAGCATTAAAATAAAGTTACCTTCCAACTCCTCAGGTGCAGAGTCTTCCATTCGGTTCAATATCAGATTTCTATAACACATTTAAGGACATACCACAAGCTGACATAAAATTCACCTTCACATTCTTTATATGTCCTGCCCATACTCAGGTTTCCTCTGACCCATTAAATATTTAACTTCATGTTCTTCTCTGCAAGTGTTAGGCCAATTTATTTTAGGCTGAGTACTTACAAAAGTTCACTTGTGGTACTGGTACCATGAAATGTGCTTGTGGCTGGAGGATAATTAATTATGGATAATATAAACTGAGTTAAGTTGGTACAAAAAGACTACAAAATCTGAGAGTCAAGTAACAATTGGTAAATGATCAAATTATTATTAAAATTGTGGGTTTTGGTGAAATTTGTGAAAACAAAGAAATTTAGCAAAGGACTCTAAAGAGGTGGTATGCATGACATTGGTAAGACATATTTTTTCCAGTTTATGTTCAGTTTGTATTTTTTCTATGATCCCTGAAAATAGAAGCAGCACATGTATTCACATGCATAAAATGCCATTTTATTTCATTCTTATCTTTTGTATGACTAGAAATAAAATTCCAGGCTTTCTGCCCACCACCAAGCACTCTTATCATTGAACTACTACCCCAACATTTTATTATTTAAAATTTTCTGTTTCTGAAGCCTATTCAAGATTTATATTCAGTGGTATAGTTTTCAAGCTAATAAACTTCCAATATGATTAAAATTCTAAAGAGATTATTATTTTTTTTTTGTGGGTACCAGGGGGTCGACCTCAGGACCTTGCACGCCAGCAGGCGCCCATGCCACTGAGTGATATCACTGGCCCCTTTTTCGTATGTGGGTTCCGGGAGTCGAACTCTGGCCCTCACGCTTGCCGGGCAGGCGCTTAAGCCGCTGAGCCATCTCACCGGCCCGATTTTTTAATGATTTATTTTTCCCAGTTAAATTGTTTTGAGGGAGATAATCAAACATGAGAAAATTGATTCAAAAATAATAATTATATCACACAAGATAAAGAAATTTCATGGGTCTTTTTCTAATTTACAGGGGAAGAAGTGAATCAGCAGAAACACTTTAAAGTGCAGAAAAATAATTTACTTGACAAATATACCTGTTTCATTTTTCCCTAAGTTTTTTATAACCTTGATGAGTAAAATGTTTAATAATTTAGTTCCCAATAATTACAGGTGTGATTAATTTAGAATCTAATGATATCCACTACTATATAAACTGAGTTTTCATGGAAAAAAATTAACATGTTCTAAGCAAAGCTGAATAGATTTCAGCTCTATTGTAAATGTAACAGGCTCTTTTCAGACATTTTGTATAAACCATAGTAATACAATTAAACACTGAAAGGACTACAAATTATTACTTTAAATTGTAAAATGCTGTGATCGTTTGGTAGTACTATATGTGTTTTCAAATTTTCCAGTTCTTAGCCTTCTAATTAATTGTACACATGTTCTTTAATGAAATGTTAGTTTTGGGAGTCAATAAAAATTTGAATACCGGGCAATTGGTACCATTTATAATGAATTTGGCATATCAGAAAAATATTATATTTTTAATGAGAAAATTGTTATGATGAAGATTGGTGATACTTTATCAATAATGATAATAGAGTTAATCCTACTAAATTGTACAATTGAAATAATTAAATAGTAAATTTGTTTTATGTATATTTTAGCATAATAAATGTAACAGCATTTTACTTACTAGAAAAATAGAAATGTAAATTTTAACATCAGATTATTAAGGTCCAAATTTTTGTTTTACAGTTGACTTCTTTAATAAAATTAACCGAGTTACTTAATATCTCTGATCTCATTTTCTCCAACTCTGAAATGGCCTGATGTTCACATGTACCTTGAAGGTTAGTTGCAGGAATTAAATGAAATATAAAAGGTTTTACCTTATAATTAAGGTTCCATAAATGAGATGATTCAAAATCTGAAATTTGTAGCACAATTTCTTGCATTACCCAATTTGTTTAAAACTTTTGTAATTTTATAAGTATAATTTACATTTTACAATTATTAAACATTTTTGTGAGAATCAGAAACCACTGTGCCATACTATGCCAGTGCTATTTTAAAGACTGCTTCCACTTCACAGAAACTTACTGCACAGCTGTAGAGTTATAGGCAATCAAAAATAATAGAAAATTTCCTGAGAAAATGCTATTTTTCTCAAAATCTATAGAAACCCATTGATATAAACCTGTCAATAGGTCATGGCCCTAGGTACTTGATTAGTAAAGCAAACAAACAACGACAAGGAAAAGAATGAATTGCTCTGTGCTCTACCCAGAAACATCTACAAAGCCATTGTATCCCAGTACCAGCAAGGAACAACCATATAATGTTGCTGGAAGGTCATCAAAGGTATATGTTCTGCAACTTTCATCTTTCCCAATTTCAACATCTGTCATCTAATGAATTTCCTGAAAGAAAAGTTTAAGAAAAATTCTGATAATAATATATTTGAGCAAATAGCAGAATAAATTACAAGATTTAGAAAACTGAATTCTTTTGATATGAAAATACTCAAAAGCCTTTTACACACTGTTGTATTTTGTTCACGATTTGTATTTGCTGATACAAGAAACATATCAAGTGACTATTAAGATTAGAATGAAATGTAACAATTGAGAATATAGCAATTGTGAAAAAGAATAAAAATGTTCATCATTGCCTCCTATGTAATGTATAAGTAATCATGTGATTTTCCCATTTTTGGTAATTTAAAAGGGAGAATACAAAGTGATTTAATTATTTTATCATTAATTTAAATAACAATTATAGTGGATTGATCTACAAATATTATGTCCAGACCGCAGTGACACTATTTCTAATTACTGCTATCATTTTGATTTTTTACTGTAAAATTCCTCAAATTTAAGTGAAAATTTAAGTGTTAAAGATCTGTACTTAACAAATAAATTTATAAAGTAGAAATAAATACATAATTACATATGCACATATATACATTGGTATAAGTGTGTGTACATGTGCTTCTAGAATCCTATTACATATAAAAGCCATGTTCTGTATCTTTGCTTCAAGCACTGAATTTATAAACACCAAACCTCTATTCAGAAAATAAGGGCTTATGATCACCTGTTTTTGTCAACCAATCAATACATAACCTTATTTTATGTGTGCTTCTCCTTAATAATATTTTATTAATATATAGTGTTCACTCACAAACAATGAATCGAAGCAAACATCCTAAAATTCATGTCCTTGGGAACCTTTTCTACCACATATATTTTCACTGCAAGGCACATAGCAGTCTTCTAATGTTTAGGAACATTAGATATCACTTTAGAACTATGCTCGGTGAGCATGTTACAGTGAAAATATTACCAGCAAGATTCATTGAAAAAAGCATAAAACATGACACTAAATATACCACAAAAAAGACATCCATTTGCAATTTGAGATTTGAAACAAAAACCAAGCTTTGCCTTGTTCCTCCTGAGCCAAGAATGCACAGGTGGGAAAAGCCACTGACGTTTTTCACCACAAAACTCAAGTCTGAAAATAAATTACCTCTAAGGCATCCTAAACATTGATTTGGTGATTACAAGTAAATTTTGGTGACAAAAAAAATTGAGCCTATAGGACCAGCAAACAATAAAACCCAACTATATCGATGCATGTACATGCAATGTTAACAATACATATATACACATATATACATGCACGCATACCCATATACATGTGAGATATGTATGCTTTATGTTTATTTACATATCTATATACATATATACACAGGTATTTATATACATACATATGCACACACATACAAGCATGCACATATATAATAAACCTATGTACACATTTACATAGATGTATATATGTGTATACATGTGTATAAATATGTACAAATGTGTAAAATTTTTGTGTTGTGTGGCTACAATAATTTGAAAATGATTTAACAACATGAATTATTGCAACATACCCTAGAAAAATGAGGAAAAGACACTTTACATGAAAAGGTTGGGAGAAAAAAGAGATTCATTCAAAATGACCAAGTCTCCAAATATTTAATAGATAAAAGATATCTTTTGTTCATATTTCTATAACTTATTTTGAATTTTAGTGGTTTTCCTGAAGTTTTATTAGAGTTGGTCTTATTAGTATTTATGAAGGCTGTTGGAAAATTTTAAATTGTTGAACACAAAAGTATTATTTTGTTTAAACAATTATTTCATTTCCCAGGAAAGGAAGACTCACCACTTACTAAAATAACAACATTGAAATCTGGATTCAGAAACAATTAAAAGAAAAGGAATCTCAAGCTATATTTAATAATATTTTTCTAGAACATTTATCATGTTTAGGAACAAAAATAGTATATTTCAGCTTAATATATTTCTTAAGAAAATTTATAAGCATTAATTAAGAAAGCTCAACCAAATAATGGTGTCTCACTTTGTCTTTTCATTAATACATTGAACTGAGTAGCACAAAAAAAATACTTCTAATAAATAACTCTTCAATAATTTTGAAGCCTTTAAGTCATATAAATATGTGTAATTTATAATTAAACAGGTATTATTAGAAAGTTTCATGGCAAGAATTTTAATGATCATAAAGCATTATACTCAAGGCAAAAGTAGAAATACAAAATAAGTATTCATATGATTCCACAAAAATATGAAGATACTTGGGTAAATAATTCAAATCATATTAAATCTCTTTTGGGGGATTAGTTGTGTAAGTGCAAAAATAAAACCTCTTTGAGAGACTTGAGTAATAACTAAGTGAAAGAAATAGTGACATACTAACAAATTAATGCAGATGAGAGGACAACAGTCAGTAATATGTATTTGCTCTTATTTGTATCACTTTTAGAGGAATGATGTTAATGTTAAAGACAGTATATGCATTTTATAATAAAATGTGAATATATACACATAAGTATATTGGAAATGAAAGAAAATAAAGAAGTATGAAAGAATATGAGGTGTTGAAAACCCAGTGCAGTAATACTCATATCTTATGACTACTAAAGCAAAATAGAAAAAATACCAACTAGAGTGAAATTTTCTGAAATTCAAAATCTATACTCAAGCAAAATGTCATGACATATTTTTATATAAAATTGCAAGATTCATGTTACTATTTCTAGTTTTCTTAAAATTATAATGAGATTTATATTCAAAATATGCTTCACAGTTCACAGCACATATTTAAATTAGATTTTTTTGGTAAGAATCCAGTATACCAAGCAGTTAGACAACTGATTTCATGGACTGGTCATGGCAAAATCAACAAATTTCACAGTGTAGAATGAATTAATGAAAACAGCTGCAAAAGTACAAATAATGTCAAATGCCTTTTAGATGTTTCTAATGAACAAGATGAACAAAAAAAAGTTCATCTAAATGGAGAACTTGACATTTCTTTTTTTGTTTCACAAGGTCATATAAAACTATACCAAGTATTTCTGAATGTTAACTGTTTAGCTATGAAATAAATTCCTAAAATGCTATTTCCTTAATACAAACAGATGATTCCAGAATACCAAATATATTTATATCTTAAAATGTTATTTATATGTTGCCTTCAATTGAGTGTCAAAAATTTTTGTCTAATCTTTCTTTGCCATTATGCACCTGTTTATATTCCATGAAACACAGAAGAATTGAGAAAAATCTAAAATTGAAAGAAATAAAAACACTCCAACATCATGGCTTCTATTAATAACAGAGTGAACCTGTAAATAGCATGTGTTCAATTCAGTAATTGACCTAGTAATAGACCTAGTAAACTAGTATTCAGATAAAAATAGTAAAGTAAAATGTACTGTTACAAACTACAACATGGATGAATCTTGAAAACATTATGCTAAGGTAAAGAAGTCAGGGAGTAAAGCCTACCTATGGTGAGATTCTGTAGGCATGAAATACACTGGACCAGAAAATCTGCAAGGCTGAAAGTAGACTAATAAATACCCGAGGCATTTAGGGAGATAGGGAGCATGAAGGAGAGGGAAGTTAGTGTGTTTTTCTTTGAGAAATCATCGAAGAAATTATTCTAAAATTGTTTTCAATGTTCACACAAATCTGTGAATGGGCAAAAATATTGAATTGTACATTTTAAATGGGTGAATTACATATATATATATATATATGTAATATATATATATATAATATATATATATTACATGCAAAGAAAATGTCACTTCAAAAAAGACAGCCAAACCTATAGATATATATATCATATATACATATATACATATATGTATATGTATATACACATATATAGTAAAAAAGTCAGAATATTTTTTCTAGCATATAAAAATATACAGCAATATAATTGTTTATTTCTGACCACTATACAGCAGGTATCACACAAAATCATATGAAACTTGATAATGAGATCTAATCAAATAGTAAATAGCAAGAAGAAACATAGCTATTTCCTCATGAAAAATTAAGTAGTACTGTAGTAGGCTTAATAAATAGTGTCCCCAGTAAGATAAGAATCACCTTATAGGGGCCGGTGAGATGGCTCAGTGGCGTAAGCGCCTGCCTTGCAAGCGCGAGGACCCGAGTTTGACTCCCGCATCCCACATACGGAAAAGGGGCCGGTGATATTGCTCAGCGGCACGGGTACCTGTTGGCGCGCGAGGTCCTGAGGTCGACCCCCCCGGTACCCACACACACACAAAAAAGAATCACCTTGTATAAGTTTAAATATTTTATTATTTATATTTTTAGTACTGAAGTTAGAATCCAAGGCCTTTGCACTGAGCTACAATCCCAACCTTTTTTATTTTATTTTTATTTTTTTAAATTTTAAGTCTCTAAGTAGCTAAATTGCTAAGGCTGTGCTATAACTTGTTATCCTCTTCCCTCTGCTTTCCAGAGTACTGGAAATATAGGTGTATGCATTCATGCCTGACTCAATATTTATTCTTTAATATTTGTAGAAAAAAAGAAAATACATCAACAAGAGCTAATTAGTAAACAACTGAAACACGGAAGCTATTTGCTTACCTCCTTGCTGAATGTATTTCTTTACATTTTCTTTCACTTATTTCAAAGCTTTGAGATTTTTTCTTAACTGCTTGGATATCCCTTCCCTTCAGGAATATCTTTACCTCTGGCCTTTCTGGATAATTGCCCCACAATCTTGTCTTTGGAAAGTCTCACCCTAACTATAAGAGAAACCCCTGCCCATCCAATTGTCAAAGTATCATCTGAATTAGTTCATAGCGTTTGACTGAAAACTCACGGTCATTTCTATTGCCTTGATCATTCTTTGAATACCTAAACTCATTTCATGTGTCATCAGAAATTAGAACATTAAAAGTAAGTCCAATTACATTTTAAAAATATATACATGTCCCTCAATAATACATTAATACCCATTATGTAATTAATTCTATTCTGTTCCCTTGGATAATAGTCTGTATGTCTTCTCACCTGAGGTCACCTCTTCCTAGAATCAAGTGAGTCCTGGAAATCTTAACTCAGCTTGAAACTTGTATCTCAAGAGCCTATCTTTTAAAGTCTCAATATGTCTGGCATGTATCCTGTTGCTCAAATAACATTCTTGTTTGTCACAGACACACATTCAGCCTGGAGCTGATGACAGAGCCTCCAGGCAAACCTCCAAGGAAAGAAGAAACCACCTGCTGTAGGACACCACTACATAATAATGATTAATTTATTACAGTACCCAACACTATCAAAATGAAAGAAAGGGAAATACTCTTTGGAGGAATAATGAAATTATTTATGAAGAAATCCATTAATGTTTTCCCTGAGATTAAAGTAGGTTATGGATAACATGTACATGGACAATTTGCCAAGTTCGCTTAAAAAATAAATTATGTTAAACTGATAAGAACAGATACTACACTTAATTTAGTCCAATGTCTGAGAAATATACAGGAAATGAATAACCTCAGTGAATGTAAATATTACATATCATAAATATGAGCTATGAATAATAACAGCAAGAAGAATGAAAATGGGGAGGGTGGACTTAGAAATGAGGGAAGGAAGGTGGGGAGGAGGGGAAGGGGACTAAAACATAAACTCCATTACTTACATGTACCCGCTCCCCAAGAGGAATGTAAACATCTTGTACTGCAAACATATACTAGTGAAAGAAAGTTGAAACAGAAAAAATAAGTTATAAACAAATCCTTTTAAAGTACATAAACTCCATCAATATTTTAACATATTTCACTTCTCTTAACATTAAGATTACAAATCAAACCAATAAAATATTCCCTCAAATATTTTACAATTGGCTATAGATTCTCATGTTTTACTATCATTATGGCTACACTATTTTTTTCAATTTTATTGCAAGAGCATCATTTACTGATAGAAGACTATTTTCAATTTCTCTGCAGAGCAAAAACTTAAGTTTTTACATTTGAAATTGTTTAAGCTGACAGGACAGATCTTAAATATTGTTCAAATCATACATTCTATTGCAACAAAAAAAATCTACTGTTTTCAACAAAATTATACAATTACAGAATATTAAGCATTGTATCACAGTAATTTCAGTATTTCTGACTCCTAAACCAGTACTGGAAATTTTGGAAATCAAGAATAACTAAAATGTTTATAAGACAAAATGCCAAATACTGTGATAAAATATGCTTTTAATCATTTTTCATGTGGAATAAATCAGGAAATTGCATACAGATATGTATTTACTCTCAATTATTACTCTCAATTATCTCAATTATAGATAGATGGATATATGGTTCTTAATCTTAGTGATGGTTAAAGTATGAACTGAAACACAAAAACTCACTGGATAATATTCTAAAAACCAGTTTAAAATAGTTTTTTTTTTACTTTACAAGTAAACTAATAAGTCATAAAAAGAAGCCTAATACAAAATCATTCTTTTGTCTCTCTACAAGGGGGAATAGACTATGATTTAAAATGTTTACGAAATCATCAGATACAAACTAATAATTCCAAAATATTCTGACAGCAATAATAAACAAATGATTTATTCACTGAAGTATGAGGTGTTATCAAAATGAAAATGATCAATTTTTAAAACAATTTTTTGCAGTAGAAGACACACTGACACCGAGTTCCCTCAAATATTCCTCCTTACTTGGAACACACTTATCCCATCATTCTTGCTACTCTCTGAAGCAGTTTCTGCAAGTCCTCTTTCCGGAGTGATTTTAGTCAACAGTTGTGGCTGCCTTGGTGCCCTGAATCAATTCAAAAGCTCTAACTTTATTGTCATTTTGACTCTGAGGAAAAGCCAGAGATCACACTTTGCCAGTGAATGGGATGAAAGAAATCACCCTGCACTAATGGTTTACAACCTGTCTTTCCATTGGATGGCACTGGACAGCAGCATTCATTGTATTTATAATCAAATCTCAGAAAGTTACACACACAAAAGAGGACTAACAGATGATAAATTATGGAAAGATAGATAATAGTGTGTGTGTGCATGTGTGTGTGTGTGTGAGAGAGAGAGAGACTTGTGCTATCACTCTATGAATTGCTCTTCTCAGTTAAGAAATGTATTTGACTATGGTAACTGAGTCACTTGGACATATGGGCAGATGATCTGTATAACGGTGCAAGTATAATTTTTAAAATTCTAAAAATATAATTCCTGTATAAAATAGAAAGAGCTCATTGCAAAATTTGTTCTATACTTTAATTTATTATGAAACAAACATTTGCAATATGGTTCAAAGGAGAATAAGAAATGCAAGGTCCTGAGTTCGACTCCTGGTACCAAAAAAAGAAAAAAAAAGGAGAATAAGAGAGAGAGATTTATATATGCTTTAATTGAAAGGAATCCTAAATTACTTTGCTTTCACATATAATAGTGGTAATACCTGATAGGATAATAATACAAATATTTTACGTTATCTTTTTTGTCAAAGAGAAATCAAAAAAGAATAGTTAGGCTATAATTAAAAGCAAAGTAAATTGCCATTAACGGATAAATATTCTAGAGGCTTAAATACTCCTTAGGAGTGCTTATTAACTGAAGTTTTTATGATATTTGGAACATGAATATGCAATTGGATTTCTAAGGTTTTGATAATTAAAATTTATAAAATAAAAAGATGTTCATTCAATCTAATCAAAGGATAGCTGACATATAGAATTATATTTATGTTCCAATGCAAAATTATTGTTTTATTTACATATTCCATAATAGCCTATTCATCTATGAGAAGTACTTTTGGAGGATACAAGAAAAAGAATGATTGTAAGAAAGCCATAATACAGGGCTGGTGTGATGGCTCAGCGGCGTAAGCGCCTGCCTTGCAAGCGCGAGGGCCCGAGTTCGACTCCCGGATCCCACATACGAAAAAGGGGCCATCGCTCAGCGGCATGGGTGCCTGTTGGCGCACGAGGTCCTGAGGTCGACCCCCGGTACCCACAAAAAAAAAAAAAAAGAAAGCCATAATACATTTATCTGAAATACCCCAATTTTTTATTAGTACATATTACAATACATAATATTTACAGTCCTTGCGTAAAGTGGGTACATTTACACAACACATCTTAATTCTCCTTCGTCTGCTTTTATTCCCTTACTTCTCCCTACTTTCATTTAAATCCAATAATTGCAGGCTTAGTTTGTTTATGAAGGAAAAATGAGTATAAAATTACTCTCCATCAAAAAACAGCTTAAAAAGTGAAAACATTCATGTAAAAATATTTGTAGAAGACTTTGAACAATAGGCAGGGCACAACTGTGATTACTGAAAGAAATAAAATAAGTAAACTCTGTAACTGACCTAGCTTAGTTCTTGAAAACAATTTCCAAACCACAACAGACATACAGAAAACCTGAAAATGCCCCATGATCTCACTGAGTTGCAGAGAAGATTGGATTTGGGGAGAGGTTAAAATGACTCACATGTGCATAGCAAGCTATCAAGGATAAGAAAGATGCAGAAAGAGAGGGCCACAGAGATCAGCCGTAGTATGCCCTGAAATCTTTGGCTACAGATTTGTCTGTGTATATGTGGGGATTATCTCCACGCCTGTGTTGAAGGGATCAATAAGCCATCAAGCACTTTCTTCCAGAAACTCATAGATCATGGGAATAGTTCAGGGTCAACCAGCAAAGCTCAGAGACCCGGTAACATGCAGAAATTTATGCAGGATATCCAGAAGTATAAATTTTCAGAAGATGACTAAATTCAGCCCACAATAAAAATAACAATAGGACCGGGGATATAGCTCAGTGGTACAAGCGCTTGCCTGGCAAGCACAAGGTACTGAGTTCGATTCCTGGTACTCCCCCCAAAAAATAGCAATAGACTCTTCCTCTTTCAAAGCTTAGAAGCAAACTATAAAAGTTATATATAAACCAAGAAAATTAATTTTATGCTAAAATAAAGTTAGTTATTAGGAAAGATAGAATAAAATCTAACACCCAACAATGCAAAGTTCACTTAATCAAAATTTGAATCTCCTGCTCTACAAGGCATACTGTTAAAAACAAAAGGCAAGCCATGCACTGGGAGAAAATTCTGACAAAAGATGTATTTGCTAACTATCTTAATAATAATAAATGAGATATTTTAAAGCAACGAGAAGAAAAAAGCAACACATTTTTAAAAAATGATCAAATACACTATGTGAAATAATACTTTGAAGAATATATATACGTGTGTGTGTGTGTGTAAAAGTAAATACATAAAAAAGTTGTCAACATATTATTCTTTGAGGAAAGGAATTTTTGTCAGAGATTCATGTGTATGCCAATTAAATTGGCTCAAGTTTAAATGTCTACAAACAGGAAATGAAGCCTTGAAATAATGAAATAATAATATATGTATTGGAATATGCTGTATCTTGTCCACAGCTCACACTTCTTTGTCAGTAAAAATAATTTATAAAAATATGTCATGAAATCAACAAAGGACTCCATCATTTCTGAACACAATAGAATGACTACTTGGCAAACTGTGTTGATTTTTTCAAAGCTTAATTAAATAATCTCTCCTTTTAGGAAAATGTAGAATATTCTCATCAGCCAAGCAGAGTGTTGTGTATACTCAGGAAGCTGAGGCTTAAGAATTACTTTTGAGTCCAGGAGTTCCAGACAAGCCTGGGAAACTTAGCAAGAATTCAGTTTAAAAAAAATTATAAATAAGTAAGCAATTAAATTAATAAAATCTGTCTTACTTATGAACTACTATTAAAAAGTAGTAGACTACTAAAAAGTAGTAGAGCTACTATTAAAAAGATTATAAAGGCACAGCTTTTAACTAATCTGATATCAAAAGCTTGACCAAAGTCAAGTTATCAAATTTAATGAGGACAAAGTGTGCAGACATATGCAGGATAATCAGAAGTACACAGGGTCACAGAAGCCAATGCAGGAGTTTTTCAAAAGGAAAGAGGAATCAACCATGCTTATTCACATGTAACTAAGATGACACGTTTGTCCCAAACTTACAAGACATATTTGTTGAGCATTTTTTACAGAGAATTTATAGTGAAAGTGAAAGTAAGTATCAGGAGACAGATTGTCCTGGATGAAGAGTGGGGAAATATAATAGAGAAATGGACACTTGAAAGGCTTGAGGTTTGCCAATATAAAGGTAGAAGGTGTATAGGGGATATGGGTTGCAGAAATATCCTTTCTCTTTTTAACTGTAGTCTGTTAGTTTGCAATATAAAGTAGGCTTTTATTGAGGATTTTTAAGTACAAAAATGTGTGTAGATGGCTTGTGAATATTAATAACAAGATAGTTGTGTATTAGAGGATTAAACCCAATTCTTTGAGGTGAAGATATTAATTGAACGGATAAGTTACTGCAGTGGCCATATACATTAGTCCAAAACCAACATGAAGGATATGAATTTGAGTTTAATAAAAAAGTCGGGGGGCCGGTGAGATGGCTCAGTGGCTTAAGCGCCTGCCCGGCAAGCGCGAGGGCCTGAGTTCGACTCCCGGAACCCACATATGAAAAAGGGGCCGGTGATATCGCTGAGCGGCACGGGCTCCTGCTGGCGCACGAGGTCCTGAGGTCGACCCCCCGGTACCCACAAAAAAATAAAAATAAAATAAAAAATAAATAAAAATAAATAAAAAAGTGGATGTGGGAAAAGGACATTGATTAAAACCCTTAAGTGTTCAGTAAGTCTCAAAACGAGCTGCAATTGGAGTCATCACTTGACTGAGTTTATGGTAATCCACTACCACTCCCAATGCATCATCTGCAATGCCAAACAGATGTAAATGGAGCAGTAGTGGCAATCATCACTTCTGCATCTTTCAAGTCCTTGGTAGTAGCACTAATCTGCAGTCCCTCCAGGGATAAGATATTGGTTTTGGTTTACTATTTTACTACATAAATGCAACTCTAATGGCTTCCATTTGGGTTTTTCAACCATAATAACCCTCACACTACAGGTTAGTAACCAGTGTGAGTCTTCTGCAAAGTACTAAGTATATCTATCCCAGTTATGCATTCTGGAACTGGGGAATGACTACAGGATGGATTCGAGGACCTACTGGACCCACTGAGTTGGACCTTTGCTTAAATTCTACTGATCATCTAACCATCATAGGCCCCTACCCTTATTTGAGGGCCACAATAATGTTTTGCATCACTTGGAATCACCTTAAATTCAAAACCAGTGTCCATAAGACCCTGAAATGTCTGATCAATTCCTTTCCCCTAATGTACAGTAAAACCTTTGTAGAGGATGGGAGAAAGATTGACTGTATGAATTTTTGGTGTTGCACCAGGATCCTTTCTCAAGGGGACCTTGCCACTCCATTCAAGCATTTCTGAGGCTATAAATGGGCTCAAAATCTGGAAACTGGTTGATGGGTCATGATTCTCTTTTACTATGATGTGAGATGAGTTGCTGATTGTTGGAGGCCAACATCACAATCAGGCCTCCGGCGCGGCCTTGTGCCTGACTCAAGACCTGTGCTAAATTACCCCTCCCATCGACCTGGGCAAGATGGCGCCTATTTCCTGCTTCCTGGTTGCGGTCAGTGCTGTCCGCGCCCTGTAAATGTGTGAGTCTGCCTAGAGACTGATGAGTTTAGCCTATGAGCTTTCATTTCCTGCTGTATTACTATTGGCGCCCCTCTCCTTATAAATACATGTTACTCCGCCTTTTCGAGGGAGATCTCGGCAGAGCACGGACGAAGCCGCCACAGGGCGGACGTGTGTAAAGGCTCTGGAGCTGTGAACGATTAAAGCAAGCTTTCACCGACTCGTGTTGTGTGATTCTTCTCGCTGGACGAGCAGAAGCACGCGACAGCTGATCATTTGCCCTTAAAATTTTCTGACTATATAAATCTGGTAAAAACTTAACTAGTTTTCCTGTCTATTTCACTTATGGGAACACCACGGCTGATCAGTCAATGCCATAGGTCTGCACATGTGAGGCCATTCTGATCATTGCTCTGTTTCTGCTGTCCATTTGGTAAGAATGTGCACCTGGTCTTTGACAATTGAGTGCTGCCACTTGACTCCTGCCAATTTGGGAACCAATTAAATCCATTTCCCTTAAGTTTCCCAACTGAGTGACTATGATCTTCACAATAAAGTCTGGCATACAGGGAAGAGGAATGACAGGGCTATTGAAGGAGGTCAGCGCTTCCCTCACAAACATGTTTCTTAAAGTAAAGGGTACATTCTCTGGTCCGTCCCCTGTGGAGGATTAAGTTTATCATGACAAATCCATTCCAGTATTCCTGTTTCCCTGAGCTCTTAAATCCCCTCACCAAACAGTAAACGAAGGAGCACCAGGCCTGTCAAACTCATTTACAGTGGGCATCTTTTGATCCACATATCTACCAACCACCCAGATTAGCTGTTAACACCATTTTAAACTTCATAGTCTGCAACATGAAATTCAGAATTTCCATTTAATAGGCCCAAATTGACAAACTCAGCCTGATCCAGGTGCATGTTTTGCCACCATTATCCCACATCCTTAGAGTCCATTCCTACACCTCTTCATCAGGTTTCTACTTATAAGAGTTAAAAACTCAAGAAGTTCTTTGGAGGAATAGCAGACTTCCTCGTGGGTCACACTGTGTACCTCACTTTGAGGAGCCTTCTGTGACTTGACCCTTGTTACAGGCCTAGAGGCAAAACTGGGTGTTGAGGGTGGGTCCAGAGAAGTGTCAGCTTTATCATGCTTTGTCAACACAGGATTAATTTTCTCAGGTATAGCAGGAGAGGCCGACATCATAGAGGGTTGCTGGGGGGATTCCTTCACCACTGTGGATGGGGAAATGTCTTCCTCTGGAAAAATATTCTTATTAGGATTTAGGAGCTCAACATTCCAAGCTTATCAGGATCCTTTCAAACGTCACCATCCTAATTTACAGGATTCTGTTCTTTTCCCATCAGCACCCTCATTTTTTCTTCGGATACTGGCGCTGAGCACTAAACTTACGCTGTATTTTAGTCGTTCTAATTACGATGGCTTGTTTTGGGGTTTCTGCAATCTCATCATTATGGCTAAAGACAAGAAGATTCTCTCTTTCAGGACACATTTAGAGACTTTTAGAATGTTTATGTGTGTCTGAATGAAATATGCTGGGAGTTTGAATCTCTGAGTTCTTCATTTTTCTTTATTAATTTATCTTCACGCTTTGAAGACTTTATATTTTTAAGGCCTGTTTAAAGGTCTGATTTCTTTTACTAGCTTGTCCAGAGATGCTTAAAACAACCAGCCTGCATCATATTTCCTATTCTACAAAAATATTTTGAAAGTGTTACACACAGTGTCACTGAATTCCTGGCATAGGACAAGTTGTGAATTAGGATAATCAGATGGATCTAGAAGAGACCATGGCAGCTTTAAGTCTCATACAATGAGAAAGCCCAGAACCACTAAACCCATCACAGAAATTCATCCTTACAATTCTGTTTCTCTACTTCTGCTTTATCTTTTATTTTGAAGTTAATAAATACACAGCACAAAGTTATCCACACTCATTCATCTGAGGGATGCAGCAGTCCTATCATCTACAAAAGAGTAAATTATTGACTATCTCAATCAACAGGATCATGAGTACCTCACATTTATAATTCAATCTGTGGCTGCAAGGGGAAGTTATCGGAGTCCCTTACATGTGTTTGTGGATTTCAGTCACGTTTAATTTCTTCTACCACTGCTGTTTTATCCCATTATAGTTGAATATTATATCATAAGGGTATTTTTTCCTCGTATTACCATTGAGATACTCAAAATAATTCATAATAGGTGAAGAAATAAATGCAACTAAGTTATTTTCCTAATACTAAATGGAAAGTGGAAATTATGCAAATATTGATTTTTTTTGTTTTGAAATATCTTTTGTCCTAGTTTTCAGCATGAGGAAATTTTAAAGTAAGCTCTTTCATATTTTAAAATTAGTTTAAGAATATTTTAACTTAATCTAATGAAATCTGAATTAATACTCAGCGTTTCAATCTGCACAGCCACCTGAACTCACTCCACAACCCTATTTAGAGCATGTTGCCAAATTATGTCTCATTTCTCAGCTTAACTGAATAAGGAACCCAAGCTCTGATAATCAGCAAGCTCAAGGGTCTTCTAAAGACATCCAAGCTTTGCTTGTACCACCTATGAAAATGACCACTTCTTCCCTCCTCAGTGATTCAGTTTCACAGATTTGTTTGGAAAATGCTAACCATTGATCATGAAGAGGTTAAATGTTTGGCAGCAGAACTCCTCCATTGAAGATAACTTGCCCAGCACACAATGAACGGTCGTAGGACAGTATAGTGACACTGACCAAAATAAATCTTTGATGGACATCCCATTTTTTTTCCCAATGAGATCAGATCTGTCTACTCTTAAAATTAATATATATACATATTCATATGAAGCAAAAAGCATTCTGTGAGGCAGGAGGAAATGGCCATGTCAAAGAACAACTTTGAATATGTAACATTAGACAAAACGCAGGTGATCCTGGAAGATTCACAAGAATCCAGATGATCTAGAAAAAGACATTCTTTTCTCTGTTTTGTTTTGTTTTGTTTTGTTGTTTCTTTTGTTTGTTTGGTTTTGTTTTTGTTTTTGAGACAGGGTCTCGCTATGTAGGAAAAAGACATTCTTGAGATAATTACATTTGCATCCCTGCCAAAACCTCCAGCCTTTAAAAGACGCCAGTCTCTTACTTTCGTGATATGATTCCTCACTTGGATATTCTATTACTGTCCATCTTGACAATGTACTCTGATCTGAATAAACTCTTTATTAAATTTTTGTGATCTAAGTAAATTATTTTACTTCCTACATCACTGGCCTCTCCCTACATCAAGTTGCATGGCACTCATGTCAATTTTCATTCAATTATCTTAATTACAGGTGTTATTAAAAACTTCTAGAGTGTGGATGTGCTCTGGGTTGGAATGGTACCAAGTATTTTAAAACTTTAGTGTACTGAGAATTTGCATGGTTTTATGGGACATCAAAATATATTTGTATTATTCAAATATAGGGAAATTTGTCAAAAATTCATTTGAGTATATTTCATAAAAGACCAAATTTTAGTTAATAGATTATGGACTAAGAAATTTGATAAAACAATAATAAAACCATCTTTATTTAACAGGATAGGATACTTTATATATGAATCTAAATTATACTTCGTATATTAACTCTACATACATAGAAATCATTGAAACTTTCTATGTATAATAATGTTAGAAAGGTAATGACAATTATATAAAGACACATTAAGGAATTTCAAAATGTTACTAGGTAACAAGTTTTAATATCATTATGATGCTAATAATCTCATTGTCCTATAGATTTAAGAAAATTTTAATCAAAATCCCATTAAAAGTTTACATAGCGATATATCTTTTGCTTGTAAATATTACATAGAAGAGGAAACAGGTAAGAGCAACTACACACTTTTGAAAGTAAATAACTGGGAGTGGTGATTTACCTTCACAGATAGTGTGATCTATATGAAGCTCTAGTAATTAAGACACTGTGGTGTTACTGCCCGATATACTTTTCGAGTACAGTTGTACAGGATGCTTATAAAAAGATTGATGTTTTCAGGATCTTTATTTTACAAAATGTGTTACTTGCCATGTTAGTGGAGATCAACAATTTTTTTCAACAAATATTATTAACATGAAAAACAAAAAGTATATCTTAAATAGATAGCAGATACATATTATATACCATGCATATAAACACATCATATAAAAAATTTGAAGAGATTAAAACCTTAATTTTTTAAATAAAATTTCAAAACTCAGTAAAAAAAAACATAGTTAATATTAGGGTAGGGAATTATGACCTTAAATTACTAAATAAAATATCCTGAAGGAAAAAATGAGCTATGCACTTAGAGAATATATTTCTCTAAAAATTTATATTTCTCTAAAAATTGACAACATATTTCAATTTTTAAAACCAAGAGAAACAATTATTAAGGTAAATAATACTTTTTCATATTAATAAAAAAATGAGAAACATTAGAAATGTGAAGGGAAAATGGGATAGTGTATTAACAGAAATTTCTCACAATAATGGATCGCATGTGACCAAACACATTTAACCTGTTGTTTAATCTGGCCAATAATCAGGGAAGTACAAATCAGTAAAATTATTAAATAAAATTTCAGGTCCATTTAATTGGCCAAAATTTTTCAAAAGCAGATGGGTTTGTTTTTTATTGAAGTTATTAAAAATTACTGCAAAGTTCAGTCATGGTTGTAGCTCAGAAGTAGAATGAGAGCTTAGCGTGCACAAGACACTGTGTCCATCGCTCAAAAATTAACAGAAACAGTTTTAACCTCACGTTTATAATTTCATACTTCTGGAAATGAGAAGTCTTACAGGGCTAAATTAAGGCCCTGGCAGGAATGCAATTCTTCTGATTTGAAGGGAGAATATATTTTCTTCTCATGTACAATTTTTTTGAGATTGCTAGTGTATTTGTGTTTGCAAGAGAACAGATTTAATGCAGGACAGAAATTTACAAGAGTAGCTTATAATATTTCCCCACAGAGTCAAAAATAGAAGAGTACAAGAGATCTGTCCATGGGCCGGTGAGACGGCTCAGCGGCTTAAGCGCCTGCCTTGCAAGCGCGAAGGCCCGAGTTCGACTCCCGGAACCCACATACGAAAAAGGGGCCGGTGATATCGCTCAGAGGCACGGGTGCCTGTTGGCGCGCGAGGTCCTGAGGTCGTCCCCCCGGTACCCACAAAAAAAAAAAAAAAAAAAAAAAAAAAAAAAAAAAGAGATCTGTCCACGCTCTAGAGATCCAAAGAATGCAGCCTAGTGCCAGGAGCTCACAGCAATGTCCCATATGAGTCCAGCCGGCGGCCTCGAGCCCACGGCAATGTGCTCTGCAATTCCTTATTCCGGGGCCAAGGAATCCTCCATGGAAGACTGGAGGGTCGGCTCTAGAAAGCCCAAGGGCCAGCGCCGGAAGCTAGAGAGTCTGCTTTGGCAGGCTGAAAAGCCGGTGCTGGAAGCTGAAGAATCCTCTGGGAGAACCAGGAGATGACGCCCAAGGCCAATGGGAAGACCAGAGCCCCTCCCAAGAGAACAGCAGCCATCCTTGGTGAAGGCAAAGACCGAATCTCAAGCCAAAGAAAACAGCTACAGCTTCTCAGAAGAAAAGCAGCCGGAATGAAAACCAGCAGCAATGGAGCTCTGCCAAGGAAAATCAGCATGAAATCCTCCCCTCCTGTCCTCCTTTTATACCGCTTTACAGCAGTCCTCCTGAAGTGGGTCTTCCATGCCCAGAAGCGTGCTAACTCAATTCAGCTGGGCATTCCCACTCAGGTCGACCACCACTGTCAGCATTCCCTAGTGGATGGTCTCCTTGCATCTTTGAGAAAGCAATATGCCCTGGGTATTTCTCACTTCACTGCACTCTCCCTCTGATTCTCTTCCCCCTCTCTTCCATATACGAAGGCTCTTTGTGACTACATTTGATTACAGATCAGTGGATATTTCTTATATTAAGGCCAGATGATTAACCACCTTAGTTCTATCTGCAGCCTTACGCTCCCGTCTTGCCATGTAACATGACATAGTCACGTCCGGAAGACTAGAATATAGGCGCATATTGTTGCTTATTTTTATGTCTATTACAAGATACAATAATGGAGATGACTTGAATCTGTAGATTTGATAATGGAGATGATTTGAATCTATAGATTTTCTTATTGAATACTGGTGTGGTGTCAAGTGACAAAAATATCTTATTAGGATAGCAAGATATATGCAATAGTAAATGACCTCATTATGTTAAAAACCTAGTGAATGAAATTTATTTATTACTCAACAAGATATCTACTGTAGTTCTGAGAAAAATATTTGTACAGATGTACCCTTGGGAAACTGTGATATATAAATTACAGTTAAAATTTGTATGTAAATTAAATTATTGCATCTATACCAAGGGAAAGGTATAATAGACTACTAGAGAAGACCCTAGAACCAAACACAAATCAAGCTAATACATTTACATAGTGAATAGTATGTCTCAGCCCAATGAATAAAAGGTTGTGAACCACATAAGGAATATTTCATTTTATCCAAAATAAATATGTTTCTGATAAAAATGTAAAAGCAAATTTTGTAAGAACTCAGCTGCATTTACTTCTTATATTAGATTCAATCTTACAGTGGACTCTAATCATTCCTTTAAAAGGAAATGCATATTTATAAGAGGACTAAGTAACTTCAAACTGTATGAGTTAACATAAAATCAAGCTATTTTCACATGGAGGCCTTTTGGGAATCATCTCCAGCTAACATGTTTTCATATTGTCACTTACTTATGTCTTTTTTTACACTCATCTCCTACTATGTGGCTTTTTTAGACAATATTTGGTAAAACTTTATTTAAATAGAGAACTTCTGAAGGAATCAAACTTAGTATTTTTTTTAATTCATAGCTTCTAGATCATAGGTCTGCACATTTATTCTATAAAGAGCCAGGCAATGAATTTTCATGTAGTGCCAGCCACATATGGTCTAGGTCACAGTTACTCAATTCTGGTATTAAGCTTGAGAGCAACTATAGAAAACACAAACAGATGGTTTTCGATGTGTTCCAATAACTATATTAATAAAAGAAAGATTGATGATTGATTTAGCTCAAAGCCATAATTTGCCAAGTACCTATTCTAGAAAAGCACCATATATCTTGTAGAATTGGAAATATTTTGTTGGATTAGCTAATTAAAAATAAATGACTTTAATATACAATCAATATATTTTAACTCTATTGATACTTTTGAAATTCTTTAAAAAAATAACTCAAAAACAAGTTAATAATAAAATTAGAATCCTGTCATTTTAATTTTACAAATTCATGTCTTAGTCTAAAGTGACATGGGCTGGGCCGAGGATATAACTCAGTGGAACAAGTGCCTTCCTAGCAAGTGCAGGCTCCTGAGTTTGATTCCTGGTAACAAAAAATAAACAAATAAATGAAATAAAGTGACATGGAGGTAACCGCACATGAATAGGTGAATACGCTATGTGCTAAGATTAATCTTCTTTATCTATTTAATAGATGTTTGTTTGTAAAAAATGATATGAGACAATCCATGTAGATTTTTAAACAAAATATACTTTAGTCTCTACTGCTAATTTTCTATGAAGTGACATTATATATATGGAATATCATGATTTTCACATTTTTACTTTAAATATTCTGCATATTTCACTGCTGTTACCATGTGTTTGTATTATTTTCTGTGTCTACTTGGTGATTATGATTATTTTGACTATTCATTTTATTTAAAATTTAATAAATCAATAAATTCTGTGACTATCTCCTCATAGTCTTCTCAATGATCTTCATAACAAATTAATTCATAATATTAAAAAGCCAATAAAAATGAATTATATCCTTAAATATCTTCAGAACTGTGAAAAAAATTTTCATTAAACTATCAATAGCTCTTTATCATTTTACTTATGATAATTAGCAGGTAATTGTTGTTCAGTCGCATTTATTCTTATAATTTAAAAAGTATATCATCTGTAATAAATTAGGGGCACACTATATAAAATAGAGAACCCTGATATTTTTATTCTTTTATTTGCCTACTTAATGTTGAAAATTTTATTACACTTCTCAAATTGCATAAACAACCTTTTCTACTAATTTGTGATTAGAAAATTAAATGTATTACAGGGCTTGAAGTTTTTGCATATTTTGTGCAATTTATTTACATGTTACTCATTTGGATTAAAAATAAAGTATTAAGTCTATCAAAAAATTGAGAAGTTTTGATTTAATCTAGAAAGTCCTGGAATTAATAAGAAGACAGTATTCTCTGTTCTCTTTATAAATAGTTTTTTTATTTGGTATCCCACTGAATTCATTACAGGCATTTCAATTATTTATCATGCAATTCTTTTTATAACGCTTTGTCAATTTTCTAAGTTGTCACTAGTGCTTACATTTGGATCTTTTTAAAAATGATATACTGATACTATTATGCTCAGATTCATTAAAAATAAATACTGATTTTTATAAACATCTAGTTATGTGCTACACATAAGTATATGAAAAAGAAAATTCATTCTTGTGTATTAATAGCATTTATTGACCTATTTAGATTTATTTGGATCAATCTCCTTGGCTGTTTTATAAGACAAAGGCAGTTTAACAAATTTATGATTTTGTTCCCAAAATCACATATAACTTAAATAAACTCCTACAGAGAAAATTAATTTTCTTATTTTTTGTAGCTGTGCAGTTGAAAATTGGTCTCTAGCTAAAAAGAACTGTGGCTTAATGTTTTGCTCTTGTATTTTTTTTTTTCTTCATCAGTACCTAGGACAACACCGGAAATATATTTGGCGTGATTTAAAAATTTAGCCATTGAAACAATGACTGAGTATTGTGAAAGCACTATGATGAATGCTGTATATAAACAAAAAGAGATTTTTTTTATCTAAAATAATATTGTGTCCATCAGACTTAGGACCTTCACTAACTAGTAGGTTTTATAAGTATTTGACCCCATGTAGAAGTAGCACAATTTAGTAAGAGTAAGACATTCAAGAATCATAATCCTTACTTTTTAAAAAAAAAACAGAAAATCACTCTTAATTGAACATATGAAATTTTAAAAAGTTAAACTAAATGTTACAACAATAACATGTCACTGCGTACATCTGAATGAAGGAATCTAAAATACATATTATGCCATCTGTTAGTGAGGATGTGGGACAAAACAAATTTTCATTAATTGTTGGTTGGAAAATAAAATGGACAATCTCTTTTGAAGAAACTTTTGCTTTTTCTCACAGACTTTAACCATCTTTATCACAGGATTCTTCCATCACACTACTAGGTATCTACAAAACTGAGTTAGAAACTTCTGTCACAAAAACATACACACAAATATTTATGGCTGATTTATTCATAATTTCCAAAACTATAAACAACTAAGATACTCTTCAATAGGTGAATGGATTAAAAAACCCTCAGGCATCCATAAATTAGAATAATATCCATCAATATAAATGTACTACCCAAACAGAATGACATGGGATAATTTTAAATGCATATTGCTAAGTGAAAAGAAGTAGTCTGAAAAGTACATACTCTGTAGTTACATGTGTAAGACATTCTGGGAAAGGCAAAACTATGGACAATACAATGAAAGGTAGTTGCCTAAATTTGGAGTGGAGAAAAGAGGGATGAATAAGTGAAGCACAAGGAATTTAGGACAGTCAAATTCTTCGGTATGATATTTTAATGGTAGATAGAAGACATTAAACATTTGGCAAAACCCACTGTTCTAAGCAACAGAATAATCCCTAATGTAAGTTGGACTTTAGCTAATAAATATTTATTTGTTCATTAAGTGTAACATGTGGGCCGGTGAGATGGCTCAGTGGCGTAAGCGCCTGCCTTGCAAGCGCGAAGGCCCGAGTTCGACTCCCAGAACCCACATACGAAAAAGGGGCCGGTGATATCGCTCAGCGGCACGGGTGCCTGTTGGCGCGCGAGGTCCTGAGGTCGTCCCCCCGGTACCCACAAAAAAAAAAAAAAAAAAAAAAAAAAGTGTAACATGCACGAAACAAATGGAAAATGTTAATAAAAGGACAAAATGAGAGCAGGAAGAAAGGTAGATATAGTTAAGAATTCAAATTTCTGCTGCACTTTTCTGTAAACTTATATCTGTTAAAACCAAATATTCTTCTTCATGTGCAGAGCCAGTTTTTCCAGCACCATTTATTAAAGAGGCTATCTTTCTTCCAGTGATTGTGATGGGCACCTTTGTCAAAGATAAGGTGGCTGAGTATGTCTGGAGCTGTTTCTGCATCTTCTAATCTGTTCCATTGATCTTTGGGTCTTTTTTTTGTTTTTTGTTTGTTTGTTTGTTTGTTTGTTTGTTTTTGCCAGTACCACGCTGTTTTTATCACAGTGGCTTTATAGTATAATTACAAGTCAGGGATTGTGATGCCTGCTGGCTTGCTTTTGTTGTCCAGAATTGCCTTTGCTATTCTAGGTATCTTCTGGTTCCAAATGCATTTTACAATTGTTTTCTCTAATTCTGTGAGATATACTGTTGGGATTTTGATCAGAATTGCTTTAAATCTGTATAACAGTTTTGAAAGTATGGCCATTTTCAATATATTGGTTCTTCTGACCCAAGAGCAAGGAATATCTTTTCATTTTCTGATATCCTCTTCAATCTCCTTTTTCAGAGTACTGTAGTTTTCAATGTAGAGGTCTTTTGCATCCTTATTAGATTGATTCTTAGGTATTTCATTTTTTTGGATGACATTGTGAAAGGTGTTGTTTCCCTATAAAATGCCGCCTTATTCAGCCATAAAGAAGGATAAACTGGAGATTTTCATAAGTAAATGGATGCAACTCAAGACCATACTCATAAGTGAAATAAACTAGACACACACATGTGCAAAAATAGTATCTAGTGTGAGATGCTGAAAAAGTAAATAAGATCCAAAATGTACAATAGATATGGTAAAATGGGAAGAAACTGTTCAAAATGAAAGAGAAACTTGGATGGGGGAAGGGAGAAAAGAAGGAAGGGAAAAGCAAAAAAATACATATATATATAGACACAAGATAGTTAAGATAGACTACTAATTTCTCTTCCTTCTTTGAAAAGAAAGATTTGTGGTAATATTGTTTGGACAATTAAATGCCTATATCTTGTAAAAATATTAACTTTGAAAAATAAATATTAGAAAGACTAATACATAGGTTATGAATTTCCTCAGTTGAAGGGTGAAATAATACCTACATCTAAACACTAAAACCTCTTGTGATATTTTAGGACAACTATTGCTTCTTTATTTAATCTCCTTGGAGGAAATTTATCTTACCAAAAATACAGATCTACAATTTAGGATTTCTAATGTGGCTTCTGCAGTGTACTGGCTACATTAATAACACCATTGGATGGGTCCATGTGGCTGTGTCCTTTTCTGTATGACATTGTTACAATTCTGCCTTGTAACGTACTTTGACAAAAGACACAGAGCAAACAAAGCATAAGCAGAAACTTGAAAGATACCTTCTTTATTTCTGCTACCTCAAAGAGATCAAGTGTTGGTTTGTCTCTTGAAGCATAGATCACAGATGAGTAAGCCTCAGATGTCAAACTAAACAACTAGAAGACCTTTGACCATAAATTATTGCTATATTTTAATTTCTTATATAAATATAATTGGAATTAGTAATCAAACAAATTGAAAAATAATTTAGAAGCACAATTTTGTATCAAACAACCAAGTTTTAGTAGCAAACAGCCAAGCATGATAGGCAGCCAACTGATCAAATCATGCACTTACATGGTAAACATCTGACAACACAGTAAGTAGGCAAACATTTGTGTCTTGCCAAAAAATTGATTTCTCTACTTTGTTTCCACGTTGAGTTTGTAAAAGCACACTGCTCATGCTGCTAGGGAGACCTCTTGTACCTATCCTTCCTAGTGCTGCCTAATTAAAAAATCATTATTTGATCAAATAAACTGTCAAATTTAATTTGTTTAAATTGTTATCTTCTAACATATTTGTATTACTTTTTCTGTCTGGGACACAATACTGGAAACCCATAACTTAACGGAAGGTGTATTCAGTTGAGCTCACAGTTTCAGGGGATTCAGTCCACACTCATCTGGTTCCCAGTTGGAAACATCGTGGTGGAAGGGTGGCGCAGAGTGAAACTGCTTAGCTCATGGAGCACAGGAAGCAGAGCAGGCAAACCATTGCCAGGGAGGAAGCAGCAAGGAACCAAAAACAGTGTGTAAGGTCACACTTCTATAATATACCCAGGACCAGCTAGAAGTGTCCTATTTCTGTTTCTCTAAGCAACTTCCAAGCTAATCAAGTTGATAATTAAGATTCAACATCACAAGAACCAAGTGGAATCTATTCTACCTTGGTCAGTTCTCAACAACCTCTCAGCTCATTGTACAAAGATAAGTTAAACCAGCATAGATCTGCTGAACTTGGTTCAGATTTTTAGGGCTCATCAGCTAATGTACAGACTCATGAGCAAAATAAAGTATTTCTTCCTGTAAGCCCATGAGGTTTTGGTGTTGTTTGTTATGCAGCATTATTGTGTCAGAAAATCTATTCATATTCTGATGAAACCAAATATTACTTCTGTATTTTTACTAGAACTGCATCACAGATTAAGACCTTAGAAATGTTCTAAAATCTCAAAAACTCAGATCAGATTGAGTAACTGAAATTATGCTTAGATTGACTGTATATTTCAGGCCCAAAGAATATATAGTATCTATGTATTTGGCATAAATTAATGATTTTCATAGAAGAACACATGAAATTAATCCCACATGAAAAAGAAGAAGGGAGAAAGAAAGAAAGAAAGAGAGAGAGAGAGAGAGAGAGAGAGAAAACAGGAGTACAACAAATGATTAATTGATTATCTAGCAGGAAAAAAGTCACAGTTATCAGAATTCATTTTAAATAAACTGTATAAAAACACAAAAGAAAACTTAAAGTAAAATATTACATTATATATGTTATATTGAAATGTGTTCCACAAAATTTTGCATTGAAGCCCTGACACACATGACTGTACTCGCAGATGGAGCATGTAAGAGGCAACAGAGGTTAATTGAGGTCATAAGGACAGCATCCTTAATAGAAGAGAAAGAAGCATGGAGTTCTCTCTCTTTATGACATAAGAATAGAATGAGAACGTGGCCATTTGCAAGTCAGGAAGAAAGCTTCTGCCAGGAAAAGAACTAGCGAACTTACTGATCTTGGACTTTTCAGTAACCAGTAATGTGAAAAATACGTTTCTATAGTTTAATCCACTTTTTTTGTGATATTTTCTAGTGGAAGTCCAAAATTACTAATATAATATACAAATAAAATATAAGTGTAAACCTTCACAATGGGTGAATTCTTAGATATTAATATTCATTTATTTATTGACATCAGTTGCATACCAGTGAAAAGTTCATTGTTTGAATTTTTTTTTTCTAACTTGAAAAAATTGTTTCCTCACTCAGGTTCTGAGCGCCAATTCATTGTATACAATATTGCTGTATGTCTTTTCTGTTGTTAGATACTGGACTTGTTTCATTATTTGACTAATTGTGAATACAGACATAAATCAGTTAATAGTGGTGATTCATACAGAGAAATATATCATTATTATGATTCTTTATTGTGTGAACACCATATACTTTAAATATAGAAACCTAAATGGTATAGCCACCTGCATACATAATCTGCAGGACATAGGCTGTTGTTTCTAGGTTACAAATCCATACTACATAAAACTGTGTAGAGCACTGTAGGCAGTTTAACAGGAAAGCAAGTATTTTTACATATACATGTATCTAAACATGGAAAAAAAGTAAATATATTACAGTGTAATAAAAGATACAAGACAGTACCTGTACGTAGAGCCAAAAATAGAAATTGCAAGTTTGGAGATTGCTATGTTTGAATCAGTGAGTCAGAAATAAGTGAATGTGAGTGTCGAGGACATTACACTACTGAAGTCTATAAATAATGTGCACTTAGGCTAAACAAAATTTATTTAATTTTTTTCTTTCAATAATAAATTAACTTCGAGTTTTAGAACTTTTAATGTGCAATTTTTAAATGTTTTGACTTTTACAACTAGCTTTAAACTCAAACACATTGTATAGCTATACAAAATATTTTCTTTTTATAGTTATTCTAAACCTAAATTTTGAAATTTCTGAAATGTTCTCACTTTTAAAATATTTTGTTAAAAACTAAGACACATAAAGACATCAGCTTAGATATATACAGGGTCAGATATGTAGGGTCAGATATACAGGGTCAGTATCATATGTTCTATATATCTTCTTCTACTGGAAATTATTCAGGGGCAACATTATGTAGGAAAGTGTCACCTCTGACAACATTAATGTTTACTAAAATACCTTGAGAAAAGTGTCCATGAAATTGCTTACCATTAAATTTTTGGTTATTTATTTATCTATTTATCTTTGGCAGTTTGGGGAGTCAAATCCAGGGCTTTGTACATGTTAGGCAAGTACCCTTGTTATGGCTTGTATCTAGATACCCCCCTCAAAGCCTCATGCCATCATAGGTGGGGAGTTTCAAAGACGGATGGATTAGGGTACATGAATGTGGCTTAAGGTTGCGATACTGATATTAAGAGTGTGGATAATAAAATACTTACACTGTGAATGGGTGGCACCAGTCAATGTACTTGTAGCCTGAATGGAATAAAAAGGGATAGAAAGAAGGCAAGTTTGTTGCTGCTGCTGCTTGCTGCCTTCTGCTCATCACATCATGAACCATTTCTCCTTTGTGATGCCACTTTGCCATGCCCCTCTGTCATGTCACCCTGCCCCAGAACCAGCTGAGTATGGACTGAAATCCCTACAAACTGTGAGCTAAAATAAACCTTTCTTCCTTTAACTTCGGGTGTTGGGTATTTTGTCTCAGCAATGAGAAAAGCAATTAAGATAACCCTACTACTGAAATACACCCTCAGCCCAATATGTTTTATACCTATAAGTAGAAGGTGTACACTCTAAAATGATATCATTATGAAAGTACAATATACTAAACATAAAGATCAGCAACATGGTCTTTTACTACCAGTATCAAGTATTATGTAATTTACGTACCTGTATGTACTATGTATTTGTTCAACTGGTGGCACAGTAGGTGTGTCTACACCAACAGTACCACGAACCTGTAGGAAATGCTGTCTATTAGGAAAATGATTCCATTATATTCTTATGGGATGACACCCACATACGCAGTTGATTGTTGACTGAAAGGTTTTTATACAGAGTGCAACACATGACTTTTGATTTGTTCAAACATGTTTGTGCAAAGGCCTCTGTAATAACATTCAATTCTTTTTAAAATATTTTATTAGTATATGTTGGCAATACATATTAAGTATATTAACTGTGAGGAATAGGGACATATTCATACTGCATCTTGATCCTTTTTACTTCTGCTTCCTACCCTCTCTTCCATCTCTACCTATCTCTATATTCCGTTCCTAACTCCACTAAGCTTATGTCATTGTTTTCTAGCATCTATATTTTATTTTGCTGTTTAATTTTATTTTGAGATTCTCACATATGAGAATCATATGATATTTAACCTAATGCATCTAATTTATTTCAGTTAGCGTTATGGACTCAAGGTGTATGTATTTCCTTCAAATGATATTTAGCAGTCTAATCACTGAGCACTAATTCAAGGATTTACATCCTTTTCCAATATTTTGCGGTAGTTTATTTTAATCTTTCTGTGTGTTATTACCATAATTTAGCTTGAAATTTACACTGGCTGTGAAATTCTAAGTTGGCCTATTTTTCTTTTCTTCATACATTAAAATTTTCATAAAGTAAAGAATATTATAAAAATCTCACTAGTAGTTCCTGAATTACAGTAATAATTACAGGGAACATGATTCTAATCATAAATTTCAAAGCCCGAGCAATAAGGTGAAATGAGCCAAAATACCATGATGTTCTTAAGTGTTTCTGCTCAATTCCAGGAAAGACCAGAATTATTTTGAAATCCATTGTGTCAATTAAGGCTCAAAACAACAAGGGAATGTCAGAGAAAAGCAAAGTGTTCATGACCACATCATTCACACACCATTCATACCTGTGTCACTTTCTAACTTATATCCCATTCATTTTGTGAGGATAAAGTAGGGCAAGAAAGCCAAATCTTTGTTTGGATATTATCCTAACTCTCTTGTGCTAAACACCGGCATGTGGATCATAGGAAAAGCGAAGGAAAGCAGAAACATAATTATTCCACTGCCGTCCTTAACGTCTCCAAGTATAATTCTAGACAGCAGAGTCAGTAGTAGAATGAATATCCTCCTCTTCAGTCTATATTAACATCATGTGTTGGAAACGTGAGCCTCAACATGTCAGTGTCGGGAGGTGGGACCTTCTGCAGGAGGTTTATGTCCTGAGGGTTGTACGTTCATTATGAAAGGGCCTGAGCATGCATGTTCAATCGCCTGCTCGCTCTCCTCATCTCAGAAGTCTTCTACCACGGTATGATACAAGACAGCTTTCCCAAGATTTGGCTACTCGGTCATGAAATTCCAGCCTCCAGAACTATGAGCAAATAAATACCTCTTCATTGTAAATGACTCATTTGTGATAGCCTCTTATAACAGGCCAAAATGGTCTAAGAAAAGACATTGACTCATCTTTTTATGAGAAGTTTTAAAAATATTTTTACTTTTTTATTTTTTTTAAAGGGATAATCACTTTCGATTTATTTTCAAACTCACTGTTTCTCTTCTAACAGTTCAAATTCACTTTTGAGTAACTCTCATTACATTTTATTTCAGGTATAACAATTTTGAACTCCAGAATACTCACGTCTTACAAATTGTATGTCTTTATTGGTATATTCTCTTTCAAGTGACACTGTTATCATATCTTCCATTACTTCTGTATACGTTTAGTTCTCTTAATATATCACTAATGACTATTTAAACTTTTTCTATTAAATCCAAGATCTGGCCACTTTCACAGGCAATTTCTATTGCCTTTTTTTTTTCTTTCTTTTTTTTTTTTTTTCTGCTGCATAACATGCACTTTCCTGTTTCTTTGCAGGACTCATTAAAAAAAAAAAAAAAAAGAAACCTTTTAGATAGTATATTGTAGCAACTGAGAGCAAGGCTTTCTGCAGCTTTTTCTTTGTACGTTTACTTGTTTTATGACTGCCTATATTATCTTAATATAGTCTGCCTCCTTCTCAAAATATGAGTAGTTTTAGTGCTCTGATGTTGATCTCCGTATCATAAGGATGACTGTGAAATTACTACAGCTTTGTCTTTTCTTTCCTAGAAAACATATAATTATTAAATTCCACTGTATGATTGTTCATTGCTTTTTTTCAATTTTCTGACCCCGGGAGGATTCCTCAAATTGTCTTATTTCTTGACGCTCTCTTGTAATCTGGCCTATAGTCTAATATGTCTTCAATAAATCTACAAATCCCCTTAATATTGCTTTTCACTATGATGTCCTTTATTCTTGAGAGTGTCCTTAGGTTTGGACCTTCACACTATTGAATCATTTTTCATGTATAATGTTGATGAAACCTTTTTATTTATATTCATATTCTCTTGTCTTTGTACTTTAGGGTAATTGCATATACCTTATTACTTTTTGACCAAAATTACATTTCCAGCAAAATAATCAATAAAAAAGAAAATGATTATATTCACTATTTTTCTTTACTTATCAGAAATTTTTCTCAATAATTCTATATGGCCTCATTAACAATAGTCTGCCAAAGGTAGTGGCACATGCCTGTAATCCCAGCACTCCTGAGGCTGAGGCAGGAAGGTCACTGTGAGTTTGAGGCCAGCCTGGGCTACATAGTGAACTCAAGGCCAGCCTAAACTACACAGTGAGACCCTGTGTGAAAGAAAAATAGTGAAAAAAAAAAAAAGTAACAATAGTAAATCATGGAGTACTCTGTATTACTTGACTTAAAAATGGGAGATATGTTTCAAGCAAAATATATTTCTTACCTCTAAGAAATTTAATCCTGAATAAACTTGGTCAATGAGAACAAATATACATTTTATATTTAATAGTAAAATCTTGCAGGGGCTAGTACTTAGATAAATATGGGTCAGACAAATAATCAGATAAATACGGCTATAAAAAACGTAGTTTGAAAAGCATGTCAATTACTACATTCAGAATGAGTTTCTTTTACTAGGTCTAAATTATAAGCCTAGTCATATTCAATATTATTGCTAAATAGAAATTGTTCTCTGAATATTAAGTTTTAAATAGCCAGATAAATACGATGTCCCATTTTATGTCTATGAGTTTACTGTTTGCTTCAACTTGTCTAGCTCTTGTTAACAACTAATGAAGAATTAATTTTTCAGTTATAGCATTTGAACCCAGGTATAGAAAACAAAATCTGGCCCTTTATTCTAGGTTGATCAGTTAATTTCAAAGGTATGACAGGATTCTCAAAAATGATGGCCATATATGGCTCTTTAACATTGTTTGTAACATGAGAAAGCCAGACAAATATGTTAAGATGGTAAGAAATCACTGGATTTCTTCCATTATAAAGAAAATTTGATGTTATTTAATTTTATGGCACAGATTGGATTATTACTCTTATGCCTATGCCTTCATCTCCAACTTAGGAAATGCATACTATATTATCATGATATAAAATATAAAGTGGAGCCCCTCTCGAAAACTGAATTTAAAGAAAACAGAACAAAATACAAAGAAATGCTCATCATGCTTCCAACTTGAAGCATTGAAGTTTGCCTTTTTTCTTTGTTTCTTCTTTCTTTTAATTTTTAATTTTTAATTTTTTGTTTGGTGGTGGGGATTGAATCCAGGGTCTCCCACATGCTAAGTACTAAGTTATACCCTTGCACTTCGCATTTTCCAAGTAGAAAAGAAAAATACTAGTACTAAGTATGCAGATGATTTACTGCATTCTAGAAAAACACTACCCTAATTTTGAAGAGTGTTTTGGAAAAGGTTATTTTAGCTTTAACAATTAATTATACTGTTTCATTAAGCAATTGATTACATATTATTAGGTAAAGTTGAAAAGCCAATGGATATCATGGCCATGCAAAAACTATTGCATGTTCTTTGGCATAAGTTCACCCTAAGTTTATGTAATGTTTTATCAGTGCCACGTTTTTATTGAGAAATTCTCTGAGCCTCCAAACAGTGATATAGTCATTTCAGGTAAAAAGCCAAATCTGTATTTAGTGAGTGTATGAATTCTGGTGAAAGGGAATCACTGGATCTTCCCTATTTAAAAACCAGATTTTCAGAAAACAGTTGTCTGGTTCTAGGGGAAATAGTCATCTTTTGCTGTATTTCTAATTCTGTTGTTTGGGGGTTAACAGTCACTACTAGCTGTAGCTAGACTCCACCAGCCAAGCGGAGCCAAGGCTCTGAAGAAACACAACATTCATCTCTGACAAATCAGCCGCTCAGCCCTTGAGCCCCTTGCGCTCAACCTGGGAATGCTGATGGTAAAGCCTGGCTGATGTCCACATTATAATTTATTCCATTTTTTAAATTAATGGTAGAACATCTAGCTAAGAGAAGATTGCCCGTTATTTCCAAGGAAACTGGATCTGTAAACTTTCAGCAATTTATCGGTCCCTGAATGTTTTTTTCAGTTTTATATCCTATTCTGATATGCATGTATCTTGCTATGACATCTAGGATACTTGCCAGTTTCTACTCTCCAGAGCCGATTAGCCTCCTGTCATTAACGTGTGGATAAGCATTGAGTGCTCGTTGAGTGTCATAATGATGAGGATTCTCTGAGACCATTTTATGACTTAAGTAAGAGAGTTAACATCTTCCTGGGGCATGGTAGTGAACACATTCTCTTTTCTTTGCCAAGTGAAAGCAAACTACTTTTTATATTGTCTATCGGTGCAAATTAATAACAACACATTTGCCAGATAATTAGAGAAGACTAAGTGCCAGAGGCTGTGCTATTTCGTTACAGCAAGCTTCCACATCCATGACAGCAGCTCTGATTGAGGTTACCACCTGCAAATTTTTTCTAGGTGTCATCCACCACAATTCATACAGAGGTTACAAAGGCCAGAACTATTCCAGCATCCTCCTTCATTTGGTACAGGTAACTTTGGTAGAGTTTATAGAAAGGGTGATGCTTTTTATTTAATATTATTTTACTTTATGGTCATTATTCTACATGAGAGAAAACCAGTTTAATATTTCTATTACTTGTTAATTATATTTACTTCATTCTGTAGTATGGAGCCAAGTAAACAACAAAATCACCTTATGGAAACATTAACTTTAGCATGAGATGTGATACAATATTTCTTTTGTCATATAATCTCTGTGAGCCAACTATATAACTAAGAAACTCTACAGGGATGGTGCCTAGGGTGCCTTTAGTCCTCTAATGTCAATATCCACTCAAACCTTATATTTAAGCATTTTTCACAATATCTAGATATTATGTTTTATCAAATGCATACTCATTGTGGCAAGTGGATCAGGGAATAAATATATAATTCTGATGGCATTTCTGGTTTCTTTCTCAGAGGGATGTAGCTTTTCCACATATTAATGAGATCCAGGTCTTTGAACTGACTTGGGTCAGAGAACTGTAGAGAAATTATAGTTTTTGAGCTGAAGAAGGGATATCACCCTTATGCTTGCTGTCTCTAGATTTGTTCTTATACAAATATAGTAAAATCCTCCTTAAGACCTCTAGACCCTGAAAAATCATGACAAACATTCCTTCCCTTAAAAACTTCACTAATCAAGAAACTATTGATAATTCTGGATATTTTACTCATGGTGGTAACTATGTTCACATTGCCATAACATTTAGTTTTGATTACTAGATTCTTTAATTCCCAATTTACATAACCTACAGCATTCACAGTAATGATCCAAGATCTACAAAAAACATTTTTCCCTAATTCCATCCTACAGAGCCAGCTCCCATCCAGCTTCTTAAAGATATTCATATTCTGTTTTTCTAGTGCATTGTTTTTGTATAAGAAGTGTCCTCTGAAACCATCTTAACATTCTTACCTCATTGAACTCCCCCTTCCTTGAAAAATATACTAATAAATTTCTGACTTTTTCACCTTATTTAAGGTAAAGCATTTGTTATGCCACAGTCTAAAGGGCCATACCAATCATATCAATAGCTCCTTAGAATTTTCTCAAAACTTCGTGTTTAAATGCAGAGTTCTAATTTGCAGAGGATCATGTGTCTGCGGTGGACTAATTAATGGTCTGTTTAGGTGGAAACATTCAGCTGAACTGAGTCGCTGTGGTTCTGAGCATGGAAGATCCACCCGAGGATTGTTGCCAAAATGACGTAAAAGGAGAATAGGAGGGGACGATTGCACACCGTTGATTTTCCTGGATAAGCTTGTCACAGCTGGTTTTCCTGATAAAACTCAGCTGTTCTTGTGGGAGAAGGAACACAGATCCTCACTGCTGCAGGGGACAGCTGCTGATCTCTTCAACGAAGCTCTTGTCTTTGCCTTGAATGTCGCTTCCTGGCTCCAGTGCAGACCCCTCAGCCTGCTGGCACAGATGCTTCACCCTGCCAGTGCAGACTTTCTGGCTTCCAACAGTGGTCTTTGGGCTTTCCCAGTACAGATCCTTGATACAGACTTACACAAGACATTGCCATAGGCTCTGGGCCTCTGGCTGGACACGTGCAGGACATTGCTGTGTGATGCAGGCCTTCAGCTGGATTCTTTGGGTCTCTAGCTTGCAGGCAGATCTCTTGCACTCTTCTGCATTTGACATTTTGGGTGAATATAATGAAAATAATTCTATAAATTATGTGTCCTGTATTAAATCTATTTCCTTGCAAACCCTGAATACAAGTCTCCCTTAATATGAAAGTTACTTTTTTCTAATTCAACCTTATATTTAGCCCCATGAGTGCTGTGTCACCTCATCTAACACCTTCAAGACCTATTCGCTTTCACATTCCTTCTGTTCCCGCTAGTACATATCAGCCAGTACTATAATTTCTTTGGCATTCTTGACATATTTTCTCTGGAGGAGGAATTTTAATTTCTTATTCATGCTACTTTGTTATAGATAATTTGTTGAGGCAGGTTAGGGTAATGAAGACAACAAGGTTTATTTTAAAATGAACCAAAGCTATTGCACTACACCTAGGAAAAATATGGCTATTGTAATGATGTTTTCACCTCAAAACACACTAAATAATAAAGTGACATTTCACTTATCATAGCTTTGGGCAAATAGAACCTCATAATTTACTCCAAATAAATTATAATCAGAGAATATCAAATGGAACACCAAAACTTTGCTTTCTGTGCATAAAAGAAACAAAGGTTCATGTGTACATATTCATTAGTATGTTTTTTTGCTATTTCTCAGATTTGAAGGTTTTATATTCAGTGTTTACTCGTAAAGTGTATTGTGTTATTCACTTTTAGGTGCAATATGAGTCAAAATAACCCTTGTGACCTCACAAGGCTGAAAATAGTTGAATAGAAATGAATAGAAAAGATAGACCTTTGAAAACATAATGGTAAGAAAAAAGTGTGTATGTTGCTGATGTGACTGAATTAGGACTATAATGATTGTGTCTCTACTGAAGAAAAAAAGACCTTTTTCCTTTATTCCTTAAAATGTTTAGTTTGGTAATTATTTATATGATGTTTGTATAACGTTAGGTTTTACAAATAATGCAGAGATGAAATGCAATAGTATATATGGGAGATTTTGCATATATACATCTATGCAAATATACCATTATATATCTGCAGACATAGGTGTCTGGTAGGTGTCCTCATAGATAACAAGGGACAATATTTAGTCTCTGTCTTATCACTGTGACACAATACCTGACACTCATAACTTAAAGGAGGAGAGGTTTATTTTGACTTACTTTCTGGAAGATTCATTTCACAGTTGCTGGCTCCAAGGCAGGAAGGCATGCTATAAGGGTCTGATGGAGGAAATTTGCTTATTCCATGGTGACCAGGAAGAAGAAAAAAAAGAGAAGACCTGGGGAGTGAAATTCACCCTTCCAAGTCATGCATGCAGTGGACTGCCTCTTCTGGCCAGGCCTCAAATTCTAACAGCACATACACTTACAGAGTCATCACAGTTCAATTACACTTTAAAGCCTCACCTGAGAACACATGAAACTTTTTTGTCTCATTGTAGATCTAAACCATAAAATGCCACTCCTGATCCCCAAAAGACTTATAGCTAATGCATTATGCAAAATGCATTTAGTCAGTCTGTAAGAGTTTCCTAAGGTTTAACAGTTCCAGCATTGCTAAAATTTCTGTCTTCAAAATCTCTGAGACTCGAGGCAAACTTTTAGTTGTGAGCCCTTTTAAAAATAAAAAAAGAAAGTTGAATACTTCCAACATACAAGGGGACAAAGTAAACAATCTCATTATAAAATTGAGAAATAGGGAGATAGAAAAGAATTGGACAGAACCAAGATAAAATCCCAAGGCAATTATTAAATCCTACACCTCTATATCTAGGATCCATTGCAAGCGTTGGTAAGATGTGACCTCCAAATGGCTTGGGTGGCCCTACCCCTCAAACATTGCCAGTCGTGCACCACATGGCCTATTTCTCGGGGTGGCTCTGCTCACTGCCTGTGGCTTTCCTCAGCAGATGTTCCACATTCCTGGCATCTCCAACTTCCTGAGATCTCCACTGCACTTTCAGCTTTACTCTCACAACCTCATGTTCTGGCCTCTCAGGCCAGACTGCCTGGCCTCCCAAGCCATCCTCTGAAATATATGTGGAAGTTTCCCTGAATCCACAACTCTTGAATTCTTCACATCTGTAAAATTACACTGCATGGATGCCAAAATCTGCCAGCATCTTGAGCAGTAGCTAGAATCACTTGGATCATGGCCTCAGAGTCCACTGAGTTCCTAGATGGCTGAACTACAAATAAATCTTTCCTAGTTTGTTCAGAATTAGCTGAACTCACTGAGGCTTTCCTCTCAAGCAGTCTTTCACTTTTGTACCTCAAGGTCTGCAAAAATGTGTGGTCTTGTGGCTTCTGGAGATGTCTTCAAACCATCTTTCCCATTGTCATGATGTAAAGCACTTGTTTTTGTTTTTTTGTTTTTTGGGGTTTTTTTTATGCTTATACATTAAACTGCATGGCCTCAATATCTCCTGAGCTTCCATCCTGTTGAAACGGTACACTTTTCACATGCTTTGGCCCTAATATTTATTTGCTCCTGATTCTCATTATAAATATGGATAAAGGCATCAATTATTACACATGCCACAGCATGACCACTGGAATACCTTGAAATTTCCCCTACCAGCTTAATTATTCCACTACCCTTAATCTCAGTCTCCCAAAGTCTCAGCACATGGGCAAAATAGAGAAAAAATATTATGCCAGAGAATAACACACACAACCTCAAAAATTAGCTGCCAATGGAGTCCTTCTTCCCAACAGAAACCTCCTGAGCATTGTCTTTGCTGGGTACATTTCTATAATTGTTCTAGTTTTCTGACCTCCAACTAGAATCTTGCATTAAGATCAGTTTACAGCTTATCTAGCTGACATCTCTAAACCTTTTCAAACTCCTCCCACAAACCAGTTCCAAAGGTTTCTGCATCAATTGATCAGTTAATCACAGAAAAGACACCATTTATCTAGTACCAAAATCTGTCTTAGCCACTTTCTCATCACTCAGACAAAATACACAACACCCACAACTTAAAGGAAGAAAGTATTATTTTGGCTTATGGATTTTAGGGGATTTAGTATATATTCAGGTGGCTTCAAGGGAGGAAGATACTGATGGGAGCATCTTGCATTGGATAGTTGCTCATGTCATAGGGGCCAAGAGACAGGGAGAAAAGTAAGGAGCAAGGGATAAGAATATACTTTCCAGGTCATGCACCCAGAGCAATGCCTGTTCTAAACACACTGAACTGCTTAACGTCACATTCAGATACTGACGTCATCAAGGAATGAATCCACTGATGAATACAGTTAAACCCAAGATCTAGTAACCTTCTAAAAATCACACCTGTGAATAAACAAGATCTTGGAGAGATATTCTAAATTTAAATAATAGCATATGACTATAGTTATAATATAATTGAGCAATAAAACTTTCACTTCTAGGCTTACTCATTTGAAACTTTCATACTGTGATTACTCACATAATTTAATATATGCCACTTACAGGGTTTATTTAAAATTGTAAATTTCCCTTACAGGCTTTTAGTTCCTATCATATTATTGTGAGACAAAAAAAGTAGAAAAACATAGGAAAAAATAAACCCAACTACATTTACAACTGACTAATTGACTTCTCATAAATGAGACAAAATATCTGACACCTGTAATATAAAGAGAGGTTATTTTCAGACCACCATTTTGGTCAATCAGTCCAGATGCAATCAGCCTGCTGTATGTTAAATATGATATGGTGGAGGGGTAAAGTGGAGGAAAGCTCATCAACTCATGGCTGCTAGAAAGCAGAGATAGCGGGGAGAATCTGGGGACAAGAGCATACACTTCCAGCCATCCCCCATCTGTTACTTCCAACCAGAATTCAGTTCCTAATATAATATACACCAATGGATGAATCCAATGATGAATATAATATCCTCATCAGTCAATCATCTTTCCAAAATATGAGACTTTTAGTCTTCAATTCAAGGCATAAAATCACAATACATGTTTAGCATGAAAATATGGATATTAAGTTTACAAACATACACTACACATGCCAAATATGTCAAGGTATACTCTTTGTATTGGTTATGGCTCTCTAGAAGAACAGATTCTCTAAGAATCTCCAGATTTCTTAGTAGGATTACAGGATCAGAGCCAGAGAGTACACCATGGCATTCTGCATGCTGAAGATCCAGAGCATCCGGTAGATGTTCAGCCCAAGAAACTGGGAGCTGCTGAGTATTTTTGTCTTTGTGTTTGTTTTGTTTTTTGAGACAGGGTCTCGCTAAGTAGTGCAGGCTGGCTTTGAACTTGCTTATGTAGCCCAGGCTGGCCTTGAACTTACGGCGATTCTCCTGCATCAGCCTCCAGAGTGCTGGGATTACAGGCGTGAGCCACTGTGGCCGGCTGAAGTATTTCTTTTTAATGTACATTTTTTTCAGAATAAAGATTTTAACAGTAATGTATTCAGTTCTCCTGAGAGTATTTTCACTTAATTAATGCCAAAGAAAATGAGTACAAAAATATAATGTATTGTACAATTAAATATATATTATGTGTTATATATAGATATATATATGCATTGCATATCTAAAATATACATTGCATCTAAAATATACATCAATGGATATAACAAATTTAAATCAATAACATGTGTACAGAATAATTTTAAAATCAGATGATATATTCTGCAGCGTGAAGAAAGATTTTGACAAAATCACTCAGTGTGTTTAATAAAATAAAATACTCTGAATAATATTAGGAATGTGAATAATTTTTCAATTAATAAAAAATGTTAAAAATATATTACTTAACATCACTGTAACAGGAGATTGATATATTATGGGAAATTTTTTAATGTAGATTCTGAGATCTGCATTACTTTTGAAGACACCATACTTCTTCAACTCTTTTATTTAGGGCAATGGGGAGGTATCATTTTTAACTTTTATCACTTATTCAGGAAACGAGAAAGTTGTTTAAGATAGAAGAACATTTAAAAAACAGGAAACTGAAGATAGGTAAAAGAAATTAAATTCACAAAATAAAATTTTGAAAAACTAGTTCATGGGACAAAAATAAAACATGTGAAATGAAACTTCATCAAGTGAAAGAGCTTCTACACAACAAATGAAATATTCAACAAAATGAAAAGTCAACCTAAGCAATGGGAAAAAGTATTTGCAAACCATATATCTGCTAAGGAATTAATTTATACAATATACAAAATATGTAAGGAGCTTTTACCAATCAACAGCAAGTAAACAAAAACTCATTCAGGGCCAGTGAGATAGCTCAACGGCATAAGTGCCTGCCTGAAAAGCGCAAGGTCCTGAGTTCAACTCCTAGTACCCACATACGAAAAAAGGGCCGGTGATATCGTTCAGCGGCACAAGCGCCTGCTGGTGCGCAAGATCCCGAGTTCGATCCCTGGTACCCACACACACACACACAAAAAAACTCATTTAAAATATGAACACACGGTCGGGCATATAGCTCAGCAGAACGGCATCTGCCTAGCAAGCACAAGGTCCTGAGTTTGATTCCCGGTACCAAAAAAATAAATAAAATAAAATAAAATAAAATGAACACACTGGGTTCAATGCCCATAGCCATAAAAGAAAAAATAAAGTCATAAATTTAAAGTGAACAAAAGTCAAGAAGTTTATAAAAAGATGCTTAGTAATACAAAAGCTCAGACAAAGCAAAATCAAAACTACAATGAGATATTACTTCATATGTGTTAGGAAGGCTAAAATAAAATGCCACAGATTACTGAAGATGTGAAAAAAACACTTGTACACTATTGGTAGGAATATAAAAGGTGATAGTAGTTATGAAAAACTCTATATGGATGTTTCTCAAAAAATAGTTACCATATGTTCCAATACCCAATTTTTTCTGATATATCCAAAAGAATTAAAGTTCTTTTGTAGATATCTGCACTCCCATGTACCCCAAAATATGGAAACTGCCCCAAGTGTCAATCCACAAATAAATGAATAAAGTAAATATAGTATTCAAATACAATATATGATTATTTAGTCTTTAAAAAGAAGGAAAACTTGACATCTGTTACAAGACTATTGGACCTGGAGAATATCATATTAATATAATAGTCCCATAACATAAGGACAAATATTACATAATCTATTCATATTAGACATTTTATAGTCAAATTTATGCAAATAGCTGAGACAATGATGATCGCCAGGAGATGAGGGTTGGAGAAATAAGGAATTGTTACTCAATAGATATAGTTTCAATTTTGCTAAATTGATGAGTTGTAGAGATTTGCTTGTAACATAGTGGTTCTAATTGACAATACAGTATTTTATGCCATGAAATATGCCAGCATTGTGTATCTCTTGCTAAATGTTTTTACAATCCTCTGATTAATCCATGTAAAAAAACAGGGTCACAAGGGCACTCTGATGTACTGTATATGTTATGTATATGTATTTCTTTTATTTTGGTGATGATATCAGAAGTATTTGACAACATCCAAACTCATCTAATTGAACCCACTAAATACATGTTTTTTGCAAATTAATTATAAATTAAAGCTTTTAAAAATAAAGAAATCTAACAAAATACTGGATCACTAAAGGCATATTCAAATTTTAATTTCAGCCATGATAACAATTATTCAATAGTGGATTTCTGTTAAAAATAAAGAAATATATTTTATCATAAGTTAGCAGAAATTATTATTTTCTCTGACCTTGATATCAATGCTAATAAGGTGATTGATTTGTGACTTGGTGCTGATTGACAGGCCAGAAATGCAAGGACTTCGCAATTAAAAACTGCCGAGCACCAACACCTCATTTTCAATGCTGCCAGCACATATAACAATTTAATCATAGCTTGAGAAGTAACTATTATCATTTGAAATCAAATATTATTTTATGACTAAATAAGTGTAACATGCTATACTATTTCAATAGAAACTTAAACTGTATTTCTAGAATAAAATTTCTTTGTGCTATAGGAAAATTCAATCTTGTTTATTTTATTCATTTTTGTCTATTCATTTGCATTTCATTTTATTTTGTTTTGATCTGGTACTGCCGTGTCCATCAGACACATACAGGGCCAACCACAGACATGTATTTAAGTCTAATTGTTCATTGTGGATGTCAGTGTGAGCAATAAATCATCATCTTCCACACCCTGTAAAACTTAATTGCAGCTATACATTTTCAGTGACAAATAAATTGACTGTCTGGTGTTGGCATTTGTTTTTTATTAAACTAACAAAAAATATCCCAAATCCAAATTGCTCAAAAAATTAAAGTGTGGTAGGAAATTCACATGCCTTTACTTACAGAAGAAACAATTTACCCTATTGAAAGACTGAACGACCTAAAATATAAATTATTTGTGTTTCTTTGAATTACTTTAGAGTCAAGCAGAAATTATATGAGATAATATCGAATACTTTTTGGAGATAACTTGTAAACATATTATTAAAAGTTTTTAGGTACTAAACAAAATTTTGTTTAATAGGGAAAAATGGATGAATATGTTGGAAGTTCATATACTTGTGCAAAATGTGTAGCAGGATTCTTTCAATTTTTGTTTTTCACTTACAGCAATAAGTGTTGTTTAGTAGAGTGAAACAGTTTGGTTATAGCTTATTTTAATTATATGCAAGCCAAATTGCTGACTTAGGTTTTTATGTGTCTCCAGATCCCACTATATTTTTACCTACCTCAACACTAGAAAACATGTATTTCCCTTTTTTGTTTCCTCTTGCTATGAATCTATGGCTTCCTTTGTATTAAATATAAAATTACATCTAAAAATTATAAAAATATATTTATCTATCACAAGGTTAACATTTGCAAAAATATAATTTATCAAATCTTAAAACTTACCTGGGAATAGGAGAGAACAATAGTAATCATTCAGACAGATGCTGCAGTTGGTCTAGATTCTCAGTTTGATTTAAAGGGAGATTCTCAACAAGGATTGTCAGACTAAACCAATTTAAAACAATTCCATTTAAAAAAGGAGTGATCAATATTAATCATTCCATAACTGTGTTAAGGAAAATATAAAAGGGATTTAACAGGAGCGAACACTTTTATAAGGAATTTTCATAAAAGTAAAGAGAAATATATTATTGTGTCGGTAACAAAAATAATTAGAGTTCAAGTAAAACTCTAATGTTAAAACTAAGATAATTTCTTTTGCTAAGTGGGACAATTTCACTAAATTGCCAACTTAACCATGAGCTAAATTCTTATGGTTAAATAGCAACTGTTTATTGAAATCAAGGGAAGTTTCCACACATAACTGCAAGTTGAGTTTTCCAAGCCTACAGTAATTTAAAAAACTGCTTAAAACTCCCTTCTGCTTCTCAAAGGTGCCACATGGTTTATGTTGGACAAATCCAAAGTATTAGATGTGTAAATATAGTTTATATTTGCAATGGATACTGCTCACGTCAACTATGTAGTTTTATAAAATTAAACTTGACTTTCCATGACTAAAAATCCAACTCTGGTTCAGCTGCATTGACTTTATCTTATTTAATTTTAATTTTTTATAACTAATTCATATCAAATAGATCACACTGGAATCAAATAACATTTATGTACTGTAAGCATGACATCAGGATATGTTTCGGTAGGTTTCAAGATCATTGAACAGATTCTTTGTTAAACAAAATAGCAATAATAATCTAAGCAGAAAATAATGGTTTTTAAACCAAGTCCTATCTGTGCTATGTCACTGAAGCCAATGCTAAAGATAACATATTTTATCTCTTGCTTTGAAAATAAAATATAGACATGTTAAGAAAATAGACACATGTTAATTAAAACTAAAACTTTGAAGCTCTAAAGACATTTTACTCCCAGTCACAACTCTAGCAAAAGAAAGAGAAAGAAATTGCATAAAAGTCTTTCAGCCTTCTAAACATAAGAATACTTATAACTGGGGGGCCGGTGAGATGGCTCAGCGGCATACGCGCCTGCCTGGCAAGCGCGAGGGCCCGAGTTCGACTCCCGGAACCCACATACGAAAAAAGAGCCGGTGATATCGCTCAGCGGCACGGGCTCCTGCTGGCGCGCGAGGTCCTGAGGTCGACCCCCGCTACCCACAAAAAAAAAAAAAAAAAAGAATACTTATAACTGGATATTCCTGATTAAGCTAACTTGTCTCATTAAATTTTCCAAAACTTTCTTGTTTGAATTCATACAAAGTTAAATTAAAAAGTTACAATATCAGCTTCATTTTTACTGTTTGTCATGAAGGAAAGAACGGTAAATACTTTTAAATTTTAAATTGGAATAAAAAGGAGTAATCATCATAAATAGCAACCTTGCAAATATCTGTCTGCTAAGAACAGACTGTACCTTTATCTGCAAAAGTATGCGGTCTACCATATTTACCACAATGCCTTTGTGATCTCCATGCGTGACAGCATGGCCAAAAGAAGAACTAGTTTTAGAATGCTGTGTGCTTATGTCTTCCAAATCTGAAACCTATAGTATTCATTCCATCTTCAGATGAATGCATGCAATTGTACACCATTAAATGAAATTATATGCAGGGATTAGGAAACATAGATCCTGAATGAATTTTCTATAAAAATGTTCCAGAAGTGGCCCCAAATAAGAATATAGTTAATACTAGAAATAATTGGTGGAAACATGACATGTGACCTTCAGGTAAATAGTATTCCACGCAGAAGGATCAGTAAATACAAAAGAGCAAGGCTGAGCTTACATGATTATGGCCTGAGTGTGCTCAATAAAAAGGAGAGAAATAACAACTGTATCAGGAATAACCCTGGCATAAGATCATGTAGAGAGTGAGGCATAATAATTTTTGAATTCTTTTTCTGATAATGTGTGATATGGAGTTTCAAGAATATAGTCTAATGTCACCTTTTTGTTGTTGTTGTTTTGTTTTTATTCGGAAACAGGGGCTCATTATGCAATTCAGGCTGGCCTTGAATTCACTATGTAGTCAAAGCTGGCCTCGAAGTCACAGTGATCTTCTTGCCTCAGCCTCCCCAGTGATGGGATTACAGGCGTGCACCACCACTCCCGGCTCTCTAATGCCATTTTTTTTTTTTTTTTTTTTTTTTTTTTGTGAGTACCGGGGGATCGACCTCAGGACCTCACGCGCCAGCAGGCGCCCGTGCCGCTGAGCGATATCACCGGCCCCTTTTTCGTATGTGGGTTCCGGGAGTCGAACTCGGGCCCTCGCGCTTGCCGGGCAGGCGCTTAAGCCGCTGAGCCATCTCACCGGCCCTCTAATGCCATTTTAAAATGATAAATTCTACAGAAGAGAATATACTAAATTTAACAACTCTTCCAACATAGACATGTACATAAGGTACATTTTTTTGATTAGCTCTCTCCTGTATCTGCTCTTCCAGCCATCATTTCTGCTGTGTGTACATGCTGCCGAAGTGAGCACATAATTTCTGCTTTGTAAATACCGACTTTTTAAAGTTCTCAGTCAATAATGCTCAGGATCAAACCCAACCAGAATGAAAATGTCCCTTTATTAGTAATATATTTATCACTGGATTGAAGTTACCATCATTTCACAAACACTTTCTGAAAATGTGTTATAATGTCTTTCAGGAAAAAGAATAATATTTCAGGATTTGAAGTTACTATGATCTCTAGAATGTCAATATTTAATCACAAACTATGAATTGTATAATTGTTTTTATGTTTTGCATTTATTTTATTTTATCCATGCAATTGATCAATTTCAGGAACTGTTTTACATTTGTATGATGAATGTGTATATTTTCACATATATTATTTTGTGGTTTCCTCCAAAATACTTAAAAAATATAATTAAGAAAATTTAGGTCATTCTTAGGACACATATCTTTTTCATTTAAATTTATTTATTTTTGTGTTGGTGTGTGTTTGCAGTACATAATAATTGCAATTATTGTGAGCAGTTGGCAATGTACATAAATGAGTCTTAATTCTTTTCTATCGTTTTTTTCTTCCCCTCCCTCCCAGCTCCATCCAACTATTTGTCCCCTTTTCATTTGCAAAATCTCTATTTTCATCATTTTTTCTATCCCATTTTCCTCCCCTTCCTCTTACTCCCTCCATCTCATTTTTAAAAGATTATTATTCTTTTATTAGTGCATGTTTGCTGTACATAATGGTTATATTTCTTGTGTGGAATTGGTACACGCACATAAAACTTCTTCATTCCTTTCTCCATCCAGTTTCCCCTCTCTCCCCTGTCCCTCCATCTCTTGATCCCCTTCCAACTTGAGAAATTCATTGAGGATACATATCTTTATAAACATCTGGACAAGATACATTAAATTTTAAGAAAGAAAAAGTAGTAAAAAAATCAATATGAGTTTATATTTAAAGTAAATATATGGAGAAATTTCTTATTTGTAATATTAGCAGCACAAATTTAAAAACAAAATATAATTACTGGAGAGAAACTACCACAGGTAAATTATTTCAGTTTCAACTATATGCATACTGAAAGACAGTTTGAAGCACAGAGTTAACAATGGTTATACAAGGAGCAAAGCACTGAAGATTAGTCATTTATTTAACAGCATTTGTATTTTTAACATTTTACTGTTATATCTTTGCAATACATAACTATATTCTTGTGTGTGGTTGGTACATGTACTTAACGTGTCTTTTTAATCCCATGTCCTTCCCTGCCTCTCTTCTTTCTCCATTTCTTTTTTTTTTTTTTTTTTTTTTTTTTGTGGGTACCGGGGGGTCGACCTCAGGACCTCGCGCGCCAGCAGGCGCCCGTGCCGCTGAGCGATATCACCGGCCCCTTTTTCGTATGTGGGTTCCGGGAGTCGAACTCGGGCCCTCGCGCTTGCCGGGCAGGCGCTTAAGCCGCTGAGCCATCTCACCGGCCCTTCTTTCTCCATTTCTTGGTCCCCTTATCATTTTAGAAAGATCTATATCCCTACTCCTATTATCTCCCTTTTATTTTGTACTTTATTTACAATTTGAGTTTCTCATGTAAGGGAAACCATGTGTTATTTAAACTGTGTGCCTGATGTATTTCACTTATCATTGTGGGTTCAAGGTACATCCATTTTCCTATAAATGACTTGTTTGTTCTTCTTTATGGCAGAGTAGTACTCCATTAGCTGTAAATGCCACCTGTTTATTTATTTATTTATTTATTTGTTTATTTCATTATTTAGTTTACTGGTACAATTTAGATATATATAATGATCACATTCATCATAGGGAATTTGTACCTGTACATGATATATCTTGATTCCTCTTTTTTTTCCCAATCCTATCCCCTCCCTTCAATCCCTCTTCCCCTCCTTATTTACAAAGTTTTTTTCCGTTTTATCTTTTTTTTTCTCATTTCCACTCATCTGTTGTTGGGTATATATATATAGGCTGCTTCAAGTTTGGCTTTCATGAAATGTGCTGCTATAAGCATGGTTATGCATGTATCATTGCAATATGAGGTTTTTAACTATTTTGGGAAAATACCTACAAGTGGAGTAGCTGGTTCAAATGGAATTTCTAGTTTTTGTTTTTTGAGCAATCTGAATATGGATTCTCATAGTGGCCGTCCTACTTTACATTCCCCCAAACAATGCAGAAGCATTTGTTTCTCCCCAGAGCCTCTCTGGCATTTATTAGATTTCTGGATGGCAGGCACTCTCTTCTGGAGTGAGATAGTGTTGTTTAGAATCTCAGTGTTGTTTTCATTTGTATTTCTCTACTTGCCAGTAATGATGACCATTGTTTCATGAATTTATTGGCCCCTTGTACTTCTTCTGAGAAGTGACTATTCATTTCACTTGTCCATTTTTTATCGAGTCTTTTATTTGGGGGGTAGAGTATTTTAAGTTACTTATATATTCTAGATATTAGTACTCTGTCTGAATAGCTGGCAATACTTTTTCCAATTCTGTAGGTTGCATTTTCCTCCATTGGTTATCGTGCTGTTCAGATGCTTTTTAATTTTATATGATCACATTTGTTGATTCTTGGTACTATTTCCTGTGCAATCAAGATTCTTTTCAGAAAATTCTTACCCACAGCTATGACTTCTAGAGTTTCAGCTATTTTATCTTTCAGCAGATTGTTTTCTGTTTTAACATTGAAATCTTGATCCATTTGGATTTTAATTTAGTGCAAGGTAAGAAATATGGATCTAAACTCAATCTTTTGGATGTAGAAAGCCAGTTCTCCCAGCAGCATTTAGTAAAGAGGCTATCTTTCCTCCAGTGTACATTTTAGGCCCTTTGTCAAAGAACAAATAGTTGCATGTTCTTGGGGTTGTTTCTGCATCCTCTATTCTGTTCCACTGACCCACATGTCTACTTTTGTGCCATACAATTTTGTTTTTATTACTGTAGCTGGCTCTATCTTTTTCCATCAATCAAGTTTTTTGGACAGAAGCCAACCAAATTAATAGGAGCCAATTACGGAAAATGAAAAAATTAATTAGAAAATTTGGCTTAAATATTATTCATATTCTATTCACTAAAGTTCTCCATTTATTAACTAATAAAAGGCAACATTTAAAATACATTACTAATTCAAAGGGAAAATGTGATTTAATAGTAATTTATTCCTTGGCTACCAGCACCAAAAACAATTATCTATTATCATGGCATTTGACTTCACCATATTCTCACATTTTTGGTCAGCAATATGATGCCATCTTGCCTCTATGAATGTTAATGTTTACCACTGCGGGGAATAAATCAAACTAAGTGTTACAAGTATGCTCTTCTTTAGGGTCTTCCAAAATTTTATACATGGAAATAAATTTCCTTTTTTAAGGTTGTACTAGTTAGGATAACCTGAACAAATGTAACAAATAAACGAAAAGTGTAATTGCTGAATGCAAAAAAAAGAAAAATATACCTCTTTCATCACAAATGTGGGTTGGTAAATCCACAGGAGATATACTCTCTGCAGTCGTTCAAAGGTTGAACAGGCTCTTCTCTCAGTTTAGATATGTCACTTTCAATGCCATTGTGGTCATTATTTTCCCAGTCTAGAAGCCTGGATCAGGCATATATGATTGTTCTGACATTCCTCTGGTTGGATTTCATTTACAAGGCCAGGTCTCACCTGTGTAATGCTATCTAGTGCACAAAGACAGCAGAAAGCATTTTGATGTACAGAATTTTTTCTACAATGGAAAATTCTGATGAGAAAATTCAACAAATTGAAATATTTTAACTTATTTATATCATATAGCAAATGATTATTTTTTACAAATAAAATTCTACATAGGATTTTCAAGCTCTCTGAGTCAGCTCAGGATAATCCTTCAAATTGTATCATCTATTTAAAAATGTTCCCTTTTTAAAATTCTGTGAAGATTGTGGTGTGTCATCTTGACTGGATTAAAATGACTGGAAGATTAGTAAATCACATTTCTTGGTGCGTCTTTGGGGTGATTTCAGAGGTGACTGGCATGCAGGCCAGAAAACTGAGGCCACCCCAATGTGGATAGCACCATCCGATAGGCTTCTGGCCTGGGTAGAATAAAAGAGAAAGCAGGATTGTGGTGCACTTTTCTTGGAGGCTCTGTTCTACTGGAGCTGGGGCATCCTCTGCTGCCACTGTAACCGGTGGACATCAGACTCCAGCTTCAGCCTCACAGCACAGTGTTACACCAGAGAATCCAGGAATCCTGCGGGTGTCGACCTCTGCCTGCCACTACCTCCCTGATCCTTCTCATTTTGAGGCTTCCAGCTTCTTGCACTGAGCAGCAGCTCTTAGATCCTTCAGCTATCCAGCGTGCGGAAGATCACTATAAATCCGCCACCTCTGATCCCATAGCCCCACCTAACAATCTCTCTACATAATTATACATATATTTTCTATCAATTCAGTTTCTCCAGTGAGCCCTAACCAATACAAATGGAAATAACATTTTCAGCTCATCAATATCACCATTTTAACTTTGTGCCAATATAAACTCCATGAACTTAACCTCTCTGTCAGAACAATATTTTATTCTTAAGAATAACTTTCATATGTAGCAAATCAACTTTTTGTTATGACTACTTTTTTCATCTTTTAAACCTAAATCAAGACTTGTAATTTTCTTTTATGTTATTGGTATAAGAACTAATACAAAGCTCTTTATTAAAATTGAAATAGGATGACATATTTTTAAAAAGATAAAGGTGAAATTTTGCTTCTTAATTTGTTCTCATTTAATATGTTTTAAATAAATTTCCATAATGACTATGCTGTGTTCACATATATAACAAAATTTAACAAGTTATTTTATCAAGGGCTTCATGTAGGTACTTGCCCAATATTCTTTCATTTTTAAGTACCAATGAAGCAATCTGGAAAGCTACGAAAATGTAATTGGTTTTTATAAACCCTAGCTTGAAAGATACATTTTATATGATACTTTTCACAGATACTATCCTCCTCTGTTTATCATTCTTTGATTTTTTCAACTCATAAGTAGTATGCTTGCACATTTGTATTCTGTCCATAGCTAAATTCCAGTAAAGGTCAGCTTTCCCATAAAAAGGAGTATAAATAGTGCATAAAATGATGATCCAAGCTAGCACATCAAGAAAATAAAATCATAAAAGTAAAGGTCATTTTAACAATTTTTATCTTGGTGCACACTGAAAAATATATGGTGTGAAAATTTGTCGAAGTTTTCAAAAGAGTTTTGATGGTCAAGTTTTTTTGATCCTTTTCTATGGTACTTTCTATGGTAACTTTAGAAATTAAAAGGAATTGTTCATTTCTGAGAAAATTATGTTGGTCTGGTTATTATAATCATTACCCTCAATATTTAATCAATTATCAAAATAATAATTTGGTTAAAAATAATCACTTTTTAAAAACCGTATTTATATTTGGTGGCGTTAACAATACATAAATTATATATGCATTTCCAAGAAATAAAAACTTCTTTAAATGATTATTTGAATGAAATATTTCACCGAGGTTGATATAGTGACTTTTATTCAGTGAATTTGTTCATCAAGAAAGCCAATATTACACTAGGAAAGTATAGTACTAGCTATATCAACTATCTGTTCATCTGTACATAGTAATGATTCTGTATCTGGCTAAATTTGGCTTGATAATTTGGCTTTATGTAGTCAGTATGCAACCGAATGATTGAAAACTTTTAGAAAAACTATGTATGTGGGTTTTTAAACCATGCATATATTGCTCTGGAAATATATATTTGTACAATTACTTTTGATGACTGCCGGTATCTGCCTAGCTGAATTTAATAGCTAGTAATTTTGCTCCACCTGCTTATAGTGTGTACACATTTACTAAAATATGTGTTTAATTATTTTTGAAGCAATTTTTGTATTCTGGAAATCTATATGTCTGTAAAGACAACATTTTTTTCTATATTCATAAAATGGAATTCTATATGGCAATGAAAATGAATGATAATAAAATGCAACAATAAGGAACATTACATGAAAGCACACACACGTGGTTTCTTTGTCATAAAACTATGACATATGCAAAATGCATCTAACATGTTAGAAGTCATAATAGAAAAAGAAGAGAATTATATTATGTAGGAGGAATTTATTTCAATTAATCTGTTGGACAGCACGGTCACCATCATTAATGGTCATATTGGCATTATTGATAAATTCTAGGAAAATCAAGGTTAAGTGTTCACATCGTAAAAACATTAACCATGTGAAAAAATGTCAACCACGTGAAAAAAATGTTAACTATGTGAAATATATGTTATTTAAATAGATTTAGCTATTTCACAAATGTATAAGCTTTCTCTTCCTTGAGACACAAACCTTGACGTACACAACTTAAAGGAAGAGAGGTAAAACTCCCCTCACAGTTTTCAGGAATGCTGTCAATGTTGCTCCAAGCAGGAGCTTTATGAAAGATGGGCACAGCAGAGGAAAGCTGCTTACTCCATGGCATTCAGGAAGAAGAGAGAGAACAGAGGAAGCAGGGGCAAGCATGCACCCTTACAGGTCACATCCCCAGTGACTCACTACTTCTAAACAGGCCTCACCTCAGAACACATGAGACCTTTGAAGGAAATTTTAGATCTAAACAATAATAACAATGTGCATGTGCTTCAAGGCATCATGCTGTACATGATAAATACATGTAAGATTTGTATCAAATTTTAAAAGTAAGTAAGTGAATACAGAAATAAATGTGGTCTTAAGAGACGTCAATCATGTACATAGCAGGCATGACATAAAACCAATCCAAGAAGGGTAATAATGCCATTTCTCTTGATGAGACAATTAAGAATTGAGTAGATTCTTGGTAATATCCCAAATTTTCTAGAAAAGCTGTGGAAGAATATGGAGTAATTTAATATATTTAAATTAAAACATTGAAAGGTTTATCAAAGAAGAAGTATATCATTACAGGAAATTATTAAACCTTTTCATCCTCTACATTGTAAGTGCTAAAGAATAGACATCAAAAGCAAATAAGATATTTTGTATTTGGTTAATAATTATGATTTCTCAACAGCTTCATTTGAATAATGTTACTTGAATAACATGAGTCTTTGGACATTTGAAAAAAAGTAGGTAATTTATACCATCCTAGATTTTGTAACTTGTTTGCAGAGACCAGCGAACCTCAGAGCAGACATAGCCAACTCACTCACCTAAATGTAGGTACAGAAGTTGAAGAATATTATTCTTTGTTGTAGTTGTTGAGGGAAGATCCATGGGGAGAAGAATCACAGGACCAGCCCCAGGAACACTGACAAAGGAGGTGTTAGTTATGCATGCTTATTTTTCCTTCATTACATGCCTTCCCAGAAAGGTGCCTCTCTTAGAATACTACTTTTAATACGTCTGTTAGAACCACTTCTGCTAGTAAAAGTTAACTACACTTGAGTTGTTACATATTTGTGGCAACCTTCTAGAATATTTATGGGCATTATTTCAATCAATCTTCAGCCACACTTATTATTATATATTTCTGAGGAGGCTTCTGAAACATAGGTAATAAATTTTGCTCAATATCACATATTTAGGAAACAAATTTTGGTAGCAGAGTCTCATGAAGCCTGAACCAATCTGCTTTCCTCCAACATTTTTCTGGTTTGCTATGTTTCATTTCCTTCCATTGGTTTGAGCAGAAGAATGAGCTGTGCTCATGTAAATGCTTGTCATCATTTAGAACCATAAAGGGACCGCTTGTCTCTTCCAATGTGTACTACAAGGTAATATAAACAAAACAGTGATATGGAAGTCAGGAAAAAGGGATAACTCAAATTAATTATGAAGACACATAATCAATTTTTTATTACTACATAAGATTGAAAAATAAAATGCAGTGTTTTGTAACATGTACAAATAAGATAATAAATTTTCAGATAACAATATAACAATGAATTGGAGGTTACAAATTTTAGTAAATATAAAGTCCTATATGTTAAAAGAAATACACTTTTGAGAGCATTAAAACAAAATCAATACTTTTAAATTTTATATAGTAACATTCTATATGACAAATATATAAGGAATACTGCTGATTGTAAGAAAAATATACCTGTATTTATAAAAGACTAATTTCTGTGCCTTATGTATAACTACAAAAACTCAGTAGGAAAATAATTGGGTTTTTCACTTTCCTTTTTCTTTAAGTCACCAAATGATAAGAAGTTAGAAACTCTCAACTCACAGCATAATAAAATAGAATATTTATTATCCACTCAATGTGATGATATAGTGGAGAAAGTCAGTAATATCAGTATGATGAGAAAAATAATATAAAAATAGTAATTGGGCTGTAAACTGTGAAAGATATTTTTGAAAAGCAATTGAGTGGTTTATTTTACACATTTGGAGCAATTCTTTGTTATCCAAATATCACTTTTTTATTTTTATTTATTTATTTATTTATTTGTGGATACCGGGGGTCGAACTCAGGACCTCGTGCACCAGCAGGCGCCCATGCCGCTGAGCGATATCACCGGCCCTTTTTTCATATGTGGGTACCGGGAGTCGAACTCAGGACCTCATGCTTGCCAGGCAGGCGCTTATGCCATTGAGCCATCTCACTGGCCCAAATATCACTTTTTTTTTTTTGTGGGTACCGGGGGGGTCGACCTCAGGACCTTGTGCACCAACAGGCACCCGTGCCACTGAGTGGTATCACCGGCCCCTTTTTTTTCGTATGTGGGTTCCGGGAGTCGAACTTGGGCCCTCGCGCTTGCAAGGCAGGCGCTTACGCCGCTGAGCCATCTCACCGGCCCCCAAATATCACTTTTTTGTATGAAAAGTGAATCAACTTTGCAAAGATTATACGTAAACAAGAGTATGCATCCATAATTAATAAATGAAAATGAAGATAAGCGGGATACTTTAAAACTACTACATTATGTAATTTTCTGTAATGGCACTATATCCACTGTTGTCGATTTTTAAAAGTTCAATTATAAAATTGTTATAGATATACAATGTAAAGTAAGTGAATTTGCAGTAAATGCCAGTATCCACTTACAAACTAACTGGAAATATTCTGAATGGTCTGTGTGGTTGGGAACTTACAGATTTTAAATAGGCCCCTCAAAACTGATGTGACGAACGTTTATTTCCTAGATGATCACCCTATTGGTAGCAACAGAAACACCAGGAGGTGGGATCTACTTGGAGAAAGTAGATCACTGGAGAAATGCCTTTGAAGGATCTCTCTCTCTCTCTCTTTCTGTCTCTCTCTGTCTCTCTGTCTCCCTCCCTCTATCCCTCTCCTTCTCACCATCATGTTTTGCTCAACACCATATCTTCTACCAAAATGCATGGTCTTACCACCCACCATTCCTCCCTGTTAGATTTTCCCAGGTGTTCTTTCACAGGGAAGGAAAGCTGCCTAACACAATGGTTGCCAAGGGCTACTAACTAAATTCATCTATACAGGGAGAGCGCAACTTACAATAAAACAACAAATTAATCAGTTATTGCCTGGTCATAAAAACTGTGAAGAAGAACTAAAATATGGGCAAAATTCTCCTCAATCAGTAACCTCATAGTGACAAACATCCTATTTACAGCAGATAATAAAGTGTCTTTATGAATTCTTTTTTTTTTTTTTTTTTTTTTTTTTTTTTTTTTTTGGTGGGTACCAGGGGGACGACCTCAGGACCTCGCGCGCCAACAGGCACCCGTGCCGCTGAGCGATATCACCGGCCCCTTTTTCGTATGTGGGTTCCGGGAGTCGAACTCGGGCCCTCGCGCTTGCAAGGCAGGCGCTTACGCCACTGAGCCATCTCACCGGCCCTCTTTATGAATTCTTGGTGAACAGCAACTGATAATAGTTAATAAAAGTTTGACACCATGGAAGTAATGAAAAACCCCAGAATATGGTTATATTTGTGGTTAGTGGAATATATCAACCTTTGCTGAATTTTCTGTGAAATATTTTCCTATATATTTTAGTGAACCTTTACATCTAAATCTTAACAAAAAATTATAAGTCCTACTCTTTTCCGTAAATCAAGAATTTATGCTTTTGTATTATCGTACAATAATATATATTAGTGTACTAAATCTTTCTAAATCATACTCCTAGTTTTAACATCATTTGAAATAACAGCAAATGCAACAAATCTGCCTGAAAGTTTTAGGTAGATTAATTCATGATATAGTCATCATGTTCTTTATGAAAATGCTTTCATAATGTGATACAGCTGGTGGAAATTGAGCACAAAAGGAAGTTGATTACTTATATTATTTTGACTTTCTAAACAGATGTTTCCTCTGTGGTACATCATATTTTAATAATACAAAGAGAAATAAAATGTGTAACATTCAATATAAGTTCATTGTTTACCCAAATACTCTGCCAAAATCATCATCATTTCAGTTTTAACCTTGAAATTCATTTATTTTACAAATGTTCCCATAGCTAGTGGTCACCATTATCAGCTTATGAAATTATTTATACATTTGAATCAGTCATTAATTCAACAGCTAATAATATTTAACATTAGATCCTTTTATAAGTAGAGTCATAAATCACCAGGCACATTAAAGTAATCAATGGAAATGAAATGAAAGAGACTGAGAAATAGTCTAATGCAAAGTAACATATAATTATTTAACATGCTTTTTTCTGTAGATATTATACCAGGGGTGATTTAAATATATGGTGAATGTTCAAATAAAAAACTATTAGAGTAAAAGACTCATTTCTATTAATCCCCTTCAAAATATACCTCTAGGTTCAAATACACTTATCCTATCCTTCTTGACATTTTCTGAAGCAGTTGTGGAAGTCCTCTTTCACAAGTATCTATGAGGAATGCTCAAAACTTGGTGAATGCTGCTGCCAAGTGCCTGCTAATGGAAAGCCAGGCACCTAAAAATATTGCTGTGTGATCTTATCTACATAATTCACTAGATCTGGCATTTTGCTACTGTGGCTCTTCGCTAAAATCAAAATGATCATGAAACATAAATGTTTCAAACTGTCTTTGGATATTAAGGCAGCCACAAAAAGTAGCTAAGGACACTCATGAAAGAGGACTTCCGGAACTGCTTCAGAAACTGGCAAGTACAATGAGATAAGTGTATTAAAAGTGAAAGGGCATTTTCAAGTGCATTAACGGCAATGTGTATTTTAGTCTAAATTTTTAAAAACATTAATTTTTAAAATTAATGTTTTGAAAACATTAAAACATTGAACATTAATTTATTTTTGATCACAAGTCTTATTTCTACTATTGTCTAAAACAAAATATGCCTAGAAAAATGTACTTCTTTTAGTTCTTCTTTATAACTTTTTGAAAATTGCAAGTAAAAAAAAAATTAATACCAATTAAGGGATATAGTTTGGTTTGAAAATAAAATGCAATTTTAGACAGAGAAATAAAAACATAGCCCTCTATTTATTGTGTAATAAGCAGAACTCACCCAATACACACTATCTACTTCTGGGCCAAACTACCGATTTTAATTTTTCTCAGTTATTGGTTATATATATTCAACTCTTTGACTTAAATTTATTATTATCTCTTTGAAAACACAAAATACTTATAACTTATATGAAGACATAAATAATGGAGGCTTTGTGTATTTCTACTTAATTTTTACGTGTATTCTTTATTTCTTATAATGTACTCCTGGGAGATCGCATACAATGTCCAATATATCTGTGGGAGTCTTTGTACTGTATTTTTAAGTGGGATATACCTGACTTTTTATGTTTATAAACTGAAGTTATTCACATTCATAACGACATCGAAGTACATTTTCTCATTTGACACAAAATATCACTAATATTATGTTTTTCTCGTTTGTCTTCCACAATGTATGTTAAAATAGTTACGGTATAACTACATTGGACCCACTGAAAAAACTTTTCCATTCATTGTGATTTATACTTTGTTTCCAATTTTCTCACTTTGTCTTTGTTTTTCTATAGACTATTTTTGTTTTGGCCATCCATCATTTTAGTAATACTTTTGTTAATATACAAGAATGTGCTTACACTCATTGTCCAAACTTTACTTGCACTGACTTGGTACTCATACACATTTTCCACAAAATGTTGATGTTTTCTGCTAAAAATTCAGAAAAGCCAGATTAAAATTGTTCTACAATTTTGGTAATCATTTCCATTATCTTTATTAGTTTTGGATGCTGCTTCTTTTCCTGTATTAAATTTCAAATGCTGGTTTTTTTTTTTTGTTTTTTTTTTTTTGTGGGTACCGGGGGGTCGACCTCAGGACCTCGCGCGCCAGCAGGCGCCCGTGCCGCTGAGCGATATCACCGGCCCCTTTTTCGTATGTGGGTTCCGGGAGTCGAACTCGGGCCCTCGCGCTTGCCGGGCAGGCGCTTAAGCCGCTGAGCCATCTCACCGGCCCCAAATGCTGGTTATTTTTAATCCAACTTCCATTTTCTTATATCTTCACTCTTATAGGATATGACCTCATAAAAATAGGAACCCACAAACAGAAATTTGCAAAGCATCTCGTTTCCAATCATATAAACCCTATGATAGTCTCACTCATTTTACTCACTTCATCTGTATTACAAGGAAAGAGCTGACCTCTATTAGCAATTTGAATTCCAATTCTTCTTGTTCTTTAAGGAATTTACATTGTCAGTGTGGAGTAATCTTGGCAGGCAATTTTATTAGTACTTTTATTTTTAATAAATTGTACTAATGTATCTATTTCTCAATTTTTACTTTCCTTATCTGTTATTCTAGTGTGCCTCATTATTTTGACTAAAACTTGTGCCAACTAGATAAAAATATAGAAAATTAATAAAGGAATAATGTACTTGAAAATACTGTAAACCACTAGTACTATTGAACACTCTAACCAAAAACAAAATGTTCCTTTTTCTCTTGTGCACATGGAACATTCTCCAGGATAGACCATAAAACAAGCTTAGTCTTACTAAATTTAAAAACACCTATTACACTGGCTTTTATAAAACATAAAAGTATAAACAGAAATAAAAAGTGTTTGCAAGGATGCGTGGAAACTGAAACGTTAAAATGTCCGTGGTAGGAATTGAAACCAATTCAGCCGCTATGGAAAATGGTATGGCAGTTCCTTTAAAAGAAATTTTAAAATTGCTATATGATTCAAAGCTATTCCACTTCTTAGTAAACCAAAATAATTGAAAGAAGCAAGTGAAACAGGTAATTGTACACCAATATTCATTGCATCATTATTCACAATAACCAAAATATGGACACAAACCAGTATTAATCTACCGATGAATGGATAACAAAATGTGAAATATGCAAACCAGTAATACTATAAAACCTTAAAAGGAATGGAATTTTTACACAAGACTAAATCTTGAAAGCCTCACGTTTAATAAAATAAATTAAACACATAGAGACAGTACATATATGTGGCATCCAGGATATCTAATTTTTATACTGATTGTAAAACAGATGCTACCAAAGTCTGTGAGGAGGGAGTGTTAGGGATGTAATGTTTAGTCATTGCAAAGATCCAGTTTAGAGGGTTAAGAAAGTTCTACAAGGATGGTGGAAAAAGAACGTGAATATACTTAATAGAACTGAATGGATAAAATGCCACTTAAATGGTTTACGGTTAATTTTGTGCTATGTATATTTAGTCACGATACAAAAGGAAAAATAACATGAGTTAATTTATATAAAATGACTTTCATGTTAACTGTCTGAGTCTATAGATTAGATTCATTCTCCTTTGGATCTAATCTAGGCTTGTTTAAATACATTCATGTATCCTTCTTTTACTGTGGGTTAATGGGTGACTTTGTTACCCTAGATGAATGCCTTCATATGAGTAGAGATGACCTGAATGAAACAGATGGCTTTGGCTTCCCTTCCCTTCATCTTTCTAGAAAGCCAGGAAGCTAGTCTGGGGCTTTGCTTATGGTATAAATAGAAAACCAGAGAAAGCATGGAAGGCAGGAGCCTTCTTGCAGCCTAGGTTGAGAAGTAGCACATCAACTATACCATATTCTGTTGTCGAAACAAGCCGCAAGGATAGCTCAGCTGTAATAGGTGGGAGCGGCAACTATGCACTTAAAACCTAAAAGCCCCAAATCACATTAATGAGTGCGAATGGCAGGGGTGTATCACTGCTATGATCTACCACATCTTTTTAGTATTTTGATAATGTTATTCAGGATTTTAAAAATTAATTTAATAAGTAATCTTATTCCACATTTTAAGCCATCTTTTTTCCAGCTCTACCATCAAGATTGTAATAGTTTTATACTAAAAAATTGAGTAGTCCTTTTACTTTTGTGGCTTTTTTTTTTTTTTCCAATGTGGGTACCGGGGGTTGAACTCAGGACCTCATGCTTACCAGGCAGGTGCTTATGCCACTGAGCTATCTCACTGGCACACTTTTGTGGCTTTTGTGAGACCTATGAGTATATATATACTATTTTGAAAATTATATTTTCAATTTATTTTTTTATATTTTACTTTTTATTTTGTGGACTTTTAAAGTTTATGCTTTTATAGGGATATATCATGTTATCTAGTTATTTTTCATAAATATTGATAAAATTATACTGAAGTAAGGAATTTATATATGGTAATTTTGGTATTATTATTTACTATGTTGGACACAGATATTTATATTATATTAATGTTTTATTGTATTCCAAATAAATACCACAGAATATAACACTTTATGATATATTTTATACATGAAGGATGTCATTTTCACATTACCTGTTTACACATATAAATTATGTGAATCTGCTTTATAATTAACACTCAGATGTCTAATACCAAGCCTATTTTTATTTCACTCAGTATTTCAGTTTATTTTACAAGACGATATCAGAGCAGAATTTGAAAAGTCAGTTATGCTGAAGAATAAAGAATTCATAAAAATTAATATATTATTTTGTTCATTCTTATGAGGATTTTTCACTTCTATTCTGAAACATAATAATGTTTTTGTAGAAAGGAATCTATCAGATGTCAATTTGCAGCTTCAAATAGGCTATTTCAACCTTAGAATAACATTTGAAAAGTACATAAATTACACAGCTGGTGGATAACTTTTTCTTCAGTATATCAGAACATCTTTCCATTGATCCACTTCCTCATTATGTTAATGGAAAAAATAGGAATAAAAGTCATATTTAGAAGATTTTTATCTTGACATCTTCCATCTAATTTTAAAAGAAATTATTTTCTTGTAATTTGGAAAATACAATATGAAACAGGTGTTTGCGTACCAATATTACATATCGTATTTTCTGAGCAAAACATGTTTCTAAGTAAAGTACTGCAGTAACTCAACTGCTTTATTTTCCACATTAACATGACCATGCATAAGTACTACAAACTTTAACTTTATAGTTTTGGTTGGTTTAAATTTCTATCCTTACTTAGTTTGAATATATACTTAATTATATTCAATTTTTTTCTCTTCTTTCTTAATTTTGGAGTCTCCCTTCTCTCTAATTATTCCATTAATTTTATATGTCATAAGTATAACTATGTGTGTTGGTTTCAGATTTCTTTCTTCAATTTAGGTTTTTTTTTTTTTTCCTGAACACTTCAGTCAGATATCCAACTGTTTATTTGACATCTCTATAGAGGTGAATCATAGGTATCCCAAACTCAATATATCCAAAACTGAACTTTTATTTTTAAACTATACAACTATCCCTATATCTGAGAATAATAATTCCACCTTTCCATTTACCTACAGCACTGTCTTGGGGTTATTCACAACTCTTTTTTTTTTTTTCTCACAATCCATATACAATAAATTAAAAAATATCGCTGGCTCTACCATTACAATATATCCAGAAGCAAACCTCTTCTCAAAGTTAACAGTGTCACCATTAAAGATCAAGCTATCATTGGCTCTGACAGTAATTTCAACAAACTCTTAACAGGATTAATCTAATTCTGCCACTGCTCTCTATTCTAGTTGGGGAAATAGAAACACTTCTATTCAAATTTAAGTCTGGCTCCAACGTCTCTTTCTTATTATTATCGTGTTTTCACTCCTGTTTTATGGCTCATCTTGTTCCAGGTGTGCTGTGTCCCTTATCCCTTTAGCACACCAAGCAGAGTATAACTAGAGGGCCTTTACACTGTTTCTCTCTTTGCCCAGAAGTTTTTTTTTTTTTTTTTTTTTTTTTTTTGTGAGACAGGGTTTCACTATGCAGTTTTATGCTAGCATTGAACTCACTTTGTAGCCCATGCTGGCCTGGAACTCTCAGCGATCTTCCTGCCTCAGCCTCCTGATTGCTGGGATTACAGACATGAGCCACCATGCCTGGCCCACCCAGCATGGTCTTTTCATAGATGTGATGGTGCTAAGTCTTTTACTTTTTTCAAATGAAATGCATTACAATAAAATCTTATATTCCTCTCTCCTTAGACTTGTAAGTGCTTACTACTCTGCTCACCCCAATCTTGTCTTTTTCAGTTCATCACTTGAAGATCTAGCATGTTATCCATAGAATATTTTGCCATCTAAAATCTGCATAATTAACATATTTGATATCTATATTGTTGTCCTCCTTCATCTAAAATATATATATATATATGAGCAAGAAAGGGATTTGGGTGATTGTTCATTTTACTAACATATGTATATATGCATAGAGAGAGAAAGAGAGAGGAAGACACAGAACAGTGTTTAATACAACACTGATGCTCAATTCATATATGTGGAAGCAGTACTCATGTTTTAGAGGATAGAGGACCGCCTAAGTGGAACTGGCACCTTAGGGCTTTGAATTTTAGGCTCTGTGGCGAGTGACTAGGAGCAGAGGTAATGTGTAAACAGACCATGTCATGGAAGTAAAGGTGGGGAAATAAAGCTTACTATACAAGTAAATTGTCATTCTAAGGTATAGTTCTTTTGATGAGACAAAGCTGGTAGAAATAGAAAATAAACATTCCACCCCAATTTCATGCCTTCCCTTACTGTGTGTGTGTGTGTGTGTGTGTGTGTGTGTGTGTGAGACAGAAAGAGGCACTAGGGCAAGCTAATTGAATCTTGATTTTTAGATTTTAAGTGAGGTACTGAGTGTGGTGGTTAATTGATTAATTGTCAACTTGAGTGGGAATCCTCAGTTGAATCGAGTCAGCATGGTTCTGGGTGGGGAAGACCACTTAAGGAACGGTTGTTGGAACGGTTTACAGGGAGAACAGGAGGGAAGGATTTCAGCTGATTTTCCTTGGAAGAGCTTCATTCCGGCTGATTTTCCTCAGAGAAGTTTCCGCTGTTCTCTTCCGAGGAGCCCCCGTCTTCGCCTTCACCTTGGGCATCGCCTCCTGGCTTTCAGCGCAGGTTCTTCAGCTTCCAGCACTGGCCCTTCGGCCTGTCGGTGCAGGGTGCAGACTCTTCAACCTCTGGCGCCCACGCTGGGGCTTTCCAGCACGGAGCCCTGGATCTTCCAACACAGCTCTGCCTTCTCGTGATGAGGACTTGCACAGGACATTGCCCTGGGCTCCAGACCTGCGGCTGGATTCTTCGGATCTCTAGCGTGCAGACAGACCGCTTGCATTCTTCTACATTTGACGCTGTGGAATTTTAGCCTTAAAAATGTAAAACTCAGTGTATTAGTGTTTGCAAGAGCTGGCAGGGCTGGGGCAAAGCTAAAATTCCAAAACGCTAAGGCAAAAAATTTTTAGTACTGAATTGGCACTAGCTAAATTCTGAGGTTTTTTTTTTCTAGTTTTTGGGAAAAGGAAATATTCCTGGTTTTGTCTGTGAGTTCTGGTGACTACTCCTTGTTATTACTTCTAAGTGATCACCCCTGCCTCCCCCACCGGCTTAGACCGTTTTCTCAAATGCCTTCACTGATCAACACACACTTAAGTAACTGAGTGATATTAAAAATATCCTTTACTATCCCCAAATTTCTTTATCATATACCTCTCTCTCTCTGGTAATCTGATCTATTTATGTAAGATAACTTGCTGCTATCTCTGTCCCCTCACCTTGATGGATGTTTGGCCTTTAAGTCCTTAATTGGAATTCTAGACTAAAGGGGGGACCTTCTAGAGATCACGTCAGTAATTTCTTCTATCTCAGGGAAAGCTGTATGATGTTCAATATTTTGAGAATCGTGTTTTAATACGTTTTTGTCATTTTTTAGTTATTCTTGATGATGAGATAATAAGATTCCTGTTGTTCTATATTGAGTAGAACAGTTAGATTGAATTTAATTTTTTTTTAATATGGGTTCCGGGAGTCGAACTCAGGACCTCACGCTTTCCAGGCAGGGGCTTATGCTGCTAAGCTATCTGACCCGCCCTGAATTTAATTTTTGAAAATACAAACATTTATTTAATTCTAGCTTTAGGTGTCTCTATTTCCATACAATTTTTTTTACCCACAAAAGTTAGAATTTCTCTTTTCCCCTCTGGGCACATTTGATATTTTACATGTAACTGGAAATTATTTTAATGACACTTATTAATGTGTATAATTCTATATTTTCTTTTTCTATTCTCTTATCTCAGTTTAAAATACCCAGACGTGTGAGGGAAAGTTTTACTCATTAAATACATGATTTATATATGTTAAATTATCAACAAGATATCATGTCAAAAAAAATAAATATTCATAATCACTTGGTAGTTAATATAGAAAATTAATATCATTTTTCTGATAGTATCTAAGTAATTAAAGAAACATGGAAAATACATTTATAAAAATGTTTAAATGAGGAGCTCTATGTCAAACCCACTTGTGTTTATACAGTATTTTTCTGTCATTTTTTAATTTTTTTAAACTTGAGATTTTATCTTCCTTAATCTAAGACATTAAAATACCTTATGCTTGATAAAAATTTAGATTGATTAATGGATACAAAAGCCTTATCCTAGTTTCTGACACTGTATATTTTGAATATATTAAAACTGTTATTATATAATATTTTGAGGATGAGTGACAGAATAAAAGTATGGAAATAATAACTTAAAATACATGACTCTACATTTCTTATGTAGTACAGGATCCAGAAATCAAATAGCACCAAAGTTATCAGAAAAATTCAATGTGCCATCTACAGAAGGTTTCAACCATAGTTTATCTACCTTCTGGCAGCACATAGGCCTTCAAATTCAGGTTTGCATATTCATTTTCATAAATGGGCGTTGCTTCAATCTAAATGCTCTCACCAAGAGAGCATACAGTGTTTGTGTTAGTACATTAAAGCATTTGTCACTGTGCTTTGTGTGTGCATCTGTGTGTATGCTTTATTTGTGTAAAATATCATAATCATGGCACCAAAGAAAACTAGTGATACCAGCAGTAACGCTAAGAGGAAAACCGTGAGAACCATGAAGGGAGTTAAAGAAAAAAATCATTGTGAAATTTGTTAAACTCCTGGAAAAATGAATTTATAAGTGTAATTTTTGGGCCTCAGAGCCAATTATTTGGTTTTCCATTATATCTTATGGAAAAAATATGTTCAGTTCTCAAACTTTTCAGTTTTTGACATGAATTTGTAACAAATTGAGTATATATCACTATATACATACATGCATATATATATATACATATATACATATATACATACATATATACATATATATATATATATATATATATATATATATATATATATATATGGGGAGAGAGAGAGAGGCAAAAAAATGTACATATAAGGAAAAGCAAAACTTGTATAAATATTTTAATACTAATTTTTGAGACATCATGAGATTAATACTATATATATATATATATATATATATATATATATATATATATATATGGTTCTGAGGCCCAAAAATTAGTGTGATATGGACATATATGCACTAAATCAAATATTATGAAGTAATAGCATCTTTTTTTCTGAAGCCAAAAATAATGTAAGAAAAGAATTTTGTTCCTTAACATTTTGTTGTGTATCAGTGCTTTTTTATTATTATTGACGTAGTACACTCGTTAAATTTCCTTGAAAATTATGTAAAGCAAATATAACTTGTATAGTGTAAAAATTCATTAAGATTTAATGAATGATTTCTAAATAGCACAGAGTGAGACTGTTTGGATAAAACGTGCTTAGAAGTGTACATACATTAATAAATAAAATCTCTTTTTATGGAAATTTTTCATCTATTTTTCTATCATGGCTTAGGTATTCCATTAGTTTGCTAGAGTTGCCATAACAAGATATCACATGCTAGGTAGCTTCAAAAAAGAAAACAATTTTCTTTCAGCTCATCAAACTGAAACTGCAAGATCAAGGTGCCAGCAGAGTTACTTTGTGGTGAGGCCACATTAGGGTACACATGGCTGCTATTCCACTGCATCTTAACATGTCTTTTTTCTGTGCATGCACATATACTGGTGGATTAGGATATCATTTTCATAAACTCATTTAACATTAAGTGCCCATTTAAAAAGGGTTACTATGTCAATATTAATATTGTTAAAATGATTCAGTTTATTACAGGTATATTCCTCTAGGCTCTTTGAAGTTGCTACTCATCTCCAAAGTTGTACTTACCTTATTATTTGTCTTAGTTACTTTCTCTTAACATCCACAAGTTAAAAGAGGAAAGTTTATTTTAGCTCACAGTCTGTAGAGGTTTCAGTCCATAGTTGGCTGGTTCCATGGTAGAGCAACACAGGATAAGGGCATGGCAGAGGGAAAACAGTCCATGGCAGGGCAGTGAGCCTACCTTCCTTTTTTTTGTTTTGTTTTGTTTTGTTTATATTCCATCCAGGCTACAAGCTCAGTGGTTGGTACTACTCATACCCAGGGTCTTCTGTCTTCAGTAAATACATTCAGCTACTCCCAGAATCATGCCAATTCAATCAGTGGGCTAATACATTTATGACATCCATAATGAATGGATTGTGTTGATTTCTCAGAGATTTGATACACAGTGTGAAAGGGGGGTATGGTATTTATATACATACAGATATATCAAGTTAAACAGCTATTCACAAATCAAATTACAAGCACAAAGCATAACAAAGTGAGATGAGAGACCATAGTACCTACATTCATAATTAAAAGATGTAGAGGCAAGAATAAAGAAATTTCCCGTGTCAAACTCCTCTCCCAACTGTAACGTACCCCAGCTGAGAGAGAGGAACCTCCCATAGGAAGAAAAGAGAATTACATCCAGGCCTTAGACTTAAAACACAATATGGGGTTTACCATGCTGAAACCCAGCTGTTCTCATCAGTGGGGCAAAATAACACCAGCAACTTAAAGGTGGAGTGATTAATTTCGCTTCTTGTTTGCAGAAGGTCCAGTTCATGCATGTTAGGCTCATTTCAAGGCAGAAACAGCTGGTGTGAAGAACACAGAAGAGCAAATCTGTTCTTCCCTGGCAGCCAGAAAGCAAAAAGAGTAGAGGAAACAAGAATAAGAATGTAGCCTTCCAGATCATGCCTACAGTAAGACACTTCCAACCCAGCTCCCCTCCTAACACCTGAGACTTTTAGGGCCTACATTAGATCCAAACCGTAGCATCAGTGTTGGGCAAAACTCCATGACCCATATTAAGCAGATAGTAATTGTGGACTGAACCTTTTGAACTGTTTTAGATCAGGCATCAAAATATTGGATCCACCACTCCCACCCAATGTAGGATAGCACAGCAGGGAGAACAAGTCCGCCTTCTGGGAGCAGAGCAGTAAAGCTGGCTGAAGTCTCTGTTTCAGAGCCCAGTGCTGGGCTGCCTATCATGAGACCAAGAACTCAATAGAGCCTAAAGTCTCCATATGCAAACAAGGCTTCCAAATGGTGCCTATAAATCAGATTTGGCATCAGACCAACGTGAATTTTGGTCACATCAGTTCCAACCTTGGACTGGGCCTACAGAACACCTACCCTCCTTATGAAGCTGTTCAGGCCCCTGTCACTGAGAGATCCATATGTGAGCTTGCATAGAAAGAGTCTTCTTGGCCAAAGGATTGGATCGATAAACAAAACAAAACAAAAACCCTGCAACCTTCAAGGAGCACAGCTAAGTCCAAGGCAATGCTTACAAGTGGAGCTCTAGAATGGTACAGTACCACGCAGAAACTTTCATCCCAGGGCAGCAGACATGTTTCCACCTGTGTCACACCAACAGCAGAGTGGGCTTCAGTGTACCACTGAGACTATGGGGGCCACTGCTGTCATGGGACTCAAGCATGACTCAACTTAACATTGAGCCAGGTGGTTCAGGCGCTGCCTTCACCGACACATCTTTAACTTCTGGCAGCATAGTGTGGTGTATGACCTCATGCGGTGGAGAAGACAAGGTAGCAAGCATATGATTGGGTCTGGAAGTTAATGATATGCTGGTTAAACTGAACACAAGACATATTTTATTGGCCTCTATCCCTGTGGTGGATTGACAATTGGTGGTCAACTTGTAAAACCCAGCTGAATTGAATCAGTGTGGTGCCTGGTGTGGAGGGCCCACCTGAGGACTGTTGCCAACAACACAAAAAGGAGAACTGGAGAGGAAGAGTTGCTGCTGTTGGTTCTCCTTGAGGAGCTTGTCACGCTGGCTTTCCTGATAGGAACTTGGCTGTTATCGTCGGAGGAGCTCGGGACCTCACTGTTGCTGAGGATGGCTGTGGTGACTTTCGGGGGAGCTCCGGTTCTTACTCTGAGTGTTGCTTCCTGGCTCCGGGGTAGATCCCTCAGTCTGCTGGCACAGGTCCTTCATCCCGCTGGTGCAGACTTTCTAGCTTCCACCACTGACCTTTGGGCCTTCCCGGTGCAGATCCGTGAAATATACTTGCATGAGACATTGTTGTGGGCCCTAGGCCTTCAGCTGGACTCATGAGGGCATGGCCATGGGCTTTAGGTCTTCAGCTGGACTCATGCAGGACACTGCTGTAGGATCCAGGCCCTCAGCTGGATTCTTTGGGTCTTTAGTGAGTGGACAGATTTCCTGCACTTTTTGTATATGACTCTTTGGGTGACTATTACAAAATAACTCTGTAAATTATGTGTCCTGTATTGTATTGTTTCCCTTGCAAACCCTGACTACAACAATCCCCAAGCCTGCCTGTAGAGGAACTTCTAGAATTGCTCCAGTGGAAGAGGAAGACAAGTGACTCTAGTTTGTTGGACTTCAATTCCAGCTTCCATCACATGTGGCTGCTTATAAAAGTCTTGGGCCATGGGTCCAACTCAGCATTAGGTTGCCCATAAAAAAGCGGATCTTGGTCTTAGCCCAGTGCAGTGCTCATCATGGAGATCTGCGGTCACAGAATGTAACATAACTTGGTGGCTTTTATAACCACAGTTTGATGACTTCCCAAACATGGTGACTTCCCAAACTCCCATAGTCCAATAACCATGGGTGAGACATCTAGGCTTACTCTGGCCCCAAGGAAAGTTTTGTAGGAACTAATTATTTTCTTTATGTATGTTGGTGTCACTGTTGTTATTGTTGTTTTCAAACCATAAGAACAGAATATTTGAGACAAACCTGGGGTCAGATTGCCCTGTAGTTCTGAAACAATGAGAACACACCAATAGTAGACTATTGGCAAATCTGAGCTTGGGTGCCATCTAATGCTGAAATAATGGAAGTCACAAAGGACTCAGGAAAAAACAAGCAGCCTGCTTGAAATTTCTGTAACAGTAAGTACACCAGCACATACACATGCATAAGGAAGACTGACATAAATACCTTATTCTTCAATGATTAGGTATGTTGTCAGCAAACATGAAAAGCTCTCAGGAAACCGTAACATCACATAGTACTCAAAATGAGGTGCCCAAAACTAGTAACACAGTAATTAGTACTGGATAAGTCTTAGATACTTTTGAATAGCTGTTTTAAGAAAACTGAATTTAATTGAAATAAAGACAGAGAAACATTTCCATACTCTAATATAAAAACTTAACAAAGAGATGAATGCAATTTTTCAAACAAATAAAAAAAATCAAACAAATTTGGAACCTGAGAAATACACTTGCAAGATAAAAATATATGTAGCAGAAGACAGTAATAAGACAGAACAAAGAAAAGAAAAAGAATCAATGATATTAAAAATAGGCTGCTTAAAAATATATAGTTGGAGGGGAAAAGGCAAAAACAAAGAAGTGAAGTATAAAGAAAGGAATACTGGAGTTTTAAAGGAGCAATTATTCTGGTTTTTGAAGTTCAAGAAGGAATTGAGAACACCAAAAGATAGAAAGGTCATTCAAAGAATAACAGAAAATTTTGTAGACCTAGAGAAAGATACAGATATCAGGTACAGGAAAGTCAAAGATCACCATTCAAGTTTAACTCAACAAGTCTACCTGAAGATATATTTAAATTAAGCTATCATGGATGAAAAATAAAAATAAGATTTGCAATTCATCAAGAGAAAGGGGATAAGCAATGCACGGGGAACCTTAATTCACGTGACAGCTGACTACTCATGAGAAACTACAGACTAGGAAAAAAGAACATGCAATTTTCACAATTTTGAAAGGAAAAAAATAAACCACCTACTAAGAATAACGTACACAGCAAAACTATACTTCAGTAATGAAGAAAGGATAAAGACTTTCTGAGACAAACAAAAGCTGAGAGAATATAACTCTACCAGACTTGTTCTACAAGAAATTCTAACAGAAGTTCTTAAAAATGAAAGACTTTAACAAGGTAAAAGAAAACATATGAAGTCAAAACTTATGTAGAAACAAAATAAGAATACTCTAATGTAAGAATGTTACATAATCAGTTTACATTTGTACTTTTAGTATGAAGACTAAATAATTAAAATAATATCTACAGTAATATGTGAAAATATATCGAAGATATATAATGAGAATTCAAAACTTCAAACTTTAAGGAGAAATAGGGTGCAAATGGAGAGTTTTCTTATGAGTGTTTTTAAGTTGTTTCTGTTCTTATTCTTATGATCAAGTGTCATAATTTCAAAAATACCCCTTAAAAATCAAGATGATATTTTTTGGGCCTTATGGTAACTATGAAGGAAACACCAGTAACAGGAAAACTAAAAATAATAAGGAAGAATGAAAACACACTACCAATTTATTTAACCACTACCGAAGACAGTAACAGAAGGAGACAGAGAACAACTGTGATAAAATTTGAAAATAAATTATATAAAGGTAAGACCTTACCTATTAATGATTGCTATGAATGTAAATGGATGAAAGTCTCCAAAACCAGTCAGAATGCTGAATAGATAAAAGAAAAAAAGAAGACCCAGCTATATGTTTTTTACAAGAAATTCACACACATATATGGACACACATAGATTGAAATTAAAGGGTTGAAATAGCATATTCCATGTAAATGCAAGGCCAAAAATCAGGAGGAGCAATATTAATATCAGGTAAGATAAACATTTTATAAAAAGCAATGAATAGAGAAAAGAAAGTTTATTATGTAATGATAAAGACCTCAATTAGGTAAAGGCAATAATAAATATATATTTCAATATTGGAGCACCCAAATATATCAAATAAGTTTTAACAGACCAGAAGGGAGAGATAGAATCCAATACAATAATAGTTGGAGACAGTAATACTCCAATTTCAGCAACATACACATCACCAAGATAAAAACTAAACAAGCATCAGAAGTAAATTACCTCCTAAAACAAATTAACCAGAAATCTATGAAACATCCCAGTTGTTTTGGTCAGCTTTTAGTCACATGACCAAACATGTGAGAACTACAAACTTTGTAAAGGAAGTTTTAATTTGGCTCATAGTTTCTGACATTTCAGTCCATGGTTAGCAGGCTCCAAGGTGGAAATCTCATGGCAAAACAGCATACTTAAGGAAAACTGCTAACCTCATGGCAGCCCGGAAGCAGGAAGCTGGGGAAGAACCATGGAGGAAAGGAACAAGGACCAGATATATTCCTCAAAATCATCTTCCTATTACCCACAGAAACACATGCATGTTTGTGTTTTGCTTATCTCCTAGGCATCTTTCAAACCATTCAAATTCACACTCAATATTAACCATCACTTCTCCCCACCAACACCAAGTACATATTTTCTCATAAGCATGTAGGTAGATCCTATAATAGGCCTCACAAAAAGTCTCATGAATTTAAAAAGAAATGAAGTCATATCAAGTATCTTTTCTGATCACAATGGAATAAAACTAGAAATTAATATCAAGAAAAAACTTCGGAAGCCATACAAATGCGTGGAAGTTAAACAGCTTACTTTTGTGAAACCAATGGATCAAGAAAGAAATCAAGAATGATATTAATATTGTTTCTTGAAGCAAATGAATATGGAAACTCAATATTCCATAAGTTATGTGGTATAGCAAAAGTAGTAGTTGGGGAAGTTTATAAATATCAATGCCCTCATGAAAAGTAAAAAGATCTCAGAAAAATAATGTATCACTGCATATCAAAGAACTAGTAAAAGAGTAAGAAATTAAATTTGAAATTATTAGAAAGTAAACAAAGGTCAGAGCAGAAGAGGCCAAATATACATGTAAATTGATATTATACATATGTTCATATATTAAAAACACATGCAAAAATGTGACTGAATCATGAAGACATTGAAAAACTGAACAGACCAATAACACAGCAAATTAAATCAGTAAAGAAAAGCCTTCCATCAAGGAAAGGGCCAGGACCAGATTGTGTCACTGCAGAATTCTTCCAAACTTTAAAGAAATTTAATACAGACTTTACTTGTTATTGTAAAATATATGAAAGAAACTGATTTTTCAACTATGAAGTCAGAATTACCTTGATTCCAAATTGGATAAGAACATGTAAAAAACGAAAGAAAGAAGAAATGAAATGAAATGCATAGATGGAAAAGTTATCAGCAAAGCACTAGCAAAGAGAATACAACAACATATCAAAAATTATTCATCATGACAAACCCTGGGATTCTTCCAGGAATGCAAGGATGGCTCTATATATGCTAATCAATAAATATGATACACTGTATCAAAAGAATTAAGAACAAAAACCAGGTTGTCCTCTCAACAAAACTTAGATAACATTTGATATCACCTTATGATAAAAAGCACTGAAAAAATAAAAGGAACGTATGTTGACATAATAAAGGCAGGTGAGGAGCTAACATTACTTTAAATTTAAAAAAGCCAAAAACTTCTTTTTAAAATATAGAACAAACAAGGATGTTCACTTTCATCACTTTGGTTTGTCGTAATTCTAGAAGTCCTTGGCATAGCAATTAGACAAAAGAAAAGAATAAATTGAATCCAAATTGGAAAAGAATTCAAATTGTCACTTTTGAAATGCTGTGATCTCATGCAAAATAATCTTTGAAGACTCCACCAGAAAAATCTATTGGAGTCAACAACTAATTCAGCAGTTGTAGGATACAAAATCAATATAAAAGAATAAGTAGTATTATTGACTGCCAAAAGAAAATTACACAAATCAGAAATAAAGCAATTCTATTTAAAATAGCTAAAAAATATAATAAAAATCACAAAGAAGTAATTTAACCAAAGAGGTGAAAAATGTCTGTGTAGAAATTATAAAACATTGATTAAAGAAATCAAAGAGGACATCAAAAATGGAAAGACATCTGTCTTTGTCACTTCCCCGTTTCCAGGGACAAAATACCTGACACCCATACCTTAAAGGGGGAGAGGTTTATTTTGGCTCACATTTCAATCCACAGTCTGCTGGCTGCAAGGCAGGACAGTAGGACAGTGTGGGATGGCAGAAAAGACATCTCATGTCATGGCAGAAAGAAAACAGAGAATGAAGTGAGGAGGTAGAGAGGGAGATAGGCTGATTTCCCAGTGATAACCTCCTCTTCCAAACAGCCATCACCTCCTAATAGCAAGTCAGGTATGTGCCCCATAATCCAATCACATTCCAAAAGCCCCACCTATGAGTGCATAGGTTTTGGAGAAAGTCTAGACCTAATGATAATGTTCCAATCCTGGCTCCCAAAACATCCATGCACATCCCTTTATGCAAAATGCATTTACTTCATCTCTGTGCTTTGCCACAGTCCTAACGGTTTTATCATTGCTGAAAAGTGTGTTTCCAGTGTCCTCTCTGAGACATAAGGAAAACTCTTAACTAAGATCTGAAAAAAATCAAAGTGAAAGTGATACACTGTCAAAATATAGAACTACACGGCAAACATCCCCATTCCAAAATAGAGAAATGGGGGCTAGAAACTAATGGGACCTAAGCAAGACCAAAATCCTGTAAGGCAAATATTAAATCTCACAGCTGTATATCCAGTATCCAGGAAAAGCTGCAGCAAGATGGGCAAGATGTGCACTCTAAAGGGCTTTGGGGGGAAGGGGCCTGCTCCTATGGCATTACTCATATTTGTAGCTTTCATGGCTTCTCTCTTGGGCTTGTTTTCCTTAATCATTCCATGTACTAGGCTTCTCCAACTTCCTGGCATCTCCCCTGCACATTTGGCTTTACTCTCAGAGCTTCACATACCATCCTCTTAGGGGCACACTGCCTGGCCTGACAGGCCTTCTTCTGAAATCTGGGTGGAAGTCTCCATGACCCCCCAACTCTTTCTGCATATCCATAAGCCAGCACCTCATCCTGCATTGACAACACCAAGCTTTGCCACCAGCTTGAGCATTGGCCAGGCCCTTTTGCATCATGGATATAGTGGCCTCTGAGTGTGTGAATTACTAAGTACTGTAAACAGCATCCCAGGAAGTTAATTTCTAAGTCATCCTTCTGCAGCAAGGTACACTGGGAATATCTTCTCAAAACAGTCTTTCATGTTACCACCCTTGAGTCTACAATGGGTAGGATCTTTTGGATTATTCCCATGCCCTCAAAGCATACTGTTCTGAGTTCTGGTACTGTTTTGTTTTGTTTTGTTTTTAAATAGTAATCTCTCATCTGCTCCAACTTTACAGGAGCATCCTTCCGGTGAAACTCAAAACTTTTAAAATAACTCAGATGGGACATTTGCATATGAATCTCAGTGTAGAGCTGGGTAAAATCCAAAGTCCCACAAAATTACCCTTGCCACCATCTGCATGTTGAGGTGCTTTTCAATTTTATGCACCAAATTAATTTAACTGCCAGATTTAAACTCAGTCTTCTGCAAAATCTGAGGACATGAGAGAAAACGTAGACAAATTTTCTGCAAGAACATAACACACATGATCTGAAGTCCAGCTGTCATTTGAATCCTAGTTTTCGATTGAAATCTCCTGAGCCCTATCTGTACTATCTGGATTTCTCTCAGTGTTCTGTTCTTCTGAACTATGACCAGAATCTCCCATCAAGCTCAACTTACTGCATTCCAGCCTTTCTTCTCCAGCTGGCATCTCCAAATCCTTTAAACCTCTTCCTGAGAACCAGTTCCAAAGGCCTCTAAACCACATGATCAGGTTCTCACAACTACATCTCCACTCTCAGCATCAAAATCTGTTTTATTCACTTTCCTCAACACTGTGACAAAAATCCCCAGCACGTGTAGTTTAAAGGAAATGACGTTTATTGTAGCTCATGTTTCAGGCAACAGCTAGCTGGATTTAAATCAGGAGAGCATGGCACAGGGTCATGGCAGAGGAAATTGCTCATGGCATGACATGCAGGAATCAGAAAGAGTGAAGAAAGATTCAACAAGTGAGATATAATCTTCCATGTCATGCCCACAGTGACCTACCTCTTCTGACCTGACCCCACCTCTGAACAACAAATCAGCTATAATGTCTCAATTAGCTAGTCACCTTTAAACTATGATTGCATGACGCAGGAGGGAGTCATCTATATATAAACTATAAGTTTCCATTTTGAAAGATTGGAAGAATCTATATCATTAGCATGCTTATTCTACCCAAGGCAATTTCTAAATATAATGCAACCAACCCCTATTGAAATACTACTATCAGTATTCACAGAACTAGTAAAAATATATAAAATACACACACAAACACACACACATACGCATCCAAATTTACTTTGGGGCAAAGGAACAAATCAAGAAGAATTACACATCCTGTCTCCAAAATATAATACAAAATTGTAATAGCCAAAACAGCATGATATTGACATGAATAGAGACACAAAGACAAATGGAAAGAAAAGAGAGAATCCAGAAGTAAACCTACATCTCCACAACCAAGTGATTTTCAACAAAGTTGTTAAACTTTGTTAAACAGAGAAAGGAGTCTTTTCAATAAAGTGTTGGAAAAATTGAGTATCTATATAAAGAAAAGTAAAGAGGGGACTTTCACTTCCTCAGTTATGAAGATCGACCTAAAGTATTCTAATGATTTAAATATAAGGTTTGAGTCTCCAAAACTATTAGACAAAACATAGGAAATGACTCCAGGCAATGGCATGTACAATGATTTTCTTCGGACAAAATTCCAAAGTACGGGGAAAAAAAGCCAAAATTAGAAAAAAGTCATTACATAAAACTGAAAAGCTCTGCACACCAATTAAGTGCAGATACAAACAAAAAGTGGAAAAATATTTACAATGTACATATTTGACAAGAAGTTAGTATTTAAAATATATAAGGAACACTAAAAAATTAACAGCAAGCAAATAACCTGATTTTAAAATGTGCAATAGATCTAAATAGACACTTATGAAGAGAAGATGTACAAATGACCAACAGGTATATAAATAAATGCTCAACATCATTAATCATTAGGAAAATCCAAATCAAATCCACACTAAGGCTGGGAGTGCTGGCATTTGCGTAAAATCCCACCACGTGAAAGGCTGAGGCAAGAGGATCACCTTGAATGCAAGGCCAGCCTGAGCTACATAGTGAGTTCAAGGCCAGCATAATCAGATCTTGGATCAAAAACAAATAAAAATAAATTAAAAAACAGAGTAAGATATTCCCCAGTAAAATGGCTATTATCAAAAGGAATGAAGATTACTAGTGCTAGTGAAGATTTGGACAAAAGAGATCCATTGTGCACGATTGGTAAAAATATAAATTACTCTTTCAGGTATGGAAAACAGTATAGAAGTTCCTTGGTAAAATTAAAATAGTACTACCATATCGTTCATTGATCCCGCTTTTGGGCATACACTCAAAGAAAATTAAATCGGCATGTTGAAGGACATATTTACTTCCATATTCATTGCAGAGCTATTCAAAGTAGCCATGAAATGGAAGCAACTGAGTGTCCATGAACTAATGAATGGATAAACACAATATGGTACATATTCAGAATGAACTGTATTCATAAAAAGAAATGAAAAACTGTCATTTACAAAAACATGGATGGAACAGGAGATCACTATATTAAGTGAAATAAGTCAGGCATAGAAAATGAAATATGGCATGAGTTTACCCATATGTGTAATCTGAAAAGGTAATTTCCCAGAAGTTGATAGAATTCTGGTTATCAGTGTTGAAGGCCAGAGATATGGCGAGAGATCTGGAAAGTCTGAGTGATGACTACTTAGTTATAATTAGATTGGTGTAAGAAGCTCTGTGGTAATATTGTGTGATATGGTCAATAAAGAAATAATTATACACCGTAAGTTTCCAAATGCTAGAAAAAAGGATTTTGAAAGATTTTATTTAAAAATTGATAAGTATTAGAGAAAATTAGCATTTCTCCTCATTTAAGCATTATGCAATCTGTGGTGGTTAGGGTTGAATGTAAATTTGATTTGCTTTGGGATCTGTTCAGTGGATTGCTGAAGCAAATTTAGAGTTTGTGTGAGTGGATCACGGAGGCAGAGCTTTGGGGTCTATGGCCAGTCCCTTTCCCTTCCTCCATGGCATTGTTCCCCTGATCTTCCCAGCTGCCGTGAAATATCCTTCCACCAGGGTATTTCTGCCCCAGAGTCAGCTGACCATGGATTGAATAGAAACATGATCCAAGGTAAATCTTTCCTCTCTTAAATTATGAGTATCAGATATTGTGTCACAGTGATGGAAAAGCTGACTGATAAAGAAAATTGGTACCAAGGAAGTATGGTCACTTCTGTGTCTCTACCAGACCAAGTGGAACTGTGGAACTGGTTTTTGGGAAGAGTTTGGAATGATTTGGAGATTCAAGCTACAGAAGACTTAGAATGCTGAATGCAGACCCTGATGGATGATTCTGATTAAAGCTCAGAAGAATAGAATGTTGTAGAAATGCGGACAATAAAAGTCCAGGCTGAAGATGTTTCAGTTGGGAACAAAGGCTCACTTGCAATTGGACTACAGGCCATGTGTGTTACAGTGTGGCAGAAAATATGTCTGCATTTTGTCCATGTCCTGAGATTTTGCAGGAGACTGATATCAAGGGCAGTGGACTAACTAATATGGCAGAGAGAATTTCAACATAGCCCAACATTCAGGCTATGGAATGAGTAATGCTGGCTTCTTTGATTTAGATGTGAGAATCAGGGGCAAAAGGCAAAGTAGAAATTTTTAGAAAACTGAAATATTGACCCAAAAGGAACCAAATGTAAAATTAAGGTTAAAAACGATGTGGCTATTAGCTGGGCATGGTGGTGCCTGCCTATAGTCCTAGCACTCAGGAGGGAGGCTGAGGCAGAAGGATGGCCGTGAGTTAGAGACAGCCTGGGCTACATAGAGAGTTCAAGGCCAAGGCCAGCCTGAACTGCATAGAAGAAGTCTGTCTCAAAAATAATAAAATAAAATGAAGTAAAATAAAACAAAACAAAACAAAATTGGTGAGGCTGCTGAAGAGATTATCACCATTAAAATGAAACCAAATACTTTGCACATAAAAAGCAAGATACTTTAAGGGCATGTTAGGAATATATAAGACCCCACCAGATTTCAAAGGAAGGCCTGAGAGGGCAGGTGACGGGCCCCAAAGGTGGCATTGTGTGAAGCTGTAAGAGTGAAGCCGAAAGTGAAATGGAAACCCCAAGAAGGTGGAGGTGCCAGGAATGTGGATTGTCTGCCAAAGAAAGCTTCAGGCTGTGACGAGAACCAGCCCTAGAGAGAGGTGATGTATGCTGCGACCAGTAAGGTCATACAAGTAGAGCAGTCCAGATCCTTTGGAACTGTATTCTCACTGTTATATACACCAGCTGCCTGAATGGATATAGAGGACCTAATGCTTGCCCTGATGGATTTCAGTCTTGTTTTGATCTTTTTTTTTTTTTTTTTTTTTTTTTTCTTTTCCCCTATTCCTCCATTTTGGAATGGGACTGTTTAACTTGTGGCATTATACTTTGGATAATGTAACTTCATTTTGATTTTTTTTAATTTTTATATAGAGGTTCAGGAGCTAAAAGTTTTCTTTGAGTTTCAGAAGGAACTTTGACTCGGAAGTAAAACAAAATGCAACAAAAGAAAACAAAACACCCTTCTGGCACTGTGAAGCCTTTGTGAACAGGATTATTGCATTTCTGGTTTTACTCAGGACTGTTGTATTATCCTAGGTCCAATTATGAACTTCTATTGTTTTTATTTGGAGATTAAGTAGTGGTTTAAAGAGATATCTTTGGGTATGATGTTGACAAGTTGTGGGATGTAGCTGTTAGATACAAGTGTCCAGCTGCTCGACTTTGAGAACTCCCTGGGATATTGGTAGAGCCCTTTTCTGGGTGTATCTGGCTTGGTCATAGATGTGTGCTCTTCAAGTCCATGCTGGTCTCTCGTCCCATCCTCTCTGGAACTGTTCTTTTGTTCTTTCAAACCACCACAAATTAAGGATCCTTGCTCACTCACACCCTTCCAATCTGATGTTTCTGCCTTAGAGCCAGCAACCACGGACTTAATAGACTTGAAACCATGTTCAAATTAAACTACTCTTCCTTTAAGTTTGGGGTGTCAGGATTTGAGTTCCAGTGGCAAGAAACCTGACTAATATGTATATGCATTTATCAACTATTACATGATATACCATTAACATGTACGAGTATTTTTATTAAACTTATATAAATGTAGTTAAAAATAGAAAATAAATGGTAACTTCAATCTTCAATAACTTAAAACTTTTTCATTAAAGGTGCTATAGTGGTGAAAAAGAGCTTTGTGATATCTGAGCTGGAGCCTTGAATAACTCTCATGACTACTAATCAGTTGGATTTTTCCCAGCATTGTTATTTAATTTAAAGCACTCTGAGCAAAGCTGCCTGAAACAACTTTCTTGTAATATGCTAAGAATGAAATCCACTAAACATACTTCAACATAAAAATCACAAGCCAGTGCTTTCCTCCTGACTACCTTCAACAATGAAATAATAAATGAAATATTAAGAACAATAATTAAAGGGCTTAGATTTTTAGCTGTCTGGTGGCGTGTAAGACTCAGTTCTTTATTGGCTATTAGAAAAATTACTAAAGATTACTTTAGTTATTCTAAGTGAATATAGAACTGCCTGCTCAGCAGTAGTTACAAGAAGTACTTACTCTGGACTAAAATTTCTAACGTTTTATTTTTGGAAAAATTATTTTACAATTTCTTAGGATGAAGTTTATTTATTATGAACAAAATTAAAATGTTATTTTATTTAAAATCAATCATTGCAACTAAGTTCTAAGTTCTAACAACTCGGGAAACATTTGAAAATTCATTTCCAATGTCTCTGCCCGAGTGCAATCAATCATATTAAAATGTTTATTTAATAAGTCTCTAAAAATATTAAAAGGAAATAGACTCACGGAAGATAAGTGTTTGGCAAGAAAAACTGTTTTAAGACAAATGTTTACCATAAGAAGAGCAATGCATTAAGAAACAAAGTGTCTTTTTTGCAATAAAAACCTACTTCCTATTTTTTTAATAAAATGTATGCTTTACATGGAGGTGAGACGATTGAAAGGAGAGGCATTTTAGCGGCCGTTTCTCTAGTTACAGAGGTAGGAAAGTATCTGAAACTATGAGAAAAAAACTCCTCTCCTTGTTAATGCACCAAAACAGTATGGAGGTTTTTCAGTTTGTGTGAATTCTTTCTTTCATTTAATAATCTTAACACTTCTTAACATGCCACTCTCTGTGGAAATGCAGCCTGTTCTTGTCTGTCTCAGAGTAAAGGAGCTCTGGGATCAAGGTGATAAGAGTATTTATCGAGTGTTTTAGGAGTGTAAGAAATAAGGGGAGGTGTAATCACAGCCCTCCAGGAGGACAGCTGTGGTAAAAGTGCCTTTACTACATCAGCTCCACTAGATGTACTTTACTAGATTCTTGTTTCAATGAGGTCAGACAACAGTAATTTGTTATGTGGGTCATGGCAGAATCCTTTTTCTAAACACTACAAAGAATGACTCCTTTGTCAATATAAATACATCCTAATGCATTTAGTCTCCCCGTAGGCTGTATTACACACTTCAGAGAACTATTGTGCCAAATTCTGCCACTCATCATTATAATACCTTTTCATCTTGCTTTTCTTCTTCTTTATAATGGAATGGAAAATGTACATGTACACACAAGTAAAAGGCAAAGCTCATTTTCATTTATTTTTTATATTTACTTTGCAGATATTTTAAAGAATGAACATCAAAAGAAAAGGAATGTTAACAAATGCATTTCAAATGATAGAAATCAAAAACAACAGAAATGATATTAATATTAATAACTCAGATCATTCATATTTTCATGTTCCCTTAAAATTTTTTTCTGTAAATCTTTATGTTTTTTTCTCATCCAAGAAAGCATATACTTATAAAATCAAAGAGGTAATTTCCCCTGAAAATTGTGGACTGTTATAATACAAACTATATTGATTTCAGAATTATAGATTATAGCTCTACCTTTCAAATTGTATGACTTTTCCCATTCTAAATTTTCTACCTATAAAATTATTTCAGCTTTCAAAGTTTTAAATTCAAATATTGTAAAGTAATCACAATAATAGTATATCAAAAGCTAGAACCTATAATAGAAAGGAACCTATAATAGAAAGGAAACATACATATATGTATATGTGTGTATATATATATATATATATATATATATATATATGTGTGTGTGTGTGTGTGTTTATATTTATCAATTTCCTCACTTCATTCTTCACTCATAAAACAGAAAGAGCTTAGGCATTCCTAGAGTGTCTTCAAATATTAACTTATTCTGTATTACTTAGTTTTCTAAATTATCTTCACATGTGAAATTTTCACATTAAGTACATTCCCCACAAAACATACATGTGCGTGAACTAACGTAACACACAGTAAATAGCAGATGAGCAGAAACATTGGCTTTCCAGTTGCAGGGAGAATATGTTTTATTTTAAGCTGCTCTCAGAAAATGAGATTTGCAGTCAAAAATGGTTTGAATGTATTTAGATTGTAGCTCTGGAAAAAAGTTAATTCAGACAAACTGCAGAAAAATATAAGAGGGAGAAGAGGGGAAGAGAGAGAAAGAGAGAGAGAGACTTGTTTCAATGAGTCATAATATACCTAGAGGCAAAAGTTCTTAGATGAGATGTTAAACAAAGATCATTTGTTGGTTTAATATTAAAAGTAATTGTACCTTTTTTGTTTTTTGAAGTCTATATCAAGTTTGAAAAGTTCTAGTTATATCAAGCATATTTTATAAATTTGTGCAAAAATTAACTCCAATTTCAAAATATTACTTGATAATATTGTTTGTAACATAGATCGACACTGCAAAACTACTTCCATGCTGCTATGAAATGTAGTTTAAAGTGCAAAGGGTTATTAATATATGAGCACATTAAAACACTCATCATCACCAAATGTTTGAACTTCATTTATTTATTTATTTATTTTTGGACCAAATACTTGAACTTTAAAAGTAATTTCAAGTAAAAATCTTATCATTAATGCCATGTAATATATGACAAACACTATGTTATCTATTTTGTTAATTTGCTTGATTTACTATCCATAACTGATTCCTGATGTGAATATTATTGTTGACAGTTAAATGCCAGAGATTTAAAATCCTAGAACTGATCTTCAAACAGTGTAAGATGAAACATACTAGATATATTCTGTCCTTCTCCCACCTTTTTATGGACAATTCAAAAATATATTTAACATAGTTATCTCAGAAAGTCTCTGGAAAGAGAGGACTCTGTTATTAGTTATGAGAACACTACAATAATAGAACCAATATTATTTTTTTACTTTCTCTCACTTTCCCCAGTTCCTATCATTAGAACAGCCTTCCAACTAAAGCATGTGCAATGGAATCCTTGAGTTAGTGTCAATGTTAAGTAAATACAAATTAGGACATTGCTACTGAAAGTGACCAAAACCAGAATATTGACCTTGGAATTCAGAAATTTTATCAGATAGCAAGAAAAATAGTTACTGGGCTTATAATATCTATGGTATGCTTCAGTATCATTAGTTATTAGGGTTTTTCATTAGGTGGCTTATGATGCTGTGTAAGTGGAAGGAAAAATATTTGTTCATAATGTCTGTAGCATTCAAAATATATAAGTGAAATTGAAATTATGAATATTATGACACAGGGTAAACAACTAATATTTCAAAACAACTATAAAACCCAGAAGGAATATGCTACAGAGAAAAGTGAACTTCTTTTACCTGGAATCCACGCAAAAGCCTCATGCAAAATAAACACTGTTCTTCTAAACTTAAGTGTACACTGTCCTCAAAATAAGGTTTGGCTACAATTGTCACAATTGACATCAGTTTCACAACTCAAGCAATTCTTAAGCTCCAAATTTCAGACTCTAACAGGTATACAAACCATACCCTTGAGCCGGGAGTACAGCTCAGCGACACAGCGCCTGCTGGGCAAGCGCGAGGTCCTGAGTTGGATTCCTAGTACAAAAACAAACAAAGAAACAAACAAAAAAACTTAAGTCCTGGGATAGAGAAATCTGGCTCATGGTATGGAGGACTGTAACTCCACCATTGCCTGCAGTTTTCTGACTAGAAATATCAAGACCCTCCCTCTTGGGGGACAGCCGCCTGGAAATCACACAGAATTCTCAGCTGAGGTGTATTCTAAGAATTTGGTTTCATTTTTGCTCTCATTAGAAGTTTCATTCATCTGTCCTTTTGTTCCTAGGAAATCAACTACCAAGGATTAAAAAAAATGTAAATAGGAAGAAATGTCTCTGTTATGCATTAAAATTTTCATTTAAAAATTTGCAAACAGGCTGTTACGCTTCAGTACAAACCAGGAGCCAAGAATAGCAATGAATATTACAAACATAAGGTACTATGAAGAGGAATTTGCCAAGAATATAATAAGAGAATGTAATGATGGAAAATAGAGATTTTATTTACATGGGGTATCTCCTGCATGGTTCAAGTTCTGTCATTGTAGCAAGAGTTTGGGGGTCTAGCTTAATATATTACTGGGATGATTGCTTGAAACTTAAAAATAATGATGATCTACAGTTAATCAAGAAATGCCAGAATTACTTTGGCAGTTTTTTTTTTTTTAAAGTACAGGAGAAGGGGTCAGAAAGGTTATACAAAAACAGTATTTAAAATGGAAAACTACAAGTTTATTAAAAAAAGATTGTACAAATCTTGTACAGAAAGACTGGATGTAAAGATCAAGACTATAGGGTTACTCTAGAGCCCTTATTCTTCAAAGTGTTTCTATTGTGAGATACAGAAATAGTCACTGGAAATATTCCTTACTTACATAACTAAAACATAGAGATTGTAGGAAAAATGATTAATGCCAGCAACTCTCCTTTTTGTAGTTTCCAGAACTGAGGTAACTTTAGACCCTAAAGTCGTTGTTAAAAAGAGCCTGGGTACCCTGGAGGAAAGTTGTAGAATGATGGAGAAATGTACATTATTGATTCCTTAAACCTTCCATTAATGGATGCATAGATATTTGACCGAATAACTAAACTAAGGTAAAACAGCAATTTCCACATTTTTCAAGGTGCTAGGCAAATAATTTGTTCTGACACTATTGATGTGATGTAACGCAGACCTTCATCATGCCCTGCCCCAGTCAGATATGGACAAACACATAACAGGCAGTTTTCAGTCCACAGTGGTTGCTGTGAATGCACAGACAAATCTTGAGGTCATTACTTTGATTCCTGAGTATAAGGAATATTCTGGAAAAATATTCCTATTGCCTTTCTCATCTTTGTAGTAGCAGAATGTCAGAAAGTCAAAGAGGAAGCCCCTACAACTGCTTCTTGCTGCTAATAGTTAATCAGAAACAAAGTTTTAATCCTATAGGGAATGGCAAAGTTAAGTTCCACAGTCAAATATTTCAGAGATGCATGGATCATCATCTGCTTGACATCTGGCTTATTCATTTGTATGCTATGCAAATAGCAGAAGGAATTTGTCAATGAAAGAGTACTGTTTTAAATTTAATTCGTGTGTATGTCACAGGTATCATCTATGCTAAATAGTATGTCCACTGTAAAAAGGTTTGCCAGTGAATTATACATGTATGGTTATTGATATTGAGGCTGCATTCTTTCCAAACTGCTGTAGAAAAGAGGGTCCGAGCCATTCGTGCTTGCTCGTGGTTTTGAGTATATTCGCATTTTCTTGACCAAGTGTTTTGTTCACATCCTGCTGTCATAAAATATTCTCCAAGTCTTGTCATGATTTATGCAGAGATGTCCCCACAAAGCCTCGTGTCATCATAGATGGGGCTTTGGAGGAGTGATTGGATCTTGGAGATGTGAAACTTATCGGTGGACTAACCAGGAGATGAATCCTGGCGGGAGGAGGTGGGCCACGGTGGGCGAGGCCTGGAAGGGTCTACATCCCTCCCGCCTCCCTTGATCTCTTTCCCTGCTTCCCGACTGGCACACCATAAGCAAGGTTCTTCTGCCATGCTGCCCTGCCTTGGATCCAGCCAACTACACACTGAAACCTCTATAAACTGTAACCCACAATAAACCTTTCCTCTTTTATATTGTGTGTGTCAGGTATTGTGTCTCAGGGACAGGAACATGACAAAGACAGGGGCCCTCTCCATTTGTATATTTTATATATCATCTTAATATGCACCATACTGACTATATCACTTTAATAGAAACAAATTGGCTAATACTCTAGATGCCATGGTAAAAGATGCAACAAAGTTTCAAGGCCTGAAACAACGGAGAATTTTTTAAAGTCCGATGATGAGACCCATATTGGGAGATCTCCTACCAGGAAAATGACAGTTTACGGACCTTATCTCTTCCACAACTGGAGGGAGGCAAAGCACTTCATAGGCATTTTGGATTTTGCAGGATCATATACCTTGATAATACATGCTGTTCCTAACTTTTTAACCTAAAATAGCTACTAAGTTTTAGAGGAACACAAAGAAAAAGAAAGTTCTCTAGTAAATAAAAGTTGTTTTCAAAGGGATCCTTATCTTCTGGTGATATGACCTGCCACACTAAAAGCAGATAACAGTGTGGGGAAAAAGTCTTTCTCCAAAATTCAAATTAGAAATTCATTTCCCAAATTTCTGAAACATTGGAGAAAGAGCTAGGCACTTTAGGGAAGCAGTTATTGCTATGCAGTGAAATCCTTTCAGAGACCAAGAACTGAATTATGGGCAATTAAATTATTATGCAGTCAGAATTGTCCATTCTGATTTATCTATTTTCACACCTATCAAGTCACATAGTAAAACTAGCCACATTTGAATATTATATTAGTTTTTCTTTGCTGGGACCAAAAATCCATCATGTACAAGCCAAAGGGCAAAGGTTTATGTTGGCCCACAGTTTCAGAGATTTCAGTTTATGGGTTTACAGGTGGATGGCTCCAAAGCAGAAACATTGGCTGAGGGACATGGCAGAGCACAGCTTGTCATTTCATGGTGGCAGGAAGCTGAGGGCTGGGAGAAACAGTGTGCTGCCCAAAGGCACAGACTCGGGGACTCACCCATTCCAGTTGGGCCCCACCTCCGAATAGCTCATTCAACTATGAACTCATCAATAGATTAAGCCAGTGATGATTGTACACTCATGGTCCAGTCTCTTTTGGAAAGCTTCAGCTTTGAACATATGATATATTTAAGGGACATTTTACATCTAAACCATAAGAAATGTAATACATGCTGGCTTTCTATTATTAGTTAGTTCTTTTGTAATAACAGTAGTAAATAGTTAAGAAAAAGCCCAATATATATTTTCTTAAATACTGGAAAGATAGTGGATATAGATAATTTACTGATCAGCTATAACCGTGTGCATCATATGAAAATAATCAATAAATTATTGATCCAAGGTTAAATATTTATTAATAAATAAAAATAAACAAAATGATATATCCCTTCATCATTAGATAAATGTTACTTCTTAAGTAAATATTTGGGTTTTTTCAAAGGAAATTGGTTATTTCATATATTTGTAAAGATATACATAATTATTTTTAATGCTAATATTTTATTATTCTGACCTTCTTCAAAGATAAAGATATATTTGACATTTAATTTAAATATAATTACACCTAAAATTCCAGAACTTTTAATATATAGTGTATTTACTTTAGTCAGATCATATAATAGATAACATTTAGTAAAGTTAGATTTCTTTCATCTGTTTTTCTGCTACATATCTTTTTTCTAATGTGAAATTATAGGCTACACAATCTAAGATGCTCAGACATCTAACTATGTATTAGAGACCAAGAATTGCCTTTTAAATTTTATTTTGCTTATTTTCCATATTTTTCCTTTTGGAAAGATGTTTCATTTTCATTTTAAAGCACCAGCATGCACTAATTTATTATGTAAAAATAGACCTATGATATGTCTGATAAGACTAAACGACTAAATGTTATAATGTTCATATAAAAGTAATTAGGGATTGAAAGCTAGAAAGTTTATGAAAGAGATTTTTAATTTTTTAAACTGTAGAATAGTTATTAATATAAGGAAATTGCACCATTTGTGTATTTAATGTTGATATGCACTTCTCTAATTTCCCCATTGTTAATATCATACCATTTCTTCGTATCTTTTAAAACTAAGAAACAAAAATTAGTATGGTATTATCAAATCTATATTTTACTTAGACTTCACTAGTTTTATCACTATTGTGTAATTTGTGTTCGAATTATACCACCTGGAATACCTTACTGTTAGTTTCCCTGAATCTATAGTCTCCTTAACTGTGATGATCGCTCAGATTCTAAATATTTTTAATAAATGCAACAGTTTTGAGGCACGTTTATAAGGCACAGCATGCAATGTTCCTTGAATTGACTTTTTCTAATGTTTTCAGTATTCAGACTTGGGTTATAGTTCATGGAAATTATGCTATAGATGTGTCGTGCCTTTAATATCACCTATATCAGAGAGAAAATTCTGTCACCCTGATTGACGGCTGCAGATGTTAGCCTGAATTGCTGCACTAGGCAGTGCTTACTCACTTTCTCCTCTTTATTATCCTTCTTTGAAATCAAGTCACCAGTTTAATCAACAATCAAATCCTGAATGAAAATTAAATTCTACTTCTTGGAGAGATTATCTACACACATAATTCAGAATTATTTCATAAGGAAGATCTGTTTTTTCTTGCTCACTCATTTATTTAATAGTAACTTTATAATTGCAGTACATGAACTCATACATTTATTTTGTACTATGACTTAAAACCTAGAGCTATATTATTCAATTAATTGCATATTTTTTTTCATTTAACTTGGAAACTAACCTGAGTAATTTGTATTATATTCACAGGAAGCCTAAATTTATAGTGTTTTATTTTCCTGCTGTAGCCAAAGAATTAGCCATGTCTTTAAATATTCCTGGTCTCTTTATTTGTGAATGCTGCCTTTGCTGCTTTCCACTGAGCTATCATTCAAAGGCCTCTCAGCAGAATGAGTCAGGAATTGTACACATACAAGGTAATTTTTGCATTCATACATAGGTACAACTCTCCCTGTGTCTATTCATTTGCATTAATATTAAGCTAATTTGATGTCTCTTGCTCTACCATGGAACTAAATGCTTCACTCTGGGGTTCTCTTTTTTTTGTCTGCAATTCCCCACTCCAACAATAAGAATCCTGATTCCCACTATGCACAAACTGCTTATTTATTTCTTCAACATCAGTATAATACACTACCCATATACAAATAGAATTTATGTAGAGTTCATTTTGTCTTTGGCCTTATGGGTTTCAGTGAAAATACCACTCCTCAAAGTTATCTAGGTTAGCCCCTTTTTTTTTTAATGTTCAATGAAATCACACCCTTTTTTAATTATAAACTTGATTTTTTTTTTCACATCTTGCATTCCTTCTTGAGATTCCTTAAGCTTTTGGTTGACTTTTTTTTTTCAAATCCTAAATTCACTCAAAGTGCTGAGTTCTGTAGGTCATAGGAAATGTATTGAACCATGTTTTCATCACTATAGCACTATAATGAATATTCAATCAACAAAAATGTGTTCATTTTCCCCTCTGCATTCATCCACTCTTTGGCCCCCACATCTCTGGCAATCTCTAATTTTTTCTGGTCCCTATAGTTTTATCTTTTCCAAAATGCAATAGAAACAGAATAATATAATGAATGGAGTTTTGGATCTGGTTTTTTTCATTTAGAGATATGTGTAAGATGTTTTCATGGTGTTTTATTAATCAAGAAATTGTCTCTTACTAACTAATAATGTCCCATTTTATGTATGAAATGCAGAAAAATATATTAATTACTTCCTATTTAGGGTAATTATGAAGAATTAAATCTTTATAAATATGTACATACAGGTTGTTCAGTAAAAATAAATTTCTATAAATTTTATCCAATACCTAGAAGACTGACTGTGTAGTTCGATGGTAAATATAATTAACTGTATGTAAAATAAACTGCCAAAGTGACTTTCAAAGTGATTGTCCACTGTTTCTTTCCCACTAGTAATGAATAAGAGTTCTTGTTTCTTCTCAACCTTATCAACATTTTATACTCTTGGTCTTCTTTGATTTTGTTCATGATAACGGTATGCTATGGTATCATATTGCAGTTTGTATTCATACTTCCTTGATGCAAATAATGTCAAGAATCTTTTCATAATCATTTTTATCAACTACCTACAATTTTGTTAAAGTATCTGCATATAGCACTTGTTCATTTTGGATTGGGTACCTTATTTTCTTCCTATTGAATTTAGGTTTATATTCACAAAACAAATCCTGAATAAGATATATTATTTGTAAACATTTTCATCCCCCCCACAGCTTGTATGCTACTTGAATACTATAATTTATCATTTAAATTTTTTTTTGAGAGAGGTCTTGCTATGTAGTCCAGGGTTGCCTTGAACTCACTATGGAGCCCAGGTTGGCCTCAAGTTCATGGCAATCCTTCACCTCAGTCTCCCAAGTGCTGGGATTACAGGCCTGCACCACCTCATCCAGTTGTAATTTATCATTTTAATGATATCAATTTTTCTTGCATTTTGTTCTTTAAATATTATAGCTTTACATTTTATGTGTAGTCCTGTGGTATATTATGAAATCATTATTGTTGTTGCTATGAGGGCTGATAAGATGGGACTAGTTGATAGCACTCATGGGTGCCTCAAAATCTATCAGCATTCTGGAAGAAATCACTTTTAGTTTAGCCTTAAAATTATTTCTGTATTTATGTAACTATATTTGTAAAACAAAATTACTAATCGAACACTGGAAGAAACATCATACAGTGAATATAATAAAAATGATGATTCTTGAAGATAAATTTTTAAATGCCACTTTGAAACTGAGCCAGGAAACAGAATTTACTAAAAAGAAGAAATTAAAGATTAAAATGATTGTAATACTGAATTAAACTCAGCTAGACAGACAATTTAAAACTGATATTTGTCAAAATATGATTTGAAATAGCAAAAGGGTAAAAGAAAAAAAGTATGTTCTGAAAGAGCAAAACACATAACAATATATTGAATGACGAATTCTGATAAATTTTGAGAATTGATGAAAGATACCAATTAATTATTCCAAGTATCCCAGTGGACCAAATACAGAATGAGTATAAATAAATTTGTTTTAGATATACAATGATAAAATTCCAGTGTGCTATAGCTGGAGATTTAGGAAAAGGATGAGGATGGTAAAGAAAGATGTATTACTTTTCATATAATGAGGAATTAAACTGACTTTAACATTTCTATAGCAACAATTGTAGCCAGCAAGTAGGTTAGTTCTATTTCTAATGTCCTGGAAGAATATAATAGTGAACTAAAAATTCTACTTTTTATAGAAACTTTTAATAATAAACTTTAAAATCTGACAGGTTGAATAATCCAAGAAAAAAATTAAATCAAGTACTCATGAATGAGAAAGCTGTAGTAAAATAGACTAGTAAATATATATTTTCTTTTATTAATAATAAGATTAAAATAAAATAAAATCTTGGGGAATTGTATTTCTATAAAAATGTTAAGACCACATTCCACTGTCACCTATTAAGCCTTGATTATTTCTTCAATTTTTCATTGTTTTAGTTTCATGGTCTTCCTTTATTTCATTTTTGATAGTCATTGCTTTTTGTTGGCAGACATGTGAACAGATAAGTGATTTAAGATTGCATGCCCTCAATTTCTTCCAAGATTCTTTCCTCTTCCTGGAATTTTCACAAGATTTTGTGGTTCTCTTCTTAATTTTGAACAATAATGGAGCATTCTAAGGTCTCAGTTTCATTCTAACTATAACATAATTCTCCCTTCAGATATGGTTACAGTGACACTGACTTTTTACAAAGCAAGTTATAACTTTTGTAAGTATTGATTAGATTTAAGCTTGCTGAATATATTTAATCACTAATATTAGAACAGTGTAAAAACTACCTGAATGCTTACACCATATTGCCATCATTTTCATTTACAAAAGACGAAGGAAGATATTCATACCCAACTAATTCGGATGCCAATTATATACTTTTTAAAAGAGACATGAGGAGGATTTATTAGAGGTAGATATAGGATGCTCTGAAGAGCAGAGGGTGGGTGCTTAGAGAAATGAGGCACACCAATTATGCATTTCAAAAGCCAAAAAGTAGCTTAAAGTTCTGCAATTTTTTGGGCTTAGACAGACTTAAACAGATCCAAGTAGATGATGGTTTCCTTTGTGCATCCAGTTTTCAAATTATTCTACATACCCTGAGTATCCACATTTGTCCCTTTTCTTTGCTAGAAATCTGTTCATCCATGGCTCCTCTTTACTACATTTAAAAACTGATACAAGTTCAAGAGGTGGAAGGAGGGGAGATGGAGAGGAGGGAATTGGGATGAAAGAAGGAATTAAATGTGTTCTGCACTTGTACCATCTCCACAAAGAAATGTAAATGTTATGTGTTACAAACATGTACAAAAAAACAAACAAACCAACCAACAAACAAACAAAAATGAAGGGGATCAAGAGATAGATGGAGGTGGGAGGGAAGGGAAAGGGGATGAAAAGAGGAATTAAAATATTTTATATACGTGTATCAACCCCCCCAGGAATGTAAACATTATGTACAACATACTAATAAAAAATGGATAAAAGTATATGCACAATGATGTCATCAATTTACTCTGCATCTCATGGAACTCCATGTCACCTACTTCCAAACTGATTCTTATTTTGACAGCTGCCTGTTACAATCTACACCAACTACCATCTGGTCTTTAAAGATAAAGTCATTGTTTTATCAACCAGAAAACCTTAACAACTGACTTGTCATTTTTACTGAAACAGTGGTGTTAAATTTTCAGTCAAGTCTATAGCAAATGATCTTGGTTCACATTATAGAAACAGTAAAATTAATTAAATGGATTTAGAATGTTTATCCTGCCCTCCATTTTCTTCCAAATATAACAGCTTCACAGCTACACTGGAAGATTGATTAATGTTGTCTAATAAGGTAAAGAATCAGCACATAGACATTATCATTTAATAATACCACCAGAATCTAAGAATATGCAAGTCCAGGATATTCTGAGATACAGGGGACCTTCCTCTCACTCTTCAAGAACAATCCTTTTCTCTCAACAGTGCCTGCCTAAGAGCGATTACCCTTTACAGCTGGAGAGACTTGGGTCACATAAAATAAACTGATAACACTTCCATTGGTTGATTTGACTTCTTTTACCCCCTTGACAATCTCTTCCTTAATGCTTCCTGTTGTGAGCCCTTTTTCTCTCCTCACCAAAGGGCTGATCCCAGGGGGCCTAAAAGAGCAGGCTTGGTTGTAGCTAATTAAATAATGTAGCTCCCTGGGAAACTGCCTACAAACATCACAGTCACTGTTGAGTCTTTTCGTGTTTAACAAATGTTTACCAAATACTTCTATGATGTGCAAAGCTTGATACAGTTTATGATTTTCTTGAGAATATATGCAAAATATTAAGGTCGTTACTTAAGCAGGTCATTTAAACCTACTGACAATTATTAGAAATCCCAGAAAACTCTATTGGGTGAGTTACAGACTGATATTTGATATGTAATTATAGACACTACTATATTCCTGTTTTTCTACCTACATGTGTGAATTTAAATGCATATGCAAACAGTGAATTTATATACAGAATATATAAACATATACGCATAAATGCATATAGACTCCTAAATTTACAAAATATACATGCATACACGTACAAACATACATATACGCATATATTTATTCAGAAACACATATGCACACATTTTCTGTACTCTTTTCTTAATGTCATGATCTCTTATCCTAACATAAATGGCAAACAATACAGTTTGAAATTGTGCTGGTAGTCAGTCATGGCATGTTATCCAGAATAGTTGTCTTTCTATATAAAAAGAGAATAAGATTAGATTGATTTTAAAAAGTGTTTTTTACTGAATTTACTTGATACTGATATGGCTTTAGTAAAGCAAAGCAAAATAAATATCTTGGAATTGAAAGAAAAAGAAGAAAGCCATAATATATTTAAATGTTTTCATATATTTAATATAAAATTAAAACACTAACTTTGTTTTTATTTTAAAGAGAAAAAACAATAAAAATGATGATACAAAATTTCAAAACAAGATAGTAGGAAAGTAACAATGGTTAGTACATTACTTATTGTTATCATCAAAGTAGTTGCTCAGATTACAAGATATAGGCATGAAAAATTGATCAAATGATATAAGTGCAAACCTTTCTTTTCAGTGGACTTATAGAAATTAGTAGAATAGCTATCTTAACTATCTTGTATATATATATTTTTTTCCTTTTCCTGTCCTTCTTTTCTCCTTTCCCCCATCCCAGTCTCTCTTTACTTTTCAACAGTTTCTTCCCATTTCCCAATATCTATTGTACATTTTGGATCTTATTTAGTATTTCAGCTTCTTACACTAGGGAGACAATAAATGTTTACACACATGAGACTGATTTATTTCACTTATGAGTATGGTCTCAAGTTGCATACATTTACTGATGAAAGGCTCAAGTTTATCCTTCTTTATAGCTGAGTAGTACTCCATTGTATAAAAATACCACAACTTTTTATTCATTCCTTGGTTGATGGGCATTTGGGTTGTTTCCAAGTTTTAGCTATTACAAATTGTGCTGCTCTAAACATGGGTGCCCACATATCGCTGTGGTATGATGTTTTTAATTCTTCTGGGAAGATACCCAGAAGGGGAATAGCTGGGTTCAATAGGACCTCTAATCCTAGTTTTCTGAGGAATATCCACACTGATTTCCACAGTGGTTGCACAAGTCTACATTCCCACCAACAGAGGAGAAGTGTTCATTTTTCCCACAGCCCCTTCAGCATTGGTTATTGGTTGATTTCTTGATGATAGCCATTCTTTCAAGGGTGAGATGGAATCTAAGTGTTGTCTTAATTTGCATCTCTCAAATGACCAATGATGTTGAACATTTTTCATGTATTTATTTGCTATTTGTATTTCTTCATCTAAGAAGTGTGTGTTCATCTCAGATGCCCATTTTTGGATTGGGTCTTGAAATTTGGTGGGTCTGATTCTTTTCAATTCTTTTTATGTTCTAGAGATAAGTCCTTTGTCTGAGGGACAGTTGGCTAAATTTTCTTCCCACTCTGTGGGTTGTCTTTTCACTCTGTTGGTGTTTACTTTTGATGTGTGAAAGCTACTTAATAAGATGAGATCCCAGTTGTTGACTCTTTTGAGTATTTCCCATGCAGTTTGGGTTTTGTTCATAAAATCTCTGCCTAAACCTATGTCTTCAAGATTTCTACCTACTTTCTCTTCCAGTAGATTTAGAGTTTTTGTTTTAACATTTAAACCTTTGATCTATTTTGACTTTAGTTTAGTTCACAGTGATAGACATGGGTATAGTTTTAGTCTTCAGCATGTAGACAGCCAGTTTTCCCAGCACCATTTATTAAAAAGACTATCTTTCTTCCAGTGAACATGTTTGGCCACTTTGTCAAACATAAGGTGGTTGAGTGTGTTTGTAGTTGTGTCTGCACCTTCTAATCTGTTCCACTGATCCTCAGGTCTGTTTTTTTTTTTTTTTTTTTTTTTTTTTTCCAATACCATACTGGTTTATCACAGTAGATTTGTAGTATAATTTCAAGTCAGGGACTGTGATGCCCCTGCCTTGCCTTGGTTGCCCAGAATTGCTTTTGCTGTTCTACGTCTCTTCTGGTTCCAAATGAATCTTAGGAATGTTTTCTCTAGTTCTGTGAGACATGCTAATGGCATTTTTTATTTTTAATTTTTGGTACCGGTGATGGTCCTCACGACCTCATGCTTGCCAGGCATGCTTATGGTATTTTGATTGGAATTGCATTAAATCTGTACAACAATTTTAAGAGTATGGCCATTTTCATTATGTTGGTTCTTCCTATCCATGAGCAAGGGATAGCTTTCCATTTTCTGATATCCTCTTCAATCTCTTTTTTCAGAGTGCTGTAGTTTTCATTGTACAAATCTTTTATTTCCTTTGTTAGATTGATTTCTATGTATTTCAAATTTTTGGATGCTATTGTGAAGGGTGTGGTTTCCCTAATTTCTCTCTCAGTGAGTTTGTTGTTTGTGTACATAAATGCTATTGATTTTTGAGTGTTGACCTTGTGTCCAGCTATGCTACTGAATTTGCTTAGTAAAACTAGAAGTCTTTTGGTGGAGTTTTGTGGGATCTTCTATGTAGAGTATCGTGTCACCTGCAAATAATGATAATTTAACTTCTTCCTTTTCTATCCTCTTTCCTTTTATTTCTCTCTCTTGTCTAACTGCTCTGGCTAATGTTTCCAGAACTATATTGAATAGGAGTGGTGATAGTGGACATCCTTGTCTTGTTCCTGATTTTAGAGTGAAAGCTTTCAGTTTTTGTCTATTTAGTATGATGTTGGCTATTGGTTTGTCATAGATGGCTTTTATCAGATTGAGGTAAAGACCACCTATTCTGGAAAATAACCAACTAACTTTGGTTTCTACTTTCAAATATAGCTTCATTTCAAAATTAATCACTTTATGCAATGATTTAACATTTACTTTTTGCTAGAAGTTTATTTCAATATTATTTTTAACAGTAAATAAGAGAGAGAAGTGAACATAATATTTGTACAAAAAATGAATCTTAATGGAAAAGACTGCACATACAAAATATAAAGCATACATTTTTTTAACATTTATTTCTGGGTTTTGAATAGATTCCATTGGATCTAACTGCTGCAGTGTCATAAAACACATGCAATAGTTATTTTAATGTTGTTTTATATTATTTTTATCTTTTCCACTTTTCTTAAATCAACTCAGTATTCCTCAAAAAAATCATAACTTAAACTGAGAAATATTTTATTAATTTTTTTATTTAGTACATTAAAAACTCTGAAGTATTTTAGTAAAAAGAAAAAATCTGATCCTTTGCTAAGTTAACAAGTGAGAATTTATTTGGCAGAAATTAATTTTGATTTTCTCAGAAATCCATTGAGAATGTGCTCATTTTAAAGCAGTATTATAAATCTTGTGTTCTTATGTATTGACTTTGAATATTATTAACATCTGTGTTTAAATAGTTATAAAACGAATAAATCACATTACTAATCTGTGGAAAAATCAATGACTATCTACATTCCCTGTGGGAGTTTTATAGAACTCTGACTAATTTTGCTAAAGAAAGACATCAATTTTGAAGCTACTTTTAAGTTTTCCATGTTAATCTAAGTAATATATTTCCATGCTTCATTCATCATAAACACATAAACATTTATGTCACATTACGCATAAGTATCCTTGATTTGACTGCATGAATGCAATAGTTATACTGTACATCCAAATTTATTAGGAAAAAAATGAGGTTGTAAAACTGAATTGCCTATAAGGAAGAGGAGAGTAATATATTCATTTAAGCAGACCAGAATAGACATGTATGGAATGTTGGGGATTATGAAAAAATGGAAATTGATCAGCACACCCAAACCTAGGTAAAGACACATCTGTTTGTTTCTGCTGTAGTTAGGATGTAGTTTGACTTTGTATCCCAAAGGTTCATCTATTGAGAGTTTGGTCCTCAGTGTGGGAATCTTAGGAGACAGGATTCAAGAGATGTGACCTAATGAGAGGTCCTTAGATCAACTGAACGCGCGCTCTCAGAAAGGAATGTGTAACCACATTCACTTTCCGGCTTCCTGCTTATGATCTATTTCTAATGGGTTCTGACCATAGATGTCCATTTACCTTAGGCACTCAGTAGAGCCTGAATCTGTGGACCAACCTAGTAATGAATATTTATTCTCTGAAACTGTAAGTTTCAAAATTAGCCTGTCTCAGATATGTCATTATGGTAACATAAAATAAACTAACACAGTGTCTCTTAGCCTGTTTTTTGCTGTTGTCACAAAGCACCTGAGATGAAATAATTTATAAAGAACAGAGATTCATCTCTTACAGCAGAGTAAGAAGTCCAAGACTGAATGACCTGTGCTTCATGAAGGTCCTCTGGCTGATCACCCCATGGTAAAAAGTGGAAAGGAAAAAAAAATCCAAAAGTGAGACACAAGGAGGCCAACCTCACCCTTTATTAAGAGTCTAGTCCTTTGTAACTAATTCACTCCCACAATAATGCCATTAGACCATTCACAAGTGCAAGGCACTTATGACCTAATCACCTTTTTTTTTTTTTTTAAATACGCGGGTACCAGGAGTCAAACTCAGGACCTCATGCTTGCTAGGCAGGTGCTTATGCCGCTGAACTATATCACCAGCCCTAATCACCTCTTAAAAGACTCAGCTTTCAATATTGTCCCATTGTGTATTAAGTTTCTGACAGATGGACTTTAGGGGATAAATTCAAATAACAGCAGTTTGAGACAGTGGGTCAAAATAAAAGATGATTACATTCTAAATGTGTACATTTACAATACAATTACAATCCTCATATTTATTATTTACAATTTTCAATATTTTTCCATATGTATAGCTATAAACCATGGATTGAAAATGTGCTCCTTTTGATTTTATTTTATTTTATTTTATTTATTTATTTATTTTTGTGGGTACTGGGGGTCGACCTCAGGACCTTGCATGCCAGCAGGTGCCCGTGCTGCTGAGCGATATCACTGGCCCTTTTTTCATATGTGGGTTCTGGGAGTCGAACTCGGGCCCTCGCGCTTGCCAGGCAGGCGCTTATGCTGCTGAGCCATCTCACCGGCCCTGATTTTATTTTTAATATGATACAGTGTAAAATAAATTAATATAAATAATTCAGTTGTGGTACCTACATATCAGTACACTATGAGATTAAATAGAAAATATATGCTACTCTATAATTGTAAATACGAGATATCTAACAATGAAGCATACACATAATGAGCTCAGTGAAAAAGATAAGCATGACAACTGCTTCATCATTTATAACATCATCCAATTTTATATTAAATATAAGAAAAAAGAACCTTTATCTGTAACCACATTTAGAATATAATCTATTACCTATTGCTTATGCACAACTTGACTTAATAATTTTTCCTCTATGCAGTAACACAGCCCAGCAGGAATATATTTTACCCTTGAGGCCATATGAATAGAATATTTTCACTAAAAATACCAAAAAACATTTCTTTCTCTGGCTCACTAATCTGAAGTTATATATTTTTAATTTCATTCATTCCATTAACAGAATGAGGGGAAGAACTAGTAGTCTGCCTACAAATAAAGTGATATTTAACATTATGAAAAATGCAAATAACAATATTTTTCTGAGATATCTGGGGAGGACTCAAAAAACTTGACTTTTCTATGTTTTCCTTATACACAGAGAAAATGAATTTTTATTCAAAGTTATCATGAAGAATATCCCAATGCCCATAATAATAGTAAACTTAATAAATATCAACTTTGTTTTTCTTACCAAGTGGTTTAGTAACATCTTGAACTGCTCCTCAATTTTATCTTAAAGGTCAGAGATGACCCAGTGTAATTGTTCAATCTTTTGTAGACATAGAAAGTCACAGACTAACAATGATAGCAAGACAAACTCATGGGAATCATAACTAAAAAAGTGACAGAGTTGATATGACTATTCTTAATATTACTATTATTCCAAAATTGATATTTTTAGAAAGCAAAAATGATCACTTAGTAAGTAAACCATTGTTATTTTTAAAATTAGCATATTACCCAAGAAAAATAAACTGGTAGATGTTATGTTCTAGATTTGGCATATTTGGGTTGCTTTCTTTTCTATGGGACTCTGTTTATTAGATTTTTATTTTTGAGGTAAATATCAAAGAATACAAGATTAAAGATATTTTACAGAAGCGTAACACACTACAGATACTATATACAGTGGAAATTTATGTCTAAATTCTCATTTCTTTCAATTTTAACTACATATATTATTCTTTTGTTCTCACACGACCTCTTAGTCTTCCCTTGTATTCCTGCAAATTGGTGCTTCTTACACAACCTAATGAAAGTATAAATGAGATATGCAACAAAATGATGTTAATTCTTTCTTCCCTTCCTTGCTTTGGCTGTCTTCTGCTGCCCTGAACTGTTTCTCCTCTGGAATGCCTCTGCCAACCCACCCTGCCTTGGATCCCACCAATTATGGACTGAAACCTCTACAAACTGTGCAGTAAACAAACCTTTCCCCCTTTAACTCTGGGAACCTTGTCTTAGCAACAAAAGAAAAGTAACAAAGACATTAATGATGGCTTTAAATTTCACAGAATTTTAAATCTTAATGTATTTAGCCCACAATTAAAATTTGCAATTTAGGGTTATATATGTTTTCTTTTTTTTTTTTTTTTTTTTTTTTGTGGGTACCAGGGGGACGACCTCAGGACCTCGCGCGCCAACAGGCACCCGTGCCACTGAGCGATATCACCGGCCCCTTTTTCGTATGTGGGTTCCGGGAGTCGAACTCGGGCCCTCGCGCTTGCAAGGCAGGCGCTTAAGCCGCTGAGCCATCTCACCGGCCCCTATATATGTTTTCTTTACAAGAAGTGAAAATGAGTTGTATAGACTTTTGGAAATCCATGTGACATTGTACACCTCATGCAGTTTCCAGCCCAGATACACTCTCTTGGATTTTGTGGGCTTTCAAGCATTAGAAAAACTTTCATTTGCCATTTATCGTATCTCATGCTACTTCATACCTTGTGGTACCATTTGATATCTTTATCCTTCCTTCTTGATTTCCTTTCTTTTAAGTACTAGTTTACATACAGGTATTCCCTGGGCTCCTAATTTATTTCACACACTTAAAATCCTCCCTGAGGGGCTTTCTTTATTTATGTGATTTTATTATCATTTTATGTGGTGATGGTTCCAACATAAATTTTCAGTTGATTCTTTCATAATAGATTATAATACAATGATCTTTATAATGTGGCAAAAATAAGAAGTAGGTAGAAATTTAGATATATAAATACATAGTATATATATATGCACACACATGCACATGAGAGAGAGTGCACTAAAAAATGTCTACACACTTCAGGAAAAGAAAAATAGTATGATGATTTTTTCAACAGATGGTGTTACCCTCATATGGAGGACCCGAGAGAATGTTATATATCACAGAAAACCCACTACACTGCTGGCCCATAGAGAAGAAATTGAAAACTCATGTGCAGCAATATTAATGACCAAGGTTACCCAAGCAGCAGTTCACCGAACTAATAAATGTCTGGAAGCCAATGGCCACCAGTTTGAGCACCTCTTGTCATTGTAGAGGCCAAAAATAACTTGTATTAATCTCATGATGTCTCAATCAATAAACTTAGTATTAAAGTATTTACACAAGTTTTTCTTTTTCTGAAGTGTGTATACATATTGTATATCGTATTTATATGTGTGTGCAGTCCATAAAGCACATGCAGATACACATTTGGTCTCTGGCATATGCTGATGACTTTCTAAAATCACTTAGTGAAAATTCTTAAATCTGTTATTATTACAACTAGTAGTCACTTCACAGAAACAAAACACCATCTTTGAAAACCATCTGAAGATGAAGCTTTTCTTTTTAATTAATCTTTCTTGCTTGGTTGCCATTAACTTCTACACCTTCCATTTTTAGTCCTCATGAGACACTTGACAGTAACGATGTGAAAACTGTAAAATCATAATACGAGGTGAATCAGAGGAGCAATTATATAGTATTCATAATGAAAATAACTGCAAATATTATGTGAAATGCAACATGTTTTCAATCATCAGATTATCAAGGCACTTTACTATAAAATCAAGTTATCTGTGAGCAACTCTTTGCTGCAACAAATAAAAATGTGAAGATTCACACAAAATTCTTAACAGTGGATAAAATTAGGCTGCAGAATAGTATCCCCAGGGATGTGCAGAGAAAACCTCATTGCTTTAGCTATTTAAAACTAAGCCAGACAAATCATGGGGGGAATAGAGCTGAGAAAATATTGCTCTGTGTTTCTTGATGATAATTACAATGATTTACTTCACTTTCTAAAATTTATAATTCTATAATATTATGAAATTTTCAACTCATGTTTAACTTTACTTTCCATATTCCAGAGTCTACTCCATAAATTGTATTTGTAGATATCCTAAGGGCAGAAAATATTGTAAAGCTTACTTAAAAAATTCTAAATATGTTGTTTTTATAATATGAATTTATTTCATTGGTTAATACCTGTATTCTCAAACTTTTCACCATATAAATTTGTCACTAGTTTCTGACTCAAAATTGCAAAATAGGGAGTCAATTTTGATATGAACTTGTACTTAATTAGAGGTAAAAATAATCCTTATATTTGCTACTGAGATAAACAGAGTGAAACTATACTATAGCTGGAGAAAATATTTATGAAGTGCCTTGATATATTCATTTATTTTTAGTAATTCATGAGTAGAGGAAACAGAGCTGGAAAAACTTTACCAGGACAAGCTATAATTAGAAATGAAGTCACTTTGATAATTTTAAAAAAATAATTTCATATTCTACTTATTTACTAATTATTAAATAGTAACCAGTAAGGAGTAAAATCTTTAAGAAAAGCAAAACTATACCTCTTCAAATATCGCCATATAACAATGGTGTCAATATTATTGATGAAAGTTCTGTAAGTCTTTTAAGTAGAATTTCATATAAACATCATAAATAGAAATAATATATTAATTTTTAATATTTAAAATTAGATAAAGGACAGGTAAATATAATTTCTCATCAAGTTAGTAAAAGGCTATGTGTTATAACTGAAATGACAGAGATTTTAACATCAGCTACACCAGGCCAAAGATACTTCCTTTGAATCCAATTAGCTAATAAAAATATATTATCTGGCAGAATATTGGATTCAGAAAACATCATCTGATTTTATTCAGAGAGGCAGTAGATATTCTAATACATGGCTTTCACTGCAATGTCAATTCTTTTTCCTGGCAAATTAGTAGAAAAAGCTAGCTTCTATTTTTTTAAGAAAGCTAGTACTCTTTGGACATTTCCAGATTTATTAGGTAGATACATGTTAACTTTCTTTCTCTTATCTATTTTCTCTTATGATACATGAAGTTAGATGGTAGTAAAACATTGGTCATTTTAAAGTATCATGGTATTAAATTTATTCTCTTTAAGCTTTAAAGAATTTTTCCTTTTTATTCAAAAGGAAATCAAAACATTTTTAATACTTGCTACATCCTTATATGATGTGATATTCTAATTCTTGTTTTAAAAATATTTAAAGCTGTAGTACCTGTATTTGACTTTTAAAATTTGCATTAGAATGGGCCGGTGAGATGGCTCAGTGGCATAAGTGCCTGCCTGGCAAGCGCAATTGCCTGAGTTTGACTCCTGGAACCCACATACAAAAAAAGGGCAGGTGATATCGCTCAGCAGCACGGGCACCTGCTGGCACGTGAGGTCCTGAGGTCGACCCCCGATACTCACCAAAAAAAAAATTTACATTTGATTTTTATTCCTTCTACTTTGAATTCTCCTGAGCAGCTAAACCCATTTAAAGAAAGGCTTTTTGATAATTAAACATATAAGAATAATTTTCAAATTTTAGAAATATATTAATTATCACTAAGAATTTTCAGGATGAGCATACATATTAATTTATTAACCAACATGGGAATTACAATATCAATTGCAGATGGAAGCCGAATACAGCTTTTTTGGGCTGAATATCCTCATATAACAAAAGAACTATTATGACAAATTTTCAGGTCATGAATATTTGTGCCAAGTTTCCTGATAATCTTAGCATGGGAAATGGGAGCCACATTCACTTCACTATCCTAATAGTATATGATTTTTAATAGTCTTCAGACAAAACAAGTTAAAGGAATCTTTGTATAAACATGAAATTATGAAAGATTTAGAGGAAATTCCCATCTTGATCATAATTGCCCATTCTGATTAATGTGCTTCAAAATTAGGATTCTCTATGTCTCAGAAATTCATACACAAGGGCCGGTGAGATGGCTCAGTGGCATAAGCACCTGCCTGGCAACTGCGAGGTCCTGAGTTTGACTCCCAGAACCCATATATGAAAAAAGGGCCGGTGATATCGCTCAGTGGCACGGGCGCCTGCTGGCACGTGAGGTCAGAGGTCCACCCCCGGCACCCACAAAAAAAAAAAAAAGAAAGAAATTCATACACGAAAGATGTAAAATCCCAGCCTAACTTTGATAGAACATAGAAGTTTTGCCCGATACATAATGTCAAAAACTGTAACTCTCTGGTTGTACATAGACATTTTACCTGATAGCTGTTACCTCTTGCTCTATTGCATTACTTTACTTTAACTACTTTTCTAATAATTTAATTAAGTTTAATTTCCATAAATTCTTAAATATTCCACAGAATATGTGTCTTAAAAAATACTCCAGACATTTCTAAAAGGGCATTACATCTTTCCAAACCTGGAATCAGACAGGAATTTTGTTATAGACAATTATAATAATGTAGGAAAAACAGACTTAGTCCGTTTTGTATTGCTGAAACAGAACGCATGAGACTGGGTGATTAAAAAAGAAAGTTTAGTTAGCTCAGGATTCGGATGTATGGGAAAGCCAAACAGCACAGAACTGGAACCTGGTGAGGGCTTCCTGTGTGGATCACAGACGGCACAGAAAGGCAGAGAGAAAGCAAGAAACCAGGGAGAGGCCAGGCTCACTCGCAGCAAATCCAGTCTATTCTAGCAGGACCTCGCCTGCTCACAAGATAGGCGTCACTCACATCCCACTAGACCCGAGACTTAGCCATCCGCACTATTGCGTTGGGGACTAACCTTTGAGCTCAGGAATCTGCAGGCAGACAAACCACATCCAAACCATAGCAGGAACAGTAGAAATTTTATCTAACAACAACAAAAACAAAACGTGTATGGCTCACTCTTTCTCTCCATTGTACTAAGAAACTCTTCGAAGTACATACATTTAGCAAAACAAAATGTTAATTAACAAGCAATCCTGTTTAGTCTGGCTTACTGTTTTTCATATCAGACTAGGTAAAGAAAATGTGATTACTGATACATTTGCAAACTGTATCTTAAATGTCAAAACAGTTAAAACTTTTGAATTAATTAGGACACAAGCCTTTGTCCACCCCATTATAGGTTCCAATTGCTTGCCTTGACTATGTAGTATTTTTTTTATTTTCATTGACTTATTTTATTTTTAAAACTCCTTATACAATGTACTAGGAAAAAGAAAATGAGAAAATGTATTTTCCTATTGGCTTATTATCTATGAGACAGAAATTACATGAACATATTCCACATGAAAAAGCAATGGAGGTAATAATTAGAAGACTATGAAGGACATTGAGATAATTGTAGAGGATGTTAATAGCTCTATATGGGTCATTAACAATGACAAAATGAACATTTATGCAGTAATTTTTCTCCCTTCTGAAAAAAATGAAACACAAGATATTTCCATATAGCCATATAATATTTGAACATATTTAGTGAAATTCTTAAAATTAGGAGATTTCTGAATACATAAGTTTTAGAAGATCATTTGGTAAAAGATAAATTAATTATGATAAATAGTATATACAATCTCTTCAACCAATTATCATTATCTTTTTATTATTTTGTATCACCTGTTTCAAGATTGGTGTAATTTTTTTGGGGGGTACTGGGGGTCAAAAACTCAGGACCTCACATGCCAGCAGGTGCCTGTGCTGCTGAGCGGTATCACCGGGCCTTTTTTCGTATGTGGGTACCGGGAGTCAAACTCAGGACCTCACGCTTGCCAGGCAGGTGCTTATGCCGCTGAACAATTTTTAAAGCCCAATACTATATAGCTATTTTCATTTCAGGTAGAGTCATTAAAAATAATATAAGCTACTTAGACATTTTAAAATACATAAAGTGGAATTCATTCCACTTACTCAATTTTTTAGTGTTTCTTGCAGGTCTTTACAGGAATACATACAGAGTTCTTGCTAACAAAGGCAAAACATAAAGCATATATATGAGATATAATGAACATTTGAGGATTTTTTTCCTTCTTTTTTATGTTGAACTTATTTAAAAATAAGATGCATTTTTTTCATTTATTTTAGCGAATATTTGCCAATAGCGGCAATTTTAGAAGTTGTCAACTCATTCTCCTCTTCAGTTTTCAGTAATTTAATAGCCTTCTGAATATTTCAGTCTTTTATTCACACAGTGGTCAACACATGAAGTTTTCTATTTTAAATGTTCACTTTAAAAGTGTTTTCATATATATGCGTGAAAGATATATTTTAATCAATAACAGAAACTGAACATTACTGTATGTATTTAGTAACTATTGCTGCCTATTTTTCTGTTTTTTTTAAAATCTTGTTTGTGCATCTGGATTTTTTAATATGCCTGATACTGATATCTCATGAGGATAATAAAAATAAACAAAATTCAAAGGTGCTTCTTGTTTTTTTTAATCATTGAAGGAGAACTACACACCTGTGCCATATTTGTGGTCAGTGATATCTATGATTTTGTACAATAATTATACTATCTTTATAAGATAGTGAATTTCACCCAAAAAGGAGAGTAGTTATATGTTAAATAGTTTTGAAAACACAATATTTGGATGACTACTTATATCCATAAAGGAAAGAAATTAGAACTCCCAGAAATATTGAAAACCATGTCTGAGAAAACTGGCATACCACTATGTTTTTTGATTGTGAATTACCCAGTTTAGTTTACTGTTCTGAATCTGGATTTTTTAATCTAATTTTTTATGTGTTTCTTAAGAAACTTTGCTTTTTTATTAATATCCTCAACATCTTCCAGCTTATATTTTTCCTCTTAATTTATAGTATTTTTCAGCTATTATATTTATGAATATATTTTGTTTCTCAATGAAAACCATTAATCTTATAACAGTTTTGTTGAATAGTTTGAATTTGTTAGTTACATTAACTGTTTTTAAAAATCTAGAACTACTCTATTCAAACTTGTTCTGTGGCCTTTCAATAATTTTGTTTTCTCAGACAGATCCTATAAAGCATCTGCATTAGTTTGCTAAAGGTGCTATAACAAAACAATGCAGAGTGAAGTGCATAAATAACAGAGATACATTTTCTCATAGCTCAAGAGGAAGAAGTCCAGGTGCTGACAAGTTTGCTTTTTTCCTGAGCCCTCTTTCCTTGGACCGTAATTGACCACTGTTTTGCTTTATCATCCCATGGTCTTCATGTGAACAGCCCTGATGCCTATGTGCATAAATGCTTTGCTAGGATGTATATTGGATTGGGGGCACTGTGATGGCTTCCTTTAACATAATAACCACTTTAATGGCCCTATTTCAGCTATACTCTTATTCTTCAGAAGTAGTTGGTGTTACAGTATCAACATCTGAATTCTGTTGGGAGACAACTGAGTCCATCACAACATTCATGCCATATGTGTAGAATTTGTTTATCCCTTCCACTTGCTTTTATCTTGTGCAGTTTGATAGAGTCTTCTTGTTGTACCCCAATATTTATTCTTTGCACCAGTAACAAAACCTATAACTGTTTGGAGGTGGTACATGGTGTTGCAGAATGAAGATAACATTCCTTTAGATTCCTTAGATGTACCAAGCAGTCACTTATTTGACTGATAAGACATAAAATTAATTAGAAGTGTGACTTTGAAAAATATTCCAAAATTTTGGCAAAAATTTGCCCTTTTCCTTTGCAGCTACCTGAAATTTGCTTGTTAAATACAGACCTAATGTAGTCATCTACAACCAAAAATTGCAAATGGGATTTCATTGTTATGAAAAAGGCTAGACAAACTTTAGCTTATGCCGATCATGATGTTGCCAGAATAACTCAGAGCTGCTTAGATTTGGAGACAATACTTCTTTCTTTGATAAACTACAGTTGGTTTAGTCTTTCTGTCAAATGTAGCCAAAATAAATATTAATGGTACCCTACAATTTCTCCTTCTCTTCAACAGTGCTCATTCAAAAGCTCACCATTACCTTCAAAGATAATTTCTTAATGTTTCATTCCTTATTGGCTTTTCCTAACATGTTGACTGAGAATGGGTAATGGAGTATAAGTGGAAAGACTGATTTTTGCCCACATCTCAACAAATTTCATGTAGATAATTCTAGCCTCTTTATGCAGACATGTAAGTTATATTCAGATATTTGTGAAGTAGGTTTCATAATTCCCAATCATATGAAAGGAACTCCTACTTTCTGGAGAACTGCAAGGTCCTCACTATGCCCATCGGCAGAAAGAGGAGTCACTATACTTATGCTAACTGCATCCTGAGCTATTTTTTAGATCCACCATGCACTGCTTGCCTATTAGTCTGAGTTTGATGAATAGAACAAATTGAAGCATATGCAATGTAGGTTTATTATTTATACTTGCATATGTTGAATACTGGTTCCACAAGGCTCACAAATGCTGTCTGGGTAGATAGGGGTTTGAATGTACTTTGTACCATGATGAGGGGCACAAAAAGGCAGCACACCTTGAGTTAAATATCTCAGTAGTCATAGGAATCAGCTTTGAAAGCTTTGAAAGGCGTGCAGCTTCCATGGAATAAAGGAACAAACTCTGAGTTTTCTTAGAAATTCTTCCTTAACACAAGATTTGGTATCTGTGGGAGGGACATGAACAGGTCCCAGGAATCATCAGCTATTTCCTCCTTTTTACAATATATTGCCTTCCCAATGCTTCCTACAGTTATTCTTGAGACCCACAAGCAAGAATATTGAAGAGTTGGATTGATCCAAAGGCACCCAGAGACAGTATCCTGCAATATTTTTAGCTATAACACTGGTTTCTCATCCGAGGACATGATGCTGATTATTTTGGTTTTAAAAGTCATAATAGAGAAGATTTGATCATTTTCATACATTTGTAGAATTTCATCAAGTTTATTCCTAAAGCCTATATTTTTATTGAGACTGCTACATAATATTATTTCTAATTTATTATTATAACCTGTACAAAATCTTTGATTTCAGCTATCTATGATCACTTTTCAAGGAACTCAGTTAGAGACACTGTGATTGTATATAATTTTATTTTTAAATTAATTTCATTTTAGTCTTTTGAACCCCACAGAAAGATTCACATTTCATGAGTATCTTTAAAAGTAAACATTTATTTCTTGTTCTTTGAGATAGGGTTTGTTTTGTTTCTATTAATGAATTAAATTAATTAAAACATTCAATTATCTTCATATTTACCTATATTTTAACTAGTAAATTTGCCATTGGTTTATAAAAAATAGGTCAAATTGACTAGAAGTTTTTGAAAAATATATCTCCCCTACATTTCACATAATTCATCCTTACCTTTCCATGTTGTAATGCATATCATATAACAGACTGTATGTTCCAAGATTTTTTCTTTTATTTTCAATATTTCCAAAACACTTTCACTTAGGTTCATCATAAATCTCCCAAAATATGAGTTATATTTTTTAACTAATCTTAAATATTTTTAATCACATTTATATTGTTTGAAAGACAAATACATTTGGTTTCTATTTCTAATACACTTTGTGGTATGTGAATTTCTATATTTAATGCTCTAGGGTTTTGTACTTTATGTTATGGATCATTTATCTCTATGTGTAATGCATGAACATAATTTTCAGTTAATTTTAATATTTGCATATCAGACTCATAGTTGCATATCATGAATAAACATATTTTTTTCAAATTAACAGCAAGTTTACATTTTTAATTTTGCAGTTACCCCAAAGCAGAGTGACATTAGTTTATTAGACAACAAATGGAGAAGCCATCATGTTTTAAACATAATTTTCAAATATTTGAACTTTACTGAAGATATTTTTGTTTTCTTATGAGAATGAGTTTCCAGAGACTAAAATGACATTATTTTTTCCATTTTAGTTTTTACTAACATCTAATATTTCATGTTAATGAAATTGAATAGGCGATTTCAATATAAGAACAGAGTGCGATGATTGAATCCAACCTCCAATTAGCCATAGTCCATCATCCTTTCCACTTTTCATGTATCATTTTTCTACATTCATGTCAACAGTTTTCTAACTTTCACATATGAGAGACAACACGTGGTATTTTGGTTTTTTGATTCACCAATTACTACTGGGTCATTTTATTTTTGTTATAACATGTAAAAGCTAATAGATTTGCATTTTTATTATTGCAACCTAGTTTTAATTTTCATTCTTATTTTAATCTTCTTTTTCTTATGTGGGTACCAGGGGTCAAACTCAGGACATCGCACTTGCCAGGAAGGTGCTTGTGCCCCTGAGGTATCTTACTGGCCCTATTTTAATCTTCTTGATCATTAATTTTATGATGATAAATAAAAGATAAGGAAAATAAAACCCAACATGTCTTTAAAACTCTTTTTTAAAAGTTTCCTAATTTTATTAATTTATGGCAAATACGTATAAGAAATTAGTATCGGCAAATATTCTTTCTTCACTAAACTTTATTCAAGTTCCTGCTACTTCTCCTAGGTCCATCTGTGGAATGGCACACAGGCACCCCTAGAAATGTGCTTTACTAATCCCAACACATCTCTCAACCCAGTCAAGTGGACAAGAACTTGACCGCCTGTCAGGCCCTCTCCTATGACACCATCTACTTACTCTAAAGTGCTCACCAGCAGTTGGTCCAATGAGACAGCCTATTCTTAAGCCTCCAGCCTCGAGCACCATGAGCTAAAAAGAATTAGATCCTTGAAAAATTACAGTTTCAGGTATTTTTCATCATAATGGAAATAGACTAATACAGACCTCTGCTCTGCTTCTTGGTTGTAGAAAGTCTGTCAGGCTTACTATGCTTTATCAAATATCAATGGATGAATTTTTCTGTATCAGTACTACTATATTTCTTTTTCTTTGTGGGTACCGGGGGTCGACCTCAGGACCTCGTGCGCCAGCAGGCGCCCATGCCGCTGAGTGATATCACCGGCCCTTTTTGCATATGTGATTTCCGGGAGTCGAACTCAGGCCCTTGCGCTTGCCAGGCAGGCGCTTACACTGCTGAGCCATCTCACTGGCCCAGTACTACTATATTTCTATACTTCTTCACATCTCCCAATCTCTCTAGCATCTGCTCCCTTTCTCTCTTATTTTGCCTCTTGCTCTTTATTGTTATCGTAGTAATTTTTTGGTTGATGATGGTGGTTTTACTTATAGAAAAATGTTTTTCACAGACATTTAACTTTGGTTCTATAGGTTAATATGTCCAGTGCTCAGCATCTAATAATTTATCATGACTTCTCCATGGAAATATTGATTACCTGCTTTTTAATATGATGCATATTTTTTCTTTTTAAAGAGATATTCATTGATGCTATATTTGCTGGGCTTATGAATTCATAATAGTGTCTAACTGTAATCTAAATATTTCAGTGACATATATTGGTTGTAAAATTTCTTGATATATACTGTCTTACTTTGAGAATTAAATTTGCTTCATTTTTGTGATATTATTAGAAACATCTGATCTCCTCTGTTACAGTCACCGATATTAATACAAGATTACACTTCCAATTACACACACACACAAAAGTGTAAACACATCCTGTAGATTGCTTCAGAGAACTTTTTACTTTAAGCTGTATACTTAATTTATATAGTAGTAATTTCAATAGGATATCCCTTGATATTAATCTTTCTATATTAAAATTGATGAGATATATTTCACATTTTGGTTTGGATTTTTGGTTAACCTCACATAGTTTCTTTTTATGTCAGTGCTGTCAGCTATCTAAACATAACAATATATATTTTTTCTGTCATAATTGTCCTTCGTAATTATTATAATTCTGTTTAACTCATTTATATTTTATTTATATTTGCTATAATTTGAGAAGAAATTCCTCTAATTTACTAAACTGTTTTTCCTTACTTTTTGCACTCATTTTATCCACCTGATAGTTGTATAGTTCACCGCAAAAATCCAGGTGTTCCCGCTTTGCTTTTGATCATTTCACCTACTAGTGACTGGCCAAATACAATTCTAATTTTCACTTACTTGTAGGTGATATTACTGATTCTGATATTTTTCAGGAAATTCTTCTGGTACATTTCATTTTGTTTTACCTGTCTTGCTTTTTATTGGTAACTTCAATCTAGCAACATAAATTCCAGCAGTCTTTTTGCTCTAATTTTAGTTCCATTTAATCAACATTAATCTTTCTATTAAATATTCTTCCAACTTATTTTTTATATTGACACTCATTTTTAACCTCTACTCATTTTATAATATTCTAATACTGCATTATTATGAATATTTATTTTGGAGAACTTTTAATTATTTAAATCAAACTTATTTCAATTGTGCTGTACTTTTTATCATTTCTGTTTCCATTAGGGTTTTATTTTTCATGAGTGTCTAATTTTATCAACTCTCAATACTGAAAATTTCTTTCAATTATTTAAGTATCTTCAGTCTAAATACTGTAGTAGAAACTTTTAGTTCCCATTCTGGAGCTTTTTAAACATTGTGAAGCTTAAGATAGTATTTTCTTCAGGTTGTATTTTTCCAAGAAAGAAAATAATCAAATGTTCTGTCTACACTTTGATGTCTTCTACATTTATTTATAAAGGTGAGACATGAGAGAAAGTGGTTGTGTGTGTGTGTGTGCATGTGGGTATGTGTGTGTGTAAGGGAGAGGGAGGGAGAGAGAGAGAAAGAGAGAAATAATAGAATCCAGGATTTTAGTCTGCTTCATTTGTGTTGAGAGGAGATCATGAATAAGATTAAAATTATGAATATTTGTACCAATTTCAATAATCTAATGTCATGATTAAATTAACACCAGAGCAAAAAAAATAAGTGTTGTATTTATAAGCTGTTTGATTCAGCAAAGTGTGTTTGTCTTTGACAAATCCGTCGGAATCATTGATGCTTCCCCTTAACGTCTTGGTTACTTCCTTCATTGCTGAAAGAAAATACCTGACACCAACACACTGAAGGAGGAGAGGCTAATTTTGGCTCACCTTTTCTGTCCATGTTCAGCTGGACCTAAGGTAGAAACAGCACTGTGGAAAGGCCTGGGCAGCAGAAAGCTGCTCATGTCACAGAGGCAGGACACAGACGAGAAGGAAGAAGCAGTGACTCACTTCTAAGTAGACCCCACCTTATAACAGCACATAAATAGGCATCACATATTTCTAGGTAAGGAATTATAGATGAATTTTTTGCATAACAGTAGGAAAATAAATTTCTTTATTGATATATGAATTATAGATACTAAAATGCAAATATTCATAAATGTATTTGATGTATGTATGACTAGAAAATGACATTTTATCTGTTGTTAAATCAGAAAAGCAATCAAACTACAAAATTAAAAAAAAAAAACTAAATAAAGGATGAAAAGTCCTGGGGATGTAACTCTTTGCAAAAGCTTTGAGTTCAGTTCCCAATATTGCAAAAGAAAAATTAACATTTGTTATTTACAAGACTTGAAATATTCCTCCTCAGTAAACATCATGATTAATACGTCATGTTATTTTGCCAATGAAATTGTCCAAGACTATTTTCCACTGAAACTAATAAATTATTGAATCTCATCATTTGCTGGCACTGACCAGAGAGTAGAAGCAATGTTAAGTAGACCTGTACACAGATAAAAATATTCCTAGTGTCTAATATTCTTCAAAGCTGAGAATAAATTATTTGGATTAGAGGCAAAAATGGAAATAAGGTACAATAATTGTATTTGGTACTAAAAATGAAGTATATGTATCAGGAGAACAAAGATCTAACCTCATATCTGTAAATCTGCTATGATAGAGCTCAATGCTCCTGAGGAAATCTCTTGAGTTCCCTGCATACCTGCTTCATCACATATAATATGAAAGGTTTGCATTAGAAATATTATGTGGCCCTAATTTTTTTTGATTTTAGGTTATATATTCCTATTATTATAAAAGTTAAGCTTGGTAGGAAAACCTAAGGATTCTTGGATCAACATTGATTCAGGGGAGTATTTTAAATGTCAGTAAGAGTTCAGCAGCCAATTTTCACACACGCTGTCACATTCTTCGTGAATTCAATTTCCCTTGCTCTTGGGTTAACTGACATACATGATCTGAGGCAATGTGTAAGTTTGCTTCCTTCACAAATTAGCTTATTTATTTGCAACCTGATTTGTCTCCTCGTACACTGCAGTGCAAAATTTTCTCACCATGATCTGTTCATAGATAGGAGCTTTCAAGGAGACTCAGACTACAGATTTTAGGATAAGTTTATCGAGTTTGTAATATGGTGAAATATTGTTTATATTGTACTGAATTACTGATTCATGTCAATGTAAACTTTGTCATTTTGTGTTTCACACACCTGGAATATACACAATTGCTACCCATTAATTTAAAACTTTCAATCTATGTTATAGATATTTATTTCTATTGAAATTCTGTGTTTTATTTGCTACAATAATATCTTCAAACTTGTAAGCAATACTATTGTGAATGTTGTCTCATTATTATTATATTAGTTGATCATTGCTACTTTAGATTATATTGTTGTACTGAATGCAGTAATAGCTGATAAATTTTTTAAGCAATTTCTATTTGTTTTTTCCTACAAAATCATATTATCTTTGATAATACTAGATTTATATATATATATATTAAAATACCTATGTTTCCCACTTTATTTTATATTCTTAGACATTCAGTTTTTCTATGGAACAATTAAAAAGTGGCAATAGTGACACTGCTTAACTTTCATTTTCCTCTACATAATATTTCCTGAAGATTTTTAACTCTCTTAATTTTAGAATATTCTTTCCTATTTGTAAAACACTAAAAGTTACATTTTCTTTCCAAAAATATTGATGATTGTGTATGTTTGTGATGAAATAGATACTGAAAGAAATTATTATTATTTTTTTTTGTAGGTACCAGGGGGTCGACCTCAGGACCTCGCGCGCCAGCAAGCACCCGTGCCGCTGAGCGATATCACCGGCCCCTTTTTCGTATGTGGGTTCCGGGAGTCGAACTCGGGCCCTCGTGCTTGCCGGGCAGGCGCTTAAGCCGCTGAGCCATCTCACCGGCCCAAGAAATTATTTTTGCCTACATTGAAATTATCTTCTGAATTATAATTTACTCACTTATAAATTGAATTACATTAACAGGTTATCTGGTATTGAGAATTTCTTTATAAAATTTTGAATCTTATTTGCCTACTATTATAAATTTATACTCGTAGAAAACTGTTGACTATTAATTTCATTTTCCAATTCCATTTTCTTAAATGAAATACCTTGTTTTCTTTTTAAATTAACAATTATGTTAAGATATTTCTGGTATCACAGGCAGTAGTGAAAATGTCAGAGAAATCATTTTATCTTTTATGATTTTGCTCAGTGATAAAATCATGTAACTCTACAGTAGAATATCACAACCACAATGTTAGTATTGATCCAATGAAGACATAATTTTTTATCATCTCAAATACCATCTATCTTGCTCTATTTTTGCCAACACAAATCACTGCAACCCAAATCTTCCACTATAATGCCTGAAAACAATAATCAGTATTCTACTTCTAAAATTGTATCTTTTCCAAAATTTATACAAATAAAAGCATATGGTAAGCATCTTTTAAACTGTTATTTTCTCTTTTTTCTTCACTCATCCTCTTTCTCTGGAGATTTATCCAGGCTTATCTGTACATCAGTAGTATGTTACTGTTTTGTTGCTGAACACTATTCCATTGTAGGAATATACCAAAGTCTGCTTCATTCATGTACTGAAAGACATCAAGATGGTATGTTGTTTTAGGCATGAAAAATAAAGCTGCTCTAAATATTTCGGTACAAAGATTAGTATGAACTTCAGTGTTCACTGTTTTGTGATAATCACTCAACGGTGGGATGGTTGTTTCATACATGAAAAGCACTGTAGTTTGGCTAACCATTTGCATTTTCCCTTACGTTCTAATGATACAGTGTTTGCATTCTTTTTTTTTTTTTTTTTTTTTTTTTTTTTTTTTTTTTTTTTGTGGGTACCGGGGGGACGACCTCAGGACCTCGCGCACCAACAGGCACCCGTGCCGCTGAGCGATATCACCGGCCCCTTTTTCGTATGTGGGTTCCGGGAGTCGAACTCGGGCCTTCGCGCTTGCAAGGCAGGCGCTTAAGCCGCTGAGCCGTCTCACCGGCCCAGTGTTTGCATTCTTGAATGCATTTGGTGTTGTATCTATTTCTTATTCAGACATCTGATAGATGGGCAGGGCAATTTCCTTGTGGTTTTAAGTTGTACTTTCCTAATGTCTAATGATCATTTTCATGGGCTTACTTCCTATCTACATCGTCTTTGATGAAATAAAGCTTCAAAAAATTTCGAGTTAGGTAATATAGAATTTTAGTGGCATGTACAGTTCTTTACACAGAATATCAATATTTTGTTAGATATAAGGCTTGAATTTTTCCCTCCTCACCTATGGCTTGTCATTTCAACCTCTTACCTGGTTCTTTTGCAGAAATAATTTTTTTTCAATTGTTAAAATTTTGATGAAATCAGTCTGATATTTTTCCTTTCATGAGTTCTGATTTATTGACTCATTTTACAGTTCTAAATTTGGTGAAAGAGTCTCTGTTATTTAAGTAAACATCTTATAATGTTAAATTCTACACTGATGTCCACGGTAAATTTTAGATTAGTTTTTGTGTAAATTGTAAGATTTATTGTCTATATTTCTTCATGGGTTATTTATTCTCTTCCCTTTTCCATGAATGCATGCCTCATTAGTAATACATGATCTTCATAATTCTATCTATATAATGAATGATAAAATCAAGTAGAATGCTTCCATTTTATCATTGTTTTCCAAAGTTGTTATTATATTTTCTCTTTATATCTTTTACCCTACATTATGCTAACATAATATTGTCAATATCCATAAAAAATCTTTCTTTGATTTTCATATGAATTACATTAAATTTATATTTCAATTGGAAATAATTTATATCATTAATATTTTCAATTTTCCAATGTATGAAACTATGTTTCCTAATTTATTCATCAATATTTGTTTTCTTTCATAAGTGCTTTGTTCTTTTAAGGCTAGAAGTCCTGTATGCATTTTGTTAAATTGTATCAATGTGACAATCTTTTGAGCAATTAAAAAGTGTTGTATTTTAAATTCTCTTGTTCACATGTTGTTGTTATTATACACATCTACAATTTATACTATATATTTTTTATGTTCCAGACATATTGCTAAACCAAGTCATATTCATAGTAGTTAGAAATAATATGTCTGTTAAAAACCTAAACTTTACTATGTAGATAACTCTGTCACCTGTGAATAAGGAGAGTTTTGAAGAAGATAGGTCATTTTTATTTTCTGAACTGGAAGTATCATATATCCTTTTGTTGCTTAAGCTAAAATTTCCAGCATTATTTTAAGAAAACACATTGAGGGCCGGTGAGATGGCTCAGCGGCTTAAGCGCCTGCCCAGCAAGCATGAGGGCCTGAGTTCGACTCCCGGAACCCACATACGAAAAAGGGGCCGGTGATATCGCTCAGTGGCACAAGCACCTGCTGGCACGCGAGGTCCTGAGGTCAACCCCTGGGTACCCACAAAAAAAACAAAAGAAAAAAAAAAGAAAACACATTGATAACTGGCTTCATTTTCTTTATTCTTCTCGAATAAAGAAAGATTCTAGTTTCCTTTTAATGTGATCTTAACAATTCTTTTGTTAATGTATTTCAGTGCAGTTGTCTTTCATCAGCATGTGTCAGATTTTATGAATTTTTGTGTTAATTAATATGATCATGTGACCTGTTTTCCTTAGCCTCTTAATGTGATAGAATATAGCTAATGATATTTTAATATTAAATGTTCTATTACACAGCTCCAATTACTAATATTTTGGTAAAGATTAGGTGTCTATATTCAGAAGGATTAGGATTATTTATGTTTTACTCTGTGACTTTGGTATCAAGGTGCACTAGCTTGATATAATAAATACAAAAATGTTTCCTCCTTTCCCAATTTCTGTCATTTCAACAATTTTTGTCAAAGATTGTACAAACCTGATGTGAGTCTTGGTGTATTTGCAGGGCTATAATTAGTTGTGCTGTAGGTTTACATAAGCCCCCATTCTTACTTTAATGCTTTGTCTGTCACATTCATGACATTTTTAATGTATTTGGAACCAAACTATATGCATATTAATTTTTATATTGGGCCCTACAAATTTGGTGGTGTTGTGATGCATAAAAATTATTACTGCTAAAATATAATTGAATCTTAAATTAGTGTATAAAAGATACAAATAAAGAAAATTAGTAACTCATTTAATTGGCATTAATATGTAACAAAATACTTATTTGAGAAATATTTTTATTAATTTTGTATTTAATGTATATTTATAAAAATGCACAGCACTTCTGTCTTCCTTTACTGGTTTTCATAACACTATAGAATCACTGACAAGAGATAGTTTACTTTGCATATTTAATTATTTATGAATTATAAAGTAAAAACTTGAAGAAACAGTGAATTGAGTCCAAATTTATGTATGTGTTTTATCATTGTAATACAATTTAATTGCAAGTTTGAATTATTGATATCTTGTTTGGGTAAACTAATACTTTGATTACCAGTGGCAAAGCGAATCTCTCATAATTAATGTACAGAACTAGGTAATGGAGATGTGTCTTACTAAGTAACTAGGCTTCTCTGAATGATGTATATTAAGTGAAGTTGGAGAAAATAATATCAGTTATAAGAATATGCCTTTATTTACTTAATTTTTCACTGGTGAATTTTATTAGAAGTGAGAATTATGGTATGTGAGCCAGTTTCCTACTTATTCAGGTGACTAAAATAAAAATAAACTCATTAACAATTTTGAAACAAAAATCATACAATTTTACACTTTAAAATTAGTTAATTTTAGTTTATATACAGTGCTAGTTTAAAAGCTTTAATGACTACATGATTAATTACTAGTTTTTGTTGGTAGTTGTTTTGTAACCAATTCCTATTAGAAAATCTTTCTTTTCTTTTCTTTCTTTTTTTCTTTCTTTCTTTCTTTCTTTCTCTCTTTTGTCTATTCTTTCTTTAGAGACAGGATGTCCCTCGGTGGCTAAGTTGCCCAGGCTGGGCTCAAACTCATGATTCTCTTGCCTCAGAGACCCACAGTGCTGGGATTCCAGGCATGTTCCACCATGGCTATAAATATGCATTTTCTACTGTAGTTTATAACACAGCATATAATGTACCAATAACTATATACTAAGAGTGATAGGATATTTTAATTCCATATATCATTATTTTCCAAAATATGTATATAACTTAATTTATAAAATTATATTTAACATAAAATGATAATAAACTATTGTAGGTATAGATTATATATTTCAGTATGGAGTATCATATGGAACTTCCATCTTCCTGTGTTGTTGTCCACATTTGATACTTTAAATACCTGAAATGTATTAAATAAATTTTATTAGATTAAATACTTTAAATAATAGCTAATATCTCTCAGCTCTTTGGTAGCTGAACAAGGCCTATTTCATATAGGAGAAATGCATTTGGTGGTAACACATTTCTGCCCTTAGTTGTGTCTTTTCTGAAGATATTTTAAAAATTTACAATTACTTTTAAGTATTTATTTTCTTTATTAATGTGTAACCTATAAAATAACAACACATTTTTTTAAGCATTCACTCAACTGGAAAAAATCAACCTCAATCTGAGATCCTTTGAAGAACAGAGAGATTGCTAGTCTATAATGACAAAATGTAATTAGAGAAGTGTATAAATAGCTAGAGATGTGTATCGTGTCCGCTTGACATGAGCACTTTATGTCTGCCTGTAGAGAAAGTATGTGTATTTGTTCGGTTTTTAAAGGACTCTCAAGGAAATAACTTTTACAAGAAATGTTTATAATATAGAGCAAGCTCCTTTTTCTCAAAGCTGTCTCTTTAAATTGTATGTGGTTAACCTCTGTCTTTTACTTGATATTTTTATTGTTTCTAAAAATAATGACAATGCCCCTGAAAGCATATTTGTAGCTATTAATCATAACCTAATATGAAAAACACTAGCAGAAATCTGCAATATAAGAGAAAAACTACAGAAACTTGCTATATGTATTATTTGCTTTTTGAATAATTGATTTTTTTAATTAGAATTCTTTCTAATTCATACTTTCTAATTTGAGTTAGAAAGAACACACACACTCACATGTGTGCACACACACGTAAAAAAAATTAAGAAATTTGCTTTGTCCTACTTTAGTAGATATAGGCTGTGCCTCTGGGACCTATATGGAAAATTAATTAGGATTGATTATAAAATTGCTTACTTGACACAATAGAGAAATAAATTTCAGATTGTATAACTGCACAATGCATAATAATATTAATAGCAAGGCAGAAGAGTCAACCATACCTCAAAGATAAACAATAAAATATGTTAATGTACTTGCAATACACATAATAGAATGCACAGAGGATAAAACCATATCAAATGTGGGCAAAGCTGTAGGAGGTTATATCAGTTTATCAGGTTTCACATGTTATATTTTTATAACACCAACACAGTCCAGCAGCAGTAGTTACTGTTATAAATTGAATCCAGGAGGATAAAAACTTGACTACTGAGGTTGAACATACTGGTGCATACAGGTAATCCTAACTATTGGAAGAAGGTTGACATGAGATGATCCTGGCCAAGGGGGGGTGGAGGATGAGGACAGAGCTAATAATTGTGAAGCTAGTTTCAGTCTACAGTGCCCTACTCCACACACACACCACAAATTAATTTTTGAATGGATTCAATCTATTTCTAAAAATTTCTATTTACATAGAGAAAATAAACAGTAATAAAAAAAAGTACCGGTAGACTGTAGTAAATTTACAAAATGTTGTACTTCAATAAAAATGATGATTTGAGTGTTGGAAACATATTAACCCACAATGATCCCCAGGAGATTAACACAGAGCTTAATATAGAGTAAACCCCATCATGATCTGTGTAGTGAAAAGTTAGAATAAATTCAAAATGTCAAATCTCTTGCATTATAACCATTCCATGAAAGATGAGCTTTTTATGGAAATTCTTCATGGTCATATCATTTATATATAAATTATTACTATTGAAGCACCCATTTACTTTTGCATTTAGAAAAATGAAAGCAATTTAAAATAATGTGATGATTGAGAATTGTCCTCATTATTAAAATCATATTTAAATTAACTGATGATTTCTAAATGTCAACTACAATTATAATGTTATAGCCTTCATGGAATAAAGAAAAAATATCATTTATAAGTTTTCTTTCTTTCACAAATACTTTTGTAAAACCTACTAAAAATGTAATAGGTCCTTAAAATAATACACTCAGGAGTAAACAATTTACCATTTTGACATAATTTTAAATTTAAAAACAAAATAAAATATCAAGTATAAATTCTAGAATTTTGCAACAGGGAGACATTGAACATAAAATTTCTGTCTAGTTAATTTCAAACAGGACATACATGACTTGATTTTTTATAAAAACTTTATTATTTTATTATTAAAATTTGTGAATCAAAAAATTTCAAAGAACTAAAATATTGTTACTGGAAATTACAGATCATTAATTTAAAAACATTGAAAAAGAACCAAATAAATGGAAAGACATTCTATGTTCATCGATTAGAACAATTAATATCATCAAAATGTCCATAAATCCTACAATGATACTTAAGTATAACGTAATTCTTATCATAATCACACTGTCAATTTTTATAAAAATAGAAAAAATACTCCCAAATACTTATGTAATTATAAAACACTGTAAATTTCCTAAGAAATTTAGGAAAATAATAAAACAGGAGGCATGATACTTCCTGACTTTAAGACAAAGAAATCAATATAGTATGGCAACAGAATAAAAAATGATGTTAATGGAATAGAATAGAGATCTCAAAATTAACCTCAATTACTGTAAACTGGTATTTCACAAGAGGCACAAGTATACTCAATGTAGAAATTACAATCTTCTTAATTAATGTGTTGAGAAGACAGGTTACAAGCAGGCCAAATAAATAAATAAACAAAGGGGATCTTTACAGTAAGTATTCCAAAAATCAACTGAAAATGCATAAAAGATTTGCATATAAGGCCAAATTTCATAAATTTCTGGAAGAACACAGTGAATTTTTTTCTGATGATGCCCTTAATGATGATTTCTTGGCTATAAAATCAAACAAACAGGCAATAAAAACAAAAATATACAATAGTGCTACATCAAATTAAGAATAACTATAACTACACATTAAAGGAAACAAAAAGTAAAAGACAACTAAAGTAATGCTAGGAAATGTTAGGAAATCATATATCTGGTAAACAGTTATCCAAAATCCATAAGAAATTCATACACCTTAATAGAAAAAACTAACAAAACAATGTACAAAAAAAAGAACACAACAGAACCACAAAAATTAAATAGGCAAACAAGAAAACCCCCCAAAAGAGTAACAAATATAGATAAACAAAAGGTCAAAGTACCTAAATGGACATTTCTTTAAAAGCATACAAGTGGCCAACAGATATATAAAAAGATGTTCCACATTAATCAATTGGTGAAGGCAAATCATAGCCATGAGGAGAGAGAAACACATCATTCTCTGGATGGATATTATAAATAAATAACAAGTTTTGGTAAGGAGGTGAAAAAAAGTAACCCTTGTACACAGTTGTAAGAACACAAATTAGTGTTGTAATTTGTCTCTCTGAAAAAAAAAATAAACATGGAGATTTAGTAAAAATGTTAAATGCTGGGCCGGTGAGATAGCTCAGTGGCATAAGCACCTTCCTGGCAGGCCCAAGGCCCTGAGTTCGACTCCCGGAACACATGTAAAGGAGAAAAAGGGCCGGTGATATCACTGAGTAGCACAAGCACTTGCTGGCAAGCACAAGGTCCTGAGGTTGACTCCCTGTACCCACATGAAAAAAAAAATATGTTAAATCCTGAACTATATATGATCCAGCAATCATACTTCTGGGTTTATCCACAAAATAATTGACATCAGGATTTGGAAAGAATATTTGCACTCTCAAGTTCAAGGCAACATTATGGAAAATCACAAAGACATGGAAACCACCTAAATGAGTATCAACAGGTGAGTGGATAAAGAAAATGTGCTTGTGATTTTTATAACCAAGGAAACTATAGTCAGCTTTACAAAATGAAACCCTGACATTGGCTAAAACATGAATAAGTCTGAAATACATTATGCTGAGGCGAATAAGCCAACCACAGGAGAATAAATACTATATGGCAACGCTTGTATTAGGAATCTAAACTAATCCCATTCATAGAAGCACTAAATATGAGGGTAGATGGTAGATGGTAGCTACCAGCAGCTAAAAGGATGGGTAATCAGAATGGTGTTAGTCAGAGGGCACAGAGGTTCTTTTTGTGCAAAATAAATATTTCCTTCAGATCTAGTGTACAGTACAGTGAAGGTGATTAATTATTTTGCACTATATAAATAAAAATTATGTAAATATTATATCTTTTGTTAATTGTTCTTAGAAAATAGTAGGACAGACATTTTGAAGTGACGATTATGTTATTGTTTATAATGTTGCTTTCATAGGTGTACATTTGTTTTTAAAATGATGAAGATGTGTGTTTTAAATATGTACAAATGTGTGGTAGGTCAGTCATTCATGGCTCACACACACTCGTGGACATGCACTGAATGGAAACAAGAAAAGTTATGAGAACTAAACAAAATGGAAAACAACTATGTATTTGTTTTGAAGAACAGATTTTTGAGGAATATGAAAAATGTATTAACTTAGTTTACAGCACAGGAATTTTTGGATTTTAAATTTCTCTTGTTAACTTAGCAAAATCTTTCACTGACTTTTATATAGTAGAAATTGTGAATATTATACTATACAGTATTTCATATCTTCTTTGTTCAATAAAAATGTAGAAATTTAAATTATTAACATGAATGCATGGACACTACTGAAATATCCAGCATAGAAACATATCCAGAAGCACCAAATCTAAAGTAAATGAGAGGACAAGTTAGAGAATAAAACAAATTGTTTTGAATTTAAAATTCTTTATTTAAAAATGGAAAGAGCTTGCTATTTAAAACTGGTTTCTATTGCTTTATCTTTCCTTTCATTTGAAAACACCTCTTACAAAAACCCAGATATCTTGCTTTAGAGAACTGGATTTTGTAACTGCAGTTGGTAATCAGATACACTAATGGCTTGAGTATTATTTAAGAGAGAACCTTCTTCAAATAATCATTTTGGTTGTAAGAATTACTTTTGGCTTTGACATGAGTGAAGTCTCTAAAGGAGTTTGTTGTTGAGAAATAATTATCCTATTATTTGATTATTAGCTAACACTTTTTGATGATATTTTGACATTTCTCTCAAACCACTCATATCAAAAATCCTACATCTCGGGCCGGTGAGATAGCTCAGTGGCACAAGCACCTGCCCAGCAAGTGCGAGGTCCTGAGTTTGACTCCGGGAATCCACATAAAGGAAAAAAGGGGCCAGTGATATTGCTCAGTGGCACATGCACTTGCCTGGCAAGCTCAAGATCCTGAGGTCAACTCCCGGTACCCACATAAAAAGAAAATCCCGTATCTCTTTGAACTAAAACTAATGATAGTCATAAACATGAAAGATACCTCCCAAAATGTCTGCTAAGTATCTCACTAAAATAGTCAATGGGAGAAGAGGTAATCTTGTTCAGTCAGTAACATTATTCTTAATTTTTCTATGACTCTTTATTTCTCTGTTTTCTTCTCTCCAAAACTAATTTATCCTTTCATTAACTTTAGATTTGGTGCTTCTGGATATGTTTCTATGCTGGGTATTTCAATAGTGTCCATGCATTCATGTAAATAATTTAAATTTCTATATTTTTATTGAACAAAAAATGACATGAAAGAGTATAAGTTTAGAAATGTATTCTCTATTATCTGGTGAGAGAAAGGGAATGAGGGAACAGCCGTGACATTTTCATGTAGCAAAGGTTTCTTCAATTCTCCAGTGTAAACCTAATGAGAGAATCCCTTTCTCTGCAGTAGAATGAACTGAAGGTCATCATCAATTCTGTTTACTCATGTTGCAAGTGACTCCCGTACTTGTAAATAATTCATGATATATGTTATAAATAACATTTTACTTAAAAGCAAACCATGCCTGTGTTTACTGTTTATTTAATCTTTTGAAATATATCAAACAAATAGCTACCAACTTTGAATATATTCTTAGTTTAGTCTTATAAGTATTGCTTTCTGTATCTTTATGAGGAGAAACGTGGATACTGTATGTTGAAATATAGAAGAACTTGGTGCATAAGTTAAACTGGTATGAAATCTAGCCTATTATTTTTAAGATCTTTCAAGAAGAAGTACTAAAGTGCACATATTGTATTTATCTGAATAACTATAATACTGTGAGGTGTTAGAAAAGATAGATTAGTCTTAATTTCTTAAAGTAAATATTTAGGCAGAAGCAAATTGTCACCTGAAGATTTTGTTTTGTTTTCCTCTTTCAAAATAAGAAGTAAAAAGATTTCAGAAAAAAAAAATCACTTTATTTTGCATTTTCCTTACATTAAAAAGAATTTTCCAGGTCTTTAAAGTAGAATTATTTCTACCTTTTTCAACAAAGATATCTACTCAATTTCTAAATAATGAAAGAATATTTGTAAGTATTCTTCTATTTTAATATTATGTGAAAAATTCTAAAAATACCACAAAAGAAATTTGCTTGCTTTTCTCAAGAGACGTGGCCTAAATAAATAAGGATCATAATGGTTCTAAGTTTTCTGGGAAGAAAAGATATTCAAAGAGGTAATTTTATTCAACAGCAAATTAGTAATTACTTGATTTATTCCACACCAAATTTAATAGTTTACAGGTATGCACATTTTGTCAGTGACATTTTTAATTTGTATATTTTCACATTTATGTGGGTTTAGTTTCCTAGCAAAAAACAGCAACAGGTGCTAAGAGATGTTCAATGGTAAACCTTATTCTATTCTTTCATTTCCTCAAAGCCCCTTTCATTCCATTCTAATGATGAGAGAAGCAGAACCATTCTCTCTTTCAAGGGACAGAGCCAGATTCTCACATTGCTGTTATAAGTCACTGTCACTCTGTCTTGAAGAATACTGTGCAAGTAGCTTCTATATAAGTTCCATTTTTCATATTTTCAGCTTCCTTCTATAAACCCTCATTCTGTCCTATATATATGGTTGGATGACATCTATGATCATTGTGTTACTTTATGGGGGTTTGCAGTTTAGAAAATCAACACTGAGTTATGCTATAAATAAAAGGAATATATATTTCCAGTAATTCAATAGTCTAGTGTTCCAGGTATATTATCTGTAAAAGTTGTGTAATAGTTCAGATCTTCACAATTTCAGATACAACAATGCCTTATAAGGAATGTCCTTCCACATACATTCATCTAAATATGATAGTAAATATTTATCTAAATTATAAATTTGTACTTCTTCAATTACATATGTATATTTCAAGCTTCAGTCTATCTATATTCTTACATAAGAAAGGTAGCAACAGCATTTTCCTGAATTCCGGGTTCATCAACTATGTAGAAGTAGAAATTGACAACAAAGTTTTATTCACCTAGAAATTAATTTCATTTTTAACAGAGATCACAGCTAATAAGCAAGTAATGCACTACTTGGTCATCCAGCCATTTCAGCCACAAGTCAACAATAAGAAACAATCATCCTCAGCAAGATCTGTTTTTGAGATCAATTTAAAATAATTACCTGCAAACATGAAAACTGAGTCTAGATTACAATGTAGAATCAATGTAGCCTCTCTGTGGGGGTGGGGAAGTAGAATAATTCTACTCTCAATATCCAGTGTAAATTGCCAATTCTTACGTGCACCAGTGTGATCCATGCAATCTATGCATTACCCTTTTCTTTTAATTTTAACTGTATTTGATCAAGTTGATTTCTATAAGAAATACACAAAATATCTTCAGTTTCATGTGGCAATTTGAAAGTTTGAGTCACATATGTATATTCTTTTACTTAAAATATCTAAGTCATTTATATTTGATTAAATATCTTTTGCACACCATATCAAATTTTGATGCATTTCTACCTTGTGAATATTTTTTCAGATTAGAATTAAAAACTTAGAAAAATTTAAAATTCTGTAAGCCAAAAATCGGTCAAAGGAATATTTTAGGCTCTGTTCATCTGCTTTTCAAAACTAACTATAATTTTATTATCTTCCAAAAATATAATATACTGAGATATCTCTACATACATACTTTCAGCTGTTAGCAAGTTCAAATGACTTCAGAATCAAAATTTTACTGAACTAGGATATAGACTATGAATTCCTCAGGAAATTGAGAAAATAAATAATCAGTCTTAAATTAGTGAAGTTTAATAGCTGCGTATGATCAGAGAAGGGATGGAAAAGAGATATGAAAGACACTTTTCAACTTAGAGAAACATCTTGTACAAAATTTTGTCTCCATAAGGAGTGGAGGATTAACACTGTGTGAGGAGAGGGGCCTAAATCCAGCCAGTCACTGAAACAGTCAGTGAGACAATAAGAACAGGCCTCAGAAGACAGCAACTACAGTTGCAACTATGTACTATGTAAGATTTACAACGCTCATGGCCAAAAATGAGGCATGTATATAGTAAGCCTTAGAGCAAGTACAGACATAAACAAATAAAAAATTCAAACACTACAGAAAAAAGCAGTAGTGGAATTAAAGCAATATAACAAAGTATTTCTTTAGTGCAAAAAAAAGAGGAATATGGAAGTAGGAAAGAAGAAAGATATAAAACACAGAACAAAAATTAAAATTATGGAAATCTAGCCAATTTTGTTAATAACAAATATGAATGGATTAAACAATCAAATCAAAAGACAGACATTTTAAGACCACTAATGGTATAATGACAGAAGATACATTTTAGATTAAAAAATTAATAGATTAAATAATTGAATAAAGATATATCACGCAAAAAAAATCAACCACATGACAGCTTAAATGACTGAAAGAAAAATTGACATTACAAAATTTTTGCTAAAAATAGAATGACAAAATGATATGTTAATTTGGAAAAATTAACAATTTTCAACACATACTCACCAAACACCACAGGACCAAAATACCTGAACCAAAATCTTACATAAACTAAAAAAAAAAAAAAAAAAAAAAAAAAAAAAAAAAATTACAGACTTCAGTATCCCACTAGTCAAAATCAAATTAGAGAACTTCAACATTCTGAACCACCTAGAGTTAAACAATATCTGAATTATTAATTAAATGTGATTGAATTGTTAAAACCTGGACTATGAGACCCATTTGGGAATCTTTCTATTAATTATCTTGCCACATCACTTTCTGCCTCTCAACCTCAAAACATATTTTCTCTTCCATTTTAGCATTTCAGAGTTAATCAAATTCTATTGCAAATGAATTTTTTGCACAAAAATTTATCATCATGTATATTTTAGGGGTTTAATAAAATTTTGTCAATGTATTCATGATGAATGAATGAACACATCTATTAGGTTAAACAATGTAAATAAGAAAAGGACTTTGCATATTCATCATTACTCACATCACAGTTTTGTGAGGGGAAATTGCCTCAGAATAAAATAACTATCATTTACTCTCTAAAAATTATAAGTTAATTAATTAATTTTAAAAATTATACTTTGTGATAGAAAAATCAAAGTACAAATATGTGCAGAATGAAAAAAACTGATGGAAAACAACATATTTCCTGGGAAAAAAGGGGGTCAAAAAAACCTCAAAAATAACTAAAATTACACTGAAATATTGACCAGAAAAATGACACAAAAAAGTAAAACCCAAGAAAGAAGAAATCCTTATATTTAAGTTGAAAATATTTTAAAAATAATTCTTCAAATAAATACTAAACATATGCAATGAACTTATAAGGTTAAATATAAATGATAAATAAATAATACATATAAATATTATTGCTATTTGCAATATTAAATTTAATATTAATTAATTTAATCTGACTTTTATGTAGCTGTAAATTGTACTTTAGTTGTAATTTTCCCATTTCCAGGACAAAATAGCCAACACCAGAAATTCAAAAGAGGACATGCTTATTTTGGTTTGCAGATTCAATAGGTTCAATTCATGGTTGATGGCTCTAAGGCTGAAACTGCATAGTAAAAGTACTTAGCAGAGAAGAACTACTCATGTTATGATGGTTAAAAAGAAAAGAGTGAAAGAGAGAGAAGGAGAGAGAGAGACAGAGACACAAAGACAGAGAAAGAGAGTGAAAGAGAGAGAGAGAGAGCTCCTGGGACAAGAATACACCCTTCCAGGTTAGACCCAGAGTAAATTCCTCTTCTAAGCTGGTCCCACCTCAGAGCAGCATGGAGTCTCCATAATTCAAACACCAAAATATAATTTTTTTTCTCAAGAGCAATTAGAACTTCATTAGAACTTTAACATTGTATATCATATGCAATGTTACAAAACAGAATTTTAAAAAATTTAAAAAGATAAATTAATACAACAATGAAATAAAATTAGAAGTCAATAACTGGAAAAACTTCCATGTAGTTCCATGTTCAGAAATTATATCATGTGGTATGAAATACCCAATTCATCAGAGAAATATTAGAGAGAAAACTATAAATTACTTTGAGATGAAAGAAAGTAAAGAAAGATATATCAAAATTTATGGAACAAAATAAAGCATTCTTTAGAAGGAATATATATAATTGCAAAGTTATGTTAAGAAAGACAAAAAGATCTGAAAGCAATAGTCTAAGACCCTGGAAGAAGAAGAATAAATTAAACATATATCAAACAGATGGAAATAAATAATAATTACTAGAGCAGTAATTCAATAAAATACAAAATATAAAAATGTTTGAAAAACATAATGTAATCAAAGCTGGTTCACTGATGAAAATTAATAAAATTGTCAAAACGTTGAATTTACAAAGACAAAAACAAAGATGGGGATTATTAGCCAAAATAAAAGAGAAAACTTTACTACTGACTTTGGAAGTATACAAAAATAACTACAGAAGAATATTTTAATTAATTTTATGCAAACATATTATGTAAGATATATATGACAAATTTCTAAAAAGACTCAGATTATCAAAAGTGACTCAGAGAAATATGCAATATGAATTGATCTAGAAATGTGTCAGTGAATGAGCAGATGGAATCAGTATTCAAAACCTTATCCACAAGAATAATGTGTGAATGACCAGATGGAATGCATAGTGAAGAACTTATGCACAAAGTAAAGGGCAGGCCCAGATGGGTTCACTAACTTCTTCCAAAGATAGTTAGTTAAAAATATTTACACAGTATTTCCTTTCATTTAAAAGAAAAAGAAATAAAAGAGAAAACTTCTCATCTCATTAGATGAAGCCAATATTATCTTGAAATCAAAATTAGAAATTCATCACAACAAAAGAAATCTACCAACCAATATACCACATATGTGCATAAAAATCCTGCAAAAAATGTCATCAAACTAATTTCAGTGATTTCTAAAAAAGTAATTGTATGAGAATTATCCTAAGTGCAGATTGGTTAAATATTTGATTCAATTATTGAAACAATAAGAATTTGAGAAGATGAATTTTATTTATTTTTTTATTTTTTTTTTGTGGGTACCGGGGGGTCGACCTCAGGACCTCGCGCACCAGCAGGCGCCCGTGCCTCTGAGCAATATAACCGGCCCCTTTTTCGTATGTGGGATCCGGGAGTCGAACTCGGGCCCTCGCGCTTGCAAGGCAGGCACTTATGCCGCTGAGCCATCTCACCGGCCCCGAGAAGATGAATTTTAGCAAGGGAAATGGAAATAAAATTAATTCAGGTGTGATGTTTACCAATTCCCCAAGATGAGTGGGATTATTATGTTTTGCAAACTATAGTAATAAAGTAGAAACTTAAAAAAATGCTTACATTATCATCACAATGGACACATGTATAGCATCTGAAAATATGAATGGAAGACCTAAATATAAGAAAAAAAATGGTAAAACTTTTATGCTATATCTAGGGGTAATCTTCATGACCTTTAATTTGGCTGAAGATTTTCAGCAATGACATCAAAAGTAACCACAAAGAAAAAACTAGATACATTAAATTACATCAAAATTTTAAAAAAGTGCTCATGTGCTTGAAAGGACACCATCGATATTTGAAAAGATAGCATACAAAATGGGAAATAATTTTGTGCATCACAGATTCAATAACAGAATTGTAACTAGTGTGTATGTATCTGGGAAGGATTGCTTATAAAATCCCACTACCCCATAGACATTAAAATCTGAGAATGCTCAAGTCCCCTACAAACAATGGCAAATTATTTTCATTTATCCCTCACATACCCTCAATATACTTTTAATCATATTTAGATTACTCACAGTAATAAAATGTAAATGTGAAGTAAACTGTTGTTATACTGTACTTTTTAAGAAATAATTTCAAGAAAAATCTAGATATGTGCTATTTCAATTTGTCATTTTTTTTTTTTTTTTTTTTGAGGCAGGGTCTCACTATATAGTGCAGGCTGACCTTAAACTCCCGTGTGTAATGCAGGCTGGCTTCTAAATCACGGTGATCCTCCTTCCTCAGCCTCCTGAGTGCTGAGATTACAGGTGTGCACTGCCACGCCTGACTCAATTTGTCATTGTTGAACTCTGTGTGAAGAATCTGTACATATGGAGGGCCAAATGTAAATGAAATATGCCAACTCAATAAAAGAAAGTCAACATGAAAAAACAGACAAGAATCTGAATAATTATCTCTGTAAAGAAGATGGGCAAATTTTCAACAAACATACTAAACAATTCTCGACACCATTTTTCATGATGAGAATGCCAAATAAATGCACAATAATATACCATTTTGCAACCACTAAAGTTACTAGAATCAAAGTCCCACATGACAAGTGTTGGTGAAAGTGTGGAAAAATCGAAAGCCTCCCATACTACTGTCATGAATTTGAAATGCTGAAATTATTTTGAAAAAAGGTCTGGCAGTTTTTCTGACAAATGCATTTACAGTATAACCTATCAATTCCACTTATACATACATACCTGAGAGAAAGCTGTGCATAAAGGATCTTGTATATGCATGTTTATAACATTACCCGTAAGAGTGACAGGTGTGAAAAAATCCAGTCAACAGAGGAATATATTCACCAATGTGCATTCATGAAAGTTATTGTTATTGAATTAGATTTCAATCTATCTGTTGTTTTAATTGATTAGGAGCCTGTTAGATGAAAAAAATGTATATATTCGTATGTCTTTACTTTCTATTATTTACTTTTTTCTAGTTGTATGTATCTATAATTCTACATAAGTTTATATTTATATTCCATCTGCCCATCAATTTCTTTATTATTTAGCTTTAAATACAAATCATTTGCCAGGACATTATTTTGTTGCTTTCTCACATTTCTTTCTCTGTCTGGTTCTGTCTCTCTCTTTCTCAACATTTATTCTCAAGCTGTGTGCCAAAATTTTACTTAAGATACATTTGGCTTTTGATTCATTAGTGCTGTTGGCAATCCCCACCATTGCATACAAGAAGCTCTATTTACTTATAATTTATTAATAGCAAATAAATCATTATTTGCATTTTTGCTATTCATTTACTTAAATTTCTTCATTAAAGGAAATATATTTCAAGTTAATTTAAGAAAATTGCTTGTTACATGTAAAAGTTGCATCACCTAAAATTGTTAATATACATGAAATTTATCATCTTATTTACATTAAAAAGACTTGATGAGGGAACAATTTATAATACTTTCCAATTTAATTGACTTCTTTGTTCAGTTAATATGTTAGTATCATCACTTTGCTATTGGCATTATTTCACTGAATTTGAATGTCAAAAAGCCAGTCTTCTCTGGATTTCCTATTAATCCCAACCTGAAAACTTTATTTCACTTTGAAAGAGAACCTCCTTTTAATGAACAGATATATGCTTATATATCATACTGGGAATCATAGGCCTAGCAATGAGGAATAGTAGACAAGATGAAAGATACGTTCAAAACTTCAAAAGTTTTCTTTTTCCCCTCTTTTAATTTAGTGCTTTAATGAGAATCCTCAAAGAATTATTCCTGCTTCATTAAGGAGTATTGGGGAAGGTGTATCAAAAATGATGTAATTGGGAACATTTTTGGAGGAACCTTGACTTTTAAAACACATTCTAATTTAATATGGTATAGAAACTCCGAAAACCTTGGGTCTAGTCATGTTTTACCACTAATTATCTGTTAGAGTAAGTCTGCTTGTGATTTTCCTCTGACAGATTCCTTCCTTCTGTTCTTAATTGCAGACTGCAATGCACTAGGACAAATGTGCTCCACAAAGCTAGTTAGCATCCATCGCAAGAACTAGAGAATAGGATCACTTTCCTAGTAGAGTAGGGCACTTTGAGAAAAGAAGAAAAGATTTGACTGAGCGTGAGCAGCCAAAGACACTCATTAATGTTTTATTCGGACAAAATATCTTCCTAGCTGCCTAAAAAGCTCGTGTTCCATAGTTGTTTACACCCTGCAATGCGGAAAATCCAGAAAGGTTACACTACCTGACTGAATGCCAAACCAAACTCCTTTTATTTTTTTAGTGACAAATTGAAGAAGTTTTTTTTTTTTTTTTCTACTAAAGGGTAGTACAGAATAAATACTTAGAGTCTGTAGTTTTTGTTCCTTTGAATTCAGATTTGACAAGAAAAAGGTCAAAAGTGTATTCAAAACACTGACAACTTCTCAAAACAAATCACCTTTTCTAAATTTGCTTAAGAAATAGTAAGGAATTCTGTCTGCATTGTTCAATTAAAACAGTTTCATTGAGTAAATAGTATTTTTTGCTTATATTACAGCAAATAAAGATTCATGAATGTTTTGCCTTATCTCATTTTCTTATTGTAATACACACTTCTGACAAGTTATTACTTATAAAACATTTAGAATAAGGTCAAATTCATGGCAAATTCTACACTAATATTAAATAAATTAAATAAATACATGATGGCATGATCCTTTCTTTTGCTTAGAAAAGGATTACAGCCTCAGGTCCTTAAGAGCTTAAAATATGAAATGATTTCTGCCAGGAATCTTCTTGTTGTGAAGTCTCTGATAAAGAATTCAAGTTCTTATATAAACATACAGATATTCCAATTACTTCTTGTGTCAGGTTATTATGTGTCAGTCTATCTCATCTATCTTGTGTCAGTTAAATTATGTATGTCAAGAAATTGTTTTCCATTTTTTAAAAATCTGTGTTTGCATACATTGATATTTTCTGTACTTTTTGCCTGCTTATATCTTATATTGGCATATATTTGCTTATATCTCATATCTGCTTATATTTATTATTGCTACTATTTTTTTCTTAAACAATAGATACTTATTTTTTATGGTTTCTTAGGCTGAATTGTCAAAGATCAAGGTGCTGTCAAGGTAGATTTCATTCTTTTTCCTTAATGTTTAAAAGTTCATTTGTATTTCTTATGATTTCTATGTGATATACATGTGAAATGATTTAATCTAGCTCATTAGATTTCATGTACTACCATAATATTGCTTTTTGTAATAGAAAAGTTACCATCATTTTTTTACCAAGAATGAAATAAATAAAGTTTAAAAATACTATTATTGTGCATCAAAGGAATCTTGTGAGATGAAATCACATACTTCTATCTCCATTTTGTAGGGAAGAAAATTTTTTCAAAGTTGTTAAATGACCAACTACTCCTATGTTTAAAAATTCCAGATCCTCAGTCAAAGACATTTTCTCTAAAGGAAATACCTGGTAAAAGAGAAAAACTGAGTGATTATATGCATAACTGATTTCTATATCCAACATTTTTACTTTAGAAGTTTTCAAATACAAAATAATGAGTAAAGGGGGAAAAGACAACAGAGCTAGCATAGAAGAATGTACATGTCAATGGCAGACTTTCATTGCTTAAAATAAATAAGTACATGTAAAGAAATCAATGTTGCACTTGTTAAAAATCAAGAATTTGCCTTTCCTTTCCACTTTACTTGTGTTATTTGCTTTTATGATTTACTTTGTGTCTTGGTTACTTTTCTCTCGTTGTTGAGATAAAATAGCCAACACCCAAAATCAAAGAAGGAAAGGTTTATTTAGCTCACAGTTTGTGGAGGTTTCAGTCCATACTTGGCTGGCTCCAAGGCAGAGTGGCACATGGCAGAGGGCAACAGTTCACGGCTTTGGAAGACAGCAAAAACAAGCAAAGCAAAAGGGAGGAGCGTGAGAGAGAGCAAACCTCTTTCCCTCCCTTACATTATATGCACGCTACCCGCCCCAGGGTGGGTGTAGCACTCACTCCCTAATCCCAGCACTAGACAACCAATTAATCACAAACTTTAGAAGCCTGCCCCCTTGACTGGATGAGGCTTTGGGGGACATCTAGATACATAACATAACACTTAGTTTTTGGATATATTTCTAACAATTTAACAATTAACAAAACCCAGGAAGATTTTTAAATGAATATCCCCTCTTGACTAGCCCTCTAGCATTGGCATGGGATGAGCAGATACGATTTTAGCATGAGTCTAAAAAAGAGAAGGGATATTTTATTATACTTTAATTTATTAATATCATCAAATATCTAATAAATATTTCAATGTCCAACTTGTATCACTTACTTATCTATTACATTACAAAATATTTAAATTCAGGTGTCTGGAGTTTCTTTCAGTCAAATGGTACCCTCTCTGTCCCTGTCTCTGTCTCTGTCTGTCTGTCTGTCTCTCTCTCCTGCATGCACATTACCTTGTCTCTCCCTCTTCTCGCCCTGTTTTTTTGTACTATATTTTTTTTATGTGGGTACCCAGAGTCGACCTCAGGACCTCGCACTTGCCAGCAAGTGCTTATGCCACTGAACGACACCACCGGCATTTTTTTTCCTTCATGTGGGTTCTGGGAGTCTAACTCAGGACCTCATGCTTGCCAGGCAGGCGCTTAGGCCTCTGAGCTATCTTACCGATCCTGTTCTTTCTCTTTTTTAACTTTTAAAAAATTCACGTTTATTTGAAAGACTTCACAATTCTGAGTTGAGTTGGAATGTGTGAAGCCCTGTTGTGTAATTATTAATTAAAAATTATAATGACAGTCTAGTAAATTCACTTTGAGTTTTATGTTTATGTCCTGGAGAAATAGTGGCAAATACCACATGAACCCTCATCACATTATGAAATGACATAACTTGGGCCGGTGAGATGGCTCGGTGGCATAAGCACCTGCCTGGCAAGCACAAGGTCCTGAGTTTGACTCCTGGTACCCACATAAGAAAAAAGGGGGCCGGTGAGACGGCTTAGGGCCGGTGAGACGGCTCAGCGGCTTAAGCGCCTGCCTTGCAAGCGCGAAGGCCCGAGTTCGACTCCCGGAACCCACATACGAAAAAGGGGCCGGTGATATCGCTCAGAGGCACGGGTGCCTGTTGGTGCGCGAGGTCCTGAGGTCGTCCCCCCGGTACCCACAAAAAAAAAAAAAAAAAAAAAAAAAAGGGCCAGTGATATCGCTCAGAGGCACAAGCACCTTCTGGCAAGCGCGAGGTCCCAAAGTTGACCCCCGGTACCCACATAAAAAAACAAACAAACAAAAAAAAAAAACTCATTTTGAAATAATCAGTTTTAGTTTTGTTTTCCTTCTGTGTCTGCCTTGAGGTCGTTTAGAAGAATGTTAATGTGTTCCTTATCATCTCTTACCTTTAGTTCCACTATAATTTCTTTTTATTCATGTATTTAATATTTAATTAATTTTCTAAATTTTTAATGGGTAGGAGACATCTATAGAACTTCTAGAACATCTAGCATCCCAGTTTTAAAAATTCCTGGGCCAATGATATAGCTCAGTGGCATAAGCACCTGCCTGGCAAGCACAAGGTCCTGAGTTTGACTCCCGGTACCTATATAAAAAAAAATTCCTCTCATTTCATGAATTCTTCCAAATATGGGATATTATTTCCTGAAATCTCTCTTCCCTGAACCTGTACCCATGTACATTGTGAATTTTTTCTTTTTAAATTTGTTTTTAATGAAGAAAGTAGTAAAAAGGAGAAATGTTCCAATGTTTGTAGTGAAGATGATATCATAGTAGTGAAAGAAAGAAGACTAACAATTCCAGAATTAAGGTTCCCACAAAAATGAAAAACCAGTGAAAATAAAAAGAACCAGTGAAATTAAAATTAGTGTTATCTTCTGTTTAAATATGTTTCACAATATAAATGGAAGAATTCAACATACAAAAAATTGGAAAGCAATTAAAATAATCATGCAGATGCAAAAATTAATATTCTGAGAGAAATACATCTATATGTTACCTATATTGAAATTAAATTTAGAAAGTCTAAATTAAATTTAGAAATTTGGAAAGGAAGATTTAATTAAAATAATTGAAAATAAAATTTAAAACAATACATAAAATGCAGTGCAAATGGATTAAAGCCTGGAAAATATAAAAAAGGAAATTGAGCAAAATGTACTTAAATATTTACTTTGAGAATTTGGTGTTTTGGGAACAAATATTTAAAATTGCAATAGTGTGTAAGCAGGGTAGAACTGAGTATTAGGCACATAAGTTTTGTAGTACATTTTAGGAAAAGAAATTCAGGATAGTTTACAGGAAAACTGAGTGAAAGAGACTTTGAAATGTAACAGAGATCTAACATATATTAGTCAATTCTACCAGAAGTCCTGGAATTAAAATGACCCTTCTCATTTGTCTGACATTGTGACAATAGGACCAGAACTTCATATTCCCAGCTAGAATAAGTATTTGCTGTGGGCTAGTGCCAGAAAGTTGACAGAATCTTGTGAAATGCAGCTATGCTTTACTTGCTAAAATCCACACAGATAGTGTTATCATAATTAAGGGCACAATAAAAGATACCAAATAGGATGTAGGGAGAAAGATCTTTCTGAAATGGGAAAGGGGTCAGAAAATAGAGGGAGGGAGTAGGAAGGAGAGGGCAAGTGTATGAAAAAAAGCATTAAGATGTGTTGTGTACATGTACCAACTCCACACAAGTAACCATGTACTGCAAACCAAACATTTATTAGTAAAATTTAAAAATAAAAAAAAAAAAGAAATGGGTAGGAGGGGAAGCAGAATCCAAGATTTAATTGGAGTTCAAAACCGAATATGGAACAATCCAAAATGCTTCATAAGGCAATTGCTGAATTTTGTCCCAAATTAAAAAATATGGTATGCAATTTTAAATAAAGGATAGATACCCAATCTCAAAAGAAAACACTGTATAGAAACTAGATAGAAAATTGAAAGGGAAAGAAATGGAGAAACTATTGTAGGATAATTGATATTTGCAATGGTTTTCTAGGGCTACCCTAACACAGTATTGCAAAATGAATTGCAACCTGGAAAACAAACAAAAAAACAAAAAACAGTATGCTTATAAAGTCCCTCCTGGGAGTTTCATTTTAAGATGCTGTCGTTAACAATTGTAACCTATCGGAGGTGGATTTCTTGGAAATCAGGTATTAAGACCACATTGGAGTACCAGGGTTTATTATACATTACTGTAGTTTTGATGGAATCAGAGAGTTAGGCAGAGGGCGAATTCTGTGAACCTGAACTACACAGATCCTCAGTCTACAGACCAGGTACCACTCTAGCCTGTCAAAGCAATGCTACACTGAATGGACATTTGTATTTGTCTTAGTCACTGCTTATGAGCTGTTCTAGAAAGAGAATGACTACAGGCAAGGTGGCCTTTTGCAAGTGAGCCAAAAACTGAGGAAGCTGGCAGAAGGCTGTAGATGGCCTGCTGACAATCTTACCCACATATTTAGTGGCCGCCAAGTCCTTAGCTAAAGGAGGAGTGGGAAGACATCACCTTACCTATAGCACTTCTACTTCAGAGCTGCAATTTGTAGATGAGTGTTCATTGCTACTCCTAACTGAATGCATATTGTTTAAAAATTTCTGTGTGGCAAATGAGTTGAGAAACAATGTGTAATAAAATGGAAACTGGTAAAATATTACACTCATTTTTTTGATACGACGATTTTAAAAGATTCTTATAAACCAAATGAAAAAATATTAACAACTCAGTAAAGAAGAAAAATAAAGGCAAAAGAAGTCAATACATAGCGGGAAAGAAGCAGCGCATGAGGCTTGAAGCTTTTTATTAAAATCCTAGACACATAAAATAAAAAGACACACACATTAAACTTCAAAGAGATGCCAGTTTTTAGCAATCAGCTTTGTGAAGTGCAAAGTATCTGTAAACTTTAGTGTATTGAGAAGGCCTTAGAAATAGGTGTGTTTTATACATTATCATATTATAGGGTAAATTGGATAAAACATCCTTGCAGGACCTTCAACAATATCTTCCAAAATGAAAAATGCACTGTGTTTTCCTCAGCATTTCTGCTGTGAAGCATTTATCCTAGTAACATACTTGTATTTGGGCCCAAAATGAACAACAAACAACACTGGAAAAAATTGTCCATCAGGGGGCCGGTGAGATGGCTCAGTGGCTTAAGCGCCTGCCCGGCAAGCGCAAGGGCCCGAGTTCAACTCCCAGAACCCACATACAAAAAAGGGGCCGGTGATATCGCTCAGCGGCACAGGCGCCTGCTGGTGCGCGAGGTCCTGAGGTCGACCCCCCGGTACCCACAAAAAAAAAAAAAAAAAAAAAATTGTCCATCAGTAAGAACAAAGTTTATCTATATGATTTTCAATTAATTAACCATAACCTAGATATTAAAACATATTAAAAGCATAGTACCGACCTTCCATGATGAATGTATCATTATGTAATGCAAACATGAAGTAATAAAAATAAAAACAACATAATAAGTATTTGCACTAGTTTGAAATGCATTGTTTTATGTTTTACATCTCAAATATTCCCCAAATTCTCATGTTTTTGGAAGATGATTAGATCATAGGGCATTACACTTTCATTGGAATCATTCACCGATAAGTTCAGTTGTTGAATGTGCTCTTGGAAGGTGAGGTCTGGTTGGGAAAGAGTCACTGGGGTGTGACTTGGAAAACTGTATTCCCTTCAGCCCTCTCCCAGCCACCCTGCTTCCTGGCTGACATGAAATGAACAGATTTCCTCTGCCAGACCTTTCCATTTCACATTTCTATGTTGGAAGTAGGCAATTTGGACGTAACTCACTTGAAACTGTGAACCAAATAACCATCTACTCCTTTGAGTCCTGGGTCTCCTTTTCTGTGTCTCAGCAATGGGAGAGTGACTAAGACACACTCAAAGGTTTACTACCATTTGAAAATATGAAAATCTTTGGGAGAACATGGTCCCTAATCATATGTGTATATATGAACTATTGTGCTAAATATGTGCTTATGTACATAGATATATAGGCTTATGTTAAAAAATACATAGCCACATAGAAAACAAAAAGTGAACAATGCTCTCTTTGTTATTAGTACCTTATTAGTCAGCTTCCTGTTGCTGGGATGCAATACCTAGCATCTACAACTTCAATGAGGAGAAATTTAAATTAGCTCATGATAAAGAGGATTCAGTCTATGGTCTACAGGCTCCAAGACAGGTATATAATGGTGAAGCTAATGTACTCATTTCCTGGCAGCAAAGCAAAAGAGCTGCACCAAAGAGGATGGAGAGAGGGACCAAATATCGTGCCCATCAACAGGCCTCCACTAAACCTCCCTGACACACCCAGATGTGAGTTCCTGGGTGACATCCATGCCGATCTACTTGCCTCAATGAAGCTTAACTTGAATTTATTTCTCAAAAGATGTGTTCCTTTTTTTTGCTAATGTTATTGAATATATCCTTAATGCAATATGAACATGTTTGTTTCATTTCATAATTTATAGTCATTTTCTGCTTTATTATCCTGTAACTTTTACATGTGTACTATACACATAGGTTTCCAGATTCTAAATCTCCATGGGAGGGAGTTTCTGATGTGACTCACAGTTATCTCCATTTTCTGGTATCCATGTCCTTATGAAACTTTTGCTTATTACTTACTTCCTCAGAAGGTGAGAATATATTAGTGATAATGCGCTGTGAATTGAAGGATTATAGTTTGAAATCTTCCTCATCTCTTTTGGCTTCATTTTTTGTTTTTTCCTTTTTGTTTTTCCCTGTGCCAAGGAACAGTTGGAAGCTTCTGGCTGACAGCAAGTGTGAAACAGAACTCAGTCATCAGCCTGAAGGAACTGACTCCTGCCATTGACCATATGAGTAGCAATGTGTTGGTGAGCTGCAGCTGTATCACTTCTTAGAAAGACTTCACATCAGACTAAGAAATCTGGAAACACATCTCACTTACAACTATTCGAGAGACTGTGATGCAAAGAATCCAGGTAGACAATACCCAGATTCCTAAATCACATAAACTATAATAATAATAATAATAATAATAATAATAATGATAATAAATACATTTATTGTTTTAGGCTACTAAATTCTGTAGGAATATGTTATAGAGAGCAATAGTGAACTAATGTAAGCCACATGTGAAAAATGAACTTTCGGCCAAAGTCAGACATCATTGGGATAAAATATAATACTGGTGTGTGCAAATACACTTAAAATTTCAATAAAATTTGTTATTACAATTCTTCTAGTAAAGACTGCACTAGAAATTTTAAAATCTGGCAATATTTTCCAGGAACAAACATTTATTCTTTGTTTAAATTGTTACTTTAATCTGCTGTTGTAGTTTCTATTCTGTTCATATGTGATAATAAATTTTAGTACATCAGGTTTGATCAGTGATTTCCAAAGTGTGATTGTCACATTCATACACCATCTCTGCATGGGGTACAAACCTCCAAAAACTAGGTTGCCAAAAGATCTAAGAAAATACTTGAGGATGGCTTGCAAGAGATAAGGTTTATATAGGCACTAAAAGGAAAAGTTAGGGTGAATTGAGATTTACTAGCAGGATGGTATAGTGTACAGTGGCAGTAGACTGCATATGCAATTCCCAAAAGGTATTCAGAATGTCCAGTGCTGGCTGCCTAGTCCATTAGCACTTATCCTGTCAATGGTGTTCTGTCCTACACTTGGTTGCCACAATGAGAGGGGCTTAATGGTAACATCATTGTTTTGCTTTGTTTTATTGTTTGATGATAAATTCAAAGAATAGTTTAAGTAGCATATGTACAGTGCAGCGGTTTTTCTGGATGACTCTAATTTGTCTGGTTCCCAGAACTCTTCACACAATAATTATCCAGACACTATAGGTGCTGTTTGTTTACATTGTCCACCTCACTTGTCAAGAATCTTGGGAACACAGAGGCTCTTGTCCCACAGAGGAACACTGTGGGACATGGTGCTAAACATGCTACTTTGGATCAATGGAAGAGGAGTGTCAGCAATGAAGCATGTTGGAAATGCAAATTTAGGGCACCATTCCAAATCTAATGAGTCAGATTTAGGAGTGTTGTCAAATAAGCTATGTTTCAGTAAGTGTTCTAGGTAATACTCATGTGAAACACACTCTAAATTTCACATTCTTTTGCTGATTCTCCTTCGTCATTCAGTCATGCTGCGGTATTTAGCTAGGGACTGGATGGTAAGGAGATTTAAGTGGGCTTCCCATATCTGGGGCCTTCACAGGTATGGCTGGAGGACTGAAGCTATCTCTCATCAGAGGCCAACATTAAGTGTTCTTGGGAGAATATCCTTTTATGAAATATGGTTTACAAGAGAGTGATACTGGAGAAATGTAGACCATTACCTGAAAGGGTGAGTCTCTTTTGCTATATTCTATTGGAAAGAAAGCCATAGGAATGAAAGGAGAGGGAAATAAAATAAGAATATTCTATGGACAAAAGGAGGAACATATGCATGCAAGGATGAGACGACTTGTTTTAGATGGCCAACTTCAAAGATGATCTAATACAGAATATATTGTAACAGAGGATGAATGTCTCAGGATGTCAGTGAAATATGTCAGGCCAGTAATGACACTCTTTATTTTGTTCATATTTTATAAGGTAGAAGCCCTTTATATACGTAGGTCTATCAAATTTCAAGAAACAGGAATTATATACCTTGGGGTATCTGGAAGATGACCAAATTGATAAAAATGGCAAAGTAAAACATGATAACAATATTTACTCAATAAAGAGACTTGGTATGGATGATGATAATTGTATTTCAAAAGTCATTTTTAATTAATTCTCATCATTCATAGTAACTAACCAAGATAATGACTGTCTGTTCTTTAATTCCCACACTTGAAGATTTGGAGGCTCTAATTCTACCATGCTAGAAGTTTTACAGGGATGCCATGCTACATTCTGGCCAAAGACTCATGAAGAGAAGTGTGAAGTTCTGTTTTAAAATATTTTTTCTAAATTTTTGAAGAAAAGTTAAACATGATTATTTTTATATTATTTGTATTTTTCATTCATTTTGTGATTTGTGAAATTTTTTGAATATTGGTCCTGATGTATATTTTTATGCAAATGACATTGAAGATATTAGTATGCCATAAAGAAGGATAAATGTCAATCGCTTGTAAGAAAATGGATGCAGCTGGATTGAAAAAAATGTGACTTTAAATCTTTTTTTATTGTTTCCTTTTTGTGTTCACCAAAAATAATTGCAGCTCTACTGGGTTGAAAAATAGCAGAAACTTTAGAGAAGGTTAAATAAGAAGAGGATCTATAGTTAAGCCATCAATTTGTTTATTTCTTGCTCAGGTTCTAGCAAAAAGATGACTTCCTCTGAAAACAGTTTTCAAAGGTTGCTCAATGTTATATTATTTAGTTCACAGTTTGTAGAGTTTTCAGTCCATAGTTGGCTCCAAGGCAGGGTGACACATGGCAACCATACATGGCAGCAGAAGACAGCAAAAGCAATAATAGAGTGTGAGCCAAGCCTCTTTCTGTCCTTTACATTGTATGCAGTCTACTGGGATTAGGGCGGTGCCAATCCAGTCACCAATCCTTAAACTCAGCACCCTTAATCCCATCATTACACTGTGAATCAATCAAACATCTAGATTCAGCCACCTCTGAAAAAGCTCACCCCCATGACTGCATGAGGCTTTGGGGGGACATCTAGACACAAACCGTAACAGTATATATGCAAACATTTATTTGTATTTTATGTATTTACAAAAAATACATTGGGTAGGAAAAAAACATATACACATGCACAGGTAGGCATACTCTGCCAATCTTGACATCTCTTGGCAGTATATTTCAACGTATGGTACAAATTAAACAGAGATGGAACAAAGAATGAATGCAGTCAGTGTACTATTTAAATGTGTGTATGTGTGTTTCGGATGCAATTGATACAATTTCCTTGAATGCACTTTATCTCTTCCCTTGACTTTAGTATATTCTTACCTCTTAATTCAGCAAAATTTGTAACATTTATTAAATATAAGGAAAAAGCATAAGACATTCTAAACCAATTAGTAACTAAAAAACACATGTATAGTTTATATGAGTATTTTTCTTTGCTTATATGAAGAAACACACGCATGTATAAATTAAAATAATTTTCTTGTAAAGTTGTTGAGAAGCATCTTCTGGAAGTATTTGTTACAGTTATTTTAGAAAGATAAAAAGGTAAATAGAAGATTTTATTTTTAATTTGTTGACATGTGTTTCTGGGCTTGTATGTATCACAAGGAGTTTATGTTACCGCTTTCATTTGATAGCAGTACTATTTCCCTAAAAACACCTGGCTTATTACTCATTTTGCTCTCTCTTTCTGCTTTATATCCAATTTCCTTTTTTCTTCTTATTTGTATTTCCTTTGAGAATAAAAATACTTTATATGCTTTTAGAGGAGAGGAGGGTCACTTCAAACAGACTTGTGAAGCAAACTATATTCCGTTTGCCCATTAGTTCACTACTGGAATAAGTTGACTGAAAGCAGATTAAATAAAAGCCCCAAGGAACTAGAAATGGAAATCAAAAATAGAATCAGGGACTAGAAATTGAAAGCTGCAGAGAATCTTAAGCAGAAAAGCTCCATAAAGATAGAAAACAACCAAGAGCCAGACCATCTAGGGATTTTTCTTCTGCAGTACTGTCATCACAATAAGTAGGCAAATGTACACAATTAACTGAAGAACAGTGAATAGAGAAGCCAAATTTTTCAGGAAATGTGTGCTGGAAACTGGTGTGGTAGTAACAGGGAAGTATAAAAAAGTTCTTAATAACAACAAAGCAACACTTTGTGGATTGTTTGGAGAGATGTTAAAATTTTGTCAAAGGTTTGGTTATGAAATAAGTTTTGGTCTCCATGTTTCTGCATGTATGTTTAAAATTAGTTGAAATTGTCTACAACTTAAAGTTATCTCCAGGTTGAAGGAAGGGGAGGAGAATGGGAAAAAAAGAAGCAAGATATACCATGTACAGGTACAAACTCCCTATGATGAATGTTATCATTATGTTTATCTAAATGGTACCAATAAAATAAAAATTGAAAAGAATAGTTATCTCCAAAGCAATCAGAAGAAATATGTGTGGTTTTTGTCTCTTACTTATGTTCCTTTAACTCCCTAACTTTTTAAAGTATAGAAGAAATATTTTACAATTAAGTTTTCCTTAAGACAACCTGCTTAAAATTTTTGTCACAATCAATAATCACTATATATTAAGACATATATTAGTACGCTTGAAATATAGAGAACTAACTTCACATCACTCAAGTGATCATGAAAAATCTCCTTGATTTTAAGAGATGATAGAATTCTTTCACAAAAATCAATTTAATTTATGAAAAAATTTTTAAAACAGGTATGTAGAAAAATTGTGAGTTGGGCAGATAGATCAGACAGTGTTTGGTCAGGAAAGAAAAACCATTCAGGTTTCAAAAAAGGGGTTTATTATTGTAGTCACGCTTTACATATTTGTAACAACCAGTGGAAATTTTCTATAAGTCAGCAGTTGCAGGCAGTTGAGTAGAAACCATGGATAGGAAAAGGAGAATAAGAGAACACTGGAACTCAAAATAAACATCTAGAATCTGCAAAGTTTACCTGAAAATCACAATTATAAGAGTGCAATCACTGTTTCTTCTCATCTTGCCCAAAGGCTCACACAACAGTATTTTATCACAAACTAAGCTAAAATCAACCAAGAGCTAATCTCAGAAAAGAAAAAAAAAAAAAAATCCAGCCTAGATATTTTTGTTGCAATATAAAAACATAAATGGGCTTTCCACATGCTCTGACAGTCCATGTCAAATGTCACACGTCTTACTACACATAACCTATTCAAAATCTAAATAACAGGTTATGGGATATATAGCTTAGTATTTTGAAGTCAGATTTACAGTTCCATTTTCTTACTAATAAAAGATAAAAAAAACCAAAACCAATATTATCAAAAACTTGAAGAGCTAAATACAATCTAAAGCAAAATCATATTGAAATAGTTTAAGTTCAAGAATCATTATGCACATTGAAATATGACACAAAAATGTCTTTAAATTTTTTCATACTAAACAGTTGCAAATTTCTTAAAAATATAAAAACAGTATTTTCTCCTAATGACATATTTATTTTCGTTTGCTAAAAATTTTCAATATTTTCATCAAGTGAGGCTACAATGGAAATCTATTTATCTTTAATAACATCTCAGGGCCGGTGAGATGGCTCAGCGGCGTAAGCGCCTGCCTTGCAAGCGCGAGGGCCCGAGTTCGACTCCCGGATCCCACATACGAAAAAGGGGCCGGTGATATCGCTCAGCGGCACGGGTGCCTGTTGGCGCGCGAGGTCCTGAGGTCGACCCCCCGGTACCCACAAAAAAAAAAAAAAAAAAAAAAAAAAATAACATCTCAGAAAAGCAGCAAACAAAATGAAACAAAGGAAGACTAAATATCTCTACATATACACCCCCTGAGATAAGTATAAGGAATGCTATTTACATGAATAAATAAAAGTTTACTAGCAAGAATTATAATTTTGAGAAATATTTTTCATTGGTAAGATGGTTCTCTACAGCATGGATTGTAATGTGCATTGTGTCATGTACTTAGTAACATGCAGCACATATTTGTTATCACCTAACAGAAAGGTTGAATTTTAACATAAATTTCATATTAAATGTATTTAAATTGTCTTATATTCCTTTTTTCTTTGCAATTGTTGCATTCTTGACTATTTCACATTTTCCTATCTGCAATATTGCACTATGCATTTAACTTTTGAAATTTTGTGTATAAAAGTCTATATTTCTTGCCCACAATTTCAAATTCTTACACAGAAGTATGATTCACAAACAGAGAAAGCATACTTAATAATAGCCAGAGATGAGCCGTGCTATGGAAAATTTTCTTAATGTGTTGTTGATTCCATTAAATATATAAAAATGTGCTCAAATATTTATTTTGAATATTTGGTGTTATGGGAACATATATTTAAAATTGTGCAAAAGTGTGTGAGCAGGGTAGAACTGAGAATTAGGTACACAAGTTTATTTTGTAGTACATTTTAGGAAAATAATTCAGGATAGTTCACAGGAAAATTGAATGAAAGAGACATTGAAATGTAACACAGGTCTAACATATCTTAGTCAATTCTACCAGAAGTCCTAGAATTAAAATGACCCTTCACATTTGTTTGACCTTGTGACAAAAGGACAAGAACTTCATATTCTCAGATAGAATAAGTATTTGCTATAGGTTAGCCCCAGAAGTTGACAGAATCTTGCGAAATGCAGCTATGTTTTGCTTACTGAAATCCACACAGATAGTGTTATCTGAGAGCTGTGAAATGCCAACCTCTTCATCAGTGCCTTGGTCTTGAATGGGGAATATTAGCAAAGTGCTCAAGCATCCATCATTACATCAGAAACGGGTGCTAGAGGTAGAACGTGTGTGTGACCCACAAAGTCATATGTTGAAACTCACTACATCTATCTTATGGCATTATGAAATGAGGCCCCTGGAGTCAGTTATGCTTTGTATGAGGTCAGGAAATCCTCTTCTATAGAGTTTGGGCCCTTGCAAGTATTATAAGAAAGTATGTTTTTGTGTACTTTTCCTTATGTGAGGATACAGTGAAAATCACCCGAATCACCAAATGTGCTAGTGACCTGATCTCAGACTTCTTGCCTCCAGAAATATAAGATAAATTTTTGGTGTTTATAAGCCACACAGTATATAGTACCTTGTGATAGAATTCCACACAAAATAATTAATTTATTTTTCTTTTTTGATCCATTAAAACATGCAAAGAGATACACAATCATAAAATGCAGTAGTTTTCTTATCTAACCATATAACCCCCATAACTAAACCTTGTCCACATATTGCACTGATTTTCTTCCCACATTATGTTGCTTGAATAAATTGGTAATCAAGAATCCATAAGTTTTTTCTTTTTTTTTTTTTTTTTTTTTAATGTGGGTACCGGGAGTCGACTTCAGGACCTCATGCTTGCCAGCAAGCACTTGTGCCGCTGAGCGATATCACCCTCACTTTTTTTTCCTTTATATGGGTTCCAGGAGTCAAACTCAGGACCTTGTGTTTGCCAGGCAGGCACTTATGCCACTGAGCTATCTCACCAGCCCAGAATCCATAAGTTTTAAAACTTGTATTATGATGCTGGCTTTTTTATCCAGATTTCTGTGTGGGTCCACAATCATTAGAAGAAAAGTAATGCATTCTTCAGGATCTTCCTCTGCTTCACTGGCTCATTTTAGTTCTGAGTCCCCTTCATTTTTGATCTACTTAGACAACTGTAAAACTCACGTTGCAAACCCCGGTCTCAGGAATGCCTACAATTTGTTCTAATATCCTCCAACTTTTCCAGCAAGACCCATTATTTATCATTATTTGATTGCTAAAAGAATGTACTAACAAAGGAAGAAACTTCTACTTACTAATACAGGGAGTCTAATTCCCTTTCCATGTCTACGTAGTATTCTGCTTATGAAAATAAATATAATAGGTTCTAGACTCACGTATCTGTGAAGTAAATGAGTAGCATGATGATAAATGTTAACAACTGGTTCAAAAATGTGTTTGTGTAAATGCACATAAATTTATTATCCATTTTACTAATATAAAGGACGTGTGGCACAGAAATTACATGTAATAAGCCAATACTTGTACCATACACTACAGAAAATTCAAAATAGGGTAAAAAATTATCACAAAATGCTTTTGTCAATTTTTTATGAGCTCACTTTTTTAGTCAAAAGATTGTTGCAATTAACAAATGAGTTCAGATCCAATATCGGTGTTGATGAATGTTTTCATTTACATCAATTACTAATTTGAAAGTGAAACTGTGCATACCTAAATTGCAAATTTACTAATCTAAAAATGAAGTCAGAAACTTCTTTTACCAAGTTAGAAAACAGTTTTCACGCATTTGATAATTCTGCGATGGTCTCTCATGTGTGTCAAACTGTCTAGGTATGGTGACTAATTGCTTTGTTATGCTATGAGGTGTTTTCAGATGTGATGAAAATTTAAATAAGTATACTTTCACAATGAGATAACTCTCCATAATGTGGTCAGCACTTACCCAATAAATTGAAGGCCTGAATATCCAGCCTATTAGATTGTGCTACATATTTTGGATGTTCTGTCTTCTGCAATTGTAAGGGATTATTCTTTAAAAATTCTTTCTCACCCTCTTTGTGTGTGAGTATACTTTTAACTTGTGTACATATGTATAAATCCAATACATAACATGTTTTATAGAGCAACTCTTCTCATATAACTTTTCAACTTTTGTGGTATTGAAGTGTAATTAGTATACCATATGTAATAAATATAATACACATATTCTTCATGAGATGAATAAACCAAAACAATCAATAGAAAAAAACCTAGTTTAGGGGGCTGGTGAGATAGCTCAGCAGCATAAGCACCTGCCTGGCAAGCACAAGGTCCTGAGTTCGACTCCCGGTACCCACATATGAAAAAACGGACTAGTGATATCGCTCAGCGGCACGGGCGCCTACTGGCACGCAAGGTCCTGAGATCGACCCCCAGTACCCACAAAAAAAAAACAAACCTAGTTTATGTTACTTTTCAATTTTCATAATATAAATAATATCATCATAGCTATTTTCAAGCTTCCAAATTATATCTATGTTAAACAAGATAAAAATAATAAAATCTTAGCTCTTTAATTCATAACAAAGATTTCTCATTATTTTCAATATACCAAATGAAAGGTTTAGCTTTAAATATAGAACACTTATAGATTTTATTAATCTATACCATATAAATTCTTGGATATTTCATATTTATAATTATATTATTGGATATAGTATGTCTAAAGATATTATTTATATATTCTCTTGTTTACAACTTAAAATTCCATTTAATTTCAATCTCTTCTCTTTGTAGCTATATTGTATAACCAAAATGAACCAAATACTGTAATTTTTATATTTTAATATTTATTCTATAAAGCATCCAGTTTCTAGATCAATTAGAGCCAAAGAAAGTTTATCTTAATAATTATACTTGTTTATTTTGCTATGTTCTTCTTCTTTCTACTTTCTTGTTAATGGATAATTGATTTGCCAAATTAACCAATGATATAATTCAATGTAAATAAAAGGCCAACAGAAATAATTATCATGAAAGTTACAACTTATACTTACATATGGCCTTATACTACTTGCATAATTATGAAGTTTGCGTATAAGCTTTGATAGAATTAGTTAAAAATGGAATAGATCTAAATGGAAAAGAGAAATCGTTAAGTATTTATCCATTTTAAATGCTGAAACCATGTAAGCAAAGGTTTCAGAAAAATTTGTTTTAGCAAAAGAACAGTGAGAAAGCATTATGTATATAATTAAAACTGAGATGTTTTGGGTTAAACAGGAGTTGGTTGTCTGAAATTAGGCCGTTTCTGTCTTCAGATCACACTGAATATGCTACTTCTTTGGAAATCAAATGTATGACAACTGTAGTGCTCAATATGCATAGGATGGAAAGCACAATTACACCAGAGTGTTCACTTCATGTGTATATAATTGATATATTTGATTTAAACATGATGCAAAAATCTGTTAACATTAGTAATAGAAATCAGGAGTCTTCAGCGAGTTTTCAGTTATTAGTTGGTGACTGAACTAGATTTTATTTATGCACATAAATTATGAATTGTAATTCTGATGTACAATTAGAAGTCAAGTTAATTTAAATTTAAACTGGTGTAAAGGAATTTAAAAGAAAACTATTCCTATGTAAAAATCATCTTATGTACACATATAGAGAGAAAGAAAGTATACATAATATTGACAACTTTTACTCTCTGACACAACAAAATTACATTTTTTGTTAATAAAACTTTTAAAGGGAGCAATTTCTGTCACATTCTTTCTAAGGAAATGCCTTGTGATGGTTAAGTTTTGTTGTATCAAATCTATTGGTTTGGGAGCCACCTAGAGGCTTGGTGGGGTACAGTTCTGTGTACACTTCTGGGTTTTGATGGGTGATGGTGACTTGCTCCTTCCTCTGTAGCACTAGTCTACTACTGTTCTGCTTCCAGTCTTCCATGAACTGAACAGCCATTTGTTCCTCTGTGGCCTTTGGCTGTGTTACAACATCAACCTTGGATTGATTGCCTGCCTTGGAGCCAACCAACCATGAACTGAATCAACTAAAACTGTGAACCAAATTAACTTCTGTCATCAGGTATTTTATCCCAGTGACAGGAAAGCTAACTAATACAATAAAAAAATGATACCATGAGTGAGGTCACTGCTATGTCTGCACCTGGCCATGTTGTTTAGAAACATTTGGAACTGGTTTGCAGAAGTAGTTTGGAAAGTTTTGGAGATGCAAGCTACAGAAGGCTTAGAATGCTGTAAGTAGAGCCTTATAGGCAATCCTGTTTAGAGCTCTGAAGACTACAACATTCATAAGAATGCAGTCAATAAAGGCCAGACTGAGGTTTCAGTCAGAAGCAAAGACTTCACTTGCAATTGGAATAGAGGCCATATGTGTTATGCTCTGGCAAAAAGTCTACATTTTGTTCCTATCCTGAGACATTGTGGGAGACTATAATTAAGGATAGTGACTAATTGAAAAATTCAAAGCAATCACACAGTCAGACTGCTGCAAGGGTACTACAGATTGCTTTAAGGCAGATTTATAATGAGAATTTGAGGCAAAAAGCAAAAAATGAAAAGTTGAAAATTTTAAATTTTGACCCAAAAGGGAACCATATTAAAACTTAGGGCCAAAGAAAGTGTGTTATTTGAAGATATTAGCACTGCTTCAAAGAAAATAAGTACATTCCACTGAGGTAAGAAGAATGATGCCTTGAGGCCCTCTCAAAAATCAACAAGACCGCACCTATTAGAGGATCAAAGGTGTGAAAATGACAAACTTTCATTGGAGAACAGAGTCCTGGCACCCTTGTTCAAAAAGGGCTGTCTAGGGAATTGATTTTCTGGGATTTATTTCTCCGTGCTCAGCCATCTGGGCATTTAGAGGCTACTTCAAACATGGTCCAAGGGGCCCTGGTAACTACTTCTTATAGCAGCTTTGTTGTGTAGTCCATGTGATACTGGTTGTAGCAACATAAAAAACGCAAGTATTATCAGCTCAGGCAGGCTTCCTACCAGATTTCAAGTAAGGCCTGGCACCACAGCAAGGAGTTCCTGAGATGGTAGTGCCTGAAACTGTGGAAATGAAGCCCAGTGCTCAGAGTAGACCCCAGGAATTTAGAGATGTCAGCAATGTGAAATATGTGCTGAGAAATTTTTGGCCCGAAAGATGTTATGTGAGCTGCATGCAACTAGGCCATAGGGGATTTAAACCATGAACCCTTTGGAAATCGCATCTTACCATTGTGTGTCCTTGAGGCTGAATGAGGAGGTATAAGATTTAATGTTGTCCTGCTCAGTTTTAGTATTGTTTTTGTTTTATTTTTTTCTATTTTCTATAATTTTTCTGTTTTCTATAATTCTCTCATTTGGAATGGAAATGATTACCTTCTGACATTGTACCTTTGGATTTTCTCACATCTTTTTTTTTTTGTGGATACTGGGGGTCGACCTCAGGACCTCACGGGCCAGTAGGTGCCCGTGCCGCTGAGCGATATCACCGGCCTTTTTTTCGTATGTGGGTTCCAGGAGTCGAACTCGGGCCCTTGCATTTGCCAGGCAGACGCTTACGCCGCTGAGCCATCTCACCGGCCCTATCTGACATCTTTTCATATTGTAATTCATACAATTTCTTAAAGTTATATTTGTTCAATATGAACATCAGCTACTCCTAAACATTCCACTCTTATTTCATCACAAAAAAAATGACTTTTTCATTGCTTTTTATCTTTTAGCTATCTCTTACGTGAACAAAATCAAATCACATTTTATCACATGAAAATTTTGAGAGAATCCCATTTTATCAGTTTAGAAAAACAACAATCATACATTTATTCAAGTGTAAGAAAATCATAATAGAATGTTCTGAAGTTTTTAGAACAGATTTACCAATGGGAATCAAATATTCAAGAGGAAAAAAAAACATTTAGTAAATCATAGAAGACACAGCTGCTAAAAAATACGACAATGATCATAAAATATTCAATTCTAATTAAAATGTAGTAATGGTCATTTACTATCTTCACTGTACTTTCTCTAGTGGATAAGACAATAGTATATTACAACTCACAATTTCTGTATTTTTAAGTTCATTCTTTTGAAATTACCTGAGTAATTGCTCATTGCAACAAAACTCTGAGCAGTATCTTCCTCTATTGTTACATGACTTAGTGTTGTTATATTGCAAATGTGTAATATTGTGTTTGCACTGTGTTTGATACCATTAGTATCTAAAATATTATCATAAATAACTGTATGATAGCCATAATTTAACAAATTTGAAATGCTTTATAGAAAATGTACATTCTATCTTACCAATATTTTCCCCATTTTGAGGTTCCTATAATAATCGCTAAGACTGGTGTGACTACAATAGAAGAAGGAAATGAAATGAGAGCAATCCAACGAATTGGCTACATGTAAAACAGTCTATGCTTAAATTTGACATCACTTTACAAGTCTTCCTGATTGAACAGTCCCAATACAAGGCAGTCATTCTTCCTATGAATCTCAATCCCAGCTTGTAACATATAAGCCATAAAACTTGTTACCTAGTTTTCAATAGACATTTGGATGCTTTTGTTTCTGTCACTAGAATGGAAGCTCTCAGATACTACGTGTTATTTTAACTCATTAGTCCTTAATATTTTATACAGTTTCTGGCTCATGGTAAATAATCACATAATGTATTATTTCCAACTATTCTAACTGCATTATTATTTAATAATGAATAGCTATGGAAAAATGGCTAGATACATAGTTATTACAAATTAAAATTACTTTGCAATACAGGAGATTTTTAATATAAGACTGTAAAAGTAAAGAAACCATAGTATTAGCCAACATTTGTAAGCTATGTGTCTGTGCAACAACTTAATCTTTTGCAATTTCCTTGTTTGTCTGTAAAATAAGATACTTCAACTACACCTTTCTAGATCCAAGTAAACTTGTACTTCTTTAATTGACATGGATCTTTCCCTTATAGTGTTGCATGATTTTGATATTTTGGTTATATAATTATGAAATAATAATATTTACTGCATTTCACTTTTCCCAAAATGAATCATAATATACACTTAAAATATATGTGCATTAGTCAGTTTCCCTTTTCTGTGACCTAACACCTGCAATGTGAAGGCAAATACATTTAGTTTGGATCACTGTCTCAGAGGACTGAGTCATTGTATTTGCATTTCTCAATAAAATGTGTACTTTTTATCTGAATTCATACTTAAAATAAGGAGAATGGGAAAATATCCTTTATGCTTAACTCTGAAATAAATAACCTTGTGGACCACACACTATGAAGTGGTTCTGGGAGCCCATGAATCATTTCAAGTTGGGAACTCCCTTATGTGGATGCACCTTGCATACTTGTGCAGTTATATATGCAGTATCTGTCATCACATTTTTGAAGACTTATAGAGCATTCCCTAAATTATAAATTCATGATACAGATCAGGAAAATATCCTATTTTAATGAATTGTGACTATCATTATAATATAACCAAGGAACCAGAGTAAATGAGGATGACCAGCGTATCTTTTGATAAGAGAAATGACTCTATCTTGCATCAGGAGAAAAATTGCTGAAGAGCTCTTTAAAATAATCCATTTTATGTTGGCGTTTTTAGGTCTGCTCAAGTGTGTGTCACACTTCTCATTTTTCTCCTTTTTACCTCATACTTATGTTAATGTTAGGTATGGTTCTATTGAGTAATATATAGATGCGGTAATATTAACTTATATTACTCTTTAAGACTCACATTTATACAAGATAAATACAAATTTTGATAATTAAATATTATTAATTAGTTTATATTCTAAGGCAGGTGTATTTTGAAAAGAAATATATTAAACTAAATCCAGTGGAATAAGCTAAGCATGAAAAAATAAAATAGTGGGCCGGTGAGATGGCTCAGCGGCATAAGCGCCTGCCTTGCAAGCGCGAGGGCCCGAGTTCGACTCCCGGATCCCACATATGAAAAAGGGGCCGGTGATATCGCTCAGTGGCACAGGTGCCTGTTGGCGTACGAGGTCCTGAGGTCGACCCCCCGGTACCCATAAAAAAAAAATAAAAAAATAAAAAAATAAAATAGTTAAGTGTCTATAATTTGGAGATTTTTACACACACAAAAATAAATAAATATAATTTGGAGATTTTTAGATTTTACATACACACATGTTGACAAATTATATGAAAACTGAAATGGTTCAAAATTTCTGAGAAAATATCTTTAAGTTCACTAGTACTTTGTGTTATCTTACATTAAAACAGAATACATTTGGAAAAAATGCAGTTACTCATTTTTGTAGTTTCACAAAAATTGTGATCTGTGACATTATTCTGTATGATGAAATTGGCTAAGTAAATGACAATATCTTGCCACAGTTTATTGTAGATTTTCAATTCCATAGCAATGCATTTAATATTGTGGTTTGGATCGTATAATTATTTTTTCCTTATATCACATCTAATACGTTTGGTGAAATTCATACTCAGCAAAATTCTTCTTGAGGTGCAGTATAGTCTGCATATTAGAATGTTGCATTCATTGTAATGTAATGGGCAAATTCATACATTTGCACCAAATAACTGTACTTTTTTATCAAGTATATGTAGGTAACATGTACAAGCCACTTGTGATTCATTAAGGATCATCAAAAGTGTTTAGCATAGAACATAATATTTAATTTTCATAAGAAACTCAGTGCTGGGTGCTATTATGTCCCTCACTTGATATATGGAGAAGGCAGGTGATTTGCCAGGCTTCGGCACGGCTGGCTGCTAAGTACTCAGAATATGAATTTTGATGATTTTGCTGTTGCCCATGAAACAGTTCACTGACACTACTCCAATCATTCGACTCATGACTTAGCAATGCCATGCAAGGTTATAGATGGTCACACGAGACTGTCCCCAACTCACCTGGCACTGCACTTCCCCATGTGTCCTGTGCAAGTAGTCGCTTGACTTTCAAAGATGTTTGTCTCAAAGACATTTCTATTATCCGCACCACCTAGATTTTTCTTCTATAGTTTTCACTGTGCATTTTTAGTTTAATTTTAGTTTTTAAAGAACATATTTAACTACGCTTTAAATTTTGGGGTAAGTTTGGATTTTCAAAGAGATACAAAGGTAGTCTGAAGAGTCTGTGTACTTTACACCCAGTTTGCACACTGTTACCATCTCAGTCTCTGTTGTACATTTGTCACAGAAAACTCACCAGTGGCAACACAGTACAACCTGAACTTTATACTTTGCTCAGATTTTCTTAGTTATACTTAATGTCCATTTTCTGCCTCTGTATCCCATCACAACTACCATATTACCCCCCTCCTTTTTCTTTGTTTCCTTCTAGTACTGGAGATTCCAGTCAGGGTCTGAGCTTTTTATTTTGACACAGTGTCTTGCTAAGTCCCTATGTTGCCTGGGCTGGGTTTCCACTCACCATTCTCCTGCCTCAGCTTAACAGTGTGAAGGAATTGCAAGCATGTGCCACCATACACAGAGCACATTATATTTAATAACAACATCTATTTTGGCCCATTAGCTATGACAGTTTCCCAATTTTTTATTGTGTTTAATAATAATGCCATTTTTTAAGAGCACTGGTGCAGGTATATTTTAGAACAGTTACTGATTTCTTTCCAATTCTTTCCTCATGGTTAGTCTGGGGTGGTGGGATTTGCAGAAGAAAACACAGAGTTGAAGTATAACACAGGATATTTATATATACTTATTTGGCATTCTTTGCTCATTATGATTAAATATAAAAGAACATTTATGTATACTTTTATTCAGATTTAGACAAATTTTTATCATGGGTTGGGAGATTTACCATTACTCATGTACATGTACATAATTTTTTTTCCCAAATACGAGTTAGTACAGTATTTACCTTACATATAGATTTTATTCCAATCATATCCTTAGACAAGCATTCTCCCCAAACAATAATTTTCTTTCAGGATTTCCTGAATCAGATAATTTGATTCTTTATCATCCATCTAACCCATGGCTGTAGCTTGAGATAGATTGATAAGGGATATCATTTTTATGTGGTAATACACTGTAAAAGAAAAGCTTTGTAAATTACTTCAAAAATCAACATATATTTCAGAGGAGGAAAGAAGGGTGCTCTGAAAAAAAATCCACATTGCATATTTTTCAAGAATAGAAAAACAGTTAATGTTGAGTAGAAATAGAATACCCTTTTATTTCTTTAATCAATTTCTAACTCCCATCAGGGGAACTTAATTATATAAATTTCTCTTTAACATGTACCTAACGTTTTCTGACAGCATCACTATTCCTAAGTTAAGCTATTCAAGAAATCTGCTTGCTTTTCTTTTCTTTTTTATTTTTGTTGTGGGTCCTGGGCGTCAACCTCAGGACCTTGCGCGCCAGCAGGTGCCCGTGCCGTTGAGCGATATCACGGCCCTTTTCTCGTATGTGGGATCCGGGAGTCGAACTCGGGCCCTCACGCTTGCCAGGCAGGTGCTTACAACCCTGAGCCATCTCACCGGCCCCCTGCCTGCTTTTCTTAGCTAACACTTAGTCTGGGAAACAGTTCATATTCTGTGTTAATATTTATGCATGCATTGAATTCAATCAATGTTCATTTCCTTAAACTCAGAGCCTGTGTTTAAAGTGTACAGCCTTCTGTAATATATCTTTCCTTAGACATAGTACTTCTAATCTCTTGCTTTGGCAAGAATTTTCTTGACAGTTCATTGGTGTTCCACCCACACATGCAAAAACAAAGCCTGGAATTTTTTTTTTTCACATTTCCATTATAATGAAGCAGAAAAGCAGTGCAGCAAAAGGTCACCATTTAAATAAGGATTTACCCTTTCAAATGGCAACAATAACAGTTTTCAAATTTTGAAGTAAACATATCTATACTGGTGGCAACTGTTACAAATTGCTTTAGGATGGATCCTGAAAAGGGTTAGCAGAATCAAAATTATAGAAAAAGATTTTAAAGCAGACTAAGATTTGTAAATTTCAGGGGATATAAACAGAGCTTTTGATTATAACAAGTACAAGCAAAGGTGTCAGAAAAATACCATTTCATCCAAGACAAACAACAGACACAGCTACTTTCACAAAAAAGAATATTTTATAAGGACTAATGAATATATATGATGGTCTTCATTTTGTTATATTGTGATTTCGATTTTATTCTAATGTCTCAGATCGGTGGATCTACATATTACATAGCAAACAATTCAGATTAGGTTTTGAATAAAAGCAATATTCTTTTCCTTTTCCATTTTTGATGCCAGTTTAATCTTCTTGGCAACTTCTTTTCAACTTTTTTTAAATTCTTGTAGTTTTTCACGTAGCTCTAATATCCCTTTTGATATTGTAATTGGTTTGACAAATATCGACACTTTATTTACTATTCTACAATTTGGAACCTAATATTTCACACATTTTCATGCAGCAATACATTAAAAAAGATTTTGTATAGCAATACATTCAACGATAAAAAATTCTGTTTATTATATTTATAAATTTAACTAATACATTTAACATCTTTTTTTGGCTGAATTGAATTTGTTAAAGGTCTCCAAATTTCCTGGCTTTTAAGACGTTATTAGTCTACTCTTGTGTTTTAGGGTGTACTTCCTGCTTTTACGTGTCCCAAACTCGCTCTGCAGAGCACTTTTCTTTTCCTACCTTCAATAAATGTAAAACCTCGTTACATTTTGTGCTTGCCTTGACTAATTCTTTGTTCAGGACAGAAAGAACCTAGAAACCACTCCTAGAATGAGAGTTCAGCATCTCAAAACCAGGTAACGTATTTGCCAGAGCCAAACAGGAGGCTTTTTCTTCAACCTAGAGGAGTGTGAGCCATGACACCCCAAGGTAATTGGGCAACACATAATCTCCAGTAGGTAGGGCCGACAGCCCCTTTCAGAAGTAAGTACCTACATGAAGATGAAGATCTTCACTCCCTCAGCACCCCATAATGAATAATGGGGATTTAATTCTTTCAGGAGAAATCATACAGGAGATTAGGGCATGGCAAACTGGCTGGGGAAGTGGGCATGATCTGTTAATTGCAAAGTTCCAAGACGCATGTGCAGGACAATTCCCAAAGCCCTACCCATGGAATCAAGGAGTTTTCAATAGGACGGAGTAGCTCTGACATCACTGAGGCAAAGGCCAATCACCACTGAGCTCTCTGCCACTGCGCTCTCCCCCGCCCCCACATTAGTGCGCTCTCACGCTCTACACTGTACTTCTTCCCTGCTTTACTCCGTTCAAACATGGTCTGCAGCGCATGCTTCTTTTCCAACCATTAATAAATATGAAAACTTGCTAAAGAATTGTTCATTCCGCATAGTAACTTTTAGTGTTCTTATTTAATTTCTCTTATCAATTGTGGTAAAAACATTTGCATTTAAATTATCATTGTCTTCAGCATTCATTTACATCGTGAATCCGTTGTGAAGTTTTAATTATTAGATTTGCCATAAAACTTACAGCAGTATTTATATTTCCACTCCAATGCAAGTACAGTTTCTTCTGTCTCAACTAGGTATTATTTTAATAAAATTAATGTTCTGTTCTATATGTCTTTATGTTAAGATTCTCTGCAATTTGTTTAAAATCTTGCCAGCTGCCATTTATTTGCTTCATGTAGGAAAGATTTGCTTAATATTAATATGTATGATGCTTCTTACATTTTCCAGGAGTTTCTTTTACTTTATATTTGAATTGCTTTTCTTCACAAACTCTCCATTACTTTTTCATGCTGTCAATCAAAATACTTCTGTTGAGTGGACATTTCATTGCTTTTTCTTTTTATTTCTTCCCTTTATTCTTACGGATTCTCCTGTGTTTCAATAGAGATTTCTTTCTCAGTAGTTTGCAGCACAACTATTATCCTGGTGATTCAATTATTTTTTCCCACTGGGTTTACTCTTTCATTTCTTCATTAAGTTTAAAATACCTTGAGGAGGATATCACAATCTCCTCATTCTTACCTTATCCCATTGTTCTTCTGAAACACATTCACAAATAAATTTCTAAAAATGGGTGTCTATGAGTTGAGTTTGTAACATGCCTAATTTACCTAAAAATTATTTTCTACCCTAGTGTTGATATGTGTATAATAAAGATTTATTCATAGAATATTCTTACTAAAACTTTGGAAAAAATGTATACATTTTTACTATTATAGATGATGTGAAATATGTTGTTATACTGTTTCTTTTTGTTACATATGCTTTTTATCTTTTATTTTTTTATGTGGGTACCGGGAGTTGACCTCAGGACCTCGCACTTGTCAGGCAGGGGCTTATACCGCTGAGCTATCTCACAGGCCCATATATGCTTTTTATTTATTATTTGTTTTTATCTTATCTGTCTTTGGAATTATAAAACTAATAACAGATGCTCCATCTGATTTTAGTTATGATCTTATAACTAAATTTTCACAATATTTCATTTGGTTAATTTTTTTCTTTCATTGATTTACATTTAGTCAATCATTCCTGCCCCGATTTTTTCTTGTGTTTGGGCCTATTAAATCTCCACATAGTCTCTTGTATTATTTTCATATTTCCTGTTACTTTTTCTCCTTTTGTTTTTGTTTTATCCTGTCAATGGGGATAGACTGCATTTAATTCTTTACTCAATTTCATTTGGAGTATAACAATTGCATCTTATTTTTCAATATCTCTTTAATTAATTTATGAATGCAAAATATTGTTGTTCTCTGCATATCTCCATTCATTCAGATTTTTAACAGTTTGGTATTTTTTAAATTCTTTAGTTCTTCTTATTTGCCTTAACCCTAATCAGTTTATGGTTATTGATTTTATATTTATTTTCTCTTTTATGTTTTTCTTCTTAACTGCCTGATTACAAAGCCTCATGGAATTAATAGTTCATTGGTTTCTCTTTTCACCTATATATACACAAATGAGTAGCTTTAGGTTTCTCAGAAGTTTTCAATTTATGAAAAAACACTTCCGTATCTTTACAGAGGTTTTTCCTATGTGCTTAAAACGTTAAAACAATCCCTAGGTGGAGTAGCTATACTTTTATGGGACATATAATTCTGTTGTTCTTCTCCTTGTCATGTATTTTTTCCCAGCATGGCTACACTGAATTCAGGATCTCTTGGTTAGGCCATCTTGCAGCTTAACTATCAGTCCTTACAGTTTCAGTATTTTTTCACTGCAATAAAACTAAAATATAATCCTATAAATGCTCTGTCCTACAGAAGTTTTTAAAAATTTAAATCATTGAAAAGTTTTAAGATAACATCCAAGAGTAAAATACTAGCTTTAAACTGGGCATAGTGGTGCATGTCTGTAATCCCAGCACTCAGGAGGCTGAGGCAGTAGGATAGCTGTGAGTTTGAGGCCAGCCTGGGCTACAAAGTGAGTTCAAGACCAGCCTGAACTTCATAGTGAAATACTTTCTCAAAAAGCCAAAAAAAAAAAAAATAAATAAAAAAAAAGTACTAGTATTATATTCATTTTAGCTATGCTTAAGGTCAAAAAAAGACCTTTAAGAATTTATAAACTCTGGAAAAAAAGCATGCTCATGTGTGTGTGTGTGTGTGTGTGGTGCAAATATGTGTGCAAATGTGAACATTTGATTTTTTAGCATTTCTGTATGTCGAGGAACCCATTTGTATTTTTAAATATTTCTTTGTATTTAAAGCAAATCATTTCTGCAACTTACCTGTAATTTACTACATTTACATAAGTATCAAATGTTCAGAAAAAGCCAAAAGCAAAGTTTGTTTCCTTAATATAGGGACAAAATAAATTTTTAACTTTTTCACAACTATACATCATACAAAAGATTGATGGTAGGGCAAAGGAAACAAATTGTTTTCATTGACCCAAACTTGATCTTTTGTCGGCAGTCTCACTGAGGTTTTCAAGAATGAATTGTTAGCTTTCAAAAAATTATCTTTCAAAATAGTACTACTTTTTTCTTTCACCCAGAAAAATGTATGACCCAACTGATAGCAATAAAACAAAATCTGTAAAATGATCCCTGCCTATTTGATCTTAAGCTAAGATTATATTAGTTGAACAGTGACTTAGTTCACCGGGAGACATGATTTATCATTCATCTTGAAAGGTTAAAAACAGGCAACTTCTATAAATGTGAATAAAGAGCTATTTGGTGAAAAATTAATAACAAAATTCAATTCTTCTGCCTCTGTATTTGGTCTCAAGAAAGAAAGATGTGGCACATTTAAATGTCAGAAGTGTTAATATTCTTGAAATAACTTGGGATGTTTAATTTCCTTTTTTTCCTTTTTTTTCTTTTGAACCATCACAAGAAAAATTGAAACAATGTTTTTTTTTCTGAATAATAAAATATGTTTCATTATGTGGTTTAAATATTTTGAATTTTAAAGAGCCATATCCTGGTAATTGTTCATTAAAAAAAATTTTATAAAGGCTTGCCCTGTAAGGATGGAGAGAAATCTTGATTGTAATGTTTGTCACTTTTCATGGTGAAAATTCTACCTGGTTGATTTAGCTTGGCAACATGTTCTTACTGAATATGAATTGACAATAGATGCTATTAAGCTGCACCGTGAGCCATATACCCTCTCTTGTCTTACCTATTCTAAGTGTGTTACAGTGCAATACACAATTGTTTAGATTTACGTTTATATAATCTAACAAACTCCTCTGCATGTGACCAAGCATGCTTGTTATAGACTAATATGTAGTACCTTAAAAAATATGCTTGATACTACTTAATGATTGTTTAGTTTTATAACCTTCTTGCATAATCATAAAACGATCATGTAGGTCATATATGTATATTACACTTTTGCTTAGATAAAATTTCAGGTAAATTTTGTCATAGAATGTGATTACTGTTCTACATTACAATCTGTTACAATTTCCCAAAAGGAAAATTTTTTTCAAAAATACCTTAGGAGAACACCTTCAGGATTTTTTACTTAAGTGAAATTTACTAGAGATATTTTCTTTATTATTTTCAAAAGAATTCTACTTACTCATTATTAGCATAATAATAAAGATACATCTGTGAATTAAAATCAAAAGTGATGTCGACTAGAACCTATAGACTTTAATTATAAACATATCTAGATTTCAATCTGCTTCAAATTACTTAAGAGTAATTTTTATCAAGGCACATATCAGTCTAATGTATAAATTAGTCATAATATGCAAACTGAATGCTGCCACGGAACATTTCAGGAGTACATAATATTTTGTGCCATTTCTGGAAAAATACAGGAAAGCTTTTGCAGCTATATTAAATGAAAGTTTTCTCTTATGTTTCACAGCTGTGTCATTATCCTAGACTTATGAAAGTAACAATAAAACTATTGGAATATTTTTAGAACATTGTCATCACTGATATACTGTAAGTCAAATATTTAGTACATAACAAGAAATGTTATGCCCTTAAAATAACACAGGAACACTATATATAAGTGAACACTATATATAGAAAGGCTATCTATATGCCTTCTTGGTCATTAATATTACACCTAGGGAAAGCCAACCCTGACAGAAATGCAAATATTAACCAGGAGATTGTAGTTTGGCCTTACATAAGAGGTGACAAACAGAAGGGCTCACATAGCTGTTGAACTCCTGCCTCAGCGAATGTTCGGCTCACAGCGTTTATACGGTGGTATGTATTTCTTCAAAAGCAAGCATTCAGCAACTTGGGGAGAAAAAAATGAATACTGGCAATAAACTGCCATGGAATATTGTCTCAAATATGACCTATGTCATGTTTTCTGTAGTATAATTCAGCCATTTGCTTTCTGACTCAGCAAAACCTCTTGATTCTATCATCAACAGTTGCTTCTAGTCTCCAAAGTCTCTGATGCTCCAGATTAGCTTCCATTTGTCACACTCCATTAGACACACAGTGAAATTTCTCCGGGCACCACCTATAGGATTCCGAGTCTACTTCTCTTCCTCTCATCTTTGTGCTCCCCTCTGCATAGTACAGTCGCCCTCTTCTCAATTTCTCAGTTTCCTAACCCCAATTCCTTCCCTTTTGTGGCTCAACAGAGAAAGGTGACAGCAGTTGCCTGCTATTCCTCAGTTTGGGTTACCTCACTGTTAAAATTGTTACATTCAAACCTTCATCCCCTATGTAACTAAATACCCACAGTATATCCTAATCCTTGAAAGGCATGACTTGCTTTATATAATGAATGTTCTTAGTTAATATTCAAACTCCATACTTTATGAAAGATGTTATGTTGTCCTTTAACATTGCTTGTCCTGAAGTAATCTACTCAGAAATTTCCTTTACATTTTCTATTTTAAACTTTTGTGGGTATGAATAATTTGCATGAGCAAAGCCTTATCCTAAATGTTTATAATTTCCTCATAAATTTCTTGAAATAGTGAGCTTTTTATGCCTAATAATCATTATTTCATTTTTTATATAAAAATTAAATATATTCTATGAAGGTAAACCCATTCTAATTATTGTCACACTGTATGGCTTAATTGATTGAAATTTGGAATAATTCAGTGTTAAATATAATATTTATTTGTACTCGTGATTTTTATTTCTTTAATTTTTTTATTTCATTTTATTTTTTTGTGGGTACTGGGGATCGACCTCAGGATCTCACGCGACAGCAGGCGCCCGTGCCGCTGAGCGATATCACCGGCCCCTTTTTTTTGTATGTGGGTTTCAGGGGTCGAACAAGGGGCCTTGCACTTGCCAGGCAGGCGCTTATGCCACTGAGCCATCTCACCAGCCCATGATTTTTATTTTTATGGATAATATTTTAGCATTTCTCTCAAATATTTGGAGGAATCTTAACCGATGGTTAAATGACAATTACAGTACATAAATGAAGAAAAGCTTATTTCTTTGTAACAGCTGTTTAAAACAATGACAAAAAATGAAATATCATTAGAAATATTCCAATTAAATATTTTGATATGGCTATTCTGTAGAGTTAGTCCAAAAAGAAAAATCATTTTATTTATTTAATTGTTCATTTGTATATGGAATAAGGAAGATTTTTTTTTGCTATGTGAATTTTTAGAATCTATGGCTCAAATAATGTCAGCATTGATTTTTAACTGGGATATGTGATTTAGAAAGGAGAAAGAGTATCTAAACTATTTATGGCAAAATGCTGAGGGAAAATTTCAAACAAAAATGTATCATTGTTTATCAGAAAAGACAGTATTCTTCAAAATTTCTTAAAATCTTCTTTTGAAAATTTATCTTTTAAATGAAACTATATTACTTGAGATAATTTAAAAATCCTCTGTAATTTTGATTTTATAATTTACACATTATCTAAAGCAAATACAAAAACATTAAATCTTGCTCTCCTTCTACATACAAAAATAACTAACATTTAATTGATTACTACAATGATCCATGCACACTGTTACCCCAATTAACTTCCATAAAAAATCTTTAAAACTTGCCTTATTTGCATTTTAGAATAAGAATTTCAATAAACACAGTATTCAATATTATAATTGTGCACCACCATCTCAAACATGTAATGTAAAAATAGAAAGCATTTTCCCACTTAGCAATTCATGTGTAAGTTAGGTATTTAGAGATATACTTTTTATGCAATAATTTTAACTTATAATTTATACTAAAGAATTATTCATCTGTCATAGACTCAGTTTTGAATATATAAAACTGATAAACATTGAATTTTTTCTAGAGGACTAGAATGACTTAAAGTGACCATCGTTGAGGCACAAAGTGGTCTTGTTTATCCATCCGTTAATACATCTTTATATCTATTATTATGTGGAAGTTTTTCTGTTAGTTACCAAGGGAACTTAAAAATAAGACAAATTATCTAAAGTCTGATCTTTTGAAAGAGAACAAGGAGTGTATTATGTATGCAAATGTAATTTCACATGTAAATACGTATATGAAATAAAATATGATGACTATCTCTCATAGAAGTAAAGGATGAATTTGAGGCAATATTGGAAGTTAATAAAAGAAAGCAAAGCTTACTTCAGAAGTAATTATTCTAATATGATATACCGAGACTAGCCACAATTTTTCAAGTGTCCGTATTTTTTTTGTTGGGGCTACTGTAGCAAATACTATGAGTAGAGTAACTTACCATGAATAGAAATTTACTTCTCATAGTTCTGGTGGCTAGCAAGCCAGAGATCGTGGCGACCAAAGTTGGGTATCTTGTGAGGGCTCACTTTCCGATGCATAGATCAGTTAGTTGTCTTTCCACTGTAATTTTATATGCTCACAGAAGAAGGGGGAGAGCCTCTCTGGAATTTCTTGTTTAATTTTATTAATTTATTATTATTATTTGTTTTGCTTGGTATCAAATTAGGACTTCAAACATGCAAGTGTCCTACCACTGAGGTAAATCTTAGCCCTGGAGGTTCATTCAGAAAGGCACTAATGGGGGCCGGTGATATAGCTCAGTGGCATAAGCACCTGCCTGGCAAGCGTGAGGTCCTGGGTTTGAATCCCAGTACCCACATATTAAGAAAGAAAGAAAGAAAGAAAGAAAGAAAGAAAGAAAGAAAGAAAGAAAGAAAGAAAGAAAGAAAGAAAGGCACTAATTCCACTCATAAGGTTGTCTCCTCCACCCTCTGCTCATCTCCCTCCCAAAGGCCCACTTCATATATATTTTAGAATCCTGTAAACATTCAGACCACAGGAATCAAATATTTAGCATTCAAACTTTTGGGGCCATGTGGTTCCTGTCTCACAACTATTCATCCAATTGCATAAAAATATCCGTAGACATGGTGTAACAGAATGAGGCTGACCACGAGTGTGCTCTGATAACATTTTTATGTAAACAGAAATTTGATTTTATGTGTTTTTGTCATGTCACAAGGTATTGTTCTTCTGATTATTTCAACCTCTTGTGAAATGTATTTTGTGTGTCGCATGGGTCATAGGACAACAGGTGGCCAGTTGCTGTTAGGCCAGGTATGGTAATTTCCTGCATGGTGTTCTATTCCAGTACACATGCAGACAAGGTGTATAACGTTTTTATGTGGGGATATATAAAATTATCAAGCAATTAAGAGAAATAAAATCTCACACTAGGCATATTAAAGGAAAGCTAACACAACCCATCACAATTTCCTAAAACACTACTTCATCAGTACACTCTAATTCAGTCATTGAATCAAAAATCTGTGTACTTTTCACCAAATGTCTAGCATTTTTTTATTTGCAGGATTTACTGCAACAAACAAAACAGGCAAATATTCTTATTCTCATGGAGGTTTCATTATGTTACAAGTTTACTTAATTATTAAACATTTGTTACTTTCTAGTTTCTCCTTTAAGTGACTATAATTACATAGAACAGTGAAGTAGAGTACAAGGAACGTACAATTCATTGTACTTCTTTTCCTTGTCAGAAAAAAGTTCCATTTTTTCCAACCACATACTGTACTGTGAAAAAAAAATGACAATAACTCCATGATATGAACTCCATTCAAAATTAACATGTTTGTACCTTTATTTTTGCTAATTTGTGTTACCATTTATACTAACAACAATTCAGCTACTTTGTAAGATTCCTATACACCAATTCAAAATTGTCCTGTTGAAGTAATGATTATCATGTTTTTGTATGTAATTACCCAGTTGAAATTTTTATCCTTTGTACCTCATAACTACATGTTTCATATAGGTGTGATTTAATAGTTTTCCTGTCGATGTCACCATTTATATGTTACTGATAAAATTTACAAATTAAAATATTGACATTTAAATATTGACATTTAAATCTCTAAGATACAGTGCAAAGTCTCAAAGAGAATGAATCTCTCCTTCATAGATGATTCTGAGCACATTTTATGGTCACAAGAATAAGCATCATTGGAAACAAGTGATATTGTATGTGGGTGACCAGAGATGAAAGCAACCTGGAATTTTGTTGACATTATTAACTAATTATATGATACAAATCTTGTTCTACGTTTGAACTAGATCTTATCACACGTAGTAGTATGTTACTACATAAGGTTATGCATTCCTTTCACTTTTAGAGTCAATATGTGCTGAAACACAACAAGAAAACAACCATATTGTGTTTGAATGGAATGATGCAAAAGGGCAAAATAGGTAAATGCAGAGATGTCTCTATCCCTTGTGTTACAGTGTAAGGATGCTTTTGATTTGACTTGTTTTTTAAACTTCATTACAGAGCTAATATTCTGTAAATCGGGACACCTTTATGAAAGCTAATTGCTAGAGAAAACTACAGAGAAATGGATATACTGTATGTGTTACTGATTCAACACATATTTTAATAACAAAATATATTTTTGTTTTTTCTTAACACACTCCTAATCAACTGGATGATGCCCCTGATCATATAGATGATGACATTACTGCAGATGCTGATTCCTATGCTAACAGTGACCCTTTTGGATTTTTCCTATGAGTGTGGGTGAACATCTGGACATATTCACATTTATTCATGCATGTTACGCTGGGTTAAAGGGCCTAAAATTGGAATAGCACACCCTGGAAAGTCAAATCTGCTCTGATTAGGAGTGAATGTCTTTCCATTTTCTTAGCACAAGTGCATATATGCATGAAAGATAAAACATTTTAAAATTTGATGAAAAGTTCCTGGACAATACAATTTAGCTGCACATGAGAGCTTTAATGTTTTAAAACAAATTAATTTATTAGCTATTTAATAATCAATATTTACTAAATATAAAATTTTACTCTATTATAGTCTTACTTTCTCATTGTTGCCACACAATACCCAATAGCTAACAATTAAATGGGGAATGGTTTATTTTGTCTTGCAGTTTGCAGGAGTGGGCAGGGTGGCATGGCAAAGGAGAAAGAGCTCATGGCATGGCAGCAGGAAGCAGAGAGAGATCAAGGGAGGAGGAAGGAAGGCCTACACCTGTCTGGATCACGGCCCCATTGACCCAAACAGGCTTCACCTCCCGACAGCTCATTTAGCTATAAAGTCATCAGTGGACAAATTTGTCAATGAGTATCACGCCCCCATGATCTAATTACTTCCCCAAAGCCTCACCTGTGAGCCCATGAGGCTTTGGGGGGACATTTAGATTACAAACCATAACAATATTTACTAAGTCCTTACATTAATTTATATGTTACATATGGTCTGGTTGTACATTGGTGCATAGTATCACTTTAATTTTTGTCATGTATATGTGCTTTGTTCTGTAAATCTTTCACTCTACCTTAGTTATAAGTCTATTGAAATATAATTTCTAATCAGAACTTGTAAAATTGTTTTGACTGTGTTCTATAACCACAGACACTTCAAAGTTGAAATAAAATGAAGTAACTCTGATATTCAGATGGTAATTTAAAATAAATAAAAATACCCCGAATAAAAATGTCTACAATATTATTATTGCAACTTCTTTGTTTAAAAGAGGGGATATTGTTTGATGATGAAAAAAAAGATCGACTAACTAAAACTTTATATACTAGTAAGTTTTTAAATTTCTTCTGCTGATATTATTGTGTTCTATGGTATTTATAAAAATAAATGTATATGCACTGACATTACTCATTCAAATATTTCTTAGCATTATAAATCTACCATAGGCATATTTATAACATCTCACCTCATTTACTATAATTTTAAATTTTCTGTAGTGGTATTCTTAACAAAGAAGAAAATAATATAAATGTCTTTGTTAAATATTAACCGTGTTCTACATTAACTCATATTTCCAATTTGAAACTGTGTTACATTACGCTCATAAAAATCATAAGATTACTTTTGGTAACTTTGTATAACAAACATTAGAAACACACTCACAGATGGAATATATTATTATTTCACAAATACACTATTACAGGATAAGTGCAAAAATAAGTAAAAATCCTGTAAATTAAGGAAGATAGTTAATCAACTTAGTTACCATGTTTTCTTAACACAAACTTATTTCTATTCATGTTTTACATAGCATCATGTTATAGATATGAGTGACAAAATTTTGATAATTAGGAATATTTATTACTCATTTTAAATACTATGAAACAGAATCTACATGCAATCGTCCATTTTGACTGACAGAACAACACACAATTAATATTATATTTTTATCAAAATTAAAATCCAGTATCAGTGGGCCGGTGATATAGCTCAGCAGCATAAGCACCTGCCTGGCAGTTGCAAGGTCCTGAGTTCGACTCTGGGTACCTGCATATAAAAAAAAAAATCCAGTATCAGTGAGAGGAGAGTAATTAAGGAATTTACTAATTCAAGGGAATTTTTTATTGCTACCTTCATGCCAAAAAGAACACTCCAAATAGTTGATACTATATTTACCATCAAAAAGTTATCTGGGGCTAAAATGCGGTAGTAAAATAAGCAGAGCTGAGGTTCAAGTCACTGTTTAACATTTAATTTTTCTCATCTTCATGTTTAACCTTACAGCAAATCCATTTTTAAAAAATCATTTTCCTTTTCCACATTTCTGAAAAATCTCTTAGCTGTAGTTTTACATAAATAACATTTTCATCAAGGTATTGATGTACTCATTAAAATTTTTATACTTTTTTATGTGGTACTGAAATTAAACCTATGGCCTTTGTACTGAACTAGCCCTTTAGTTATTTTGAGATGGCAAAATCCCTAAGTTCCCCTTGTTGGGTTTGAACTTTTAACTGTCCAGCATCTCCTTCTCACAGAATACCCATGTGCCATGATGCCCCTATAACTGATGAATTTTGTACATGATTTACTTGGTGAAAGAAATAATAAATTTATGCCCATTAATTACCTCAATAACATGATTTTCAAGGTTTGCATATTCCTATATTTAATTATTTTTGATTGAGGACATATTGGCAACATTAGAGATGCATTTTGCATTGTGTATCAACCACCTTCATTAGAGAATTTGACTGAAAAAAATAAGCACAAATTAACAGAAGACTTAATCTCAAATAGCTGATTTCATCTTATAAAACAGCATTACAAATAGAATCATCTCTTACAAATAATATTAATTATTAGTAATTAGTAATTATAATTAATAATATTTGTTCTCTCTTACAAATAATATTTTTGTGAGAGGCACATATGTAGAATTGTGATGAAGAATTGTCTCTTAGTTTATTTCCTAAAATGGAAGAAATAGAAAGCCAGTCTTTTAAATATTACATTTAACATCCAAAATATCACTTGTCAAATTTGATAAAAAAAAGCTACATGTATTCCTTGTCTTATACACCCAATATGTTCCTCACAAAATTTCTGCTTTCTTGGGGAAATTATTTCTTTATATTTTCTAATGGCATAAATGAGTCCTATTGCACTTTACACTGAATCTTTGGTTTATATGAACAGTATAGAACTTAGACAGTTTTCTGCTACTGAATCTGTAAAGGTACATATTTCTATTTCATGTGGGTCACAACAAGAGGAAACACAAAATACTTCTAATACAGTGTATCACAATCTATATGTCCATAACTTAAAAATATAACAGACATTGAAAAATAAGTAAAACCACATATTAAGAAAGAATACAATAAATCAAACTGAAGTTAATATAGGTGCTATTATAAGTGTAAAAAGAGTTTAAGAATGATATTATCATAAGCATGTAAAATCTTAACATTTTAAAACATTTAGGTATGCATATCAAACAATAACAAAATTGATCAAGGCATAAAACAGAAAAAAGAATTAAATAGCATTAAAAGTAAAATAGTTTAAATACCTCAAATAAATTGCATGAATTTTTGAATAAAAATTATTACACAGCTATTCAAAGTGAGCATGGTTCTTAATGAGACAATAATTATTTTATAAGTAAATTCAGTGGCAAAATAAAAAACAGAGAATTTTATAAGTGAAATTTGAAAAATCCTCAAGATACAGAAATAATTGTGTGCAAGACTAATGCTTTTTGTTTTGTGTGTGGGGGTACCGGGGGTCAACCTCAGGACCTCGTGCGCCACCAGGCACCAGTCCCGCTGAGCAATATCACTGGCCCTTTTTTTTTGTATGTGGATTCTGGGAATTGAACTCAGGACCTCTCACTTGCCAGGCAGGCACTTATGCCGCTGAGCTATCTCACCAGCCCCCAAGACTAATATGTATTTTATTGTCAAGTTTTAACATGAAATTTTAGAGAAATAAAAATAAAAGTTAAGAATATAGATGCAAGCATTCAAAATACAAAGGAAATTTACTAAGGTCATTGCAAATCACTTTATTTTTCAGCTGAAGTGGTTCAGAATTTAGTACACTGATCCATTTTTCACTACGGATGCTAATTTCTCATTTCTAAGAACATCTCTGCCTTAGAATGAATTTTTGCCTATTATACTCAGTATTGCTTTCCATGAGAGTGATTTGGATTACTTTAGTTTTAAATGTCCATATTTGCTGACTTGGCCACTGTCCTTAACAGTGATATGCTCTAGTTGCTGCTCCATTTCTTGAAATACAGACTGAATACGTATTGCCTCCTTAAAATTTCATTATTCATGAATCATGATTGTTTTGTATTCAGCATTTGGCATTGAATCTATGTAAACAGATAGATTTATAAGAAATTTGTCTCTTTTGCATCCAAATTTAGGACCCAACAAGACAGCACTGGGTTTCTTCATTTTGTCAAAAAATTTGCACTCATAGTAAACATGAAATAAATCAAATTCTCACATTTATTTTCTGGAATTGTTACTAGTGAGCCCCTAATAAAGTTTGGAACATCAGCTCTGAGACTCATTACTGTTGAATGACTAACTTCCTGAACTTGGGCAGAGGGCTGAAAGCCAAGGAATCAATAGTGAGTTACTAAGCATCTTCCATTTAGCTATTAAACTATAAAGTGTGTTTATACACATATTCTAGCCAAATTTCTTAAAACTAGTGATTATCAATCAGTATCTGCCTATATGTACTTGTATCTCCAACTCTATCTGATTTACCCTGGAGCCCAGAAGGAAACAAATACAATTTTCTAAAGTGCTATTTAGAGAGATGTGAGAAAAAAATAAGGACTATAGCAATGGATTTTGCAGCTCTTAAAAAATATTACTGTGGGAATTTATTAAGCTTCTAAAATAGTCAACTAAATTGTGTTAGAGAAATGCAATGAAAAACCACTATAAACATATGTGGACAATAATAAAACAATGTTTTCAAAAGACTGGCAGCACAAAGTGTTATGAAGTTTTAAAGAAAATGGAATTCATACATTGTTGAAAATGTGCAACAATTGAGAGATTCCGGAAACCAATTTCAGAAATTCTTTATAAATGTAAATGCACATATACCTTATTATTACATACAAATACCATTCATAGAAGTTTAACCAAACATAATGAAAAAAATCTACACCCAAACTTGTAAGTGAATGGTTTGACAACTTTACACATGCACAAAATTAGAAAAATCTATAATGTGCATCAAATTATGGGTAAATAATTTCAGTGTACACATGCATGAGAAAAGTATTTTGGAATAAAATAAGTGGATGTACATGCACCAACATGAATGCATCTTATTACCACATTACTTTCTACTTGTTACCAGAATAATATTATATAATATTTAATCTCTTCAATGTATTACCTTTTTTAGTATATTGTAGTAATTTTATTTGATATCAAATACAAAATATCTAAACAAGATTATATGAGAATTGTAGTTTCTGTGGGATTCAGATAATTTGGAATACTAAAGTATAATTAATATCTCTTACATTTGGATGTTGACATCTGCAAAATATTTATAATTGCTGTTGTTTGTCTCTGAGAAACATTGGTACCATGTGGTCATGTAATTCTTAACTTGATTTTCACATCATAGATATTTAAGCTGAAAGACCTCATTTAAATGGCATGATCCTCCATTTATTTATTAGTAACTGTGTTTATAAGTATTGAAAAATTTTTATTCCTTTACTTATTTTGTTTTACTTTAAGAAAAGTTATAATGTGAGATGAATGATTGCTAGAACCCTGTTCAACATTGTTTCTCTGGCACCTTAGATTATGCCTGGTATCTAGTAGGGAAAAAATAAAAATTTGTGAGTTGAACTCATTTTTGGTCTAAATGCAGATAGACTACACTTTGAATGTCCTATGTCTGTGTTCTACGTATTTGTTTTTTCATCTAATTTTTGAGCAGCTACTGTGCAGTAAGTGTACAGAAATTTCTCACTTCACTGACTTGAATTTCAGAAAAAAATCAAACATTCATAGAGAAAATAGAATGTTTTTATATATGATAATTATGTCAATGAAAAAGAACATGAGGTGGCTGTGTTTGAGTTGGATGGAATCTCACGATTTTCACATACATACAAGCTGAACTCAAAAGCTCATTTTTAAAGAGAGAACAAAGAAGAATGTGAGAGCACGGTCAACAGAGGAGATATCAAAAGGGCAAAGTCACTACATCAAAAGTAATGTTTCCTTTGTTTCCAGTGAATCACAGGAACGTCACCCTCTATAGAGTGTCACTAGGAAAAGGAGAGTATTTAGAGAAAGGAATGAAGCTTTAGCAAGAACAAGGGCATTTTAAGTTTTCTGACACATTAAAACTCTTTTTTCTTAACTTTGTGCCAGATTAGAAACCATTCACAAATCATAATGTTAAGTTATCTGAATTTTATTTATCAATTTTTTACTCTAGATTGCAAGTGGTAAGCAGGAAAACATTTAGGAGGATATTATAAAAATTCAGGAGATAAAATTTTATCCCTTGCAGTAAGGTGATATCAAGAAAGTGACTAAACATCATTAAATTCTGGAAAATTAACCTATAGAATATACTACAAGTTCATATCTCAACAAAAAACAAAGAAAACCATTACAGTAATAAATATGCATTTTCCTATAGTCAATGGAGGGCCACAAATGATGCAGATACTCATTTACTAAAACTGAATAGACTGCTAAGGTAAAAGTTTGATTGTGGCAGAAAGATCCAATATTTTGGATTTGAAATGCAGGCTTGAGGTATCTTTTAGTGATTTAAATGGTGCAGTAGTGTAAGTGGCCTTGACATCAGGGTGAATTCATTGAGATTAAGGGCTAAATCTAATGGTAGTTATACGACTGGATTGAACATTATAGAGATAGCATGTACGTAACGAGACTGTATGAAATTATTAAGAAGGCAGGGGGCAGTCTATTTCACTCAAACCTTTATTATTGGAAAAATGAAGAATATTCTTACACAGGAAACTTTGGTATGGTGAAGGAATAAGGAATAAATGTTCTGCAAATGTCACACATTTCCTCTTATCAATAGTAAATTTTCAAGCACTTTTTGCTACCACATCTTGGTATTTGAGTTACCAGGTAAAATGCAGTGCGGGAGCAATGTTTTCCGCACATAGCAAAGTGACAGAGTGACATTAGCAGCAGTCATGGGCATCAGAGCCCCCCACTTAGCAGCTCCCATATGGGGCATTTGGGCTGCGTGCACTTCTCTTGTCTTGCAACAGAAAATGTTATCAGGAAAGTCATTGGATGAATGAGTCATTTTCTTTATTGATGATAATTTACATGCTATTTAGCGTAATAATCATAAAATGTGAAAAATCAGTGTAAATTAATTAACATTAAGATATACTCTTTATACAAATTCATAAATCTTTTGTTTTGTTTAACACTAATTTATTGTATTTTTCAAAGTTAATTTATTGCTTACTCCAAAAAAAAACCTGAAAAATAATAATGTGAACAAATCATGGTTACTTAAGAATATAGCAGTATAAATTGATGGGTGCAACAATTAGTGTATCCTACTGCCAATAACATTGTGCTATAACTGAGGAATTACTATACAATATGCAGAAGTAAACTCCGACTACTTTATTGTTTTTCTCCTGCAGAATAAGCTACCCTACATATGGTCTCAGTTACATAAAAATATTTTGCATCATGGAAAAGTAAATTTGTTTGCCTTTTGCTGGCAGAGATTTAATATTTGGGAGTAGAAAGAAGGGGATTGAAGTAAATATTATGTCCTTTTGACATTAAAGAGGCAAATGAGATTTCTCAGGAAAAATTTCCAAAAGTAATATTCACATGTAAACAAGATTGCAATTTTTCAACTAACAAACGTCTACATCTAAATTTACCCACATAAGTGCCAATAAACATAATAAAACCATAACAACCTAAAAGAAATGTCTGTGATTTTAAAACTTGCAACAGAGACCTGACAAAAAAGTTAAGATTTTCTTCTGTATGTAGACAGCAATGACTATACCAAATTATTTTTATGTAAACAAAAGTGGTTGTACAACATTAACTATATTAAAACTATTGAAATATGAATGTTTGGCCATACATATAATATTTTAAGAGAAGTATTTAACATATACATGTTCATATATTAACATATATGTGTACGTATGTCCATGAGTGTCAACAAACATTCAGAAAAATCTTCCACAAAAGATACTAAAGTGAGTAGACTACCAATGCTTAATAACTCTAAAAGAAAAGAAGAAAATATGGATACTCACACCCCTACCAAGTCTATCATTTTACTTTATCTCCCAGTGATATGTCATGAATTGAAAAAAAAAAGACAAGGAGAAAATAACCTGATGCAGTTTTAAGCACATTTTGTTTGTTTACTAAGAAGAAGAATTTTTTTTTTGTGGGTACCAGGGGGTCGACCTCAGGACCTCGCGCACCAGCAGGCGCCCATGCCACTGAGCGATATCACCGGCCCCTTTTTCGTATGTGGGTTCCGGGAGTTGAACTCGGGCCCTCGCGCTTGCCAGGCAGGCGCTTATGCCGCTGAGCTATCTCACCGGCCCAAGAAGAATATTATAAGGTTAAGAAAGAGATCATAAGATTGGGATAGAAATCATTTAATTTATTTTTTGAAATATAGGGATATGCCTTACAGGTAATTAGTATAGTATGGTATAGTATAATAGGATAGGATAGGATAGGATAGGATAGGATAGGATAGGATAGGATAGGATAGGATAGGATAGGACGGTACAGTATAGTATAGATTATTAAAATATTGAGCCCCAAAATTCATAAAATATTTGGGGAAAAAGTGATGCAATGTAGAATATATTTGTTTTTTTACATCGCTACTACACTATAAATCCCTGCACAAATATATAGAGAGATGATAGATAGATATAGGTATAGGTAAAAATAGATATAGATGTGGATATGGATATGGATATGGATACTGATAGAGATACAGATATAGATATAGATGTAGATATAGATATAGATATAGATATATTCCTAGTTGTTCATTATACAGTGCTGAATTCACCTTAGACACTTGAATATTTCTCAAATGGGTCTCCTTCTAGAGAAAGCTGATGTGTTACAAAGCTGATAAAGTCTAAATTCAGAACCCTTTACTTGTAAGTTCCTCCAATTTCTGAAAGAGGCAGTAGTCTTTATCCTATGTCACCAACTTCTATAGCAGCCAAAATTAGTTGAGATTCAGAAAAAGATCTAACAATTTAATACCTTAAAGCGTACCTAAGGGAATGTCTGTCAAAGTTTCTCAAAATATAGAACTGTGAAAACTTCTATGAAATTAGCAATGTTATCAATGAGAAAAGTAAACTTGGGTGAAAGAATATAGATCTAGTAAACAAGAAACAATAAATTAATTCTCTCTTCACATTATAACAATTTGTTAGATTTTACTATTATACATTGCATATGCATCATAAAACATGTTGAAACAAATTAATAGGCATACAATGTTATCTGTGAATTTAAAAGCAAAATTTTCAGATTGAAGTGTTAAAACAAATTAAAAATTAGGTCAAGAAGACAAAATTGAAGTTAAAGATAATCAGAGTAGAATCAGACTTTTTAATTAAAATATATGTTCATGTTTGCCACATTTTGGTAACCTTATTTTTGAAATTTTAGATATGCAGTTATTCCATAATTTTAGTATAGCTTTAGTCAATGTAACTTTCATAATTTTGCATACTTATTAAAGTGGCTCCCCAAAGTGAATGTGTAGTTACAAAAATACTGGAATTATTTTGTAATTCCACGTTACATTTGTCTCATCCTCTATATGGATCACTAACTCATTACTTTACCTAATTTCATCCTTCTGTAGTCATGCTTTCATATTGCTTTGAAATGTGTTTTCCAGTGAAGAAATCTGATTGTAAAAAGCAAAATTTAAATTCATTCACTTCTTTTTTTATTATTGCAAAAATTCTGAATGTAACGTGGCTCCATCTCTACTCATTCCATTTAATCACGCTAACTAGAGCTTCCACTGAAACAGAAAACTACATGAACAAAACTTTTCCAGAAGCCGCTTTGCATCAATGCTCTGTCAAGTAACCATTGGACTGCCCATGCTTATGATTCCCCTGCATACTTTCAGTTGATTTAAACTTTATCTGGTTTTATTTATTTATTTTTTTACAGCAGGACGTCTTTGTCTTTGAATACATTCTATAGTGAAATGTGGAGTAAAAATACCAGACAGAAAAATGCATCAATAACTTGAAAGTAACTGAGAAGATTTTTCCATAAGCTTCATAAAATGTAAACAGTATTGTAGTTACCATTTTACTTAGTTTACATTAATTAGACTAACATAAACTTCTATTGTGTTGTATGTATACTGAAGAACAGGCCATGAGCAGTTTTTCTGAGTCTTTAGCCATATTCTTTGCTTTTCACCTCCTAAATATAAAAAGAACACCTTTTAATGTATCTTTTATTCATATTAGAGAAGAATGCTGAATTTTATGGTGGTTATTACACAATGTCTTTATGAGAAATCAGTGATCTTAATAAAATAGTGTTATATGTATGGCAAAAATACGTCATTGAGATGTCATGTTTTTGAATTAATACAAGTATGAGTAATTGTAACTATAGTATTTAAAGTTACAGAACAAGAAAGGTATTAAATATTAATAATAAAAATGAATTTTAGTATAAAATATGAATGATGGTACAGCATGAGATTGCATAAAATTAAAGAATGTTTTAGATTTGCATTTTGAGTATAAATGATTTGCATTTTGCATCTATTAGGTTTGATTTGCCAATAGTTTCTATGATGAGCATTATTGCACATTTAGAAATAATATTTTAAAAGTTTTTATTACAAAAAATGATAAATGTTTAAGGAGATATACTTAGCCTGATTTGAAAATTTAAAAATGTGTATAAGTAAAACATCACACTGTAGCCTCATTACAATGAGAAATGTTTTAATGCATGAGTTAAAATCAATTTAATTTATATTAAAAATATTAAGGCAGGCATTTTGAAATATCAAGTAATATTAGTACTGCTTTTCAAAGTTTAAAAAATACTAGGGAATGTGAGATACACACAAAATTGTCACTATTCAAATAATAAATACAAAAAGAATGAAGATATAAATTAGTATGAGTGAATATGAAAATTGTATAAAATTTTAAATGCCTGGAATATGTTTTAAAGATAACACTATTTGAAGTCTTATTCCATGATATGTGTGTTAGTAGGGGTTGTAATGAAAAATGTCAAATTACTTGAATTTTTCTTGTTAAAAGCTGTTTCAAGTGGAAAGTTGTCTTACATTGTGTCAAAAAAATAAGTTGTCAGATTGCTAATGTTTAATGCATTCTGAAAATAACTGCCAGGTACTATACTAATTTGACCTTTTCATCACTCTGAATTGGATTGGATGGATGTTTCTCTCCTATTTAAAACTCAAACCCCTGTTGGGAAGAGCTAGAATGACCATCTGTTGAAATTCAGAACACTAGAAAAGTTAAAGTACACAGTCAAATGCTTTCCAGTGTATTTTATAATTACATTTTGCTGTCTTACTTTTTATCAAAAATCATGAAAATTTGAGATGATGACATGAATTCAATTTTTGATATTTAGAAAACAAAAACTAAAGTGAATTTGGTTTACTCTTAGGTGTTACAGTATATTGAAGGTCTCCATGAAAATAGTTTTGACTTTTGCTCAGATGTCAGGGATAATTCTAAATATGGCCATTGGAGAACAATAGCATGCTTTAGTCAATTTCGATATTGCTATGATATGATAAAGACAACGTTACTATGATTTTTAAAAACATCTGTTCTTCATTCAATATTAATTGTGGGAATTATGTGTGCTTCAAGTAGAATCATATATACTTATAGCCACACTATTCTGAAGATGTAGTGTAGGATAAATTAGAGATAAGTTGTAATATCACAGGAAATAATTATGTTGATTTAAAAACATTAAAGTTGATTTTAATATTCTGTGACCTAGAATATGAACCAAATATATAATTTTGGTGTTTCATGTAGTACTTAAAAATGGTATGTCATTAACATAATCAAGTGTAATGCATAAGATTTCAATATGCATAAGTTATTGATAGTATGTGTTTGAAGAAATGTTGACTATAACTCCTTTCTTTCTATAAAATAGTTATAAATAAAAATACCATTGGATGTTTTAACCATTATAGATACATTTTATATTGTTAAATGCTTAAAAGTAAAGCCAAAAGATTTGTTTTATCAATCACAGATATGTCTGGGTATGTCTCTGCTCATTCCAGCAGTGAGATTATTACAATCATGCAAAATAACTGGGCTGTGCTAGAACTATTAGAAACAATTCAATTTCCTGTATTACAATCCCTTTTTATAATATATCTAGTAAAGTAGGCAGCTTAAATTGTCATTTAGTAATTAGCCCCCAATTCCACAATATACAATTTCCAAGAAATGCCCTCTAGATATATATTCAGTTTCATAGGGTTTGATCTATTTTCAGGGATAATTATCTAAGATATGTTTGTAAAAGTGGGAAAAATAGTTATCTGTGAAAGAAAAACCAAGTCTTGGTTCACTGTATGGTGGGGTAATGAAAACAGAAATTAATGTTTAAGACATACTTTAAGACATTGTATGCTTTAAATCATTTTATTCAGGTATAGAAAATATATTTTACAATTGTAAAATATAAAAAATATTGAATTATTTTAAAACTTAGATTTCCCTTATTATCTTACTATGTTTTCAAAATGATATTGTACTTTCAATAACTTACTAGTGCATTTGTAATTACAATTTTTTGAAGAATTATCACAAAATAACCAAGATGAAATAAACTGATCTAAGAAAATGTATTTTAATGTGTTTTATTTTCCAAATTAAAAAAGTCATTAACTCATATTTAAATCCTTAAAACATCAATCTCTATTTTAAATAGCAACAATACCTAGAATGTATTTTGCATAGTTTACAGAAATAAGAAATGGGAAATTTGATTCAATATGTTCAATAATAAATCATCACCATGTGTGGTCATCAAATGTTAAACTTCATATTAATGTGTAATATACATGTTATGGGAAATTAGTATTAAGAAACATCTTTCCAATTGTTTTGTGATTAAGAAATTTGTATTCTTTATGTTAAAATAATTGTTGTGTTAGTATTAGCTATTCTTATGATTTTAATCCTCATATGTATATACAGTTTGGCCTTTAATGAGTTACAGGGGTCATCAAAGTACCTGACATGCTATGAAGATATCCAGTAACATTGTCATATGCTTGCAACAATTTTCTTCACAAGTTGCTACCTTGAGAAATGAATGATAGGTTTTAGTCACTGTAACAAACAAGTGAGATAATAAATTTGAAAAGAGATAAGGCCTTCAGTAGTTTTAGTCCCTGAATGATTGGTCCCCTTCTTTTAGGACTGTGGTACTGCATGATGGAAATAGCATGTAGCAGACCAAAACCTTTCAACTTATGGCCAAGAAAGAAGAGAAAGGAAGGGATGAAAATTCCACACTCCACCTTGGGAGAGCATGACCCCATAACATGAAGACCTTCCAAAAGACTTCACAACCTGAAGGGTCTCTTCACCTTTTCTAGCACTTTCCTTAAAAACTACTCTAACATACGGGCTTTTTGGGGACCTTTAAGTTTGAAATTATAATTTTAGTGTTCTAAGAATTAAAAGGATGGGGATTTCTATTTCCTTTGTTAAATTATAGTACTCCTATGACTTAGAACAGTGTGTAGCAAATGGTAGGCATCAACTAAATGTTTTCTTTCCAAAAAATTAATTTGAAAAAAAAGTTTATAGGTCGCATGAATGGATTTATAATAATTATTTAGATGATTGAAAATGTGACTTCCAGAAATACACAGAATTATTAGTATTTTGTGATTATCAATATACACACAATTAAAACCAGTCACTTCATTTATTATACAGAAAAAAAAGAATGACAAATAAATATTTAATTTTATGATAGCTTATTTTCTTAGATTATTTTTCTGAAACATTAAATTAACCTACATACATTTAAACTGATCCTGTATTGTCTTGAGCAAGAATTTATTGTAGGATTCAAAACTAAATATCAAAAGTATGTATATTAATGTAATTTGATCATTTCCTTTGCATATTATTAAGATACTCAAATCTCTATTTATATGGGCCAATTTGAGAGTGAAACTCACAATGTAATGCAGAAGGAAATTTTTGTGAAAAGACACTTTTAAGACTAGGTATAAACCTAAGTGGTAGGGATTTCCCTAGCATATACAAGGCCTTATGCAAAAAATTGAATCAAATAAGTAAAGTGAATAATTAAATAAATATGTAAACACATAAAATAAGTGAGAGAACAAAATAACTTGTTTATTTGTTAATTATTATCCTCAATACAATTGGTTGGTCAAAAATTCATGTGTAAGTACAAAGACTCTATAGCAACTAAAAATGTTACTGGGTTAATATAAGCCTCACCCTGAGTTTTTCCTTAGTAATTAGACAAATATTATATAAATTAATATTTTCCATTAATATATTTTTGTGCTATCACATCAGAGAAAAATTGATTGAAAAATAAATTGTAGCAAAATGAATTTTAATAGTTAATTTTTGCCACAATATATAAATTTATATATGTGTATATATACACATACATAAAAGTGTATAATGACAAAATAATTAATTATAAGGAAAATATTGCCAGGTAAGCATTCTTCCACTGAGCTAAATCCCAACCTATAAATGTTGGCTTTAGATACCATAAGAGAACTTTTTTCCTTCTTTTACTAAGCACATTGCTTAAGGCAAAACAGTATATTGTAAAGTACTTGTTATGATGATCTTCTCTTTGATTTTTCAGTGCTGGCCCTACTGTTAATAAAGTGCACTGGAAATAAGTATTTTAGTGCCAAAGTAATCAGGAAAGAAAATTAAAATCTGAGCATGGATACCAAAGTAATGTTCTAGAGATTTTTATAATTATCTTGCTTATTTAACCTTTATAAACATCCTATAAGTACTATAATTTACTCCATAGTACAAGTAAGGAAAGTAAGATACACAATAAATTAAATAATCATACAAAGTCACATCTTTTGTAAATACTGATGTGTGACTTCAAATGCAATGAACAAACTGCTGACTTTACTAAATTACCCTTGTCTCTCTTTTCCCACTACAGTTTTGAGGGAGCAAACATGGACTTTCTTTACTCTAATGAATACTCTCATACTATTTGTCCTTTGGATTTTTCATGCTACACTTGCAAATTTTACTCCAAGACAAGATAATTATATATTGCAAAGATCTTTACTCAGCAAATCCTATACTGATGAAATGTGAACTTAGAAAACTGGAGTTTTTCAGTATTTATGGGTGAAACTTTAAAGTCCCATAATTTTATTTCCATTATTTGCATCTAATTCTGCAACATGATTTTACACTCTAACATGAATTTTTTCCCAGTATGTTTTTCAAAATTATCTCCTGTGATAGCCTGTTCAACAAAATTATTGCTATTATAATTTAAACATCACAGGTAACATTAATCTAGTAGTTTATTTAATGAGTAAATATCTTTATGTTTCATTTTGATAATAAATCTCTAAAATGATTTCTGACTGTAATTATGATAAAATTTCATATATAGATATCAATAAATCTAATAACATAATAAAGTTAATACCATTAATTATTCTGTCTCGGGGGAATGAATTATACATGAATGCTGTTTTTAACACATTCCCATTGTACAAGTTTCAGGGTTATTTTGGACTGTTTTGAAAAGTGTTACAATGGTTAAGGAATATTGTTAACCTGATTATCTTGGGATCTGCTCAGGGGATTAATAAATCATACATCTGAAATATTGGAGGGATCATGGAAACATGACCTTGAGGACTGTACTTGGTCCCTCATGCCTTTCTCTGACACCATTCCCTTCTTTTCCTTCATGGCAGCCATAAAATAAAAAACTTCTTCCACCATGATGTTTCTACCTCAGAGCCAGGCAATCAGGACTGACTCTTCTGATTAAACTAATCCTTCCTCTAAGTTGCAAGTGTTCAGTATTATTCCTAGTAAAGTGAAAGCTGACTAGCACAGAAAATTTGTAATTACACTGGCCCACATGTTTCAGAATCTTTTAGAACTCTGTGGGAAGAAATTGAAAATTTTGGAAATGGGGGCTCAAAGAAGCTTTAGAACCCTGTAAGCACAGCTTGATGGGTGACATGGTTCATGGTGTAGAAGAGCAGAGGCTGAGAGTAATGCAAACAGTAATGGAGAATCTCACTATTCCAGGCTCATGCAGTTAGAAGTGAGGAATCTTCTAGAAACTGGACTAGAGGTCATGCATGTTGTATTCTGACAAATAAACTGATTATATTTAGCTCACGTCCTGAGCTTTTTAAAGCTGCCAGAGTAATTAATTATGAAAAATGAATTTCAAGGCAGGCCAACATTTGTGCTGTGGTGTCCATACCACTAGCTGCTTTTAGCCAGATTCTTAGTGAGAATCATGAGCAAAAGCAGAGGTTAAGAATGGGAAAAGTTTGCAGTTTCACCAGAAAGGAAGTGCATGTAAAGTTGAGGCCACAAAAGGGTGGTTGCTTACAGACCGTCTTTAAAAAGACACCAAGTACTTTGAACCAGGACAAGAAGTAAAATTCCTTGAGGGAATCTCAGGAGTTAGCAAGACCAATCCTGTCTCAGGCTCAAGGTTACGAAAGCATGAACACTTCATCTAAGCACAGAGCTCCTCATCCCCCTGCTAAAAAGGACTACCTAGGGAATTTCCCTCAGGACATATTTCAATATGCTTAGTCGGGCAGCCACCCCAGGGCCACTGTAGCCATAGTCCTAAGAAGCCTGTTCACTACTCAGAGGGGCAGCAGACTTTGGCGCCATCCACAGTTATTGCTGTCCATGCATGCAGGATACACAAGGGTGGGGCCACAGAGTCTTACACCCAGATTGGAAAGGAAGACCTGCAAGGTCAGAAGATGTGCCCTGAGAGAGAGCTGTATGAAGCTATGCGACTGAAGCTGAAGGTGCAGTGGAGACCCCAGAAAATTAGAGAGGCCAGTAACATGCACCATTTTCTGAAGAAAGCCACAGGCTTTGAACAGAGCTAGTCCAAGTCACAGATCATGTGTTCTACAAAGATTTGATATCTTAGATGTATTTTTAAGATGATGTCATTTGTGATCTCAAGCAGTTGATCATCTCCTACCACCACCTGGCTTACTCACAAATGGTTATGAATCTACTCCTTCCTAGTTCAGGGGTCTTGTGTAGTCCAAAAGAAATGTTCAACTATATTGAAAGCTGAGGTAGGTGATTATGCACCAGTCAAGAGAAAGAAGATATTGGCACAGTGTCATTCAAAATGTCTACTAATGTTTGAAACATGTAAAAAAATCCCACTGTTCCCTTGTTGCGCACATAATTCCAGTTTGACATCAAATGCATCTACTTTATCTGCTGTCTTGAAAACAGTTGCATTCTCTCCTGAAATGACAAACTGAATTCATGATGCAAGCCAAATGTGTCAAATGAGTAAGGATATTTTGCATCCCATTCTGAGTCACTACAATGTGCTGCTAGTGGTGACTTTTGCTAAAAGAAGTCTTAGGAGTGACTTCCAGAATTCAAGGACTCTGATCAGTTATCTTTAGAAAACAATCTCACTTCTCTGTATAAGGGAAAATATGTGTGCTCTTTGTCAATCTTTCCACAGAGCTGAGGAAACAGATGTAAGTTAAGGGTTTGTATTTTAATGTGGCTTATAATTTTAATCACATCTGGGCTGGTGAGATAGCTCAGTGGCATAAGTGCCTGCCTGGCAAATGTGAGGTCCTGAGTTCAATTCCCGGTACCCACATACAAAAAAAGGGCTGGTGATACCACTCAGTGGCATGAGCACCTGCTGGTGCATGAGGTCCTGAGTTCGAGCCACAAAAAGAAAAAAAAGAAAAAAAAATTTAATCACATCCTTCAAAATATTGTTAAGCTCATGGTACATTTTTGGCAATGTGTTTTATCACATATAAATTATTTTAGTTATTATTTTTAATTTATTTAAATTTATAGGCAATTTGATCTTTAACCTTTCCTCTTTCTCTTTTCTTTAGTGATCTCTATGAAGCACATGTTCATGGCTTGAGAGTGGTGCAGGGGTTAAAATTATTTTAACAATTTACTTCATTCTTTACCTTTCTGAGACTACATAAGTTCTATTATTATATTTACAGATTCACACTCTGTTCTTTTTTGCCTGGTTAGAGTTATTGTTTTTCATTCTTAGTGAATGTAAAATTTATTATCATATTTTCAACAAGAGAATTTTATTTAGTTCTTAATTGTTATTTCTATCTTTTCATTAAAATTTCTTATTTATAAGACATTTCCACATTTCATAATTTATCCCTATTTTCCCCTAAGTCTTTGAATATATTTTAATACTTTTATTTATTAAAACCAAAATTAATGCCACCTCACAAGCATTTAATCTCAATTGCATTTCTCACATTTATGAATAACATTCTTCCTTATTTCTCTATACTCATGGTATTTTTTGTTGTCAAAATGTTTTTATTTTCAAAAACACATTACATCAGTTCAGATATGTTATAAGCTATATTAGATCTTGTTGTTTCTGATTCCATTATAATGCTATCATTGTTTTACTTTTTGTTAAATATTTGCTAGTGATTTTCCTGGAACAATTATGGAGATTCACTATTTTCTATGGTGTTCGAACCCTTAGTTCTCTGAAAACTTTTGTGTAAGTGTGAGAAGTTGCATATTTTTAAACCCCATCCTTCTAGTATCATTCCTGATTCAGTATAATTCAATAACCTGGAAATGTTGATCAAAAGATTCACTTATTCTCTGCCTGCATTCTTTCTCCTCACCAAAAGCATCTCGGTGAGAAGACAGAACCCTCTGATGTCTTTTATATTGATCATAAACCTGGAGAATTTTTTGGCCCACATTGAGGGGAAAGAAAAAGATGCGACTACCACTGAATCAAAACAACACAGATTGCTCTGTTTTACTGAGGTTTCATGGTTTCCCTGGGTGACTTTTAGTCCATTTTGTAAAACTGTTCAGTTCTCATGATTCTCAAATGTTTAAAAATAGTTGTTTTGGCTCATTTTTAATAATTTTTTCAGGGAATAAATTCACCAAATTTGTCCTTCTGCCATCCTGGCAGTTAATCTCAACTTTCATTATTCCTTCGTTATTAAGAGACAAATAAACTATATATATATATATATATATATATATATATATATATATATATATATAGTATAATATGTAGTATATGTAGTATATTATAAGTAGTATATGTAGTATATTATATGTAGCATATTATATGTAGTACATGCAGTATATTGTATGTAGTATATTATATGTAGTATATTATACAATATATAATATATACAATATATTATATATTATATAATATAAATATAGTATATAATAATATATTGTATAATTACATAGTTTTTTATATATATGTTTTTTTTTCTGCTGAGTGTTATAGCATACTTGTTGCTTGATGACTAAGATTTAAACAAAATAAATTGATAAAGATAAAATAGATGCCAAGAATGAATATTTGGCCACGTGTATATGGGTGTCACATCATCTCTGTTAGTTCATTCTTATACATATGTGGTGGAAATAATCACACATCACATATAAGTTGGAAAAATAAAAGGAAAAAATGCAAAATTGAATACAAAATTTATGGTGATCATACTTCTGCTGAAAGACAGGACACTGCTTATACGCATAAATTTCAACTAATTATAGGCTGCCAAACATTCTGATTTCCTCAGTATGTGTGCAGGCAGGTGTATTTCAGTGACCAGGAGTATTATAGCATCTTTAGCTGTCCCAGTTATTGAATCATCCCCTGTATCCGATTGCCAGCACAAACAGATGGCTTCTGTTACACAAATCAGGTGATAATTTTGTATAACTGAGGATTTTATACTGAGGAATCTTCTTTTTCATAAAATATCTCTATATTATGAGTTATTGGATTTCAAACACATACTTTCCAAATGTGCACATTTGAATAGACATTTTTAAACCTTTTGTTAGCTCTACGGTATCATATTTTGTGCTGGCCTACTTTTAATACTGAGTGGAATAAATTTGCATATGCCAACAATGATTGCTTTTCTATTACATGACATATAGAATTGAAATAAATCAAATGGCACAAATCATTTGCATTGAGTTAGGACAGTCTATTATAAATCTTAAATTTGTTTATTAAGAAACTACAGACATGCCAAATCAAATCAATGTTTATACACCAATCATCATATTAAGAAAATGTATTTAGAATGAAATATTTCTGAAAAAAAGCATTAGCTAAACAAAGCAACTTAATTTATAGTATTGTATTATCTTTAATAGTATATTCTGATTTTGTAGCAGAGTTTGGGAATGATTTGACATAGGGATTTTAACGACTTCAGTACATCAATATATCAAAAATGTTGCCTGTGTTTCAAGATTACTCTGTCAGTTATCAAGGAGGGTTATTTTTAGCTCCAAATTCAGTAGTTTTACCTGTTCTTTGATAAGTGAACTGGGCTTTGGAATCATTTTTCCACTGAATATAATGTTGCCCTTGTTGGTACAGAGTACTGTACAGACATTTAGACATAAGAGCGTTCTTTTTTCTTAAGTATGTTCATCTAGTAATGCCCTTGTACAATATGTGGGTTTTGTGAAGCAAAGATCCTACAAAAAGTCTTCTCTTTCCCCAGAACACACACCCATCTTTCACATAGGTTATTAGGGCAACTGGCATTTCTGTGTATCAGTTTAAGACTGTGAATTCAGTTAAACTCCTATGCTATTGTCTTAGTTAATTTTATCTCCTTGCTGAGACAAAATACCCAACACTCAATGTTAAAGGAAGAAAGGTTTATTTAGCTCACAGTTTGTGGAGGTTTCAGTCCATAATCAGCTGGCTCCAAGGCAGGGTGGCATGGCAGAGGGGCAACAGTTTGTGGTAGTGGAAGACAGCAAAAGCAACAATGAAGAGGAGGGAGATAAGCCTCTTGCTATTCCTTATATTGTATCCAGTCTATCAGGATCGGGGTGGTGCCAATCCAATCAGTGGACTGATCTAGCAATCACCCACACTTAATCCCAGCATTGAACCATGAATCACAATCACACAGTCTAGATTCAGCTACCTCTGAAAAAGCACCATCTAAAACTGCATGAGGTATTGAGAGCACATCTAGACACAGACCATAACCTATCCATCAGTTTCTTGGACACCCCAGCTCTCTACCTAACCATTGCCTACAGATAGCTTTCACATGAACCTTCTTCCTCAAAAATCCCTTCCTAAAAAAATTTTGGCCACACAACCAGTTAAACTAGTGACTTCAAACAGGTTAGAAGCAATCCCCACTTGCTAATTTGCCAATATCCCAAAAGACTGTTCTCATCATAGCACGTTGTAGACTGTAAACCAGCTCTTTGTGAAGACTGCCCATATAGATTTTTCTCAATCTGGTGGACTTTCACCACACCTTATGCAATGAAATCTGATTCTCAGCCATGGAGAACATTTTTCTTTTCAGTATTCTTCCACTCTTCAGAAGGTACATTCATTCATCCTTGTGATATAAAAATTGTTTAAGAATTTCCTATTATATTAATCCATTGCTAATGATAATTTATATGAAGTTTCTTAAACAAATAACTACACTGTAGTAGTCATGTGTGTTGAACCCTCAACTACTGTACAACTGATTACAGAATATCTTCCAAAAGATGGACCCGAAAGATGAGACTTAGGACTGATTTGCTTAATATTTGGCTTGAGTGCAGTGCTAATTTCCTTGCCAAAAGGAAATGGAATACTAATAGTTAATTCCATCACTATCAATTGAATTATTTTGTATGGCATTTACAATGTGTCAATGGTAGTATAAATGTTTTTGGTGTTCAAGAGCCAATTTACTTAGATTTTATGACAAATATTACTGTAATGTTGTTTTTATAATAAACTTATTTTAATAAACTAAGTGCTTACAGAGAATAACTAGGAAGCTCAGCTTAATTAATTTGCAGATTAATTCACAATATGGTAAGTAGAAATCTTCTAAGACATCCTTAAAAGAATCCAGTAATCTTTGTAGTCACACAGGTAACACAGCTTAAAATCAAATTTTATTTTGTAATAAAATAAAAAATAATAAAATAATAGAAAAAAAAAAACAGTTCTTAGTCTCATCAGGTTTCTCCTGTGCAATTTAGGTTGTTGCTTGGTAAAGAATTGGATCTTTAAAAGTGGAATGGAGACATTCAGTTTGATCTAGATAAAACTGACACGTGAAATCGCCAAGTTACTCAGAAAACTCAAATCATTTGAAGTAATTTGTCTTGAAATGTGTGATGAGATTTCTTTTCCTCTGCTTGGAAATCTGTGATTACTTCAACAGTGGCAGATATCTTGAAATGGGACTCCAGTTCCAAGTAAAAGCCATAGTAAGCAAACTTGGTTGCTGCTAGATCCACGACTAGAGTTAAATTCGTATGTTCAAAGTTTATATAACCCAAAGCAACAATAAATTTCACCTATAACAAAACCTGTTGAAAATATATGAGGGAAAAGTGCTCCTATATATATGACTGTTTCTGAGGTTGCTATCTTTTATATGATACACAAAACTATAAGAGATGTCACCATTGATATGGGCTGTCCAAATTCAGTAGAGATAAGGAAAGTGCTGAAGTGTAATTGGCAACATGTAGCCACCAACATGAGTGGCCACATATCTTAGAGGGCAGGAGGGGCACACTGGTGCCAGCATATTTGGTCAACATATCTTTTTTTTTTTTTATTTTTGGTTAACATTTCTTTGCTGATCATAGTTTTTCTAAGAATGAAGTAGACGCACAGTCCACTAGAGTAATGAGTACTATATGTTAGAAATAAGCAAACAAAAACTCAGGGCCAGTGAGATGGCTCAGTGGCATAAGCGCCTGCCTGGCAAGTGCGAGGGCCCGAGTTTGACTTCCGGAATCCACATACGAAAAAAGGGCCGGTGATATCACTCAGCAGCACGGGCGCCTGCTGGTGCGTGAGGTCCTGAGGTCGACCTCCGGTACCCACAAAAAAAAAAAAAAAACTCAAGTTTTAGTCTCTAAAACACAAGATTTGAATCACAACAGCAGAGAGTTATTGATTCTTAATCAGAGTCCAGAACTGAATCAATACATAGAATCCAGTATTCTTAATTGGAGAAAAGTTTGGATCCAGCACCTTTGCCACTTCGTAAATACGACTACAAGCTTTCACCAAAGGGACCTAAGCAATTTACAAGAGTGGTAATACATTGGAAAGAAAGAAATACCCAGAACATTCTGGGTTATTAGACATGAGCGCTGAATTAACAGTGATACCAAAGGATCAAGCATATCATTGTAATGCACAAATAGTTGCTAATGAGAACTCAGTATGAGCAAAGTGTGAGATACTTTCCCAAAAAGATAGTATCCACTTTAAAGAGACTTTTTAATGGTACTATGTTCTCCATAGACAGGATATATAAGGCTGGAAACCAAAGGGAAGTTTTGGGAGGTGCTTTGTCAGTATTACATCTAATAACAAAATGGTAACTGTTTTTACCCTTTCTGTTATTGGGGTTTGTTTGGTTATCTGTTAGTTTACAAGGTGTAAATATTTCCACCAGAGAGTATAATAAAATTTACTTAATTGGATGATGAGAACTACTGTAGCCATTTCCAGGTACTTATGACACTAATTAAGAGACAGAAGAAAGGGTTACTCTACAAGCTGGAGTAAAGAAGAATAGTGCTTCTTAATTTTTTAATCCATTCAAAATTAATAAAGGTTATAAAGAAAATTACAGAATTTCTTTGTCCCTTGCCAAGCAAGATATTTAGGACTTAAACCTCTCTTGTATTAACACTTGACTTACACTATCGAGTAAAGAATCTCAACCAGTTGATGTTTTCAGAAAGTCTGGGAGAAAAGTAGAATAGATGTGAAAGAAACCATAGATATTTATTTTCAATTGTAAAAATACAGACCACTGTTTCTTTTTCTATATTTTTAATATATATGTGCTTATTTGTATATACTAATTGTTTATTCTTTTTCCTTTTTCCATTAAAAAATATATATTTCATTGCAGATTAACTGCCAGTTTAGTTCTTAGTTAAGGGAATATTCAGTGGAGTAAGATTCTGCCAGATTTTGAATAATTAATACTAATTGGTAGTAGAAGAAATGGATGCAGTGAGTGGATTTGACATAGCTGACTACAGGAGGAGTAGTGTTAGAGTTATGCATAGAAAGTTCCCTGAAAATCTAGGTACTCAGAAGTAGGGAAAGGAAATGGAAATTTTTACACCATGAAATGGAAAATTAATCTGAAAGATGATACAAGTGGGTCAAAATAAATATGTACATAGCTGAAAGGGACAACTGGCACCAACATAGGTGTGTGGGCACTGGCCCACCTCACTCTTCTAGGGAGCAGCCTTCATGAGAGTGTCCCAAATAATCTTAGGGAGAAAATGAGCATGGCAGAGACTAGATCCCTGGGACAGACCATTTATACTGGCCTGTTCTCCTCATCACCATCCCTCCAAAACTGGGGATCACTGCATCTCCATGGAATCCTCTCCAGCACCCACTGTAGGAAGGAAAGCATTCCCGATGGTCTCTGGGCAGACAAAGGATAAATAAGCAAACTGGGTACCTACCAATTCCACCAGGTGCACCCCACAGAGGCCACTACCATTCCTGGGTGTAAAGAGTTCCTAAGCCAAGCCCAGGGACCACATCATATTTTGCCTGCTGGCTGGAGGAAGAAATTATTGAGACTGACTCAGTTCAGGACTTGAGTGCAAGGTGGCTGTCTGCAGTCAGACCACAACTAAAACAAGAAGGGACTTGGGTGACACTCAGGAGTTACATTGTAGAAGTGTTGTGAATAGCTTGCTGAACCAATTCCATTTTAAATATCTCTGGTAAAGTTGGCTCACATTGCTGTGGAAAGGGTTTAAAAGACAATAAATGTAGTATTTTATTAAGTGTAAATTTAAATATTTGAAAGAGTGGGAAAATATTTGATCATGAATGCATGACATAAATTTAGAATATATTCAAAATTAATACTGTAACACATCTTTGATAATATTAGCTGTTGAAAGCAAAAGAAGAAACTTATAAATGCATGTTTTTCTGTCCATAGCACAGAAAACTTAAAAGATAAATTTTAATATTAAAAAAAAATAGGGCCAGTGAGATAGCTCAGTGACATAAGGGCCTGCCTGCCAAGTGTGAGGTCCTTAGTTTGACTCCTGGTACCCATATAAAGGAAAAAAAGTGCCAGTGATACTGCTCAGCAGCACAAGCACTTGCTGGCAAGTGCGAGGTCCTGAGGTCAACTCCTGGTACTCACACACACAAAAAAATAATAATAATATTATGGTTGATATCTCATGGGGAATAATATTTATAAATTAAACTTTAAAGAATTCCCCTGTTTTAATACCTCTGCCCTTACTTGAATGGAGAATTTAGAGGAAGGTGAATTTGATTTTCAATGTCTATTGGTCACAAGATTAATTTTTCACACTTGTTAGAGCTCAAGAGCTTTAGACTAATGATACATCTTATTCTTCAGCATATCAACCACAATTTTAAACTTTGTTTATAATGATTACTAAAATTACTATCCACCACCCGAGCATGCTTTGCATTTTATCTGGGGTAACAAACAATGCAAAATGTTTAAATACTGCATGAGCTTTTGCAAAATAAAGGTGATATAGCATTTAAAATAACTTCAGTGCAGGAGCAGCAGTCTGTCTCAGCATGACTCAATTAATCATGACCTTACTAGGAACGAGCATGCACTCGGTTAGGGTGGCTGTTCTCACCTGAGGAAGTGCCCACAGGAGAATCACAGGGGAGGGTTGTCTTTGGGTAGCTCACTCAGAACCTGCAGTAGAAAGCCATTCGTTCCTGAAGGCGTAGCTGGGAGATGTATCAGAGCATCCACACAATGAGTGCAGGTTGTGGAGTGGGTGAAGGCATGGGTATGGTGCTTAGGTTGCTTTTCTTCATGGGATAAGTAATTTCAGCTGCACAGCATAGACCTCACACAAAATTCTCGAGTTCTAATACCAACACTGTGCTTACAATTCTGCAGGCCCAATGTACGCCTGCATAAGTGTGCGTGCATAAGTGTGCCTGTTCATTTGTTTTGTGAATATAGGATTTCAGAGTCTTATTTGACCGACCTGGGTATTGTGATCATTTCATTGCTCATCACTAATGTAACATCTTCAGGTACAGAGCGAACCAGCTCTCTGCTTTCACAGAAATATTATTTTAAAATGTTCCCTAAGCTGCATTTGGGATTCAATGCAATATTATCTACATTCTCTTTTAATGATGTCACTTATTTGCCTTACATATTTTCAGACATATTATCTAATACCTTTATTTTTATTTACATTCTAACTTCTTTTTTTTCTTATTTTCTATTACTTTCAGGACTTGTAACAAATAGGCAGTCACAGCATGTGCTCTGTCTGCCATTTTGAACTGTAGGGTGTGGCTGATTATTTTACATGGTTAGGATCATGCATGCATTTAGTTTAAAATATAAAAAAATATGAATAATGTTATGGTAGTTTACAAAAACATCAGCACTTATAAGGGTAGTTGTACACCTTGTGTTAACTTACAAGTTTCACAATTTATTGATTTTAATTCACAGATGTATTTTTTAAAATTCAGTAAAAATTTGCCGTAAAACATACTAGTTCTCTAGATACAAGTAATATCTTTCTTTGCTACACCTTTTTCTCAAATATTTTATCTTTTATTTACTACTTTTCATGGTAGTATTTATTTTTGCAAGTTATTGAGTAATAAATAATTAGAATTCAGATCTTTTATACAGAATTTTAATAAATTGATACTTTATTTCCAAAGGAAATTTGTGTTGTTCTTAAATAGCTAAATTTTGTGTATTTTTATGACTCATGAATGTATTTCTCACCTTATTTTGGAGTCAAAGTTTTGACATTTGTGTTCTTTTTTTTCTGTAACACAATTTCAAATACATTTTTCATAAATTATATAGGTTATGCTTTTTATTGTTACATTTCTCTTCTATTAACATTAATATACCAAGTATCAAATACCTACAATACACATTAAATGGAAAAGTTTCTGAGCAACTGAAAATTTTAGAATTTGTGATAATTGAAATGCTTATTAGATATTAATTGAATGTTCATTATTAAATAGTGGGAATTAAGACAGAGACTCTGCTAATATAGCAAGTAAAAATGTGTGTGAATATTGCTGTGGATTTTTTTTTTTAATGTGGGTACAAGGAGTTGACCTCAGGACCTCACGCTTGCCAGAAAGCACTTGTACCACTGAGCAGTATCACTGGTCCTTTTTTTACTTTATTTGGGCACTGGTAGTGGAGCTCAGGACCTTGTGCTTGCCAGGCAGGTGCTTATGCCACTGTTATCTCACTGAACCTGTTGTGGATTATTGAGCAAAAAATATTTTGTCAAATTTTTCACAGTACAATTAATAATATGATTATTTTATAGTTATACTCATAAGCACTTTAATTTTTCACAGAAATATTTATTTTAATAATGTATGTTCATTCATTTTTGAATTATACTCCCCTACTCAGTATAAAAATTATTGCACTAAATACTATGGAACATAATAATAATGACTCAAGTTACAGCTAGTGAATTTTAGTATTATTAGCAAGTGCAAGGCAGACAGGGAAAAGGTAGCAACAATAATGACAAAAAATGGTAGACAAAGCTACAGGCCCAAAGATTAATTTTATTTGTATATTAAGAATTATTTGGGACTAGAGAGTTGCTCAGTGTTACAGTGCTTGCTTATCTTGAAAGAAGTACTGGGAGGAAGGAGAGAAAGCGGGAGAGAGGGATGGAAAAGGGGAGAGAGAACAAAGGAAGGAAGGAAGGAAGAAAAGGAAGAAAAAGAAAAAGGAAGAAAGAAAAAAAGAAAAAAGAGAAAGGAAGACAGGCAGGCAAAGAGACAGACAGAAAAAGAAACAAACAAACAAACAAAGGCAAAGAAAGAAAGCCCATATTATTTCTAAATATATTGACGATCAGGATTTGGGTCACACGTGAAAAATTAGATAAGCACATCAGTAACAATACTTTGCCCAATGTCAGAGAGTGGGATAGGAGAACGTGCAGCCTAAGGAGGGAATGATGAGGAGCAGGACCTATGAACTGTCATCTGTACTGTCTGAACTGGTCACTTCCATGTGGCTCAATATGCCGCCTTCATAATCAAGACCAGGAAATCAAACCCCACTTGGAAATAGGAATTAACATGAGCAGGAATTTTCCTGCTTGTAAAACATTTTGGGTCATCAAAATGTATTGGACCTAGATAGACATAGTGAGTCTCCAACGCTGTGAATGTAATAGAAGTCACAGAATTATATATAATACATTTTGTAAATTTTATCTCAATTTTGAAAACTAAAAAGTCAGTGAGATATAAATATCTTTTCCCCTTACTTTGGCCTATAAGTCAAGCACCTATAGATAGGATGTTCCCTTATAGGCATCGCTTTATTTCAGGCTACATCTCTGAAGCATTTTAGTACATTGTTTTTACACAGCTCTTGCCAGATATTTAAATTAAGAATAATCCATTTTTTAATATAAAAAACCATGTTTTTCTTTTCAGGTATTTATTCTGACAGAAGAAGCCACAAGAGAAATTAGGTTTGTTACAGAGGAAATAAAAGATAAATGAGGGGTAAATGCTCAGATCTCGCACACAGATGTCTCATTTCAGTCCTCAGAACAGAGCGTTCCAATAGAAATACCATGTGAGCCACATAGATCATTTTAAATTCTTTATAAGGTGCAATTTAAAAAGTATAAAAGAACATTAAATGAGTAATATTCAAGCAAATATATATCAAGCTTATGTCAGCATATAATCAATGTAAAATATTATTGATCTATGTTACTTAAGTGATAAGTCTGCAAAGCATGGTCTGTGTGACACTTACAGGATATCTAAATTTGAGCCATTAACATTTCTGCTGACATAACTGACACTGTGGTTAATGATTATTGTTTATATAACACAGCCTTAGAAAACATGTGAAGTGTGAAGTCCAGACACTGTTGAAAAAAGTGAATTTAAGAAATATCTTGAATGTTTAAATTTTTATAAAAGCCAGATCTGATTTCTTGAATATTCAGTATTATCGTATATCACAAATAGCAAAACTTTAACATATAATGGGAAGAACAGCCTTATACTTCCAGTAAGTGAGAAAGTGTTGCCCCCAATCTTTTGAGAATTAAGAGGCTGTGGGCTAATATAAAACAGAGAGGGAAGCATGTGCCTGGTTGTATCTTGGCCAAAGAGCTGGAGATTTTAATTTTGAAGAGAATGGCAGTTAGATGAAAAACAAAAATGAACAAATGAACAAACAAAAAATCAACAAACAAAAAATACTAAAACCTTTTGTGTTTATCGGGGAGGTCTTATGCTAAAATATAATTATAACAAAGTAGTAATAGCTGTACTGCATGAACAAATGAAAACAAAAATTCATCAAATTGGTCAATAAACCAAAATCCTAGCAAGCAGTTATCTGGTTAGAGTGAGGCAGGAGGCCCACATTTCTGTAGGTGATGGAGATGGACAATGAGTGGAGGGCCAGTGTGTACCGAGTGCCTTCTTGGGAGGGCAATGACAAATGAGAGCACTCAGAGGGACACAGTCAAGGATATTAATGCAAAGGGACCAGAACACTTGCATCAATCAAAAGAAACTGTAAGTTAACTTCTCCATTCACAAGGGCCAGCAATAAAACTCATTCATAGACCTGATCAGACTGCATGGTGGGGATCCATGCTTCATAACTCACAAAGCAATGGTCAGAGTTCAATTCAAAATGACTCTCCAGTTACAGGAAGTAAATGAAAAACAAAAAACAAAGAAGCCTGCTACATTGTACAAGTATGTTAAAAATGAAAGAAAACTGAAACGAAACCAAAAAGGGAAATCCTCCAAAAGAGACAGGCTTACAGACACTTTTAAATGCAAAGAGGCTAAGTGAGTTAGCAAATTATATGTTCAAGTTAGTGATTTGTTTTTAATTTTAAGGTATTAGGTTACAGAAAAAGATAAAAGACTTTTTCTTTTTTGGGTTTTTTTTTTTTTTTTTTGAGACAGGGTCTCTCTCTCTGTAGTTCAGGCTGGACTTGAACTCACCTTGTAGCCCAGACAGGCCTTGAACTCATAGCAATCCTCCTTCCTCAACCTCCAGAGAGTTGGGGTTACAGGCATGCACCACCACGCCTGGCAGAAATGATTTCAATATTTCAGAATTGTTAGTAGTTTACCTATGGCCCAGTATATGTTCAATTTTAGTGAATGTTCTATGAGCACATGGAAAGAATGTGCACATCATATGTAGTTCTGTGTAAAATGGATTATAAATGCCCATTAGATCATATCTGATATTTGTTTTATTCACATATTTTATATGCTAACTGATTTTCTTGTCTGGTGTTATTAGCTATTGAGGGAAATGTGCTAATGTTCTCTATTAGAGTTATCAAACGTCTATTTTCTTATCACCATGAATTTTTGTTTTATTACATTATTGGTTATATTCAGAACAATTGTACACACAATTATAAATGTTAAAACAAGAAAGATTTTAGAGTGGTATAAGAAGACAAGTTTATGGTAATTTGTTGGCTACATTTTTCAAACATGCTTCAATAAGCACTAACCACAATAGTCAAACATGTGCTGTGATAAAATTAAGATCATTTATTCCTCAAAAATCAGAGTGAAGACTAAAGGAAAGCTACAAATTATGAAAAGACAGTCACTCTTCTATTTTTTGCTTGTTTGATTTCTTTTATTTTGTTGGCAGTACTAATGATTGAACCCAGAGCAAATTTTTCCTAGCAAATTTTTTTCTTTTTAACTGTGTATTTTTATTCGATGGTTTTGAGACAGAGTCTCCCTAAGTTGCCCACATTGGGCTCAAAATTGTAATCCTTCTGCCTTGATCCCTAGAGTGCAGGGAATATAAATACATGACACCTAGCCCAAGTTTTACACTATATGCATTTTCTGATTACTGTTTATTGCATTCTTACATTTTATTCATTTTTTTCATTCTATTCATATTATAGAGCAAATAAAAAAAAGATGACCAAAAAAAAACCCCTAGTGAACAGACCTGTTTTAACATTTAAAATAAGAGCATATTCAAATGGCAAGAAACATTCTATTAAAAAATATTCAACTTCATCAAGCATCAATGAAATTATATATATTTGCACACACCAAAATGAAAGTGAAAGACAATTACAATTATTTCAAGGGCTATGAGAATGAAATATGTAACATAATACTGGTGAGATCATAAAATTTAACATTGTTTTTGGAAAATGCTTTGTTGGTATCTTGCAAAAAATGAATATATGTATATCCTATATCTCCAAATGCTTTATGATGGTTAATTTTCATTGTTTTTTAAATCAATCATATTTCATATCATCATAGTCTTTCAATTTAGTGTGGTGGAAATTGAAGTATCCAAGACATGGTAAGAAGTAATGATATAAATGCACCTATTTCAAATTAAATTTGAAAATACTTTTAATTTATTTTAATCTTATATTTATAATGAGTGTGCATTTTAAATTACCATAATCCAATATTTTAGGAAATGTCGTACATATAATTAGTTATATTAGGAAAATTTTAAACATAATTATTAGTGAATAATATTTTAGCAATAGCTAGACAGATTATGAACCTTACTAATAATAGGAAAGTGAACATTTAGCCAAAACCAAAAGCCACCTTAAATAATGGGCAGACTGCTAGGCACATAAAATGATATTTTGGAGATTAATGGGCAATTAGAGACTTCAGTATAAAGACTTCAGAAGAAATCTACTTTGCAGAACTACAGTGAGGCCCATGGGGAAAATAACATGGGAGTCACCTCTGTGAAAGCATAAATTGTAGACTCCATTTGCTCCTTCATTTGGGGTACTGAAGTATCCTCGGGAAACATGTCCATGGACAAAATTTTAATTAATATATAGGAAGGAATATCCACTCTCCCTGATAGTATATAAATAAATTTCCAAAAGTGAAGTATAATTGCAAGGATAAACAATGAAAATTATTTTGAGTTGTTAGTTATTTAAAAAAACTATCTATTTCTGTAATGATGCTTTTATATACCAAAAACTGAACTTTGTGGAATAAAAATATAGTTTTTTACCTGCCATGATAGGCTTTATGATGCCCTCGTTCATACTGCAAATTTCCAAAGCCTATTAATGGCATCCTATTAATACAAAAGTTATTTTACAGATTTCCCTAAATTAAGGGTTTTTCCATTTGTTTTTGTTTTTGTTGCTTTTGTTTTTATTTATTTTTTTGACAATGCTGGAGATTGGATCCAGGAAATTTGTACAGAGCTACATGGCCTTATTTGTTTATGTACTTATTTATTTTTTATTTTTTGAAACATTATTTCATTGAGTCACTAAGTTAATCAGGATGGACTTGACCTTGCCATCTCTTTGCCCCAGCTTTCTATAGTGCTTGTGTCACAGCTATCATTACTACACCTGGCAAAATGAAGGATCTTGATTAAGGAGTTTATTTTTTTTTCTTTTATTATAGGGTTCATTTAATTCAAACCACAGAAATCCTCTAAAGAGAATGGGGAAAATCAATGAGTAGAGGGAAATGTGATGGCAGAAGCAGACAATGAGATGCATTTGAAAGACATTGTGCAGTAGTTAAGTAGGATATTCAGGCAGTTAGTAGCTATAAAATGGAAGGAAATCAATTCTTTCAGAGGAACAAAGGAAATTTTTATATGTTTATATTACTTATATCACCAGATGAAAATTGAATATATGTTTAAAGAACTAACAGGATTAATCAAAAAATAATATTCAGTACTCTACAGCCTCCTCCAAGTTAATTTTAAACTATCGAATTCAGAAGCATAATTATGAGAATAGATTTATGTTTGGACACCAAATTCATAGTTATTTTTTTGTTTAATCAATAAGAAACTAATACAATTATTAAAAAGAGCTAAAAATATTATTACTTTATGGTAGCCTCCCTCTGTCTTTGTATTTATTCTCCCATGTTATGGTTTAGATTTTTGATATGCCACAAATGCCTCAGACATTCATAGGTGAGACTTTTAGAAGGTGACTAGACCACAGAGGAACTGCAGCCAAATGTGAATTTGGGAGATAGGCTGGTTGGAAGAATTAGACCAGTGGAGATGGACGTAGTAGGCTGTATTTCCTGCCCCCATTCCTCTATTTACTCTGTGTGTCCTGGATGCCATGATGTGAGCAGCTGTCCTCTACCAAAACCTTCAAATATGCCTTCCTACCTTTGAGCTGGCCATATATAGACTAAGAATTTGAGCCAAGATAAACCTCCCCTTTAAATTGTGGGCATCCAGGATTTTGTTGCACTGAGAAGGAAAACAGGTGAAACTCCTGGTATCAATATCATGATTTATATTTACATTTTAAAATTTTATATTTGTTTTGTGTTAATTTTTTAATTTAATACAAATATTTCCCACTAGAGGTTTCATCTTAAGGGGTTATATCTTCATTTAATATTGTTACTACTCTAGAACCTCTACACTCTCTACACTTCTGCAAATAAGAGACCCTAAAAATTCAGTTAACAATTAGAAATAAAAAAGTACTAAAGAAATAAAAAAAAGTACATAAGGAATTTTATTTTTTAAAATATTTGACACCCATCAAATTATGCTTTACCTCCCCACATATATAAAAAGTTCTCATTGTAGTAAATCTCTGATTATGAACACCTGAGTTGGAGATGATCTTTCCATACATTTTAGTAGATATTAAAATTTATTTTGTTTAAGCCACTATAAAACATGCTATTAAAATATATTTTCTAGAAAGAATTAGGGTTTTAGTTAAAATTTTCAAGTGTTAATAACAGCATGGTTACAAATATAATTTAAAAAAATTCCTGAGTTAAGATGCTCCTGAGTGGAAAGAACATGCTGTAAGTGTAGGCAGTGTAATGAGAGAAACGAAAGAAGAGATCTCAAAATACAGTGTGTTCTTAAGAGTTTGAAAGAAATCAGTAGTTACTTTCTGAAGGTGTCGCACACATTTTAGTAATAGACTGGTGATTGTAACCCTGCAGTCTTCAAAAACTTGACTCCCCTAGCCCATGTGAAGGATGGCTAGAGCATACATATGGAACTAGCTTTAGAAATGGTTTGCTGAGGATATTGACTAATCTTTAAAAATATATTTAAAAGGAATATTTTCATGGCTATAAGGAGATCCTTTATAATATGTGTGCCTTTTGAATGTTGAAAGCTTGTTTCGATGAAAGAAATGTGAATAGGGAGAGACATCAGAAGACAAACTAGTGATGATACATAATCTGTACAAAGGAATAAAGGAACACTTAAACTAACACACCTAGTACAGTGGTTAATAGTATCACAGAATCAACAAATTAGTATGTTTATATTATTGATATCAGGAGATGAATATCAAATCAGTAGTTATATAAATTACTTAATCTAGCACTAGCATGCTAGGAATTCTACTTCTAGCAAAAATGAAATTACTGGTAATGAATTTGCCTCCAACCTAAAACAACTGTAAACCAGGACAAAATATATTAACCATATTTTATGAGACCAGATTTAGACAATGAGTAGATGGTCTGTGATAGACAGGGCTAGCAAAGGTACCAGTTTATAAGATTTGTAAAATTTTTCCTCCAGCAAAACTGTTTTACAGGGAAATTGTTTTATTAATGTAAGAATAATTGAATATTTAAGAATCAATCAGCATAATCTGCAATATCAACAGACTAAAGCAAGGAGATCAAATAGTTATGTTAGAAGATATAGAAAGGATTTGACAAATGCCATGTCCATTGTGATAAGTCTCAGCAGGCTAGTAAAGGATGAGCACTACCTCAATTTGATCAAAAGTATCTAGAGGGGCTGGTGAGATGACTCAGTGGTGTAAGCACCTGCCTGGCAAGCACAAGGGCCCAAGTTTGATTCCCAGAACCCACATATGAAAAAAGCACTGGTTATATCACTCAGTGGCACGGGCACCTGCTGGTGCACGAGGTCCTGATGTCGACCCCTGGTACCAAGAAAAAAAAGTATCTAGAATACCCCTAGAGCTAAAATTCTACTTTATGATGAAAGATGAGGCTTTACTTGTAACATAAGGACAAAAGGCAAGAAAGTCCACTCAAGTATTCTTATTTAAAACAATTACTGGAATATCTAGTCATTGTGAAGAGGCAAAAAAGGGAAATTTAAAAAGCATACAGATGGAACAGAAGAAATAAAAATGTCCTAATTTTCAAATGACATGGTGCACTACATGGAAAACTAGAAATATTCTGCAAAAATTTTTAAATTAAAAAAGATCTCAAAAGTTTAGATTGTACAAAACAACACTGTGAAAATAAACATACAAATATAAATAAAATATAAATAATAAAATTACAGAAATTGAATTAAAACCTCAATATTATTTACAAGTTGACCAAAGAAAATTGTTATTGACACAAGTGTTATTATATCTATGTTCTGAAAAAAACATAATAATGATGAATGAAATTAAAGAAGACCTAACAAATGTGGGGTTTAGTATTTTCATGGATTAGAAGTCTCAGCATACTAAATATGCATATTCATTTTCATTGATCAATAGCATTAAGGAATTCTGTATCAAAATATCAGTAAAGCTTTTATTAAAGTCCCACCAAGAAAATTTTTTAAATGAACAAATAAAAAGCAGGCTTTGAATGCCCCAAAATATTGTAAAGTTTTAAGAAAAAGTAGTTGGAATTTTTCTAATATTTATTGTAGGGTTGTACTAACTATGGTAGTGCTGTATTATTAAAGGTATGTAGATAAGTGAAATAGCATAGATAAGTAGGAAGTAAACACACACATATGTGCACAATTATTTTTAATGCAACCATAAAAGCCATTTTATGGAGGAGAATTTTTTTTTAACACACTGTTCTGGATCAACTGGACTTTTGTAAAGAAAAATGTTGGAAAGCAGAGTGAAGCAGTTTACAACTTGACAGAAATGCATGAAAAATAAAAGGAAAACCTGATAAATGAGATATCATTAAAATTTGAAATATTGTTCTGTGGAGGCCATAGGAACAGATGGAAATACAAGCAACACACTGAGTAAATTATTTTTTCAATCACATATTTAAGAAAGGACTAGGAATAGAATATGTGAATTTCTGTAAGAATCAGCAATGGAAGACCACATGAAATTTTTACAAGGCTACAAAGACACTGGAATCGAAACAACCTGAAGGAAATTCAAATAATTGTGCTGAGTAATAGAACTCAATCAATATAATGCATAATTCCATTTATATAATATTCTGGAGATAAGGTATTACGAAATTAGAAAGCAGAGTATTGCTTATTGGGGTAAATGGTAGGAGGCTAGAAGTGGGTGGGTTTTACTTGAATAATAATAGGGTTCCTTTAATAATGGAATGGTTTAGTGTTGTCACTGTGGTAGTGGACACAAGAACTTTCACATTTACAATGTTAAACACATAGATAAAAATAAATCTAATACAGAGCAGTACATTGTATCAACAAGCTGTTATCATAGAAGAAAAGGAGGTGGAATTTTAATCTTAAAATAATGGCCTCACAAAACATATCCTTATATTGCTTACTCTTGAAAAATAATAACTTAATAGAGCATATAAATAAAGCCATAAATTTTTCTACAAAGTTGGAATTAACTTCAAATGGAGAATAAATAAGTAGTTAAATCTACACTTTTTATGCCACAGAAAAGGAGATCATGTTGGCTTGCATAATTTGGAAAATCCTTGAAAAAGTTTTAATATTTCAAAGCTTCCAACACATTTTTTATACTCTGATTTCTACACCCCTAATTATCCCCAAGACTTTTTCCAAGAATATGTTTCAATGAATTAGTAAAATACCTTCTACCGATAAATATACGGAGAAATTATGTGATTATCTTCATAGATGCTTAAAATAAATCTAATAATAAATTCTATCATAAAAAATTAGAGATAGGAATTAGTAGAAAAAATTTTAATATGATCACAAACACACAATTGCACAAAATAATTCTCCAATCTAGATTTTTATATCATAGCATGAATAAAACAGAAGCAACCAAATGAGGGTTATGTCAAAGATTTAAATAATTTCAATAGCTGTTCAACATTTTCCACGTATGTAATTAGAAAAGAGCAGACAATTAGACCTGTGCAATTTCATAATTATAAATTGGGACTGATCCAGACAATGAGAATAACTTACTCATAATTTTTGTAATAAATTTGAAAGTATCTATATTAACTAAATATATTGCAGATGCAAATTAATTTTGTGTGTTTGTTTTTCTGTACAGGGATGAATAAAATCATAGATAACATAATATTGCTTTTTTTTTTTTGTGGGTACCGGGGGGTCGACCTCAGGACCTCGCGCGCCAGCAGGCGCCCGTGCCACTGAGCGATGTCACCGGCCCCTTTTTCGTATGTGGGTTCCAGGAGTCAAACTCGGGCCCTCGCGCTTGCCGGGCAGGCGCTTAAGCCGCTGAGCCATCTCACCGGCCCTCATTTGCTTTTTGAAATTTAAAATTTTCTTTCACAACCCAATAAACAAAGTTATTTAGCTCATAATGCCTAATATTTCTTAAAGAGCTATAGGGCTCTTAAACAACAAGATATGAACCACATATATATGTAAACTAGCCATCAATTCCTTGGATAGTTTTACAATCTAGGTTTAAGATTAAGTATATCAAAATATTCCTGTATACATTTCTGTTGGCCATTAGGTCAAAATTACCAGGGAGAAACAATAATAACATAACAATATTCATTTGTGTTGCATTTAATTTTGAATCATAATGCATATAGAAAATTTAAAAAAATTTTGAAAATAATTTCATTCTCTTAAGGTTTTTTTTTTGGTACCGGTATTGAACTCATGATGTCCCTCTTACCAAGCAGACCCTGTGCTGCTGAGCTATATATCTGGCCAAAAGATTTATTTTTATAATGTGAGCTGGCACAATTATTTTTCATTATAATATTAACTGTGCATTTATGCTTTCAATTAAAAGAAAATTAAGATCAATTTTAATTCATATTTAGATATATTACTAAAGACAGAATCTATGTATCTCAAATGTCAAAGCTTTTCAAGAATTAATTTATTATCCTTCACGAATATAAAAACCAAATAGTACCAATTTCTCAAAAGTATATATACTGCTACATTTTAGAGAACATAAATTATCTATGATTTATTTACAGATATTGACCTTCTCCATTGTTTCACAGTAATTATTTATCAAAAATATTGATGATAAATTGTAGGGAATATTTTTTCTCAGTCTATACAACATATATAACATGATATGTTTTTAAAAATGTTTGTAAAGAAATGATTTATTTCTTAACATGCAACAAAGTAACAAGAATGGAAAAATATCTCAGTTTGGTATGTTTTATTACAAAAATATTGGCATATTTACCTTTAAATAAAGTATAGATTTGCAGTCAAATAGTAAACCAAATGAAGATATATAAATAAAGCATTCAAACAATTTAAATATTTTATTAACTTGATTGCATTGCTGATACCAAATGTGTTGAAATAATAACTTACTTGTTAGACCTTAAACAGATACAAACAACCACATTTGACATTTTAACTAATGCTTTAGTAACAAATAATTAAATATTTTCAAATTGGGCATTTAATTTTACACATTCAATGTAAACCTCCTTGCATGGCTTGTTTTCTCTTTGCTGAGTACTAAACATGTTGACTATCTTCTAAAATATAAAATGATTAATATAAAATGTAGTCATCACTTTTATTTTCCCTTCAATACTTTGACATATCTAAATTAAAATTATTGTATTTTATAAAATTTGTGAAATAATTTATAACTCAAGCAACACAAATGGTTGTACTTTATCAAAATCAAATGTTTATTATGGCAAGAAAATTTTATTAGAAAATGGGGAAAATGAATTTGTCACATAAAGAACTAATTACAGTGTGGTAATAGTTGCAAGCATTAAAAGCATTGTTTCTACATAATTATTTATTTAGAAAAAAAGCCCCTTTACATATAATTATGTGGTATTTTAAAAACAATAGAATATAAACAAAGTTATGAAACTTTATGAAATCCCTTAAATAACTAGTTTTTATGTGGTTGATTATTTTCTAGGTTTTAAACATTTATTTCTCACTTTTAGCTAAGAATACCTACCTGTTAAAATTACCTAATTTTTCTAGTATTTTACTTCACTCAGTTTATCAATGCACTGAATTAAGATAGCCAAAGAATCATAGAATAAAAGATGTTTATAGAATAGGCTTTTAATAATATCTATTAAAATTATTTTATTTAGTTATATTCCTTTTTTCTCAGCTAAACTTTTGTAGATTATTTGTAAATATTGAGTGGAAATTGAGCTATAGTTAAAATTGAAAAAAAAGGTCCACACTAATTCATGATGTCTTAATGAAAAACTGATTCAATCTACTCAGATATCAATGAATTGATTTGTATTCTAGAAATAATCTTGCTCTAGTATATGTTGTATTTTAGTTTGCTAGAAAATTTAAACTGTGATTCTTGTTTTATATCAATTCATTTTTTAAGTAAATATAATATGTGTACATAGTGTTATTTGAAAATATGCATATAGTATGATGTTCTCAGTGTGTGTAAGACATTTTCCTTTATTCTGAGTGAAAAATAATTAATCAACTACAGCAAATTTGAAGACAAATGAAGTATAAAGTGTTCACAGATATGTGAAAAACTCTATAATACAGAAATGATAAAATTTTCCTCCCTTGGAAAAATAGAAAATAATTGAAATATTAATGAAGTACAGCTTGAATTAAAGGAAATACAGAATCAGAAACATTAAAAAGAAAAAAATTCCATTGTACTCTCAAATAATTAATGGATTTAGATATATTAATATAAGAGAAAGATAAAATTGTGACTTTTTTAAAGTAGTAAAATTTTAAAATTAATTTTATTATTACCATTTAGATATATATAATGATCACATTTATCATAGGGAATTTGTACCTGTACATGATAAATCTTGATTAGTCTTTTTTTCCATTCCCTTCCCATGCCCTCCTCTCCCCTCCCCTCCCCTCCGTTCCCCTCCTTTCCCTTACTTCCCCTCCCATGCCCACCTTTCAACCCTTCTTCCCCTCCTTGTTAGTTTTCTTTCCATTTTATTCATCTTTTCTCTTTTTTTTCTTTTCCATTCCGTGGTTTCCCCCACCTCCCTTCATAATTCCCCTCACTTTTTGGAAAATTTCTTCTTCTTTCCACAATATCTTTTATATATTTTGGTTCTTATTTACTCTTTCAGTTTCTCACATGAGAGATACAATGCAATATTGGCAAGATTTTTTTTGTGTGTGCTGGTAATTTAACTCATGAACATGTGCTTACCAGGCAGGTGCTGTGTAGCTAAACTACATCCCTAGCCCTATATATACACATTTGTCCAGTTTATGTCACTTAAGTGTATTGTCTCAAGGTCCATCCATTTAGCTATAAATGTCTCAAGTTTATTCTTTTTTATCAACAAATAGTATTCCATTGTATAAAAAACATCTTTTTTATCAATTTCTCAGTGGATGGGCATTTAGTTATAAAAAATTTTCAACATCATTGGAAAGTCAAGGGATACAAATTATTAAAAAAATTTTGAATGTGATGTAAATGTAAAGAAACACTAAGATTTCACATCATTCCAGAAAGAAATGGTATTATCAAGAAATCAACAAAAAAAATTCTGGCAGGGATGTGGAAAGCAAAGGAACACTTCTCCACTGCTGGTGAGAATGTAGACTGTGGCAACCACTGTGGAAATCAGTGTAGAGATTCCTCAAAAATCTAGAATGAGCATGCCCAATTGACCCAGATATTCCCCTTTTCAGTATCTTCCCAAAAGAAGTAATAGCATCAAACCACAGAGATATATGATCACCCATGTTGGTAGCAGCACAGTTTGTAATAGTTAAATCTTGGAAACAACATAAATATCCATCAACTGCTGAATGGATAAAATAGATGTTTTGACATATTATTGAGATTTCCATCATCCCCACATCACATGATATGGTGTAAGCCAACATAATTGTTAAAATCACATTGATAACATTTGTAAATGAATATATCACTCATTCTAGTACCAAACTTGAAATTTCTCTTATTCATCTTGATTTATAGTAATAATTAGGACCAAAATATAGGGGAAATTTTTGAAAAACATAAATTTTGGACAGAAAAGAGAAATATTTAAGTTGATATAAAAGAAAGTTTGGTTGCTGAACTGTTGGAGACATTTAAAAAAACCTACTACTTTGTACAGATAGAAGAAGAAAGATCCCTTGAGGGTATACCAGTGATCTTAAAAAATGCCCATCATAGCCTCAACAGTGCAAATATATAAAACTTTCATTTGAGAAAAGAGTCCCTGTGCCCCCTGTTTAAAAAGGATCATTTAGGGAATTGGTCTCTGGAGATTCATTTCACCATTACCAGTCTTCCATCCACTCAGAAGTCACTGCAGCCATGGTCCAAAGGGGTTCAGCTACTGCTTCTTCTGCCATGCAGAGTGCAAGAATTATGGGTTTCAGACCACTCTTACTGAGATTTCAAAGGACAGCCTGTGACAACTGACAATATACTTCTGAAAGCCGGATGCAATGAAGCCAAAGGTGCAGTGGAAACACTAGAAAATTTCAGCATAGATACAGGACATGATAGGAGCCAGCCCAAGACAGAGATCACGTAAGCAGCAGCTGGCAAGCCAAAATGGGTAGGGGCATTCAAGCCCTCTGAAATTCTTAACTCTTTACTAATCATCATGGATGTTACACATGGAGCTAGAGAACATAGCATTAACTATTCTGGGTTTGGTCTTTCCATGGGGTTCACACTTAATACTTTGTCTTAAATATTAAAATAGACTTTAATTTTGAATTTTTACTAATACTGCAAATTCAGAGCCATCAGGGAAGGTAGTAGTGTATGTTCAGTTAAGCAAAGAATAGGAAAATAAGGTTAAGTGGAATTGTGATTCTGTTAGTGTATTCATTTAGGGATTAAAAATTGTTTCAGAAGATGTGTTTGGGTGTCAAGTTGATAGGAGTTGGAGTTGATAGGAGTTGATAGGAGTATTAAGCTTAATTGTCAGTATGAATGGGTAAAGGAACTCCTAGAGAAGTGCCTGAATCATGTAAGTGCTATGTGCATCAGTGGATTAATCCACTGGCATTCATAGTGGAATGTGGTGCCTGGGATTGGGACCACATTGAAAGTAGATCAATGGAGATGGCCCTTTTTAAGATATATCCCTTGTTGGTGTTCTTCCATGTAGTGTGCTTTCTGGCCACCTTGAATTGAAAAGATAATTTCCACTATGCATTTATGCCACAGGTTTTCTGCCCTGGAACCAGGTGACCAAGGGATGAACCCTTTAAAACCATTAGCCAAATTAATTGTCTTCTTCTTTAAGCTGTCGATGTCAGTTATTTAATTCAGCAATAGAAATACTGACCAAAAAGGGTGAGAGAAAGGAAGAGATGGAACAATAACAAGCAAGAAAGAAAATGAAATAAGAATGTGAGTGCCCCTCTGAGGTACAATGCAGCAGCTGGAGGCACATTGACATGGGAGGATGCCACAGCCACTGGCATTCAGGCTCCGATTCTACCCTGAAAGGGACTCCTTCATAGCATATGTTGAAGAAAGAAGCCAGAGCAGACCCATCATGTTGGCAGAAAGAGTTTAATTAGGCTTCATTTTGGAAAGGGTTTTTTAAGACTGAGCTGCAGAAAAACTACAGAACAACACCCTTCAGGGTTTTCAGGGTTACCTCCCCACAGTGACTGGGGGAGAGAGATCAAAAGGGAGACAGTGGCAGATAGGGCACAGGCTGGACTGAGAACACCTGAGAAGATCAAATTGTGGTGAGGAAGGGCCCAGGCCTTGACCTCCATGGTGTGGAACAGCACCCAGGGAGTATGGCTTTCTGAGAAGACTAATGGAAAAGTGTTGGCATAAAGATGAAAGGTGGCTCGATCCCTTGCTCCATGACCTACATCTAACAGAGACCAGATAACTGATTGCTTTTCCTATCTGTAAATATGGACAAGAACATGACTTGGCTTGCCTAGTTGCAACAATCTAGAGGCAACAGGCAGAAAGAGACCTTGGGAGAACAGAGGGGACCTCACAATCTCAAAACTTTAAAGGTAGGCAAAGAAAATCGTGACTCACTCTATTCCAGTGTTGCAGAATCTGGGGAAAAAGAAATTCATAAATACAGAGGAATAGCTTTTGACTCATGTTTTGTCTTCCATATTTTCACTTTCTTTTCCCTTCACTGTTAAATGGGGGTGTGAAAAGCTTTATCTCATTTTGTTTTCTTTTTTCTCATTTTAACATTTTTTCTTTTTGTCCTTTATTTTCCTTTCTATGACTTTTTCCTCTTGTTGTTTGTCATTTTTTTTGTTACTGCTATTTAATATTATTAGTTTCCATTCAATGAGATCAACTTTCATATTTTTTCCTCCTCCTCATCTTCCATTGATTAATTTTTCAAATTTTACTTGGCTCATTCTGCAGTTCCCCAGCCCTTCTATCTTTACTAGTACAATAATTAAGCTTGAGTTTATACAGTTAAATCTATAGTATTGCTTGTTGAATACTGATCTACTGTTAGGGGGTGAAAAGTTGTTTCATTTAGTAAATATACACTGTAGGTCAATATTTTGTTTACTCAGTGTTTAAACTATAATTCTAATAACTAGGAATCAATCTCACAAAGGATATAAAAGATCTCTACACTAAAAACTACAGTACTCTGAAAAGGAGATTGAAGAGGATATCAGAAAATGGAAAGATATCCCTTGCTCCTGGATAAGAAGAACCAATATAGTGAAAATGGCCATACTTCCAAAATTGTTATACAGATTTAATGCAATTCCAATTACAGTTCCAACAGCATATCTCACAGAATTACAAAAAACAATCCTAAAATTCATTTGGAAACAGAAGAGACCTAGGATAGCAAAGGCAATTCTGGGCAACAAAGGCAAGGCAGGGGGCATCACAATCCCCGACTTGAAATTATACTATAAAGCTACTATGATAAAAACAGTGTGGTACTGGCAAAAAAACAGACCTGAAGATCAATGGAACAGAATAGAAGATGCTGAAACAACCCCAGACATACTAAGCCACCTTATCTTTGACAAAGGTGCCAAACACATTCACTGGAAGAAAGGTAGCCTCTTTAACAAATGGTGCTGGAAAATCTGGCTCTACACATGCCGAAGATTAAAACTAGACCCATATCTTTCATTATGCACTAAACTAAATTCAAAATGGATGAGAGATCTAAATATTAAAACAGAAACATTAAATCTGCTGGAAGGTAGGATACATAAAACCCTTGAAGACATTGGTGTAGGCAAAGACTTTATGAATAAAACCTCAACCACACAGGAACTATCCCAAAGAATCAACAATTGGGATCTCATCTTATTAAAATCCCTCACACAGCGAGAGAAACCACCAACAGAGTGAAGAGACAACCCACAACGTGGGAAAAAATGTTTGCCAGCTGTTCCTCAGACAAAGGATTACTATCGAGAACATATAAAGAACTCAAAAAAATCAGAGCTCCCAAATTTAAAGACCCACTCCAAAAATGGGCATCTGAGATGAATACACATTTCTCAGATGAAGAAATACAAATGGCAAACAAATATACAAAAAAAGTGCAACATCACTAATCATTTGAGAGATGCAAATTAAAACAACACTAAGATACCATCTCACCCCAGAAAAAATGTCTATTATCAAAAAATCAACTAATAACAAATGCTGGAGGGGCTGTGGGGAAAAAGGAACCCTTCTTCACTGTGGGTGGGAGTGTCGACTGGTACAGCCACTGTGGAAATCAGTGTGGAGATTCCTCAAAAACCTAGGGTTGGAGGTCCCATCTGACCCAGCTATTCCCCTTCTGGGCATCTTCCCAGAAGAATTAAAACCATCGTACCACAGCAATATATGTGCACCCTTGTTTATAGCAGCACAATTTGTAATAGCCAGATCTTGGAAACAACACAAATGCCCATCAACTGAGGAATGGATAAGAAAGATGTGGTATTTTTATACAATGGAGTACTATTCAGCCATAAATAATGATGAACTGGAGACATTTATAGGTAAATGGATGCAACTTGAGAAAATACTCATGAGTGAAATAAACCGGACGCACATGTGTAAGCATCGTATTGTCTCTCTAGTATGAGAAACTGAAAGAGCAAAAAAGATCCAAAATGTACAATAGACATGGTGAATCAAAAAGAAACTGGTCAAAAGGAAAGAGAGACTGGGATGGGGGAATAGGGAAAAGAAAGAAGGGAAAGGAAAAAAATTGTATATATATATAAGATGGTTAAGATAGATACACTACTAATTACTTAGTTCATTGAAGAGTAAGGTTTGTGTCAATAATGTTTGGACAACTGAATGCTAATATCTGGTATCCTGAATAACTAACTTAAAGATAACAATACAAAAATGCATTAACCATTCTTACCCTCCTGTTATGTTGTTTTGAAAATTTGTTCTTTTTTGATTTGTTTTTTTTTTGTTTTTTCTTCATTTTAAAATTAAAAAAATAAAAAACTATAATTCTATATCACTTTCCTATTGTTAACAGTAATACAATGTTGGTTCTTATAGTAAATCAATATGTTATATTATAGTATATATATATTAGTGTTTTGTAATATGGCATATCCCAATTTTATTGTTATAGATTACCTGAGGTAGTGTACTTTTTCCTATTAATTGATTTTCTCTGTATGCCATGACACTGAAGCCCACTCTCAGAATACTGGGTACTGTGCCAAATAATTTGCAGCTTTCACTCTTAAATAATTGGAGATGTGGGCTGCTAGGACAGAAGCAGAGCCACCAGTTAACCATACCCTGGGAATATCACTGAAAATCTGACACTAAGTAGGTCTCCCTACTAGCAACATTTTCTACTATGATCAGCCCACAAGCCTCAGCACAGAAAGCAAATAAACAAACAAAAAACCAGAAACATGAGAAGAAAAGGAAACAAAATGCCTCCAGAAATATCCAACTCCCCCATTTAGGAATTCATCTAACCAAGGAACTGAAAGTCTGCTACAATAAAACTATAATACCAATAAAAGGAAAATCAAAGAAGAAAAAGAAAATGAAAAGACATCTCCAGTTCTTTTGTGGGCAGTATCAATATAATTAAAATACAATACTTTTAATACTTATATACAGATTTAATGCAATCTCCCAAAATATACGAGCAGTATTCCTCAGAACTAGTGAAAAATCCAAATATTTATACAGAATCATAAGAGACTCAGAAGAGCAAATGTAATCTTGAGTAAAATGAGCAAGACATCACAATCCTCACTGAAGTTATATTACAAATATATGGGGTACTGGCAAAAAAAAAAAAAAAAACTGGATCAAGGACCAAAATAGAAGATACAGAAACAACCCCTGGCACATTCAGCTATTTGATCATTGACCAAAGGGTCAAGAATAAAAACTCAGGAAAAATATCTTCTTTAATAAATTGTGCCAAAGAAATTGGCTATCTGTATGCAGAAGATTGAATATAGACCCTGATCTCTCACCATGTACTAAAATTCAATTCAAATGGTTCAAATATATAAATGCTAAAATAGAAACTAAATCCACTGGAAAATAAAGTAGTTAAAAGATTTAAAGTCATGGACTTAGGCAAACATTTCTTTTACAGAACCCCAATGGCATAAAACTGATATCAAGAATCAACAAATGGCATCATATCAAATAAAAAAGCTCCTGTACTGCAAAGGAAATAAGAAGCAGAGTGAAGAGCTAACCTAATTAATGGGGAAGAATGCCTTCTAATCCTCAAAGGACTAAAAACTAAAATATACAAAACACAAATATATTAGATGCATAAATAAAGAACCCAATCAAAAAATGAACTACTGAAATGAACACATATTCTAAGAGAAAGAAGTAAACAACACCATAATTTCATTTTACTCCAGGAAAAAAAAGGTTATCAACAGGAAATCAAATAACAACCAATGTCAATGAACCTCTATAAACAAGAACACTTCTAAACTGTCTGCAGAAATGTAAACTAGCCTACACTATGGAAAACAGTATGGAAATTTTATAGAAATGTAAAGCCAGAAATTCCATTTGATTAAACAATTCTCCTTCTACTTATATTCCCAAAAGATTTAAAAAATCATATTATGATATTATATTTATATCCATATTTTTAGCAGCACAATGTATAATATTTAAATCTTGGAAGTGGCTTATATGTCCATCAACAAATGAAGAAATGAAGAGACATTTGTATTCATACACAATAGAGTGCTACTCTGCCATAAAGAAGGATAAACGAATCATTCATTGGAAAACAAATGTACTTTTGTGCATAACATTAAATTAGATCAGTCTCACATATGTGTAAATATTGCATTCTTTCTCTTACATGAGAAACCAAAAATATAAATGAAGAGCAAAATGAAAGTTAATAGGAATTAGGGGTGGTGGTTCATTTTCAAATGGGAAGGGGCTCAAGAGTTAATGGGAGGGAAGTGGGATTAAAATAATGAGATGCATTGTAATGTGATCAATGCATACAGCAAACATGTACAATTAATTAATAAAAAGTGAAATAAAAATGTAAAGTAAGTTCTAATTGCAGTTTTATATGAAAACGTTGTCTTCCCATAGGTAATCAACATCAGAATTCTGAGTACAAATAACCTTTTATAATTTTTTAAAACATTTCAAATTTCACAATGAATTTGCTAATCATGTTAAGGGTCTATTTTATTAGCACAATTCAATAACTATTTTGGATGTGATTTTTTTTGGATATGATTCTTAAAGACCAAAGCTATGATTTAGGATGAGTTAAAGTTAGTCTAGTTTAGCATAATTATGATTTTACTAACACAAACACTATCTTTAGTAAATAAAAATATCAGGAATGCAAAAAATCATAGTGTAGAACTAGGACCTAAATTTAGGTATTAAATCAGTATTCAACAATTGTCAAGAATCAATTACTTTAAATTTAAACTTATTACATTGCCTATTCACAAAACATAAAATCAGAAGTGAGACAAAATCTTCTAATTAGAATATATAGTGGTGAAATAGCAAAATATTATTTTAAATACTTGTAATAGGCCACTTCCATACACCATTGATTATGCTTTAATAATTTTCCTAATTCTACTCATTTTCAATCACTTTTTAATTTCCAAATAATGTTACTTTTATTACTTTATATATTAAAATATGTAATGTTAGTAGTTTTTTCCTCTATTTGCCCAAACTACTCACATTCTATGCCAAATACTCAAATACAATCAATCTTATCACAACATATGATCATTGAGAATAGTTGTCAAAATCAATTTTGATGAACACTAGTAAATTTTACTAATTTGCCAACTGAGTGTCATGTGGTCACTAATATGAAGTATTGAATAAAATTTAAATTGATTTGAGCATTTATGCATTAATTTAAAACCTACACAAACCTAGATAGATAAATGATAGATAGATGATAGATAGATAAATAAATAAACTTCAATGTCAAGCGTAACAGTATTGGATGGTTTTCTCATCACTGAGTCAAACTACAAGACTCCCTGAATTTAAAGAAGCAGTGGTTTATTTTTTGCTCATTGGTTCACAGATTTCAGGTTGTGCTTAGGTGGCTCTGCTGCATTACATGGACAATTCCCGAGTCTATTACCACCACAAACATTATCCAGACCCACTTGGACCATGGATTCTGGGGCTTCTGACTGTCCAGGTGGCTGAATATGATGAAATTAATCCCAGAAAACCAATTACATGAGCATTCATTTTTGAGCAGGAGACACTGGAGTTTTTTTTCTCAAATAAAACATATATACTTTGCACCCAAAAGCCTACAATAAATAAGATCACAATAATTCCTAAAATACTATCATTGCACCTTCTTGTTCTCATTTAAAACACTTAGTTTTGGGCTTGTGCGATGGCTCAGTGGCATAAGTGCCTGCCTGGCAAGTACGACTTCCTTAATTTGACTCCCGGAACCCACGTATGAAAAAAGGGCTGGTGATGTCGCTCAATGGCATGGGTGCCTGATGGCATGCGAGGTCCTGAGGTCAACCACCGGTACCCACAAAAAAAAATTAAAAAAAAAAAACACTTGGTTTCTTTTTAATAATGCAAATCTCTTCAGTAACCACACATATTGTGGTCTCAATTCTACTTGTGTTTCTATTCAGCAAAAAATATTAGATTTTCTAATGTTTCTTTTTTGCTTCCACTTTTCACTGTAATTCTGGTTAGATACATACAACATATACCAACTTTTGCCAACTTATGCCACAGTCTGAACTTTTATCTGTCTTGCAATTTTCTCTGCAAGAAAAATTATTCCACTACTCTTTAATTCAGCCTCACTCAAAATTTCATAACATAGACAAAATAAAGCTAATTTTTTTGTCAGACCTTAACATCTAATGCCAATACAGAGTTCAGTTCTCAATAGGGTCTGCCTTCCCCTCTGAAACCTTATCACCTAAGTCTGGACTTCACTTTCTGTTAGCACCTGGTCTTCTAAACTCCAAACCAAATCACCTATCATTCTCTCCTTAAATCATTTTACCCTTTCATTGCACCATTGCTCCAAACTCCTCCCCAAAATCAATTTCAGAGGGATCTGATCCATGTGGTCATATATAGTCAGAGAAATGATCCCACTTTTGTAGTGCCAGGTTTGTTTGTTTGTTTGTTTTTGTAAACTTTCTCATCACTGGGACAAGCAACCTCACACACACAACTTCGTCAATGAGCAGCTTGTTTTTGGCTCAATGTTTCAGATGTTCTAGGCCACAACTGGCTGCTTCAAATGCAAAAATATCGAAGTAAAACAACTTGGTGAAGCAAAACTGCTCACTTCCTGTAGCTGGGAAACAAAACACTAGGGATAAGTACCAGGGATATATATATGGCAGAGAACTGCCTTCTGTAATCCACGTTCACAAATTTTGACTAAATTCCTATCAGGTAAGAGCATCAGTATACTAATGTACTGATGACCATAGCATCCCTATGATCCAATCACCACTCCAGGAGTTTCTTAATACAGTCAAATTAACAACTAAGATTAGCTGTTAAAACATAACTCTCATGTAAATAATTAAATTAATTGTAGGAAATAAATTGTAGGAACATATTTACATATTACTGTGTAGCAAATTGAATATAGGTTTCTTTCACTCACTCTAAAATAGCAAAATCAGTATTAGTAAAATATTCTTCATAAGCTTGAGACTGTTCTATATTTTACCATAATTTTTAAATGAATTTATATTTAATTGTGTATTACTTTATCTTGTGTAAATATCAATATATTATAATACATAATGCAATCTTATAGATATTGTAACATACGTATTTTAGAAAAACATGTTAAATTTTATTTATTCCAATTCCAAAAAGACCAATAATTTAATATTTTAAAGTAAAGCATTAGTAAATTATGGTCTCTGAAAGGTATCATTTCTAAAGCATTTACATACAGATATGTTGGATTACTTACAAATGGAATCATATAAATAAGAATGAATATCATCTACTGAGTTTTCTCTTCTTACTATATTTTGATTTTTATAAAATATCTCAAAAAATCTTTTTGCCTAATACAAAGTCTTTGTCAGAGAGTAAAGAAGTACAACCTTTTGAAATATTAATAACAAAATAATGATATATTTGGATATAACATTTTGCATTTCAATTGCTATATATTGCAAATTAAGACATCAGAGTATAGAATACTCTGCAACAACTAAAAGAATCTAACCAGTAGTCTTACAAAATTTGCTTTTCCTTAACATATTAGTAAAAATTTTGAATAGCAGTGATTATAATGATTCATGCAGGTGTCTGAAGCTATCACTTTCCAGACAGCTGGTGGGGCTGAAATTAAAATCAATTATTCAACTTGGCTTCAAAATTTTTATTGTTTATTCTGGCACAGAGTGGAATTTTCTTTTCCATCTGGATTTAGTAAGTTTCTTGAATAAGTGGGAAAATTAAATCAAATCAACAAATTTTAATTTAAACACAATTACTTTTACATAAATTTTTCACTTATTTTTCTAAAACAACAGATGTAAAATCACCGGAAAATTAAATAATTTTATTTTGTAACATTATAATTTATATTTGACAATTATAAGTTTATTTTATGCAATCAATAACACAACTTAAATAGTATATAAAACACATGTAAATGACATATATTAACACTTAAAAATCATTAATATTCAGTCCATTTTTCTAAAGTAACGTGCAATAATATATACTACAATAATGTGAAATGAAAATTGTAAAATTTTACAATAATGTAAAACTGTAATGTGAAACTAAAACAAAATCAAGACAAAAATGTTTCTTCACTTATGATTTTGATTTATTTTAAAATGATGCCAATAGTGGGACAAGAGTTTGTAACTGATTTCTTAGTCAATGATATTGGTAAAAAAAAAATGGGAGGGCTGGTGAGATGGCTCAGTAACATAAGCGCCTGCCTGGCAAGCGCAAGGTCCTGAGTTCAATTCCCGGAACCCACATACGAAAAAATGGCTGGTGGTATCGCTCAGTGTCACAGGTGCCTGCTGGTGCGTGAGGTCCACTGCCGGTACCCACAAAAAAAAGAAACATTAGATAATTATATAAATATTTAATTGAAGAACATCTCACAATAAATACACTGTAAATTATTTTAATATCTAAATATCACAGCTAATCACAAAAATTATTTAGAAAATTGTTTTCTTAGTAATCTATTAGGAAAATTTTCTAAAATAAGGTATAAAAAGCTTAAGTATTACAGTTGACAAAGGGTTTATTATGAAAGAAGTAATTTTGCCATAACATATGGCTATTATAAACATTTTAATTATATCTTATGATCTGAGTGAATTAAATTTCATATCTACAGCAGAGATGGTATTGATATCTAAATTACAAAATTCAAAAAAGTAATCAGCCTCTGCAAAAAATGAAATTCACCTGTTCTTCCAAAATATATTTTAATATAAATATATTGAAGTAACTTTTTATCTTTATCTGTAAAGATATATCTGTAAAGATAAGAAAGATGATAAAATATAACTAGATACAAGTGAGAATATAGAAAATTATATTCTGTATTTTAAGCTTTCCATGTCTGCAAAACAGTATCCAACAAACATGACTTAAAGAAGGGAATGCTTACTTTGACTCCAATTACCCAGGGACTCAGTCCATGCTTGGCTTACTCCAAGCCAGAAATAACATGGCAGAAATGCTTGGCAAGGAAAAGACACTTAGGTCATGGTAAACCAGAAATCAGAGCAGTAGTATAGTGCCAAAGAAGAAAAGGCTGAAAAACAAATATAGCACAAGCGTACAAGCCTTTATGATACACTGAGAAGTGTGATTTTCTAAATTCTCACTAAAGTTCCAATTCAATCAAGAATACAGATAATATTTACTGTCATAGTATAACCTTAGTTAATTTGATACTAAAACACAACATTCTACACCATATGTAATCTCCATGAACATATTATTATTTATTAACAAGTTAATAATTCAGCCTTAAATGTTAAAACTGTCTTGTCTAAAACTGAGAGCCTATATGAACTCTTTCTTGGGCTGGCTCCACTCACAACCTACAACTTACCTTGGGAGATGTTCCACACTAGTAACATCCAGACATTTCTTTGAAATCTGGGTGGAAGCCACCCTGAAACTATTACTTCAATTTGTGTGTCAGTAAAATCAGAATCACATAGATGATGCCGTGATCTGCTGTCAGTGAGAATGGTAGGCTGACCAACTTAGACCAAGGCTACAGCATCCTTGGAGTGCCTGGATGGCTAAGTACCATGAATTCAATCTCAGGGTATCAATTTCCCAGATCAGATCTTGAGCAAGCTTCCTAAGGACTATGTTCTCTATTGAATCTTGACACTTTTGTGCCCTTACATATGTGATGGGCAAAGTCTTGCTGATTACTGAGACAAATTATAGGATTCTCCTTCTTGTACCTCTAAGACACTGTTTTAGAGCTATCATGTATTCCACAACCAACTCTTTTTTACCCCAAATTAACTTATAAATAATTTAGAGACAAAATTTGAGATTCTCAGATTTTTGTGCTTTAATTTTTGGCCTCAATTCTCAGTATAAATCTGTCAAAATGCATCTAACAAGTACCCATGCCACAGCAAGAATGTTGGGTTGTATTGAAATGTGCTCCCACAGGTCTATTTACCTGTTATTCTTAAGGTCAGTCTTCCACAAAGACTCAGGTTATTGTTAAACTGTAAACAAGTAATTTTCCAGAATGTAACAGGTATGACCTTTAATCCAGTTCCAAAGAGAATCTTCATTTGAAACCTCATCAGCTTAACCTTTACTCTTGGCATTTTTATCATTAGGCTATTCTTTTGAGAACTGAACTAAAATGCCCTTTTCAAAAAGTAATACTGTCACAAAATTCATTTACAAAAGATGTTCAAGAACTCTATATTAAAACAATACAAAATATTCTTAACAGTGACAAATAAAAAATTGTAAACAAATTGTGGGATAATCTCTGTTTTTGAATTGGTGGATTTATTATTGTTAAACCCATTCTCCGAAGTTTATGGACAGGTTGAAATAATCCATATCAAATCTCAACTGAAAATTTTTCTTTTATATGTCAAAAATAATTCTAGGGCTGGTGAGATAGCTCAGTGGCATTAGCACCTGCCTGGCAAATGTGAAGACCTGAGTTTGACTCCCAGTAACCACAAACAAAAAAAGGGCTAGGATATTACTCAGCATCATGGGCATCTGCTGGGGAGCAAGGTCCTGATTTCAACCCCTGGTACCCACAAAAGAAAAGTAATTCTAAAATACATAGAGAAAATAAAGAACTTAAAATAGCCAAAGCTAATTAGAAATGAATAACCAAGGAGTTAAATATTTTGGTTTCTATACTTACTATAATGCTATTTAGATATATAAATCCATGCAATAGAAGCAAAATTCCAAATTGAATTATGTTAAGTAAATTAATATTTAGCAAAAATTGCAATGTAATTCAATTGGCTCTTTTAAACAAATGACACTAGATCAACAGGTTGAATATGGGAAGAAAATATACCAATCATATCCTGAAACCACACATATAAACAAAATTTAATAGATCATAGGTCAGTAAGTAAATCTGAATCTATGCTGTTTCTAGAAGAAAACAGTATTTCTTTCACATTTCTGGAATTTGTTTGTCTTGTATATCTGTAAATATACACAGTTGAAGAACTCTATCCCTTTCTTCCCATAATCTGTTTCTAACATCCATTTCTACACTTTTGACTATTTCATATGACTTATGAAGCAGGAAAATCATAACTACTTGCCATTCTATGACTAATTTACCCCTAAGAATAACATTTTAAACTACTATACTCATTGTCACAAAATTTAGAACATTCTTCCTCTTCTCCCATCCTCCTTCTTCTTGTTTTCTAGAGAATGAAATTATAAATTGAACAATAGAACTTTGCCCTGGACTCTATCCCAAACCCCCCACCTCAATTTTAATATTTATTCAAGGAATGGGTTATTTGCTAAGGCTGTGCTTGAGCTTGAAATTTCAATCTTCCTGCTTCAAGCTCCAAAAGTGCTAGAATTACAGGTGTGTGCTATCACACCTGGGTACTATTCTAAAGCTTACTATTAATACAGTGTATAAATATATACATTATTCTTAATTATTAATTTATTAATGGCTATAATTATTGTATCAATATCTTGGATACTGCAATTAGTGTGTAAGCAAAAATGGGAGTCCAGATATTTCTTTGAATTTTGATTCAATTATAGTATATACATATCCAACACTCATGGATGAATCATAAGGTAGTTCCAGTCTAATGTCTTAGAAGACCATTCATATTGTTTTCAATGATTTTATTTTAAGGTAACTTTATAAGGTAAAATTTATCATTTCAAATATATTTCAATTAGTTTGTCAAATTTAATACTTTTTAAAATCATTTATTTAAAAAAAAGGACTAAAAACTACAAAAATTAACAGATACAATGATATGTACAAAAGACTTTATTCTTTGGAAATAATGTGCTATAAAGTAAAACCCATTTTCAGGATTTTGAGGCAGGTCCTCACCATCTAGTCCAGACTGGTGTCACAATTCAAATCACCCTGCCTCAGCTTCCAGAGTGCTGCAACTGTAGACATAACACACTTAGATTTACTAAGCTAGAATTTACACTACTCATTTATCTCTGGAGTATTCACAAAAGAGCAGTGGTTAACTTTAAACAATTATTTGATAATCTCATTATACTTGGTGCAGGATTACTAGCAGAAGTATGAGTACATATTTTGTAGATATTCAGTTTATTAGTAGTTGAGAGAACAGAATTTGGGAAATGATGAAGGAAAATACTTTTACCCTATATTTTATTTCTATAACACAAGTAAAATTTAGACCATCCTCCACTTTTTCTCATCTCCTATGCCTCCTCAGAGTACTAGTTTAGGAACATATAAATATTAGTGTACGCTCAAATGCTTCAGTGAGTTGAAGCTAACCTAACACATTTGTACTTGGAAGATTCTGGGGAAGAGCTCAGTGGTAAAGCTTCTACCTAGCATGTACAAGGATCAAGGTTTAGTCTCCAGTACCACAAAATTTGTAAAAAATTACAAAAAGCAAGAGAACAAAAATTAAACAAAACAAAACAAAAGCAATAAAACACAACATGAAAATTATAGGTTCATACCTGTGTGACAGTAATAAAGGGAAGACTATATTTTCATAACTGCCAGATGGATTTTTTGTTTCTAACAGTCAAAAATTTTACAAAATGACTATGTACATTGAGATAATACATACCAATAGACATGAACTCTAATCACACTTAATTTTGGGAAGTTCAATGTGGTGTAGGAAATTGGGCAAATTTTATTTATTTATTTTTTTATTTTTTTGATGGGTACCAGGGGTCAACTTCAGGACCTCGCGCGCCAGCAGGCGCCCATGCCGCTGAGTGATATCACCGGCCCTTTTTTCATATGTGGGTTCTGGGAGTCGAACTTGGGCCCTCGCACTTGCCAGGCAGGCGCGTATGCCCCTGAGCCATTTCACTGGCCCCCGAATTTTAAATATTATATTACATATTTATGTACATTTTCACACATTTTGAAAAATTAAAACAGGCTAATTCCCAAATGTGATCACTTTTTGGAAATTTATTTTACTATTTATATTTGGGAGGATTTAAAAGACTTTGAAACAAAAAACTAATTATGTGAGTACACAGAATGTTTTTTCCTTTGTCTTTTTTTTTTTTTTTTTTTGTGGGTACCGGGGGGTCGACCTCAGGACCTCGTGCGCCAACAGGCACCCGTGCCGCTGAGCGATATCACCGGCCCCATTTTCATATGTGGGATCCGGGAGTCGAACTCGGGCCCTTGCGCTTGCAAGGCAGGCGCTTATGCCGCTGAGCCATCTCACCGGCCCTCCTTTGTCTTTTTGAGTCCGGGTTTCACAAAGCAGTTCAAGATGGCCTTGAACTCACTTTGTAGAGAGGCTGCCCTATAAATTGCAATGATCCTCCTACCTCAGCCTCCTGAGTGCTGGGATTACAGGTGTGTGCCACCACACCAAGCCATAGAATTTTCAAATGTACAATTTGAACATTTTTTAATATCCCAACATTAAAGTTAGTTTCCAAATACTTCAGGAAATTGAAATTTTAAATTTAATTAAACTTTCCACTTAACTTCTGATTTTCTAAATCTGTGATATTATTTCTTTTAATATAATTAATATATTTAAATATAAATTTAAATTTTCTATTAATATAATTCAAACACATATTCACACCAAAATATGCTCATTAAGAATCTGGCATCAATTTTTCAACTTCTCATTTATTAAGTATAAGAAAAAAGCAATTATTAACATTTATGAAATAAAAATACAACAATTTTAAAATTTCTATATATTTTATTTATAGAAGATAGTCTTAGTTAATACCAAATAAAAATTTTTACATGAAAGCTAGATGCAGTCACACCATACATTTACATTATGAATTATTTATTAAAATAGCATTTATTGCACTTTATGACTTTAATAAAGGTATAAGGTTTTTCAAAGTTTAAGGCAATTATTATGTAAGTCCCACTTTTGGTACAGTCTCATAATGTAAACAATTAGAGCTAAAAGATTACTTCTCTAAACTATATATTTCACAAAGTATACCTCTTAAATTCTTTATCACCCTTCTTATTTAAACAATATTTTAATTTTGGCTTAAATAAAAATCTTTTAAATTTTTAAAGCCATTTATAAGATATTATTACACAATAACAATGAAATATTTTTATTACATGAACAGAATTTCAGAGAATATCTCAATTTAAAAAGAAAATTTTAGCCATTCACAGTGTCATAAAATAAGATGAGAAAAATGTGTTTTATTAATAAAGTAATCCAGCATATTCATTTCTTTTTTTTTTTGTGGGTACTGGGATTCAACCTCAGGACCTCGTGCGCCAGCAGGCACCCATGCCGCTGAGCGATATCACTGGCCCTTTTTTCATATGTGGGTTCCGGGAGTCAAACTGGGGCCCTAGCGCTTGCCAGGCAGGCACTTATACCACTGAGCCATCTCACCAGCCCTGCATATTTGTTTCTTAACTGGTGATTTCAGGCAATTGCAAACAATGAAAATTAGATAAAAAGTTGTTTTAAGTTCATATAAGTTACAACAGTAGTGATATTAGTAATAGTTAATGTAATTATTTAGAGTGTTATTTCATATTTTCCTTTTTTTATACTTTAAGAACCCTTAAAATACATAAAGATTATACTAGTTGAACAAAGCAATGACTATTAAGATTCAGGTTTTGCAGATATGATTATAGAAATTTGATTTCATAGACTTGACTATGGGCTTTTCTCTAACCAAGAAAGTGCTCCATTGCCTAAAACCTTATCAAGTTTTAGTATAATTTAGGCTGGCAAAAGGGCTCTGAAAAATTTGGCTTGACTATGAAAACTAAGTAGTGATTATTTAAAATGATTTATTGTTTGATTATAAAAGGCTCTTTAAATTAGTGGACAATTACCTCAACTGAAGAGATGCAATATAAATAAAGTAGAGGGCTGGTGAGATAATTTAGTGGCATAAGCACCTGCCTGGCATGCACGAGGTCCTGAGTTTGACTCCTGCTACTCACATTCAAAAAAAGGGCTGGTGATATCACTCAGCAGCATGGGCCCCTGCTGGTGGGCAAGGTCCTGAGTTTGACCCTTAGTACCAACAAAAATAAATAAATAAATAAATAAATAAATAAATAAATAAATAAATAAAGTAGAATTCAAGTTAAAATATTCTACTTCTGGGGCCAGTGAGATAGCTCAGTGCCACAAGTGCCTGCCTGGCAAGCTTGAGGTCCTGAGTTTGACTCCCAGTACCCACAAAAAACTATATATTTGTATTCCACTTCTTGCCCTAAAACTGACAGGACTGTTATTCAATTTCTTTCTTTCTTTTTTCCTTTTCCTTTTTCTTTCTTTCTTACATCACATACATTTGTCTTAGTTACTTTTTCCTTACTGAGACAAAATACATAACACCCATAAATTAAAGGAGGAAAGGTTCATTTCACCTCACAGCTGATAGAGGTTTCAGTCCATAGTCAGGTGTTTCCAAGATAGGGAGGCATAGCAGAGGGGCATCACAGAGGAGAAATAGTCCATGGTGTGACAAGTAGAAAGTAGAAAAGCAGTAAAGCAGTGAAGCAGTGAAGGGAGTCTCCCTTTTCCTTTTATCTCATCCAGGCTACAAGCCTTTGTGCATAGTGCCACCCACACCCAGGGTGGGCCTTCCCATTATCCACTCTCAGAATGATGCTAAACTAATCAGTGGAGGAATTTAGTACAACAAACTTTAGATCCAGACAAATCTGAAAACCTTCAGTTATGAATACATTAGGCTTTTAGGAGACATCTAGATACAAGCCATAACAATTTTGCGAAATTTTTAAATTTAATTTTTATTAGTACAGTAAGCCTCCAACTTATGAATGAGTTCTGTTCAAGGAGAATGTACAGGTATGATTCTAAGTATGAAAAAGTGGGTTTTATACATGTTTGACACAAATAAACAATGAAAAGCATACAAAAACCCATACACAGAATATACTGTAAATAAACTTTTACTGTTACTTTAAAATAGCTGTACAGTACATTATGACAACTGCTATATAAGGGATTGCTATTTCTGTGATTTGTTTACATCTATGAATTTTCATAATGTGAGGTCTGTTCATATCAGTGAAGGTTCACAATTCAAACATTCATAACTCAAAGACTTATTGTACATTTGCAGCACATGATGATTACATCTATTGTAGGGAATTGATACATGTACATAATACATCTCAATTCTTTTTATTCCCCATCCTTACATTTCCTTTTCATTTTCCCAGCATAAGATTCTTTTTAATTATCATATATGCAAATTAACAATCAGATTAACAAGCAAAAAACTTAGAATACATAAGTCAACTATATTAAATGAAGGTACACTTTTAGATACTTTGTCCATTCTGGATTAATATAACTGTTACTTCTCTGTCTCTTCTTTTCTTATTATGTGTCTTTTATTTTTCATTTTTTTATCTGTTCAGTTTTAACATAAAAGGAAGCAAGCAATATTTAAGCTTGTTTGTCTGATTTACTTCACCTAATATTACATCTCAAGGTATATCCATTTTCCTATAAATGACTCAACTGTAAACTTCTTATGGCAGGGTACTTCTCCAGTATGTATAACACTATATTTTCTTTCTTTCTTTCTTTCTTTTTTTGGTGGGTACCGGGGGGTCGAACTCAGGACCTCACATGTCAGCATGCGCTTGTGCCGTTGAGTGATATCACTGGCCCTTTTTTCCTTTATGTGGGTACCAGGAGTTGAACTCAAGACCTCAGATGCTGAGCCATCTCACCAGCCTCCAGCACTACATTTTCTTTTTTCTTTTTTTCCATTTATGTCCATATAGGCTGTTTTCAAGACTTAGCAATTATGAACTGAGCTGCTATAAATAATGCTATGCATACATCACTGGGGTGTGATGTCATTAAAAATTCTTTCTGGATTGGTTGCAATCTTATTGTATTTTTTTAAATTTATATTTCTCTGGCCAGCAATGTTGTATATTTTTGTACATATTTACAGGCCATTTTTATTTTTTCATCTGAGAAGTGTTTATTCATTTCAGATCCCCAAATTTTGTCTGAGTGTTTATTTGTGTGGGTCTAATCTTTTTCAGTTTTCATATACTCTATATATTAATCCCTTCAGGACAAGTTGCAATTTTGTTTTCTCATTATGTAGCTTACTTCTTCCCTTTGTAGTGGATATTTTACACTGTGTAGAATCTTTATAATTTGTTGTAGTGATCACATTTATTAATAATTGGTATTATTTCTTGTGCAATTAGTGTTTGTGCAGAAAATCCTTTCCTACACCTGTACAATACATTTCACAATAGCATCAAGAAAAATGAAATACTTAGGAATTAAGTTAACCAAGGAAGTTAAAGACATCTATGTTAAAAACTATAGTATTTTGGGGGCTGGTGAGATAGCTCAGAGGCATAAGAACCAGCCTGGCAAGCCTGAGGGCCTGAGTTCGACTCCTGGAACTCACATACTGAAAAAGGGGTGGTGATATTGCTCAGCGGCATGGGCACCTGCTGGCACGTGAAGTCCTGAGGTCGACACCCGGTACCCACACACAGAAAAAAATATAGTATTTTGAAAAAAGAGATCAAACAGAGTATCATAAAATGGAAAGACATCTCCTGTACCTCAATAGGCAGAAACAACATAGTCAAAATGGCAATACTTCCAAAACTGCGACAGATATTTAATACAATCCCAGTCAAAATATCAATAACATTTCTTACAGACTTGGAGAAAGCAATCATAAAATTCATGTGGAACCAGAAGTGATGTAAAATAGCAAAACTAATTCTGGGCAACAAGGGCAGTGTAGCAGGCATCAAAATTTCAGACATCACATTACACTACAAAGATATAGTGCTAAAAATAGCATGGCATTGTGGAAAAAAACAGATTTGTGGATCAATCAAACAGAATAAATTTAGAAACAATTCTAGGCATACTGAGTTATGTTATCTTTGACAAATGGGCCAAATCCTTTCACTGGAGGAAAGATACCTCTTTAACAAGTAATACTCTGAAAACTGGCTATCCACATGCTGAAGATAAAACCTAGACCAATATATCTCATCATGCACGAAACTAAAATCAAAATGGATCAAATATCTAAATATTAGAAGAGAAACAATCTGCTTGAAGACAAATCTAATTATTTGAATTTATTTGCCTTGGATTCATTATTAAAAGAGTTCTAGTTATAAATTCTCATTTGTATGAGATTAGATTTAACTTGTTCCATGTCATCACTTCAATATCATGAAAATAGTTTTACTATATTGATTTAGTTTACAGAATTTGTGAAAGCTAAATTATTTAATTTTACCAATGCTAAACTCTCTATTCTTATATATTTACTCATCCAATGTCACTAATACCTGTGCACATATATTGAAAATAAAGTATAATTTCAGTAAGGTACCAAGGAAAAACAACCACAAATGAATCATGCTTTTCAGTGTCTATGAATTTAGAGAACTTTTTTAATCACAAACATATAAAAATACTATATAAATTACACAGAAAGTATAATAAAATGTTTCAAGGAGAAAAGTTGACTATGGATGTGATGTCATTTGGAAAAATATATTTGCGTATATACTTATGTTAAGCACCTCCTGACGAAAACCTGGACTTTTCTGGGTTAACCCTAAGTCCAATGCCAAAGATTCTTACAGGAGGAGAAGAGGTAAAGATAAAAAGAGAAGAAAATAGGGTGATCAACATAAAAGAACACAGGCTGAGAGAGATCGGTGTGATGTGTCTGTAATGGGAGGAAAATAAAAAATCACTGGCAGCCACCAGATTCCAGGAAAATGAGACATTAAACAGGTGCCTAACTTTTGGACCTATTGCTTGTAAAAATGGTGAAAGAAAAAAATTCTACTGTTTAAGCCCCTCAGATTGCATGAATTTTTTGTGGAAGCCCAAGAAAAGTAGCAGAGACACTTTATTGACAAAAACATTTTGAAAAGTCTAGCATGGTGACACATGCTTGAAATTCTAGCATTCTGAAATGCTCAGGTAGAAAGATTAAATTTTGGAATCCAGCCTCAGTGACTTAGCAGCTAAGCAAGGTCCTGTATCAAAAAATAAAACAGGGTGGGTAACTGAACTGGGTACTTAGTTCAGTGCAAACCCCCTCCCAAAGGAAAAGGAAAAAAAAAACACTTGCAATGTGTGATAAGCCCACTATTTTTGATCAGTTATAATACTATAAAACCTCATCTATTATTAAATTCTACAATGTAGTACCACAGCTACCTGAATTTCAAATTGATAGCTATAATTAAATCTAGCCTAAACTTATTGTACTGTTTTTATTGTTAATAAAAGATATTGAAAGACAAGATATTTAACTGTGATACCATATTTTGTGTAAGAATAAGGATAACTCATAAGATAAGCCATAATATTGTTAAAGAATTATGAGAAAATATAATGAATGATTAAATTTTTAAAATTATGAAAATAAAGACACTTTGCCATTAATCCCTCTCATAATCCTCCCTCTAGCTTTGAACATACTATGCCACTGTTTTCATTATTTTATGAAGCACTTCTGGAAGTCCTTTTTCCTGTCTTTACTTCTGTTCTTGTGGCTACCAGGATATCCAGAGTTACTTCAAAATTGTACCTTGCATGATCATTGGATTTTGGGGAAGAGACAGAAGTGGCACACAGTCAGATTCAGTGCAAAAATGTAAGTGAGGATTGACTGTAACATTTTTATCATCCTGCCTTTCTCTTGAATGGTACTGAGATGCAGAATTTACCATAATTTATCATCCTACTTCCTGAAGACACACAAAGAGGATGCAACAGAACTGCTTCAGAAAGGGGCAGTAAGGATGAATAAGTGTGTTTGAAGTGAGGGTGGAGTATCTTAAGGGGGATTGTAGACAATGTCTCTTTTACTGTAACTTATTTTGTTTAAATACACACTGTATTTTTTCATCATTCCTGCAATCTGGAATCTTTTAATTCTGATGATTTTCCTGGTATATACACATATACATATCTTCTGTATTTTAATTAAATGTAGGTAATTATTACTCAAGTCCTGAAACATAAAACAAATTTCACAAATTAAAACATTCATAAATATTCATAAACCAGCATCATAATCAATTTAATTTTTCAATACTGAGTGAATTTCTCTCCAAAATATGTCATAATATTATGGTTTGTGTTTAGATCTTCCCCCAAAGCCTCATGCAGTCATAGAGGGTGGCCTTTTCAGAGGCAGCTGAATCTAGAGTTTGCAATTAGTTCACTGTCTAGTGCTGGGATTGGTGGTGGGAGTGCTGCAGCCACCCTTGGGTGGGTACCCTGCATACAATATAAGGGAGGAAAAGAACCTTACTCACTTTCCCCTCCCTTTTTGCTCTTGTTGCACTGGCTATTTTCCACCACCATGAACTGTTGCCCTCTGCCATGTGCCACTCTGCCTTGCAGCCTGCTCAGTATGGACTGAAACCTCCACAAACTGTGTGCCAAACAAGCCTTTCCTCCTTTAACTGTGGGTGTCATCTGTGTTAACTGTGATGCATCTGTATAGTATGTATAACAAAGTTGCTTTTGTTTGGTATTTGGGGAATGCTGCTAAAATATTCTCTGTCTCTCTCTTTCTGTCTGCCTCTGTCTCTGTCTCTTTCTCTTTCTCTCTCTCTCCCCCTCCCTCCCTCTTTCCTCCACTCTCTCTCTCAACAATCATGGAACCTGGACACAAAACAATGAAGCACCCTTATTCATATGGCTAGGTTCTCTGTAGATGTTTCCCTGATAATCATAACTGAGTTCTCAGTCAAAAGCCAGCATTTACAGCCAAACTTTAAAGAAAAATTTAAAACTTCAGTCTGCCACTAAATTCAAGGATAAGAAAGGTAAGCACAGCCTGTTCCCATAATTAGAGAGTGGCAAAACTCAGTTAGCCTTGGCATTCCAAAGCCACCTGCAGGGTGTAAGATAAGTGTAACTCAGACACAAAGTGCATCTTGTTATGGTAACTCATTCCAAGTTTTTAAGGAATTATCACCCAGAGAAAGCTCAGCTAAGTCAGAGACAGTGATTGATTCTTCCTGCTCTCCCTAGCACTGACTTCCCTGCTATAGGATTAAAAATAATAATAATAATTTGCCCAAGATAAGTCTGTGTAACAACATGTGACAAAAACATGTGTAGCCAACTATAGAATATCCTGTTATCAGCCTTCTGGTGTTACTTGCTAACAACCTATATAAGTGATTGTTTAACCCCAAGATGGGGCTGATGATTTGGAACAGAGATTTCCATCAGCCCACAAGTGTAAATAAAGCTGTTTGCCTTCAAAGTGCCTCCAGTGCTGTGTGTCTTCCATCTGGCTTGGTCCCATTTTTCTGCAAAAAACAAGTAAGTAATTTATGTTTTCAAAATCTCCAGACCTCATTTTTTTTTTCTCCTAATGAGGCTCTATCTGGTGGAGAACACAATACGTTGCATATTACTTGTATTAACCAGCTTTCTATTGCTGGGAAAAAATTTTTAGCAGCAACAATTTAAAAGAGAAGTTTACTTTGGCTTGTGATTTTAGACTATTCAGTTCATTGTTGGTTGGTTCAGAGGAGAAAAAGCATGGTGGAATGACATGGCAGAAGAAAGCTCCTCCTCTCATGGCAGCCGGAAAGTAAAGGGCAGACAGATGGAATCCATGAATAATATACCTTTCAAATCCCCCCCATACTTGCACCTTCTGATCACATCTTACATTCTGACAACACATTCAGCCATGAACTTATCAATGAATCAATCCACTGATGAGTATATTACACTCATGATAAAATCACTGCCAAAAGTCCAAAATCTAAACATAAGACTTTTTGTGGAGATTTCTGATCTAAATCATTTCACTATCTGAATTTCTGCCCCATAGAATTCATGAGAACACATTTTTGTGCCACTTATTTCTGTAACAATTATTAGTTCAAAGAGTTATTGGAACACCTACATTTCTATCAAACTTTCAGTGAGTGGCACAATGGTCATAATGTTCATTAGATAACTTTGATGAGATTAACACTATCAGCAAGGAAAGGAAAAGTTAATACATTATTATGTACTGAGAAGAAAAAACAAGGAACATTTTCACTGAAATAAAAAAATTAAGAAAAATAATTTTTAGGAATTTATGAGCACCTTTGAACATTTGGTTGAGGAAATATTTAAGCTTTTATCTCTAAAAAATTTGCATATTTTGGGGGGGACCTGAGAAAAATGTAGGTATGTGTTTGTATTATAGCAGAGTTTTAGAATTTCTTAACTTTCTTTAGTGCATTCCTAATGAGACTATAAAGAGTATATGTGCAACATTTTGGAGATTCTGCTTGGATGACTAAGTAAAATGTGTCCTAAAAGACTCAGACATCCTAAATTTTCTTGATCTCAGTAGATATCTCATCTTTAATTTTTTCTTTTTGTGGGTACCGGGGGGTCGACCTCAGGACCTCACGCGCCAGCAGGCGCCCATGCCGCTGAGCGATATCACCGGCCCCTTTTTCGTATGTGGGATCCGGGAGTCGAACTCGGGCCCTTGCGCTTGCAAGGCAGGCACTTATGCCGCTGAGCCATCTCACTGGCCCTCATCTTTAATTTTTTGACAAGTATTTAATTTAAGAAGTCACAATTTATATTTCAATTTGCTAATGAAATTTACCCTAATTTTGTTTGATTTGAGTAGAGGAAATATGGCTATAACAAGACTGCACATACAAAAATAATTATCATTCTTATAATTACATATTTTTTTCAAATTATTAAATCAACAACACACCTAAATCCACCATTTCTTAGTAAACAAATTATATCCTTCAGAAACATGGTCTTAGAGACAAAATTCATGAGAAGAAATACATAACACTGAATTAATGTTATAGATTTACATAAAAGAAAATATTAAAAATAAACTCAAGCAAAGAAGAAAAGACAAACACATTGTTATTAGACTATTCTTATACATCATATGTGTTCATCTCTGTCAGATATTGTCAGTTATAGAAAGCAACAATACTGAAGAAAGTTCTCAAAAACAATTATAATTGGAATGAAATATGGAAAGTTTTACAATAAAAACAAGTTGATGTATATTTTTATCTATAAAATATGTGGACAGTGATTATAATAAGCAAGGATGAAATTTCTTTTTGGAGTTTAAAGTCACTGAACATTTTACTAAATCTACTGATCTTTGATTTAATCATTTTACAAAAAATGAAAATTATTATTTTTCACATCTGTTATCATAAATGAAGGGGTTGTATTATATTTTTAAATGCCCTCTAATCATACTAAGCTGTCAAGGAAATTAATTTGTGTAGTCAATTTTTAATTATCTCAGCCTGGTAAAGCGTTCTGTATTTGTTATATTTTTTAATCAGAAAGTGTGAAGCAATAAATAATTTTTACTAACTTCATTGTTTAGGCAATTGATAAATATCTAATTGTACCATCTAAATGGCATTTATCAGTCTTTATCTCATTCTTACTTTATCTTTTTGAGCTTTTCTTCCACTGTGTTTTGATATTTTTTCCTTGAGTTTCTGGCATGTCCCTTGCAGTTTCCTTGATTCTCTGTAATCCCAACTAGCTCTAAAATGTCAAGCTACTGAAATGGTAATTTTCATAGAACACACTTTGCCAGAAAGAATCATCAATTATTCTGTTTTTAATTTACATCCCCTTTAGTTCATGATTAGAAAATTTAGGCTAGAGAAAACCTTAAAACATTGTCACATGATTTTCTTAGACTTATTTTACAATAAACAAGTTTAAATGGTTTTCATATGTGCTATTTATTTACTTTCACAAAGAAAAATAAGGCAAATGGTATTAAATGGTTCAACATTCCAAACTCCTCATGTCTTTTCTATAAAAGATATAGAGGTCTATGTACATTACCATCTGAATTTGCAAATGTCTCTCACTAGTATGGATGGGGTGTGGTTCCCTCCTCTTGAAGTATGTCTTAGCTAGGTATGTTGTTTTGTCAAATGATGTAAAAAGAGTAGATATTTTAAATATATTTGTCTTTAGGTTGCCTTCAAACATTTCTCCATGAGATGAAACCAGGCTTTGGTTGAAGAATGTCCCTGTGGATAGATCTAAAACCAGATTTCACCCTGAAAGCAAGACTAAGCAAGGTAGCAGGGCTATAGCTATATTGCAGATATATATATATATATATATATATATATATATATATATATATCGTGTGTGTGTGTGTACTAGAATTTTTAAAGTTTAAATTAAAATTTAAAATTTCTGTTTATGTCACTGTTTTAATGTTAAATAATATGAACAGAATGTTTGCTACTTCTATGAACTCAATATACCATCTGCAAATTCGTGCCATGAGTCCTTCCTCTGGATTCATGTTCCTTTTACCAACAATGTTAATTCCTTTCTGTACTCCTTTAACTTCAGTGTTTAAAAAAATAAAGCAGTGAATTGTTAAAGTTGTAAGTCAAATTAGAGCTTTGTAAAATATTTTAGGAACACATTAACAAAAAATGACCCTTTATCCCACAAAGTAAAATAATTGTAAAATACCATTAAGAAAATCTGATGCACAGAAGTAGAGAAAGTTCTAAATTTTAATCATATATCCAATTGTTGATAAAATATTGCTATCCAAAAGTATCAGTCTCAAGAAACACTAATGTTTCCCAAAAGAGTATTTTGAGTATCATGAATAAAATCTATTCCAGTTGCATTCACAGCATTCATGTGCCACAGTTGTATTCACTGCACTAATGAGAGTAGGTAAACCAACCAAACTAGATAGTTGGGAGGCGATCTTAATTTCCAACAACTACATATACATATTTATTTGATATACTTATTATTTTTTAAACTTATCATTTGTCTCTTCCCCAAAGAAAGAATACTGTTATATTCTGCTATATATTTTCCACATACAGCATTATGCCATTCAACAACAGTAACCACACAGATAATAGTAGAATTACTTTTCTCTTTCAAGCATTAAAAGCATTGCTCTAAGTCTTAAGTCAATGTCATTCACATGAGAGTCTTGTATCGGACATAAAGTAACTGAGTCCCAGAAATCAGTAGTTACTCATGCACGTGTGGGTAGCATGTTGTAAACCTAGGATTTGAATAGAGGAAATCTGTTTCAAGAGTCCCCCAGATAATTTAGTCACTGTCTATCCTATCCTGCTTCTTCATCTGTGAAATTAAAATTATGAATAATTTGACATACACTTCTCTCAAAAAGCTTTCTTTGAAGCTACATATCACCCTTTAAATTAATAAGCTTTATAATGCTACATAGCAGGTCTTTTTGATTTATTGTTCGATTTTTCTCTCTCAATTTCACTTCAGATGTGTCATAGAATTGCACTTAGGTTAAAAGTGCAAAGCTCTTACATATGCTATTTCAAGATTTCATGGTGTATTCTTTTTGTGATTGAAGATATATTTCCTGTTTATTACTTTAGACACTCCCAGCCTTTCTTCAGGTTTTAGCCCAAACTAAAATCAGTCATCAAATTCTAAATTAGGTATAGGAATTCTTCTACAAATGAGTCAAATTAAGTGAAATAAATCAGACACAATAGCTTAAATGGCATATATATAAGAAAGGCAAAATATAAATGAAGAGCAAAATAACAATAGATAATAGGAATTATGAAGATAGATCATTTGCAAATGTGAAGGACACCAATAGGAGGAGGGAGGGGAAGAGAGAAGAGAGGGAAAGAGAATCAAAAGAGGATGGAGATGCATTATGTACATGTACCAACTCCCCAGGAAAAATGTAATCATTATGTATTGCAACCACACTCAAGTAAAATATAATAAAAAATGCAAAAAAAACCCACTATGAATTAGGAATCCAAACTTGATAAAAAGTGCTCCTGCAGACTCCAAAACTCTCTGCATTATTCCAAATTTCCTTCAGACAATAGTTTTTCCTATGTCTCACCTATTAAGATTTGAGTCATTTTGAATTAGGGATTTTGACTTCCTCTTTGTTTCCGCAGATGATTGAAAATATACTTTTTAAAATCAGTCTGATTTTTTAGTGAGAATAAGCAGAGTAAAACTATTTTTTTTAATGTGGGTACCGGGGGTCAAACTCAGGACCTTGCACTTGCCTGTAAGTGTTTTTGCACCTGAGTGATATCGCCGGCCCCTTTTTCCTTTGTATGTGTGTTCTGGGAGAGGAACTCAGGACTTCGCCCTTGCCAAGCAGGCACTTATGCCACTGAGCTATCTCACCAGCCCAACATTTTTAAATACTACACAAAGATGAACTTTTCTGGTGTTGATTAAATTTGAGTTTGTTCCATAACTTCTTTTTTACTTAACAGTGAGTGAGACTTTTAGGGCTTTCTGTAGTAACAAGGTCAGAGGAACAGATCAGTACAGCCATCAACCTTACAAAAGTCTCACCCTCCAAGGTGCTTTTGTTAGGATAGCATTATAAAACCAAAGGAAACTGTAAAAAAAGCATGAGATTTAAAAAATAAAAGGACTTGGAAAATATAGTGCTGCATAGTGAGGCTTTTGATATATTGAAATAAAATTTTATTTTTGCCTTCTTTGGTCTCTGTGTATTTTGGGGCATTTGAAAAGCATGGTACAATATGAATTAGTTTTTACAAGCTACTTCAAAGAGATTTTGAGGATGTCTCAGCAGGAGATAAATAACTGATCCTGCAGATTTTTCACTCCTGGTGAAGGGAAGACAAGTTAACTGTAATATCTCTATATTTGTCTAGTTGTGAAGTAACCAAAGTAGTGAGGTTTTTTTTTTGCATAGACTGTTCCTGTTATTTAAAACCATATCAATAAATGAGTTCTCCATCTTCCCTATTGCCTACAGGTAATTAAAATGACAATTTCACAACATTTCAAAATGGCCAAATGACAAATGATAAAAATTATTTTGAAATATATACTTCATTCTTCATTAATTGCAAGTCACAAATGAATGTGTCTGAGTCATACATCTCAAGGATTATAGATCTGTACTTTTGCTCACTGAGGACTACTTGTTTAGAATTTTCATTCATTCTCTACATTGCAGAGAACAAATATTGTAACTCCCACAAATATATAAAGGCTATGAAGAAGAGAAAATGTTGAAAGTACCCTCAGGGTCCATTGAACTTACAAATGGAAAGGATAGCTTTTCTCCTCTCATGTGTTTACTATGTGTCTTGGAACTAGAGCTGAATAAAATTTACATGCTAGGATTCACAGATAGAAAAAGGAAGTGGTACACTAAAGCTGTCATGACTTTACCTAACTAAATTCTTTTTTTTTTATGTTGGTACCGGGAGTCGACCTCAGGACCTTGTGCTTGCCAGCAAGCACTTGTGCCACTGAGTGATATCACTGGCCCTTTTTTTCCTTTATGTGGGTTCCAGAAGTTGAACTCAGGACCTCACACCTGCCAGGCAGGCGTTTATGCCACTGAGCTATGTCACTGGCCCCCTAACTAAATATTGAATTTTATTTCAACTTAAATATCTCTCTCTTGGGCCGGTGAGATGGCTCAGCGGCGTAAGCGCCTGCCTTGCAAGCGTGAGGGCCCGAGTTCGACTCCCGGATCCCACATACGAAAAAGGGGCCGGTGATATCGCTCAGCGGCACGGGCGCCTGTTGGTGCACGAGGTCCTGAGGTCGACCCCCCGGTACCCACAAAAAAAAAAAAAAATATCTCTCTCTTCTTGTCACCCTAGCACTGGAAAACAGTTTCCTGAGAAAACTTCAGTTGCTATATTATAGGGGAAAATGTTCATAACTCTCAACTGCTAGATGTCAGATACACCACGTTTGTGTTCCCTGCAGTCAAAGAATGAATTTTAAGGGACAACAGAGGTTGACAGGAAAATTTATTGGGGAAAAAAATGGGGAATAGAAATAGGGAATAGGAATAGCTCCTGAGTGACCAGGGTGCCAACAAGCCCACTTTTCTGAGAAGGTTTTATGTAGGAAAGTCATGAGGTAGGTATGATGTAGGTCAAAACTGTCATTGACCAATAAGATTACAAGTATAATCACTTGGCTAATATTAATCCAGTAGTAGCAAGGGCATATGGATAACATCATATGTTGTTTGATAATCTATAGTCTGAATCATGTCTTTAGTTTTACTCTTGTCCTAGTAGTTTTACTTTTAGTCTTGATGGGCAGGAGAGGATGGAACACCCCTAATGAGATAATGGTTTATATGGGAAATCTCAAAAAGGTGGTACCAATAACCTCAAGTTTGCTTTTATCCATTCGGAAAATATGCAAATCTGGTGACTGTGGTTTTAATCCTCTTCAGATGCACATTCAGCCACAGTTTTTATGCATTTTTTTTCTTTTGTACTTGGCTCCTTCAAGAGCCCAGTCCTGTTTCACTCTCTATAATATTTCTACATTAGTAATCTATAATTGTCATGCCTGGTGGGAAACTTTACTGCTGGCAGGAAAAGCTGATACAGACAAACTTTGTGCCAGTGGAAAGAGCCACTGCAGAGAACCATGCCCCCAGCCCTCAGCTCCTTGAAGTTCAAGTATAACTATACTGCCCTTGGTTCCAGGAAGCCTGAGAATATCTGCACTCCTGCCCATGACCATACTATCTCTGCCCCCCAGACCTCCTTGAGATGGCAATTCACAAAGCAGCACCTGATAAGCACCTCCAATGCCTAAAAACTCTTTCCCTCCTTAAATCTGTGCTGTCTCTCTGACCTTCACTGATCCCTTTCTTGGTCTCAGTGGGTTCTTACCTGGTTGAGAAATAAAACAGCCTTTTTACTTTCACAAAGCCTGCATGGGTGGTCTCTCTGCTCTCCCTCTATCTCTATTACATCTGGTTCTGTGACTCGATAGGGTGACCCTCCCTGGAGGATTTTCATGCCCTATCCTGAGCTTTTTTCCTGAGGAGGCCACCCTGTGACATTGATTCCTCAGACCACATCCCAGGCATTTCCTGATGGCCACTTCAGATCAGGTAAGACCTTTTCCTCTATCCCTTCAGCTGCCTCCCACCCTCCTCTGTGGCTGCTGTTGTGGCTGCTCCTCAGCCCTCCTTCTCCCACTCCCCTCTCCCTCTGAGACAGAGAGAGGCTCATTCCATTTTCCATGTTCCTTAAATCTGGTGCCAGTCATGGAAATTCTCTGAGAAAACAATCTTTCCTTGCTGTTTGACAAACCGCAGAGATGTCTGCCTTGCTCACTCACCCATGTTCTGTTACAGCCCTGAGTCCCAGCTGGAGACTTCAGCTGTGGACCTCGTTGCCACTCTCATAACATCTTTCTGCTCTCAATGAGGAACATTCATTCCTCTCTTCCCCCCTACCCCCTTTAGCCTGTCTCCTGAAAAACCTAAAACCTCTCTGCCTCTCCCCTGATCTGAAGCTTAAACATCTATTTTTTTTTTTGTAATAACACTTGGCCACAATATAAATTTGAGAATAGCTCCCAATGGTTGGAAAATGGTACCTTTGATTTTTCCATATTGTAGGACTTAGATAATTATTGCCAAAAATTGGGTAAATGATCTGAGGTACCCCACACCCAGTCATTTTTCACATTCTGTGGTCTCCCCACCCTGTGTTCCTCCTATGACCCCTCTCAAATCCTTCTTCTTTCCTTCCCATCTGCACCCCTGTGCCAACTCTCCATGACCACAGATCCCGCTGACTTTGCTTTCCCCTGTGCTCCTCCTGGGAAACCCTGACAAGCCTCCCGCCATGGCTGCTGCAGCCACTCCCCCCACAGCCTCCTGCCAATCTGACGCCACCCCTAACTCTAATCCTTCTCTCCATCCAAACTCCAACCCTCCTCCACATGCTTCGCCTGGTCCCACACCATCCCAGACCCAGTCCAGTTTGGATCTAACCCCTTACCACCTGCCCATCAGTTCCCACTCCATCAAGAGGCAGGGTTGGGAATAGTCTAAGTGCATATTCGCTTTGCTCTGTGAGACCTCTCACATCAGCTGTGGGGGACACCTGCACGGCTCTCCTTGAAAGAAGAGCAATTATCTCCATTGTGGCTGAACCTGGCCCTATTTTCATGTATTGATATGTACGGAGCTGGCTAGGACTTTTCCTTATCTCTTTAATTGGCTTTAGGCAATGCAAATAGGTCCAGCTGAGGTCCTGATATGTAGTCTTTGAAGCAAGGTGACAGGCCTGTGTTTCCCCGCCCCTTTGCTCCCAATACATGGTTGAACCTGGCAGGATAGAGAGCCATGCTCCATGCTGTCAGCTGGGATTGAGCCTCGAGGAAGAGGCTGTAACTTCCCAGGGCATTGAAAATTACACATCAGAGCTGAAGCACTGACCCCAAAACATTAGATACTATCTTGAATTGTGTTATGCAGATTACTCCTTCTACATATCCTTCCCTCTGCATATTGCTAAGGTGATTTCAGGCCACCTACTTAGCCCAGCTCATGGTACTCACATACTTCCTGCCACTCTCAGACTCACTCATCCCCAAGCCACTCCCCTCCTTCAGAATTAATAAAACCTGGGTTCAGCCCTGGGTTGAGGCCTTTGTTCCAGTAACCACCATCTTGGCTGGACTTAGAACCCTTTGCTCCCCACAACTATAAATATGCCTTAGCATCTTTATTATCACCACGGTTGCACTGCAAATGGTAGATTGGAATTAACTTGCTAGAATTCCAATAACTTTTCCATGGGATTACAAATATAAACTTCCCAGACTGCGACAAGGACCAGGAAGGGCTCATTGTAATCAGCCAGCATCAGTTCCTTTTCCTCTGATCCCACCCACTATATCTGAGCTCCCATACCTGACCCAGTCATATAGCTTCATCTGAGCTGATTTAACTGTCATGCTTATCTCCACTCTCTCCCCAGATGAATGTGAATGAGTATATTCTCTGGCTCAGTCTTATAGGGATGACCACAGGTGCTATCAACCTGACTTTCCTGAGGGCCAAGTGCTGTCCACTGAGAGAATCCAAACTGGGACTATCAGGGAGGATCCTAGGACATAGCCTGTTGAGATCACATGATTTCTTTTTTTTTTTTTTTTTTTTTTGTGGGTACTGGGGGGACGACCTCAGGACCTCGCGCGCCAGCAGGCGCCCGTGCCACTGAGCGATATCACCGGCCCCTTTTTCGTATGTGGGTTCCGGGAGTCGAACTCGGGCCTTCGTGCTTGCAAGGCAGGCACTTAAGCCGCTGAGCCGTCTCACCGGCCCGATCACATGATTTCTTACCTAGTAGATGGACTTTGCAATGTGGCCCATAAATCAGTTAATTTTGACAAACTTTAAGAGACCACTCAGACCAGAGATGAAAATTTGAGCCAGTTTATGGGATACCTGGCCTCCACCCTTAGATAATTTATGACATTAGACCTAGAAAAGCCAGAAGGGCAAATATTGTTAATATATACTTCATCATTCAGTCAACCTCAGACATTCACAAAAAAATTACTATGACTTTGGTCTGGCCCTTTAACCGCAAAACAGGAGTTAATTAACCTGGTCTTAAAGGTCTTCAACTCAAGAGATAAAAGTGCTTGAAGGCATCGTGTTACTGAGCTGCAGATCCTGGCCTCCATCTTAAGAAACCCCCCAAGGTCAAACACTACATTGACCACAAAGGAATCAAGGGCACCTCTGACCTCAAGCACCCCCTCCAGGGCTTTGCTTAAAATGCCACCGGAATGGTCACTGGGCTTGAGAATGCCCACAGCCTGGGATTCCCTCGAAGCCATGTCTTTCCTGTAGGGATCCCCACTGAAAGTCAGACTGTCTAATGCCCCTGTGCCTCTGTGTTAAATTACATCCTATTATTTCTCCCCTATTGGGACACAGTCTCTTAATTCCCATAAACTCCCCTTACAACACCCCTATTCTTCTGGTATGAAAGGCAGTTGACTTTTGCAAGCTGCTACAAGATATCAAAGCTAACAATCAGATTGTCCTTCCTATTCACCCTGTGTTACCAAACCCCTGCATGTTTTGGTTCTTTGTACCTCCATCTACCACTCATTATTCTGTATTAGATCTGAAGGATGCTTTTTTCAACATTCCCATGCACTCCACCTCACAGCCTCTCTTCACTTGTACTTAGACAGACCCTAACACACATCAGTCCCAACAGCTGACCTGGATTGTCTTGCCATAGAATTTCCAGAACAGCCGTGTCTACTTCAGTCAAGCCCTTGCTCATTGACTTGATTTCCTGCCACCCCCTACTTCTCATCTCATACAGTACGTAGATGACCTCTTTCTCTGCAGCCCCTCCTATGAGGCATCCCATAGAGATAGCCTCTTATTATTACAATATCTAGATTCAAAGGCATAATTTGAATCTCCCTCTATGGCCCAATTCTCTTCTCCATCTGTCACCTATCTGGCCATCATTCTCTGCAAACATACCTGAGACCTACCTTTAGACTGCATCCACTTGATTTCTCAGATTCCAACCCACCCACCCACCAAATAATAACTCCTCTCTTTTGTTGGCATAGTAGGATACTTCCACCTCTGTGTTCCCAGCTTTGCCCGCCTCACTGAACCTCTTTACACACTCATGAAGGGAGATTGCACTGAGCCCTTAGATCACAAGACCTTTACTCACTTGTCCTTTCAGAACTTAAAGGAAGCTCTAAAGACAGCCTCTTTCTTGACTCTTCCTGACCTCACCTAACCCTTCAGGGGAATAAAGGGGATGTGGCCAGTGACTCTGAAACAATGTCCAAGCCCAAATCTGAGAGTCTTCCTGTCAAAACAGCTTGATCCCACCATCTTGGGCTGACCACCATGCATAAAGGTGGCTGCTGCAGCAGCCCTGTTACTTGTAGAAACACTCAAAATCACTAGACACGCCCCACTCACCCTCTATTCTTCCAATAATCTTCAGGAACGTGTGTCTTCATCTCACTTCTCACACATTCTTTCCATCCCATGGCTTCTTCAGCTCTACATACTTTTCATGGAAACTCACATTGTTACCATCACCTTGCGCCCTGTTTTTAACCCAGCCTCTCAGTTTATAAACCCATCACCATTCTAAAAACCCAAACCTCATGATTGAGTGTCTGTAATACACCTAGCAACTTCCTCTTTCCCTCACATTTCCACCTTTTCCCTTCCTGCCCCTGACCACACCTGGTTGATTGGTGGATGCTTGTATAAGCCCACCCTCGATACCTGCCAGGGCAGGATATGCAGTCATCTCTCATAATTCTATCATAGAAGCTACAGATTTTCCCCCATACACCACCTCTCAACAGGCTGATCTAACTGCCCTGACCCATGCACTTACACTAGCTAAGGACCTACAGTTAACATCTGTATAGACTCCAAACGTGCATTCCATATATTACACAACCACACTGCCATCTGGGAAGAAAGGGAATTTCTCGCTTCCCAAGGGTCTTCCATTATAAATGCCCCACTCATTAAAGCCCTTCTCTGGGCCACCCTATTGCCAACTTTGGTGGGTGTAAGTACACTGTAGAGGGCACCAGAGGCCTTAAGACCCCATAGCAACCAGAAATACCTTTGGAGATAAAATTGCTAAAGAGACAACTGGTTCCCCCTCCACACCTCTGAGGGTCAATATTTTGCCCTTTCTGGAATGACCTTGGCCTCTTTCCTTTCTGAATGCCAACAATATCAAGTTCTCTCCACCAAAGATGGATGGTTCCTAAGCCAGGGAAAGTTCCTCCTTCCCATTTCACAGGCCAATACCATTGTTTCATCTTTTCATGACAATTTTCACATAGGCTGCAGGCTACAGATCCATAACCAGAATGCTTGAGCCTCTCACTTGCTTTCCCTCCTACAAGACTCTTCTCAAAACTTTCACTGCTAACGTTTTGCAATGCAACCTGTTATCATTTGAGTCTCAATGTCCTTCCAAAGCCTCGTGCAGTTTTAGATGTTTCAGATAGTTGCATCTAGAATTTGTGACAGATCCATCATTCAGTGTTAGGATTAAGGGTGCTGGGATTAAGGATGGGTGATTGCTGGATCAGTCCACCGATTGTATTGGTACCACCATAATCCCAGTAGACTGCAAACAATATAAGGGACAGAAAGAGGCTTGTCTCTTCTCTATCTTGTTGCTTTTGCTGTCTTCTGCCTGCTATGAATTGCTGTCCTCTGTGAAGCCACTCTGCCCTGGCACCAGTCAATTATGGACTGAAACCTCTACAGTGAGGTAAAGGAGTTTTTCCCCCTTTAACTTTGTGTGTTAGGTATTTTGTCTCAGCAACCAGAGAAAAGTAACTAAGACACAACCACATCTCAGGGTTTTCTGAGACCCTCCTTTTCCTACACATCAAGAGTTGTGTTTTTCTACAACACAGGACTGACAAATTTATTTCAACCACATACCATGAGTAAAAAAGCTAAGGTGCCTCTTGGTCTGGGTTGATACTTTACTGGATATGTGGAGGATTTTCCCACAAGCTCAGAAAAGGCCTCAGCCATTATCAACTCTCTCCTATCTGATATTATCCCTGGGTTTGGGGTTTGGCCTTCTCACCTCCATTCAGTCAGAACATAGCCCAGCTTTCATTATACAAATTACCCAGGAGAAGTCCAAGTCACTTGGTATCCAGTGGAACCTCCACACACCCTACCAGCCTCACTCATCTGGAAAAGTAGGGAGAGCTAATGGCCTTCTCAAGGCCTACCTCACTAAGCTCACACTCCAGCTCCATAAAGACTTTTTCCCTGCTCCCCATTGCTAACTAGGTCCAATCCTTCCTTAGCCAGAAATTGCTGGCTTTGTATTTCCATGTCTGTAGCCAACTATATTGCCACTCCAGTCCCTCCCAAGGTTGGGATCTTTACTGACCTCACATATCACACCCAATATGAAACAAAGAACCCACTCAAACTCCACAGCCAAAGGTCCCTAACCAATTTCTCTATCAATGACACCACAAGAAGAACTCAGAGAGGATGCTTGGCCTGACTCTTTCAGTTCTATTTCACTAACCTCTCTGTATATCAGAGCTCACAAAGCCAATACATGGCCTGTAATCACTGATAGTACTCTGTCCTTTCAAGCCTCTCTCTGCTTTCAGTGCAATCTGTCCTCTAGCATGCCAGTAGGACATCTACTCCCACACTGATGTAACTATATGATGCAGCTACTGGCCCCAGCCGATAATGCCAATTACCAGGTCATGTAAGATGTTCATTCTCTCAGCCTCTGCTTTTCCAGCCCTCCCAAGGTTTTAACAACCTCAATGCTTACTTGGCAATCAGAGTTCTCTAATGGCTGCCACATCCCATGCATGACCATACACACATGGGCCCCTTGCAGCCAATCTCCCACTTGCTCAGATTGCTTCCTCTTGCCTAGTTTTAACCACTCCTCACAATGGCTGCTAATAGACATTGAAAGATTCTTCCTAAACTAGAAAAAACAGAACAAGAGGCACAAATCCCATCCCCCCAGGGGCCCTTCCAGCCTCTGATGGGAGCTATCCTTTGAGGTGCTTTAGGCATCTGGAAGAATGAAAACAAAAATCTCTTACAAACCTCTAACATCTGTAACCAATTCTGCTTACACAGCCAAGGCATCTTTTTCTTTTGTGGGGCATCCACCCATCTATGGCTCCCCACTAACTGGACCAGCACCTGTACACTGATATACCTCAGGCCCAAAACAGACATTTCCCAAGGAAACCAGAGTCTTCCTGTCACCATTACTGCCCTAGCCTGACAATGTAAGGACCTGCTATTAATACCCATGTCTGTTGGTGTGGGTATTGCCACAGTTACAGGGACACGGATAGTGGGTCTGACTATCTTCTGAACTACTATTATTCCCTATCCCAAGATCTAACAGCCTCAAATAAAGAGCTGACTTCATTCTTATGGTACAGAACCAGTTAAACTCCCTGGCAGTGGGTGACCTTCCAAAATTGTAGGGGCCTAGATATTATTACAACCAAAAAAGGTGCCTTTTTCATCTTTTTAGGAGAATGTTGCTAACCAGTGAGGCATAGTACAAGATGCAGCAAAAAGACTAACTGACAAGGCTGCAGAAATTGGGCAATACATGTCATCCAACTCTTGGACCAGTATTTGGAGCCAGGCCTTGTGCCTCCCTTTATCTGGTCCTCTTTTCTGTGTTTTCCTCCTCCTCTTTGGGTCATTACTCCTCAGGGTTCTTTCAGGATTTCTATAGACTCAAGGCTATCATCAATCAGTCAATGTGACAAATGCTTGCTCTGATCACTCCCCTATACCATCCCATCCCACAAGATCTCTCTCCTGATCAAGGTGTCCCTGCCTCACATATGTCCCACCCTAAGAAGCCAGGAGAAGCACTGCTCACCTTTCCCATTTTCTCTTCCTTTTTTTTTACCCTATCTTTTATAACAAAGGGGCAGGAATGTCACACCTAGAAGAAATTGTTGCAGGTGGGGAAAGCCTCAGACAAATTTGACTCGGGTGAGAAGAGCTAGTTGCAGCACACAATGACCTCACCCCTTGGTTCCTGCTAGTCCAAGTATAACTAAACCCTCCTCAGTTCCAGAAAGTCTGAGAACATTCACATTGCTGTCCATGGCCATAGTATCTCTGCCTCTCCAGACCTCCTCCAGAGGATGAGTTCACAAACCAGGCCCTGACAACCACCTTTGACACCTAGCAACAATTTCCCTTTTAAATCTGTGCTTTCCCTTTGCCCTTGGATGATTCCTTTCTGGGTATCAGCCTGTTCACACCCGGGTAAAAAATTTTTAAAAAAGCTTTGTTGCTTTCACAAAGCCTGAACAGGTGATTTCTCTGTTCTCCCTCCATCTCTGTTACAATAATAATTGGGTCATTTTTTTTTTTTTTGCAGTGTTGGGGAGTCGAACTCAGCATACTAAGCCCTGAGCTTTACCATTGATCTATCCAGTCTTGGATTAGCTTATTTCTTCACTTTGCCTTAGCTAATGTGGACAGGAAAGTTTTCACTTTGCTTACTTGTGCTGGTGCTGCCTGTCTTTTTTTTTTTTGTGGGTACCAGGGGTCGACTTCAGGACCTTGTGTGGCAGTAGGTTCCCATACCACTGAGCAATATCACTGGCCCTTTTTTCATATGTGGGTACAGGGAGTCGAACCCGGGCCCTCGTGCTTGCCAGGCAGGTGCTTATGCTGCTGAGCCATCTCACTGGCCCAAGTGCTGCATGTCTTGCTCCCCAGCACTACTGGACTTTATAGCTACCAGTTGTCTAACAACAAAGACTCTACTTCCACTGGTACTGAATCTCTTATCCTTCCTTGGTGCGACTGCAGGGACAGGGGACACTGTAGGTAGAGAAAATATAGGATGAAGGCCTCATTGAGCTTTATTAAAATTTAATGACAGCTTTAAAATCTGCAGTCAGACTCCAGCAATTAGAAGGGCAAAGACACCTAGAGTCTGAGGAGTTAGAAAGATAAAGGCAGTTAAACTCAAGCAATTAGGAAGACAAAGGCAAACTCAGGACTTGGCAGTTCCTAGGTAGAGCGATTAACAGAAGAATCAAAAACTTCCCCTTTACTTAATCATTTAGCCTACACTACCTGTTTGTATCCTACTTCCACCAAAAGGCAGAGAAAGGTCCCAGGGCCAGAAGAAATCCAAGGTTAGGATAAAAGACAAGCCAGAGAGCCAATCAGATTCCAGGAACCTACATAGGGCAAGGATCTCAACAAAAGGAGCTGCAGACAAGAGATCCATGAACAATCTACATTTGAATTCTCCCTACTTGTTACAAGTAGCTGTCTGTCTTTTTTTCTTTCCTCCTTTCCCATTTTCAAATAAATCATCATTCATTTTAAACTGCTTCTTTAATTCTTTACCAATGCTTGGTTTAGGATCACTGGAGCTGCATGTTGCAGCAGAGCAGTGGCATGAGGTGTCAGAGTAGTGGCTTGCTGTCCACCCCTGGATGTTACAGTGTGACATTAGGTGGTACGGTGTACAACCCTCCCCAGATGATACACAACCAATGGTTTGTATGCCATTCTCTTTTGCTATAAGGGCCAAGAATTTCCAGGTAATTATCTCCATTATATTGAAGCATGCAGTGCCCATAAAGACCTTCTCAGGATGACCCCACAGAGCCCATTTCATTGCTATTGTTCCTGAGCCATATTGGATGTAAAGCTTTATAGAGTTTCTAAAATGAAGATAAAATTGCTTGGAAGCTTTAATTGTGATAAGGAGAATACAAAAATGCTATCCCACAATTTTTTCCATCATAATCCATGTAATTGTTTATATGATGACCTACGGTTTATCTAATGAGCAGTGATTGTGTTACATTACATGGCTAAATATATAGAATTCATAATTCAGGTCAATTGGTTGATTTTGAATTAATCCAAAGAAAGATTATCCAGGTGAAACTAGTTTAACACTGAAATATTTAAAAGCAAAACATTTTCTGTAATACAAATTAGAATATGAAGTAAGAGAAATTTGACTATTACAAAGATTGAAAGTATGATGTATGGTTTCAGGATGGAGAGGAACAACAATAGGTAATACATTAGCATATGAGTAGAAGCTGAGAGCAGCACATACCTGATGACCTCTGTCCTACAACTGCTAACAAATGAGTCCTATCAACAACATGGATGAGCTTGGAGACAACCACTTCTCCTCTAACTTCTGTAGACGAAAGACCCACCCAGACAACACTTTGACTTCTTTTTAAAGATATTTTAATCCCAGACCCCAGCTGAGCTAAATAAGCCAATAATTCACCTTCTATTCTGAGTTGTATGACTTGTGTTGGTTTGAATAGTTAAGTATAGAGCAATTGTTGTGCAATAATAGGAAACTATTATGAACCTAGCAGAAATTTAATAAATTAGGATTTTTACATAAGATTTTTTAAAAAAGCAAAGTGATGTTGATGAAGAACATTAAACAGAGGAATCATGGTAATATAGACAGGAAACAGAAAAGTTCTTGGATTTCAATTATCATTGGGATTGTTTCTCAATTCCTACAAACAAGAAGCCTTCATAAGTAACAGTTTTCAGTTCCAAAAATACACAGACAAAAGTTTAATGCACTAAAATTGTCTATGAAAAGAACATTTTAAATTTGTTTCACTGCCAGCAAGAATATTAAAAAAAAAAAAAAACACAGTGTGCTAGGAGATATGCATGCATACACACAAACACACTTACATTTATTACAAAGGTGATTTATTTTTTTTAAAGTTATAAAGCTATTATAAAACATTTCCCTCAAATGTGGCAATATGATGGATGGTTTATAAAAATCAAATTCCCTTGTGTTAAATATTCTTTCATTTTTACTTTATACATGAACTAAATTTATATATGACAGTTTATAATTTTGTTTCAGTTGACATAGAAATCATAAAATATAATGCCCACAAAATAATTCTTTCAAATCATTTATCATGTCCATTGAAAATTATATTTTACGTGCAATTGAACAGTCACAAATTATAAAGTACAATGTTCTTAAACATATTGAGAATCAAAATTAAGATATACAATAATATTTCAAATTATATTTAGTGTGCAACAAATTTTCTACATTGTCTAATTTGATATATTTTTATATAATTTAAACTTTCTGAAGTCTTTAACATATAGCCCTATGCTTATATTTATGTCAGATTGTATACTTGTTCTAATCACGAAATTGGCTAAGGATTATGAATTACAGTAAATCACAGAACAATATATATCAGTGTATTCTCCATTTTTTTATGTTTGTAATTTTTTTGATTATAGGCAAGATTATTTTGCCAAGGGCTATGAATGTGATAAAGCATTTAATATGCATCAACCATTTAAGACTAAATGTATTTCAAAAAAATTTCATGTTTAAACAATAGTATGATTATTTATTTGATTAAATAATTATTATTGGTTTCCCTATTCTCATCTGCCCAATTCATGTGTAATACTCTCTTACATTTTGATTTATTTCAAAGAACATTTTTGTGACAATGCTCTACATAATTTTTTAATTTCACAATATTGAAATTTTAATTGTGCAACATAATGCTTTTCAATTAAAATATATTAAAGACATTTGACATTGTTAGAATAGCTTTACTATTATAATATTTAGTTATTATCACTTTCTATTCTTTTTTTTTATATGAGGGTACTGGGAGTTGAACTCAGGACCTCATGCTTGCCAGGCAGGTGTTTATGCTGCTGAGCTATATCACCAGCCCTCACTCTCCACTCTTTTTTTTTTGTGGGTACTGGGAGTCAAACTCAGGACCTCGTGCTTATGAGCAGGCACTTGTGCTGCTGAGTGATATCACTGGCCATTTTTTCCTTTGTATGAGGGTACCAGGAGTCAAACTCAGGACCTCATGCTTGCCAGGCAGGTGCTTATGGTGCTGAGCTATCTCACTGGCCTTCATTTTCCATTCTTAATATTTTGGCAATATCTAGAGATATTTTAAGTAAGGTGAAAACCAAGGTAAATAATAAAATGTGTTTTTATACTAGCATTCTGTTTTAACAACTCCCTCCAAATACTCCAAAATTTTCTCTAATAATAAATTTACTTATAATCAACCAGAATTATTCATCAAAGATTGATTTTTACATAAATTGAATATTCACTAAATGTTTCATTAAAATTTTTAAATATTTTGAGTCTAAGATTTCCTATATATTACAAGACAAACGTTTTAGTATCATTAGTACTAGTTATACTACTTATAGTAGTGATAGCTAATACACTGTCATATGCAACAACTTTGGTAACCACATGAATAAACAGATTTTGAATTGATTCAGTGTTATTATTTTGGGTTGGCTTTAGCCACTACAAAATATTATAGGTGGTTGGTAAATATCTGTGATTGTATTCAGCTACCTGAATTTTTTCCTAATAACCTGTAAAACTTTGAAAAATGCACATAGAAAAACACAAGGAAGAATGAGAGGAATTAAGGAAGGAAGGAAAGAAGGTAGGAAGGGAGGAAATATTTTGCTGATAAATTCAACTAAACTGATGCCTATCACATATACTTTGAATTATTAAATTGACACGGTTGTATGTAATTACTTATAAATAGGACACATAAAAATGAAGCTGGCCTTTAAACTTCATGGCCAGTCATGCCTCAGAAACACTGTTGCACTTTAAGCTGGTTTTCATATCCATCTCTTCCTAGTTCTCATGACAATCAGATAACTGAGATGTCAAACTTCTGAGGAGAGTCCATTATAGAAAGAACCTGAAAACAAATTGTTCTCCCAGCTGTGCCTCTGGAAATGTCTTATTAGATAAAAAGTTTCACTAGACAGAGTACCTAGGTGATATATTATTTTATTATTTAAAAGAATTATATATACATATTGTGACAAATGTTCACATTTATCTCATACAGAATAACTACTTTTAAAAGCACAACCACATTTTCGAATGGAGAAAAAGGAATCATCAGAGTTTTGTGAAAGGGCAATATGATACTTTTGTTTTAATGACTGAAAGAGTGCCCAATTTCTTAGAAAATTTATCATTCTTCCAGTGAAGAATAACAAAATTTTACCTAATACCACCTACCATTTATAAAAATTTTTTTGCCACATTCTAATGTACAGTTGAATAGCATATATTCATCAGTTTTTTCTTTGTTCAATATTAACTTCATATACAATTTTATAATTTTACTTTTTTTCTTGGAAGTTGTGTTCATAATTTTCTGATCATCTTGATTCTATTTTAGTGACAAATATTTGTAAAACATCTTAAATAACAAAACATTGAAATACTGGAATCATCTAATATGTTTATTTGTTCATTCATTTATTCATCATCAATTCCTCTGTTTCTTTATGTATGATGTTATATGTTACAGACCATTTGCAAAAAAACAAAACATCAACCTATGAAGATGAACATGGCTCTCAAAGATTGCATTTTTTGTTAAAAAAATGATAGCAATTGGTCAACTATTAACATGATAAATGTCATGAATGATTAAGATGAAAGATTGTGTGTGGCCAAGGTGGGAACAGAAGTTATGACATTAAAATAATTCTAGAAGTATCCATTTAAAATAAGAAGTGTATTTTACCAAAGTTGTTAATTCAGCCTGTTTTAATAAAATAAAACTTTAATAAAATAACTGCTTTTGAGAAAGTATGCAGGAGTGTTTTCTTGGTGAAGGAATTCTTGATCTTTTTGATAAATATTTTTCCTTTGCTGACATACTTCACTCTCAGAAATAGACTGTTTACCATTGTAAACAATTATATTACTTGTTATTCAAGGATATATGTTCCAGGAAGGAAAGCTTTGTCTTACCTCTAAGCAAGCATCTGCATCTTGGCATTTTGTGTTTTATCAAGGAATGGAGCTCTCCTTGATATTTGTCTCACATTATTATCAATTATAATTGAGCTTTTTCTCACTAATTTAAATACACTCACTGCGTCCACAAAAGTAAAACATTTTCAGCTGAACTGTAGTTTTCAGCTTACAGACAATAAAACAGTTATAATGGATATATAACTTTTTTTTTTTGTGGGTACCGGGGGGTCTACCTCAGGACCTCGCATGCCAATAGGCACCTGTGCCGCTGAGCGATATCACCGGCCCCTTTTTCGTATGTGGGTTCCGGGAGTTGAACTCGGGCCCTCGCGCTTGCAAGGCGCGAGCCTAAACATCAAAACACTTGGTACAACCAAGCATTTCTCATGGAGGACATGAAGCTCAGGTTCTGCAATACTTATCAAGAAGGGCTTTCCTGATCCTGGACAGCCAGGAATTGTAAGTCAGAGAGGTTCTCAGAGAACTCTATCTCTCAGTTGCAGGTACTGAGGTGCACAGCAGGCTACCATTATACTACAGTACATAATTTATTAGAAAAGTATGGAATGGGTTATGGTAATCCCCAATAATGCCTCAAGATAAGTATGTGAAACTTTTACTGTTAGTTCAACCATTAGATATAATTTCCTTCTCTCTTCTCTCACCTCCCATTTATATAAGTTTTTTTTTTAATGTGGGTACAGGGAGTTGAACTCAGGACCTCACACTTGCCAGGCAGGCACTTGTGCAGCTGAGCTATCTCACTGTCCAAGTTTTTTTACTTCATTTGACTTACCCTTTTTTTGTCTTTCATCACCCCTCCTTTGTTCTTTTCTTCTTAATATATATGGTATTAATCTGAAATTAATTATTTTTTAATTTATTTGCAGCCTACAATAATTTATTACTTTATCTTTTTCTAAATTAGCAATTTAGTGGAGATGTCTACTTAATTAATTTTTTGATAATATATATTTTGGATCTCAATTGTTGATGCTGTTGGTATCTACTCTCTCCTTGCAAAGAAGTGCTCAGGCCAGAATCTGACATTCAAACAGACTTAGTTGAAACTGCCACATATAGACATATCCAAAAACCAAAGAACATCACGAGGAGTAAGAAGAATTTTGAAATTGGTTAGAAACAATCACCAAATTGTTAATAAGGACAAATAGCAGATTTCTAAAGAGAAATCATAAAGAAGGCTTAGAACAAACTATTTCAAGTCTTGAAAGAAGCCAGTTGCCAACCCAAATTATTAGATCATTAAAGCTATTAAAAAATGAAGGAGAAATAAAGAAGGTCATTAGATAGTGGTAAAATGAAAAACTAATAACTGTAAATACATGCTTAAGAAATATAAGTGTCTTCAGTTTCAGAAATAAACAGTATTTAACAGAAAAGTATAGAAATGCCCTGTTTTAGTTGCTTTTTCATTGCTGGTAAAAAGCACACAATTGCCACAATATAAGGGAGAGAATTAGTTTTGCTCATATTTGTCAGAGGATCCAGCCAGTGCTTGGGTGGCTCCAGGGAAGAAATATCTTGGCAGGAGGCCATGGAGGAAAGCTGTTCAAACCAAGGTGGTCACATGCCAGAGAAAGAAGTGAAAGTGGAGAAAGCAGAGGAAGCACAAGAGTCCATATTTGCTCCCAGAAACTCACCTTTAACTAGGCTCCAGCTCCTAACTGCACATTTTGTATAAATTCATCAGTGGAATGACTCACTGATAAGTATAGTGCCCCATGGGGCACTCACCTACCAAAAGCCTCATCTCTGAATACATGAGATTTGGGGAACATTATGCATCTAAACAATAGCTTTCTGTCTCTGGCCCCCAAAAGGCTCATGTCCATCTCTTTGTACAAAATGCACTTAGTCCATCTCTAAGAGTTGTCAGATTCTTAACAGTTCATCATTGAGGCAATGTCCAATTCCAAAATTTCTTTTGAAACTCAAGGCAAACTTTTACCTCTTGTGAGGTCCTGTAAAATTTTAAAAGTAAGTTGAATACATCCAACATACAACAGTATAAGCTAAATTTCCCAGTTCCCAAAAGTAATAAGGGAAAACAGGAATTACATTATAGCAAGACCTAAACCCAGAATGGCAAGCAATTGATCCATAAATGTGTATCCAGCATTTAGGTGCCATGACCTACTCAGCCATAAGGGTCCTGAGAGGGTGCAATAGGAGATTAAGAAAAGACAAGAAACATAATAAAAGGAAAGCTGGGACCAGGTGAAACCTGACCTCTCTGATGGAGAGATAGTGACAACCCAACACAGTTTGTGTCTTTATTTATACAAAGTAAAAATGGGGGAAGTGTGTGACAGAGTCAAAAGTGCAAGGTCTCAGTATTTTGCCGAGAACATGGAAAGTGAAACATTTTCAGAGCTATCTGTGCAGTAGTCAACAGGGAGGAACACCAAGGTGAGACCCTGCAGATATGCAACTGAGCTAGAGGTCAACTTGCTTACATGGTCTGCCTCTGGCTGCCTGTGTCCCCAGGACTGGCCTTGCTCTAGTGCCAACAACTTGTTTACATGGCTCATATCTAGCACTCAATGTTTTAGGGGCTGGGCTTGCTCTAGCCCTGAATGTGTGGTCAATCTTCAGCTCAGTTGCTCCCCACAAGGAGTGAAGTTTATGGTGAAATCTGAGCACATAAGGGCTTGGGCAACCCTACTTCTCTGACTTTTGTAGTTGAAGCTTATATGGCCTCTCTCTTGAGTCAGTGCTCCTCAACATTTCTGGCCTTACTTAGCACTGGGTCTATGTTCCTAGCATCTCTAATATCAAGGGGTCTCCCACTGTACCTTGTACTTCATTCTCAAAGCTTCATGTATTATTCTTTCATGAGCATTTTTATTGGCCTCCCAGATGTTTCTTTGGCATATCTTAATTCATTTATATCCCTTTCCGTTACTCTTTATTTTAATATATGTGCATCTTTCAAGTTTTTCATGGTGGCTTTGTTCTTTAAAATCCTTAAAAAATTTTGTCTTGCTAGTATTGACATATGAATAGTATACCACACATATTCAATACTGAGTGTGTTCATGAATACATTTCAAATACACTTCAAAATTTGGAGTAAAGTCAATCATTCTGTACTCCTTCTTCCCATTTCCCCTCTTCTAATCCTCCATCTCCTCCTTCTTTCATTTGTAAACTTCTTCACATTAATATACTGTCATTAATTTTATGTATCCTTTGCCCAAGTACCTGTAAAGAGATTTTAATTCTAATAACACATACACTTAAAATTTTAATAAAATGATATATTTATTAATCACCATATTATCACAGTCTCAAATTTCATAAAAATATGAAAGTTATCTTACACTTACTGAACATAAAGATATAGAATCACTTTTATTTTATACTTTAATGAACTCTATCTGGTTCAATTTTTGATATTCAAATACAATTGAAACATTAATAATTATTTTGCTATCCTTGGGTATTTGATTTCTCTATCACAAATAGTTCTAAAACCAAGGATCCTTCATATTTTTATCCTTTATTAGGCAAATTAAATGCATGCAGCTTGTGGTACAATAAGAATGTTTGTATTAAGTTTAATGAATGTATTTAGTGAGAAACTGCATTGCTTTTTAGTCAAAAACACTTGATATTAATAAAATTATCTTTATGTATCTTTGTTAACTTGGGAGGAAATTTTACACATAAATCTGTTTCCTTGGAAGTAAATTAAAACAATTTGATTTATATAACTAGATCAACTCAGAATTTTCTTCTAATTCTAAATATAGATAATAAGTGTGTATATCTATCCCTGCAATGTGGTTATATTTTAATCCAAAATTCAGCAAATATTATGTTTATTTTAGATTTTGTGCTTCATCTTTCTACAAATAGAAAGGAACAAAATTAAATGACATTTATTCTATCCACAAACCTCTTAATTCATCTTCTTAAATGTTTACATGCTTGATTTCATAAATCAGACATCTAGAATAAAATAAAAGCCAATCTTCCAGAAAATTTACTTCTCAGGTGGTGTTAGCATGTAATGTGCTGGAAGTAATATAAATTACTGCTGTAAAAACCTTTGAATAAGAAAATGTTTTTACAGACAAAACTGAAATCAATTAGTATTTACAAATGATTTTTTTAAAAATGTGCTTTATATGACTCATTTTATAGATCATATAGATGTAGAAGGAAAGGGTAAATATCCATAAATAATCTTAGAATTCATAAAAAAAATTGTAAGAAAGTGGAAAAGCACTTTTAAACAAGGAAGTACTTGAATACCTCAAGTATAACTATACATAGGAAAGTGTAGGAGGTAGTTAAATTTTGAAGTTTGTGTTATAATGTTTTCTAGCAATAGATAAAGGCAAATTTCCAAAAAGTTATCTGAAGAGAACATTTTTCTTTTGAGAAAAATGGCCAAATACAAATAACATTTTATTTGCACAAGAATGAAACATCGATATTATTTAACAAAAAACAGTGAAAAAAATATCACTTATGTTTATACACTAAGGTTGTGATTATTCATTAAACATAAAAACAAAAAAATTAAAAAGAATAAATTGTATGTAATATGCTTTTGGAGGCATCATATAACTGAGAACTTTAAAGCTAACATATCATAATGATTAATAAACTACAGAAATTTTATTGCTTACCTGAAAAAATCTTACTTTATCATTTTTTTCCTTCTTCAGCTTGTGGATCATTGACTGAATTGAACATTTGGTTCCATGAGTGAATGTTTAAGCACATCTCTCAAGGAGTTATATATTCAGTATTGGAATTGTTATCATCTTTATGGAAGGGTAGATGGCATGAAAAACCAGATTAATATCAGGTTTTCAATGATTAGAGAATAGTTTAGTCAATTTATATAAAAGGCAGGGTATTTTAAGTGAAATACTTCACCCTGAATATGTGTGTGCTAACATATACTTACAGTTATGTTAAAGAAATACTTAATATAATTATTTAAAATGCTTTTCTCATTATGGGTTCCAATGATGTAAAATATAGTTTCACTTCTTTATGTCTACTTTTTTTATTAAATAAAACAATAGTTTTTTAGATTATTATGTGTAAAATTTTATATCATTATTACTGAATATACATACTAAAATATATATCCAATATGTACATATCTACATATATGTAGAGTGTGCACTTCATTTATTTGTATGTACCATTTTCATTTCAAATAAGTACTCTGACTAGGAATGGCATGTCATGCAGGTAATCCAAGCACTCAAGAGGCTGAGGCAACAGGATCACTGTGAATTCGAGGCCACTGTGGTATACAAATTTAGGTCAAGGCTAGCATTAACTGCATAGTGAAACCCTGTCTCAAAAAGACAAAAAAAGTAGTTTGATTAAACAATGAATTAAGAATTATTTATATTAAAATATAATTTTATTGGGTTACATCTAATAAATGAAGTGATTTAAAATATTACTAAAATCCTAAAAGTAATAATGTGAAGAAGAGAAAAGAGAAAAATTAATATTGGTAGGATGACTAATATTAGATCTCAATATTATTTCAAGACATGTATCAGAGAGAGATAGCTGTTAAAATTTCCAATAATAAATGTATGATTATAAATTAAAACAATTAACAGATTTTATGTTCTTAAATAAAAAAGAACATTTAAAGAAGTAGAATTTATTTATTTCACTAAATGTTGAAAGAGGCATGATTTTTGTTAAAAATCATGAAATTTTAAGTATATGAAGACAGAATTAGTACTTCTTAATCCAAGTCATTCTTGAGACAAAAAGAAATCATCTGTGAAACTTCATTTCATCAGGTAGAGAATTAAAGACAAAGTGAAGCAGTTTCTAATACAATGATATACTTTCAAAATCATGTCAGGATAATAATGCAATAAAGAAATACAGTCTGTCTCTATTATCAATAGATGTACTTTGAAATGACTCATAAAGGTCTGATATTAGAATTCATGGGCTCCTTGGAGTTGTACAACATAGCTTTACATGGAGAGAGTGGGTTCATCTTTCCTTTCCTCTCTGCCATATACTTCCAACCTCTGGATATAGCAGCCCAGTATGAGGGTCTCAAGTACAGGTTTATGAGAATTCAATTTTTGTATATACATTCCATTCATAGCAACGTTTGTCCCCTATGAAGTCACCATGTGGACATTGCTTAGAATTGTATGCACAGAGTGAACAGGTAGACCATTACCCTTCAGACAGACTTTTCAAAATCAAGGCTATAATCAGAGAGCTATAGCATCTGATATAATAATTTGCTTGGGCTGACAAAAATGTACACTTGGGTAGCTAGAACCAAGGAATGTCTGCCTCACAATTCTGGAGGATATGAGATTGAGGTGACAGTAGGGCTTGTTCCTCGTGAGTGCTGTGAGGAAAAATGCATTCCAGTCCTCTTCCTAGCTTCTGGAATTTGGCTAGAAATCCTTGACATTCCATGGCTTATAGAGGCATAGCTATAATCTCTGTCTTTATGGTTACAAATATTTTTTCTCTGTGGTATATGTGTCCAAATTTATCCTTTTTATTCATTTTCTTTAAAGAAACAAGTTCTGCTTTATTCAGGGCCAAGCTTATTTCTAGATGTTAATTTGATACTCTTTGATACTCTTTGTAAACCTTTAAATAATGTCATATTCTGAGGTATTGGGAGATTAGGCAATAACATATGAATTTTAAAGAACACAATTCAAACCTTAATATCCAAAACAAAGTAGGGACTGAGGAAGGACATGGGGTAAGGTTGGACAGTGTCATTTACCATTGAAAACACTTTGATTTAGATCAATCAGTAAAGCTAAGAGAAATTCAGAGTCCTCTTCCAAAATGCATACTGGGCCATCTGTGATTCAGTATTGTAGCTGGAATTTAAGATAGATTACACATATGTAACATTAAATATTTTGCAAGTTTAAAAAAATCTTTATTATTTAAATATTAATATATACACTACAGGAAACAATAATTCAAAATCAAGAAACAATGAAGCTTAGAAGAATGTGTCTTTCTAGGTCTGTGTGAACATATATAAAATGTGATTTTGAGTGATTGGGATTGTAGACTGTGTTGTGTTTTCTACACACACCCTGGAAATAGTGAACTGACCTAGTCATGTGAGTGTGTTTCTTCTGGAGATGATCCAGACACAAAGGTTGCATGTATGTTATTGGAAAAAATTTGGAGCCCCTGGTACCCATGCACTACCAGAAATCTTAACAGTAAGCTCATCATGAAAATCAGGACTGATCTTTGTAAAAACATAGCAAAAATTAATAATTTTAATTTTCTAAGTTCAAATAGAAACAATCACAACTTTTGTGTTACCACATGGCTTAGTTTACAGTTACATAAAATGGTAACAGATGAGTTAAAGGGCATTCCTTGGGAAGGCATTTTCTCTCACAGGGCTCTGCACATGCTATCTCCTTCATGCTCCTAAATTGTGACTAGCATTTCTCTGCCAAGCCCCTCCATCATGATGGTTTTATTTTGGATATAACAAACAATAAACTAAATCCTCTGGAATTATGAGCCAAAATTTTTATCCCGTAATTTATATATGTCAGATATTTGGTCCAAGCAATATAAACTAACTAGTACCTTTCCAAAAATCTAAAACTTATCAGTCAGAAGAAAAAAATTACTTTGATTTTTTTGAAATATTAATGCTCTCAAATATTTACATTATTCTGTATGACTTAAATAATCACATCAATATTCATAGTAAATTAATTATATAATGTGTAGTATATAGTGTGGAGAATTTTAAATTAGTTTACTTTATATATGAAGACTAAAACTTGCTATCTTCTTTTCTTATTTTTCTTCATGCAATGAGTTGCCCTCTATTTTTGAGAACTTTGATAACAGCAAAACTCAGGGATTCCATTAATCCATGTATGCACAAATTCTATTACCCCCCTGAATATGTTCTTAAGTTGGCACTATCCTTCCTCTGAATTTAGATAACTAACTTTTCCAAACTGTACAAGTATATCTATTTTAGTCTTATCAGCAAATGCTTAATAAAAATAAAAGCAATTTTTGAAATTCAGCAGCTATGAACAATTGAATGAGCATACAAACTGTAGAATTCAGATACCTACAAAGCTCCTTAAGTGAAGGAATAAAGCTCTGATAAGACCTACTTTAGTCCATTCCAACAGGAAACACAAATAGCCAGTGTTTCAAGATGTATGACCCTGAGATAGGGAGGCCTTGGATTCTTGAACTTTCCATAGACTCATTTTAACCATACCCTGAAGAATTGCAGAGATAACAGTAAGTTGTGGAACTACCTATGAAAACAAGAAACAACATTGCTCAGAAACATATAACAACATTATGTTATAAACATAATACCAAGGGTATGCAGTATTTTGCAACACCCAACAGGTCGTTGTCCTTTCAGGTTGATTCAGGAAGAAGACTGCTAATTCCAAGGAGACAGAAGGTCTTGAAGATAGGATATTTTGCCAGGTTGGACAAGATGGGCCCAATTGGAAAAACAAGGATGCTCCCAAGGGGACAATTAGATAAAATTTAATTATTCAGTCAAACTCTCACCTTCCCTTTCATCCCTGTCTTACTACATAAAACATCTGGGCTCAACAAAACTATTGCCTTTGATGTTACTCAATAAATCTGGCAGTCTGAGTCAGTTTGGTCATCCACTCCAGCCAGGTGAAGTCCCCTGGCACCCAACAAAGATATTTTCTGTCTCTAATATATTTATTCATCTCTGTCAGAATTTGCTGGCCCAAAATCAGTTTAAGGGCAATATTCAGTATATAATAAAAAATTAATTATAGCATCACAGCCAAAAAAGATCCCGGGAAGAAATGACATCTAACTAGAAATTTGTATTATAAATGGGATCCTAAAACAGTTATCATTAGGTAAAAAAAATTAAGGAAATTTGAATAGCATTTTGGCTATAAAGAGTAATGATATATATTACCGCAACATTGATGACAAACTTACCAAAATATTATAAAAAATAATTGAGGACATGTAATGTAAGTATGAGCAATTCCCCTCTACTACCAAATAAACTTTTGTGGTGACAGGAAACAATTCCAAAATCAAAGGTCACTTAAAAATAATTTAATTGACCTGGAGCTGCAGCACCTGGCAAGAAAAGGATTCACAACTGGCTCCATCTTCTGCCACTGAAGGGACAGAGGGACTGGAAACCAGCGGGAAAGCCAGCAACATAGCAACCCAGCTAAAGCACACACAGTGGACATGTGGGACTAGTGGCATGTAAAAGCCTGAAGTAACAGTAACAATTTGTGCCAGCAGGTGGTAATTTAGGTGAACCAGCTTTGTGCTTGGTGACAAAGATGCATGGAATGGAAGTGGGTGGGTAGTGCCCCCTTCTTTGCCTTACTTTTGCCCATTTATTCTCTTTTCTTTTTTCCTTTTAAAATGACTAGAGTGAACTTCAGCCCCAGAAAATTAATCACATCCCCCAAATCCAGAGAAAAAGATCAGACCAAAACCCAGCACAAATCCACCTGCAACCTTGGCTAGAATATACATTCTGGAATATGTCCTGGACCTACCGCAGACCTGCAGATACTAGAGGAGTCTCATTACCTTTGTTTTTCTCTGTATGATGGGTTTTGCTCTTGGTAGTCTTCTGGGTTAATAGGTTTTGTTTTGCGGTTTATTTTAATTTTGTTGTCATTGTTGTTTGTTTGTTTTTTTCCTTTTCTTTTCTCCTTTGCTCTCTGTTTTGTTTTGCCTTGTTCTGTTTTTTCTGTGTTTGTTGTTTTCTCTCTGTGTGTAATTATTTTTGTTTACTGTTTTTTCTTTTTTTCATTTTTCTCCTCTCTTTTTTCCTCCTCTTTTCTACCTTCTTTTCCCTCTCAGTCCCAATATGGATCTCTAAACTTTCCCTTTGTATTACTCAACTCATCCTCTTCCTCTCTTTCTTCAAATATCTTACTTGATTTTATGAGACTTTCATGTGGGTAAACCTTTTCTCTTCTCCTGGTTCATTTCAATACTCTTAGGCTTCTTTCTCTTTTAGTTCCTTCCTCTTTTATCCTACAACTACCCAAAAGCTTGATGATCGTCCTTTGCCACCAAATTTGTTCCTACTATATTTTACTCAATTCACCTCTCCATTTTACACCCTACCCCTCTTAAATCCCCCAAAACAGGGTAATATAACTCCAGTAAGTAGAAAAATGTTGCTACAAGTTCTTGGTATAAATTGTATTACAATATATAACTATAGAACTTGTCCCTACAGTTAAAAATATTTATCTAATAGTTACCACAGTTCGTTAGTAGCCATGCTGTGTTTGAATCTATTGTTATTGCTACCTGTACTTCCTTAACCTCGATGCCATTTCTGTTATAATCAGTTTTTTCTCCCCATATGATAGCAGTGAAATTACAAGGGGCCATTGCCATCAACATAGTCCAATACCAAAGAAATGGTCTTTGGTTCAAAAAGATAGCAACTCCACATTCTTAATGTAATGGAAAGGTAGGGTCTAGGGATAGACAGAAAGACCAAGAAACACCTATATCTAGAAGACATACTTGAGCAGCGGAATTCACCTAGGAAAACCTCAATAACAGGCCTAAAGCTATCTAATGTAAGAAATCTACAAGTATCAAGATAGAAAACAAAATAAAATAAAAAATACAAAATGACAAGAAGAAGAAGATGAAGAAGAAGAAGAAGAAGAAGAAGAAGAAGAAGAAGAAGAAGAAGAAGAAGAAGAAGAAGAAGAAGAAGAAGAAATGCAACTCTAAATGCCGAGCCAACCCTGGATAAGTCCACCGCAAAAAGCCATAGGGGAAATCAGAAGCCAACCACTGGAACACTCTGAAATGATAGCAGCAGACATGAAAAAAGAAATGGAAGAGGCTATACAAAAAATAACATCTAAAGTACAAAAAATTAAAATCAAAATGAAAGAAATTAAAGCAGACACAGATAAAAAAAATAGGGGAGGTTAGGAAAGCAACAGAAAGCATGAATAGCCAATATAAACAAGAAATAGTATCAGTGAAACAGATCCAAACAGAAATCCAGGAGATTAAAAACTGCATTGAAAGTATACACAACAGATTGAATGAAGGCAAGGATGGAATATCAGACCTAGAATACTGGAATATGACTATCTACCAGGAAAAGAAATGTATCATAAAAATAGCAATGGACCATAAAATATCAATCCAACAGTTACAAAATGAAGCAATGAAGAAAAACATAAGATTGATTTGAGTCAGTGTGAAAGGTAGAGACAGCACAAATACCATTAAAATTTTTCAAAAAAATATTGGCAGAAAACTTCCCAAACATGGACACAGAATTTGACATAGAAATAAATGAAGCATATACAACTCCAAATAGCACTGACCAAATTAAATCTACACAAAGCATATAATAATCAAGATTCTGGAAATTAAACACAAGAATAAATTATTAAAAGCAGCTAGAGAAAAGAAAAATACCTATAAAGGAAAGTCCATTGGAATCACAGCACCCTTCTCAACACAAACATTCAAATAAAGGAACACCTGGAGTGAGGTATTTCAAGGCCTAAAAGCAAGCTATCTTCAACCCAGATTGATGAGCCCCACAAAACTTTCTTGCAAAATTGATAAAGAAATAAGATATTTCCATGACAAAGAACAACTGAACAAATTCTTGACCACCAAACCAGCTCTACTGAATGGTCTAAAGGATATAATAGAGAAGAAGACAGCAAACATATGAACACCAAAAAATGAAGTAGCCAGGCAGGGCAAGGAAATAAAGAGAGGTGAAAGACAGGAAACCAACAATAGGAAAATATAATGAAAAAGGTAAGGCAACACATATCAGTGATAACCATCAATGCAAATGGTCTCAACCCACTAATTAAAAGAAATAGACTGGCAGAATATATCCAGGACCAAGATCCATCAATATGTTGCATTCAAGAAATGCATTTAACCAAAAAATAAATTCATAGACTAAAACTCAAGGAATAGAAAACAATTACAAATACCAGAGGAACCCAGAAAAAAGCAGGGGTAGCTATTCTATTTGCAAAGATTGTAAAATTTAAGGAAAAACTGATCAAAAGAGACAAGGAATGTCACTACATAGTTATTAAAGGAAAAATCCAAGAAGAAGAGATAACAATCATAGATATATATGCAGCAACTCCAGTGCACCAAATCACATAAAACAAATATTAACAGATATGAATAACCAAATAAGCACCAATACAATTGTAGTGGTGAACCTTAATGCTCCACTCTCACAAATAGATCAACCAGAGAAAAAATTAACAAAGAAATATCAGAATTAAACCAAGCCTATGAACAAATGAACTTGGTAGTTGTCTACAGAGTGTTCCACCCCAAAACATCACAATACACATTCTTCTCAGATGCACATGGGATCATCTCAAAAATAGATTACATACTAGACCACAAAACATGTTTAAGTAATGTAGAGGAATTGAAATCATTCCTTACACATTATCTGACCATAGAGCTATGAAACTGGGATTCAACAACAAAAACAAAATAGAAATCACAAAAGGAATACAAACACATGGAAATTAAACAACACACTTCTGAACAACAAAGGGGTCATAGAGGAAATTAAGCACAATATAACAAAGTACATACAATTAAACAACAATTCTGATACAACATACCAAAACTCATGGGATTCATTGAAAATAGCCTTACGAGGGAAATTTATAGCAAAAAACTCTCCCATTGGGAAAACAGAATGAGCTCAAAAAACAGCCTAATGTGAAACAACAAACTTATAAAAAAAAAAGAACAAATCAAACCCAAGGCTTATATGAAGGAGGAAATTATAAAGATAGGAAGAGAAATTAATGCAGTTGATACTAAAAAGATACAAAGAATCAACAAAAGAAAAGTTGGTAGTTTGAAAGAGTTAATAAAATTCATAAACACTTAGCCAACCTCATCAAAAAGAAGAATGAAAAACCACAAATTCAAGCAATTAGGAATGAAAATGGGGAAATCACAACAAAGTCAACAGAAATTCAGAAGATCATCAATACCTTCTAAGAGAACCTGTCTCGCCTATATTCTAATAAGATGGAAAACAGAAGAAATGCACAGATTCCTAGATGGAGTGAAACTGCCAAAACTAAAGAAGACAAAAAATTCTAAATAACCCAATATCAGCCAGTGAAATTGAAAATGTAATTAAAAATTTACCAAAAAAGAAAATCCCATGCACTGACAGATTCACATTTGAATTCTAAAAGAAATTTAGAGAGGATCTAATGCAATTACTTGGTAAAACTTTAATGATATTCAAAGGGAAATGGCACTCCCAAATTCATTTCTGGAAGCATGTATAACCCTGATTCCAAAACTAGAGAAGAACACACACACACACACACACACAGAAACTACAGACCAATCTCCCTAATAAACATAGATGCAGAAATCCTCAATAAGATACTGGCAAATAGAATGCAGAAAATCATCAAGAAGTTTATACACCATGACCAGGTAGAACTCATAGCAGGGATGCAGGATGGTTTTAGCATATGCAAATAAAAAAGTAACACACCAATTTAACAGAACTCAAGACAAAAATCACATGATCCTCTCAATAGATGCAGAAAAAACATTTGACAAATTCCAACACCCATTGATGATAGAAGTGTGTTCACCTTAATTTCATAAAAGACATCTAGGACAAGCCAACAGTTAACATCATACTAAATAGTCAAAAACTGAAAGTTTTCATTATAAAACCAGGAACAAGACAAGGACGTCCACTATCACCACTCCTATTCAATATAGTTCTAGAAACATTAGCCAGAGCAATTAGACAAGAGAAAGAAATAAAAGGAGTAAGGATGGGAAGTGAAGAAGTTAAATTAAAATTATTCACAGATGACATGATACTCTACATAGAAAACCCCAAAAGCTCCACCAAAAGACTTATACATTTAATAACTAATTCAGTAGTGTAGCTGGATACAATGTCAAGACTCAAAAATGAATAGCATTCTTGTACACATGTAACAAACACAGAGAGACATATTAGGGAAAATACACCCTTTACAATAGCATTCAAAAAATGAAATACTGAGAAATGACTCTAACAAAAGAAGTAAAAGATACATACATTGAAATCTACTGAACTTTTAAAAAAGAAATAGAAGAAGATATCAGACAATAGATGGATATCTCTCACTCATGGATGGAAAGAGCCAACATACAGAGAATGGCCTACTCCCAAAACTGTTATACAGATTTAATGCATTCCTAATCAAAATAGCATTAACATACCTCACAGAAGTATAAAAAAAATTCCTAAATTCATTTGGAACCAGAAGAGACTTAGAATAGCAAAAATAAATCTGGGAAACAAAGGCAAGGCAGGAGGCATCAAAATCCTTGACCTGAAATTATACTACAAACCTAATGTGGTAAAATCAGCATGGTGTTGGAAAAACAAAACAGACCTGAGGATCAGATGAACAGACTAGAAGATGCAGATGCAACTACAAACACACAAAATCACCTTATCTTTGACAAAGGAACCAAACATTTTCACTGTAAGAAAGATAGTCTTTTTAATAAATAGTGCTGGAAAAATGGACTATTCACATGCTGAAGACTAAAGCTAAAACCATGTCTATCCCCATGCACTAAACTAAACTCAAAATGGATAAAAGATCTAAATATTACAAGAGAAACACTAAATATCCTGGAAGAGACAATAGGTAGAAATCTTGAAGACATAGGTTTAGGAAGAGTCTTCATGAACAAAACCCAGACTGCACATGAAATGTGCAGAATCAACAAATCAGACCTCACCTTAATGGAAAGATTTTGCACAACAAATGAAATCACCAACAAAGTGAATAAACTGCACACAGAGTGTGAAAATATTATAGAAAGTTTTCCCTCAAAGGACTTCTATCTAGACCATATGAAGAATTGAAAAAAAATCAGACCCCCCAAATTCAAAAACCAAATCCAAAAATGGACATCTGAAATAAATACACACTTCTCAAATGAAGAAATATAAACAGTAAATAAATACAGGGAAAAATGTTCAGCATTATTGGTCATTAGAGAGATGCAAATTAAAACAACACTGAGATTTCATCATTCTCCAGAAAGAATGGTTATCATCAAGAAAAAAATAACAATGACAAAACCTGGAGGGGCTGTAAGGAAAAAGGAACACTTATCCACTGTTTGTGGGAAAGTAGACTGGTACAACCACTGTAGAAATCAGTGTGGAGATTTCTTAATATATAGGATTAGAGATCCCATTTGATCCAGCTATTCCCTTTCTTGCTATTTTCCAAAAAGTATTAAAGACATCATACCAGAGTGATATATGTGCAACTATGATTATAGCAACAAAATTTGTAATAGCTAAATATTGGAAACAACCCAAATGCCCATCAACTGAGGCATGGATAAAAAAGATGTTTTTTTAAAATATAATGGAACACTACACAGCCATAAAAAGGATAAAATTGAAACTTTTATTGGTAAATGGATGCAACTTGGCACCATACTTGTAAGTGAAATATACTAGACTGACATATGTAAATGTATTGTCTCACTAGAGTTGTTAGGGTCAGGACGCCCGCCGCGTGAAGGAAGACTCCAAGAAGCGTTCTCTCATGCAAAGGGCAAGGGGTTTTATTATCCAAGCATGCGTGGGGCTCACTGAACACGCAGGAACAGTGGGCCCCGAGGTTTGCCTGTGCAGGGCTTATATGTCTATAGAACAAAGGGAGGAGGGGTCTTTGTAAGCGCGGTTACAGAAGCAGATAGCATTGGTTAGTTTAAACAGCTTTTTACATTCATTGGGAGAAGACACTCATATGGGAGTTTTTAGGCTGGCCGACCGAGCGGGGAGGATGTTTTTTAATATGGGCAGCAGGTGGTCCGGAACAGCACAATCTGCAATCCTTGCAAATTTCTTAGCCCAGGGTCAGTCCTTATCTTGCAGCCCAGTTCCCTGGTCTGTGGTCAGCTTTGTTTTGTTTTTATCTACTTGAGGTAGCTTTGTAACAGCTCAATTCCCGGAACATTGGGAGGAGGGGGACAGTATAGACTGTGCATTCCCAGAAGGGAAAATTTCTCTTACAGAGTGAGAATTTGAAAGAGTAAACATGATACAAAATGTACAATAGTTATTGTCAATAGGGAATAAACTGATAAAAAGTAAAGAAAAACTGTGATGGGAGCAAGAGGAAATGAAGGAAGGTAAAAGTAAAAGATGTGTATAAACACAAGACATTAAACATAGTTATACAGCTGGTTTCTCTTGGTTCATTAAGGGGAAAGTTTTATGCTAGTAATTTCTGGATAATGTTTCATGCTTATATCTTATACTCTGAATAACAACTCTGAATATAACAGTACACAATGTGTTGATTACAGTTACTCTCCTATTAGCTTGTTTTGAATCAGTTTTATTGTTATTTCTTACTATTTTCTATTTTAAAAAATAATATATATATTTTTTTGTGGGTACCAGGGGATCGACCTCAGGACCTCGTGCGCCAGCAGGCACCCGTGCGGCTGAGCGATACCACCGGCCCTTTTTTTTTTTTGTATGTGGGTTCCGGGAGTCGAACTCGGGCCCTCGTGCTTGCAAGGCAGGCGCTTAAACCGCTGAGCCATCTCACTGGCCCAAAAAATAATATTTTTTACTATAAAATGAGTTACTCAAATTCAAAACACATGTAATCACTTCATATTAATCAGCTGAAAATTAAGATAAGAAAAAATTGAAAATAACTTGAAAACATAGAAGAAAATTAATTGAAGATACACTTTTAATGAAAAAAATGTAGCTCAAAAGAAAATGTAATGAAAACAAGAAAAGTGTAAACTATAAAAACAAATGGCTAGAAATAATTTAACATGCTTTTCAAAATTAAGAAAGAAAAAAATATTTTCAAGAAAATTTACAATCTAGATATGCACTGCAGGCAATATTCTGTAATATTTGTAAGGACGAAGGGATGTAAATGAAGATGCAGGTATTTTCTTAACATTTTATGTATTTTATTGAGAGAAATTTCTTTGCAAAATAAAAACTATTAGTGCACATTAGAAAGTATATCATTTGTAGAAATAAAAGATATTTCATAGTTGTACAAAAATGAATAAAACAATTAAGATTAGAATGTTTTTCAGTTATAATTTTTCAAGGTGGAATGTAGCAATTATAGCATAGTATCTTAGTTACATTGTAATTGCTGGGAAAAAATTCCTGATACCCGTATGTTAACAGAGGAAATATATACTTTATCTCATAGTTCATAATTGTTTCATTCCATAGTTGGCTGGCTCCAACCGAGAGTAGCACAGGATAGAAACAGTTCATGGTGTGGCAAGCAATAAAGAGCGAGCTTTCTTTTTCCCTTTTCCCTTTTAATTGCACTAAAATTGCAAGCGTATTTGTTGGCAACCATGAGTGCATGAGGCTTTGGGTGGACATCTAATTAAAAGCCATAGCGAATAGGAGTTGGGAAATATGAAATGTGAAGTAAATTTTTCAAGTTTGAAGTAGAAAACAAAATGTCAATTGAGGTGTGAATAAAAAAATGTAAATTGATAATGCGAGTAACTCTATTTTAAGTAAATTCAGAATGAATTCTGATAAGGCTATGGACAAAAAGTAAAAGTAATAAAATTGTAACATGAGCTAAGGTGTTAATATAAGAAATAAAATTGATTATGATATATTTAATAATCAAAGAAATTCAGGAAAAAATAATAAAGTTATACATGGTAAAAAGGACAAATATAAAACACTAATGTTAACTTTAATAATTACCATAAATATGAAAAATCAACAGAAATTGTCAAACTGGAGGTGAAAATTATCCAGATAATGTTACCTTAAATGTATATTTTAAATACAAAAATAACAAAAGGCTAAATGAACAATACAAATTTCAAGTATTACTGTTTCAGCAAAAAATGTTTGATTTTTTTTTGCCTTGCTTCTATTGTATGTGATTTCTCTCTTCATTCTTTTAAATATCAACAGTCTAATTTATTTTTGGTCTTATAATCATGATATTGAGGTAGGCCTTCACTGTTTTAAAAGTTTGCCTTAAACATTTTCTCATGTTTCATACTAATATATGCTAAACCAGTTTCTGTGTTACTGCCTCCTAGTACTTTAAAAAATAAAGATTTTTCTGAGATGTTTTTGTAGTTGATTAGTGTGTAGGAATCTTTGTAGGAGGAAGTGAAAACTAAATAATATAGTTTTGTAGATAAAACTTTTTGTAGGTCTTGTTTCTAAGGTAGTTTATAGAAGCCACTATAATTCAATAATGAAATAAAATGTCAAATTTAAACAAGATAGTATAAATAGCATTGTAATAGCTGAAAGACTGTTAATTTTAACAGCAAACACACTAACAAGATATTACACAGGTTGTGTAGCTAACAGTCTGTAGTAAGGTTACATATCATATTCTTTTTAGGAAAGCAAATATTTAGGTAGTGTGGAAATATCATTTCCTTTGCCTTATTTTTGGTGTAAGGTGAAATCTTAGTGTTGCTTTAATTCACATTTCTCTAATGGCCAGATATGTTGAACACTTTTTCAAGTTTTTTGTCCATTTGTACTTCTTCTGAAAAATGTTCATTCATTTCACTTGCCAATTTTTTCATTGGGTCTTTTATTATCATTCTTGAGTTCTTTATATATTCTATATAAAAGTTCCCCATCTGAGGAATACCTGATAAAATTATTTCCCATTCTGTATGTTGTCTTTTCACTCTAGTAATTAATTCCTTTGCTGTGCAGCAGCTTTCAAACTTAATGTAACAATATTTGTTGCTTCTTGCTGTTTTTCTTGTGCAATTAGAGTTCTGTTTAGAAGGTCTACCTACACCTATGAATTTAAGTGTTTTACTTATTTTATCTTCCAGTAGTTTCAATGTTTCCATCCTAATGTAAAGGTATTTGATCTATTTTGATTTTATTTTAGGGCATTTTGAGAGATTTGGTCCAGCTTCAGTATTTTGAAAACAGATATCTAATTTTTAACAGCCTTTTTTGTATAGGCTATAGTTCCTCCAACATATATTTTTGGCCTGTTTATCAAAATGAAATAGCTGAATGTGTCTGGGAATGTAACCGCATCCTTTGTTCTGTCCCATTGAGTCACAAGTCTGTTTTTGTGTCAGAATGACGCTGTTAGTATCAATTCCACTTTGTAGAATCACATGAAATCAGGAATTGTGACGCCTCCTGCCTTGCTCTTGTGCCCAATGTTGGTTCTTCTATTCTGGGTCTCTTCTGCTCCATACGAATATTAGGATACTTTTCTCTAGTTCTGTGAAGAATGCTTTTGGTATTCTGATTGGGACTATATTGAATCTGTGTAACATTTTTAGGAGTATGGTCATTTTGACAATATTGGTCAAAATGCCTATCCAGGATGAGAGGATATATTTCCATTATTCTGGTGAGGCTGCATTGAAAAAGGAACCCTCTAATGTTGTTTACAAAAATGTAAAGTTGTACAACCATTACGGATGTGGAGATTTCAGATAGGACAAAAGTGAGAAATTCTGTATGACCCAGCTTTTCTCCTTTCTAGGTATCTTCCCCAAACTGCTAAAGACATCAAACTAGAGTAATACATTCATACAATGTTTGTAGAAGCATATTTAATAATAGCTAAATCCTGGAAACAGCTTGTATGCACATCAATAGATGAATGTATAAAGAAAATGTAGTATCTACATAGTAGAATACTACTTGGCTATAAAGAAGGATAAATCTGAAATATTTGTAACAGTATGGATGTACCTGGAAAATGTAGGTTTTTGTGAGATAAATCAGACATAAAATCTTAAATACCATAAGGTATCTCTCATTTGACTAAGACAAAGTACAAAGAGCATAATAAGGGATGGCTAAAAGGAAATAAGGAGATAGAGCTCTTACAAATGGAAGGGGTCCAGGAGACAGAGGATGAGGGGAGAAGGGGAGGAGAAGGGAAAAAGATGATTTATTATGTTACAAGTATAAATACCAAATACCCACAGTAAATGTAAACATTTTATGTCATAAAAATGAGCTACAAATAATAATTACAACCAGCATGAAAATGGGGAAAGGAAGTTTAGGAACAGAGGGATGGAGGTAGCTGAGAAGGGGAAAGGGATTAAAACACAAAAAGGAAAAAGCTGTGTTATGTACAGGTAACTTCTTCTCCAGATGAATATAAACTTCATGTATTGAAAACAGAAAATAAAAATTAATAAAAAGAGCATTTTGAGGCAGTAACATAAATACAACACAAGTTTGGCTCATCTTACAGAGTAACATGAAATTTTTCAAAGTATGAGTTCTTTTCTTTTTTAAATTGAGGCATCATTCTAGTGATTCAAATGAATCAGACAGAAATTGTTCTCTGGTATTAGAAGTATTTTTTTTCTTTTATTCATTGGGTATCAGGAATCAAACTCAGGACCTTGTGCTTGCCAGTCTGGTGCTTGTGCCACTATGCTATATTGCTGGCTCTTGGAAATCTCTGTGGTTGTGAGATAGAATAAATACAATTCCGGATGGAAGAGCCACCACCCTTTGATTATTTCTTTACCAGAGGATGCCCAATTAATGGCAGTCTTTGCAATCTTGAACTTTGCATTATTTTTGAGAAAACAAGAGAGAAACTTAAGAAGCTCTTTGCACTAATGGTGCTTGTCCCTGCAGATGAGAACAGAAGCTAAGCAGCTGCAAGGTATTCTGTTTGATGAGGAGGGTTATGATTAAAGGAGAGACATGCCAGCACTTTTATAAACCTAATGGGTGATTACTTGAAAGATGGATCATAAAAGTATTAGCCAACACAATATCTGTATCCATTGATTTATCAAAATTTTCAGTTTTAAAGAAACCATTCATAACACTGTCCATCTCAAATTAAATAATATTCTGAATAGAATTTTACCTTTATAACAAATATAAATCAAATTTTAAGTGGTAATGAGACATGATTTGTAAAATATGATTAAAATATTACTTGGACTGTAATCATTGTAATCATTTCATCCTTCATGCTAGAATCTCAATTCATACTATACAATCAAGTTAGATATCAAACATAGACATAAAATTAAGAGTCCTAGAATTGTGATTTAATCAATAAAAATAATCTTCAGGGCAAGTGATATAGTTCAGCAGCATAAGCGCCTGCCTGGCAAGCGTGAGGTGCTGTGTTTGACTCCCGATAACTGCATATTTAAAAAAATCCTGAAAGTCATTTTAATTTAATTATAGACTGTAAATTTAAGATTTTAAGATCAAAATAATATTAAGAATTTTCAAAATTTATATGCCTACATATGTGCATAAGAATATTAGGTCAATTTAAGTAGTTCCTAAATTATTAAATCAAAAATCACTGAAATAAATCTTAGGCTTATGACAAAATTCTATGAAAGAAAGAGAACATATATGAACCTATATTAATATTATAGAATTAATTAGGATTTCCACAAGGTGGGAAAAGATAATGGGAAATTGTTGAGTTTGAAATATAAGTAGTTTCTTTATATAGTCTTCAGTTGAAAGTTAGGTTGCTCTGATTAAGTGGTTAAAGTGGCTAAATCCCTATGATTTAGCTTCTTATCTCTAAACTATGATGATTTTGGAAAATATGTAGTTTCATAATTCCTAGTCAATAGCATATTTTTATTTTAAATTTATTTCCAATAGATAGTTTTATTATACTGCCTTGTTGTCAATCCAAAATTTGAAAATAATGTTTATCACTCTGTGATTTAAATGACTATATGCTAAAATTCAAATCCCTCCTATACCACAGGCTGCTTATAGTACTCTAAAATATTTCAGAATGTACAGTAAAAGCTCGACACTGTGATCCACCTTAACCCAAACTAGGTTTTCAATTTATGTAAAGTGAATGTTTTTATTTTTTTATCCTACAACTAAAGTATAATTCCAAAAACTAACAATGACTTGATTTAGCATGCAATTTTGTAAACATAAGACATGTAACTTACAAATGTAATATATTAATGATTTGAAATTTCATAATTGGGAAAATATGTAAATAAATAAATATTTTTTATGTTTTATTACATGCAATTTATGAGAAATAACATTTAAAAATTATCATGCTGTTTGAAAACTCATTTATTTTGAATAATATTTGAATTTTTAAATTTGGTTAGTCTTATTTGGTTTTCATGTTAAACTATATTTAGCTCTTTGGTAAAATAATTTGACAATAAAATATGCTGAAATTTGAAAAGCAATTTTAGATATGCCCTTTCTATAAATAGTTGATTAATTTCACTAAACAGGACTTTATACTATTTAAAATATGCTGGACGAACACAATTATATATGAATTATTTATATTCTTTCCAAATATGATTATTTAAAACTATCTTTACTTGTGTATTATTTTATCAAAAATGAGTCTTATTTTTTAAGAAGAAAATATCAGGGTATAATTTAATATTGAAAGCACACCAGGCATGGTATAATCCCAGTACTTGGGTGGCTGAGGCAGGAGGATAACTGTGAGTTTCAGGACATCTATTACTACATAGCAAGCTCAAGGCCAGCCTGAACTACACATGAGATTCTGTAAGAAAACAAACAAAAAAACAGACAACAAACAAACAAGCAAAATAAATATTGGTGATGAGAAGTTGTGGTTTAGAATGTAGGGAATTTTGCTTTTTTTCAACTTTTTAAAATTAGTACATGGTTGAACTTTATAATTATTATATTACACATGGTGAGTTGGTTCAATAAATAACTCATCTTATTTATTGTTTCATTCCCCTCTTCCCTCCCTTTTTTTTTTAAATTTCAACTGGGGTCAAGGAACACTGTCATCATTTTATTATATATATAATATATAATATTGAGAAACAACAAGTTTCTCCAGTTTATTGGTACCATTTAGATACACATAATGATCACATTTATCACATGTGATTTGCACCTGTATGTTATACATCTCTATTCCTCTTTTTTACCATTACAACTACCTCCATTCAACCCCTTTTGTTATCCTTATTTACAAAATTTTGTTTCCATTTTATCATTCTTTTCTCAATTCTTCCTTTCCCTTTTCTTCTGAACCTTCCTATCTCCCTCCTCCCTTACTAGTTTACCTTTCATTTCTAACTATTTTTTCCTATTTCACAATATCTATTACAAATTTTGGTTCTTATTTACACATTTGGTTTCTCACACCAGAGAGACAATGTGATATTTACATATTTCTCTGATTTTTTTCACTGAAGTGTAAGGTCTCAAGTTCCATTCATTTAGTTAAAAATTTGTCAAGTTTATCCTTCTTTATGGATGAGTTGTACTCCATTGTATAAGAAAACACATCTTTTTTTAAATCAATTTACCATTTGACAAACATATGTATTGTTTACAGTATTTAGATATTATAAATTGTGCTACTATAATCATGGGTTCACATTTATTGCTGCATCATGATGTTTTTAATTCTTCTGGGGGGATACCCAGAAGAATAGCTGGGTTGAAAGGGACCTCTAATCCAATATTTTGAGGAAATCTCCACACCGATTTCCACAGTGGTTGCACCAGTCTACACTTCCAACAACAGTGGATGATGAGTGTTCATTTTTCTCCACGTCCCCACCAGCATTTGTTATTGGTTGATTTCTTCATAGTAGCAATTCTTTCTGGAGTGAGATGAAATCTCATCATTTTTAATTTGTATCTCTCAAATGATCAGTGATGTTGAGCACTTTTTCATATATTTATTTGCCATTTTTACTTCATCTGAGAAGTGTGTATTCACCTCAGAGGCCCATTTTTGTAGTTTTCTCACATATTACAATTCATTGTTCTCATATACTAGTTAGGAAAAAATAAACTCTCTGAACTCTGCAAGAAATGTATAATTTATTAGCATAGAATGAACTAGAACACATTAATAACATTAATGCTGAGCATATGTTGGTTGTCATATGGTTTAAATCAGGATAGAGTTAAATCTCCCACTGATATTTAACACATAACTGACAACCCCTTTTCCATACCTTCTAAAAATTTACTTTCCAATGTGCAGTCACAATGAGGAATAAAGTTATCATTAATGAGCACAGTGGAAGACCTATCATTATAAAGAACTTTTGTCATTGACTTTTATTAGCAGAGAGGGAAATAATTGTTCCTGCTAGCTACTGCTCTATTTTTCCTGATCTGTTGACCTGAGGGCTCCTTTAATAATTTTTACATGCAAACAGTAGTTTAGAAATATTTCAAAATAATCTGTATAAACAGGATGAAATTCAAAGGACAAAGTGTTTATGTGTTCAGATCCTCTTTAATATATGATATCTATATTGTGATAAATACTGTCTTAATCTTTTCACCCCATTGCTAGAAGCACTTCATCTTTTATTTATTTTCTCCTGAAATATTAAGAACATCACAAGAGAACACTGGAATTGACTTTTCCCATTAAATCTAACAGTGAAAATCTTCCATACTACTTTGGTTTTACGACTTTTCTAAAAATTTTAAATACTTTCAATTAAGCTGACACAAGTTCAACCTGGAATTTTTCATTAAAACTGTATAAATGAATTTCATTTTCATGTGGTTCTTAGGAAAAATAAAAAGAAATTATAGTTTTGAAAACTTATTAAAGAAGAATTATGTCTGAATAAAAATGAATATGTGTCTTATATATGTGAGAGTAAGATTAGTAGGAAATTGATTATTCCATATAATGGTGTTATCAACACCTGATGGAAAACAAATGTTCATTTCATATTATGTTTTATGTTACATCGTCTCTTACAGATACATATTTTACAAAAGATTTTATTGCTATAGGCAGTTCTCTTTTATAACTAATGCTCTTTTCATTTTTTATTTATTTTTAGTGGGGAATGATAAGTAAGGAAATTTAAAGCACGTTTTCCCATTTAACTTATTGCCAAAGTCTTTTCCATGTTTATTGACAGTATGCCATATGCCTACTCTGAATTTTAATTTAAGAATCTAAAATGTCAAATCCAATTTAGGGCAATACTTGCCAAGTTCTGTTATTATGTGGTTTTGAGAGGTAATAAAGTATTCATTAAACAAACTGATGACAAGTAAAATGGTGACCATTTATAATCCCTTTCAGGTATATTTGTTGACCTTAGTGATTCAAGCATTTACAAATCACAATTCTTGACAGCTGGGGCTTTTGAGGAGCTTTGCTGAAATGACAAATGCAAGAAGGCTCTCATTTTCTATTCATTTGTATTTTCCCTCAGGAATCAAGTCACATTCTAAATCAAGATTACAATGAGTGTTAAGGAATTTCTTCTATAGATATGATTTAAAAAATCACTCTAAAGATGATTACTTTTTGAAATACTAAGATGCTGACTGTTTAAAAAATCATTAACATTATAAAAATATGAGAAAACATTCATAGTATTTATAATTTTATTAAAACCATTAAAATATTCTAGGGATGCTCTTCAATAGTTTCATAGAGCATAAACACATGTGATTTTGAGAAGAAAGAAAAATTTTAGTGTCCAGTAGGCAGGTCACATAGCAGATCAGATTTGGCAAGAATCTGAATCATTCTCACCAATATGATCAATTGCTCTTAATCTTCTCAACCAGGAGCCCCATTTTTATACAGCTCCTTCCAATTAAGTGTCATTTTTTATTTATGCAGACTGTGTGAGAAGGGTGAGATACTGTTCTTTGTTGAAGGTCACTTATCACTTACAAACAGAATTGGACTGCTTTGATACACCAAGGTAGAATTAATCTTTCTACTTTATATGTGTAAAGATAGACATGATCACTTATTCCATGACAAAGGGATGAGAGCACAAAGCTTCCTTTGTTAATCACCTTGCCAGGTCATTAGTGATGAATGTATGCTAAAATTTTCAATAAAAGAAATGTAATTGTTCTCCAAGTATCTGAAAACAGAAAAGGTGGTTATATAATTATTCATTGATAGAAATTATTAAATTATATGGCTCTGTATAAATCTGACAGCTTATATATGTGTCAGGTATGTTTTTCAAATAAATTTTTACAATATCAATACTTCTAAAAATAAAGGAAATATTTATGTATATTTCACTTATAATTTCTTTTAATGCATTATCAAAATAACTGTTTAAGAAAATCCAACAAAAATGTGATGTAACATCTGCATATAATATGTATCACTTTTTTATTAATAGTGATTCAATCAACAGTATAATGTAATTAAAGTAATTGACAAAAACATTAGTCAGAAATTTGCATGAGAAGGTATATTATATAATTAAGAAATAAATCTGTCAAAAATTCAAACCCAAGCCCATCGTTTAAGTGATTGTTTAGCTGGCTTGAGGAAATGCTATTTTTTTCATATGTTCATAATATTGCCCTCTATGAAAAGCTGAAAACCAAATTATGATATATATCTATGACAGATCATATAAGGATTAAAACATTGGCCTTTAATGTCAGCAGATTTTACACTCAGCAGTGCCGTATTATTATGTAGATAAAGCTTAAAGTGCTATGTATGTGTTTGAGTTCATGATTCTTTTGCACTTGTTCCCTGACTAGCATATTCATTGGAACTAAAGAGGTCTACATAATAAATCCATGTAGATATCACCAATTTGTCTATTCACCTCTCTTAGTTTCATTGAGTTTTCTATTGCATTATTCATTCTGATTCTTGGTCAACCAATCCAATTTGTATTCTTTACCTAAGATCAATACTTGTTTATATGTATGACAATTGTGTTTGTTGTATTTCTGGTCACCATATAGATACAGTTTTCTGCAAAGTAAACAAAATATTTTATCTAACTGTCTGCCTTTTGAAAGTATTTTCTATCACTTAAACTTTCAGGGAAACCTAAATAGTGTTATAATTCACCAGCCAGCCACACATATTCAACTGAACTTGGACTATATGCAAATCCACCTGCCAACATGGAAATATACATCTTCCCTTGAAACCCTAGTTATGGGATGGGAAACAGAAACATGGCAAAACAGTTAAATGGTAGGGATCAATGGGTTCTCTGTTACCTGCTTATGCACATCATTTATGCTTTCTGAGTCTACATTGGTGAAGTCAAATGTAGAATACAGAGTATATATATATTCAATATTAAATTCAAACACCGCTATAATTTTGTAGCATAGCATATGTCATATACTGTGATCATTAGGAATGCTTAGAAATTCATAGTCAGTATCCACCAGTCAGGAGTTAACCTTCTACCAGGGTTCACTACCAAGGTATAATTTGACATTCCATCAAACACATATTGATCTGTAGTGTTTCTCTTCATGGAGCTCACCAGAGACTCCATTCAGAATTTATCAGTGCCACAGACAGTTCTAGTACCATTTGATGCCTCAAATCACCAACTGGGACAGCTTGTGCCACAGCTTGATCCTGATGAAAAGGAGTCATTTGCTACCAGATTCAATGTAACTTAGTAGCCTCATGAATTACCTTACAAACATGGTAAGCAATATAGCCAAATTTTGTACACATTTTATATAAAATCCAAAGACATATGTGAGACTTTTACCCTGGTGATGATGGTGTTTTGGTTACCACAAGGGGTCTTTTATCTAGACTAGACTCCCCATTAATCCTTTTTATACAGGTATTATAGATGACAAAATTCCTTTTCAACTCTTTATAACAAGAAGAAAGAATATAGACATGGTTGTACAGAGATACCAAAAATACAATTATTTTAGACACTTTCTCATCACTGAGAGACAACACTAGACACCCACAATTTAAAGGAGGAGAAGCTTATTTTGAATCATGTTTTTAGTTGATAGTTAGATGGCTCCAAGACAGGAAAGTATGGTGGGTGACCATAGCAGAGGAAACTGCTCATGTCATGGTGACTGAGAAGCAGAGAGAGAGAGCAACCAAAGGAGGAGCTGGGAAGGAATAGCCATAAATCTTTCCTGGCCATGCCCCCAGTGACCTGCCTTCCTACCAAACCTCATCTTACCAACTCCCAAGCAAGTCAGCTGTAAGCTTCCATAATACTTTCACCTCCAACAAGTAATCTAGATATAAACCATGACAACAATATTAGCTTTACAAAAATTATCCCTTTGTAGATTGTACTTTAAAACTAGATTCACAAGTAAATATCAAAATTAAAGCTAGATAAAAGGAAATAAGTTTAGATTTTTCTCAAAGGGGAAGTGGACAAAAAGATGGAGGGAAGAGAGGGAAAGGGATGAAAAAAGGAATGAAGAAGTGTTATGTACATGCACATTACACTCCACAGATGGAATCTAAACATTACCTATTGCAAACATGTATAAAAAATGAAAGGTGAGCAAGAGATGGATGGAGGGGTCAAAAGGGGAGGGGAAAGAGATAAAAAAATTAGGATGTGTTATGTACATGTACCAATTCCTCACAAGGAATATAAACATTATATACTACAAATAGGCTCTAATAAAATAAACCTAGCTTTTCAGTTGCCAAGGTTTGCATTCTCTCAATACTCATATCACATCCAGAAAAGTAACTGATATTAGCTTCACTGCCCTTGAATAGCATCCTACCAATGTGATTCTCTACGACTCATTAAGATTTAGGACTGAATAAAAGACTTCAGTGGTAATACATAGGTTAAATATCAACTCTGCATCCCTCAATCCTTGCTGGAAACAGTAATCTCTACTGTTTAACCCAGAAAAAAACAGAGCAATAATTCTTTCTCTTTGTAGGATGTGGGAAGTTTCAGGATATACTGTCTGGCATTATGATCATTTATGATTCTTGTCTGTAGAATTACTCTATATGTTAGTGCACCATTGTTTGTATTCTGTGTGTTGCCTAGTATATCTATTTTGACTACTCCCTATGTGACAGAGGAAAAAGCTATAGGATAGGTCAGACACAGCAGGTCCACTGTTAGAAAAATGGTAAAGACTTTAAGTTGGTTAAGACACTAGAGGAGGCACATCCATACATCTCAATGAATACAGTTATTAGCATGGGACTTAGAGGGACAATGAATATAATCACAGATTACTGGTTTAGAGATGACCATGTAATACAAAGCATATGCATTTTCCACAATTATATCAAAACAATAGGTGTATCATTATTAATTAATGAGCATGCTAAAAATTTAAGATGCCAGAAACCAGGTTTCCAACTCCCTTGAGACTAAAAATAAATACAACAACAATGAATAAATAAATATCCTATTCTTAGAATGAAATTACAGTAATATTAAGTCTCAGAAATTTGCAACATTTTTACACTTACATTTTATTCATGGTAGAAAAAAATTTATCCTAGGATTTAAATCATACATATGAGTAAATTTCCCTTTGGGTTTAGATGGATTAGTTTACATGAGTTACTAATAAAACTTTTTTGACTAAATGGCAGAATTAACAGAAAATAATAAACAGGGGCATTTGAACATATCATACATTAATAGCTTTATTACAGTGCTTCATTTTCCTTACACCCTGAGGTCACTCAGACCACAGCATAGATATAACCAGTGATGTGGCATAAGAAGCAGAAGGAAAAATGGTATCTTCATGGACAAAATATTTTTCATATTTGTGTTGAATATATAACATCAGAACAAAAATTAAATACATGAATATATGCATGTGCATTTGCATGTGTCTCTGTATGTATGTGCAAGTTGAGTTTCTAAAAATGGTTTGTTCATTTTTTTTGCATGACTGGAAGTCTTAGTTACTTTTCTTGTTGCTGAAACAAAATATCTGACTTCCAAAGTTAAAGGAAGACAGGTTCATTTCAGCGAACAGTTTGTAGAGGCTTCAGTTCATAGATGGCTGCTCCAAGGCAGGGTAGCCTGGCACAGGTGCCTCAGAGAGGAGAAACAGTTCTTGGCAGGCAAAAGGCAGCAAAGCATTAAAGCAGCAAAGAAGCAACAAGCAACTATAGCAGCACTTTGACACAGTTAGAAATGGAGGAGCTGAATGAATCGATCCTTTCGCTTCATAGGCATGGAACAATACTGGTGGGCATGGGCTTGGCACAAACCTGGTGATTACCCAGGTTTAGGTTTAGGAGGTCAAGATGCCAAAGGTGGCAGACCATTAGTTCTGACACCAGTGAGAGATGGAATGGAAGGACCTGGAGTCAGAGGTGCCTGACTCTTCAAATACTGAAAGCCTGATTTGTGTCAGCTAGAGTTCCTCTTCCTCCTCTATTTCCCATTCTCCCTTTGGTCTTTTCCTGCTGCTACAAACACTTGATAGCGTTCTTCAATACACGTACCTAATTTCTGCTTCCTAGACAGTGTATGATTAGCAGTTCTTTCCTTTTTGTACACAAGAAGCTGAACTATTTTTGGCCAGTCCAACTGTAAGAGAATATATGACAGTAGTGCTTACGTCTATTGAAGCAGGTAAATAATTTGACCCTTGTCTCCAAATGTATTATGTCATCATTGCCTGGGACTAAATATTTTGTTTCGAGCAGTAGCAAAAATTTCCTAACTGTGCCCCAAAGTATACTCTTAACCAATGCTTGGATTTTTTTTGTGGGTACCAGGGTCAAACTCAGGACCTTGAGCACCAGCAGGCACCCGTGCCACTGAGCGATATCACTGGCACTTTTTTCATATGGGGGTACCGGGAGTCAAACTCAGGACCTCATGCTTTTAAGGCAGGCACGTATGCCGCTGAGCTATGTCACGGGCCAAGTGCATGGATTTTTGACTTACTGAAAAACAATTAGCAATAATTGAAGTGAAAATTTGTTGTCTCACAACACTTTGTGTTTCATGATAGAAATATAAATATTAATATTATTGCTGATACATGATCACTAATAATTAAAACATATAAAGGTAACTTTATTTAAAAGTAACTTTAGAAGAGAGAAAGTATTTGGAATAAAGCATTGTACTAAGTCTCACATGTAAATTTGTTATTCACACAAAGAAATGCCATTTTCCTGTATTCATTGACTACCAATTTTTAAAATAAGCATAATTAATTCAATCTTGTTTTCTTACTTGGTCAAATTCAAATGTGAATATATTTTAAAAATCTTTGCATCTACACACTTACTGCATTTTGTCCTTTAAGAATCCACTCATTGCTTGTAATCAGCCTACTGCCTTTTCAAGATAATCTTGTGAAAGTTAAACTAAATTCTCATACAGAATTCAAATGCATATGCTTCCTCCTAGATATATCCTTAGTAAAAGAGAAACATATACTGTGTAATTTTTCACAATCAATGTCATTAAAATGTTGTATTTAAAAATATTTCACATGTAAATCTAAATTGTACTAGTCAAAATTGTAAATGAACTCATTATATTGTAATGAAAATACTATTGCTATTAAAATTAATTTTTAAACTATCCAATATTTACTTATATGTCTATATTATAATTGTATACAGTTTCATGTGGAAGAGGAAAAGTCATGAATTCTAGCTCTCTTTAAAGTAGTGTAGAAAAATAAAAATATCTAAATTCTCCCAGTACACTAGTGTATTATATTTCTAAACATTAGTCTTTTTTTATTGTGTGCAACAACATTGACTTTTATATTTTCCAAATGTTAAGAGACACAACACTGCCAATATCACAGAGGTATAGTGAGAATTATTATTTTGAACAAATTATATAAATATCTCTATTTTAATACAAAATAGAGACAAATGTATTCAAACATTATCAAAATGTACATAAGTACTTTTTTTTATGTGGGTACTGGGAGTCAAATTCAGGACCTCGTGCTTGCCAGGCAGGTGCTTATGCCACTGAGCCATATTACTGGCCCACATCTGTACTTTATATGTAGGATAAAATTATTATTATTAATATTTTTTTGTGGGTACCGGGGGTCAACCTCAGGACCTTGCGTGCCAGCAGGTGCCCATGCCGCTGAGCAATATCATTGGCACTTTTTCATATGTGGATTCCAGGAGTCAAACTCAGGCCCTTATGCTTGCCAGGCAGGTGTTTATGCCGCTGAGCCATCTCACCGGCCCCATAGGATAAATAATTTTTTTTATTTTTTATTTTTTGTGGTTAGCGGGGGGGTCGACCTCAGGACCTCGTGTGCCAGCAGGTGCCCGTGCCGCTGAGCGATATCACCAGCCCCTTTTTCATATGTGGGATCTGGGAGTCGAACTCGGGCCCTTGTGCTTGCCGGGCAGGCGCTTAAGCCACTGAGCCACCTCACTGGCCCAGGATAAATTATTAATTAAAATTATTTAGACATTGTGATCAGGTAAAAAGGAAAAGAATTGTATCTTGCTAAAGTAAGTATGGAAACTCTTCATGTTATATATAAAATTTTGTACTGTAAAGTCATTAAAATATCACTCTTAGAAGATTTTATCAAAAATTGAAAATTTTCTAAAATTTATTTGCTTCATATAGTACTGATATCTCTAATTACTTTAGTATAATTCTGTGTCTTTAAAATTTTTTTTTTTTTTTTTTTTGTGGGTACCGGGGGGTCGACCTCAGGACCTCGCGCGCCAACAGGCACCCGTGCCGCTGAGCGATATCACCGGCCCCTTTTCCGTATGTGGGATCTGGGAGTCGAACTCGGGCCCTCGCGCTTGCAAGGCAGGCGCTTACGCCGCTGAGCCATCTCACCGGCCCTTTAAAATTTTTCATGTAGGTCTTTGGTTTATTCATCTAGTTTTCTTTCTTTTTTTTTTTTTTTTTTGTGCGTACCGGGGGTCGACTTCAGGACCTCACATGCCAGCAGGCGCCCATTTCACTGAGCGATATCACAGGCCCCTTTTTTCGTATGTGGGTTCTGGGAGTCGAACTCGGGCCCTGATGCTTGCCAGGCAGGCGTGTACGCCACTGAGCCATCTCACCAGCCGTCATCTAGTTTTCTTTATATGTATTTTTATAAACATTTATTTGGAACAGAATCTTATTTTGAAGCCCCAAATCAAGTTCCAATTCTGGTTCTATGACTTTCCTTTCCATGGCTAGCAAACATTTTGCAGTCACTGTTGAAAAAATATAATTTGTGACTCTAGACATATCAAGCATTGCCTTGAACATATAGATCTGTAAGTTTTGTTGTAGATAGCGCTTTGGAATGAATAAAAAAAAAAAAAAAAAAAAACACAGGCAAATCACAAATGTCAGTTTGACCAAAATGTGAAATCCTAACAAGAAAAACATAAATCACTGGATGAGAAATTACACATACTGAGATGATATCAACTCACATAGAAAACAATGCAGAGTCAAAGGTATTCCATTAATGACTGAGCTTTAGCCCTGTACATATGGGCTCAACAATTAGTGTAGAACTTAATTTCATTTTAATGTCATATTGATAACCCTTATTACAGAATTATTGCAGGTTTCCATCAGACTACAAAATGTATTTTACACATGGTTTTCTACTGCTTATAAATTTGCCTGAGCGCCAAGTTAATGGCCTAGGAAAACATCAATTTATTAGGTCAAAGTTTTATAGCTCAAAAGTCTACCCAAGTCTACCTGGATTCTGGGCTGAGGATATCATAAACCTGAATTTAAGGTCTTTTATATTTTATATCTAGATGTCCTCCAGGTACCTCATGTGAACATAGGCAAGGAATTTGGAAGGGGATTGGGCCATGGTGGTGGTAAAGCTGACTTATCATTAGGTCTGAATAGGTGGATAAGACCTGGATGGTAATATCTCCATCCCTAGCTCCTCCTATCACTCTCTGCTTCCTGGCCTTTATTAATGAGGAGCTTTCCTCTGACAGACCTTTCACCATGCCCTTCTGCTATGGATCCTGACAACTATGGACTAAATCATGAGACAAATAAACATTTCCTCCTTTAAATCACATTTGGTGGATTAATTTATGGTCAATTTATAACACCCAGCTGAACTGAATCAGCATGGTGCTGGGTGTGGATGGCCCACTTGAGGATTTTTGCCAACAGAATAAAAAGAGAACTGGAGGGGAAGATGGTGTGCTGTTTATTCTCCTGGAGAAGCTTGTCACACTGGCTTTCCTGATATGAACTCAGAATGGAGGAGCTCTGGTGCTTGCTGTCATCGAGGATGGCTGCAATTCTCTTTGGAGGAGCTCTGCTCCTTACTTTGAGCATTGCTTCCTGCCTCCAGTGCAGATCTCCTTGCCTTCTGGCACAGATCCTTCATCCTGCTGGTGCAGACTTTTTAGCTTCCACCACTGACTTTGGGAGTTTCCAGTGCAGATACTTGATACAGATTCGCATGAGACATTGTTGTGGGTTTGTGACTCTAGGTGGACTTGTGGAGTATATTGCCATGGGACCCAAGGCCTCAGTTGGATTCTTTGGCTCTCTAGTGTGTGGACTGAGATCTCTTGCACTCTTTATGCATTTAACTCATTGAGTGAATATTATAAAATAATCCTATAAATTTATGTGCCCTGTATTAAATCTTTTCCCTTGTAAAACACGACTGCAACAGGGTGTCAAGTAGTATTATGCCTCAGAAAAGAAAAAGTAACTAAGAAAAAGTTAAAGTCTCCTCCACAATCCAAGGGGCAAATTAAAAACAGTCATTTAGTTGTTGGCAGTATTCAGTTTCTGTAGGAGTAAGACTGAAACCTATGTTTCTTTCCTTGCAGTTACTCTTGGACATTGCTCACATCCCTTGGCCTAAGCGATCTTCCATATTCAAGCAAGCAGCATTATGCCAAATTCTTCTTGTATTTTTAATATCTGATTTACTTGACTCGTGTGCTTTAAATATATTCTTATGTTTAAGTGAAGTCCATTAGATGATCTCCCTATCTTAACCTCAAATATATCATAAAAAATAAGGTTATGTTTTCAGTAAAGTCCCTGAAATTCACAGTCTGTGAATTGCATATGATGTATACATTCGTGTAAGCAGGGGGAATATTGTGGAAATGTATTCTTGTAACTCTACTAACATGTATATGAAGTAATTTTTTAAATAATAGAGTCTTAATTTATTCTTTTTAATAAAGATGAACACTCAATGTGATGAATTAAATATAGTTAGTTGTATGTTAATCTTCCTTTTTTGTTAATAATTTTTCTACATTTTTAAATACTATAACCCATCATAATGCACTAATTTTAGATAAATCCCAGTTTAGGAAGGAATGTTGTTTTATATTTTTAGATGTAGGTAGTGAAATTGCTCCATTCACATACAAATAGATATTTTATATAATATAAACTAAAATAAGCAAATGAATAGTCTAGTGTTGTTTTAATTTGTTCCTTATGTAAAAGAATTTCCCCTTGACCAAACATTTGTCAAACTGCTCTGAATTTTCTTTCAAACTAGGGCTCACCATTTGACCTTCCTAGTTTGTCAATTTTAGAAAAAATACTGGTGACTTAATTAAACAAGCGTTTCCCTCCCTAAATATCTGATTACTCTCAGATCTGATTGGATTATTCTTCTGTCCCTCATGTGACATCAACTTACTCTGTCCTCCTTTCAGTAAGAATCCTATTAGGTTGCTTTTGGCCAAAAAACCCCTTCATCCCTCATGTTTTCACTTGGTAAAAGTCTACGACCTGAATCCCATCTTCCTGACTACAAATTCTCATTTTTCCTTCTTGTACTTCAAGCTCAGTCCAATCTTTCTCACTTACTCAAAAATTATTCTGCAATACTCCCTACAATATTGATTTCAGCAGTCCCACTGGAAAATGTCTGTCTTACTAGGCCCCTGGACAATGACTGACAAATATTCTTTAATTATTGTCATTAACATTTTTAAACATCCATAAAATATTTATATTATTCTCCTAAATGTTATTATATGATTGTCCCTTAGAAAGAAAGTACACCATTACATAAAGAATATTATATTTTAGAACAGGTTCCCTACTGAAAACAGAAAATAGACAATCTATTAAAGCAAAAAAAAAAACCTTCTAATATTATCATAAACTTGTAAAGGCAATGATTATTTGTGTGGACAAGATCAAATGGGGTGTGCAAGGAAGTTGAGAACAGCATTTGGCATTACATAAGGCATCTGGAAACTTGAAAATTCATATCTGAGGAGCCTTAGATGGACTTGTATAATCTACCAGAAAAAAATTTTGAGTCAGAAATACCAAAAGAAAAGACCAACTCAAAAATCAAGGGTTGATTTAAAAAATGAAAATTCTACAATGTTATAGTGGGAAGAACAAGGTATAGTGATCAAGGGACTAAAATAGAGCTCCAGTTATTCTAGCAATATCAATAGGGCAACCATTCTAAAGAAAAGTTTAACTCTCATCAGAGGGAAAGAACATCATTCCTAACATTTTTTCATGTACTGTACTGTATCTGTCACTCAACCAAAACAATAAAAATTTTAAAAGAATAAAAAATAATTGGGCATATCAAAAGATGACTGAAAACTTAAAGAAAAATCTGACACTATGTATCATCCACAGTTACAAATATGGAGGTTATTGATCATGAAATAAAAATATCTTACTATGTATACTTTAACCAGAAGTCTGAGGGTAATACTTAGAGAACCATAGAGAAAGCAAACCTGCAAAACATTATTGGAACAGCTAAGGAGAAATGTGGATCATAAAAAGTGCATAAGAAACACAGACAAAGAGAAAGGGAAGTTAATATTGAAAACATAAAATAACATGGATATCACCTGTATGCAAATCTAAATTTTATGCAATGTAACAACATACAGTTGTTAATATCAATACCAATATATAGGTTGTGATGTTATTTAGTAGTATTTCAAACTGTCAACATAAAAGAAACATATCTGAAATGCATGAAATTTTTGTTTTAATTCCATCAATTGTGGGTGAATTTAAAGTGGATTAATAAGATCTTGAGTTTAGAAACAAAAAAATAATCAAAAATATTTGAAAACTGTAGTGAATTTATAACTCTTTCGTTAAACACACATATAGATTTATAAAAAATTAGACACTTTTAGTTGTTTATATGATAATTTTAACAAATACAATACATATTTCTATTTAAATATAAATAGCATCTATTTTAATTTTCAAAAAGGAAAACAGGGATCTTACAAATTCCTTAAAACTTCCATCTTATTTCCATTTTGTTCCCAACCTATTCCAACTTTTTTGATTTTAGAATATATGACTTTCATAATTTTTCTAGATGTAGGCATATGGCTGCATTCAGACAAATAATTTATTAGTATAAATATCCCATCAGAATGTCTAAGAAGTTTTTTTAAGATAGAGAAAAACTATATGATTTGTGCTTTGTGTATGCATGTGTATGTGTGTGTGCACATGCATGTACATGTGTGTATGTGTGTTTCATTTCCTTGCTTTCTGGAAGAGTGAAGTTGACATCTTATACTATGATGCTAGGCTATAGAGATTATTTTACTTCAGAAGCCAGACCTAGACTGCTTCCCAGAAATTTACATAAGATAGGAAAAAAATCTCTTGCATTTACCTAAAGTGCTATTATTATATTTCTCCATCATTGAGTGATAAGCCTCATCAATTCTGATACAAGCTTTCCTACATAGAAACAGGGTCACAATGATATTGAAACTTAAACAGTGGTATTGCCTCAGCAGATTGTTAGAAGTAAGATTTTACAGTTGGAAATTTGCAAATTCTGTCACTTCTATGATTGTTGTTGTAATGCAGTGATAAAATACTCAGTGAGACTGTCACCTGCTACCATGCAAATCAGTGTATAATAAAGCAAAGAACCAAGAGAAATAAGAACTTAGAAAAACAAATGAGAATTTATGTGTACTGACAATTTCTTACTGTTCTCAGCAAAAGTGTAAAAGACAAAAGCTACCAGTAACCCAGCCCATCCTTGAAAAGAGACAAAATATTAACTCACAGGATCCACTCAGTTTTGGAGATTTAAAGAGTAGAAAAGCAAATTGCTTATGTTTCTCAAATTTAAGTATGACTGCACTTTTGCAAGTTATAAATCTATTTTTGCATATGAGAATAGAGGTGCTACTTTCAATTTAAATCATATTTTATCAAATGGTGTGTTAGAAGTATTTATGAGTGGTGTCACGTGACACCTAACAAACAATCCAAATCTTCATCCCCTCTAGCTCAAGGCACTAGATGCTTCCAAAAACTTGAAGGAAAGTGGGGACATATCCATCCTGGTTTTTTTGAAAAGACCCTAGAAATCAGCACCTTGATGTCTACCATGTGGAACTATAAATGAAACAGTTATCTGTGGCAAACTGTATATCTTACCTCCAGAATCTCAAGGCATAAAATGTTAGTTGTTTGAAGTCAGTGTCTGTATTGATTTGTTAAAAGGTTAGAAATTTTCTAGGCCTTACTCCAAGGTATAAGCAGCATTATATGTGGTAAAAAGGACAAATGAGGAAAATAAAGAAATCAGTAAGAAAATAGTATATTTTACTAAAGCAGCATGCTTATTATGATGTTTTTTTTTTTCCAAGAGAGCCTAGCTGGACCTAATCAAATTAAGTAATTTGAATTCTAGGTCTTGTAATTTATAGTTGCTATAGAAAGTAAGAACTATGTTTCTCCATTCTCCACTCAGTCATTTCCCTAGTTTAACTTTTACAGTGTTTATGTTGTTTCTACTACAGTGTTCATATTTGATATTGGGTGTTTAGGCAAGGATTCCATATTTTTCACATCTATCTATACATTGTTTTACTTTAATATTCATTTAGTTTCAAATGTATCATATTTAAATGGATCAATTTTATAAATTAATGTCTTTATTAAACCACAATTAAGCCACTACTGTATTTCACATATTTTCTTAGAATAAAGAGATATAGAGAATAATGGAACTTATTCCTTGCAAAGAATGTACAATTTAGTGGAAGACTTTCTACAATTTTTTGTGTGTGAGAAATCTACACACTCCAATTAATACAGTAAAGTCTACTACTATAGCAAGGAAGTGTGGTAGTAAAAAGAGAAGAATAATGTCTTTAATACTTATGTTCAACCATAACTCAACACTAGATAAAGGGCTGGGAATATAGCTCAATGGCACAAGCACCTGCCTGGCAAGCACCAGGTCCTGAGTTTGATTCCTGGTACCAAAAAAACCAAAAAACAAACAAACAAAAAAAAAACAACAAAAAAGCACTAGATAGCTGTCCTAAGAGAGTTATATAATTTCTGTCTTAGTTTGTCTCCTTTAAAATGGAAATATGAAACTAGTCTCAGTTAAGGAAAGTACTTACTATAATGATGATAAAGGACTTAGCACATTCTTAGTTTCATTGTGATGGACTAATAGATTACTGTATCTCATTATCAGAATGATTTTGTAATGGTAATAAGTTATATTTTTCACTTTTAAGTCATATGAGCACGGGGAGCCACAGACAGAGCTGGGAACCACATTGGGAGACACATACAGTACTTCATTACCTGGGAATTGATAAATTGAATATATGTTTCCACATGTCTACCCATGAGACAGATGCAAGACCAATGTAGATGTGAAAGGAAACATAACCATTTCTTTAATTATCAAAGAGAAGACTTTGAAAAAGACTCCTGCTACCTCCCAATCTTAGTTGCTTAATTGGGCATATGGCTGGCCAAAGTAAAGGCAACATTTTTCCATCTTGAAATGCAGAAGATGGGTGATATCACATTGTGGTCATAGCTAATAGGGACCTGAGTTAGCAGACTTTTCCCCTAATGCGTGAAGCACTTCACCAGATGATGCACTATTTAGCCTTTTTTTGATAGTAGAGAAAAATAAATATTTTATTTTAATTAGAACCATTGTTATTGTAGGGTGTTACTGTAGTTTGGTTTTGTAAGGGAATAGATTTAATGCAGGACATTTAACTTACAGGATTATTTTACAATATTCACCCAAAAAGTCAAATGCAGTAGTATGCAAAAGATCTGTCTGCATGCTAGAGATCCGAACAATCCAGCCCAACTAAGGGCCTGGATCGATCCCACAGCAATGTCCCACACGAATCCAGCCAGAGGCCTAGAGATCATGTCAATGACTCATGCAAATCTATATCCAGGATTTGCACTGGGAAAGCTGAAAGGCCAGTGGTGGAAGCTAGAAAGTCTTCCCAGGCAGGGTGAAGGAACTTTCACAGAAGACTGAGAGATCTGCACTGTAGCCAGGATGTGATTCTCAAGGGAAAGACCAGAGCTCCCTGCAAAAGAACAGCAGCTGTCCCAGGGGACAGCAAGGACCCAAGTTCCTCCTCCAACAAGAACAGAAAAGTTTGTATCAGAAAACCAGTGAGGCAAGCTTCTGCAGGAAAAGCAGCAGCATATGCTATTCCCCACTTGTTCTCCTTTTATATGTTTGTCAAAAATCCTCAGGTGGGCCTTCCATGCCCAGAACCATGTTGACTCAGTTTGGCTGGGAGTTCTCATTTAAGTTAACCATTAGTTAATCCACTACAGGTGTCCATCATTCTAAGCTAAAATTTATCTTACTAGATGTATTATTTACATATTTTTGTAAGCTAGTCTAGATCAGAGTCAACAAAATAAATATGTGAAAGAGGTTATGTGAAACAAAATCAGGTAAAAAAATCGGAGCAAGAGAATTTTCATTGTCAGATATTTAACAAAATTTTAGGGTTAAAAGTTTCTTTTGTGTGTGTGGGTACCAGGGGTTGACCTCTGGACCTCATGTTCCAACAGGTGCCCATGCCTCTGAGCGATATCACCAGCCCTTTATTTATATGTGGGTTCTGGGAGTTGAACTTGGGCCCTTGCACTTGCCAGGCAAGCGCTTACCCCGCTGAGGCATCTCACTGGCCCAAGGGTTAAAAGTTTTAATATATAGTATTCATACATATTTATAACAGTTTTTATAATTAAAAACGTAAATAATAAGTTAGAAAAAAAGGAGAGTTAGATAAGGATCATAAATGCCAGAGATAACTGAAACCTACAGAACTGCAGGAGTAGAAAGATGATTATATTAATTCAATGTTAGCATTATTTAATTTTCTTTAGTTTAATAAATATGACAGTCATTATATGAAAGTTGAGTAGCCAAAAAGACAAGCAAATGGACCTCATTTATTTTCCAAACCCAACATGATAAATTCCTTTGTAGCTGAGTTGAAACAATAACAATGTACTGCTTGCTATACAGGAGACCTGAATCACTCTCAATTGGAAACTAGGGGAAATAGTCAGTTGCTTTCTTTTTTCTTACTGGCAACTATATTGTGGCAGCATCAGATTAAGACTTCAGGACTATTTCTTTGAGTGATGAAAGAATGTATTTTACAAGAAAAGGAAATGTGGATGTACCAATGAAAACAAATCAAGGCTTTCTCCTCAGATTGACAGTGAGTCACAATCATGATTCTGTTACTGGCCTTCATTTTTGTGTCATTTATGTGAAATTCCAATATATTTACATTGTATTGATTGCAATTAGTCAGAAATAATTTCTTATTTTTATCATAAATCCTGCCTGCTATGCTACCTGTGTAAATTTCATAGTGCTCCCTGCTGCTTGTCTCTCAGCATTCCTCACTTATTTTCTGTTTCTTCAGTAGTTCTTTCAGATGCAGAAAACTCCTATGTAAGTATCGCTCTCTGAACAACTTTGCATGATTCTTTGTGTCTAGATCTCTTCTCAGGAACAGCTATTTCCTACACTTCTAACAGTAATTAAATCCATGTGAAAATTATTTTAAGATGTGTAGATTGATGATAGATAGGTATATAGGTATATAGATAGATAGATAGATAGATAGATAGATAGATAGATAGATAGATAGATTAGATAGATAGATGTGGGAGTGAAATGCATGAGTGATTGTCAGGACTTTTTGTTGACTTTTTAATCTGTTGTTTGTACCTCCAGTAAAACATATGTTCTCTGAAAACCAGAATCTAGCATGTCCTAATAGCAGCTCTTTCTTCCTGTATTTGTTTGCTTTTCATCATATATAATGGAATAACTGTCCCAAACTGCTTAGGAAGGGAAAAAGGTTTATTTAGTTCACAGTATTGGAAGTGAATGGCACACTGTGGGCTCTGGTGCATGTGCCACTGTTTGGTTGCATACTATCATGATGTGGATAACAGTGGTGGGTGTGTATGCTGGCACAAACATGTGACTAGATCTTGAATCAGTAGCAGACACAGAGGACAGGAGGGACAAGATTGGTTGGTTTTATAACATCCTTCTTTTGAGTATTCCAAGATTTATGAAAGAACTACTCAAGGGTTTCATGAGAGCTACATTCCTCCAGTGACTGGTATCTCCGAGGAGATTCCACTTCTAAAAGTAGCTGCTAATCCAAGAGTATGATTCAAGGGAGGAAGGCTATCACACATGATACAATGTTGAGATTACATCCAACCCTGAGCAGCCCTAACATAGAATAATTCCCAGTGGAGTAGTGAAGAGAGGAAAGAAAGAGGGAAAAAGGAAGGATGGAAGGGAGGAAGGAAGGAAGAAAGAAGAAAGAAAGAAAGAAAGAAAGAAAGAAAGAAAGAAAGAAAGAAAGAAAGAAAGAAAGAAACTAAGGGAGGGAGGGAGGGAAGAGTGCTTGAATTAAAAAGTTATATCAGAAGCTCAATAATTGCTGACAATGAATAAGATATTTGATTTTTGAGTTTTTATGTACTGCTCACATATCTGAACAGATATCGATTTTACAATGCATTTTCTCTTTTCCTCCACTTATGTACATTAATTAAGATATTTATAACCTGACTTAATGGAATTGATAGTCTGATTCTATGAAGATTTTCTTTAAGTTAGGGAAGAACAGACAAGGTACACAAAAACACAAAGCTATATATGAATTTTGAGAAGAGATAAAATTAGAAAACCCTGATATTTGGCATGAAAAAATTGTAGATTGAATAGAAATTATTTTAAAGCTGTATTTTTTTAATTGCTAAAATATTTTGTTCTCTTAACTAATTATACCAAGATTTAAAATTTGTTTTTGACCAGAGAAATTGCTGAACAATTTACCAGAGCATTACTACATCAAAATTACTGGAGTAATTTTTTCAAACTTTTACCTGTGAGTATACTGTCCAAAGTAAGTTCAGATTTTTCTGAGAATGATTATAGATTGCTCACAATGATATATAAGAAAATCATACTCTGAAACTTTTTGAGCTCAACTAAAAATACATACCTCATTTTATTTTCTGTTTTGAATTTCATTAAATCATTATTTCAAAAATAATACATGAATGGTTTTTCAGTGAGAATAAATATCAGCATTAATAGAAAATATATTGGCAGCTCAAAATAGGAAAAGAAAACTTGAAATTTAAATTTCAAGTATATCAAATATTATCAAAGACTGCAGAAATTTTTCTATTAAATATTAAAACTTCAATATGTAAAATTCCAAAGTTGAAATAAAACACAAAAATATCAAAATTTTTGTCTATGGCCAGAGAAATATATTTAGATTTGTGGAGATAAGTGTTTGAAAAATACTAAATTTTAAGTTTTCATCTGCCTCATCAGGATTTTGTAGTATTTGCAAAAAACTATAATGTCATGTATGCTAATTACATAAAAGCACAAACTACTGAAGCTGATGCACTTCACTCCCATGAGTAGCCAGGTTAGCCTCATGCTTAAGGAATAACTTGTAAGAAGCAGTGAAAACCCAATATCAAAGCCAAAATAGAGTTGAGCATGCACCATTAATTAATCCAAAAGTTTCAGAGCAGCTACTCTCACTTTACCTCCTCATATATGTACAGAGTGATGGGCTAGAGACAATCAAGGTCAAACATGAAAACTGGGCAATTGGAAGAAAATGTTTTTTTCTTTTAAGACTACAACCTGTTCCAATTAAGCTTTTGGTGTTGAGGACCCATCTGAAATAGTTTTAAACAGCTTTGTGGCAATTTGCGGGTCAGAATAATACATATTAAAATGTTTGATACTTAAAGTGGTAATGAGCTCGAGTTTAATGAAAAATTATATATGAACATATAAAAATGACACACACACAAAGTATTTATCACTTTAACATTAGATTTACCAGTTGTTTCCAAAAGCATGCATAAACTCAGTAACTGATGCAGATATGTAGAAGGAAATAATTCTGTTAATAGTATAGCACATATTCAAATGTTCTCCATATAGGTATTAAATACTGTATAGAAAAACACATGCAAATGAAATACACATATACCTGTAGACACATAAAATGTATGTACATTATTTCAAGGTTCACCATGGAATAATACACATATTCATTATATTGAACTTGCTCCCTGTGAATTACCTGTTCTGTACACCTTATTTTCACAAAAAATCTCTTATCTTCTTTTGATCAATTATATCTGCTCATCTGTATTTTATTAAATTTTATTTCACCAATTTTATTTATTAAGTTGATTTTATGAGAATATGATAGCTCATGTGCAATGCTGAGAATCCTTGTCAGATAAAAAAGTGATTGTTATCTTAAAATAAACATATAGCTGTTAAATAAATATTCAATTTTTGATACTTTAGCTTCATTTTACATTTTATTTTATATATAAAATTTTGCATACTGCTCAATGAACAACAGATGTCTGCTAAAAATTTTCTTCCTCCATGTGGTCATTTGTTTTATTTCCCATTGTTGATAACAGGAAACTATCCTTTAAAATTAAATTTAAATTTAAATATATTTTGCAATGTACATGCATATTCAGCAAAAGCTGCATTAAATCCATGTGTTCTTATTGTGCTCTTTTTGACATGAATCAAAAACTCTGGAAAAAAATTACAAATGTCTTGAGATTGTGAAAATTGTGAAATAAAATATTATTCTATAGCAATAGAAGCTGCTGTATGTTTATGTGGGTATTCATTTAGAAAAAGTTTGTATTTTGCCCCTTTTTTAAAATATCTTAGTTTTCTTAATGTTAAATTATTTTATTTCATAAATAATTTTAAAAGTAAGCTTGCAATAAAGACAAAATAATACAAAATTCTAATTCACAATATCTTATTAAAATTGGAAGTTATTGGAATTTATTAAAATTGGAAGCCAAGAAATAACTGTAAAATTCTGTTAAACTTATTTATTAGAAAGCATAAAATTCTACATTGAAAGATATAAATGTGATAAGAAAGTTTAGGTGAAGAAAAATAACTAAAACTGTGATTTTGATGTTGTCACAGATGTAATTTGTAACAGTCTGGCAAGTGCAATATTAATCAATACATATAAAAAAGTTGAACATTTTGGCCACAGATTTTCTACAGAAATTCATATAGTGAATACATATATATTTTGTTTAGATATCTTAATTGAAGAAGACAAGCATTTTTTAAAATTTAATGTGTGCCTTTTTCAAATAGACTGATGGTTTCTGTTACTTTATAATCTATTTTAAAAAGATGTTATCAGAGTGATTTACATGTTATGAAGGTTGTTCTCTGAAATTGGATTTGTGCTGGAAGAGATGATAGAACTGATTTAAGACATTGCTTTCTACAGTTATATGAATTTGGTTGTAAAGAAAATATACTCTTACGCCTTTTATGATTTCCTGCTCACTCTGAGTCTCAGTTTCTTCATATTCAAGCAGAAATAATAACCTAATTACTATCATTTAGTATAATAATTTACAAACATTTATTAAAAACACCAAATATATAAATGTGGTTTCAAATTAAGATAATATTTTCAATCCATAATTGTAAATAATTTACATTATTTAAAATATTTGCTGTAGATATGCCAATATGGTTGCCCCAGAATGAGTTAAGATTTTAACATTACAATAAGGTATGACAGTTTTCTGGAAAAGAAGCAATTGAGAGTAAAAAAGATAAAGAGGCAAATACTTCCTTCATTATACTGTAATCCAGAGAAGAGGAAAGTTCTATTTGTGGGAATGGGACCTAAGACCTGAATATAAGAAAACTTTACTTCAGAAAGAATCTGTGGAGTACAAAATTCTGGAGCAGAAATCAACACATATTTCTGTCTACAAAGATAGTCTTGAGAGATGGTTTGTAAATGGTTGGCAAACTCCATGTTTCAGTAACACAAAAATGAGTAATAGAGAACAGAGAGTAAATGTTTATTTTTCTGGGATAAAGAACTTCATATGCACATTCTAAATTTTCAAAAATTAATGATTATTTTTGATGCATTGTTTTGTATACAACAGCAAATAAGACAGGCTGGAAATCAGTTATAAAAATTCACATTGCTTTAGCAGAATTAAAAAAAGTTGCAGTGAACCAAATTATATATATTTTATCAAGTTTTTAGCTACTTCTTTCTTGTTCTAAGTTTATCTTGAGATTTATTTTAGTTACATAGGGTTTCATATTTTCTTTCTTTATTTTATCTTATTTCTAATATGGCATATTTCAAATATACAGCAATTAGAAAAGAGTAATAATTTTTAAAACAACATTTGTCCACAGCAGATCCACTTCTGGAGGTATAAAGTGTGAATCCAGGATAAAAATATTTAGTCAAGGATATTCCACAGTCTACTATACATTGTGCCAATTTCTTCATCTGAATTTTGGATATCTTTGGAGAGGCTAAATTTCAGCTTAAAAATTTGTATTTATCTTTCAGTACTACACACTATGGAAGACAATTTAATTTCATAACTATTAGTAGATATTAAAAAGCATTACTCTGGGTTAACATAACAAAATACATAGTACCTACAAATTGTAATTCATGATAAGTAATATTAAAAAAAGAATCCTAATAAATAAAGGAAAATATAACTTATTCTTAACAGTAAAATCAAAATGATAAAGATATACAAAAAATGGATAACTGTTTTCATTTGTCTAGTCTGATTATATTTACAGAAAAATACTTAAGTAGTAAAAATTAGCAAAATCTCAGTATAAATATAGAATTGTAATAAAAATCTCTGCAAGATATTTTAAAAAGGAATAATATATGGAATTGAAAAACATAAGATTAACTACAAAATAGAGGTAAAAAGTCATTTAATTACAATACATCAAATTAATTTTTACACGTTGAAGAAGGAAGTGAAAAGCACACTTTCTTAATTTTGCACAACATAGTATTGGAAATCCTAACCAAAATATCCAGGGAAATCAAAGAAATGGAAATAATCCAAGTTGAAGTTAAATTATCACTGTTTGAAAATGACACAATCTTGTTCCAGGTAAAAATATAAGAACTTGGGGCTGGTGAGATGGCTCAGCGGCGTAAGCGCCTGCCTGGCAAGCGTGAGGGCCCGAGTTCGACTCCCGGAACCCACATATGAAAAAAGGGCCGGTGATATCGCTCAGCGGCATGGGCGCCTACTGGTGCGCAAGGTCCTGAGGTCAACCCCCGGTACCCACAAAAAAAAAAAAAAATAAAAAATAAAAATATAAGAACTAATAAATCACTTCAGCTAAATGGAGTGTGCATTAATATAATAAAAATCAGTATTGTTGGTATATATACTAGAAGATTTTCTGAAACATAAATGAAATAAAAAAGAGTGACATTCACAACAGCTAGCAAAAGAAAATGTAGAAAAAAATTTAGGATTGACGTTAACCAAAGAAATAAAAGCATGTTATAATAGGAACAATATGTGATTATTTGTAGAATTTGAAGGATACAAGTAAAATGGAAAGACACTGCTTGTTCGTGTTTGAAAATAATCGATATTTTCTAATTGTCCATACTCCCAAAGTGATCTGTAGCTTCAATACATTCCTTATCAAAGTACCATTGAGAATTCTTCACGTATTTAGGAAAAAATTCTAACATTTATGTGGAAGCACAAAAATATCTAAAAGCCAAAGACATATTGAGCAAAACTAAAACAAAGTCATAAGCACTGTGTTACCAACCTGACTTGAAAAACTATTATGCAGGCATAGTAATCTAAAGAGCATTGTACTGGACAAAAAAACATGCACACCACTTGAGAATACAGAGCTTGAAATAAATCCACATATCTTCATCCACCTGAGCATATTCAGGTCTCTAAGCCGTTATAAAAATCAACTCAATATACATTGAACACTTAAATGTAATATATAAAATTAGGAAAGTAGCAGAATAAACAAAATATTTTCACTGGAAGAAAGTCTCTTGAATAAATTGTGCAGAAATAATTGGATTTCCATATGCTGAAGACTAAATTTAGACTTATTTCTATCACAATGAACTAATGTCAAAATGGAATATTGTTCTAAATACTAAAATGGAAACCCTAAATTTTCCTGATAATAAATGGTCGGTAGCATCTTTTCAAATGCTTATTTGTCATTTTTTGCATTACTATTGGTGAAATGACTGTTAAGGTATTTATTTTATTTTTGATGTATTTTAAGTAGATTTTATATATTTTGATATTTTCTTTTTTAAACATGTATTTTTCTAATACTATCTCCCAGCCTATGCATTTTCTTCTCATTAACTTAAATATCTTTTGCACAGCATTTGTTAATTTTCATGAAATTTAGTGGGCTTTTTTACTTCTTTCTTTAATAAGTGAGACCATTGTTGCTTTTTCTGAAAATGCATCATAACCATGGGCTTTCTCTTATGTTGTTTTTTAGAAACTTCATAAATTTTGCTATTTACAGTTAGATTATATTATTCATTTTGAAATAATATATATGAAATTTATAAAATACATGTTCATGCTCATTGTATTTGTATGTGAGTATGTGGTTGTTCTAGCACCATTTTTGTAAAACAATCTTTGTTGTATTGATTGTGTTTGGTCCTTTGTCATGTATCAGCTGAATATATTCATGTGAGCCTATTGCTGTATTTCTATTCTGTTCCTTTAATCTATTTGCCCATTCTTTCAACAATATCACAATGGTTGTATGTTTGCTTTCTAATGAGTCTTGTATTCTGTAAATATTAAACCTTGGACTTTTTCTTCTTTAATATGATATTGTCTAAAAGCTGAGTATTTTGAGTACCTCTGTTATCTCAGGTACTGGCGAGACTGAGGTAAGGATGTCTTGATTTAAGAGATTAGCCTAGGAAAGAAAGAGCAACCTTGTCTCATGAAAGTGACATTACATTGATCAATTTGAGTCTTCTACATCACTACACAAACTTGAGAATCTGATGTCAATAGTTATGAAATAACTTGGTGGAATTTTGTATTTGATTATATTGTATCTCTTGATGCAATTTGGAAGAACCAATATTTATGCCTTAACTTGAATTATATTTTTATTTCTTTCCTTAGATAACTTCATTCATCATAGCTTTCTTGCTTTCCATATGAATATTTACATATTTTATTATATGCATATCTAAATATTTCATTTTTGTAACACATCTGAAAATCATATTCTTTAATATTTTATCACGATATATAAGAAAGTGATTGACTTCTATACATTAAGAGTGCATTCTTCATCTTTAATCACTTCTGGCTTTTAACACTTTTTTAAAATACTTTCAGCTTTTTTAATGTATGATCAAGCATAATGATGAATGTTTAAATTTTTAAAAATATTTTTATTGGACACAAGTTGCCATTCCAGAAGCCATGTGTGAAATAGAGCATTGTCATGATGGAGAATGAAATTGTTTACCCATTTCTCATACCACTTTGTGCACACATTTTCTTAAACCTTTTCTAATAAGCCCTTATACTTGTGTGTCTTCATCCACCTTATTTACTGGATTTGGCATTGTGTTCCTTCTGACTCTTCACCATAGTTTAAATGACCATGAAATGTAAATGTTTTGAACTGATTCAGCACATTAAGGCAACATGCAGAGAAAAAAATTAAAGACACTCCAGAAATAGAACTTCCCAAATGTCATCAGGAAGTGGTAATAATGATGGGATATTTGTTCTAGGAATAGTGAAGTGTCTTGCTGATTAACAGCAATGTGTATTTTAATATGGAAAATAATTTTATGTTTAAACATTCACCAACTTATTTGTATTTATCCTGCTCCATTATGAATAATTTTCATGCTTCTTGTCCTTTTACTATAATGATAAAGCATATATTTATAGTTATATATTCTCTGATGTCTACTTTTCAATGAACATCTTTTAAAAATACCAATCAGTATTAGGCTTCATCATAAGAATATATCATTTCTGTAATAAATACTGGGAATTATTTGGAAGATGAAATTAATAGTGAAACTTTCAACATCAAAACAATAATGGACTCTGCAATTTTTAACCATGTATACTACAATCATTATAGTTAAAATATGATGTATATATTTAGGTAAAATGATTCATGATTCAACTAAATAATAAAGCTAGAACATTGTAAATATCCTGGAGTTTACTAAAGAAGAATAATGCTTCTTAGATAGTAATTAATTATTTAGACATATTATGATTATTTTAACCAATACAATTACAGTGGTAGAATGTGGCTCCCACCATATGGAAAAAGTGTGAAACTGAACCAGTAAAGGAAATGATTTAAAACATTCAAAGAAATGGAAAAAATTGCATGAAAGAGTTAGGTCAGGGCCGGTGAGATGGCTCAGCGGCTTAAGCGCCTGCCCGGCAAGTGCGAGGGCCTGAGTTCGACTCCCGGAACCCACATACGAAAAAGGGGCCGGTGATATCGCTCAGCGGCACGGGCGCCTGCTGGCGCGCGAGGTCCTGAGGTCGAACCCCTGGTACCCACAAAAAAAAAAAAAAAAAAAGAGTTAGGTCAAATTAATTGAAAATCATTTCTAAAAATAACTTCCAATATATGAGTATTGCAACTAGATTGACATACACTAATCTCTCCATTTGAAAGAACAAAAATTAGACTAAAGATTAAGGAAATTTGTGAAAAAAGATTGCCAAAATAAGTGATTAGGAGGAGAAATTTTAAATCTCACACTGCATGTAGACATAGGCCTAAAAAAATCCATGAAGTTATATTAAATCTGTCCAAGTATATTTTCTAATCAATAAAGATGATATGAAAATAAGGCCATTACCTATTAGAAATGTTTTAATTCCCTAATACAACAATTCTAAATTCTTAATAAACAAACGTGATTCAATACAATAAAATAATTATGAATAAGATTAAGCACACCTAACATATAGTTATGGAATATTTTCATTGAAAAACAGTAAGTTATTATATCAAAGGTCATAAAATCTTTGAAGAAGTTATAATTTTTATGATTATTAGGTATGAATTGCTAAGCTTGTTGATAGCACATTAATATCTACTTAAACTATAAAACTGCATTTTTTTAATCAGTATATTCAGTAACTTCAATTCATTTGGGGAAACATATATAAAGTTAATATATTTTGAATGAAAATAATTTGTATGTAGCTAAAATATCTTGTTAGTTATTAAATTAATTGGTTTTAAAATAATACTATTTAAATTAATTTAATTATTTAATTGAAATGGACATGCTATATTAGATTTAAAATCATATATCCTTTATGACTTAGGACTTGCTCTTCATGCTATGAATTTTATAATAAAATACAAAATCTGCTTTATAATTCTGGAAAATAAAAATACTTGAAAGAATGATCAGGCCAGATTCTGTTGAAGATTAGAAGACCAGAAATTGCAGCAGTATTCATATCCGATACCATTTCCCTTGACTAGAGAGCTGGAAGTTTTAGCAATGCTTTTGGCAGATTGGGGAAAACAAACAGAAAGGAAGATTAAACTCATGCATAAAATAAGTTTTTTATTCATGATAAATTTATTTTAGAAATGCAATTTTAATTTACAATTGAGCAACATTTCTCAAAAATATTCTCTAACATTGGAAAAGGAGAAAAAAGATCATTTAAATAGATACAGAAATACCTTTCAATAAAGTCTCATAAATCCATGTTTAAAAATTAAAGTAAGTATTTTATTAGTCTATGAATACAATTTGACTCTCTTCACAAAATGTAACTACCAAAAAATGAAATAAAATTTAAAAAACATGTGGGCTGGTGAGATGGCTCAGCGGCTTAAGCGCCTGCGCGGCAAGCACGAGGGCCCGAGTTCGACTCCCAGAACCCACATACGAAAAAGAGGCTGGTGATATCACTCAGCGGCACGGGCGCCTGCTGGCGCGTGAGGTCCTGAGGTCGACCCCCCGGTACCCACAAAAAAAAAAAAACATGTAAAATGGAGAAAAGTAATGTTTAATCCAATTGACAGTCATCATGTATCAGAGAATCCAAAACCTGAATACATAACAATTATACAAGCTCTTATCAGAAAATACAATAAAATTCTATTCAAATATACTGAGGGTCTATATAAATTGGTAGGCATGTAGGGTAGAAGATATTATTATAAAAATGTCAATCCTTTGACAGCTAACACTAAGCAATTTATTTTAAAAGAATAACAACCTCATGATAATTTCATGCAGAAATTCATCTTGGGAATTGATACATCTCTATCAACTCAAAGATAGTGTTAAATCAAAATTTACCAATAGTAAATGGTGATATGGTGACAGAAATTGAGCATTAATATTTTGACTACTTAACATGATTTATAAAGAAATATCGAACTTCCATTTCATATCACAAAATTAGCATTAAAATATGTTTGTATTGCTTTCATTAAAGATCTGTAAAAAAGGGACTAATGTTTTAATTGGCTGCAGCTGTCCTGATGGAAATATTTATTCTTAGGGGTTGGTAAATTGAAATACATGCTTTTATTTGTGATTAATTTTTTCTATGTTACCTATTTCACCTTTAAAAGTAAGACCGTGTCAAAAGCCAACTCTGTAAGGAAAATTCTCAGTATAAGTCATTCTGATGTTCTCAATTCTTGATGTAACTTTAAAAAAATTCCTGTTTTGTAAAGCACTTAAAATACAAATTACATTATTTAGAAAACAATATAACCTTGGAGAAATAATTGATAAATTTTATAGTGTTCTTGATTTGTAATTGTAAAAATCTACTATTTTACATAGTACAATTTTATATAAAATCCTTGACCACAGATTTATACACAAGCTACTTCTGTCAGTAAATTTTTTTTTATTTTTACAGAAAAAATAATTTTCCTATGAGAATAATTTCAAAAGATACACTCACATATTTTTACCAATAAATATGAATATGTACATTATTTCTTATTTTGTGTATATAAACTTTATATTTGTTATTTAAAATGTATTCAAATTTAAAAGTTTTTATGAGCTAGACAATCATTTTCATTGCATTACTGGGAGAAGCTATTTCAAAGGAAAATGCCTCTTTTCCATTGACAGTTTGGTATCAAATGTGTTGTTTAAAAATTCAATGATATAAAAACTAACAACTTTTTAAAGTGCTAAATAGCTGATGTGTGTTTGTGTTTGTGCACACATGAAAGAGATTTCATTTTATAAAGTTTAAATATCTTCAATTTTGTACTGTATAACTTGATGTTTTACATAGTACATGTCTCAAATTCAATTCACATAACTTATCACTAATGATAGACAGTGATCTTACTGTTAGGGAAATGGCATGGTGATAGTGAGACAGAGCTCTAGCTTTATATTTATGACTCAAAATCTAGAGAATCATTCTAATAATATGATGTATTCTTGATTTCCTCTGACATGCACACCTACATTAAGGCTGAGGGCTGTATATAATGGACAGGCACAGCAACAAACTCTCTTTGATATGTATCTGTTAAAAGTTCAATATCTGTGATTTAAGTATTCTAGAAATAATTTAGACATTTCAAACATTTCTGAAATAAATTCCTGTGAAGTAATAATTTTCTGAACCAGTAAGAGGAAATAAATAAATGAAAATTTTCAACTGATAGAAAGGATTTAACTATAAATCCTGGAGAGTCAATGTCGAGTTTTCTTAAAAGTTAACAGATCTATTTTGGTTTCATATTTATTGTAAAAAGATTTGGAAATTGATCTCATTCTCCTTTATTTGGTTTATCAAACATTTAACTAAATCTGGAAATTCTGAGTTAAGGAGGAAGATATAATTTACCTCAGATTTTTGAATTGTAATAAAAAATATAAATATTGAATTAATTTTTAAACACAATGATCCTGGTTAGTTAGGAATATAACATTTACAAGTAAATTTTAATGAAGTATTACAAAAAATATTGAAATAATGAAGTGTCAAAATTTGAAAATTGATAGTTTTCATAGAAAGAAAAATAAATATATGTTTGTACTTAGCATTTAGCATCTTCATGAGAAAAGCAAGGACACAAAATTGGTAATTTTACAAGATGTTTTCTGTGAGAAGATGAATTCCTGCAATCTTTTTGTGAAGTAACTCAACTGCACAATGATTTATGAGTCATTAAGCAATGTAAGGGTGTCTCCGAAAACCCACAAATAATAATACATACATAAGTCTAGATTATGGCATCCTATTGAGTCATTTTTATAAAAAATTCTGATAACAAGTCATAAGTTTAAAAGCACAAACTCCATTTTTAAACAATTTCAAATCCACAATGATACTTCATTCTTATGGATAATTTTATAACAATAATAGTATGAAAATACATCACAGTGATATTCACGGCAGAACATATAGAAGGCATTTTAAAACTCACTGGTATTTTTCTCATAAATATATCTTTAAATCAATACAGTGACTATCTGGGACACATTTGTTTTAAGAAGAATGTTCTGAATTGCATAAAATTTTTAATAAACCAGTGGATTTTAGGAGACATCAAGTGCAAGTATTATTGTATTGAACTTCTTGTACAAACTGTGTGGTGAAACCATTTCTGAACACATGAGTCAACTGAGCAAATTATTTCTATTTATATGTTCTGAAAATGGTGAATAAATCTGATGAAATATGAATGGTTTCAGCTGTTTCTAACTTATGACCCCCCCTTACTCTTTTTTTTTTTTTTTGTGGGTACCGGGGGGTCGACCTCAGGACCTTGCGCGCCAACAGGCGCCCTTGCCGCTGAGCGATATCACCGGCCCCTTTTTCGTATGTGGGATCCGGGAGTCGAACTTGGGCCCTTGCGCTTGCAAGGCAGGCGCTTATGCCGCTGAGCCATCTCACCAGCCCCACCCCCTTACTTTTCTTTAAGATGAATCATCTTAGTTCATGTGTTAAATATATAGCAATGTTAATATGTATTAGTAAAAACACTTCCTTCATGTTTATTTTTTTTAACATTCAAAAATGACAAAAAGTTAAAAAGGCTGGACATTCCTAGGTGCATATTTTCTATATAAATAATTTTTGCACTAATTATGGCTGTATCTTATTACATGATAACCACACATATGGTTTAAAAAGTCCTAAATGAGGACAATGCTAAGTCCTAGTTTTAGGTTATTTTCCTGGTGACCTGTGAACTGTTCTCTCCGCTACTGCCTCCCTGTATCAAGTAGCGCTCCCACAATACCACTACTATATGAAGCTTATGTGAGGATTTAAAACTCTTCAGCAAATTTTATTACCATAAAACTCATTGATATGCATTAATTCTGAATTGAATGTAATTTTCATTCCTTTTTTTGGAATCAAAGAAGATTTTAATGATTTTCTCAATATATTTAACAAGTTCTTTATTTGAAACTTGTATTTATAATTTCATTAATCAAATTCCACGAATGTGCTTCTTACTCTGAATTAATTTCTTATAATTCAAGGTGATAAACCATTGTATTACTTGATAAAAGAAAACAGCATATCTGAAATATGACCATTCCTATAGCTCAGAAATACAAGTTAGGTTGAAGAGATTAAAGTCACTTATGAAGTGTAGAGAGTGAATATTTTAGAATTAATTGTAGTCATTGGAAGCATTAGAGGCAGTCATTACTACTATACCACTCTATCACAAAGAAGATAATGTCTTTTGAATAAATGCTATAGAAAATTCCTGTCACATCTGATAAATCCATTTAGAAAATATATTTTAATATGTGAAAATGTAGCTCCATTTATATTTATGTATTCCAATTTTTCCAAGAAATTCTGAAATTACTTCAGAGTCACAGAGTAAATCTTTTGACCTTTCTGAAGGAAAAATGATTACTTAAATTGTGTATATGTATTCTCAAAATAAAAATACATTCTCTTCAACTTGGCTTATAAACCACAACAAAACAAATAATCCCATTCTCCAAGTACTTATGGATCACCTGGGAGAAAGATAGAAAATACCACATCAGATTGATTGGCTTTTTGGATTATTACATACAGTTCAGAAAATTGCTGCCCTGGGGTGCTAAGTCAGTCATGCCAACTGACTAAATATGTTAAAGACAGAACAATTTAAAATTATTTTTGTCAATTTTCATTTCCAGTTTTATCTCATGTAAGAAACTATCTATTTTCTGTTAGTATGCAACTTCTGAACTTTTCTTGACAAGAATATTTCATTGCTTCTAAGATATTTTTTCATCGCAAAATTAATTTGAAATATTTTATAGCAATTCAAAATCATTATATATGTTTTTAATATCAAATTTTTTCTTTTCTTAATGATAAATGATATAATGGTTTATCATACAAACTGTGCTATAGAAGGTATAATGAAAGGAAGGAGTGTAGGTGACTGTTAGAACACAAGCATAGCACATTTGATTACCTGAGTTTAATCCTCATTATCATAATTAAAAATATATAATGATATATATTTATAAAGATTTGTTATAAATATGATACTTCCAGATAGAAAATAAATATAATCTATATATAAATGCTGCCATTATGAAATATTGGTCTATTGTAGTATGTTGACAATAAACAAAATATGTTATGATAACTATGCTTATAGGAAAAGGAATAGAATTGTTTTAAAGAATAAGGATTTGTTTATAGGAGACCTGTGTCTACATCTATCTACATTTTTAAAATGATCTTTATTTATCAAACATTTAATGTACAGTTATACAGAAAATATTATATCATTCAATATAATTAGACTTATAGAATATAACAAAATAATGTGAATACAATATACTAATAATATGATGATGTAATGAAGAGTTTAATGTTAAAATAAAAATATTAATTGGATTTTTGAAATGTTTTGAATTCTGGCATAAAATTTACCAAAACTGTCCAAATTTTGCCAACATTGTAGGGGTTGAGAAGTAGATTTGTTAATATCTTTCTGAAAAATTTATTATTTTCTATAATCTTTCTTCCAATTCCTGTGCATTTTTCATAAAACTTTCTTTATTGAATCATTTTCACACTATACAAATTATGTTAGGTCGGGGCATACATTAAATTTTGTCATAATTGTTTTACTGGATGATTTTTATTATCTCCTTAAATACATGTTTTTAAATCTTTCTCCATGGTATAATCACACGTGTAGAGGGTGATAAACTCTAATATCAAATGACCATTGAATCCACTACATCCCATCATTTAAGTTACAATTAAGTATCAAAATTGTTTTCAATTCTCTGCTGGGGAAATTATGTGAAGATTTTTTTAAAACATCAGTAGTGTTGCTTATGTTTTCTTGATTAAAATCAAACTTACTACAGTACTTTATTTATTTTATTTTTGTTCATTTAAAATGATGAAAGATATATGAATGAATACAAATATAATGTCTTAAATTATATCAACATATGTGTAAGCTCTGTTGAGCAGTCATGACTATGAAATACAATTCCTAAATTCCAAATTCAAATACTCTTTTACTTATTGTATACAATCTCATAGCAACCTAAAGTTGAATAAAATCTAAATTTAATTCATCAACCATCTCTGGTTAGACTTCATAGAGCTGTGTTCAACAAATGATACCTGAAGGAATTTTATCTCTATTTTTTTTTTTTTTTGTGGGTACCGGGGGGTCGACCTCAGGATCTTGCGCGCCAGTAGGCGCCCGTGCCGCTGAGCGATATCACCGGCCCCTTTTTCGTATGTGGGTTCCGGGAGTCGAACTCGGGCCCTCGCACTTGCCGGGCAGGCGCTTAAGCCGCTGAGCCATCTCACCGGCCCTTTATCTCTATTTTTTCTGCACTAAATTAGAGACATAAATATCTCTAGAACCCCTCTTCTTATTGAGCTATTCCATTCAAGTAAAAAGAGACTTTCTTTTCACATTTCCCAAATACTAACCTCCAACTTTCACACTCTCTTCATAACTTTTGCACTTAGTAGATTCATCATCTGGCAGTCATTCTTTTTTTTTAAATTTCTATTATTGGTACATTTATGTACCACTTAGCTCCACTGATGTACTTCTCTGAGGAGGCCTCTGGGGTTGCCAGCAGTCAAAGTTAATCTGCAGTTTCAAACCACCCCTTTTACACAGTGAGTCCAGGCTCATGGAGAAAGCACTGCCTGCCTGCCTGCCTCCTTCTTTTTTTTTTTGTGGGTACCGGGGGTTGACCTCAGGACCTCACATGCCAGCAGGTGCCCATGCCGCTGAGCGATATCACCGGCCCCTTTTTCGTATGTGGGTTCCGGGAGTCGAACTCGGGCCTTCAAGCTTGCCAGGCAGGCGCTTACACCACTGAGCCATCTCATCGGCCCCTCCTTTTTCTTTGTTGAAGTTTCCCTATTCACTCTCCTCATTGGCTGCAACTCAACTCAGATCCATTCTGGGAGCTGGGGGCCCATTTCCCTACTTCCTCTCTCCCTCATTTTACTATATTCCTGTGTCTAGATACCAACTCTCAGAGAAGCTCTTTCTCTGCTGCTCACCACTCTGTCATCTTCCCATCATTTTGCAATCATTCTTAACTCAAACTTCTTACTCAGTACTGTTTCTTGAACTGCTACTTACACATATTTTTTAAAATCAGTCATCTGAATATTCAAAGTTTATTTTAATTTACTCACAGTTTATGTGATAAATATCAAATTTCTTAATTTTGTACAAAATAGTATAATGATCTGATAATTCAACGCATTTTCTCTTTCTCCTCTTTCTTTCACATTTGCTTATACTTCTAGTAATATTGACAATAATGATGATTTAGTGCACATGTCATGATTTCTCATTTTTCTTTGGGAATAGTAATTTTCTGATTCTATTTAAGATGGCTCCCATTCATTCCACAACATGGTTGATGTTTTAAATATACCAAGAAGTCTTTCCTATTATCTTTTATCAATTTATACACATTTCAGTCATTACACAATTTTTCTGCAATATTCTACTAACTTGTAATTTTTTCTCAGTATAATGCCAAACATTTTTTCAGTACTGGGGTTGAAACCAAGGCCTTTACACAGAACTATATTTTCATCCCCACTTTTTATTTCCAATTTATTAAAAGAAGCAGCTGTGCAATGGCTCAGAGACATAAGTGCCTGCCTGGTAAGTGCAAGGTTCTGATTTTGACCTCCCAGTAACCACATAAAAAAAAGGGCCAGTGGTATCACTCAGTGGCACAGGCACCTGCTGACATGGAGGTCCTGAGGTTGATCTGTGGTACCCACAAAAAAAAGCTCTTATTTTGCTTGTGCTAGGTTAAAACTTGTAACCCTGCACCGGTTTCCTAATGTACTGGGGTTACACATGTGCATATACATGCTTTGCTGGACCAAAATTTGAAGATGGAATAATGTCTTCTCTAAAGAAACATTTAGTATGTAATATAATTCTAGAATTATAGCAAGTTAATAAGACATGAGTAGATTCTTATATTATATATTTATATATGTGAAAGCAAACAATGAAAAACAGAAATAAAAGATGAAGTTTTATTTTTTATTACATGTGTGGAGTGAAAATTTTTTAAATTTCATTTTGATTCAAAATTCTAATTTATCTATTTGGCCTCTTCCATTCAACTTACTTTTCTTATTTCAAAAATAGATAATTATATTAGCTTCTCAGTTTAATGCATGTAATAAAACTTTGTTTCTATTTGTCATTTCACAGAAATTTTTTTTTTGGGGGTACTGCGGGATTGACCTCAGGACCTCGAGTGCCAGCAGGCGCCCATGCCGCTGAGCGATATCACCGGCCCCTTTTTCGTATGTGGGTTCCGGGAGTTGAACTCGGGCCCTCGCGCTTGCCAGGCAGTCGCTTAAACCACTGAGCCATCTCACCGGCCCTGCTCAGAAATTTTTAAAGAATGTGTAAATAGAATTAAAATAACCCAATGTAGTTCTATGCATTTAATAAATTGCTCAAAACCTTCAATTTTTACAGGAAATTAATCAGCTTAAACTGTAACACAGTAATTACCATTAGACATATATTACCTAATAGTAATTTTGAAAGTATTTTGATAGTGGATATATTCATATTCATGTTTAATTTATGCAGAAATGTGTAAATTCATGCATACATAAACTATTTTAAATGGAGAATTTTGATGTATTATTTTATTCATCTATTTATCTTTTAGAATACCTGAAATGTACATTTTGGATGTTTGGATGTATGAATATCAATATAATGTGTTATACATATCAGATAGAGTTGCTATGGTTAGACATTCTTTTAGGATAGAAATTTTAATTACATCCTTCTATGCTGTGTGTGTTTAGTAATGAACTTTTCTAATCAAAATGAATCTTACTTGAAAGACCAGTGTAGTGCTACCTAATAAAAAGTAGATATGCTTTGTTTGAAATGGGGTTCAAAGTTTGGGGGTTAATCTGCCAAAAGTATAGTGCACAATTCAGTGGTTAGCAAATAAGGACAACAGCAAATACGGATGAAATATCTGCATTTTTATGCATTTGGAGAAGCACATTTTGTTCAGGTCTCTAGTGCTTATCCTGGGTTTTGTCATGTAGTTTTAGGTTCATTACCCATGAGGAGAGCAAATTGTGTGAATACATTTCTGATTGCTTTAGAAATGGCATGAGTTGGATTAGAGGTATTTAAAAGGATTACATCTATAATGAGAAATCAAACAGTTACATTTAAATTTTTCTCATAAAATTTGTATTTAATAATACTGTTTTTCTGAAGAGATGTTAATTTTCCTTTATGTCTAACCATAACGAGACATTTCTCATTACATAATTTATCATGACAAAACTGAATTATAACTGGAAACTTATTGTTATGGAATATTTGATATTTTGGCTAAAAATTAAATACACCCACATGCCAATGTTATAAACTGTTGAATGTGTCTTTTTCTAAGCCATAGATATGGGATGGTTTCAAAGATGACATTGTTCAACAGTGGTATACTTGTCTATCATGCCTGAGCCCTGCACCATAAACCAAAAAAAACCAACAAAATGACACTGAGCTACTCTTTGTAAAAGCATTTTAAGATCATTTTTATTAATTTCCCTTGAAGAAATAACTTCCATATAATATTTTCAAAATTTTGGCAACTCTATGCACTGTTTTCAAGTAATTATATTTTCTTTTATAATGAAGAACATTATGTCAGGGCTTGTGATTAACTGTCCCGCAAAGCTCATACAGTCATATGCGGTGGTTTTCAGAGATAGCTGGATTTAGATCATGTGATTGATTCATGGTGCAATGCTAGGATTAAGGTTGCTAGGATTAAGGAATTGAATGCTATCTGCACTAAGGTTGAGTTGCCTGGATACAGATATAAGGGACAGAATTGTGTTTGTCAATTATTACTTCTGCTTGTCTTCTGCAATGCCCCACTGCCATGCCACCCTGCCTTAGAGAAGGCTGATTATGGATTGAAACCTCTATAAAGTGTAAGCCAAAAATAAACTTTTCTAAATAACTTTGGGTGCCAGGTATTTTGTCTCAGCAATGAAAAAAATAACTGAGACACATTAGTATTATTTTTATATAAATTTTACATAGTTTACAATTTAGAATATTGTTTAAGTCCAGAAATTACAATTATTCTACATTTAAAATTATAATTCATGGTATAAGGCTGGTGAGATGGCTCAGTGACATAAGCGCCTGCCTGGCAAGTATGAGGTCCTGAGTTCTACTCCTGAAAACCACATACGAGAAAAGGGCCAGTGATATTGCTCATGGGTGACATCAGCAGCATGGGTGCCTTTTGGCACACAAGGCCCTGAGGTCGACTCCTGGTACCCACACACACAAAAAAAATTCAGGGTATAATGTTGAAAAATGTATCATGAAATATGGCATACGTGTGTATGTACATATACATGTAACTATTGTGGATTATTATTCAAACCTTAGAAGTATAGTAACCCAAATATATGTATTTAGATTTATATCTACTTATAAAGAGCTTTTATAATAAATGAGTATGTGATATATGCATAGAAGCAGAGTTAGCTGAGATCATGCACTATGTAGATGGGATGAAATTTCAAATTGATCATAAAGACCATAAAATTATGTTCCTGTAAAAAAATGGTCACCTTTTAATAAATGATTACTGAAGTTTACTGATAGGAAATGCCAATGAGAAACAAAGCCTGAAAATACACTGTTGGTAGTAGTGTCATTACATGTATGAAGTATATTAAAATATTAAGTAATGCATAAAATTGTGATCAGTCTTTAATAAGTGAGTTGCACTGTTAACATAATAACTATGTCACAGCAAAACACAAAGTGTAGGGTAAGGGAAAATGATATTTGAAATATGTAGGTTTTAACTAGATTAATTATGAATTCATTAATATTTCCTAATCTATCTTATTATTGGGTTATCATTTCCATATAGTGTTTAAGTCTAACATAACTAGTACAGAAATTATGATACAGAAATTATGAAATTATGGTGGTGTGGAAAAAAGAGGAATGTATTGCTTCTAGTTTTGGAGGCTGAAAGTAAGATCTGAGTGCTTGCAGACTCAATGCCTAGTGGAGGTCACTTTCCTCAAAGATGATTTTTTCTGTGACCTCTCATAATGGAAGGGAAAAGATATTCCTTTGTGTCTCTTTTATAAGGGAATTAATCCTGTTCATGAGGACTTTGCCCTAATGTCCTAATGTCTGGCTAAGTTTCCACCTCTAACACCATTGCCCTGAGAGTTAGAATCTCAATTTATAAATTTTTGAAGAACACAAATATTCAGATCATAGAAATAGGATATACAGCATTTGGTGTAAGCAAATGCAGTGGCAAATCAGAGAATATGTAATAGATGTTGTATATTCAAACTTAGAACCAAAACTCCCCTGAAACATACCCTAAAATTGGAAGACACCTAACTATAGTGATTTTACAACTCTAGAATTGCTATATACTATAAGTGCTCTATTTATTTTATACATTTCTCAGAGAATGGACTGTCACAAAATTAATATGCACTTACTTAAATTTTATTCTAATTCAAGCATATAAAATACTTTATCTTCAGATATAGAATCCTGTAAAATATGACTTCAGTAACCATATCTCCAAGATTTTAGCTCCCTTAATTTTGGTCTCCATACATAGATTTACCTTGAAGTAGTGGCCAATCTATATCTATATTTTCAGTAATTTTAAATTCTCTTAGATTTTAGAAGGAACATAGCAAATATGACAGAGATTGTAAAAAAAATAGGAATCATATGAAAGGATAATTACCAAATGCATTAAGGTTTTCCAAAGACTGAATAATTATGTGTCTGTGGGTTTGTGTGCAAGTGCCCCCATTATAGTTGTGATGTTTACTTGTAATGTGTTTACTGGACTATGCCACAGCATTCCTATTTGGACAAATGTCATCCCAAATGTGTATGTGAGGATGATTCTGGATGAGATTAACATTTATATCTAATGATTGAGAAGAGAAAACTACCCACTCTAGTGTGGTTGAGCCCTACCCAATAAGTTGACTGCCTTAGTAGATCAAATGGTCTCATATTACTTGAGTAACATCTTCTGCTTGGAAACATTTGAAATGGAATATCCGTTTTTTCCAGTCTTCAGACAAAAAATGAAATATGCACTATTTATCTGTCTCAAGCCTACTGGCAATCCAATTGTAAATACACTGTCAGACTTCCAGGACCTCATGACTTGCACTGAAGTTGCGTCATTGGCTGAGAGGTTATCCAGCTTGCCAACTGCAGATCTTGGGACTTGTCAACATTTACATCATGTGAGCCAGGCCAACTTATTCTAACAAATTTCTCACTCTCATTCTCTTGTGACGGTATAGAAATTTTCTTTACAGTGTAACTCGTTTCTCACAATTTAAGTGTTTCGTGTATGTGTGGTGTGTGTGTGTGTGTGTGTGTGTGCATGTGTGTGTGTGTGTATGAGTCTACGTCTGTGACAACTGCTTAAAAATTAATTGGTCATACTGAAACTCAATGGAACAAGTTCCTGATATAATTAGGTACAGTGAAAATAACAGTAAGCTGAAAATTTGAAGACAGAGGTATTGCTTAACCTCTGCACTTGATAGGTGCTTATAGTGACATAAATCATTTAATAAAACAATGGGAAATATAAACTGTTCATATTATCACTTGCTTTCTATTCTGAGCCTCAGTACCTTTATGTATACATTGAAATATTTAGTCTAACTGACATGTCAGGCCACACAAAATGTACAGTTTAACATACTATAAATCACATAGAAAACAACCTGGAGAGGTCTAAGATTTAAAACAGGGAATCATCGATTTCCCTTTTTCTTTTTGCTATATGCAACTTGTTACTGGCAATTAGTAACCAGCACTAGAGTTTATAAATACTAACAATCCATTAATAAGCAATCATCTCTTAAACTTGAAACAACAGTTTATAAATTTAAAATGCATAAAATTTCTCAGTTGCACTTAGAATGTGAAGTATTGTGTGGATATCTGTATTGATGGTAAACTCTGTCATACTAAAATATTCTTTAAGGATTAAGCTAAAGGAAAACAGCATCTTTTCATAACAGACAAATTTAGATTTCCATTTTTACTCTGGAAAAATTGTACCAATTTTGATAAATTGTTTTAGGTATTACCTTGTTGTATACTGTGTTGTAAAAATATTATTGGAATTGCAATTCAAAACAGTAATTTTTTGCAATCAATTGTTCTTTTTCACAGAAACAACAGTAAGATTTAGAGAATATTAAGTGTAAAAGCATCATATATTGTGTCCCTTGTTAATGGTCGCTCTAACACTGGTCTCTGATGAAATTTTGTCTAAGTAAAATATATATATATAAAGAAAGAACAAGACACTGAAGTCAAGCTAGATATGACTCATATTGAGTCAGGAAACTCAGATTTATCATTTACTGATATAGAAAGACAGAAGGCATTGTAATATATGTTCATTTTACAATTGTATGATGGCATTTTTTAAAGCTAGAATTGGTGGCTGTCACATAAAACTAAACATAATTTTATAAATAATTTATTTTTCTCTGAAATTACATTAAAATATTTCCAAATAATTAATTGAACAAAATATTTGGGAATTTTCTCAAGAATTTTAAACTTTGCAGAACAATGAATTTATAGAAATATTTCCTTGCATAAAGCACAAAAGTGAAAATATTGTGGAATCTAGTTCCCACCCCCTTTCAACATGGGTCAACTTGATTTTTCATTATAAAACCTGGAATTTCCCATGTAAAAACTCATTATTTCAAGGCTAAAAATTCAGTCTGGATAAGTGGAGTTGGAAAAATGCAGAATAGAAATAAAAATATTTTTTGAAAATATTAATTTTCTTCAGTAACAAGGAGCAAAAAAAACATTTAAACTTTAACAGCTTTGTAAAGAACCCTCTTAGATACTCATACGTGTTATATTCATATAGTTATTATGTGATTTTTTATTATGAAGTACTTTATTATGGTTCCTTAATTTACTTTCAAACAATGTGAACATTAAAGTATTGAGATAATTGATCAAGATAATTATCTTTTTTAGGATGTTCTTTACTTATTAAATATGTCAATTATTTAAAATATTTTATTAAAATTCAGTCAGGGCCAGCTTTAAAAAAAGAAATATTCATAAGTGATATTTGTGTATGCTTATGTCAAAGAAATATTAGATTTTTCACTGAGACTGAAAATTCAGTGTTTATACTTTTTACTATTCTGTTTTTTTAATTGCATATACTAATTTTTATTTTGAGTTTAAACATTCACTAAAAAAACAATGAAAATGTTATAAAACAAGTTTATACATGTAAATAAAATGAAATTATGTATAGTTGTGAACATTACATTGCTCTATTAGCCTATTTCCATGTACTGCTGTGTGAATTCTTAGAATGATTTTATTACCCAAAGTCCTCAAAAAATACAGGGCATTAGGAACAAGAGTATCAAGAGCCAGTGCAACATATTTAAGTCTAATATTGAAGACATCATCATATTACATGTACTCATCTGGTGCAAAATATGAGAATTCTAGCAAAACCTTGTATTTTGAAAAAATTTCAAAAGCAACATATTTTTTTGCAGTTAGCATCCTATAATAAACTTGATCAAAGTGGATATTTTTGCAAGTAAATCTAGTTTTGTTTGTATCAGCAAAACATATAAAAGACGTTATTTTATAGCAAATAAATTAAGAATATATATGAGATCTTGAGTTTCCCTAAGATAATTAAATATATGTGTGTGTTGGTGTGTTTCAATGTAAAGGATGATTCTACCATGCTATGTGAGGACAAGTTACAATGCAATTAAGAGCGATGACTTTAATCAATATAAACCAACTTTAGACTCTTAGCTGGTGGTGCTGCGGAAACACTCTTCGTGAACAGAAATCAGGTTAAAATTTTTACTTGAAATGTTAGTTTTTTAATGAAGTATTCATGTTCAATAAAAAGAGAAATAAAGTCAATATTTAGAAATGAAGTCAAATTTTAAAATATTAATAATAAAACATTAGTGTTTTCTACAAATAAGGCCCTTTGATCACTAATCCCCATAAAAATTAACATTGGCATAAAAATCATGACAAAATTTACCCACAGATTCTAGAAAATTTTTTTAATTTTTATTTTAAAGAGAAGAGAAAACAAAAAAGCACAAAATTTCAAAACAATATAATAAGAGGATAACAATTGTTAATACATTAAGTATTGTTATCTTTAAATTCTTTACTCAGGGTACAAGATATCAACATTCAATTGTCCAAAAATTACTAGTACAAAACTTTCTCTTCAATGAACTAAGCAAAATTAGTAGTGTATCTGTCTTAACCATCTTATACATAAATATGATTTTTTTCTTTTCCCTTCTTTCTTTTCCCCATTCCCCAATCTTTAATTATGGAATACAGTAAATACATCTCTGTGAAAGTCTGTGATTTATGGAAAATTTTATTACATTTTTATTTGATAATGAGTTTTTAATCTTCTCCTTTCCCTGAATTAAAAGCTCAAGATCTAGTGAAATGTACCAGGCATGGTAAGGTGAGACACAATTTGGGAAGATGCTACTATCAAAAATCTTATGTGAGGAAGTAGCCAAGTCTGTGTGATTACAAAAGGTTAATTTGAAGAATGAATTTCAAGATGAGATAAAATATGTAATGAGAATCTGAGGAAGAAAAGGAGTTAGTGGGGGTAAGAATAACCTGTTGAAACAAATGGAAACTAAAATATGAGAGGTAGAGGTGGTAGGGAAAATATGAAGTTAAAAAATGTGGAATTACTGAAGTATATTAAAATTGATGATGTTTATCATAAAAGAAAATTATAAACCCTGAATTGTCTTAAATGAATATACATGTATAGTATATAATACATTAATATATATCTTTGTTATAATTTTTTTAAGATTTCTTGTAGTTGTCTGGGAAATTACATATGAAAATTTGTCCTGATAGACAGCAAATTTCCTGTCTGAAGAAAAACAATATTTAAAAAACTATACAGGGCCGGTGAGATGGCTTAGCGATGTAAGTGCCTGCCTGGCAAGCGTGAGGGCCCGAGTTTGACTCCCAGAACCCACATATGAAAAAAGGGCCGGTGATATCGCTCAGCAGCATGGGTGCCTGCTGGCATGCGAGGTCCTGAGGTCGACCTGCAGTACCCACAAAATAAATAAATAAATAAATAAATAACTATACAGATACAATACAAAAGATAACTGATATGAGATTGAGTGGTCTTTTCATAAGCCATAAATGTAAATTAATGGAATGTGTCCAATAATGTGGTCACTGAGATTTTAGATGAAATATGCATTTTGCTTACTGTTTTTGATTAGATCAAATTATGTTGAAATCAATTTATCTACCTCACATTAATAATATCTACTTTAACAAGTTTAATTTAATGATTAGATTTATTTTTAAGGAAAATTCAAATTACACAGTAGTTGATTAATGTATGTTAGGTGTTATTTTTTAATTTTAAAATGACTTCATTACCAAAGCAGCCTTGATCTGATTGCTATAGTTACTTCTTATACTTAATCGTATAAAAGAAAATGTTGAAGATTCATTATCATTTTATTCCACTGCATTTCCTTACATTTAAATAAAACAGTATGAAATATTTATTTCATAATTTCTTATTTAGGTCCATATTATCAATAAAATTTGTGAATATGTGCTTGAACTACAGAGTGCAATTTTGTTAGTAATTTGTCTCATCAGTTTACCTATATCTTAGAAAACTGATATATATATGTATATATATATATATATATATATATATATATATATATATCTCAGATGGTATAATCATGTCAGTTATTCCATGAAGATTCATGCATATTTGATGAAATATCATTAAACATTAACAAAATACTATAAAAGCATGACACACAAATGTATTTAAATTTTATTTTTGCTATTATACAAGATACAATAGATAAAGAAAATTGTTGAAGCAGTTTCATTAAGTAATTTGCATTTACATTTGAAATTACTTCTCCCTGATAAAAGTTGTGAGATTTCTGATAATTTTAAATTTTTAAATTATCCTCATGATTTCGTGTGAAGAAACCTCAGAATCTAAGGAATTATTTTAAATATTAATCTTTCTTAAATATACTTTTAAATAGAGCATTCCTTCAAGGAATGTATTGAAGTTCTTACAGTAATTTATTTCTGCATGAGATAGCACTTTATAAGATACTTAAAGCATATTTTATTCTATCAATTGTTTTGTAGACTATCAAATCAACTTCACTGGGCTGCCTGTCTCTGTTCAAGGCATCGTCAACACAACTGAACTAGCACCTGAGGTCTACTTATGAGGTCTTCTTCCCTACAAGGCTGGCAGTTGGTGGTGAATTTTCTCTCTGAGTAGGCCAAAGGAAGATTTCATCTTTCAATTTCTTCATGGGTTACTGCTCCATTTTTGTTGCACACTGCCCAGGCTCAAGAGAGAAAACTGGTGATTCCATTTTCAATTAGTCAAAACCCTGCTCAGATTCAAGGGAAGTAAATGTACTCCACTTGTAGAATACTAACAACAACAACAAACAAGAAGAAAATTAATGCTTGCCCTTCATTAGACATATGTATTCAATATCATCAATAAAAAAATTCATAGAGATTTGAAATTTTAGGTATATATCCTAAATATAAACTATTTAGCAGATAGCTCTTATTGAAAATATACTAAAACTGAACTTGTATCTAGAAGATACAGTAAGTGTTGGGATTCAAATAATGGAGGTTTTAAAAAAATTATTGGTACATGTTCACAGTACATAATGATTACAATCATTGTGGAAATTTGTTACATGTACATAATACATTTTAAATGTTTTTATGTCCCCTTTCCTTTTTCCCTTTCCTCACACTTCCACTGAATGGTAATCTCTTCACTTGAAAAAGATTTAGCTTTATATTTCCTATTGTTTATCTTTTATTTTGCTTTTTAATATATCCATACTTTGCATTTACCAAATAAGAAAACCATGCAATGTTTTCTATGTTTGATAAATTTGCATTTTTCTAATGGCCAGAGATGCTGAACAATTTTTTCATTTATTGATCGACCATGTGTGCAGCTTCTTCTCAGAAGTGTCTATTCATTCCTGTTGCCCTTTTCTTGACTGTTCTTTTTGTTTTGGGGGTATTTATCTTCTTATTGTCATATTCCTATATGCTTTGAGATTAAGGCTCAGGCATAATTATCAATTTATCATTAGAATTCTTTCAAATGGTGTAAGTTTTAACTCAGATACTTATATAATTGTAAGTTGAAATATAGTCAGATGATGTGTCCAAGTTTAGGTTTCCAAGAATTCTTTGAAACAAAGATTTGTTGAAAATATGAAGATGAAAGTGTAGTGCCTGGAATGTGTGGTTGGGTAGAGAAGATATAGGGCAAAAAGGCTAATCAAAGGAACACTAAAATACAAGTTATTCTGGATAACTTGTGCTTACATTTTTTGAAAATATTACAAAAGTCAGTTCAGAGCATACATCAAAAATTACTTCTTGCCTCAAGAGACAGATACTAGGGTATTTATACAAGTAATATCATCAGTCATTGGTTGAAGACAGTTTCCTGGGCAAAGTATTTCCCTGGCTCTTCCTGTCTGACTTTTGGTGGTAAAGCATACAACTAAAATCAGAGAAAGCTTCAGGCAAAGAGACCAGATGTTTGCCAGCAAAAGTAAGTACAGCATACACTGGAGTACTGCAAATGAGGTAATACAGCTGGTGAATTTTTATCACATGCTACAAAGCAATGTGGAGAGATAGAATACGCTGTTTAGGTTTAAAGATTTAGCCTTAACATAGTTACTTTTTTATATTTAAACTTATGAGCATAAGAATCAATATGTTTATAGGGTCCAACTATATGATATATAGATTTTAATCCCTCACTTATATTTCAATAAAGTTCTTGAAAGATATAGAAATGTATTTAAAATTTAATCTGAAATGATATGACTTATTCTCTCAATTTTCTGATGTTGTGTAAACTAAGATATAAAATAATTAAGATTTTTGCAAAAAATTACAGCAACTTTGAAAAAATGCAAAGCATGATCTTGTACATTTATATACCTATATAAGTACATATATATGTATTCAGCAATAAAAACTGCATCATCAATACCTTGAATATTGTTAATATAATGAATACAGACATAGGGTCAGTAAAATGTATGGTATCCACTAATAAAAATATTAAATATGTTTATTATTTATGATTACATATCATATTATACTCATATTATTTGTGTTTACCTTTAACGTCTTTAATCCAAAACACAGAACTTTTATACTCCAGTTGAAACTGATTAGATTATTTTAGCATTTTCCTCAGCTTTAATTTTATTTTAAATAAAACATATATATCAACATGCTGTCATGAATTTTTAAATGATATTTTATTTGATATTGTTAGATTTAATAAATTTATTTTAGAGATTAGGAAAAAAGCACTGAATGCTTTTCTGAATACTCATTTACTTCTCTCAGATTTTTCTTGTTATAAAGGAACACATTTTTACATAAGGTTCTGCTAGCTTTCATTATAATTCTCTGGAAGCATCTATATTAGGACTAAATCACCAGTCATGGCTTGTGTGTTTAATAATCATTTCACTGGGCTTATTTTTCAGTATCCCAAGGGTATTTATCTTTTGAAAACTCACTTTCAATTGAAATGATCACTTTCTAAAATGCTTCTCCATTCCCAATTGTGCAATATAATAACACTACTGTTTTGAATTTCATACTGCACTGACTAATTTACAATCACAGCAGATCTTAAGCTTTCCTCTTCCAAAATGTCTTAACCTGCCAGGGGATATATTCATTCAATTAATGTTTGCTGAGGAAATTAATTCCATTATAGTTTTACTAACTTCAATTTTACTAGGAATCTCTCTGAAACAGAGTATCATGTTCTCATTCTGGTGTGTTTGTTTCCTAACATCTAATGATATGTCAGTAAAAACTTTATTGAAGGTATCGTGTTAATCTTTCAAAATCCAACATCTTTCATATAACTATTTCTAAATATTTTTATTAAAGCAATCAGATGAAAATACCAGAAAGAGTTATTGTGACAATGCTTTATATTTTTGAATCATATGGAAAAGGCAATTGTTTCAACTTTGTGGAAAAAGTAATGTTTATTAATGATTAGAGATGAGAGCACTTGGATTTTCAATTTTCTTGCTGAATTACTCTGAGAAATTTGGAAATTTACTTAAAATCTTTGTTTTTCAGTCTCCTAATAGCACAACACATTTAGTAAATACACATACATATGTATACACATACAACTATTTACCTTACCCAGTCATACCAAATAATACATATGAATTAATCTATAATGTACTCATTAATGAATCCACAATTGGTAAGTATAATAGTTAATTTGGGATTATTATAAGTGAACACCTCTCTCCTTTTGAGGGTTCACACTATTTCTTTGAGTGTGTGCTTTTAAAATCCTGTCTAATAAATCTCTTTATGTCTCTAATAGAAAATCATGCATGTAAATAAAAGATATGATAATCTGATTTAAATTAATAGAAGTACTAAAGATACAGTAGTTAGAGAGTAGCATAGTTCTGAGTGTCCAAGGTGATTTAAAATTGAAATTAATCTCAAATGATTTCATGTTGCTGTGATGCCATAAAAGGCATATAAAGATTGAATTTAAATATCACCCTTTTTCTCCACTTATTTGTTACTCCTTGTTTCTTATTTCATGTTCTCAATTTATAAGAGAATGTGCCTTCCCCATACTCTCTCTCTCTCTGTCATTGTCTCTGTCTCTCTCTATATATATCATCATTAGATATATATATATATATATATATATATATATATATATATATGAATATATATATTCTATGATGATAGAAATGAGACTGAGCAAAATACTGAAAACATGAAAAGCAACAAATTTTGGAGTTGTGGGTAATGAGACTTCAGCCCAAATAGGTTTTGTCTGATGGAATTGAGCAATTGGCTGAGAGAGTGACCAAACTGTTCATCAACAGGTTTGTAATGATTAACTTAGGTCAGTTAAGTTCTGGCAATTTTAATATTTAGGGATATGCTTTGAAACGTTGTTTCTTTTTATGATGGACTTGAACCACCAACAGGTCACAGGCAACCCTTCCTAGAAGCTGTTGAATCTTTGTGAGTCTCTCACCATCATTCTGCACAAAACTTCCTGGTCTGTAGTTTTCAGAAATACAGGCTAAGAGATGGTCATCTTTGTTTAGAAATTGCTGAGTTACTCTTACAGCCAGTGTTATCATCTTGCATAAATCTTCTGGCCTGAAAAACCACAAGAGTGGGATAGAAGAAACACATAGGCAATTGGCTGAGTTAAACTTATATCATAGCCTTGGACAAATCATTTCTTAATAAACATATCTGTAAGCATTGTTGTGTAGAATCTCACACAAAGATTAAGACAACAAAAGAAACAGACATGATATAAATATACAGATGCCAAACATTTTATTTCATTTTAGTCAATCATTAGATCTCTACAGGACCAAATGAGGGGTCAGTGTTCTCAGAAGGGTGACCTTGAGGTGCTTGGGAAATTACCTCTGAAACTGCTACAAAGATCCTTTGTCAGAGTTGCTATTTACAACAAAGGTAATGGAAATTCACAAATGTTACCCAGCTATATGACTTCCAAAATTAATGATTTTCAAGTTGACAAAGAGAATGTGAGGGTAAAGGGATTATCTAGTTGCTTTCTTGGTAATTTTTTTTTTTTCATTTTATGCCAACATTCTACTTCTGCAGTTTTCTCAGGGACTCCTAGCAAGTCTGTTTAAACATGTCATAGTATAAAGGGGAACAGTATACTGCACCCTGGAGGTTATCATCCCATCCTTCTATCTCATCAGTATCCTACAATAGTGGCCCCTACCTGCTTGATATTAATAACAATCTTCTCTTCTTGGTGCTTAAAATATTGTGATTATTGATTGAAGATTATATTATCAATAGAAAATAAGGAGAATGCACCTGCAGTGGCAGTGGCATTGGCAGCATGCACATGGCCTGACAAATCCAGGCAGCATCCTCCAGTGTTCCAGCAAGGCACCTGTGGTTGTGGCAGCCAATGTGAGATGTATGCAGCCAAATGGCCCCCTGTGGGTACCCCACAATACCCAGGCATTGATACACACACCAGCAGTAGGTAAGTCAGATGGACCAGCATTGTGCTTTGGACATGGACAGGAAGAATAGAAGGGGTCAGGTGGAGCTACCATCATTTCCTTTTTCTAAAAATATACACAATTCAAAGGGCTGGGGAGAACCCCAGCAACAGAATGCCAAACCCAGCCCCACTATCCAGAGTCCAAAGACAACCCTATGCTGAGCAATAACCCCACTGCAAAAAGGGCTGGAGTACACAGCACATTTCTGAGATCAGACTTGGACCTACCACAGAACTGTGAACACTAGAGGAATTTTATTCCATTTATTTTTCTGTGTTTGTTTGATTGGTTTTCTTTTTCTGTCCAGTTGAGGTTTTTTTTTTAATTTAGTTTAATTTAGTCTTATTTTATTTTATGGTTATTTGTGTTTTCTCTTTTTAGTCTCTTTTTTCTCTCTATTCTTTATCCTTAATGATTGAGATTTATTACCTTCCATTTTGTTTTCATCTACTGTCCTCTAATTCTCTTTCACCAACTGTCTTGCTTGATTTTAAGGTACTACCATGTGAATAACCATTATCTCTCCTCTGTCCAGTTCACTTCAATACTCCTCTGCTTTTGTTTCTTTCTTCTGTCTTCCAGTTTACAAAAACTTGAGTGATCACCCTATGCACCCCAGCCTTGCTGACACTATGTAGGACCTCACTCATCACTCTTGCTCCCATCACTCTATATTGTTTCTTTGATGTGGGTACCAGGGTTCGACTTCAGGGCCTTGTAATTGTCAGCAAGGGCTTGTGCCAGGTAAGCGATATCACCAGCCATTTTTTTCATTTATGTGGGTTCCAGGAGTCAAACTCAGGACCTCATGCTAGCCAGGCAGGTGCTTATGCTGCTGAGCTATCTCACCGGCCCTGCCCTATCACCCTTAATCCAACTGCAGAACAGGGTAAAATCACTCCACTAAATGGTAAATCATCATATACAGGTTCCTGGTATATGATGGATTCTGTTATACAACTATAGAATTTGCTCCTATGGTTAAAAGTATCAGACTAATAGTTACCACAGTTTGCCAGTAGCCAGGCTTTTATCAAGGCTATTGTTATTGTTAACTGTTTTACTTCAGCCAGGATACCATACCTGCTATAATCAGTTTTTCTCTCCTGTATGGAAACACTGGGATTGTATGGGATCACTGTCATCATCATAATCCAGTACCAAAGGACTGGGTGCTGATTTAAATAGGAAACAATTTCTCATCTTCAACACATTGGGAAGGTAGGTTCTTTGGATAGACACAAAAACCAAGAACCACTTACATCAAGATGATATCCCTGTGGAACAGATGTTTTCTAGGAAAACCTCCATACTAGGAATAAAACTGTCTACCATAAGAAACCTATAATCATCAACACAGAAAACAAAATAATACAAATACGGAAAACAGAAAATGAAAAGACACAGTAGCAAAATGCAACCACAGACCCACAGGCCATCCAGGACAAGCCCAGAGTAAAATAAAATACAGGAAAAAAGAAGCCAAGCACTGGAACTTTCTGAGATGATAGCAACAGAAGTGAAAAAAGCAAATGGAAGAAGGTATAAGAAAAAACTCTAATGCGGAAAAAGAAATAGTGATCAAAATGAATGACATTAAATTAGACATCAATAAAAAATAGAAGAGCTCATAAAACCAATGGAAAACATGAAAGCTCAACAAAGGAAAGAAATAGAATCCATGAAACAATTACAAACAGAAGTCCAGGTGATTAAAAACTATATTGAAAGTATATGCAACAGATTGAATGAAGGTAAGAATAGAGTATCAGAATTAGAAGACAGGATTCTGGCTAGCAACAATGAAAATAAAGATATTTTAAAAATAGCATGAGACCATGAAAAATTAATCCAACAGCTACAAGATGAAGCAAAGAAGAATAACATAGGGTTGATTGGGATTAGTGAGAAAGCCAGAGACAGTGCAAAAGATACAAAAATGTTTTCACAGACATAAGGGCAGAAAACTTCTCAAACATGGATAAAGAATTTGACATGCAAATAAATGAAGCATATAGAACTTCAAATAGTCGTGGCCAAAATAAATCTACACAAGGAATACAATAATCAAGATTCCAGAAATTCAGCAGAAGAAGAGAATATTAAAGTGGCTAGAGAAAGGAAACAATCAATTATAAAGGAAAACCCATGAGAATCACCACAGACTTCTCAACACAAATGCTCAAAACAAGGGGACCTTGAGGTGAGGTTTCACAAACCCCAAAAGAAAACAATATTCAACTCAGATTGATGTACCTTGCAAAAAATATCTCAAAATCAATGGAGATATAAGATATTTCCATGACAAAGAACAACTTAAGAAATTTATGACCCCCAAAACAGCTCTACAGAAAGCTCTGAAGGATATAATAGAAAGAGATAATGAAGACTGCAAACACATGAACACCAATAGAAAGAAGCAGCCACTGAGAGAAAGCAATTAAACAGAGGAGAAAACAGGGAACCAACAACAGAAAAATAACATGAGAAAGATCAGTGAATACATATCAGTTATAACTATCAATGTAAGTCATCTCTACTCACCAATCAAAAGAAACTAGCAGAATGGATCAAAAAACAAGATCCAAAAGTATGCTGCATTCAAGAAACATATTTAACTCAAAAGGAAATTCATAGACTAAAAGTCAAAGGATGGAAAACAATTCTCCATGCCACAGGAACCCAGAAAAAAGGAGGAGTAACTGTTCTATTTGCAGACAATGCACACTTTAAGCCAAAAATGATTAAAAGAGACAAAGAAGGTCACTACATCCTTCATAAGGGGAAACTCCAAGAAGAAGAGATAACAATAATAAATATATTTACACGAAACACCAGTGCACAGAACTACATAAAACAAATATTAACAGACATGAATAATGAAATAAGTGCTAACAAAATTGTGATGGGAGATGCCAATACTCCACTATCACAAAAAGAAAGATAAACAGACATAAAATCAACAACAAAATATTAGAACTGAACAAAACTTTTGAAAAAAAAACACTTAGTAGATGTCTCCAGAGCGTTCCAACCCAAAATATCAGAATATACATTCTTCTTAGCTAAACACAGGACATTTTTCAAAATAGACCACATATTAACCCACAAAACATATTTAAGTAAATGTAGAGGAATTGAAATCATACCATGCATATTATCTGACCATAGCGCAAAGAAACAGGAAATAAATGACAAAGGAAACTACATAAACTACACAAAATCTTGAAAATTAAACAGCACAATTCTGAACAACCAATAGCTCACTGAGGAAGTTAAAGAAATGAAAAAATATATACAATTAAATGATAATACAGATACAACATAACAGAACTTATAGGATGCAATGAAAGCAGTCCTACAAGAGAAATATATAGTGATGAATTCTCACATCAGGAAAATTGAATGAGCTCAAATAAACAACCTAATTTTGAACCTCAGTCTTTGAGGAAAAAAAGAAGAAATCAAAGCCAAAGACATATGAGGGAGGAAATTATATAGATAAGAGCAGAAATTAAAGCAATAGAGATGAAGTAAACATTCAAAGAATCAATGAATTGAAAAGATGGTTCATTGGAAGAATAAATAAAATTGATAAACCATTAACTAATCTCATCAAAAAGATGAAAGTAAAAATACAAATTCAAGCAATTAAGAATGACAAGAGGTAAATAACTACAGAAGATCATCAATACTTACTATGAGAATCCATATTCTAATAAGAAGAAAAACACAGAAGAAATGGACAGATTCCTAGACACAATCCAATTGCCAAAATTAAATGAAGTTATAAAAATTCTAAATAACCTGATATGAGCAAATGAAATTCAAAATGTAATTAAATATTTATCAACAAAGTAATGTTCAGGTCCTGACAGATTCAATGTTGAATTCTACAAGAAATTTAAAGAAGAACTAATGCCACTAATGCTGAAATTCTATAAAGAAATTGAAAGGGAAACAATACTTCCAAAATCATTCCTGGAAGTAAGTATCACCCTGATTTGAAAACCAGAGAAGAACCCAAACAAAGAGGAAAACTACAGGCCAATCTCCCTAACAAACATAAATGCAAATATCTTTAATAAGATCCTGGCAAAGAATGCAGCAAATCCTCGAGAAGATTATACATCATGACCAAGTAAGAAAATCAATAATTGAAATAAAAATAGGCAAAATAAATAAAATAATTTTCAAAAGAAGACATATATATGGTCAAAATAATATTTAAAAATTTTACAACATAAATAATCATGATGGAAAGAAAAATCAAAGCCTATGGAAATATTATATATGTTAGATCAGCAATTGCATAAAAAGAGAAAATATAATAAATGTCTGAGTGGGGGAGATAAAGGAAATCATGTATTAATTTGGGGGTGAAATTTTTATATGTGTAAGGAAAATAACATTGATGTTCCTTGAAATATAATAAAAGAATTACCATATAACTCAGAAATTCCAACACTGGGCATATATATAAGGGGAATGAGTCATCATGAAAAATATTTACAATTCCAAATTTATTGCAGCACTTTTTGCAAAAGGCAATATTGGAATCAACCTAAATTTTATCACTAAATGAGTGAACTCTCAATGATATGTTGTAGAGAAGAGTAATATTTCAATCTCTATAATTCACATATTTAGAGAGAGAGAGACAGAGAGACAGAGAGAGGATTGCCATGAGTTGAAGGCCAGCCTGGACTACATACTGAGTTCAAGATCACCCTGTTCTATATAGTGAGATCCTGTCTCAAAAAAGACAAGCACAATTTTTTAAAACTGCACTTAGTTTCCTAGAAATTCTATGTTTTTCATTGTGACACCCACTAATTTGCTCAATGATTTTCTTTGTTTCTCAATGTTAAGAAACTAGACTGAGTGTACCTGATAAATAAGATGGCTAAATTTAAATATTATTTAAATAATAAGTAGTTTCTCAGTTTTTTGCTGGTATTATATATATATATATCTGTATCAATGGTGTTATATGCATTCATCAATATTTGGGATATAGTTAACTAGAAATTTATACCTCAATTTTCTGAGTTCAAATATTTGAAGAGATACATAAATTTGATTGGAGAAATCTTTTCACAATGTAGTCATATATTGAAACACAAAGTTGTACTACTTAAATATATAAAATGATCACTTGTTGATTCAAGTACTTTATTTATACCACAACTATTTTGTTTGTATCTCAGAAATAATAAATACATTTAATTAGGTATCATGTTTTTATTAGCTATACCTGGCAATCCTATTACTACTTCTACTGCTATTGTTACTGCTAATATTTATTGCTATTTTAACATGCTCTATATACTTTTTCAAGCTTTACATATACTCTAATACAATCTTCACTAAACGTCTCTTAGGTGGATATTATTACTATTATTATTACTTCCACTTTACTAATGAGAAAGCTAAAGCAAACACAAGCCAAGTTATTTGCTAAAGGCCCAAACAATGAGTAAATGATGTATTTGTCTTCCAAATATTTTTTTTAAACAGAGGCCATATTTTTATAACTACAATTTTTTATTTATATTTTTCCTTTACTACTTCAAGGTTGAAGTACAGAACTCCATCTAATTAGAGATCCTTTGTTTATGTGCAACTAAATTCAGCACTACCAAAAACATGATGTGGGCAAGGGGATTTTAGCTGGCTGTCAGTAAAGAAAAAAGAATTTGAAACAGGAGTGAAAACTATCTGGGTAGCCTGGGTGATTAATAAGACAAAGACAGTTATCTTATTTATAATAAGATAGAATAGTCTATTTTCAAAAAAGAAATTGGTCTATTTTGTCGTTATTGTAGATTTCTTTTTTTATAGGCTGGGGAAATGCTTTAATCATATATTCTTTTTTTGGTTTTTACATATTTGCAACTCAATACTAATATATTTCCTTTATTATAGCCAATTAACCTTTGCAATCAAGAGTATTGCCTGTTTATTTCAAGGAAGAACAGTGCTAAATCGACACCCAGATTTCCATGTAATTATGTTGTGCATCTGTAAAATAATTTTCTGTTTCCCATGTCCTCCATATGAAACCTGATTACACTCGTCAGTGCAGTGAGACCAGTTCAGTTTCTGACTCCATTCCAATGAATGTGAGCTCTCACCATGGTCATTTTTACCAGGAATATCTGTAGGTTGAATGATACATTAGCCTATACTGTAACTCTAAGGAGATAATTAACACAACCTTGTTGCATGAAAGTAAACTGATAAGTATCTCAAGTCCTCCCAAATAGTTTGTGGAACATGTCTGAGTGTCCCTTAATACTACCTCCGTAGTTCCTTTGTTTGAATCCCATTATGTTTTCTGGCTCTTTTTTTTGTACCTGTATTTACTGTGGTGACAGTTGTTTCTCGTTGATCTTGTTTTGGCTTTTGTTTCTGGATTCACTCCGGGTACACGGTCACACATCTCCAGTTTTCAGGAGGCTTAATTCCTGCTTTCTGGCAGCATTTCCTGCATTTATTCAGATCCTGCTACAGGTTCCCAGCATGGTTACATTCTCCATCATTTCAAATCAGCTTACATCTATTCAGACAAACCATTCCAGTCAATTACCCAGTAACAGACCTGGAATCTACCCCTGGTTGGTCACATTGATTATAGCATATGCAAATCCTCCTCTAGTCAAAAATCCATATTCAGAGTTCTGCTTTCACTCGGGGACTGGATCTTTGCACTAAGAACCATCTGTATTACTGAGACCTTAACTTTCTCTCCAGCACCTGGCAGACCTATGAAAGACAGTTAATATATTGCTATGCCTCAAATCAACAGACAGGAACATTGGAACTAATTCTACCATATCTAATGCAATGAATTGGAATTACTTGTATATGAGCACAGGCTGAAGACATTCTGTAACATCATTGCACACCTGAAATTTGACCCCTCACTACCTGTTTTATCTACACATTCATTCTCCTATTTTTCTCCTATATAAATTTTGCATTTAGATTATTTCATGTTTGCTCAAAGTTTATTTTACATATAATCTGTCTTTTAATACATTTAAGGTATAAGAAGCTCCATGAATTTTTTTTTAATTCTTCCACTTAGCTTTTTCATTGTCTGTTTCCTTTATTTTTTCTTTTTTCTTATAGATTTTAAGCTTTGACAGTAATTTTGAGTAGGAATGCATTGGTTAAATTAGTAATTGTATTCAAAGAATGCATATGTTTAATCTTTAAGAATAATAAAACTAGTATTTTTTAAATAAAATGGAGTATTTTTTTTATTCCCAGCTATTTTAAATGGTCAGAAAATATTTTTTCAGCTTTATTCCTTTTTTGTGTTTGTAAGACTACTAATGGTGTCTATATCAGATGAAAATAATGGAATATCTTTTTTCCTCAAATCCTTCACATTCCACCTTATAGGCTGCAACATATCCCATGGTAACTAACATATATATATGCCTTGTTAATATTATTATTATATGCCTTGTTATTATTATATATGCCTTGTTTATATAGAGGATTGCAAATTTATGACTCAATTGTTTTAAATTGTATTTACTACTTTCCAAATAAACATATGTTTACCATCCCCAATTAGATACACTGTGAAGTTTATCATACACAATCCCCAGAAACAGACATTGTCTGAAATATCGAGAGTGACCTCTTCTTTGGGTGGAGGTCCTGAATCACATAAAGCAGATATTGCTGAAATCTGAGAGATTTCTAATTTCATTTTGCTCCCTTTGCTATGAAATATAGAACCACTGGTGTCATGAATCGAAGAAGGATAAAAATGAAGGTCTTCACTGATAGAAGCATGTGCAGTTTATATTAGATTAAGAAGGATTGAAACAGATCTGTAGCTTTTGAAGTACATGAAAAACTACAGTAGCACTGAAGATACTGGCAGCTCAGGGGTGTAAATGGAAATAACTACTTTAGGAACAGACTGTTCAAGACTCATATTGAGAACCTGCGTGTCGCATATTTCCAGAAAATCAATTTATTTTCTGTAACTTGGGAGAGCTATGGTTTATGAAATATAGTTATAGTTCAACTGTCAGGACAAAGAAAGATTTCAAAGTGAGTTCACCAATGTTTTGTTCCTTTAGGGAAAAAATGCACTAGATATTTTACTTCAATATTCACTTTTCAGTTTTCTATATAAATGCACCCCACAAAATGTCTTAGTGAATGTATTAATTTACTATAAAAATTAAATATAATTTGAGCACATACATGAACTTGTTCACAATAGATTTGAGCCATAAGTGAACTTGTCAGGGTAAATAAAATATTTTGACCAACTATGATTAAAATAATGTGTTATTTGACATTGACTAACAAATTGAAGTAAGGGGCTCTGCTTATTGAATACATCAATCTGCAGATACATTTCAGTTGTGGTAAGTAAATGATATATTCCATTTATAGGTTGATAGTCCCTCAAAATGAATTATACACTCTTTGCAGATATCCTGAAATATCTTCTTAAATACTCCAGATTAACTGAAGAAATTTGGAAATATCTTTTAATTGTGATATTGAAAAAATTGGTGATTGGAATTACACATTCTATTAATGATTAAACAAATATATGTGTTAATAGATCGAGCCACCATTTGTTATTTAAACCATTTTCAAGCTTGAAAAATATATTTTAACAACTCAAATCTGTAGAGAACATTGTAACTTATAAAGGTTGTTTCCAGAAAAATTTTTGTTCTACAAGTAACAGAACAAGACTTATAGTCCACCTATTGGTGTATGAAAAATTTTTTCATTCCTCCAATAAAACTAATTAAATGGACTCATGTTGGCATCTACATTTCTAAAGCTCATGGTTTTCTCAGGACAAATAAATTACATACATTTATCTTAATTTTTGCCATCTAAGTAAATGAAAATATGAATTAGTGAATAAGAATAGTGTTCTAGAAGTATATGATCCTTCTTTGGTTCAGTCCAAATGTGCTATTCTTGGTGTATTTTTTCTACCACAAGAATTCATTTTTTCTGTACTAAATAAAAAGCAGATTTACCTCACAGTGGAGGTGTGATATCCTTGCAGAGTAAGTAGATGCCAACTATTACGTATTTAGAAGCTTAGAACCTTGTTCCAAAGCTGGTCATTTTTTATCTCCTACATATAGTTTCTACAAAATGTGCATACTCCTGTTTAGGCCTCACTCCACATATGGAATATGACAGATTTAATAATGACAAAGAGAATAAAAGAACACTGGTGTACTTAGGCTTGAAGCTGAGAAAGGACAGCACCAATACTGAAATGAAAGCCTTGGTTAAAGGAAACAAATTTTGGTGTGTATGATGATTCTCAACAGTTTTCAGCTTAATTCTCTGGGAAGTTACCCAGAAAATATTTTATTTCACATTGAGTAAAGGACCTAGTGTTGAATTTCACATATTTAGAGGACATGATAAATAAAACATTAAATCAAAATCAGGCTTAATATAATTTGTTGAAAAGATCAAAATGTGACAAATTATAAATGTCTTTTTTCATGTTAATAGTGTCTAGAGTCCACTTTCCAACTTAGGTAATGAACAAAAAATGTTGTAGTGGAACATATCTCTATCTCTGATATTGAATGGTTGGCAAAAAATGGAGTTGACAGAGGGTCTGGTTGGGAGCAGTCACTGAATATAATTTAACAATGTGTAAAGTGGGTGTTATTACTACAAAATAAGGGACCTTCTCTATTTTTCTAAGATATTGTACCCCATCTTTTGAAATTGTGCTACTTACATATGTCAGATTTATGCTAATTTTTTTATTTGCAGGGGTTATTTTTCAAAACATGACACATACTTGCAACAAAATAGCAATGTACCAAGCAATTTCCATTGTAATTAATACATCCACATTACCATGTTCTTCTCTTTGTTCATCATATGGCTAAAAAAATATATATTTTAAGTACATTTTAATAATTTAACATTATTTTACTTTTTATTATATTTAATATATATGTTTTCTTTTAAGTTATTGAGCATCATGAGAGCTCATATATATTGAAGTATACTTATTTACCATCTTTTCTTATTTTTTTGCAAGTTCACAGTTCAATTTTGCTAAGGGAGTACTCTATTTCACAGCCAGGTACATTTGCAGTCAGAAGAGAACCCCCATTGGCAATTTCTGGCCACAAATTGATGGAAGACCTTGTAAATTCTTTAGTGTGAAAGTCAGGGGAAAAACAAAAGCTTCATCATGAAAAACATCTTACTGAAGTTTCACAAAACACATTGGCAGAAATTTTTGATCAGAACATCTCTAGCAAGATAAACACAAATTGTGTTCTTAACATATTGTTCACATATTTTCTAGGGTTTTAACATTTAAGAATCACCCTGGCATTTTGAAAAATTGCCAATACATGTTGTTTTGAAAATTAGGATATCAGTATTGTGTTATGCTATTTTTTAATCTTTTTTCCACATGTAAAGCATAATTTACACATATGGAAGTGCTCACAACATGAAGAGAATAAAACTGATGAGTTTAAACAAAGCTATATAACTGTACAACATTTGTGCTAATCAGGATATAGAAAGTTTCCATCAATCCATAAATTTTTTTCATGTCTGCTTCAATTTCAACTCCTCAAAGCTATTTATTTTTCTGACTTCTATTGCCTTAGAATAATTATTTCTATTTTAAAATTCATATAGATTAAATGCATAACTATAATATTATACTATCATGTTTATATTTATTCTGTCTAAATATTTTACATCACCTCTATTTTATAAATATTCTATCAAAGAGAACGTTTTTTTCTAATTGGTGGATATTGAGTCTAGGATATTATTTAGTTAACATCAATAAAGCCACTAGCAAGATTTTTCTAGATTTCCAATTTTTTTGTGTGTGTACTGGGGTTTGATCTCAGGACCTCGTGCGCCAGCAGGTGCCTGTGCAATGAGCGATATCAATGGCCCCTTTTTTCATATGTGGGTTCTGGGCGTTGAACTTGGGCCCTTGTGCTTGCTAGGCAGGCGCTTATGCCACTGAGCCATCTCACCGGCCCTAGATTTCCAATTTTTAAGGAAAATATCAAAAAGCCAAGAAAGAAAAATATCTACTTAAGAAATTATTTTGGAGTTTTAAAAATATATAAAAAATTACAATAAATTGTATGAACATATAAAATTTAATGTATAAGAAAATCTGAGGAAAATGCAGTGAATGTAGAAGGAAAAAGGAGACAACTTAAAGCAATAATAGAGTAGATAATTAGCATAGGGAACATAAAAGAATAGTTTTTCTTTGAAGTAGTAAACACTAAAATATATTCAATGAATCCAAGAGAGACAGTATTTGAAGATAATAATATAAATAACATTGAAAGTAAGGAAAATATGAAAATTTATATCAAAGGTCATTGCAGTCTAGGAAAAAAATTAAACAAATTTATTGACAACAAAATATTTGTGAATTCACTTATCAAATTCAGGCTCAAATAAAGAATTCTTGATTTTATAGATATATGATTTAAGAAAGCAAATGATGGAACTTGATAACTAAATTTTAGATAAGCTCTTTGCTTTTCTATGTATCAAAATTTCTGTATTAATCTGATCATTCAGGAAAGTCTTCAGGGTCATGCATATGTTTCATATATCTTCCTCTTTTGCCCTGCATTCCACATCTTATGGATGTAAGGTATTTTACTAACACTATAGGAGTTACTTCTTATTTCCAGGCATGAATTTGAGGATGGAAATATCTATGGTAATAAGAAAGAGGACAAGCCCCTTACTCTAAAAAGGATTTGTGCTTCTTGAAGACAGCTGTGGTGGTTTTGTAATGTTTCATTTTTGTTAAAAAATAACCTGAATTGATTTCTTTTAAATTTCCAATCCAGGAGTTGGAGACTTTATGGAAAAGAAAGAGAGTGACATCAGACAGAATCTACCAGAATTAGCTACTCTTGTCCAAATATCAAATGGAAAACAAGCTCTTCCTTTGAAGAAATTATAAATGGGAAACTACAAACTGGGAAAGACATCTTATAAAAATTTTAAAACCATGTCCCCATTAGCAGATTACACAGAAATTACTAGCTGACAATTCACAACTCATGTGGTGATAGCTCCTGATATAAACAATTCGATCTACCAAAACCAAGCTTTTTAAAATTGAGGAGAAAGAACAGTTATCTATACCAACCAGAATGCAAATAGTTAGTATTCCATAAAATCAAGTACCCAAACTGTGTTTGAACAAAAGCCCCAAACACAACTATAAGTAAAATGCACAGAGAGAGCCCCTAACACAACTATAAGTAAAATGCACAGAGAGACAAAATCACAAAACTCTTGAAAAATATATCTTGCTTTTTAGCAATTGTAATTAGCAACAAAACCATCTTCCATTAAAAGAGAGGGAAAGAGTAAGCAAGAAAGAAATGATTTTACAAAAAATCAAATTTTAAAGTAAATTGCATTTAAGTTAAACAGGCAAGAAAGATTAATTTTGACTACTGAAATGGAGAGGAAAGGCCAGAACTCTATCTGGCCACAGAAATAAAGTTTTAGTAATATTTTAAGAGCTGCAGCCAGGGAGTAATACACAGTCTTGTGTTTGTTCATTGGCCTTACTTTCTATGAAGAATCATAACAGGAGGTAATTTTATAAAGAGGTTCATTTACAAAACATTACACAGAAATGAGTCTCTTACCTTCTTAGCAATACTAAGAAATGTTTTCTCAACCCTGTCTTGAGGATTTCATTCTAAGGGATGACTTGCTGGTCTTTGAGAAAATTATTCCTGGGTTTCAAACTGAGAAGAAGCTTTTAAAGAGTTTACCTCTTTAAGTGGCAGGGAAAGAATTTGCAAATATAGACTTTCTTTAATCTCTAAATAAATGGAGCAATAGAGTTGGGGGAAGACTTGCTTTCAATTTAAGAAGCTGAAGAAAAATTTCAGGTAACTTTTTCAAGGTACACAAGAAAATCGAACAGCATTACCAGCACTCAATGAGTTCCAGAAATAGAAAAAATCATATGCAAGTTCATGATAAAACAGTAGAGCACATAGGACTCTAAAACAAATCCTTTACAATATACAAAAAAATTTGGAGGTGGATACTAATCATGGAAAATTAAGCTAACAGTATATAAAATTAAGGTAACATAGATATTGTGAAACTGAAAACTCACCTAACAGTCCAAAAGTTTGGAAGAGTCATTAAAGGAAAACATGTTTTGAATTACAAGATATCTATGAGGAAATATGCCTGAATTTAACAAAGATTAATGAGGAAATACAAATGTGAAAGAGAAGTTTAGAAATGCCAACAATTAGTTCGAAAATGACAACTTATATACAGATAGAAAACAATGAATGTGAGAAAATTTGAGGTAAAAAACACTGCTGTTATTATCTAAAACAGAGAAAAATAATGAGTCTATAGATTGAAAAACACTACTGATGCAACACATAGCAAGGAAAAAATATCACACCTAAACATATGGCATGACTGGAAAATATCTTACTTTGAGAAGAACACTCTAAAGCTAATACAGAAAAGGAAAATGATTTGCAGTGAGAAGACAATTATTTCAATAGCATTCTCATAATAACAGCAATGTACAACAAGACATAATGAACAATCTGAATGCAGAGAACTTTATAACTAAAATACTATTTAATCATCTAGCATATACTCACTTTTGCCTTTACAGAAAGTATTTTCTAGTTGCCTATTTCAAATATCTAACAATATCCTATGATTGGCGCTATATTTCATAAGACATTTGGAAAACAGTCCTTCAATATTAGCTGATAGATGGTAAATTACCTAAGGTAACCTTGTAACCATCATTTTGTCAGTTGATTGCAGTAGCTATGAGCCTATGACATAATTTTGAGGTGCTGTAGATCTATTTTTTATTCTTGGAGTGCAGCCTCAATTCTTGTTTACCAGTAGATGCTGTGTGGAAAGGACGAATTCCTTGATGCACCTACAGTTATTTTTGACTGTAAAGGAAGGAAAAAATTTAAAACAACCTCAGGAAGTCATTGCCTAAATATGAAACAATGCTGTGTTTTTGTTAACATTACTGGCTTTGTTATGCACCTTTAGAAATTCATTGGTAGTGAGCTTTTTATAATTTGCATTAATAAATGTTTTATTTGTTAAAGCCATTTTTGTTCAGTGTTCAGTATCTCTGCTTAAATAGCTCTGAATAATACGAATAAGGGGAATTTAGACTTACAGAACACAACTCTCTGTGATTGCGAATTGCTTTGACAATATAAAAAATGAAGGAAATAAAACAGTGAGTCCATTTATGAAAGATAGATGAGTTAAATTCTCTGCAAGAAAAATATCTGGAATAATATATAGTTTGTTACAACATAATTATCTCTAGTTGACTCGATTTAAATTTTATCTCTGGCAGTTTGGTTTGTCAGCATTTCATAGCAAATATAAACGGTTTTTAGATTAAAATATTTTAATTTTTAAAAATAAATGTCCTTGTTATTAAACATTTCATGAGTTATTAATGGTGCATTAAATTATTATGTCAAGTCACAAGTAGTATAAATTTCTGCATTTATTATTACCTCAACATTCACACCAGTCACATAGATCATTACTTCAATTTCATCTTTTGCTTTAGAAACTGTTGTATAAATTGTCTATTCAAAAATTTTTATCATGGTGTTATTTCATGATTTCTATTTCTTTTTTTTTTTTTGTGGGTACCGGGGGGGTCGACCTCAGGACCTCGCACGCCAGCAGGCGCCCATGCCACTGAGCGATATCACCGGCCCCTTTTTCGTATGTGGGTTCCGGGAGTCGAACTCGGGCCCTTGCGCTTGCCGGGCAGGCGCTTAAGCTGCTGAGCCATCTCACCGGCCCATGATTTCTATTTCTTAAGGTAAAAAAGCTTAAAAAAATTACTCATCAAAAATATCTCAGCAACTTGGCAGAATTTTAAAAAACAGCATTGCATTTTTCAAAATAAAGATAAAAATAATCTTTTAAAAGGTGCTACCAATGCCTCCCCCCCAAAATTTGTTTTCTTCCCAATTTTATCTTTCTTTGGAAGCTTTCTGTTTACTTATAATTATAAACATATCATTTAAAATACCACCCTTAAAAAGCTGATAGAAATTGAATATTCATTTATATATATTTTCATTAATAAGAATACACATTTGAAATTCTTTGTTAGTATCTGTTTTGTTCTTTACATATAGAATGGGGAAGCTTTCTGAAAGATTTATTTTGAGTACAAGGAGCTGCATTTTAATTTGTTTAAAAGGAATTGAAATTTTAGATGATGTCAGTTACAGTCAAGGTCATAGTAGAAGGGTATGGAAGAGTTGGGCATTGGCTGTGAGAAGTATACTAGTTTGAAATAGAAAGGAGGACATACGAACAGACCTTCACTGGGCTCATCTTAGATCAAAAACAGCATATTCCTGTCTATAGTTGAGCCCACTTAGACTATGTTAATTCAGGCAAGGGAGACCATAATCAGATGCAGTAGATGGAAACAAATATGCTTGAAAAGTGTGAATTTATTTAAAATGACAGACAACTGAAGAAGTTACTCTTTTTAGAAAAGTGCATATTTTTAAAAAATCATTTTGAAGACAAACCAATTACCATATGCTGTGAGGTTTAGAATTCATCATAAAATGAAAATGTGCTAAAAACTGTCAATAACTTTTTTAAACTGGTAATGTTTCTCAATGTTTTCTTTTAGATTCTATCAATTAATCTTTGGCTTTTATTTTTTAATTTTGTCAACTAAAGTAATACACACTGGAAACACGTGAGGGAGAAATTAAACAGCTTACTCCCATGCCAAGTGTTCCAGGTTAGGGTGCTATGACCTAATGATTTTAAAGAGGAGATGCTACTTAAAACCTTAAAAACACATTACCTTACACTGCCTTCAAAGATTGGGGGGAAAAACGAGTAATTGAGATAAATCATGTAGAGGTACAAGGTCCCTATGATGAAAGCAATACTTATGTGTGTTTAAAATGGGCCAATAAACATTAATAATAATTATAAAAATGAAATTAGCTGAGATCACAGCAACCCCAAGCAAGGAGGTCATCCCTTGGTGATGTCTCTTCCCTTTTCTTCTCTATCAACTTTGAGAAACCCAAGACATTTTTATTTTTTGAATTTATTTTTATTCACCTCTTTTATTTATTTTTGAGACAGGGTCTCACTATGTATTTCAGGCTTGCCTTGAACTTGTTTATGTAGCCCAGGCTGGCCTCAAACTCACAGCAATCAAACTGCCTCAGCCTCCTGACTGCTGGGATTACAGGCATGTGCCACCATGCCGAATCCAAGTCTTTTTTAAATTAGTATATGTTTGCAGTACATAATGATTACATTCCTTGTAGGGAGTTGCTTCATGTACATGACACATCTTAATTCCTTTTCCTTTTAATTCCCTTTCCCCTCTCTGCTTCTCTCCTCCCTCCATCTCTTAATACCTTTTACATTTGAACAAAATCTATTTCCCTACCTCCTTTTATTCATATTTTATTTTGGTCTTTATTTATAATTTGGGTTTTTCACATAAAAGAAACCATATGCTATTTAAAATGAAACAACAAAAACCCTTAAAATGGTATCAATATTTTTTAAAGATGTAAAATGCAAATGTGTTTGCTCTTCAGTGCTGCTGTAACAGGATGCCACACACTTAATAGCTTAACACAAAATTTCTGGCCTAGATATCTATGCAGAAGTGTAAAATATATTTTACAATGCTGAAGTCAAGTGTGCTCAATCTGGGAGTCCTAACCGACAATGTGTTTCTTCTCCTTTTCTAGGTGTTGGTGTATCCCTTGGCTTGTGTCTCCACACACTCTGACCTCTGTTTCCATATTCTCTATACCAAATCCCCAACTGCAACTCAGGTCCTTCTGTCCTCTTATAAATGCCCATGAATTGGATTAAATCTACACAAATTATTCAGGAAAGCTCCCCAACTTCTGACTTTCCTCACTGAATCATATCAGCCATATCATTTTTGCTATGTAAAGTAAGATATTCACAACTCTCTGTGAAAACATTTTTCCTAAATGTTAATAATTTGAATAACAGAAAAAGTTTTCTCTCATTTAATTTCCTCTTTACAACTTGCTACCTCTCTACACTCATATTTGTTTTCCCAATATATATTTTCAGCCCAATATTGATATTTGAATTTTTTAATTTTTCAGTAGTTGATAGTGAATAACATGAGAAAAAATTATGAGCATAGTATAGTAAAAACTAAAATACATTATTTTTCTTTATGAACATTTTATATAATATGTGACATGTTCAATCTTTCTTTTTCACAATTAGTAAACATGCAGATTGTATGAAACCTATTCTGAACTCCCATCCTCCTGTAGGTTTCCATAGTAGACATTGTGAAATCTAATGTGCACTTATCTGTGCTATACCATGCAGTTATGATTTGTTACATGTAACAGTTCTATTAAATAAAGACTAGTTTTCTTACAGCACTTTTGGAAATGTATTTTATCAATTTTTGAGAGGAAAAAAGATAGGAAGACATTGCATTTGATCTAGCCATATTTGTATGACTTTTGATGACACAACTGGAATGGCTAAGAATTATAATGTAAGAAATATGAACAAAATTCTATAAGAATTTTGGACTTACTCATGCCACTAAGCCTAGCAAACAATTTATCAAACTTTTTACATGAATAAAAATGAATAGTACTATTATGCTTATTTATATCATATTATATACTTATATCCTATTATTGTAATTACACAATATATATTTTGGTAAAGTGTTTCTAATGCTGCATTAAAATATGTTATTATAGATATGTGTCAAGGTGTATGTATACAAGAGTTTAATCCAGGTTTAGTTCTTTAAAGAGACGTATAGATAAATACATTTATAAATAAACAATACATTTGGTCTAATATAATAATTGCAATTCTTAATACATTTATATTCATGGAACTTCCTCTCAATCTTTTGCTTTTGAACACTGTTAATATGTAACTTTATTGACATTTGCAATTAACTATGCCATAAAATTCATTACGTCATGTGTCCTATTTATAGTTTTAAACTGTTACAAATAACTATACTATATAGGGGCTCCATACTTGAAATTATATCAATGAAATAAAAAATTCATTGTCAAAAATTGCCAGCATCGCCCTTTCATCTAGATTTCCTGAAGTGCAAATAGAAGATTTTGATCAGCAATTCAGTCATTTTCCATTCTGCCTTAAGTAAATGTTGAAAATTGATGAAATATATACTTGAAGAATCATATTATTCATGATTGATCCAACATAATTTTGATTAGACATGAATAAGTCTGTTGAAGTATAAGCAATGCTGGATTTCTTCAAGGTCTATTATTACGAAAATTTTATTTGATAAAGGAAAAGTGTTATAATAAAATCTGTATTATGATGTCTTAAACTCTCTGGGGAAGATACCTATCAGGGGGATTGGTGGGTCATATTGAATTACTAATTTCAGTTCTTTGTCATCACTCTACATTATACATGCACACCAATGTTTATAGCTGCACAATTAGTAATAGCTAAATCGTGGAAGCAGCGTTTACATCCATCAGCAGACAACTGGATACAGAAAATGTGGAAAAGATAATGAAATACTACTATTCTATAAAGAATGATAAATTTGAGACATTTGTAGGAAAATCGATGCACCTGGAAAATATATTATTGAGTGAATAAACCAGACACACATTCTTGAATATTGTATGGTATGTCCCGTTTGAGTGAGGCAAAGTAAAAACAAGGAAAATGAAAAAGGATAAATCAAAAGGGACAAGTGAATGTGTCTCTTGGAATAGGGAACTGGTCACAAGGGTGAGGAAGAGGGAAGAGGAAATAAGAAAAAAATACCACATATAAAAACATAATAACCTCAATTTATATAAACATTGTATGATAATATGAGCTAAAACAAATAATATCAAAAGGAATTAAAAATGGGATAGGGGAATTGGAGGAGGGAAGGAAGATGGCGGGAGGGAAGGAGATTTAAAAAAAGAAACATGTTGTAATATGTACATGTAACTATTCCTGAAAATGACTGTAAACTACATGAACTGCAAACATGTACAAATAAAATGAACAACTAACAACTAATGAAATAAAATTGACAAAAAAATTTAAAAGCTACAATAAAAGCATTTCTCCTGCTCTTTTCTCTGCTTTGGGGACACAGAGCCAGAATATAAACACTGGATTGATGACAGTTATCTCAGAACCATGAGAAGAAAGTTTTAGGAATGAGGTTAATTTCTCAAGAACAGCTATGTCTTTGAAAAGCTACCACAGACTCGGTGACTACTGACAGATTTTTAGGGAATTTAAAGCCTCAAACAACACTTCCTCAAGCAGAGGATATATTTTCTATAGTTTAAACTGCCCTTATTTATACTTCCTATTAATGCAGCCAGAAATAATGCTTCCTCATTCAACATTTATTTATCATTTAATTGATTGTCTTCAATTTTTATTCCTCTTTTGCAACAATAAAAAATATATATTTCCAGAAAACTTAGAAAAATATGATTTTTATTTATACTTTTCCTGTCAAATGATTTCTAATTAACATAAATGCTGAATGAAAAGAGATATTAGTGATTATTTTCTCTTTACAATTAAAAATCTTGTCCTCTTATTATAATGTTGTATTTTATCTGTTTCATCTCATTTCCTAACATAAATCTACACATATTATCTCCACGTAAAAGTGGTTTTCAGTTTGTTGAACACAGATATAGAACTAGACACAGATTAGGTATATGAAGAGGGAAAGAAAGAGAGGGGAGACATTATAGGTTAGTAAAATCACATTATTATTTGCTATGAAATATAATTTTGTTACAGAATCTGTTAATGTTTATATGACAGTTTTGATTCAAAGCAAAATAGAACAGAAAGTACAAATTCTCATATAATTTTGCACTCACCAGCAAAAAACATCCCCTTCTATTTACTTCACATACCAGGCACAAATTGTATCCTATGCAGCTTTGTTGATTATCACACTACATGATCATAATCCAAGTTCTATTACTCCACCACTATTTGTTCAAAAGAGTACATTCTCTCCTCAGGATATTTTTACCCCATTATCACAGATTAACTGACTTTATTAATGCATGTCCATTTCTGTGTAAACTCACCTATTTTAATTAATTTCTACAATTTGCTACATTGTTTAAAAATTGTGATTATGTGGTTTGGATTCTTTTTTAAATTTATTATGGTATGATATATTTTGTAATAAATATTTATTGCATGTAGAACTTAAACAATTTTATATTGCAAATTCCATATAGTTATTTTCAAATTTTTCCTATTAAAGTTATTGAAAGTGTGTAGTTAACTTACCTGTTGCTAAACTCCATGTTAAATCTGTAGTCAAAAAATACCATTTGTATTACTGTTCAGCACACAACTTTTTGGTGAGGTATTAACATATACAAATTTATCATTTGAGACAAAATTCTCAAGCAAATTTGAAATATGGAGAATTTTATAAATAGTTATCGATATGCTTAGAAATTCTGTGTTAACAATAAAACAGGACTGGGGATATAGCTCAGTAGCTCAGCACCTGCCTGGCAAGTGCAAGGTCCTGAGTTATATTCCCAGTATCAAATAAGTAAATAAACAAATAAATAAAATAAAACATAATACATTTTTGTTATCACAAGAATAACTGAGGCAGATGGAATGACTTGTAAACAGTGACTGAAAAATAAATTTTTAGGATAAGCATTTTTCTCTTAGTATATCTCTACAAATTCTTAAGTCATTGTATATGTTTATAAAAGCAAACAACAAACAACAACATAACTTTCATTTTCTCCATCAGAAATTTGTAACAGTCATTTTGTACCGGAAGGAGAAATATAATGGTGATGAGTATGTCTCAAAAAGATAAACTGTTTCCATGAAAATGAGCCTACAATGATCCCTAAATCTAATTTATTGAGAGATACAACAGTTAATAATTATATATTATATATGGGTTATATTTTCTATGGGGTATATCTGTGGGGTATAAATCAGTTATAAAAATACATAAATATATTTTTCCCTATAGGTAGTTCTGTATACATGCCTTGTTGTACCAATCAAGATATGATATAAAGATTTCTTTTTCAATTAATTTTCTGTGCATTTACACTCCGGGATTTTGTTTACTATGGAGGATCTTAGTAATTGTCAAAGTGGCTGTGAGTATTGGTGAACCAGTGTCTGCAGGATCAGTGGTAGAACTGAAGTCTGCACAGTAAGAAGTTAGATCATAAGATGGAGATATGATGAAGATGAATAAATATAAGCTGGGAAGTCATGGTAGAGCTAGAGTCCATGATGATGGGTTGAAACTATATTAGCCTTTGTGGCTTCTGGCATTTGTCATGTGGATGTCCTATAGACCTAGGCCCTTCACAACGGAGCTTAAAAATATATATACTTCTATCTTAGAAGATATACAATTTCAAATGAGAAAGATAACAAGTTCTCCTCCACCTAATATCATACAAGTATCTTGATAACTAAATACACTGTAACTTTTTTCCTGAAAGTATTTACTATTCCTCATTTTTCTTTTGGATGATCTTTTCTTAGCTGATTCATCCTTTGATTTGATTTCATGTAATTTAAATGCTGATGTGTAAATTGATTAGAATTAATGCACCTCAGGATAGATGACAAGGGAATGAGAAAAGAGAAGGAAACAAACCTCAAAAATAGGCTCATCTGTAACAAAACAGGAGTGAATAAAAATGAAATGCATTCATTATTATCATCATCACCATCTTTACCTTCATAGTCATTACTGCATTGTGAGGATTGACAACAGGACCTCACAAATACTAGCAAGAACTATACCACTGAGCAACATTCCAAGCTACTTTATTTTTAATTTTGAGACAATATCTTACTGGTTACTCAAGGTTGGACTTGCATCAACAATCATCCTGCCTGACTCTCTAGAGAAGCTTACAGGTGTGCAGTACTACCCTCCCCTGAAATAACATATATTACAGTTACCATTGATAAAATTGGTCACATGATAATAATTCATGTACTGCGACAATAATTTATATAGCAGAATATTGAGAAAGATTAACATTTTAAAGTTATTTGATTCAAGTTTGAATAGCAATATGATTTGAAACTATGAAAATGTTCTGCCAGGATAAAAGTTGCACACAGATTTTAAAAATTGTTTTGTATGTGCATCTCTAATTTTATCATTTGATTTTTATTTTTATTTTTTTAATTTTTATTTTTTATTTATTTTTATCTGTGGGTAACAAGAGTTGAACTCAGGACCCTGTGCTTGCCAGGCAGGTGCTTATTCCGCTGGCCCTAACATTTCATTTTTAGTTATTGATGTTAAACAAAAATATTGATTTGTTTCTAAAAGACCAGAAGTGAAAAATTCATTCCAAAATATGAAATATTTCATAGATTATTCCTTTATAGAAGCAAAGAATATTTTCTACACTCTCCATTTTTTAATAAAAACCTATGAAACTAATATTTCTCTATTGTGGATTTACTTTATTACATATTAAATAATTATTTCAATGATTTAATATTTCTTTTGATGGGGAAAATCAACTAATTAATTAACGTAATAATTTTTTCATTTTATATGTATAAGTTTAGTAGCAACTATAATTGCTGATAACAACAAGTTAGGGCAATGATGGCCATACAAAAGGCCATTATCCTAGATTAAATACTATAATACATTTTTATTTCCAAATATTAGTGATATCATTTCTGGGAAAAAAACATGAATCATTTCTTGCTCCCTGCTTCCTTTGAGACAATATTTATTATGGGAAAACCAGGCCTGGGTTATATCAGGAAGACTGCTTTTAGTGCCTAAGAAAATTTATAAAAAATGTAATAGAAAGTGAGATTGTTGATCAAATAAAACAATAGATACACAATGTATGTAAGCTAAAGAGTTTTGCTTTTATCTCAGTATTAATATTCTGTTTTATAGAATTATTTTCCAAAACATACCTTAAATGATCTCAAACCTTTTAGGTGAAATTTTGTATAACAAAGCAATAATAAAAATTAGAATGAACAGATGAATAATGCAGAAATTATCTGAAATGAAATTGAAGCACTACATCCTGACAACTTTATCTTCTTGTATATTATACTAAATCACAATTTTTTCTATGCTTATCACCATTATTCTGTAGGAAACTACAAAACTTTAAAAAAAAAACAAAAACTATTTCACTTTTGCAATAAAACAAAAGCTCCAGGAAAGCTCACACATTGCCCTCTTTTGAAATTTACTTCTCAAGCAATATTTTAAGGTTTGCACATTTTAAATATAAGCTTGCAGCAATCATTTCATCTGACTATCCATTTCAAATAAGAGAAGATACTATAAAGCAGATTGTATTTTTCACACTTTTGGCTACATATACATATGAATATCTTATTTCTTCCTAAAATAAAAATTCATCCTTTGTCAGTGTCTTTAAAATTCTGTAATGTATGACTGCTTCATGGCATTGAAACTCATTTCAGTATTAACTACTGCATTTAAAGTCATGAAAAATTTATTGCAGCCTTAAATTTGGAACATAAGTCTATATGTGAACATTGTTAGGAGCACACTGTACTTTCTAGCTTACAACATATCTTTAGTTATTTTAAAGATATTAGAATATATTTAGATCACCATGTTTTATTGTTTTAAACATGAATCTATTAAATTAAGAATCCTAAGCTAATCTTAGTTAATATGCTATTTTAAAGTCTTCTAAATGTTACCGCAATCACTAATTGTTGAGGCATCATTATAAAACTCCCAGTCACTGTATATATGTGTCCCTGAGGGAGAAGCTGTAAGAAATGATCCATAAAAACAGATTTAAAAGTGGTGTCAACAATAGAGCATATAAAACATTATAGTCATATTTACACAATAAACAAATTGAAATAAACCAGATGGTCTCTTTCCCATTCTTGAAGGTTAAATTTAGTGCATACGTACTTTGTCTTTAATTATAAATTTCATTTTAAGGCCAAATTTTTAACCAAAAGACATTGCTGCATCATTCACATATAACTTTTCAAATCAATGCATAAATTAATAAAAAAGATTAGCCTGAATTTTTTGTGACAAACTGTGCTATGCACTGTATTTATCTCACGATTGAAGATACAATACATATATAAGTATATATTTGTGATACACAGTAACAACATTAAGCTTGGGATTGATACATATCCATATTATGCATTGATCATTTTTAATACTCCCATATCCCTTACAATCCTGGTCTCCTTCCTGGCACAGATCCCCTTCACATCTCAATTAATAGCAAAAATTTGTTACATCAATTTGTCAATAAATCTAGATAATAGATGTGCAACCAACATATCTGAAACACTGTAGGTAGCAAAAACATCCATGCATTCACAGAAGGTAACATATTTACTTTCATTTCTAATAATTAAGTTCTGAATGTCACAGGAGATGGGGAGCTGATGGGAAAAGGATGGTCTTTGTAAGTCTTGTTCAAACTATATAATTTCTCATTGCCCTATTCTGGGAATTTTGGATGGGTTTTCTGTGTGTGTCTGTGTGTTCATCTGTGTTTGTATGTATGTATATAAAGGACATAGGTGTTGGCAGTGTGGTAAAGGACATTCTCATTCTTCATGTTCATTAAAAGGAACTCCAGTAAAACTAGCCAAAGCTCTTCAGTTCATACTCTTTCATGTGCTCTTGTCTTTAACAAAGTTATGATAATAAGTATCCAAGGAGAGTGTCTTAGTCACTTACTTGTCACTGAGACACAGTAGCCAACACCTGTGAATTAAGGGAAGAGAAGTTTATTTGGGCCTACATTTTGTAGAGGCTCCAGTTCATAGTCAGCTGGCACCAAGGCAGGATGGCATAGCAGAAGAAAGCAGCAGAGAAGTAGAGAGAGAGAGAAGGGAGGAGCGAGGAATGGACAGGGAGAAAAAATTCCAGGCCATGGCCCCATTGATCCATTGATCATCTGACCAGATACAATCTCCTAACTGCAAATTAGATATAAACACATCAGAGGACTCATCTACTGAATATTATCATACATCCATGAATCAATCGCCTCCCCAAACCTGCCTATCAACACATGAGGCTTTTGGGAGACATCTAGATATAAACCATAACAGTTATAGGGAAGGCCTCTTGTGAACATAAAAATTAATGAAATAAATGATTTAAAAGAGTTCAAAAGTAGTAATATAAGGCAGGAAATAAGGGATGTTTTCAGAAATATAAACATTGTACCCAAAATTGTCTGCAGCATTATGATAAAGAGCGGGACTTTATAATCTGAAAAAATAACTGTCAATTAAAGTTGATTTGTTTCCATTCCATTGTAATTTAAAATAAATAGAATATTTGTTTTCCTTCTTTTGTTTTTATGTGTACATAAAATAAGTATTCATACTTGTGCCATTTCTCCCAATCTTTTCCTCTAGTCTTTATCTTAGGTTAGCCTGAAAAGCTTTCAAATTTTCCAGGCACTGTGGAAGTAAATATATTATAGACTTTATTCATTGAAATATTTATGTTTTCTCTGATGAGATCATATCAACCTGTATATAGTTTTGCCTACCTTAGTTTAATATGCCTTTACTTCAATAACAAAAGACATGGACACAAATAATGAAAATATGGTAGGTACAGATGTTGTCTCACATTACAAATTTTGAAAATTAAAGTGCTTAAAATGGAGAAATTCAGTAGGTCATGATGAATTGATTCAAGCACTGAAGATACTTTGGAGCATTTTCTGTAGACATAATAGGAATCATCTGTTGTAATTGCAATGAAGAAGACAAATTGATTTTTCTTCATAAACTGTTAAGACTCTAGCATTAAAAATTGAGAATAATTTGGTTTTGTCTGATCTAACAAAATTACCTAGAAATGATATTTTAGCCATAATTTGCAAAGTTTTAAAAAATAATAAAAATAAATTAATGGGGAATTCTAATATGAGGAAATGGAAAAATGTATCGCTTTTCATAGACAGTATGGAAAATGAGAAGGCAAGATTTTTGCCTTATGTGTGTTTGAAGAAAAATAAAATTTCAAGAATTATTTTCTTACCAACCCCAGTTTTCATCCAATGATGATTAAGTTAATTTACTCTAGAACTAAGTGTAAGTCTACCATTCCAATTTGAGATAAATATTAATATTCATGTTACTAAATGTAAAGTTATACAAAATAAATGCAAACATTTCCAAATTATAATGGGCATTTTGTTATTGTGTAAATAAGAATATTCTATATAAAAACAATTTAAATAAATCAGCATTACAAATTTTATTTTCATCAATAAACTATGAAACAAGAGGAGAAACAGAAAATTCCTTCACGCATAGTATGATAGACTGAATTGTGTTCTCCAAAATGGATATGTCAGAGAATTAAAACTCAATGTTATTGTATCTGAAAGTAAAGCTCCTGGGAGATAATTACTATTAAATCATATTATTAAAAGCAGTGTGGTGTCCAAATGTAATATCATGCTACCATGAGGAGGATGATCTCTCTGTTTCTACCTTTGTTTCTCTCTTCTCTCTCTCCATTTCTCTCATGTGTGTGTGTGTGTCTGATTTGTAAGATTCCAATGATTGGAGACCTTCACCAAAATTGAACCTACCAAAACCCTGATTTTGGACTTTCCAGTCTCCACAACTGAGAGCCAGTATCTGATGTTTAAGCCACTCATTTTATATGTTTTTTACATCTGCCTATATAGAGTAATAAAAAGAAGTGTGAATTCAATAAATCAATACTTATAAACATTTTATGCAAGACAAATTATGAAATATGAAACTGGACACACATTATATCTATTAAATACATATGAATACATTGTATAATTGTAGCTAAACTACCCAAACAAAAGAATAGTTAAAATTCCTAGAAACATATATGAACATGTAAGTATACAAACTCAGAAACTATATATAAAATTTGCAGTTGTATTTGTGGTTGTATAGAGACAGAGAGAGATAAAGAGTTTGGAATTGGAGGCCCGTGAGATGGCTCAGCGGCACAAGCACCTGCCTATCATGGGCAAAGGCCCGAGTTCAACTCCTGAAACCCACATATGAAAAATGGGCCAGTGATATCGCTCAGAGGCATGGGTACCTGTTGGCGTGAGAGGCCCTGAGGTTGACCCCTGCTACCCACAAAAAAAAAAGAGTTTGGAATTGAGGAGAAGATGTAGATACACATATATAAATAGTCAGAATGTCGCTCTTTTAATAATAACAATTATCAGTAACATATTTGTATTTTACTGAACAGTACACTATAAAAATATCTAGTTTCTTCATATTTATAGGAAGCTTGTATAATATTCAGGCTTTTTAAAATGTGTTTCCATAAATAAATATGATTCTAGGCACAGAGTATCAATTTTCTTTTGTAAAGAAATAATGAAAGCCCAAATATAATTAAATATTTCTTAATACTCAAATCATATTCAAATGAAATATTGCCAAAGTGAAGGCACTATATTTCAAACAAAATCACAGTAAGTTTCTTTTGTTCCACTGAAACCAACCACCTAAGTTCTCAAGTACACACTCTTCCTTCTCAACCAAAAAGAAGACAAATGAATATGACAATATTGTGGGTGATTATCACAATTCAATGCCTCAATTTCTGACAGTGCTTTTTGTCAATTATTCTCATTTAATAGGAGTAGAAATTTTGGATATGAACATATTTGAGTGACAGAAATTTTTCTAAAAATTGCTCAGGAAAAGCAACACTTTAGCAAAAGGATATCTACTTCATGAAACTGAAAGCATCACTTTTCTGAATTCATTGCAGTGCTATCATTGAAACAGGGAATTAACATGAAAAATAACTTCATTCTCTAACTCTGTGATAACTACACTCACTCAGTGATGATATTTAGAAGGGAGTATGTTATCTGATAATTGACATAAGGCAGAATACCATGTTCTATTTATTTTCTTATTTTTTTCTTTTGTAAAACTCCAAAAGTTGGTTTCAATTATGAATAGGAAGAAGGTTATCTGCTCTTCTTGAGCAGAAGATATATTGAAAATATTAAGGAATGTTTAAGGGACTATACCTACAGATATAGTTACAAGATACAGTTTTTTCTCATAAAAATTGCATGTTTTGTGAAAGAGAATAAATGAATAGGTGAGGACCTAATTTAAATTGTGATTATTTAAATGTGAAATGTGAACTTTAATAAATTAAGATAGATTTGTGATATATGGAAAGAACATCCTAAGCATCAACATGGCACATGGCAAAAAAAAGTTATAAACAAATTTCATGTCTTATCATATGTGTGGTAAAATCTTCCATGGAAAGTCAATTAGTAAATAGTTTACATTTGTTTTATAGAAAAACATGCTAGGATATATTTGAAGGGTGTTTATTAAATATCAGAAACTAGATTCAAGGCTGTCTGATAGGAAAATAAGCACTCAGACATTCAGCAAAATAGTCTTTCTTCAGGGATCACATCCTATGTCCAACAGCTATTCATATGAAACTATGTTTTCAAAAGGTAGAAAAATCAGGTGGGAAAGCGCACCATGTTTTTAGTATGACTAAATGAAAAGACACATTGAAGAATGAGGAACGGGTTTCTTCTATCCCAGTTCAATCAGCACCAACCAAAGCATAGAGTGGCCTCCCACTTGGGAGAGAGAGAGAATATCAAGTTCAGTCCTTATACTTGAAAATCTGCAACAGTTGTGACAGTGAAATCCCTTGCTCAGCAAAATTCTATTGATCCTCCTGGCAGTGAATTATCCATCGTGTATGTTTTGCAATTGCCTTCCCCAATATTACCCCAACCACAGATAGTGTAGCATGGTTCAGTTTGCTGAAGGTAGAATTGTGTAGCCATGGAACTTAGTGCTGACCTACTGAAACATATCATTGGGCAGATCCAGCAGCCCTCATTCCAAATCTATTGCTGTATGAAACCTCTGGAACAACTCCAGTGCCAGGAAAAGACCTTTAACCTAGGCTTTCAGGCCTCTTTTCCAAATACCATCATCCATGGCTGGTTGTAGCTGTATTCAACAATAAGTCAGTCTCAAAAATATATATGAATAAAACTATCCCTGCTTGCTTTTAGATACCATTGGCATGAAATATCATTTTCCATTCTTTCAATCTGTGTATCCATTCGGAGGTGAGATTTGTTTCTTGTTGGCAGCATATAGTTGGGTCTTATTTTTTATACCAACTTTTCAGTCTGTGTCTTTTAATTAGGGAGTTAAGAATATTGGAATTCAGAGCTATCATTGAAAAGATGTACTACTTTCTTTCATTGTCACGTTTCTTACATTTGATTCTTTTCTAATACTTATAAATTAGTCCAGTCTTACATTTTTAGTTTAATGCATCTTTAAAATAACTTCTATAATACTTGCTTAGTGATAATAAATTACTTTAGATTCTGCTTAGCCTGGAAGGCCTTCATTTCTCCTTCTGTCTAGCAGAATTGCTTGAGGTGCTTAATAATGCCTGTAGTTGGATGTTGCCTTGTTTTCCACTTTTGGGAAATTTCCTTCTATTATTTTACAGAATAGGTTCACATGTATTTAATCTGTGTCTCAAGCCTTACTTGTATTTCCCTTACTCTTAAAGTTGGTGTTTCATCCTGTCCCAATTATCTTGATTCTTTTCACTTTAATAAAATTATCTTTTTTGTGTTTGTCCTCAAGCCCTCTGAGTTTCTCTTCTGTCTAAATAAGTCTGTTTATTATTATTTCTACTAAATTTTTTATTGGGCTTTTCATTTCCAAGATTGTTTCTTTTTTCAAATATTTATTTATTAAAGTTCTACATTATCTTTCTTTACACTTCTCTTTTCTCTGAATCCATTGAACATTTCTATAATCATTTACACTCTGGTATTTTGTCCTCTTCTGTTATTGTGATCAGTTACTGTAAAAGTATTATTTTTGAAGAGGTGATTTTTATTGTTTCATTATTGTGCATCAGAATATGTGGTGGTAGGCTCTCTTCTAGTGGTACTTCTCTAATTTTGTCACCATACATTGTTTGAAGGGTTATGGTTTCCCCTAACTGAAGGCTTTTGTAAGTTTATGGAAGTGTTGTTTCTATTGTTGTTATGGTGGGGAAGGTCCATAAGCAAGACTTATAGCCATGCTTACTTTAGGCCAGTCATTGGTTCGAGACTTTTATCATCCTTGTATTTTAGGTTGAGATATCCATCAATAATCATTTGGAAGTAAGTTGTAGCAAGTTACCTCAATAGCATTGGGGTTGTAGCTCAGTGGCATACTATCCTCCCAGTATAAGTGTAGTGTCTCTCTCAATGCCCAGTATTGCTCAGTGAAAACAAAGTAATCCTTATATATAAGCTGTTCCAGTATAATAATTTAGCAAAAATTTTATAAAGATATGTAACAACAAAACCAATCAGAAGTGAAAGGAGCAGAGATTGTATGCAGTGCCCTAAAATGTAATGATTAATAAAACAAAGCATAAAAATATAAACCAATGCTAAAATATTAGGAAAAGTGTAAGAAAAAAAGAAATAATAGCAAGAGTGATATATAAGAAAGGGAGAACAAAATAAATAATAGCAAAGATATAAGAAAATGAGAAAAATAGCAGGAAAAAAGTTAAAAGTTCCAATTAAAAAAAAAAACAGACCAAGAATAGAACAGTAAAGTAAACTAACTATTAGGTAACACAATGAGAAAAAAATTAATTCAAAAAATATAGTGATGGTTGGATTCAGGACATGTGGAGGAAAAGTTGTAAGATAAAGAACTTAACAAAAATAGAAAATGGGAACTAAAATTCAAGAAAAGCCAGCGACTTTCCCTGTATAAGGAATTTGGCCCTACAGAAGCTTGGGTAATTTTTTAATACTTCCTCTGAGCTCACATAAAACTAACTAGAGCTGTTTACTCTGTAGCACCCAGTGTCCAAATTGCTAAGCTGAGATGATAGTGACAGTATTTTGCCATGTAGTTCCTAGGGTATTTATCCATGGCAAACCAAGGTGTGTGGCAATCAATTGAGGAGCAGCCTGGAGTCTGTCTCCAATCCACATTCATTTTAGCAGAGTTCATGTGTATTTATTCCATCTTTTCTATCTGGTTTCCTCACAGTGTGGTAAATGACTGAGTGGTTTGCAGAAGGTTTCTTAGCTGATCTGGATTTTGCAGACTTTGGATCACACAAGGCAAGTTTTCAGCATGTTCTTAGGTTCTAAGTATATACAGCCAGTGGCAATATTTGTATTTAGAGCACAGCTGGTACTTTGAGAACTTGCCTCTTGACAGCTCTAGGCTCCTGCTTAGTGCAGATGTCTAGACAGCACACCTATGGGACATGACTAATGGCCTAAATGAAGGATGGCTACAAGTCCCTGAAGTGAGTCAGAGGACAGGGTAAGAAAATAACCCCTCAAGAACTGTATTTAAGACACAGCCACAAGAACAAAGCTCCTTGTAGTCATCTCTGACAAACACACACTGTTTTCTAGCACATTGCTTTTAATTCTTTTTACTGAATGCATGGTCACCTTCACTCACAACTGCCTTCTACATGGGAGGCAATGATCCCTACTGTTCAAACTTCCCAGCAAGATCCTGCTCCACACTCCCTTCATCAAGAAACGTGTGTGGCCTTCTCCCAGTCAGTGAAGCATTGTGTCCACCAGAAGACATAATTATAATAGCTTTAAATCTTCCCTTTCTCAGTGGGGAATAGTCTATAATAATGGTACCCATCTCAAGATGGCTTCTTGTTATAGGACTCTGAACTTTTGCACAGTCCAGTGTCATATGGTTGTATGGGTTGAACCAGTTTCAGACCTAATTCCCAAGATGAGGTAAAAGCTTGCATAGTGCATGGCTGTCCTTAGTGATAGAACCACTGGCCAGGTTGCATATCTAGAGGTGCTTAAATTGGCTGCATAACTAATGTTTGTGGCATCAGGATCACTTCACCATCCAGGAAACCATGGTTATAGTTGTACCTTACTACACAGTCTTCCTGCATTGCTTTTACTGGCATCTGTGCTATTTAGTTTAGCTTTTATTTTATTTTATTTTATTTTTGCTTGTTGTTTTGGTCAGGTTTCCCACTACTTGTATTAGATACCTGACACCCACAATTTAAAGGCAGAGAGATTTATTTTGAGTCATAATTTCAGAAATTTTGGTATGTCATTAGCTGGCTTCAAAGCAGAAGCATCATGAAAAAAATGTTATGTGTTATGATTTAACAAAGTTGTTCACTTTATGATAGAAAGCAAAGTACAGGCAAAATTGAAAGTAAAAATAAATAACTTCCAAAGGCATGGCTCTCATGACACATTTAACTGGGCCTCACATCCTAAGTGCACATTCAGCTATGAACATAGAATAATCCACTCATGAATGTGCTGCCCCTTGATCCAATCACCTATCCAGGGGTCTTTAATTTAGTCAAGTTTATTATTAAGACTAAATGGCATACTTGTGTATTCATTTCCAGAAGTCTTCTTCATTTTGTTGGACAGTAAATAGTTTCTGTTTGGGAGATGACTCTTAATAACTGAATCACATAAATTGTACTTCCATGCTGCCAACTACCTGCCACTCTAAAACATGAATTTTATTGTTACTATACTTTCTCTTTTTGTTTGAGTTGTTTTCCCCTATATTTATGATAATGTTACATTGCAGTCAATTTAAAGTCAATTTAAAGTAGCTTGATACAGTCAAATGGGTTTTTTCTTTTTTTTTTGTAAACTGCATGGTAACTGAAGAACAAAAATCTATTTTCAGTCATCTGATATAATAAGTAAGGAATCAAAACTCACAAATATAATAGTCATTTAACTTCACGGTAATAGCAGTGATAAAGAGACAAAGTCAATCTAAATGATAAAAATTGTCACACAGAATGACAGAAAGAAAGAAAAAGAGAAAGCACAACATTAGAAAATGAGATACAAAATGTAGTAACAAATTAAATATCAAAAATTAGCATGAATATTAGCAAATTAAATTCTAAAGTTAAAAGATGAGGAATGATTAGATGGATTAATTAACAAGTCTAAATCATGTAGTGCTTATAGGAAACTGACTTCACATATAAAGACAAATAGACTGAAAAATGAAGTGATAGACTAAGATATTGCATGATAACAAAAGTTAATCAGAAAACAGAGTTGGTCACATTTATATTAGATAATATAGATTTTCAATCAAAAGCAGTGATAAAGAGACAGGGAAAGTCATTCTAAATGATAAAAATTGTCACAGAGAGAGAGAAAGAGAGAGAGAGAGAGAGATCGTATTGTCCAAATATGAAAAGCAAAACTTGGAGGAAAGACAAAGATCCGGCCAGTGAGATGGCTCAGCAGCATAAGCACCTGCCTGGCAAGCGTGAGGGCCAGAGTTTGACTCCCAGAACCCACATATGAAAAAAGGCCAGTGATATCGTTCAGTGGCAGAGTTGTCTGCTGGCGCGTGAGGTCCTGAGGCCAACCCCTGGTACCCACAAAAAAAAAAAAGAAAGACAAAGATAGACTTCAATACAATAGTAGTTGTGGATTTAAATTCAGTACTTTAAACAATTTACATATAATCCATACAGTATTCAATAAACAGCATAGTTAAAGTACACTCTTCATCAAATAAACATATAATACATCTACAGAATATTCTATTCAACAGCTGCCAAATTCATAATTTTTCTCATCAGGCACAGAAACTTCTCTAACATACTGTCTTAATTACTTTTGTCTTGTTTCTGGGACAAAATACCTGACATCCAAAATTAAGGAAGGAAAGGTTTATTAGGCTCATATTTTGTAGAGGTTTCAGTCCATAATAAGCTGGCTCTAAGGAAAGGTGGTATGGTGAGGGGCAACATTTCAAGGTGGCAGAAGAGAGCAAAAACAATAGTAATAATTGAGGCAAGCCTCTTTTCCTCCCTTCTATTGTAAGCTAGCTACCCAGTCTGGGGTGGATGTTTAGCATTCACATCATCTCCCTGCCCTCCTCTTGCACATGCTCAGGATATTTACAAAGTGAGGACACAAGCCACTTGCTGAATCACTTAGTTAAACTTCTAAACTTTTCAAGTTGACACAATGAATCAACCATTACAACATCCTAGATCATAAACAGCCAACCCAGGACATGTCCTTTACACCCTAGGATATAGAACTGCTGAGTTGCTTAGTGAAGCTTCTAAACTTCTCAAGTTGACACGATGTATCAACCATGACACATACATCCTATGATACATCACAAAACAATCCAAAAATTTTTAAAAACTGAGTTCTTATGAGAACAATTTCTGATCATTAGGCAATAAAACTAAAAATCAATGTACTGGACAGCTCTTCATTTATGGGGCACCAGAGCTAGAAGACACTACTGAAAAGTCAAGCTTTATTTTAGAATATGATTTCAGAGCATACACTACACAATCATATGTTCTCAAGCAGGAACATCATGGTAGGAGGGTATGGTAGAATAAAGATTCTTAGTTCATAGGGGCAAGGAAGCATACCAGGGGAAGAGTGGAGGGGGAGAAAGAAAAAAGATAACATACCTAAACCACAAGAATACATATTCATAAACCACCAAGACAGACCCATATTTTGGTCTATCAAGCCTCTGGGGAAATTTCAAACCTAATAAATTTTATATATCATCCTAACCACCACATCCCTCCCCTTGTCAACTTAATACCCAAATATATCTTAAACCATACTTATTGTCAAATATATGAAATAATAATAACTCCGCTAATTGTTATTCAACCATCCTACCTACAATCAGAAAATCTCTTCTTCAAGGTCTCAACAATTTCAGCATTTTTCAAATGTGCAAGTCCAAATCTCTTCTGACACTCAAGGAAAACACTTAGCTGAAAACTTCTTTAAAACCAAAACAAGTCACATCATTACAAGGTACAAAGTCATAAAATAAACATTTTTATTCCAAAAGAGAAATAGGGAGATAAAAATGAATTGGACCAACACAAAACTGAAATCTCAACCCCTGTAGCCTCATGCCTGACATCAGGGCCACATGGTTGTAAGATGTGATTCCAGAGCATTTGGGCAGCCCCATCTCTATGGCCTTGCTACCTGTATCCTGTTTGTTCTCACTCTTGGGTTGACTCTACTCTCAGACTCTGGTTTTCCTAAACAGATATTCAACCTCCATGACAACTCCATAGTCTTTGGATCTCCACTGAATGTTTGGCTTTATTACCACAGTATCATGTGCTACCCTCTCATAGGCTCCTTGCCTGTCCACCCTTCCTATGAAATATGAGTGGAAGCCTCCATGATCCCACATCTCTTGCATTCTGCATTCCAGTAAAATGAGAATCACACAGATTATGTCAAAGTCAATGGGAATAATATCAAAGCCCCATTTAACCATGGCTCCAGTAGGTACTGAGTGCCTGGAAGACTGAACAGAGAAAAATAAATCTCAGGATTCTAATTTCCTAGGCAATCGATCATAAGCAGGAAGCCCATGTATTCCCTTCTCAAATGAAATGATAGTTTTGAATTTTTGAGCTTGTGAAGAGCAATATCTTGTTGATTCCTGTGAATGTGTCAAGATATCTTTCTTCTTGTCCCTGTACAAAGTTCTTAGTACCTTTTTAATGATTTTGATCTCTTCAGCAGTCACATTTCATTTGGCCCAAATAATACATATGATTTCTTTAGGGCCAAATTTTAAGCTTTTCAAATTTTTCTTCTCTGCTTTTTTGCCCTCAATTCTCATCATAAATCTTGCTAAAACCATCCAGAAGTATGTCACAGGCTGACTACTGGGCAGTTTTTAGCTTTTTTTTCATTAGATTAAATAGACCATTACCATTAATCTTTGTTCCCCACAAAGTTTCAGTGCTTGGGAAAAAATATAAACAAATATTTGTTTCCATACTGTCATACACATGACCTGTTTTCCAATTGTAAATTGAATGCCTTCAGTCAACTAAAACCTTCTCAGACTGACCTTTACTGCCTATATTCTTGTCAATATGCTGGTCTTCTGAGTTCTGGATAGAATCACTAATCAGGCTATGCTTCCACAATTTTATGTTTCCTATAGCCTTCTTTTACAATCTTTCCAAACTTTTTCTATGAACCAGATCAAAAAAAGATTTCAAACTACATGTATAGGTACAGGCACAGTGATGGTCATACTTCTCTGGTAAAAAAAAATCTGTATTAGTCTACTTTCGAATCAGTAGGACAGAATACCCAGTACCCACAAAAGAGGTGAGGTTTAATTGAACTCAGAGTTAAAGGGGATACTTGGAACACAGTAAAATATTTTCAAATCAGAAGCATCATGTCACAAGCATCATCATGTATGGCAGAGCAAAAAGTCTTAGTCATAAATATCAGGATAGAGAGCAGAAAAATAGTGCCAGAAAAATATAAGCCATAGATCCCAAAGTCCAGACACTCATGATCCATTAAGACACACTCAAAACTATACTCCATCGATCTCCTAGGTGGACTAGAAACCAATCAATTTGAAACTCTACCCTAGCTAACATAATAAAGAACATGAAAATGATTGGAAAATATACATATACACAGAAATTAAACAATTGACTTCTAAATAATTAATAGATAAAGGCAGAAATCAAGAAAAAATTGATACATTTCTTGAAACAAATGAAAATGAATACACAAAATATCAAAACATACTAGAAATAGTAATACTAAGAGGTATATGTATAGCAATCAAAACTCACATCAAAAAGTTGAAAGATTTCAATTGTGGAACATGTTATTACCTCTCAGTAAATAGAAAAGAAGACAAAAATGTGAGCATTAGGTAATAAATGGCAGAACAAAAATTAAATGAAATAGCAACTGAAAAATCAAAAATCAGTAAAACAGAGAGCTACTTTTGAAAAAAATGAAGAGAAAAACTTTTAATGAGACTAACTATAGAAATAGAGTAAACTCAAATAAATAAAATTAGAAGGGAAATATTACAGCTGCAACCACAGAAATACTATCATTTAAGTTTTTGAACATAGATAAAATATAGGAGAATCAATAACTAAATACGTCACATAAACAGAAGTAAGGATAAAAATTATGTGATCATATCAATATATTGATGACAAAATCCAACATAGATTCATGATACAAACACTAAAAGTGTAGGTATATAAATATACCATTATCTCCATCTAAGCCATTTTTGACAAAATTACAGGCAACTTGGTAGTAAATAAGAAAAAGTTGAAAACATTTTTCTAAAATTAGGAACAAGAAAAGGATTAGCACTCTTACCTCATCTGTTTAACACAGTAGTTCAAACACTAGCCTGAGAGATTAGACAAGAGAAAAAATAAAATGGATAGGGAACGAAAGAAGTCAAAGTATCATTATTGACAGAAAACATGATCTCTTAAATAGACAACCAAAAATTTCCACCAAAAGATGTCTAGAATTAACAATCAAATTTAGCAATTTTGCAGGATAAAAAGTCAGAGCACAAAGGTCAATAGCATTTCAGTACACGAATAATGACTTTACCAAGTAAGAAATTAGGAAATCAGTACTATTCATATTACAATCAAGAAAAAATAAATAATTAAGAATTAACCTTGCAATGGAGGAACAAACAGATAATAGCACAAAACATTCTTTTCAATGGACTAAGAGAAAACAGTAGTATAAATGAAGCAACTTAACATATATATTATATTTTTGAAATAATGGAATAGGTAATTTGGAAAATTATATGAACTTCTACCTACTTCCTATTTATCTATCATATGTATTCTCAAGTTGTATCCATTTACCTATGAATCCTCAAGTTTATCTTTTAATTTATGTCTTGTCCTGAGTAACTACTTTGAAGACACTAATACACATTATATACATTCATATATATAAGTAATATATATATGTAATATATATATATTTCTAATGAATTGACTTAATAATCTGCTACATTTTAAACCAAAATGATATGTAACTCAAAATAAAAAATTACTAGTTTATATAAAAAATATGCCCTATTTTTCACTTATGAGTTTCCATACCACTTGTGCCTTAATTGACATAAGCATATATACAACAAACAAAATAAATGAAAGTCCCTTCAGCATAATAAAGTGTGCTACACTGTTAAAATAAATTTGTGACTTCTCTTCTAGTGGCAGAACTTTGTAAACATTGGCAATTTTCTTTTACTTAATCTTTTTCCTACTCTTCATATGGTGAAAACCCCTTAAAACTGTGTAAACTCAGCTTAAATATAATTTATTAGTTTATAAATTCTCATGAGATAGATCTATTCCTTCCTTGGGCTGCAGGGATGGCTCAGTGGCATAAGCGCCTGCCTGGCAAGCGCGGGGGCCCGAGTTTGACTCCTGGAACCCACATATGAAAAAAGTGCCAGTGATATCGCTCAGCGGCATGGGCGCCTGCTGGCACGCGAGGTCCTGAGGTTGACCCCCGGTACCCACCAAAAAAAAAAAAAAAGCTATTCCTTGCAGTAACTACGAATATTAATGACCAAGTCTTGACCTGACTTAACACTGTTTTAATTTTAAGGATCTGTTAGATGGCTAACAGGAAAGAGACTAATGTTTATCTGGAGAAAGTAAATTATAGTTTGGAATTGCACAAAACACATAAAAAGAATTTTGTGGTATGACTTAAAATAACTTCAAGAGAACATTTTGCTTACTGTATTTTGTTCCTTTTTAGTCTTTGGTCTCAATTTATTCCAGTTCTTCCCTACAGTATCACAAATATGTTGGAACTTGATGACAAGAACACAATTTTCTGAAAATTATGTTTGACGGAAAAGTAATCAGCATAACCATAGTACTTTTGCTTTTATTTTTTTTTTTTAGTTGCATGTTTGGAAACAGGTGTGGTGGCAAATATGTGTAACGTCAGCATTCGTGAGACTGAGGTAAAAATATCATGAGTTCAAGGACAGCCTGGGAGACCATTTCTTTAAGAAACAAAACAAACAGACACAAAGAAAAACCAAAAAGAAGAAAATTATAGGTTTGGAAATGAGAAAGTCAGGTGTGCATATTAATGAAGTTGTACCATTACATAAATAAATGTCAAAACATATGAATATATTCAAATATATCTAATCCCACTAAAATGTTCATGTAAACAATAACATAAATAACATATTTACTGTATTGAGATTTAATTACAGTCATTTTAATGCTGTTTTATAAAAATTAGAAAAATTAATAAATGTATAGATAAACAGATAATTCACTGCAGTAAACATGTATTTTTATACAAATATAGAGTAAAGAAAGAAAAAATTATTATCAACAAAATAGTAAGTGCAAAATGTTGAAAGGTGTGGGGAGTGAAGGAAGGGAAAATGGATTAAGAAAAGAGAATCATGGGCTGGTGAGATGGCTCAGCGGCATAAGTGCCTGCCTGGCAAGCGCGAGGCCCTGAGTTTGACTCCCAGTACCCACATACGAAAAAAAGGGCCAGTGATCTCTCTCAGCAGCAAGGGCATCTGCTGGTGCACAAGGTCCTGAGGTCAATCCCTGGTACCCACACACACACACACACAAATGAGAATCAAAGAATAAATGAAAATAGCATTCTTCAATGGGAAATTGAACAAGAGTCATAGGGAGCAGGAGGGGTGGGAGGCTAAGGGGACATAAAAGATATAAGATATCTTAGGTACATGTACAAATTTCCATTACTAAATGTCATTATTATGTACTTGAAATATGTACTAATAAATAAATGAAAAGTAAATAAAGTAGAAAAAATTCCAAAATAAGATGAAACTTGATTATAAAAAATAAGTTTAACAAAGAAAATACAAATGGTCATAGAGAAATAGTGTGATGGTGCTTAATAACTTGACAAATAGATATATAGTTATGGTGGTAAATTATTAAATTAGATTATCATTATCTATTTGTGAATATATGTGCATAAACATATGCTTCCATTTCATGTGCCTTAGAGAAATTTTAGAATAAAAGTCAGAAAACTGGACTCCTGGAACCAGCCAGGCCCTGAGCGTGAGCACACATATGCCTTTGGCTCCTGGAACTGGAATTCCAAAACCCAGGACAGCCGAGCCCAGATATGCGGGCCAACAATGTGGAAGTGTCTGAAGAAGCAGCTAGGAGGCAGCACTTGGCCTCTCGAGAGCTCCACCAACAGAAAACCAGTCCCAGCCCCCCATACACAGAAGCCGAGTTCAGCTCCATACCCAGCACATTTCTGGGATTAAATATGGACAATATCACAGAAGTGTAAACACCAGAAGTTTTTTACCACTTTTATTCTCCCTTGTTTGTCTGATTGGCTACCCCTTTCCTGTCTGATTGCATGTTGTCTTGTTTGTTTTGGATTCTGTGGTTATTTTTGTATTTGGGGTTCTTTTTTCTTGCTCACTTTTTCTCTGGTCTCCTTTTTCTTTTTTCTTTTCTTTTTTGTTCTCTTTCTCTTTTTTCCTTCTTTTTTCACTTTTTAGGTTTCTTATCTTTCTTTTTCATTTTCTTCTACTATCCTCTTTCTCTCTTTCTGCAATTACTTCTTGAAATTAAACTTTCGAGTAAACATTGTCTCTGCCCTTTCTGATTACTCCTTCCCATTCTAATTCATTCTTTCCCTCCTATATCCTTTAGTTTCCCAAAACTGGGATGGTCATCACTTGATCTCCAGCCTTGACTCTACTATATTTGACCTTATACATCACTTTTGCCTGTCCCCTATCATTTTTACTCCCACACCTCCCCAGAATGTAAAATCACTCCACTAAGGGGAAAAATCATTTCATACAAATGCACACTATATGTTGAATTTGTTATATAACTTTAGTGTTTGCTCCTGTGGTTGGAGGTAGCAGGTTAGGGATTACCACAGTTTGTCAGTAGTTAATCTGTAGTGAAACTATTTTTATTACTGACTGTACTACATTAGCCAGGATGTCACACATGTTATATTCAGTTTTTCTCCCCTGTATGATAACACTGTGATTGTATTGGGTTATAATCACCACCACAACCCAGTACCAAATGATTGGGTGCTGAGCAAAATAGTAACTTTACATCCTTTCACATTGGGAGGTAAGTTCTTGTGATAGCTATAAAGAACCACATATATCTAGAGGACATCCCTAAAGAACAGTTATGTCCTAGGGAAGCCTCAATACTTGTGATAAAGCTATCATAAGAGATAAGAAAGCATCAAAATACAAAACAATATAAAATAAAAAAGATAATAGAAATTGACAAGATGAAGAAGCAAAAGTGCAACCCCAAACTCCAGGCCAACAAGGACAAGCCTGCAAAACAATGAGAAAGAGAACACTGGAAGTCAAACATGAACTTTCTGAAATGATAGCAATAGAACTGAAAAAAACAAGGGAAAAAGGATATAGAGGAAATAATCTCTCAGGGACAAATAAAAGGTGCTAAAAATCAAAGATATTTGAGAAGACACAGATAAAATAATAGATGAGCTTAGAAAAATGATGGAAATAAAAAAAATACAACATAGGAAAGAAATAGATTCCATGAAAAAGATCTAAACAGAAATCCAAGAGATTTAAACCTCCAATGAATGTATATCCCACAAGTTGAATGGAGAGGATAGAATATCAGATCTTGAAGACAGAATTGCAGCTAGTGATCATGTGAAGAAAGATATCTTAAAAATAGCAGGTACTATGAAAAATCAATACAGCTAAAAGATGATGCAAAGAAGAATGACATAAGATTGACTCAGGTCAATGAGAAAGCTGGAGACACCATAAATGCTATAAAAATCTCCTCACAGAAATAATGGTAGGAAACTTCCCAAGTGTCGATAAAGAATTTGACATACAAATAAATGAAGCATATAGAACTCCAAACAGCCATGACCAAAATAAAACTACACCAAGATATGTAATAATTAAGTTTCCAGAAATTCAGCACAAGGACAGAATATTAAAAGGTATTAGAGAAAAGAAACAAATCACCTATAAAGGAAATCCCAACAAAATCATGGCAGACTTCTCAACACAAACCCTCATGTCAAGAAGAGCTTGAAGTGAAGTTTTTCATGTCCTGAAAGAAAATATCTTCCATCCCTGATTGATGTACTCAGCAAAACAATCTGATCCATGACTTGATCTGATTCAATTGTGTTTCTCCTACTTGGCACACCTTTTAAGGTAGTGATTTTCTTATTTACACATTTACTCTGTAACTGGGCATATGAGAATCAAAACGCTCTAAAAGTTCAACTGAGTATGAAACATAGGTGTGTTGTTGTTTATGCTATAAGTAACAGCAGCCTCTACTATGAATATATTAAGTCCGATCTTTTTTGTGTTAGTGGCTCTGTGTGCCTAAGGGCTTGTGATGGTTTTAAAATCAGTGGAATGTTTATTGCTTTCCCGATCTAGGAACTAAATCCCCAGTCCCATAAAGACAAAGTTTGCAAGAATTTGAGGGCTGTGCTTACCAACACACAGCTGAGAATAGTTTCAACAGGGCACATTAGTCTCTTTCCTGTGCCCTGAACTTAAAGGTGGACAGGTTTATTTTGGCTCCTGCTTTCACACATTTCAGTTTATGGTTGGCTGGTTCCCAGGTAGAAACATGGTTGACTGGCCAGATAGAGCAAAGCTCCTCACTTCATCATGGCCAGGAAGCAGAGCACAGGAAGAGAATGTCAGAGAGATAAATACCTCTGAATGTCACTCTTAGTGACTTACCTCCATCTGTGTCCCATCTTTTAACAGAACAAGGAGCTGTGAATATCAGTGGATTAATGCATTGGTGAGTATGTATTGAAATGCTAAATTAGGTGTTAGTGTTGGAAAGTGCAAGCCCACACCCAGAAAATGATTCATTCCATATAAGGATGAAGTTTTATTTTTATGAAAATATTTAAATACAGTATGTTATGCCTTGGATATAGATATTTCCCTAAAGCCTCATACAGTCATAGGTGGGGCTTTTCAGAGTGCCTGGATGTAGGGTGTGTGATGCTGCAATTGAGGATGTGATGCTGGGATTGATTATGATGTGATGCTATGATTAAAAGTGCCCCACCCTGGGTAAGAGTGCTATCTCCCCTAAGGGTGGGTAGCCTGGATGAGATATAAGTGACAGAAAAAGGCTGCTGTGGTCAGTCACTTGCTGCTGTTGCTTGTCACTTGCTGCTTGCTGCCTTCAGTCTGCCATGGACTCTTTCTCCTCTGCAATGCCTTCCTGCCAATGCCACCCTGCCTTGGAGCTAGCCAACTATGAACTGAAACCTCTATGAACTATGATCCAAATAATCATTTCCTCTTTTAATGTTGGATGTCAGGTATTTTGTCTCAGCAACAAAGAAAGGTAACCGAGGCACAGTATAAACAACATGTTACTAAGTGAGTAGTTGGATGCTTTCCAGGTGAATTTTACTTTCTCTGCTATAGCATATCTATGATTTAGGAGTAGCATATGTTAAATAGGTTGTGTCAAATGAAATATTGTACTCAGGCTCATGCCTTCCTCTCACACCATTATAACACTTATTCTGATATCTTTAAGGTTAGAAAAAATATAACAGTTATAGGACAAATTTAAATACATATCTGCTGATGGCAACTAATGCTCAATAGTTTCACATTTATGCGTAATCCAAAACACATCTAAATTTTGTTTCCAGGAAAATCTTTGCTGTTGAACTTATAAATTTATTTCATCCATCTCCTATAATAATACCTGAGCCATTAACTACTCCCAATAAGTATGTGTTTTCTTTATTTTCTATACATAAAATAAATAACAATTGTTTCAGTTGAAGCTCTGTTCCTTGGGAGAAGCCCCATTTACAATTCCACCAAATAAATAAATGAATAAATGATAAAATAAAAAACAGTTTACAATGCAAATTTCAATAAAATGATGAAAGAAATACACACACACACACAAACACACAAAATTACAAAGCCTTCCCTTGTTCATGACTGGAAGAATTAATGTTATTATAATATGTCTGTACTACCAAGAATGATATATAGATTCAGTACAATCCCCATGAAAATATCAACAGTATTCTTTACAGTACTGAAAAGATAAATCCTAAAATTTTAGGAAAGTGCAATAAATAGCAGGAAAAATGTTTTGAAAAAAAACTAAAAGCAGAAGGCTTCATGATACCTGACTAAAGACATTTACCAGGTAAAATGCTACAGTAATAAAAATGATGTGATACTGGCATTAAAAAAATGATTAGTAGACCCATGGAACAGAATAGTGAACCCCCAAATAAACCCAAACACGTATAATCAATTAATTCTTGAGAAACACACCAAAACATGTTTGGAGAAAAGCCATTCTCTTCAATAATTTTTGCTCTTAAAATTGGATATTCACTTTCAGAAGATTAAAACTCAACTCATCTCCCACTTTATAAATAAATCAACCCCAAATGGATCAAAGTCCTAAATGCAAAACTTGAAAGTATAGAACTACTAGAAGAAAACAAAGAGTGTATTTTTCAGCACATCAGTATAAGTTACATATTTTTTTTTATAAAACCAGAAAGCACAAGCAATTGTGTTTATATTATGATATGAAGCTTATTCAGGGCAAAGAAAACAATAGAGTTCAAAAATATTCCATGAGATAGGAAGATTTTTGCAAGCTATTCATTTGACGAAGTGTTAATATTCACAATACATAAGAAAACATTAAAGAACTCAGTAAAAATAAATACAGTACAGTAATACCTTCTTTCATGAGCACTTCATTTTAGGAACATTTGCCTCACAAACAGAAGTGTTCAGCAAAATTTTACTTCTGTTTTCACACTCTGCATTGAGTGAGGAACACAACCACAGCCATCTTCCACAGAATTGTGGAATGAATTGAGTTCATGAACTGAAGTATCATTCTAATCCAGTTATATGGGAAAATGATATAAATAGTTGTCAAAAGAAGAAATTAAAACTGTCAGTAAATTAAAAGCTGTTAGCCATGATGGAAATGTACATGAAAACCATAATAAGATACAACATAATAGCAGTTTGAAAAGGAATTATAAAAAAATGAAAAATAACAAATAGTAGAAAGTATTGAGAAAAGGAATGCTTGTGGTCTCTAGGTATAAATGAATATCAGTACAGTCATTATGGAGAACAGTATGGAGTTTCCTTGACAAACTAAAAATAGAACACCACATCATCCAGCTATCCCACTTCTGGGCATATATCACGAAGAATTGAAACCAGGATATAAATGAGAACCCAGCATGCCCATGTTTATTACAGCACTATTCATAATAGTTAAGATATGAATGCAACCTACATGCTTATTAACAGAAAAATGTATAAAAATAATGGAGGATATAAATGACAACTTTCTTTCATTTAATAGTGACTATTATTACTTTTTGCAAGCCTCTAAAAAGCATCTATAAAACCTATTAGAACTGTCTCCTAGCTCTGCTAACAGTATTTTTTTTGTGTGTGTGTGGGTACCGGGGGTCGACCTCAGGACCTGGTGCGCCAGCAGGTGCCCGTGCCACTGAGCGATATCACCGGCCCTTTTTTCGTATGTGGGTTCCGGGAGTCGAACTTGGGCCCTCGCGCTTGCCAGGCAGGTGCTTATGCCGCTGAGCCATCTCACCGGCCCCTGCTAACAGTATTTTCAACAGTATAGCATCTGATCTTAATCATTTGTTGGGAAGTTAATCTGATCCTAGATTTATGTATTAATCCCTTTGATACAGAACCATTTCTCAAAATATACAGCAAATTTGTACCTGTACATATTAATCAATTTCTACAACAAATTTTTTTTAATATGCTGGTACTGGGAGTTGAACTCAGGACCTTGCACTTGCCAGCCAGGTGATTATTATGCTGAGCTATATCACCAGCCCTACAAGTTTTTAATTTTTTAAGCACACTCTTCCCTTAGCAAAGACACTGATTTCACTGTTAAATTATAAAGTTTTCACTCTAATTAGTGGGTTCATGGCCAGGAGTGTAGTCAGGGTTAGACAATTAAAAGGGTAAGCATTGTTTGGTATGATACTGCCTCATTTGAAGATTCTGCATAGTCTTCAAGCAAGGGAAGTAGGTGACTATCTTTGAACAAAGATGACAGAGATAGTCCCATAGATCCGTAGGATTGGGGGATTCTAGGAATTCCTGCTTCCCACTCATCTGCTTTCATATGCCTCAGATCCTCACTTTTCTCTGTTCCTGGCTGAATTTTGGCAAGTTGAGTTGCAAAACTAAATTTTCAATTTTTACAGGTGTTCTTGCACTAATAGGTTCCATATATGGTACTCAGCAAACCAACTACTTTAGATGAGTATTTTTTGCTGAGCAGAGGTATTTTGAGATGCCATATTTTCTTTGCATATGTGATGAATTCTCTTGCATAATCTTTATTTCTTTCCAAAAATTATTAGTACTCTGTTATATTCATTTGATTCTATGGATGTAATAGTTACTATTTCTTGTCAACCTCAAACATCAAAGTTTTCACCACTTGGTACGGTCCTTTCTCTGAGTGTTACATTCTTAACACCTGTACAGCCACATCATGCTGGGATCAATACTCAATATACCTGATGGAAATATTTTCAGTTCTACTTAACTGGTGTGTGAGAAAATTCCAAAGAAGCTTTTTAAATTTTTCCTTACTAGAACCAGATCAAAAACATCCTTGATCTTATATTTTTCCTATTCCTCAGAAATAATACATGAACTAGTTCTGCCAGCTTTATTTTTAAAGCATCCAGAATATACCTTAGACAATGTTCCTTGAGAAAAAGCTTGAGATAAGGAATCTGGTCAATAATGAATTTTTGAGGACACACCCAGACACATCCAGAAGTGTGCCACACCTATCGATTAAGCCTTCCTTGTTCAAATCAATTTGTCATATCAGGATTAATCACCACAGTCCAGTCCTTGTCTTGACACCTGAACACATCTAATTAATCCACATTAAATCTCCAAGTATGTAAAAACAATTTAATAATTGTATTTCATGTGATATAACACTCTTGATTTCAGCCAAAAATGTAAAAATCCATTCTAAGTCTCAAATTTCTAGTATTTTCAAAAAGTCCATGTCAAAATCTATTGAGATTCCAGGAAAACTCTTAGCTACAAAAATAAAAAAATAAGTTATATTATCCCAAGATGAAATGACAAGGTAAACATTCCCACCCCAAAAGCAAGGAATGGAGGAATGGAGGAATGAAAAAGAATCAGATGAAAGCAAGACAAAAACTCATTAACCTTAAATCCTGCAGTTCCATGTCCAACTTTCAGAGTAAAGAATGGTGGAAAATGAGTTCCAGAGATTTTAGTAACTCCACTCCCATGGCTTTGCTGCCTTCAACCCACATACCCTCTCAGGTTGACTGTGCTCACAGCCTGTCACTTCTTTCATCAGATGATTTCTGAGCCTGTCAACTGTGACTTGCTTGGGTCTTCCCTCCACCTCCCACTTCATTCTCCTAGTTTCATGCATTGTCCTTTCAAGATACTGGGCTTACTTGCAAATCTGGGTGGAAGCCTCCATGAACTTCTTAATGTTGTATTCTGTCAGTAAAACAAGAATCACATGGATGACACCAAGGTCAGCTGTGAGTAGCAACAGTAGACCAGCCCCACTGGAACATGGCTGCAGAGACTGTGTATCTGGATAGCTGAGAATGGTAAAATGAATCCTGAGAATGAATTCCTTTGGTAATCATTAAAAAAGCATTTCAAAGACTCTTCTCAAATTAAAGATTTACACTTTTAAACACATGAACCTGAGTTGGGATCGAACTTGCTGGATTCTGAGATGCCATCAAGGCATTTGTTCAGGTACAATGTCTTCTTGTTCAGGTACAGTTTATTTTTTATGGTGTCAGTCTCTTCAGCAGTCACACTTCTGATGGACCCAACTATTCCTTTTGGGCCAAATTTAAGTTTTTCAACTATTTTTGCTATGCCTTTTGTCCCTGATTCTCACTATATAAGCCAAACTGAGCACAACCAGCAGTTCCCATACCACAAGTGGAATTTGAGGATGTCTTGAAATTTCTTCTCTCTAATTAGTCCATTGTCCTTAATCTCAGTCTCCTACAAAATGTCAGGGTATGGGAATATTAAACAAAGTTTTGCCAGAGAATAACACATGCAGTTTTTACTCCAACTGCCAATGGTTCCCTTACACCCTCAGTGCCTGGATTTACTATACACTCCTATCAAAATTCTTTTCTTCTGAACTCTAACCAGAATTATTTTAGGGTCTATTTAAAGCATTCTAGGGTTTCTCTACCATGAATCTTCAAATTTTTCCAAACTGCTCCCGAAAAACACTTCCAAACCACATGATCAGTTACAGTCTCAAAAACATTATGTTTTCTGTTACCATTTTTCTGCTTGTCAGTTTTCCCATAAGTGAGACAAAATACCTCCCACCCACAATTAAAGGAGAGCTTTTATTTAAGGAAATTCAACTCATGGTCAGCTGACTCCAAGGCAGAAACATTATGGAATGGCAAGTTAGATAAAAAATGCTTAGTTCATGGCAACCAAGAAGCATAGTACCAAAAACAGTACCAGGGAGGAAAGGGTGAGCAACTAAATACAGTACATTTCTGAAGGTCATTACCACCATCATCCAGCCAGACTTAACCAGAAGAAAATCATATCAATCCACTGTTGTTTAATGCACTCAAGGTGATGTATTAACATTAATGGTCATAATGCCCAAATATATGTAGATCTATGACTAGTTGTAAGATATTAGGGAAAAATGTCTTCTCAGATAACTACTTCAGAGATGGACAATTCCCTGTGTAAAGTTACAAGTTCCCCAGTATCTTACAGAAGCTAGCAGATCATTTCACAAATAGATAACAGGAATTTTCTAAAACATCCAGAATGTAATCATCAAACAGAAGGAAATGCATACTTATATAATGTATAAATATTTTCACAAATTATGCCTGCATTCCCATTTTATTTTTCCTTTGTTTTATACAGTATTAATGCAGAGATTCATAGTATTTTATTCATACTTCTCTTGTAATCCTACATTTTCTCTTTTGTTCTTTCTCTATTAGCCTCTTTGAGGAGCTAGTACTCTTTAATTACCCAATTGTAACACCTGAGTATGAAAAGATAGTTTATTTTGGATTTAGTCAAAAATTACTGCATTACAGAAACTTCCAATATTCTCTATATTTAAAGTTAGTTTCCTTACTTTTCCTGTGAAATTTAATCTGATCCATGATTTTACATATACTATATATTCTTAAACGTATGTTTATTAATCTCACTTCACACTGTGATTCTTAAATTCTGCCAATTGTATGTAAAAAAAATTCAAAATTTATTCTTTACATAGCTTCTCTATACATCTACTGTTCATAATATATTTTTATTTTCAAATGATATTTCCTCATTTTTATTTCTGTTTTTCAAGAGTTTCTGCTTACCATTATTTGTGTTATTTTGATTTTTTCTCTACGGCTTCCTAAAAACTAATACACCAGCAAATGTAATGTTTCTACTTTTCAACTTTTCTTAGTTACATTCCTGTTGCTGTGACATAGTACCCAATAACTAAAACTTAATATAGGAGAGGTTTATTATGGCTGAAGTTTTCAGTCCATGGTTGACTGACTTCAAGGGAGAAATGGGATGGTAGAACAGAACTGTGGAGGGAACAGTGCTCAACCTGTGGCAGCTAAAAAACAAAGAGAAAAGGGGAGTGCCAGGGAATATATATACCATTATTTTTAAAAACCTATGTGACAGGCCTTTTCCAATCAGGCCCAAACTTTGGACCACAAATTCAGTTCAGATGTCATGAAACAATTCACTGATGAAAATTGTGCCCCCATGATTCAACCATCCTCAAAAAGCCCCACCTGTAAACTCATGAGCTCTTTGGTCACATTCTAAATGCAAACCATAACGTTGCATTTGAAAATGTAAACATTTTCAAATACTTTTGCACAGGTCCAAATCATAATTATCCACCTCCAAGAATTTCTTATAGTCTTATAAATCATTCTTTCCTCAATCAACCCCTTTTCGATTTTCTATTTTCAGTACATTGCATTAAATGCTCTTTTTATACTTTCAAACTGTGTCATTTTTCTACTCTACACGCCATAGTGACTTCCTACTACAATAAGAAAGCTACAAAAGCCCATTTTAAGAGACACTGGGCTTTATGTGGTAGAAAATTAATTTGATTAACAGATAAGAAACATAGCTTGACGATTTCTCTGACATTTTTAAGCCATATATCCAGGACCATATTTATCTTACCTTAAAATGTGGAACACTGAAAAATCTAAGGAAGCAACTACAATGAATTTACAAAATATGTGAAACAAGTTGAACATTAGAATCATCCTTTGAAAGTAGCAGAAATTAAGCAGCTTCATTTATTCGGTTAATAAAAATTGTTATACAAAAGATAATGAAACTATCAAAACAATAAATTAATGTGCACAATTTCCATAGTTTCATTTCCTGTCTTACCCCTTTTGTAAAACTGCATTACTATTTTCCCATTGTTGTAGATTATCAAGTCTACTTGTGACCACATAAATATCTTCCCAATACTTAATATCCTGTAAACATTCTCTCCCAGTATTTATGATATTATCATTAATAATTAAAATTTTTGAGGCTATATAAATTTCCAAAGAACCTCAATCTGAGAAATTTTCTTAAATATCAGAATGCTCTTTGTAATATATTTTGACTTGGGTATTTTTTGTTAATCTGGAGACTTAATTAACTTTAACTATCAGATGCTGTCTTTTAGAAACCAATATGATGTGTGATGACCACAGTGATACTTTCTGTGTGTTTCTACATTTTATTCCAATTAGAAAAATCCCTAGGATTTGGGCCGGTGAGATGGCTCAGCGGCTTAAGCGCCTGCCCAGCAAGCGCGAGGGCCCGAGTTCGACTCCCGGAACCCACATACGAAAAAAGGGCCGGTGATATCGCTCAGCGGCACGGGCGCCTGCTGGCGCGCGAGGTCCTGAGGTCAACCCCCCGGTACCCACAAAAAAAAAAAAGAAAAAGAAAAATCCCTAGGATTTAATTTTTTTCCCATATTTGACTGATACTGATTATATCAGTGATATTAAGGAAAACTAGCCATTCCTAATGCAAAAGCAAATTTTCTGAAAATAAATTCTGCTAAGGTGTTTTCAACCATAAGTAATATTAAATTCAAGTGCATTTGTTTATACATTTAAAAATAATATATAATCTGAAAGTTGCAAAATATTCAAAATTAAGGCTTTTTTGCTCTGAATTCATGGTCAGTTTCTTTTCTTTTCCTGCCAGTAACTCCTGCTTTCTTCTCAATCATCATCTTGTCTTAGAATAACTTTCCCCATTGTCACAAACAAGCTATCAGTGGTATAGCAGGATCTTAACATGTAAGGTCACACACTTTACCTTTCCTATCTGTGGGAGATAGAGAAAGTCACTTCTCATTTTAAGAAAACAAAGTCATCCTTCAATTTGAATAAACCAGTTTACATCTAGTACCATTTTGGATCAATAAAGATCATCAGGAAATCTTTTATGATATATTGTTTAAGTGTGTACTCATGAAACAAGTACTCAGAGGAGCTAAGGGTAGCTGTAGGCAAATGTTATTAATTTAACCTGTGTTAATTAATAACTTCTTGTATACTAAGAAATTTTGTACATCCCAAATGATCAACAATACCCATTGGTAAAATATTTTTATATTGTTTATATTTTATTAAAAGAGGGATTAAAAATAAAAAATGCATATTTAATATATAATAGAGAATGAATTTATATGTTATGATATGTACATTATATTTACAAATATGTTATATGCATACAAGACATCATGTCTATGCAGAAAATTAAAATAGGAATGTATATTTGTGGGGGCATGATCTTTGAAAAGACCTGAGCAAATTAATTATTGCATTATTTGTGGATGCACTTTAATTCATGAAGTAATATTTAGAGGAGGAAAAAAATCATTATAAAAGGGGAAACTTTAGGTAGACAAAAGGTTTCCTAAGAAATACTAGTATTATTTTCAAGGTATAGATAATAAGTAAATGCTATTTGATTCAGAGGTAAACAAATAGACTAATAAAAGAAAATATAAAATTTATATGCATAGAAAGCCAGTTTGGAATTTTGAACTGAATAGGAAAAGAAATGGTTCAATAAACATTAGTTGAGGAAATACATTCTGTGAAGAAAACAGATAAATTAATGATCTACTGCATATAATGTTTAAACACATATTTCCAGTGAATTTTAAAGGCAAAAATATTTTTATTTTAGAAAAAAAATCAAACTTTTACTTTTGGATCTTGATATTTGTTATAAAAAGTTTTATACATCAATTTAGCTACTGGTGGAACTTCATTACCTTTGCGATGTTATGTCTCCTTATGAGGCAGGAAATTAGTGGATGGCCAATTGGCTGAATAAGTGAGCATGACCTGTCAATCATGTAGATCAAGGATCCACGTACAGAACACAGTTCTTAAGCCCTACACATGGGACCAATCAGAAATCGATATCTTCAATTTTTCTGGCATGTCTTCTCCAAACTTTCTCAGGACTAGGGCATAAATGACTACCCGCATTTCTCTATAGTTCATTTGAATGGACAGATCATGCAGATGCCAGACACAAGAGGCAGGAGCGCATATTTCTTTCCACAAGAAAGGAAACAATGAGCTGAGGAAGGTTGAAAGTGATAAAATAAGTGGGAAGTTCTGCATTATCTTTCTATATTCCTCCTCTTCTCTGTTTCTTATTATAAAATACCCTTACCTACAAGAACATGTGGAAATGGAGATTTGAGGCAAATGGGCCCCTACATCTCCTTGGAGCTAGCTTTGAATAAATTCTATTTTACAAAATATATGGCCTCTGTAAAATTTCTCAGAAGAAAGCAAATGAACCTGATAGTTTGAATTTAAGCTACTGGTAACAATGGTACCTGTTTCCATCTATGAGAGATACTCCCAGTTTCTCTATCCAGTTTATTTGTTTCTATAAGGAATTCGTGCTGTTAGACTTAAAGTTATACCCCCTGTTTCTGTCATTTGAATGCTATCTCATTTTTTTATTATACTTTTATTGCCCTTTCTCTTACAAGAAATAACTGAATTTTTTGGATAAATTGTATCTCTGTATCTAGTTTACCAAAACAGACTGCCCCATTTCTATTTTTCTTTAGCTCTTACACTTTTGTTTTATTTTATGGTAAGAGTCATGGTTTTTACTAAGACAACCTTAAATTTCTCCTCAGCTTGACTAAGTTTTTAATAGCAATTTTCCTTTTTATCCCCAACTTCCTTCTTTTTACTGCATTTATTTTAGAAAACTTCATTGTTGTGATCTCTTTTTTGGCCCTTTTGAGATGTAAATTTGTTTAAAAGCTTCTTGCCTGTTTTATAACCCAGGGATATTTTTCTCAAGGACTTGAGTCATGCTTTTATAGTATAATCATCCAGAAAAATAGAGTTCCTATCTCCCATTCTCTCATAAAAGACAGAAACTTAACTTCCTTTAAAGCCAATTAGCAACCCAGGTAGTCTAATCACATTTCCAAGCCCTGGACACCAAACCAAGTCCTGTAGTACTTTTCCTTTAACATGCTAAGAGGCAGCCATGGTTGTGTTTTTAGGGATAGGAGGATATTTCCAGGCTTAGTCCCTGAAAGTGTATGTTTTCTTAGGGAGATCTTCCCAGAAAACTCAGGGAATAGTACAGGACAGGTTTGTACTGGGTTTGCTGCTGGACTCCAAGTGTGACAATAAGCTAGAGGTGAGCACCTCAGGTGTTCTCCTAGTTCAGAAAACATCCTCTGTGTTTCAATCTTTGGCCTCTCCAGCATTGCCATCTGCCATCTATGGATGTCTCTGTTCAGAGTGCCCTGAATGTGCTGCACATTAGAGCTGATGTTAGCCCTATTGTCATCTCCTAAAGGGATACTTCTTTTCCCCCTAAACTACTCTCCAGAGACTGATTTGATGAAAGTAATTTACTGTGGCAGAGTGTGCTCTATGTCCAACACACAGTGCAAATTCCTGAGAAGTCTTGGAAACAGGCTGACATTGGTATCTGCATTTGCAAACAAGGGCAGCAGAGCACATTCAGGATCACTGGGCTGTAGAACAAGATGCCCTGGTCCTCTATGCAGACCAACCTTGTCACAGAAAACTTTGAATGCATTGCAAATTTGCAGTTTGGGAGGTTGACAGTCTCCCTCTCAATGGTGCTTTTCAAAGTTATATGTATCAAATCATTATCAAAACTTGTGCACATACTAGATATGTACTATCTCTTCAAGGTATTGTGTTTTTCTACCTCTAAAATTTCATACAACCAATCTTGGCCTAGAATGATCAACTTTTACTTAGTTCTTTCCTAGAACCCCATGATTTTTTACACGGTTCATTTTGTTCTTGTATTGTTGCTTCCCAAGGGCAAGGAAGGGCCCTCTCTTGTCTACAATTAGCATCTGGAGATGCCCCTGGCAACAGGCAAGATCATCTCCCATAGAATCCATATTGTCCCCTTAAGTATTCTCTGACTTCTGATAGAATTGCTTTTGTTTTATGTGTATGTTGGGTGGTTTTGATGACTTTCATGTTTTTAATGAATATTGCTAAATTCAATATGAAAATTACAGTTAGGGTAAATTCTACATTGAGTGAGCATCTTGACTAAAAATAAATATTAAAAAATAGGCAATAAACCACTTGTTGCATACAAAGAACATATTAAAGGCTGTCAATGCTTATCTAGGATCCTCATACTCATATTACACTCAATAAAAATATTATAAAATTTTGTGGTAAAGTTATATAAAGAAGAAATATGTGAAAAAGTATTTTTATCATTATATGTTTTTTTTTTTTGTGGGTACCGGGGGGTCGACCTCAGGACCTCACGCACCAGCAGGCGCCCGTGCCACTGAGCGATATCACCGGCCCCTTTTTCGTATGTGGGCTCTGGGAGTCAAACTCAGGCCCTTGCGCTTGCCAGGCAGGCGCTTAAGCCTCTGAGCCATCTCACCGGCCCCTATATGTTATTTTTGTAACCAGATTACATCATATAACTTTCTTAGGAATTTAACTGAAAATATAAATAAGAAAGAAGTGATGATTTTATTCAAAATGATTGATTATTCTTTGATTGATAGAACATTTTGTGAATTCTGGACTAAATATTAAATGATCTTTTGAAATGTTGCTCAGTGTGATTTGTCCATATATAGTCAAAATATATAAACTTGGAAGATAGCAAAGATGAAAAACTTTCTGAGAATTTGTTAGATGATTTTTCTCTCTTCAATCATCTCAGTAGAAATAGTGATGAAGGTAAAAGTTTAGGATGTAAAATGAAATCTGTTTGAATTAACATGAAAAATAATTCATGGCAGAGTGTTAACAGCTCAAAATCATTTGACTATTAAGAAATTTCTTCTAAAACACAAAATTCAAAGAAGGGAATTTTAGATGGGAAAATTTACAAATTTATCAATGAAATTACTATAAAATATATTACTACAATTCTCTCTCAATAGTCTAAATTTGGAGATAGATGTGGTGAGGAGTCAAGGACATCTTGTCTTCTTCAGAGTCAAAATTTTTTGTCCAAGAGTGCTCTACATTAGACAAGACAGAAAAGTGGAATGGTTAATTGATAGCTAAACCTGTTTATTTTGTTAATAGAAGAAATAGACTTTTCAACAGGGGTATATAAAAAAGTATGCACTTAAAGAAAGTAAATTCAATTATGTGTGCATGGACATGTATGCAGAATACAAAGCAAATGAACTTATTCTTGATTCCAAACTACTGACAGTAATATATAATTATAAGTAACTTATAATGTCTCATTCATTACTGAACTATATATTTATGTGTACATATATGGGTATCTGTAGGTATACATAAATATATATCTCTTAACATCACAAGGATATAACTAATACAGTTTTCCTGATTTACACATTAACAAGCACAGAGCCATATGTGCCTTTTCTTTAGGTTATGAGAAACACCTGAACTGAGATGTGCTGATGAAAGAGATTTAAAAATCATTAGAAAATACTGAGGTAACTTTGCATGTTAGTCATCATTCACTCATCCCAAATTCTTACACATGAACTAAAAACATGTATATTTTATATCAAGTTTCTGCTGTTAGAGTATATATATTATTATTTTTTCCAGCTTTCATCCTGTGTTATAATGAAGAGAGTCCCTGTTTTGTTTTAAAAGTTGAAGGGTTTTAAAATTTTTACAATTGAGAGAATTATTTGCAACAATATGTGCAGAAATCTTATCGAGTGTTTTACTACACAGAAAAGCCAAAGGAGAAATTTGCAGTGATTAAGTGGATCCTCTAAATTACCCCTAAATTTAGATGTGGAATTATATATTTTTATTTTTTTAATTTTAAAGAGAAAAAAGATATAAATAATATGAAACAGTTTCAAAAGAGGTTAGTAGAACATTTACAATAATTAATACACTGAATATTGTTGTCTTCATAGTAGTTATTCAGAGCACAAGATATAGGCATGATATCTTGTCCAAACCATATAAGCGAAAACATTTCCCCTCAATGAACTAAGAAAAATTAGCTGTATAACTATCTTAACTATCTTGTGTATAATTATACTTCCTTCCTTTCCCCTTTCCCCATCACAGTTTGTCTTTTCTTTTGAACAGTTTCTTCCCAATTCACAATATCTATTGTACATTTTGGACCCCATTCACACATTCAGTCACTCACACTAGTGTGACAATATGATTTTTACACATATGGGTCTGATTCATTTCATTTATGAGTATGGTCCCAACTTACATCCATTTACCTATAAAAGTCTCCAGTTTATCCTTCTTTATGGCTCTACTCCATTACATAAAAAAAAATCTTTTTTATCCATACATTTACTGATGGGCATTTGGGTTGTTTCCCAGATTTAGCTATTACAAATTGTGTTGCTATAAACATGGGTGCTCATATATCGCTGTGGTATGATGTTTTTAATTCTTCTGTGAAGATACCCAGAAGGGGAATAGCTGGGTTGAATGGGACCTCTAATCCTAGTTGTTTAGACTCTCCACACTGATTTCCACAGTGGTTTTACCAGTCTACACCAGCACCACTGTGGAGCAGGGTTCCTTTTTCCCCACAGCCCCTTCAGCATTTGTTATCAGTTAATGTTTTGGTGATAGCCATTCTTTCGGGAGTGAGATGGAATCTCAGTGATGTATTAATTTGCATCTCTCGAATGAACAATGATGTTGAACATTTTTTCATGATTTATTTGCCATTTGTATTTCTTCATCTGAGAAGTGTGTATTTATCTCAGATGCCTATTTTTGGATTGGGTCTTTGAATTTGGGGTGTCTGATATTTTTCAATTCTTTATATGTACTAGATATATGTCCTTGGTCTGTGGAACAACTGGCTATAAATTTTTCCCACTCTGTGCATTGTCTTTTCACTCTGTTGGTGACTTCTTTTGTTGTGCAAAAGCTTTTCAATAAGGTGAGATCCCATTTGTTGATTCTTGTAATATTTCCCTTGCAGTCTGTGTTTTGTTCATAAATTCTCTGCCTTAACCTATGTCTTCACAATTTCTACTGTTTTCTCTTCCAGTAAATTCAGCATTTCTTTTTTATTCAGATATTTTAATCCATTTTGACTTTAGTTTAGTGCATGCTGATAGAAATGGGTCTTGTTTTAGTCTTTGGCATGTGGAAAGCCAGTTTTTCCAGCACAATTTATTAAAGAGACTATCAACCAGTGAAGATGTTTGAATTCTTTGTCAAATATAAGGTGGCTGATTGTGTTTGGGGTAGTACCTGCATTTTCTATTCTGTTCCACTGATCCTCATGCCTTTATTTTGCCAATATCATGCTGATTTTATTGGTAGCTTTGTAGTATAATTACAGGTTTGGGATTGTGATGCCCCTTGGCCTGATTTTCTTTCCCAGAATTGCTTTTGCTGTTGTAGGTCTTTTCTGGTTCCAAATGAATTTTAGGAATGTTTTTTTTCTACATCTGTTAGGTATGTTAATGGTATTTTGATTGAGATTGCAGTAAACTGTATAGAGGTTTTGGGAGTAAGGCCATTTTCACTATTATGGTTCTTCCTATCCATAAGCAAGTGATATATTCCAATTTTCTGATATCCTCTTTTTTTTTTTTTCTGTGGGTACCGGGGGGTCGACCTCAGGACCTTGCACGCCAGCAGGCGCCCATGCCGCTGAGCGATATCACCGGCCCCTTTTTTGTATGTGGATTCCGGGAGTTGAACTCGGGCCCTTGCGCTTGCTGGGCAGGCGCTTAAGCCACTGAGCCATCTCACTGGCCCCTGATATCCTCTTTGATCTCCTTTTTCACAGTACTTTAATTTTCAGTATATAGAGCCTTTACTTCCTTTGTAAGATTGATTCCTAAGTATTTCTTTTGTATGCTATTGTGAAATGTGTACTTTTTCTAATTTCTCTTTTCATGAGTTTGTTGCTTGTGTATCAGAATGTTATTAATTTTTTGAGTGCTGACTTGTATCTGCCTACACTACTGAATTTAGATATTAAATCTACAAGATTTTTGGTGGAGTTTTTGGGGTCTTCTATGTAGAGTATCATGTCATCAGCAAATAATTATAGTTTAACTTTTTCCTTTCCTATCCTTATTGTATTTATTTCTCTTTCTCGTCTAATTGCTCTAGCTAGTGTATCCAGAATTATATTGAATAGGAGTGGTGATAATGGACATCCTTGTCTTGTTCTTGAATTTAGAGTGAAGGCTTTCAGTTTTTGACCATTTAAAATGATGGTAGCCATTGACTTTTCATAGATGGCTTTTATAAGGTTGAGGTAAAGGTAGTTTTTTTTTTTTTTAAATCATGAATGGGTGTTGGACTTCGTCAAATGCTTTTTCTGCCTCTATTGAGATGATCATGTGATTTTTGTCTTTGGTTCTGTTAATATGATGTATTACATTTATTGATTTGTGTATGTTGAACCATCCCTGTATCCATGGGATGAATCCTACTTGCTCATGATGTATAATCTTCTTAATGATTTGCTGCATTCTGTTTTTATCATCTTAAGGATTTTTGCATGTATGTTCATTAATGAGATTGGCCTGTGGTTTTCTTCTTTGGTTGGATTCTTCTCTAGTTTCATAATCAGGTTAATAATTGCTTCCAGGATTGATTTTAGAAGTACTGTTTCCCTTTCAATTTCTTTAAAGATTTTCAACACTAATGGCTTTAGTTCTTCTCTAAATTTCTTGTAGAATTCCGCAGTGAATCAGTAATGGCCTGGACATTTCTGTGCTGGTAATTTTTAATTACATTTTCAATTTCATTGGCTGATATTGGGTTGTTTAGAATTTTTGTATCTTCTTGATTTAGTTTTTAGCAATTCTATTGTGTCTAGGAATCTGTCCATTTTTTCTGTGTTTTCCATCTTATTAGAATATAGGTTCTCATGGTAGGTATTGATGATCTTGATTTCTTTGGGATCCCTTGTGATTCCCCCCTTTTCATTCCTAATAGCTTGAATTTGTGTTTTTTCTTTCCTTTTTTTGATGAGGTTAGCTAATGGTTTATCAATGTTATTTATTCTTTCATGGAACTGACCTTTTGATTCATTGATTTTTTTGTATTGTTTTCTTAGTCTCTATTGCATTAATTTCTGCTCTTATCTATATAATTTCCTACCTCATACAATCTTTGGGTTTGGATTGTTCTTCTTTTTCTAGAAGTTTGAGGTTCAATATTAGGGTGTTTATTTGAACTTGTTCAATTTTCCTGATGTGTGAGTATTTCGCTACAAATTTCCCTCATAGGACTGCTTTAATTGTGTCCCATAAGATTTGGTATGTTGTGCCAGCATTATTATTTAATTGTATAAACTGTTTAATTTAATCTTTAATTTCATCTTTGACCCACTCTTTGTTCCAAAAGCTGTTGTTTCATTTCCATGTGTTAATGTATTTTTTGTGATTTCTTTTGTTGTTGATTTCCAATTTCACTGCACTATGGTCAGATAGTATGCATGGGATGATTTCAATTCCTCTACATTACTTAAGCATGTTTTGAGGGCTAATATGCGGTCTGTTTTGGAGAACACCCCATGTGCTGCTGAGAAGAATGTGTATTCTGATGTTTTGGGGTGGAACACTCTGTAGACATTTACCAAGTCCATTTGTTCACAGGCTTAGTTTACTTCTAGTATTTCTTTTTTGGTTTATTTTGTCTAGTTGATCAATCCATTTGTGAGAGTGGGGTACAAAGTTGCCCCACTAGAATTGTGTTAGTGCTTATTTGGTTTCCCCTGTCTGTTAATATTTCTTTTATGTAGTTGAATGAAACTGTGTTTGGTGCATAAATATTTATGATTGCTATCTATTCTTCTTGGAGTTTTCCCTTAAAAAGTATGTAGTGACCTTCTTTGTCTCTTTTGATCACTTTTGACTTAAAGTGTGCATTGTCTGCAAATAGAACAGCTATCCCTGCTTTTTACTGGTTTCCTGTGACATGGAGAATATTTTTTCCATCCTTTGACTTTTAGTCTATGAATTTTTGGTGATAAATGTGTTTCTTGAATGCAGCATATTGCTTGATGTTGTTTCTTGATCCATTCTGCCAGTCTGTTTTTTTTGATTGGTGAGTAGAGACCATTTGCATTGGCTTTTCTTTTTCATGTTGTTTTCCTGTTGTTTGTTCCCTGTCTTTCTCCTCTCTTTAATTGCTTTCCCTGACTAGTGGCTTCTTTCTATTGGTGTTCATGTGTTTGTAGTCTTCATTATCTCTGCCTTTCAGAGCATTCTGTAGAGTTAGTTTGGTCTTAAATTGCTCCAATTGTTCAAGTATCTTATCCATCAAATTTGAAAGATTGTTTTCTGAGTTACATCAGTCTGGGTCAAAGATTGTTTTTCTTTAGGGTTTGAAATATCTCACTCCAAGCTCTCCTTGATTTGAGAGTTTGTGTTGAGAAGTCTGCTGTGATTCTGATGGGCTTTCCTTTATAGGTGATACGATTCTTTTCTCTAGGTGCTTTTAATATTTTGTTCTTGTGCTGAGTTTCTGGAATCTTGATTATTATATGGTTTGGTGTAGATTTATTGTGGTCATGGCTATTTGGAGTTCTATATGTTTCATTTATTTTCTGCCATTTCTTCTGTGAAGAGATTTTTAATGGTTTTTGCACTGTCTACAACTTTCTCAGTGATTCCAGTCAATCTTATGTTGTTCTTCTTTGCTTCATCCTGCAGCTTTGAATTGATTTTTTTTTTTTTTGTGGTCTCTTGTGATTTATAAGGTATCTTTCTTTTCCTGGTTGCTTGTCACGTTTTTCTAGATCTGATATTTTATCCTTGCCTTCATGCAATCTGCTGTGTATACTTTCAATGGCATTTCTAATCTCCTGCATTTCTGTTTGGGTCTTTTTCATTGATTCCATTTCTTGTCTATGTTTGGCATTCATGGTTTCCATCATTTTCCTGAGCTTCTCTATTTGTTTATCTGTGTCTGCTTTAATGTGTTTTATTTTGATAGTCATTTCTTTTTGCACCTTAGAGATTATTCTTTTTATGTCCTCTTCCATTTGTCTTTTCACTTCTGCTGCTATCATTTCTGAGAGTTCCAATTGTTGGCTTCCAATTTCCTTTATCCCTTTGTGTTCTGGACTTGTCTTGGGTGGGCTGGACATTTGGGATTGTATGTTGCTTCTTCATCTTGTCATTTTCTATTTTTTAAATTTTATTTTCTGTGTTGCTTGTAGATTTCTCATGGTAAATAGCCTTATCTCTGGTGATGAGTCTTTCCTAGGTGGTGTCTGTTACTCTGGATGTCTCTAGGTGTATGTGGTTCTTTGTCTTTATGTCTGTCCCAAGAACCTACCTTCCCAATATATTAAGAATAGGAATTTCTCTCCATTTAACTTAGGATCCATTCCTTTGGTAGTGGACTATGGTGAATGGTTATGACCCCTTAGAATTGCAGTACTGTCTTACATAGGGGGGAATATTGTTATAGAATATGTGACATCCTGGTTAAAGTAGTATAGTTGGCACTAACAATACATTCAATTATAGCCTGGCTACAGACAAACCATGGTAACTATTTACCTGATATCCATAACCATAGGAGAAAGGTCTACAGAAATATAATATAATCCAACTTACACCAGAAACTTGTATGCAATGATTTTCCATTTAGTAGAATGATTTTACCCTGTTATGGGGAGTTTCAAGGGGTAGGATGGGGAAATGGGTGAGTTTAAATATAGTAGGATCAAGATTGGGGGACACAGGATAATCATCCAGGTTTTGGGTAATTGTAGGACACAGGAGGGAAAGATTGGAAGAGAAGGCCTAGGAGTTTTGAAGTGGACAAGAATGAGGAGAGAAAATGTTTACTCACATGAAATTATCATAAAGTGAAGCAAGGTAGTTGATAAAAGAATGGAAGTGGATGAGTAGAATAAAGCAAAAAGAAAAGTTAGAGATCACCTGTTGGCTCATATTGCTAATGTTGCATGGGGTATTTCCATGCCTCTATTTCTGTCTGTCCTTTGTGTGCACCTTAGCCAGTGTCCTACTGTATCACTGGCATTGCTGCACACCTCAGGCTCTGAGTCACACCAGTGGGGGGAGGGGGGCATATCTGAGACTTCTCTCACCAGCTGCACTGTCCCAGGTCAATGGAAGAAGGGAGGAGCTGAACTCACACTCCTCACAGCAGCTGTGCCCCACAATGGCAAATGGAGGAAGGGAGGGGTGTGAATTTGCACTCCTCTCACCAGCACCACTAGCCTGGGGAAATCTGGAGCATATATATTTAATCAGTGGTGAAAGAGACTTGCAAGGAATGTATATATATATATATATATATATATATATATATATATATATAGTCAATGATTGTGATTCTTCCTCCTAAACATATTTACTGTAGAAAATCATTGGGGCATCCCCAGGAGATTATATTGAAATGATCCATGGCTTAGACATTTTTGAAACTCATTACTGCATACCTCCTTATTACTCATACTTATTGCCATCAATAATAAAAATATTCAGGAGAAGAAATAAGAAAACTGCATGTTATTCCTTAAATGGTTTCATGAAGGGATATTTTTTCATTAACAACACAAAAGAGAAACATGAAATACTTTGTAGTTGGTTTATTTTTCATGTTTTATGTTCATTGTATCCATGTATGAGATTTGGAATTTCTTGAAAAATGACTGCATATTTTAAGACATAAATATAAGATGAGTTATATGAGAGTTGAAAAGAGTGACATTGTTGAGGAATTTGTATATGGTGAAGGTCTTAGGGCATATAGGAGATTGAATGCTATCATATAAATTCAGCAAGGACAGCTATAACCTCAACTATAACACAAATCAACTGTACAAATCTGTTACAGAAACAGTGAGCACCTGAATTATTTAAAAAATTGAATCTTCTAAAAGTGGAAAACCATTCTACAATAAGCATAGTAAATGCATAAGGTAAGAAATAAATTTTTGTCTTACTATCTGTAAGAAATTTTTTCTATTAAGCCTTCAAACCTACCATTTGTTTGACTCTAAAATTCTGTCACCAACCTGGGCATGGTGGCAAGAGCCTGCAATACACGAACTCTGGAAGCCAAGGCTAGAGGATCACTAAGTTCAAGACCAGCCTGAGCTACATAGTAAGACCTTGTCCAAAACAAATAAAATCATCATCATCATGATCATATTATTATTATTATTATCATTATTATCATCTTGTCAAGAACAAATATCTATGAACTTCGAGGAATCTTTTGGCTGTTAAAGAAAAAAAAGACTAAAAACAGCTTTCACTATTGTATTTCATTTTGATGAAAAGCCTGTATTATACCATTCTTTTATCTTTGCTTTGTTTTCTGATTTCTTTACTTTTAAAAATATTTTATATTAGTTTCTGTTGTTAAATAGAACCCTGTATGCAAATATTACACTGTTTCTCTTCATCTACTCCTGCTTAAACAGATACATGACTCATAAGTCCTTAACATATAAACATTAAATTAATGATAACATAATATTTGGGAAATATAACAAAAAAATTAAAATTTAATGTGTCTACCAGTAAGCATATTTTTTAAAGTGTCAGTAAGTAAATATCAACATGTTGAGATGAAAATAAATGATGGTCCATCATGTCTTTATGCCAATTCAGTGTTCAAATATTTGCTTTACTTTTTTATTATTTTCAGAACAGGTACATTAAACAAGAATTATAGAAATATGAGAAGTAACAGTCACCAAAATATTGCTTTTTTATTCAATATAGGATTTTTGTTTCACAAATTGCCTATGATTACTACTTTGTTTTTTGAAGTGAACCAGAAGAAATACATTTAAATCCTTAATATAAATGATATGAGTTAAAGAGTATTTGTTCGGTACTTATGCTTCATTTCCTTTTAAAAGTATTTCTTTCCACTGTGAAAATGACAAGGGCTATCAAAAGTTCCTGATTTAAGAAAAAGTTCCTTGAACAGGACATTGTCACAACTGCGGGATTTTCAGACCAGCACCACCTGTTTAGGTACCTGTCTGATCACTATCTGTTGTTTCTTTTGGTTGATTATTTCAGATGGACCATTCCCAGTGCTGTGTGTGTTTTCCCCCTGTGGATGAAACGCTCATAACAGGAAGTTCTAGATGTTAGTTTCTTCTTCCAGTGTCTCTAAAGAAGCATTCTAGATTTCTTACTGCTTCAGAGAGTATTTAAATACTTCAAAAATTATTGTAAGCCTCACTACGTGGCAAATAGTAAATGGTTAATTATTTTTGCTAACTCATACTGTGCATATCTCTGAGAAGAGCAAAGAAGATAGGTAAACATGGAGTTTAATTTAAAATGTAGAGTGAGGAAAGATGAAGCAGGATGAAGACAAAAATAATAGGAATACACAGAGAAATGCAAGTATAAACAGAGATAGTAATTATAACATTTAAAGTAATAATAGGAAATATTTATGAATTCCTAGGACTAAAAAGCATACAATCAATGGAATTTTGAATAAAATGGCTTTTGAAACTATCCTTTTAAATGCACGGACTTTAATTATTATCACTTTTGAAAAGGGAGAAGGCATATTCTTTTGAATTTTCCAAATTCATAACTTTCCTGAAAGATTGAATGATAAAACTATCTAAAATACATAATTTAGCATTTATGGATATCTGAGTATTCAGAGAATCTGTTAACTTGTAATTAACATGCATATCTTATTTTTTCTAGAATATGAAAAAGTAAAATTAATTTTAGTTTTATAATTTAATATGGCAGCACATCTTTTTTAGTATAATTTAATATGCTTTTCAATTTATTTCTACCACATGTATAATAAATCATTTTAGAAACAATGATAATAACTGGGAAGTTAAAATGCTAAACAATTCAGAAGGAAAACAAAAGAAATAAATTCCTATATTTTATTTGTGATCTCATTAGTAACTCGATATTAATAGGTAGAAATTGATTGTGTGAGAAAAATATATATGTATCACATATTCTGCATTTTAAGTGAGTTTTTTAAAGACTTATTTGCAATTTTAAACCTCAAAAGGAGTGTATCCTAATCACGAAAAGCAGACTTAGGATAAGTTCTTTCAAATATCAATTATACCTCATGAGAAATGTAAAATTTGATAGGATCTTTATACCTCGGTGCCTCAAATTTATTAACAGAGAGTTATTTCAGATAAAAGTTTGAATAAATGGAAATTATTAAATTTTTCAGAGTGTGCTTGTGGCCATATAAAATGAGAGAGTGACAGAACTATAAACACCTACATGTTTCACTTCAGACACTCATTTCCTGAATGCTTCCTTGAAAATAGGAATCATTCACATTCATAAAATTATTTCCCACTGTTAAAAAATCTGCTCTGCTGAAAAGAATATATGATTCATAATTTTATAGGAGAAAATCTGAAGGTATTTCTTTTAAATTGTAAGAATGGCATATATTAATTTAAAATGTTCAAAAATATTTTATGCAAATATTATTATTTCACTTTAATTTCTGCAGTCCCAAATTTGTACTCAACATTGCCAATTTGAAGAAAAAAATTACAGATCACACTTAACATACCCTAAAAATAGGGGAGAAACTCATATCACCATTTATTGTAAATTATAAAAAGACCAGCTGGCATTGTAAGCACAATGTCATCAGGGATTTTACCTTAACAGAGCTTGCAGGAGCCTGGCATGATGACCTCACTCATTTGATTTAAAACTGATAGAAAAATGTAATAGTCAAAAGACAAGGAAATATACAAAATAACATGAGAGCTACGTGAGTCAAAGACAGAATAAAGGTCTTTGCAAAGGGAAACAAGGAAACAAAACAATAGAAATAAAACTGATTGATAAATTTTGAGTTAAGTCAGACTACTTTTGATTCCTTTTGTTTTTTCTAAGAGTTTATTATTCTGATTGAGCACAATTCCACTCTATTTTTACAAAAATCTGGTCTATTTTTGGACACATTCATTTCCTTAAATTTTGAGTTCTATTATGGGGCATTTAGCATGAATGACTAAACTTTGATTTGGTCTGGGGTCAAATCAAGGAGCTCAGTCAGAATCAATGGCCTTCCGTAATTCTGCTCAATACTTGTTTTCTGAATGATGAATTTCTATTTCATACTAAATGCATGAGTTTATTTAAAATGTATATTTTAATAACTAGTAACTAGTTTTCTGAATTGAAAATATGATTTTATAAAACAAAAAAAGTCTCACCTTTAGAATGAAAATAAGTGAATGCCCTTAGGATCATGAAATATAAACCCTTTGACTTTATGTCACCTTTTTTTTTTTTTTTTTTTTTTTTTTTTTTTTTTTTTTTTTTTGTGGGTACCGGGGGGACGACCTCAGGACCTCACGCGCCAACAGGCACCCGTGCCGCTGAGCGATATCACCGGCCCCTTTTTCGTATGTGGGTTCCGGGAGTCGAACTCGGGCCTTCGCGCTTGCAAGGCAGGCGCTTAAGCCGCTGAGCCGTCTCACCGGCTGTCACCTTTTTAACTCACATGAAACATTGAAATATTGTATTCTTCCTAGAAATAGTAATGTAGTGTCATATATATATATATATATATATACATATATGCTCTTGTGTCATACATATATATTTTTAAATTTCTTATATATCCATTTTCCAGTGTCATATACATACACACACATATATTTATATATACAATATAATTATATAATTAATTTTATATATTTATAATATAAAAATAATTTATATATAATATATTTGTGTGTGTATGTTTTTGTATCTCTCACACATTTAAAATAGTGTGTTTTTCAAAATTTTTCTTAAGTGACTTATAAATTTCCCAAGAATGAAAAATCGCTTCGTATATTGTTGACAGCCTTGGTCATCATAATCATCATTAAGGTTGGACAGGTTTTAGTGTGGTACAAGTGAACACATAATCCTCAGTGTCTTTCCAGTATTAAGGCTCTGTTTTAGAGACTAAGGTATTCTGGACCCTGTGTTTCTGATAACATTCTCTTTTTTCTGTACCTCCGTAATCCTTGGACAGGGCAGGAATACCTGGAGTCACGTTTACAGGACACATTGAAGAACAGGTATGGCAGTGTCTTTCTTACATCAGATCTGTCCAAATTTCATTGTCCCAAATCCAATTTGATTCCACAAAGACAGTCAAGAAATTTGACAATATACAAGAGCATTTGGAAGTTTGGAGAATACTGCACATATGAGACACAATTTTCCTAAACTATGTAATAGCAAAGATTGCAGGATCTTTCCTCATCACAACCTCTGTCCTTAGCATTTTACGTATATTGACCCAACAGATTTCCACTTAAGTGTATTAGATACAGGCCATTAAAACTTTGTTTCATGTTTAAGGAAGAGTATTTCTATCACAAACAACCCAAGTCTCAGTTGTCCATTGTCTTATATTTTGATGATGTGTTGTTCTTTCTTATTCCAACAGACAGCATATGGGTACTACTGGAAGGTTGCTACTCCATGCACTCATTTTGCCTCATTGTTAACTTCCATCCCATAGGATTGGGCACAGAGATTTTTAATTCCTTCCTTTTTACGTATTGGTGGGGAAGAGAATCAAAGTTATGTACAGGTTGATTTTCTGGGGAGTGTTTGTTTGTTTGTTGATTTGTTTTTTGGAGACAAGGTCTCACTGTGTAGTTCAGGCTGGCCTTGAAATCATGGAGATCCTCCTGCTTAGCCTCCAGAGTGCTGGGATTACAGGCATGCGCTACCATGCCCAGCTATGGATAGGTTGATTTTATGAGGCAGGGCTGAACATACTGTGATCATTTCTACTCTCATCTTACTGACTGGAACAGATTCACCTGGGCTGATGTGAATATTAACAAAATAGGCCATATACTCGGACTATTACAAATAAAAGAAAATCACAGTTAGTGTTGACCACTATCATGTGTTTTTATAACCCTCATTTAGGTAGAAAACCATATGTTATGGTTTATAACTGAACTAGGTGATTTAGATCCCCCAGAACTGTGGTATGCTCAGGGACATAGCCTTTGGAAGAAGATCGGATCTTGGGGGTTATAGCTGATTTGCTGTTAGTAGGCAGGGACTGGTCAGAAGTGGATTCACTGAGGGAGTGACCTGAATGAATGTATTCTCCCTGGTTCTTCCTTCCTCCTTCCCTATTTCCAGGATATTATAATGTGGGCAACTTTCCTCAGCCAGGCTTTTCCACCAATCCACTTCTCCCTTGAAGCAAGCAGAAGTGCACGGACTGAAGAGAACACCCATGCACTGAAACTTCTGAAACTCTTAGACAAAGTAATCCTCTCCCCATTTAATTTGTAGATGTTTATTTTTTCCCAATGACAAGAAAATCACTAAGTCACCATAAAAAAGACAGCTTGAATAGAAACTTGCTTAAGTTCACATAGCTGGAAAGTTAAAAAGAAAAGTGGAAACCATGTGATTTAACTTCATATTCTGTGCTCTTACCCACTATGTCATACTTATAGAGCAAAAATGTTTAGTATATATTTCCTAAATGAATGGCTATAGAATGGATAGAATGCATAAATCCACCTAGAATGCAGAACAGATATTTTGCTCAATGCATTTTTGTTAAATGATTTAATGTGATTTAATGCAAAATGTAATTTTACTCAGATGTTTGACATCAAGTACTTTTCTTGGCTGCCTCTGGCCGGCATTTTTTTTTCACTATAAATGTATTACCCAGACCAAGTTTAATATTTAATTACTGGGAAGAGTTTTTGCTAGATATTTATTTTCAAATCAATAAAATGTTTCTGTGCATTTGTTTATTAGTTATTTAGCCTTGCATTGGTTCCTTTTGCTTTTTTATCTTTATTTTTATCTATAGTAATCTATTGTAGCAGCTACCCTTTAGGGCACAAACTTTGAATAGGTGCTCATTTTCTCTAATCAATTGATAAAGTCCTTACAGACTACAGAAACAAAGAAAAGCTTTTAATTAATGAAAAAAAAAGATAATATATTATTCAACACTCCTACCTTCACTTTGGAGGCAAACATTTTCTCTTATTGAAACCTGAAACTGAATAGAGCATAACTTTCACATGGAATAGAAAATAATTTTTAAACATTGCATTCCTCTGCATTAACTGGCAATGAAACTGGCAATGATACTGTTAATGATCTGTGAATCTTTAATTAAAGATAAATGTTCTGGTTAGTGTCTGTCCTCGGGGCAAAAAAGACAAACACTATACAAGAAGAGAAGTGAAGGAATGAATTTATGCTTTAATGAGCTGTGGAGTCTTATTATTCACTTAATATGATGTGACACTTTGACTTTGTACTGGTAACAAACTGGGAATACAAGGTCCAATTTGTATTTGGGTGAATTGTTTACTCTGAAAATTTAACCAATAATTTGTCATTTTTTCTTTCATGTCTTCAACATCCCCTTTCATTGCTATTTCTTTTTATATTTAATTAGCTTAAAGTAATTACTTGAAAATTCAACATTAATTTTGCCTCTAATCTTAAGGGATATTATTCATGGAAAAAATGTCTTTTTGTCATTTTTCTGTGGCTCTGTTTTGCTATCCATAAAGGAACAAGCAATCTCAGACTTAACAATTGACCCAAATGATAATGACCTGTCCATCTAATGAGTACTTTTCACTATGTTGCACTGCCAGATTTAATTGAGCATTTAATTCATTGTTTGTCACTCTATTAGTTGCTTGATTTATAGCTAATCCTCATACCAAAGCTAGACGGTAGTATTGATTAAAAAAAGATGTCAAAACTCATACTCCTATAAATAATATATCAAATACACCTAGTAGTTATATCATTACAATTATTGATATTTTTGTTCATGCTCCAAGTATGGTATGTGTGAAAAAGAAAACTAATAATGACCAACAAAATTACTGTTGGACAAGTAAAACTTAAATTTATTGCTATCATAAAATCTTTTAAGGTTCACAAATATTAAGTACCCAATCAAGTTTTATTTCTATTAGAAGCTAAAGCTTAAACAATAAACTATACTTGCATTCGTATAATACAGAGTAGTACTTAAAGCTTCAGAATAAAGGGAGTATTTTTTCTTTTCCTGAGACTTATTTGACAGCAAATATAGGGATATGTGGCCCCAAATCAGAGTAATAGTAGCACTGAGGAAGAAAATCAGATCAGAGCAGCTAAAAATTAATATTCAGATAAGAATGAATATAAAAAATGTAAAATGAGGCCCTTGATGCTTTGTACATTGAATAGGAATTATCTCCAGTTAAAATCAAGGAGAGTGAACACAATATAGTTAATTCATTCAAAATGTACTTAGTGGATTGTAATCTCTGATATATTGCTATGAACTGAGAATCATTATTGTGATGAAGTGAGTCCATTCTAACCTTATGCAAAAACATACAGTAAAATAATCCCCCAAAATGTACAGAATTCAAAATTTATTAAGTCCAAAAAAAGCAGAATTTATAATTATACAGCATTATATATAACATAACATATATAAATAAAATATGCATTTTATATTATATACAACCCAATGAAAATATCCATGAAAAAATACATATATCACATAAATACATATACATATATGTATATATATTTAACACACACCAACATGAGAGAGAAAGGGAGAGAGAGAGAAAGAGAGAAGATTAAAACAGAGAGAATTTGTAATACCACTTTTCCTTGCATGGCACAATGGAGAATGGATTCCATGAAGAAAATATACTTACTATTTTTTATCTGAGGTTTGTATTGATGTAATCATTTATTTGAAATGCAAGAGAGAGATGAATAGGCAATATTTAAAAGAGTACTATGTCAATGGTCATGCATATGATGAGTGAATTAATCTATGAAATGTATTTTGCTTTTGGATGTATGACAAGGGATGTTAAATGTGGATGTATTCATAAATGCATTTCTCATTCCATACATACTCTAATTTAGAGAGTAGTATTTTCATGCTACTTCAACTACCCACATTTACTGCTTCTAATCTATAGTCACCCATGTTAAATCTCTATTCTAGCAGTTTCTTTTTGTTTAAATTTCTGAAGTCCAGTACATTTCTTATTTATTTGAATACTTCTTAATAGAAATAATCAAATATTTTAATTTCTTATATACATGTCCTTTCCCTTTTCAATGCTCTTTTTTATCTTCTGAATCTGAAAAATCTGTCAGTATTGTTAGCTTCATTTATATATAACTGATGTAATTGTCAATGTTACTGATTTCAATACATACCCTTAACTAAACACTAATTTTATTTCCTACATATTTACAATTTACAAACTCTAAACTCATTAATACATGGGATATTTTTACTATAGAGAATTTATTGCAACAATCTACAAATTTTGTTGTTCAATATAGATGTTTGATACTACATTAATAGAACAAAGAATTTAAATTTATATTATTGATTTATAAAATAAAATAAAAATAATTCATTATATGCTAATATTGGTATCCTCTGTCTTAGAGAAGGGTGCAAAGAATTTTATGACAGTGTAAAACACATTATCAAATTTTAAGTTGTTCAAATTGAATATATAAGAGAATATGCTCCCTTAAAAAAATAGTTTAGGGCTGGTGAGATGGCTCAGTGGCGTAAGCACCTGCCTGTTAGGCACGAGGGCCTGAGTTAGACTCCCAGAACCCACATATAAAAAAGGGCCGGTGATATCGCTCAGCGGCACGGGCACCTGCTGGTGCGCGAGGTCCTGAGGTCGACCTCCGGTACCCACAAAAAAAAAGTTTAATTTTCTCTGTATGTCCTGTTTTATACTGTTCTTATTTTGCATTTTTGTCTTCTTTCTTTTTATGTTAAACTGAGCATTGGTTTTTCTATTACACACTATTTTTAATTTTTAGTTAAGTGGCTCTTCAGGAAATATAAATTTTTCTTAGTTTCTATTAAATATTTCTTTATTATAAAGCTTTCTTATTTTGCTCTTTTATTTAATATATGATGGAAATCTAGTTTCTTATCGGCATTAAAATCTTGGTTTATAAGCATAATTCATTGAGAAAACATGTTTGTAATCCAAAGCACTGGTATAGCAAAGAGAATTTCCCCATAAGATATGGAAACTCAGGTGATTCGTTCCACGACCAAAAATATTCATATGAAAATAATTACAATACTGCAATACAATACAAACTAATAAAGAAAATACAAAATATTAAGAAAGATAAACATATTAACCTGCCCTTAAATTTGCAAACCTTGGGTCTGGTGTGAGGGAGACAAGACACAGGAGAGTTACTGCATAGGACAACTTTCACTATCACTAACAAAGTCACTGCTATCTATTGGCTCAGTAGAATCTTTTTCTTTTCATGCAGCTTTAATAAGGAACCTATCCAATAACACTTACTTTTGACTCCTTTTGAGGATTTTGCAGAAATGTGACACTTCATTGTCATTAAACAGGTTAATCACTCATACTACTACAGCCTTATTCAGGTGGTGCTTTTTACAAAATTTTGCACTGATTCCCACACTTTACACATCTCTGTAATCTCTTTTTTTTTAGTATTTATTCATTTTTAAATTAGCTTTATTGATACATTTTTGACATACATATTAATCATAGGGAATTTGTAGTTGTACATAATATACCTTGATTCTTCTTTTTTTCCCATTCCTCTCCCCTGCCTTCCACACTTCTTGTGCTCCTTATTTACAAAAGCTTTGTTTCCGTTTTCCTCTTCTATTCTTTTTTCCTTTTCCCTTTCTTTCCTTCCTCTCCCATTCCCTTTTTCACCTTCCCTTTTGAACATTTTCTTCCACTTTCCCAATATCTAATACCCATTTTTTCCTTATTTACCCTTTCAATTTCTCACACAAGAGGAAAAATGTGACATTTAAACATGTGTGTGGGCCGGTGAGATGGCTCAGCGGCTTAAGCGCCTGCCCGGCAAGCGCGAGGGCCCGAGTTCGACTCCCAGAACCCACATATGAAAAAGGGGCCAGTGATATCGCTCAGCGGCACGGGTGCCTGCCGGTGCGCGAGGTCCTGAGGTCGACCCCCGGTACCCACACACACACAAAAAAAACATGTGTGTCCTATTTATTTCACTTAAAAGTAGGGTCTCAGGGTGCATCTATTTACCGAGAAGTGTCTACAGTTTATCCTTCTTTATAGCATAGTTGTACTCCATTGCATTTAAAAACTATACCTGTCAATGGACATTTGGGCTGTTTCCAAGATTTGGCTGTTACAAATTGTGCTGGTATAAACATGGGTGTGCCTATACCACTGTGGTATGATCCTTTTCAAACTTTTGGGAAGATATTTAGAAGGAGAATAGCTGGGTGAAATGGAAACTGTAGTTTTAGTTTTTAAGGAATCTCTACACTGATTTCCATATTCGTTGCACCGGTCTACACTCCCACCAAGAGTGAAAAAAGTTTCCCTTTTGCCTATAGCCTCTCCAGAATTTGTTATTGGTTGATTTATTGGTAATAGCTATTCTTTCTGGTGTGAGATGAAATCTTTCCTGTCATCTTCTGCAGAGGTCTCCTACATAGCATTTTGCTTTTGGGAGATGATCACCCACAAACCTACAGCAAGAAACAGAACTATGGTTCACTTGTGATCACATGACATTTGGCATAACATACTACAGTCACATCCCAAGACATCAGTGGTTTATCTGGTTAAAATGTACTAGAAATGTTTGCTTGTCTTGTGGAACGCTCCAGAACAAGTTACCTGCAATTCAAGATTTTACTGTATTTCTTTAAGATGTCTTATTTAAAATTTTTTCCATATTGTAACATAAAGTTCAGTGTCCTATTTGTTTCTTGAAATAATATTTTAGTTAATAGTCTTATGGATATTTGGAATGAAGTAATTTTCCTTTAATAATATTTCAAAATTTTAATGAGGTTTCAGTCTAACAAATTAATTCATGTTATTATCTGTACCAAAATATTTTATTAAATTATCCACTATTTTGTTTTCTTACTAAATTCTCTTCATTTAAATTTTCTACATTTAATTCTTGATAGTAAAGGGATTATATTATCTTGTCATCAGATGTTAATACATTAAATGTGTTGATTCATTTGTTAGGATAAAAATGATCTTTTTGTACATGTTTGGCATTGTTGCCAAAAATATCTTCCAATGTCTATTCTTTGCATGTTTCCCTCTGTGCATTTGTTTGTTACATGAATGATTTGTAATTAGTTCTTTCTTAATATCCTCAGTGATTTTTATGGTTACTATTTATGATACTTTGTGATAATTATGATAGCTCTTCCACTGTGAGTGTGAGTTGATATATATCTTCATGTATATCTGATGATATTTATTTGGTTATTTCATATCTATATAATAATTTATAACAAAGATATTTTAGGAATTTTCAGAGATTTCTTTAACATTGTTATATTTGTAATTCTACCTGGAGATTTTTGCCGAATAGTTTATTTTCAAGCTTTATACATTTCAAGGATTTTATTCTTAAGAGCTACATCCTGAATACCTTACATTTTTGTTATTTTTATTCTACATACATATATATTTTTTGTTTGTTTGTTTGTTTGTTTGTACCATGGGTCAAACTCAGGACCTCACGCTTGCCAGGCAGTCGTTTATGCCACTGGGCCATCTCACCAGCCCCTCTACTTACATATTTTTAATTTTTTGCTTCCCTTTAAAATTTTTATAGTTCTTTTTAAAAACATGGTCATTGGCATTTTATTTATGTGAAAACCTTTATGAATACCATGGACACTTTTCCACTTTGTAATTTTTCTTTACTTTTTAATATTTAAAATGTTTATATTTTAATGAGTTCTGTTTTGCCACAATGTGCTAATCTTTTTTCTTTACCTTATGCCATCTAACACTTTATGTGATATTGCCTTCAATTTATTTTATTATTTTACATGTAGTCAAATGAAATCATATTCTCTTATGCTCTCTGCATGTGCCCTTCTACTTAAAAAATATATTTCCATGCCAAGAATGCTGAAATCTTGCAACATTCTTATTTTGTTTTCTGTATTTAAAATAAAATTAAATCTTTTGTTTTTTTTCCACATATTGCTCCTGTTTATTCCATCTTGACCAGTCATCACTTGTTGATTAATTATTTTTCCACATTTATTTACATCATTAGTCTTACCTTTTACTGTTTTTAAATTGATACAGATACTAGAGGTTATTTTCTTACTTGTTTCCTTATATTAGAAACAATCATATGGAATTATTGTCAAAAAAAGTTTAACCAAGAGGTGACTATTATGGTAGTCTAAATATTTTGTCTTGCTGTATTCCTGCTCCCAAATTAGACCTTGTTTATTATGTACATATTTCACTTTAAGCCACTGTTCACATTTTTCAGTTTAAAAATTTGAGGTGGATTTTGAATATTTTTCTTCATAAGCTTAAGTATTATGTTTTCTAGGTCAAAATAGTGGTATTTTCAAATTTTATAATATTTAATGGGAATATTTTCAGAAGAGTTCAACCTTAAAATTATTTATTACCAAACTTTACATATTTATGAATATCCTTGTACAATACATTCTAATGTAATTCTATATTAATCAGATTATAGTGACTTGCAATTTCTTCAAATTTTCTAATAGTTACAGTTACAGTTGAGGTAAAATTTTATATATCAGTAACAAATATTGAAACCATTAACTGTGGCTTGCTCACTTATATTAGTGATTCAATTAATTTCCACTTCAAATCACCAAGTGTAATTTTTGCCAATACGTTTTTCTAATATTGAATGATCTTGAATACTAAAATATAAAGTTGCTGATTTATTGTTATTTAATATGTTGCTCTGATTAACTTTACCTGTAGAAACTTAAAAATTTTAGTGATTTTTTGTTTTTTTTTTCTAAAATATGTGACATGTCATTAATGTAAGATGTAAATTTTCAAACATCATAGCTGGTATTATTATTTTTTTCTCTTCACTTTACATTAGATAGAAGACATATAAATCATGAACATTGAAATATCTAACCACTAAAACAAGCAAATTTGCTACTTGGTGAAAGTCACATTGTAAATACTCATCATACTTCAGATCACTGTTAAGAATCATTGTATTTATTTGATTAACTCTTGTGTTCCTAAATATGTTCTCATTCCATCCTCTTTCATGGGCACATATATACTGGTATAGATCTGTGAGATGTCTTATTTCAATGTCTTTGCTCAGCAATGGCACCTTAAGTCAACCTTCTAGTGTTGACTATTTCTGAGGATATGTCAATGTTTGACTCCAAATTCTGAACATTTAAAACACATTCCCTCCTCTTCAGATTTCCACATTCTTCCAACTGCTACTGGCTATAAATCCTCCATATGTGAGTGGCTGCTTAGTAACTGCACAGGACAATTACCCTTCTAGACACCAGAGAAAGATGTGAAATTAAGGTAGGCTGCTTTCAATAAGCTTACATTCTATTTGAAGTTATTAAAGCAAATGAAAAAGGATTAATGTACTGAAAATAATAAAATAATCATATATATCAACATATTAATTTTTTTTGAAGGTACTGGGGGTCAACCTCAGGACCTCGCGCACCAGCAGGCACCCGTGCCGCTGAGCGATATCACCGGCCCTTTTTTCATATGTGGGTTCCAGGAGTTGAACTTGGGCCCTCGCGCTTGCCAGGCAGGCACATACGCCGCTGAGCCATCTCACTGGCCCCTAATATTTTAACAAGTAAGGAGAAAAATTTACCCTGAATATAATCTTTGTGGATATAATGAGAAGAGAAATTGTGCATAAATCAGAAAGATGTGTATCTTCAAGAAGAAGCTCATACAACATAAAAGAAAGATGATCAGAATCAGGAAGACAGACTTTGTGGATATAGGAAGCAGATCTGGCAATGAGAGGAGATGAGAGGGCAGGAAGGATCAGGAAGAGTAAAAAGGATTAAGATGTGATATGTACATGAACAACACCCTCCAAGGAATGTATTCATTATGTTCACAAATTTATAATTATTAATATTTTTTAATTTACCACCTCTTTTCTTTTTTTCTTTTTGTGGGTACCGGGGGGTTGACCTCAGGACCTCGCGCGCCAGCAGGCGCCCGTACCGCTGAGCGATATCACCGGCCCCTTTTTCGTATGTGGGCTCCGGGAGTCGAACTCGGGCCCTCGCGCTTGCCAGGCAGGCGCTTAAGCCGCTGAGCCATCTCACCGGCCCTACCACCTCTTTTCTGAAAACAAATCTGCCACATAATGCACAGTGCTGACTAAACATTCCTCCAAGTGCATAGAGTGAATATTAGAGCCTAAACCTTACCGTTGCCCAGTAAAAGTAGATTAATTTAGTCACTAATTTTAAAACTTCAGTATTTCTTAAGACTTCTGGCTTCATTTCTTAGATATTGAGAAATGGCAGGGCTGTCACATTATACTGCTCTTTCTCTATGCCCATTTGTGTGAAGAGTTATATACTACAGAGAAATGGCACACAGATAAAGATCAAAATATCAACCTTTAGACTGATTAAAAATAAAACAAGACATGTTGACATATGATTTAGAGAAGGGACTACATGAACCACATTGGCATTACTTTTTGGCATACCTAGCTTTCAGGAACCAGTTGTCGCTTCCCCTGCCTACATGGATATAGGCATCGATATAGTCCACACCTATGAGGATATAGTCTTATAGGTCTTATTCTCATCTGCAAATGTGTTTGGACTGTCCTGTAAGGAAAAACTTCCCTTCTTCTAACTGAGATAACTCAAATTGATCATCTTTTTGTTATCCCAAATATCTTATTTTATTCTTCTTCATTTCTTCTACATTCAATGCTTTTCTTATATTCATTTTTTTGATTCATTTGCCATTTTAAAATCTTTTGCATTTAGTTATATAGTAGTATCAATTATACTTTTCCTCTTTTTAATAGCTCTATAAATACACAATCAATTTATTTCTTCACATCAGATTTTGTATTTCCACAAAGACTCATAACAATTATTGTCTCTAATTTTATTTTTCTTTGTATATGTTAGTAAAATATGTATTTATATCTTTTTAGATGATTTACTTCTGTTATTATTTGCTGGAATTTCTACATATGCAGTTATTATTTCTTTTTTATTTCTTTATCTTTGAATGTGAGGTTTTATTTACTTTATCTGTTTCCCAAAATTGTACAGAGTACATACACTTGGGTATATCAGTGAGCATCAATTTCAGGATCAAATTATATGAATGTTGAGTACAGTTCAGGAGTTTATCAATGTAACAGAACTAGTAAAGAAACTGGTTTGTGTTCCATCCCAAGTAAAATCTTTTGCTTTTGACAATATCCTTTCTCATTATGCATAACAAATATTTATTAAACAGTTACATTTTCCGGATACTCTATGCTCTGTAGAAGTATGATGAGACAAAACAGACATAAACTTACATTCTAATAAAATAATATAAAACTACCATAAAATGTATTTGATGTAAGTAGTAAGTGATGAGCAAATTGGTATGAATAATATGTGCTTTTATTTGAAGTCATTTTCCCAGATAGCCACAACTATATCACCTTCCCTACCTTTTGTTTTAGAAGGAGATGCTTCTCTTTGCCATAAAAGATGGTGTATAAACCACATCATTTGACTCTTGGTGGGCTTGAGACTGTTCTAACCCAGCAGCTGGAATGACAACATGCGGTTTTATGGATGGGTCCGTAATAAATATTTCACTTTGTCTATCTTTACACAAGTTTTTAGGACTTTGTGCCGATATAGGACAACTTTGATTATTCTACAATTTCTGTGCTGTAAGCAAGTTCAAAACATGTGGAGAAGTGACCTGTAGGTACTGCTTTTATTACAAATCCCATCTACAGTCCCAGCTGATGGCAGGCATGTGCTTGTTGGTACTGCCAGTAATTTGCTCCCCAACCTCCAAATCCCCACAGCTATTGATTAAAACAATTCAGATTTTTCCCTGTCCAAATTCCTGACCCACAGAATCAGTGAGCTTAACAAAATGACTATTTTATTCTACTATGGTTTGAGATGGTCTTTTGCAGTAGTAACTAGAAGGTGGTGTTTTATGTTTTAGATGAGAAGACCAGGGAAGTGTGACATATAAAGCTTGAAAGTCCTCTTCAATAGGCTTTTAAGCATCCAAGAAAGAATAGTTTAGTCTGATGTTTAGGTGAAAGTTTTAGTCTGAATAGAAACCTCAAGTGCCCTCCCTTGGGATGGCTTCAAAATGCAATGCTTTCCTACTGTTCTTTGATCATTTCACATATTCAGAAAACAAATACGTTTTCTAACTCCTAACATCTTTTTTGCATTGTATCCATGGGATGCTCTGCTGGATATTTAACTTTCAATAAATGTTCTACACATCTTTGCAATGTGCATGGTATTCCACTATATTTATTTTTCTTTTCAATTAAGTTTAATTATACATTGTCAAGAGTTAGAAAAAGAATGGATTTTCTTTTACTCTTTCACTCTACATTACACGTTCTCTGGATTCTTATTACCTATGCTTTATAGGTTTTGCCAAAAGTCTGTCATAACTTTGAGGCTTTCCTTCGTACATTAAGATAACTGGACATATCTATATTTTCTGTTTCAAATAAAATATATCAGCTTGAAGAAAGAAAACAAATTTAAATAAATTATGCAATATCATAATATAGACTATAATGAATATGTTCATTTTGATTATATAGAATATTCTGTAGAATATTTAGGCTGAAACATTTAATTATCAGCAAGTAACAAACTATTCCAAATATTCTGTGCCTATAAGTCGACCACCCTTTATTACTTTCTAGGTTGTCCGTATGGTAGCTGGACCTTTGCTGTCCTACACTGGGGTCTATTTCTGTTGAACTGACTAGCTCAAATATCAGTGGTTGCCTGGATAAAGTATGTGTCTGAAGTTTGGTCAGGGGTCATTTCAAGGTTGAATGCTTTAGGCCACTTATGCTCATACTTCTCTGCTTCTGATAAAACTCATCTCTCTGTTAGCACCATCAGGCTTTCCTGTATGTGCTCTTCTCAAGGAATGTGAGAAGTTCAAGAAGCTGGTGAGTCCAAACTGGCAAACGCTATTCAAGACACTGCTAGTGTTGGGTTATAATAACCAAAGCAAGTTACAAACTGAGCCTGGGAATGGAAACAACACCTAGGGACTGATACCTGACCACATTGGGGCATACTGGAAATTATAGAGGAAAAAATGCGTAGAAGAAGAAGTAAGGAGTTAAGGTCATTAATGTAGTCCACACAAATCTATAAGTTATGACAATTTAGTCTTCTATATTCTCCCTGTCTATTTTGGTCTCCAACTGCTTTTGTTTCCCAACATCACATGCATAATACTTTGTAGCACACATATTACCAAAATTATACTTGAACATCATGATATAAATGTTTCACTCTAAATTCACATACTATTCCCCTTGGAGTTTTAGTAGTTGTGTTTATTAAAATGTATGAAAGTAAATTTTGAAAAATCAGTCTGTGAGTTATGAACGATTTGGGAATTACTTTAGTCTTATTAACTCCTCCCCACTGCCCCTAAGATACAAAAATCATACCTTTTTCATGAACTGTCACAAACAGTAACTTAAAGCCAGATTTTGTCAGTCCTGTTTATTAAGCAAAACTCTATATAAAACAAAATATATTCAAGGCAGACATTATGTTTGTTATTATGAGTCCTTGTGTAACTGTGACAAAATATGTACAAATCAAATGGATATTTTCATACTATGTATATTGGAATTTAGCAATTCATGAACAAAAAGGAAAACATTAAAAGAATATACATAATCTGAATGTTTATGTACCAAAACAATTTAATTGTAAACAAATTACTAGAACATCCCATTTTAAATGTTATTTATTACATATCAAGTGAATAAAAATTTGAATAATTATGTTATGGTCTAACTAGCATAATATTAATATTTCTAGATGTCAGATTTACATGGCTGAATAATGTATTTTCCATTTTTAGTGGATTATATATCATTTAAAAATGTTTTTTCTAACAATAACAAAATATGATATTTTGCCTTATACTATTTACTAGATGTCACTGAGGCATAGTTTAAAGATGTGTTGTGTGCAATAGATGTATAAATGATTTGTTTACGTTACTCTATATAAATGATTTGTTTGCTTAATGTCTTGGAAATTATTTGATGTATTATGGTTGCTGATCCTGTTGTCATCAAATTACTACAATAAACAAGATCTATATCTAATTTAGTCTTGTAACTCTCTGAAACCAAATGTAGGTATTTTTATTTCCAATATTTTTTGCCTTAATAGCACTTATATCAAATTTATATTAATCTATCATATTTATATTACTTCTATACTCCCTTGTTAAAATAGCTCTTGAAAAATTATGAAGCACTGGTAATTTTCAGAAGTATATCTACAAGAAATATCTATGCATACTCTTCAAAGATGTAAGAGATTTTAATAGCATTTTGATACATTCACATAGCACCCATTTTTTTTAAAAAACTTGGAATATTATAAATGAAATGGTGGATTCAGTCTTTACTGAGGTACTATCTGGGTGTTCATGTTTATACCATGGATCAGTAATATGCATGTTTATATATGTAAATATAATGTTTTGTTACTTTAGTATACAAGAATAAAATCATCTGCACACATGAGTTTTGAAATATACTGGTTTTGCTAACACTTCTGTGTTTCAGTTTGGTCTATGTTTATGTATGTTGACAGAGTTTATATAAATGAGCCGTTTGTTTACTCCATTTCATAAAGTCATCTAAGCTACAGTGCTTTCACTTCACATATCTAGACCTGATCTTGTTCAGTCTTATGGCCTGAGTATTTTCACATTTATGAGTGTTATTATTTTTCTCTCACTCTTTAGAGATTTACCCTCAAATTTAGCTGTTTGAAAGAATTAGTATTAGTCTCTGCAGATAAGTGTTAGTAAGCTAAGAATTAGTGTTAGTCTCTGACTCCCCACTGGCTGTAGGTCACTTTTAGAGCTGCAGTCACCTCAGGGACTGACTGAGGGTGCCTCTGCTCCCAAGATCACCTATATAGTTGTTGTCAGGACTTGATGCCTCACAGGATATTGACCTAGGGGTCTAGATTCCTCAGTGACTGTTCCTCAGGCTCCAGCCTCAGTTCTTTCCACAGGGTGGTTCAAAATGGACATGAGGTTGCAACAATGTGAGCAAACCAGAGAGCAAGAGCGAGCACTCCCCGTAATGTAATAATGGAAATTTCTTCACCTTTGTTATATTCATGTGTGAGACAAAAGTCATGGTCAACCTACAGCCCAAAGGATATTAGGCAAGAAATAAACACCAATGTGGAGATCACTGGGAACAATTCCAGATGCTACTTTGCACACTTGTCATTTATGAAGTACTTTTTAAAAGACAGCTTCAAATTTGAACCTTCCCAATACCATGTAAAAATTTTTCATTTCTCACCCATATAAATTAGTTTCACAAACACATTAAATATTTAAATATTTATTTAACATGCCCTTGATTGTCAATGTGATTTATCATTGTTGCCATATGATCATTCAATTCTTGCAATCCCTTTTGCTGTGAATTATCAGTGAACACTGCTCTACTTAAAAATATTTAGATTTAAAAACTTTTTAATCTACCCTAGTTTTTAGTGTAAACTAAATACTAAGTTTTTGTTTTGTTTATCGTGTTTTAAATACCTTTTCCTATTTAGGCTTGTGATCCTTTAAAAAAAATGAGCACAAATTCCTCCTTTTACTATATACATGTTCGTTTCTAAAGTGGCTTTGAAATTCCTCTGTTGAAAAAGGAAACACTGTATATCTATCTGTCCCCTGGATTCTGGGCATTAATATGGCTTGCCTGAACCTATAGAATGTTGTAAAGTGATGCTGTATGGATATCAGACCTAGATCTTGAAAGGATTTTTAGTTTTTGGCCATGCTTTTGTGTACTCCTTACCTGAAATCTTCCTGAGGAAAAGTCCAGTGTAGGTTCTATGGTAATGAGAGGTCATGTACAGAGAAAGAAATTCAGCAAACAGGTATTGTCAATGTCCAGATATGTGAGTGAGCAAGGCCTTCAGAAAACATCTCATCACGAACTAGCAAAAAAAAAAAAAAAAAGCATGAGTGTGGCCCCAGATGAGAATATATGAATTCCTTACCTTAATATAGCCAAAACTTATGAGCTCAAAGAATAATCAGTAAAGAAAGTAGTTGTTTGGTATATGACATTATATATCCTACAAAATATTTAAGGTGACACAGAAGTGGAAGTCTACATTGGGAATTTTGAGAAAGGATGCACACAATGTAGTCGAGGCAAAGTAATGAGTGGCAAAAAAAAAAAATTACACCCTCAATGAGTCATCATCATCATTACTGTCCCACAGAAGTAGTTAGTAAGGACAGGTCTTGCTGGCCTGGGCTTTAGATGGGAGTAAAATACAAAGTTCGTCTCAAAATTTGAACCAAAATCAGCAATCATAACAGATTTGTTTTTAAAATTTTCAATTTTCTGCAATTGAAGTGTCCAAGAAAATACCTAGAGATGAGTTTCATTGCAAAATATTCATAAAATTTAAATGTATTAGTAATGAAAACCAAATATTGTTCTAGAATAATAGAATAAAACTGAAAATAACTTAGATAACTATCGTAAAGTTACAAAGGCATGATCTTATTTCCACATACAAACATACACGATGGTAACATGTATAATAAATAAATATGAATTATGAGCAAGTATTGCAAATCTGTATGGGCAAATCATACCTATAAAATGGAGGATGTATGATATACTATAGCTACAGTATAAATTGTGATTATATATATATATATATATATATATATATATATATTTATTTATTTATTTATTTTTTCTGTGGGTACCAGGGGTTGAACTCAGGACCTCACACGCCGATAGGCACCCATGTTGCTGAGTGATATCACTGGCCCTTTTTTTGTATGTGGGTACCAGGAGTCAAACTCAGCACCACATGCTTGCCAGGCAGGCGCTTATGCAGCTGAGCTATCTCACCGGCCCAATTGTGATAATATTAAATGTTTTCAATTGATAAGAGAATATTTAAAAGGAGAAAATAGGGTTTTCAAAAGTATTCAAATTTTATAAGATAAACCACATGGAATTTGTAGATGTGAAAACCACACTAGTTGAAATAAAAACAAAATGCCTTCTTTAATAATAGTTCATTTAACACTAGTTTAGATGCACGTAAGTAAAATATTGGCAAACTGAAAGACGAATTTGAAAAAAAAAAATCCTACAACTTCAAAAAGAGTCAGACATATCAAAAGTGTAATTAGAGAGTAGGAGGTATAATGATTGGAGCTATTTTAATAGAAAAATCATTGACAGTTGCATTTAATGAGGTTTTAATTGCAGTGAAAAAATTATAAAAAACAGTGATGCTTACCAAAAGAGTTGTTATTACGTGATAATACAAGTATTATCATATATTTGTTTTAAAGCTAAAAGATAATCATTACAACCCATACTCCTTCCCAAAAAGGAGTCTGCCCATTCAGCACTAAATTTCATTCTTATTTGCCTATCTGGACAAAGTGGATATTTTTTTCTCAGACTTGGAAATAAACATGTGCAAAGAATATTTTTGAATGAAGGTCCTCAAAGTGGAGTTTCTGTTGGAGTTTCTGTTTCAGTATCTTCCTGTACTCTAGTCACATGGACACATCCCTGTTGTAAAGCAATTGCATGTTTGTGTCAGTAAGGCAGAGCCATGTTCTGCATGGTAGCAAATTAATCTGAACACTAGGGAAATTATTGCAATGGAATTCAATGACTCTCTCAAACATTATTTCCGTTACAAACCACTGGGGGTCTCTGCTCATAGTTACAATGATATTGAGGCTGATGATAGGTCCAGGTAAACAAGTGATTCACAATCACCATCCTGGGGATAGTAGAAGTTTTTAGGAATTGATACACTTTAATTACCATACTGGATTTGCCAGATAGGCAAATAGACACAACTGACATCAAAAGGGTCAGAGAAGAGTAAGTGTATAATCTGTGCAGAAAATAAAAACAATGTTTCCAGTATTAGAGGATCACTATTTAGCTCAAAAGTACAGCACTTGCCTAAAATAAGTGAGACCCTGGGTTTGAGCGCCAATGTCATCCCCCCAAAAAGAATACAATATCTGTTACCAGTTTTAATGATTCCTTAAAAATAGTTTTAAAAATAAAAATGTATTTGCCAAGTATTCTAAATATTTTATGCATACAAAGAAATCCACTCCAAAACTCATTTAATTGTATGATTAATTAATACCCAAAATAAATATCTGTAAATATGTGTATAATTTATGTGTTCATTTATTTTAAAATATAGTCGTAGGTATACACTGATTATGCTACAACTTAATATATCAGAAAGCAGTAGTAATGAAAACAGCATATTATTGTTATAAAAAAGACATATTGATCAATGAAACAATAAAATCACAGAAATGAACACATATATTTTCAATTAGTTGATAGTTGACAAAAGAGCCAAGAAAATACAATAGCAGAATAATCTCTTCAATTACTTGTCTTGTAAAAATTGGATATCCACATGTAAAAAATGAACAAGTAAATTAAATGCACAAATGTAAATCCTAAACTATGAAATGACTATAAAAGAGAAAAAAATTGTACAGTGGCCTGGACACTGAAATCTTAATATTATCCCAAATGCACAGGCATCAGGAAGATAAAATTAACAAATGAATCTATGATAAACTAAAATCTTTTGTATAAACTTGGAAATAATTGATAGAGCAAAGAAACAAACTACAGAATGGAAGAAAGTATTAAAACTATACTAAACTGACTAAAAGTTAATATCCAAAGAATACTAGCAATTTCAAAACAAAATGGCATAAAAATGAATAAATGACCCCCATTAAAAATGGGCTAAAAGGATCTGAAAAGACATTTATCAAACCAAGACACAAAATTGGCCAATATAACCAATGTTTGATATCATTCGCTATTAAGAAATTGCAAATCAAAACCACAGTAAGATAGACCCCCACCCCAGTAAGAATAGCTATTATGAAAAGGCAAAAAATATCACGTTCTGATAAGGATGTGGAGAAATAACAGTGTGTCCACACTCTTGGTATAAATATAAAAAGTATGGCCATTTTGAGTAACAGTACAGAGGTTCCTTAAATTCATTTTCAATATAATGGCATACTTTTGTGGATAAAATGTCTATAGTTTGTTAACTGGTGACCTTACAGGCTAAAATCAATTCTTTGTTTACTTAGGAATACTATAAAGAGCCAAATGAATTTTCTCATTAACAGAAAAATATGCAAAATTCAAAACTAATTTTTAAATAAATTACTTATTTGCTTCTTTCCAAATAAGCAAAGTTTATACAACATAAAATATAATTTTCTGGGCCAGTGAGATAGCTCAGCAGCATAAGTGCCTGCCCAGCAAGCGTGAGGTCCCGAGTTCAACTCCTGGAACACACATAAAGGAAAAAAAGGGCTGATGATATCGCTCAGTGGCACAAGCACTTGCTGGCAAGCACAAGCTCCTGAGGTCGACTCCCAATACCCACATAAAAAAAATATATACATATATATTATTATTAAATAAATTATATATATATAATTTTCAATTTGCAGAAAAGATAGTTTTTGAAAAAGATGTATGTTACTTTTAAGTAAGTTGTTTCACTCATTTTATCTAAATATTTAGATTCACCATAGAATGAGTAATTTAGCAGGAATATGTTGCATAAAACATTCCCTGCCGTGATTCTCAATCATTTGTAAACACTATTTAAGATATCTGGATCAATATTTACTGAACCGATTTGCTTAACTTTGTTGTGCGTGACCTCAAAATATAACATTTTTATTCCTTTTAGTTTTCTACATCCCAGAAATGCTAAAGTTAATAATGTGAACATATTCTATAGTATTTTATATGGACATCAGAAAGTGAGAAAACATTCATCAAACAAACTAGTACCACTAATCTATAAGCAAAATTGTCATTAACAACACAAAAATTTATTTACCAAAGGAAAATTATGATGGCAAGAAAATACTGAAAAATTTGAAGAGAATGTATTTAAACATTATAGATATAAGTCTTTTTAAAAGTATTATGTTAAACAAGGCATGTTGGCACATGCCTATAATCCCAACACTCGGGAAAGCTGAAGCAGGAGGATCGCCAGGGCAAGATCAAGCCCAGCCTGGGCTCTACAGTGAGTTCAGCGTATCCTGAGCTAGTACACAGCAAGACTGTCTCAACAAACAAACAAAAGATATAGATATACATACACAAATGTATATATATATTTTTTCATGTATAAATTTAAATAAAACATTCACATCTGCCTATTACTATATCTAGAAATGTATGTATATATATTCTTAAAAAGTCAAAAAATTATAATATGTAAATAACAATTTTATATTTCTTTTACTTTACAGTTCACTTTGAATACATGGAAACAGAAATTTTGATTTAAATGACTATTGCATGTAAAATATTCATAGAGTCCTTAATTCAGTTGCTATGCCAACAGAAGGAATTCATGTATATATGTGTATATATATATATATATATATATATATATATATGGATATAAAATATTGACTATCATCTATATGTCATATATGTCTATATATCTACACAATGTAGATATTTTGAAGGGATTTTTGCAAACATTAAATATTAGTATTCAAATGGAAGAAATTATCAATCAGAATGAGATACCAGTATTGGTTTGGAAATTGATAACATTTGTTGAAATATTTTATATAGGGAAATCAGTTTGGTTATATCATAGGACTGATTGACTTGTATATAGGTATAATGAACTTGAAGCATTCATAGCTTTATAACCAAAATTCTTCAGCAATTAATTTTATTTAGGAATATGTTTGATAATGAGTAGACTATAGTAGTAGTAGACAGAGATGAAAGTTTTATTTAAAATTATAAATGAAGAAATAATTGTGTTTAATCACAGAAATGTAAAATACTCTTTATATACAAAAGTGTGTCTAAGAAAGAGTTTTGTCTAATACTTTATGTACATCATATATTATATACAAATTAACTTTCTAGCTTTTCAAAATCAATCCAACTAAACAAAATAGCAGTTTTATGTGGAACCATAATTAAGATATCTATAACTCATCACATATTATTGATTTAACTGTGAAATTATTGTTTTTGTTCTAAATTCTTTCTCCAGTGTTGTTGTGTTTATTTCCTAAAAAATAAAATTGAACATTCCTCTCTTAATTTTTACGTATATATTTTGGGTAAGTAGAAAGCTGCCCATGATGACAGGGCAGAAGTAAAGTCACTTAGGAAAGTAAGAATGGGTGAATGATTGGAGTACTTGTTAATGGTAAACAAATTTAAAGATTATTGTGGGGTAGAGAAAGTGCCATCACTAGCCTTAATGTTGATTGGAGAACCTAAGTTGCAAGCCAGAACCTAAATTGCAAGTCAGAGACGAAAATTAGTAGAAAATACCCTACAATATCTATTGAATATTCACATAAACGGTTCTACAGACATATGATACTTCTCAAAAATATAATTATAATTATTTGGTTTTAACTCACATTTTCCAGAATGTTTTTGGAATATGTATGCACTGTGAAACAGCAAAATTGAGCAAATGAACAAGCGTGTGATATTTTATATGTAATATCTGAACAAAAAGAACTCATAGAAGTAGAGGATAAAATGCTGGTTACCAGAGGCTGGAAGTAGAGCAGGGCTGATGTTGGTTAAAAAGTTCAAAATTTCATTTAGGTAGTAGGAGTATGTTTGTGATATCAACTCTACTACCTAGTGACTGCAGTTAATAACAACATATTGCAACCTTGAAAATTACTAAAGTTGGGCCGGTGAGATGGCTCAGTGGCATAAGCGCCTGCCTGGCAAGCGCGAGGGCCCAAGTTCGACTCCCAGAACCCACATACGAAAAAAGGGCCGTTGATATCGCTCAGCGGCACGGGTGCCCACTGGCGTGCGAGGTCCTGAGGTCGACCCCCACTACCCCCCCAAAAAAATTGCTAAAGTAGATTTTAAGTGTTTTCATCTTAAGTATTCATAATTAAATCACAATGATAAATACTTTAGGTGGAATTATAGCATACATTTACATGAAAGATATTGATTGGAATTAAACACATATAAATTAACAAAGTATTCAAGAGATTTGTATGTTCAACAGCCTGAACCATCTAGAATAAAACAAAAAACTGACTGTTTATGCTTTATTTTGGGATCCATTATTTTAAATTCAGAAAGTACAATAACCAAAGCATTTACTAGGAATGTTTAAGCATAATAATGGAAAGGAGAAGCATCCTAGTAGTCCATCCAAGAGTGATAGGAATATTGATCAGGAATATCACTAGAAATTCACAAGAAATTTGAGAGAATTGTGTTTTCAACAGACCTATCTAGAATAAAAACCAACACTGCTGCGGGCTTTCTTTTTCTGGTTCCGTTATGTTTTAATTCAGAGTACAATTACCTTCCAAGACATTCTCTTAAAATCTTTCCTTAGGAGTGGCTGAAGTTCATGACTGAAAAGGAGAAACCTCCCAGAGATAGATCAAAGACTCATAAAGAATACTGAACTGGGGAAATCACTTTATTCTTTTATTTTGATTTTTTAAAAATTATATTTTATTAGTACATGTTTGCTATGCATAAAATTTACATTCATCTTAAGGAGTAAGTACATGTACATAATATATCTTGATTCTTTTTTAGTCCCTATTCCTTCTCCCCCATGTCTTTCCCCATTTTCATTATTATTGTTATTATTTTCTTTAATTTGTGTCTGTGACATATAATGTTTATATTCATTGTGCGTATTTGACAGATGTACATGAAACATATTGAATCTTTTTCATTCTTAAAGCAATTACACTTATTTACAAGACAATACCTTGTCTATTCCTTTTGCATGGTTACTCCTCAATGTAACTTTCAATCGAGGCTAACTCTCAAGCTTCCAAGTTTATGAAACATTATCTTTGCCACTCTTGAAACATTCCCAACTTGGGTCAGGAGCTTTATGTTTTCTTCTGTCATACACCTGAAGATGTATATTTTTTCAAACTGAAATAGCTCCTGTGTAAACTGCTTTCCAATTTGTTGAATATCTTTTACTTTCTTTTTTTTGTTGAATATCTTAAAAATAACTTAGTATTAATTTACAAAAATGAATTTAATGGTTCCTTTTCTCCCTTCATTTCTTCACACACATCAACACACACATGCACACTGTCACACCTTTACACAAACTGTGCACACTCATACCTAGAAAACAATGTAAATACATACATAGGCCTGCATGTCACAAAATGAAAATATTTATAGTGCCTCATCACATATTTTCTGTTGCATTAAATGTCAAACTAATACAGAAGAAAATATAATTTAATCATATGATGTTGCACACAGTTTTATTTTCTTTTTCACTTTTTTATTTTTTGTGCGTACCAGGGGTCAAACTCAGGACCTCACGTGACAGCAGGAGGCCGTGCCACTGAGTGATATCACCGGCCCTTTTTTTGTATGTAGGTACCGGGAGTTGAACTCAGGACCTTACGCTTGTTAGGAAGTGCTTATGCCGCTGAGCTATCTCAGCGTCCCTCACATAGTTTTAATAATTAATAGGTTACTATAAATTTTAGTGGAACGATTGCAGTAAAAATGGAAATTTAATGACAGTGAATATAAAAAGTGCAAATAATTGACAGACTCAATTAGTCACTTTTCTATTGCTGGGACACCATGCCTGACATATACAACTTACACAAGAAAAAGTTTAATTTAGTTCACCATTTCAGTGGTTTCCAGGCAGGTCACCAGCTGAAACACGGGAACATCTTGGCAGAAGGACTGGGACGAGGAAAGCAGCTCACACTGTGACAACCAGGAAGCAGAGGGTCAGGAAAGCTCAGGAGAGAAGGAACCTGGGACTGTTTAGACCCAACAAAGGCACACACCCAGTGACCACTTCCTCCAATTGGCCCTTCTCCCTTAATGTCACATTCAGCTCTAAGCTCATCAACAGAGTGATCCACTGTTCAAAAAGTACTCCATGTGTTATTTTCAAATCAAGAAGCCTAGCCGGGCATTGTGTGTTGGTGCACGCCTTAATCCCAGCACTTGGGAGGCTGAGGCAGGAGGATCACTGCAAGTTTGAGGCCAGTCTGGGCCACAAAGTGAGGTCAAGTCCAGTCTGAACTGCATAGAGAAACCCTGTCTCAAAAAGACAAAAATCAAACAAAACAAAAAACCAAGAAGTCTTACTAATGCTATTAAAATACTATATGAAAAGAAATGTAAAATGAGATTTCTGACTACATAAAGAGGGATGCAGTTACTCGTGAGATTGTTTCTTGAAAAAATATTTCATGGTACTCTCACAGCTGAGAAAAATGTACTGACAATGACATTATGAAACAAGTAAGACAATATGTTTTTACTCTCACCAAATAAAAGATTTATAAAAAATCAGTGTATAAATAGTTGTATCTTTCAGAATGTATTTCATTTAATTAATAAAATATATATTCAGTAGATTAAAATTTTAAATCTGTCTTATGCAACTGATATAACAAGAAATATTATAATAAAATTTTTTTTAATTATAAAGAGATACTGATTGAAGAGTCCTACGATACTATAGCTATGTTGTCTTTTAAATTTTTATTATTATGTCTGATAGTTGGTATTTTAAATACATCATACAGGTATAAATTACTATACTTTTCACTTTGTATTTCATGATTTGGCATATAAAGGCAAAAGTTGATAAAGTATAGAATTGTGATAATATAAAGTCCTCAGATACTTTGAACCCTATTTATGTCTTTTTAATTACCGCATGTTTTCATAAAACATTATAGAAGATTGCAAAATTATGAACAGTTAAATATTAAACTGTTAAAAAACAAATTTTGAAATCATCCAGAATTATACTATAAAAAAGACGAAGTTCAACCAGATTTTCCTTTCATATACATATTTTATAGCATAACAATCTCTCCAGAGATTTAAAAGTATATACAGATTTTAAAAAATTATTCTTAAAAATAATATGATCATATCAATATATTCAATAGAAATATTTCATGAAATCCAACTCCTTTTCATGATAATAACTCAATAGAATTAGAAAAAGGAATTTGCTCACTTTGCTAAATAATAATGCAAATCCTAAAGTTGACATCATATTTAATAAATGTTCAGGTTTCTCTTTAAGATCAAGAAAAATGCAATGTATTCAGGCATTTTATATAATGACTATCATTAAATTTCAAAATGTTTTGCTACAATTTTAAAATTAATAATATCCTATTAATTTTTAAAATTACTTTAACATTTTCAAGATAAAATTGTAACTGTCAGTTCATTAGTTTGCCACTCAATGAAATAGAGAATATGTGAAGAGAGTAAATATTTGCATTTTTAATATGTATTTTCTAACTGCTTTCCTGTATTGGAAGTACTGGAAGTCCTAGCTAATGCGGTAAGATAAGAAAAGCCAATAAAATATATACAGGTTGAGATAAAAGAAATCAAGCAATATTTATTCACAGATAAAATAATCATCTATGTTTAGTAAGAAAGCAACTTTGGACATAGACATTTATTACAGTAATATATTATGACTTCAATAGAAAGTGTCCAGCCAAAGCCTCAAGCATTCATGGTGGGGGTGGAAAGTGATGTGATCCTGGGTCGAGAGCTGAATGTGCTGTTGGAAGCTGGGTCTGGTCAGAAGTGGTGGGTCTCTGGGCGAGCGATCTGAAAAGGTAACTCCTCCATCTTTCTCAACTTCTTGGTCACCGTGATGTGAGCTGCTTACCTCCATTGGACACTTCCGCCATCCTCTTCCTGCCTTGGAGTCACCCAACTGTGCAAGGGCTGTGACTTCTGAAACTGTGAGCCAAAATATTACTCTCCTTTATGATGTAAGTGTTGGATTTTTTTTTGTGTGTGTGGGTACCGGGGGTCGACCTCAGGACCTCGAGCACCAGCAGGCGCCCGTGCCGCTGAGTGATATCACTGGCCCTTTTTTTATATGTGGGTACCGGTAGTTGAACTCAGGACCTCGTGCTTGCCAGACAGGCACTTATGCCACTGAACTATCTCACCGGCCCTGTGTTGGATATTTTTGACCTAGACAAGAAAGTGACTAAGACATGTGGTTTCAGAGTACCATATGAATCTGCAAAATTTAATTGATTTTGTTTTTGCATGCAAAAAACTGTTGGATTTTGATTTGAAAATGTATGAAGAAGCAAAAGATCCCGTACTGTGCCCAAAATAACTGTTAAGGAGAAAAATGTTTGAAGACAAATGTTACTTAATTGCCAAATGTACCATAAAGCTACAGTAATTGTGACAGTATAGCATTGATGACAGAATAGAAAAATGAGCAATTAAAACAAAATAGTGCACCAAAATTATAATAGACCCACATATAAATACTGAACTGATCTTGAAAGAGACACAAAAGCAATATGATAGATGGTTTTTCAACAAATGGTGTTGGAAAAACTGCACTTCCATAAGCAAAAACATGAGTTTAGACCCAGATTTTAGACATTTACAAAATTTACTCAAAAGGAATCATATTTTTAAATGTTATATATAAAATTACTAGAGGATAACATAAGAAAAAATCTAGATGAGGTTGGATGAATATGCCCATGAGGTTTTTAGGTAGAAAACCAAAGTCATAACACATGAAATGAATAATTAATGAGCTAAACCTCCTTAAAATTAAAACTTTTGGGGCCGGTGAGATAGCTCAGTGGCATAAGTGCCTGCCTGGCAAGCACAAGGGCCTGAGTTCAACTACCGGAACCCACATACGAAAAAAGGGCTGGTGATATTGCTCAGTGGCATGGTCGCCTGCTGGCGTGTGAGGTCCTGAGGTCGACCCCCAGTACCCACACACACACAAATAAATTAAACCTTTTTGCTCTGCCAAAAATACAGAGAATGAGAAAATATGCTATAGACTGAGAACTTGCAAAAAATACATGTGATAAGAATCTGTCATCAAAATAATACAAAGCCCTCTGAAAACTCAACAATAAGGAAACAAGAAACACAATGAATTTAGGAAAATAATTTAACAGCTCGTGAGGGAAAATGTGCAGATGATACTTACCTAAATGAAAAACATGTTCACCTCCTATGTCATCAAGGAAGTGCAAATTTAAAAAATATTAGATACATTTGCCCACCTTTTAGAATGATGAATTGTAGAACTGCAACAACTCTAAATGCTTCCAAGGATTTGGAACAGCAGGAACTATTATTCATTGCTGGTTGAAGTGCAAAATGATACGGCCATTTTAGATGACAGCTTAGCAAATTCTTATAAAACTAAACATACTCTAACCCTAAGATATGCAACAATCATGCTCCCTTTTATTTATCCAAAGGAAATAAAAACTTATTTCCACACCAATACTTGCATGTATATATTTACAGTAGCTTTGTTCACAAAGTTGGAAGAAATAAAGATGTCTTTCATCAGAGAGTGAATATTGGCAGTAGGCAGCTTTCCTGTTGCTGCTACATAATACCTGACACACATTATTTAAAGAAGGATAGGTTTAATTTGGCTCACAGTGTCTGCAGACTCAGTCCATGGTCAGATGGCTCTAAGGCAGAAACATTATGGCAGAATGATGTGGTGGAGCAAAATTGCTAATTTTATGACAGCTGGAAGCAGAGGAGAGGAACAGGTCCAGAGAAGAAAGTGCAAAGATGATACAAGGTATCCTCCTTCCTCCCTCTATGACCCACTCAGACACACCCAGAAGTGTGCTGTACTAATCTTCTAGGCAGATCCCAAGCCAATCACTTGATAATTAAGTTTAACCATCACAATACCAAAACTGTTGGTATATCCAGACAATGGATTATTATTCAACACTAAAATAGTAATTAGTCTCCAAGCCATAAAAACATGGAGAAAACTAAAAAGTATATTACTTAGTAAAATAAGTCACTCTGAAAATTTCGTGTACTCTAGAATTCCAGGTGTATGTCAGTGGAAAGGAAAAACTACGGAGACAGTGAAATGACTGGTGATTGTCAGGAGACAGTGGTAGGGGAGGCAGAATACAGATAAATTAAATGACATTGTATATGCTGTATGATACTAATAAAATACATACATGTCGTTAAAAACTTTCAATTCCCATAGAATGTACACTACTAAGAGTAAATCCAAATTTAAACTCTGGATCTTGGGTAATTATAATGTTTTAATGTAAGTTCAGTTGTTACAAATACACCTTGTGCCAAAGGACATTTGTATTAATGGAGGCCACATGTGTGTAAAGTCAGGGGCTATGTGGGATGTTTCTGTAGCTTCTTCTCAGTTTTGCTGTTAAATTAAAAATATCCTTTTTTAGTAAACTCAGAATTAAAAAAAGAGTGATCAGTATTTAGTTTGTATATTCAGTGATAATTTCATAAAGGCTATAGGATATTTTAAATAGAGCAATCTTTAAAATTCATTTCAGGCACATTATTTGAAAGATGTATATGGTAGCTGATGTACATGGACAGCAATTATAAAACCTGAAAGCCTGAATGAACAGCATATCTATTCAACTAACTTCATTCTGTATACTTGACAAATGAACTGTACTGAGTTGATTTGAAGTTTAAATCCACAGACGAGCATAATAGTACTGGTCTTGTGTTCCTTGTAAACAGTTTTCAAGGTGACAATTTTAGCATCTATTATGTAATTCAGTAGCCCTTACAAATTTTTCCCCAAAAAATAGGATTGTACTGTGGGTGCTTATTCTTACCCAATTGAAGTCCCTGGGTCAGAACAAGTATTTTTAATCAGTGCAATTTCCAGATTTTCTAAAATGTCTGAGATGTGTGAATAAATTATAGGTTGAAATTCCAATAATACACAGAACATCTGTCTATTTTCTTGGAAAATACCAGGATGAAGTTTATGAGACATCTAAATTAGTAGACTCTCTGACTTTTAAGAAGCAACACCCACCAACCAGATTCTTATAGAGTAGTCAGAATGGATTTATTGAAAATGAATCTTCCATACCCAAAATAACTTCCATTAGATTAAACTATCTTAAATTCATGATCAAAATAACAAACAAGGTTGCTCTATCACAACAGATTATTTTACAATATTTTTATAATCTCTTTTAAGTTTTTGAGTATGAGTTGAGTAAAAAGATGAAAAAGTATTTTCTGTCATTTAAGAATGAATTCTAACCATTCCTGTCACACCTATTCATTTCAATATGATAACAATACATATAGTAAAAGCTAAGCATCCCTATCAGGCCTGCGTGGTTAGTGTGTATAAATTATTTGCAGAAATCCTTTGAAGAAAGTTAATATTCTCTTAGGTATTATCATTTTATAGATGAACGAGTTACAGGACTGACATATTTCACATAAAAGCATATTATTTGGAAGGGTGGAAATCATATTGTGAATGTTCTATTCTTACAGAGATTGTAAATGACAAACATAGATTCTAAACTAGTTTTTTCTAATTCCAAAGCCAGAGCTCATGTCATCATAATGCCTCCCACATAACTGGCAATATGCATACAATGAACCTATTTTGAAATCAATATATCTAGATCATTACTGATGTTGGACAATAATACTGAAATATTATCAAGAGCCCTGTATCAATAGTCATTTAAAAGACTCTATGTCTGTGCTAGACAAATAAGATTATAAATTAATTTTAACTTTGTAAAATTTTTCATTTTGTTATGTCTCTATATTTAATGATTTGACTAGTAAACAATGGATCCTCTTTTAAAATTTGCAGGAAGAGTTTCAGATACTTTATGAAGTACAGTATAATTCAGGTGGAAGTATGTTTGAGAAATTAAAAGTTTAAAAAATATAGATATTAACCCATAAAAGGGTTAATTTTTTATTGCCAAAATACAGCTCCATGGAGTCTTTCATTCAATTTGAATTATTTAATCAAATGAGAAAATATAAAATGTTAATCGAATGGGAAAACTCTAGGAAGGGTTTCCCACTGAGGATGTACCCATGGTCCTATTGACAGAGTTAATGAGACTTGGATACATGGGTATAAAATTTCTTAGGAGGGAAAAATGTGTCAGACCCCTAATGGATTTCAGTATACGTTTTGTCAAACTCAGTGGTTGCAATAGATAAAAAACTTAATCCTCAATTCTAGATTATCATTTTTTTCCTAAAAGTAGCTTGTTTTTTTTTTTTTTTTTTTTTTTTTTTTTTTAATAAAAATGTGTTCCTATGTTCACATATCCACACATGCAGGCATATCACCCCAAAGGAACATTATCATTTCAAGCGGAATTTCTCACATTCAAGTTGTAATGATAAGCATTATGTCAATTATACCAAAAATGAATCAAGTAAATGCCTTAGGGTCGCAGATATCTAGAACTAGAACAAAAGTGTCTTCCTTTGGATTGTACACTAGATGTTGTGTTAATGATTGGGACTTCACACTTTAATTTGAATATTAAACATTTTTGGATATAAACTTATGAAATTATTATAAAATCAGTCTGATAATGAAAATAAAACCTAAAAATTAATGTTTGTCTGCTCTTCAATGTTAAATACTAATGGGTGCTTATTTGTACAGACAAAAATAGTAACTACATAACCTCACATATGAAATAAAGCAAAATCATGTAAAAGAATTCACATAATTTTGTGAAGAATATGTGTGACTTTGCACAAATACATTTAAAAACTTAGCAAATAGATGCCTTTATAATGAAATATACATTAACAAAATAGATATAAAGAACTTCAATTTTATTCAAAATTATCCACAATATAAAAAACATGAAAATTTTACACAGTAATTTTACAATGTTAGAATAACTCAGCACACAGAAGACTACGGAGAACATTTTTTGAATATATGCCAAATATAAATAAATTATTAGAAAACATAACCATGCCACAGTACTTAAAATGAATTAGGACAAACATGATTTATTCCAGGAATAGAGGGTAAGCTATCATTAGAAAAACTTAACAGCATTACTTATTATTTTACTTACTATCATACAAATTTGGTTTTTACTAGTCGACAAGAAGTTAGAGAGCTATGAAAAGTAAGTAAATATAATAATAATTTAATAAGAATTGGAAGATTTATGCATAATAACAAATTAACTAGTTTTCTTTTTTTTTTTTTTTGTGGGTACCGGGGGTCAACCTCAGGACCTCGCGCACCAGCAGGCGCCCGTGCAGCTGAGCGATATCACCGGCTCTTTTTTCCTGTGTGGGTTCTGGAAGTCAAACTCGGGCCCTCGTGCTTGCCAGGCAGGCACGTACACCGCTGAGCCATCTCACTGGCCCTAACCAGTTTTTTTTTTTTTTTTTTTTTTTTTTTTTTGTGGGTACCGGGGGGTCGACCTCAGGACCTCGCGCGCCAGCAGGCGCCCGTGCCGCTGAGCGATATCACCGGCCCCTTTTTCGTATGTGGGTTCCAGGAGTCGAACTCAGGCCCTCGCACTTGCCCGGCAGGCGCTTAAGCCGCTGAGCCATCTCACCGGCCCACTAACCAGTTTTTAATTGTAAAAGTTTATAGCATTAATATTATGAGTAAGAATTGGAAAATCAAGCTAAACTCAGGATCAAAATAATTACAGAGTTTTACACTATATCAAAATGTTAACGATGGCATTTTATAATATTTCAAAGCATTTGATTGAGCTTCCACAGCTTTTCTGATTAAATATAAACTCCAAGGTTTAATCTATTTCCAAATCTTAAAAAGTAAGTGTAGCTGATTTCATGTTGTTACAGGGAATTTTCTTCAGTTTTATCACATTTTTCTGATAACCAGTTTTGCTCCAAATCAATAGTAATGAGGGAATAATTATGAGTACATATTAGACGTTTTGAAGTTTTGTACATAATTTTAGTAAATAGGCAAAATTGTAAGTGATAAATTATAACTCAGAATAAAAGTGATAAGAGTTTTGCTTGGGTGCTTCATAGGCAGGGGTTCCTCCAGCTCTATTTTCAGAAATTGAAAATGAGTCCTGTACTCATCACATCCACTGCAGAGGGCCAGAATAACACCCCTGCAGTGTTCTAGCCTAATGGCAGGTTTTGCATGTTCTAGTATTCAGAGCTCTGTTTCTCTGTGCATTGATTCAGTACCTCCCACAAGCCAGACTTTCTTCTCTACTGTTTTTGAGCAAGTGTAATATTCCCTCAGGCAGGCTCCTAACAACCTGTGCTGCCTGCCTGGTCTGCCCAAGTTATTTCCCAAGACACCAATTATTGGTTGTGTTAGTGTTGTGTTTACATAGCTGCATATGTTTTTGGTCAATGCCAATTTTATCATAAGCCCTGTGATTGTGAAGTGATGATTTTCCAGAATGCAAGGATTTCAGGAACATACACATTGTATTCAAACAGTTATGCCTGTGCTAAAGATAGCAATGGAACACTGTTCCCGAAAGATGTTTTCTAGGATAGGAGAAATGTTCCTTGATGTGCAAGAAACTAATGATAATAGGAAACATATGGAATATGCATGAAAATGGACAGGAAGACAGATTAGATCAGAGATATTTGGAATAACAGCACAGCAAAGTTTCATTAACTCTTATGTATGGTTAGATACACTAAAATACGGTCAATACAAAATACGTGATATATTAAAAATGAATTACATTGTTAGTAATATTAGGCACATTCATTAGTATGTCTTTATTTTCTAAATAACTGATTCAGCTATTCTAGGTGTATAGGTGGCTCTGACTATCCCTTAACAAGAACCTATGATTTGTAAATATTTTGTCAGTGAAAATAAAGAGGGACACATACAGGGAACTGTGTACAAACCAAACAATCTTGTAAAAAATCAGGGTATGTATTGAAAACAAAAAGGGTTACCACTTCAAGTTTTCACCAAGCAATCAAAAAGATTTTATCAAATCTGATGGAAGATAGTAGTTTGATGTTTGGTAAAAGAGAAAAAAAAAACACAGCCTTTGCTCAAAAATTGTTGATTCCAAGGAGATACAAGTTTTGAATCATCTGATGAAATACAGTACTTAATGTTACTAGAAAAGTAATAGATGCGGAAAATTAAGTAAATGAAACTTCAACACAAATAAACATAGAAAAAAAATTCAAATTGAACAGAAATGCATGAGATTTAAATATTCCTTTGATACAGAAAATTAATTATCTTATTAAAAATCATCTAGAACCATGTTCAAATACAAATTATGGAGATATCCCAGAAGCTACTAGTCCACATGTTTAAACTGCAAATCAGTTGGTTGACAAACCACAAACCATGACTGGCAGACACACAGTGGTTTTTTATTTGAAGTTCTAGGATTATTACTCTATCCTTGGAAACAGAAAAACATGAATAAAATAGTAAAATGAACTTATGTAGACAAAAGTATAAATAAAAGCTTCATCATTTAATAAATATTATTTTGAAATAAATTCAAAACGAAGTATTTTACAAATGATTTATTGGAATTTGTTTAAGAAAATGTAAAATTACTTTTTAAGAACTATTCTGGTAAAAGTTAAACTTAATTTATAACATTTTTTAAATTTTGAGAATGAATGTTTTTAGTTAATAAATTATGCATTAAAATTAAAAGATCAGTAATGACTTTTCAGCAATAAAGCCCATTAAATACACAGATTAGTTGTAACATTTAGCACATTTTTCAACTGTGTTTATTTCAGCATGTTGTTTTTAGTTTATAATTGTGTCTTTCTAGCATACACACGTCATTAAATATTATTCAAGAAGAATAAAATAAAAGAGAGAAACAAAGAAATTATTGAAATTTATCCCATGTTTCCTCACCACTGGATGAAATTTCTATACACTAAAAATTTTAAAGGTCTCGGTAGAATAAGAAAGGAAGGGAGTGCTTTAAACATTATAGATAAAAATATCTGAGGATATCAAGAAAAGCTACATTCAAGATTGAGAGCTACTTTTTGTAATACTTACAATAATAAAAGATTTTCATTCCTAACATGGAAAATTTCATCAAATTAATAAGGAAAATGGTAGAAAAGTAGAAACAAAGACAGCAAACAGACAATTGTCTAAGAGTATTATGTGTCATTAATTAGTATATTTGAATTAATATATTCCTATAATTGTTTATAATTTGGTTTATAAAAGGTAATTTATTGTGAATATTCAATAATAGAGGAACATGTAAAGAAACCCTTTTCTCTTGTGCTGCACCTGGATGTGGAAATTAGTGTAATCATTTTAGAAAGCATAGCTCTGTTTTGAAAGTTACATGCATCACTATCCATCCAGGAATGCCACTCATCAGAACACCTAAAATCAAGTACCTGATTTAGAGTGAGTAATGAATATAACAGTAAAAATATTTTGGAATTGAAGTTAATTTTTCCCTGAAACTACTATTTTTGTGGCATTAAATTCCTTCTATTTAAAATTTCCCAGTACTTTGTAGTGTTACATACTCATTTCCTAATCTTTGAAAAGTTAACATTCTGAAAAAAGTAATTAGTATACATTTAGAGCAAGAATGAAAATGCGGTAAATGATGAGACAGTAAAATAATATACATTTTATATTCAGAGGGAAAATAAATGCAATTTAATGACCCATTGGCTTAGAAAGGCTGTGCTATTAGTGATTCAAAGGATCAGAAACAAACTAAGTGTCGGGGCAACAAATTTAGAAACAAACATTCACAGTGGCAATGGAAGTAAAGCTGCTTGAATAGAGAAAGCACAAAATGCACAACAAACAGCTCATTTAGAGCAATAAAAAGCTCTTGCCTAAGCATCGAGTGCCATGTGAAATAAGAAGTACCAATATTTTTTCTTGATTAATTCAGAGTGGAATGGAGTGTGCTCGCTGATAGAAAAAATACAGCGCTCAATTTTCAGGGGCAAAATGACCTTCGCTAAACAGCCTTGCCCAAAAGTGTGAGATAGAAGTGAGAGCTATGCCAAGTGCAAAGAAAAATCCTATTTCAGAGTTAATGATCTCTCAACCTGTGCGCATTTTAGTCTCCCTTCAGTTGCTAAATTTTTGTGATGCCTCATTAGATAATATTTATATCAGTTACCTTGACCATAATTTATTTTTTCTAATTTTCACCAGAGATCCTAACTCAGTTCTAGGAGAAATACGAAGTAACTTACACAAAATTTGTCTTTTCTTTTCATTCACCATCTATCAATTGATTATCTTCCTGTATCTTGGTGTGAACAACAGACAAAACATAATATGGTCATATTTTAATTTATTGAAGATATGCCATTTAATCATTTCTTTGACAAATATTGTGTAATTACTAAGTGCAAGTCATTGTAGTAGCTACCAAAATTCAGAATGAAAAGAAAATAATAGTGCAATTTGTCTGAATTGATGTCTATTTGTTATATATTCAGAGCAGACACCAATTCAAAGAAATTGCATTATTATTTACTGTTTACTCTATACCTAGGTTTTTTAATAACTGATGCCATCTTTCTTCACATCAAGTGGATAGAGATTCCAAGAAAATGATGGATGACAGAGTGAAGAGGACTTGTCAGATATTCAACTAAATCAATATTTTTCAGAGAGAGAGATATGGGCAAAAATGCTATGGTGCTAAGTGGTGGCCGGTATAAAGTAGCAGAAAGATCAAGGACTGGCACATTTAGAAATGTGGCATATGCTGGGGTTTAGTATGATTCATGTCCCTTGATGGCTTGTGAATTCAAAAAGAGCATTCTGGCTGAATAGATCGTGGTACAGTGGTAACAACGGCCTGAGGAATCTAGCCAAACAGCACTGAACATGAGCTACAAAGTGCTTTTGGCGTTTGTTGTTATTTAGACAATATTGCCGTTATAGGGGGATTTATGGGAAGCATTCATAGAATCTAAGCGTCGTTTCCCTAAGGTAGGTATAACATGATTTCTGTGTAAAGAAAACTAAATGTGATTCTTTTAAAGAAAAAGAGGAAAACAGATCCTGGGCTAACATGATAGATGCAAGTGGTTTCTTGGGTAAAAGGATAAAATAGCATCTGTAAAATATGTTCATTCCCTACAGAAGCTAGAATTGCTTGAATTCACGGTGGGATTTATGAACTGGGGTTCTTGCTTACCTTCAAAACTCTGAATCAGAAAAGAGCAATGACCTCTAAGTTGTATGTTAATATTTAAAATGCCACTTTGTATAATTTCAAGTAGTTTTCATGCTTTACAAAGTCTTAAGCAATAGACACTCTACTACTTCCCTTTCCTCTGTAACTCCTAACCAAGTTCATTTTATACAGTCTAATTTATCTGCAAAATGAATGCAGGGAAATATGGCTTTTTCTGTTCATGGTTCAAAACAATGCGGATAAGAGATCAATTGCAGACAGAGTATAAATGACCACTTAGAGGCACAGCAAACCCAGTCCTTCCCCTCGTCTCAGCTAAGCCCAAAGTCATGAAGTACAGCCATTTCAGATCTGTTCTCAGAGAGCTGACAGTCCATTTGAAACTCTTAAGTATTAAATCATTGGTGAAGAAAGGCACTAAATTTAGCAGTGATTTGTCATCCATTTAATTAATACATATATTTATAAGGCATATATGTATGTATGATTATTTCCTTTTTTCATTGATTAAAATTAATATTTTTCTATGGTACAGGTTAATAGAAAATTTATGGGCTAGACTAATCAAGGGTCAAAGAAACATTAAAAGTATAGACAATTAATTATTTTGAGGAAAACATAAACATAGCCATTATATAGCTGGAAAAACAAAGCAAGTTTTTGGCAGCCAAATTAATGTGTAAAATGTTTTGTAATTTACCTGGAAGTTAATGCTTTCATTATTCTTCTTGCTCAAGAAATATGAAGGAAATCTAGGTCGTATTTTAAGTATGCATTTATTACCTATAAATACTCATTTCCCTCATAAGGAAAGAGAAATGCACATTGTATATTTGAAAATCATATGCATTTGTGGAATGTAACATGTAGAATAATATTATCAATGTATGACATGTACTATACACCAGAAAAAAGAAGCAGGAAAATTTAATCTTACATTTATTTCCATATGTAACATTTTAAAATCCATTACTGATTATATATATATAATCATATATATATATAATCATATATGTATATAATTATATATATGTATATATATATATATACGCTCGCTATCATGCATTCATGATAGCAAATAATTTAAAAAAGAATGTTTCTAAGAATGATAAAATAAGGTATTTTCACTTTTAAATCATGTCTATAATATTGTCACATTAAATTCTGAATGCATTTGAAGTTATACCATACTTTAAAAAGTATGTCTTCTAATTTCAAAATTGGGCCCTTTCTTCAAATGTTATATATACAGATTTAACATTCTTCTCTAAATAGCATGAACATTTTTACTTGAACTTAGGTAATCTTCAGGGAAAAAACCATCCTGCCCTATACTATCATTATTATGAAAACCAAATCTAAGACACAATAATACTTGAGACAATTTTTTAAAGGATGCTCCACATCAAACGGTGACTGTAGAGAAATATTAAATGAACACGAATATGTGCACTTTTTAAAAATACATTTTTTCTATATATAACAACACAAAAAGAAATTTTACTACTTTCGTCAAGGAAGGAGTTCAGCAATAATAGGTCATTCTCCATGTAGATGCTAATCTTTTCAATAAGTCCATTTGCTGCTGTATCTTCATCAGGAACAAATTTATTCCAAAGAATAACAATAACATGAGCAGCAAATCATTTATATTCTATAAATAAATGTATAGGGTACCTACTTACTTTTTCTTTATATTAAATAATTACTGATTACTGATTTATATAACTGTGGTTTGTATAAGTACATTCAATCCAACTATAAAATATACCATCTCTTTACATATATCAGGTTCTAGATTTACATGCTGAAAACACAGATGTAATGAATTGATAATTTGTAACTCTGTTTTAATATCCAGAGTCATTCTTAGATAACTAATCATCCCATCAACAATTACAAATAATGCATAATATTTTATGTTTGGTACATATTTTTAAATATATTTTTGTAAAATTATCCACTTAAGTGTGCAAAAATTGATGGCTTAAATATTGATATATTCAAATATTGAAACCTTAACTGTTGACAGAGAATATACTTTTGACGCATACATTAAAGCTATACTTTTAAAGTGAAAATAAATTTCCTAAAACTGGTAAGTAGAAAAGTAAAGGACCCCAATCACATTTCACCCTTACTGATTATTACTATGGTTTCTCAAAGAACACTCAACATGGAAACTGTTGTATGGTGGCAGTTGCTAAGCAATATAAGAAAAAATCCACCCAGGTTGAATGGAGACAAAGCCAGAGCCATCCAAACTGTCAAATAAAAGCCTGAGATTCTTAGGATACTCTTCTAAAGCCCTCTGAACCTGTCTCTGTGAACAGTGCTGGAGATTTCAGCCCTAGGTGTGATGCTGTTGCAGTTTCTGTCTTGTCCAAGACCATAGAGAAAAAGGATATGGGGACAGTTTCATGGAACAGATGTGTTGTCAATTTCTATACCAATTTGGATATATACAGCTACATATGAATTTATTTTGGGGAAATGCTAGAACTTGATAGTAAGATAAAATGAGTGTGAATGATTTCTGAACTCTCAAAAAAGCTTATATCAAAGTTAAAATGTTTTCACAAATATTGAACAATAAGAGTAAACAAAACAGCTCACAGAACCTAGTCTGCAACCTGGGTAGAGTTCTAGCATTCTGAGGCCACACAAATGATCTTAATTTTTTTTTTCTGTCATAACGAAGGCAGGTTGGCTTTTGGGTAAATAAAAGTGCATGGTCTTTTAAAGCAAAATAATTTTAATAGTGTTTTCAAGGTACTAATTGATGCCTTCAGATATGTCAAACTAAGCAGGAAATCTGAGCCCCTGAAGATCGTTTTGCATCTTTGTGAATGTAAGTGATGGGAAGGCAGCCTCCCCCACCACCTATCTAATAAAGTATTTACCTTCACTAGATATGCAAAGAACCTTGCAAGTGAAAGAAAGCCTCTTATGTAATGATAGTTCATTTGATTATATACCATTCAAGTGATACTTACAAGTTTGCTCTTGTAGAAAATCTGTTCATTAGTCTTGATTTATGAATATTGATTTATTTATTTAAAATACTCAAAGTCTAAGTTACCTTCTGCCCAAACACTTCGTAAGTAAATGACATATGTTTGTTTCATTGAAAAATGTTATATTATTGTCCTAGATAAAAATTTCTCATTTTGAATGTATGTTGATTAGTTGATTTTTCAATTGTGTATGTAAGAATAAATACAATAAATCATCAAAATTTGCTGTTTTCTTCCTTTCAATCTCTAGTTGTTTGTGATATCAACTTTTCTGAAATAAAATCTTATTTGAGCTATTCCTTTACATTCGATAGCCAAGTGGCAAATGCAGATCTCTGCAAAAACCCTGACGAGCAATACCATCCCTTGGAGGTCGATTTCAGTAACTCTATGAAAAAAAGACAAAGGCAAATATCAAGAAAAGGAGAACAGAACACCCAACCAGCAGAAGCTGATATCTTGGGCCGGTGAGACGGCTCAGCGGCTTGAGCGCCTGCCTTGCAAGCGCGAAGGCCCGAGTTCGACTCCCGGAACCCACATACGAAAAAGGGGCCGGTGATATCGCTCAGCGGCACGGGTGCCTGTTGGCGCGTGAGGTCCTGAGGTCGTCCCCCCGGTACCCACAAAAAAAAAAAAAAAAAAAAAAAAAGAAGCTGATATCTGTGGGCACACAGCTGGAGGAAAGTCCATTCCGTCAAACCACAAGACCCAAAAGGAGTCCAGCCTGTACCCGGTGTTTTGCTTGTGAGGTAGCATCAAGGAAACTTATTTCCTCCACCTGCTCACAAATACAACTATGAAGAGATGCTCGGCTGCAAATGTCACGCACACATGTGCTCTGTGCTGTCAAGTACGACGAAAAGTACCACCGCACCAGCGATTTCTGCTCTAGGAAGTAGATCAAAAAGGCTCTTCCAGGCCGGTGAGATGGCTCAGTGGCGTAAGCGCCTGCCTGGCAAGCGTGAGGTCCTGAGTTTGACTCCTGGAACCCATATACGAAAGAAAAGGGCCGGTGATACTGCTCAGCGGCACGGGCGCCTGTTGGCGCGTGAGGTCCTGAGGTTGACCCCCGGTACCCACAAAAAAAATAAATAAATAAAAGGCCTCTTCCACCACCTCCCCCTGACCCCTCAGAGTGGCCTTCTGCACAAACCCCAAATCTGGGCCTCAGAAAACTTTCCTCTTCATTGAATGAAGTAGCAAAAAATAAAAATTAATCTTATTTTATGTGCTCATAATGATTTTTCAGATATGTTAATGTTCTTAAACCTTGTTCATGAATTAGGGGATCTGAAACACAAACAAAAATATGTAACAATGGGCCGGTGAGATAGCTCAGCTGCATAAGCGCCTGCCTGGTAAGCGCGAGGTCCTGAGTTCGACTCCCGGAACCCACATACGAAAAAAGGGCCGGTGATGTCGCTCAGCGGCACGGGGTCCTGCTGGCACGTGAGGTACTGAGTTCAACCGCAGGTACCCACACACACAAAAAAAGCAACATTATACATTCTCCTTTTCTATTTATATACATTACCTATCAATGAAGGCAAAGGAAGTGTAGGGAAACAAATTATGCTGTGCCATCTTAACTGAGAAATGAGACATGATCAATTTTTCAGGGTAACTATGAATTTATGGAAATTTCCATTTAAATTTATCTATGTGTCCAACTACCATCATCATCAACTTTTGAAATGGAAATTACTCCAAGCATATATTAATATTTAACTTCATAGGAGGTTTCTGCTCCCAGATTGAATGTCACTTCCAAATACTGGGTTTGGTTTCTGCTCCCTTCCTTCCCCACTTGTTACAACTCCGATTTCCCTATTCTATACAGTATATGTGTGATGATTTGTTTGATCATATTCCTGTGATATTCCTTACTGAAATATACAATAAGTCACCCATGGAGAGCAGAGTTTTATCTTCATTGCTATATTGTTAATTTCATTGTTATTGTTGGGTTAGCAATTGACCATAAAAGTTGTCTACGTATAAATGAACTCCACACCCCAAGCATCTGTGACAATTTATCGTGTCAAATACATAGATATTGTTTGACATTAAAACTATGTTTAAATTTGAATATAATGGCATATGATGATGTTTATTTACCAAAAAGAAAATAAAAATAAATTATGTATTTATAAGTAGAATGATCATATATCACCTTTACTGTTATTTGTTTTACCCAAATGCTCCTTAAATGGTAAAGGAGTAAAGGGAAAACTTAACTGATGAGTTGACAAGCATTGGTGACTTTGGTTCTTAGTGTGAGGATATATATATCTTACCATATATCACAACTTCCTGAAAAGTTATAATGATTAAGCAGTATACTATTAGAACAATAAGTTACTATAAGTAGCCATGCACATATTAAAAATGTAATGAATTATGAACTAATGTTTCTACTGAATAACAAAAATAAATAACGATAAAAAAATTGGTAATCCAGAAAAAAAGGCTGATGGTACCACTCAGTGGCTCAAGCACCTGCTGGCAAGTGCAAGGTCCTGAGTTTGACTCCTGGAACCCACGAAAAACAAAATTGGTAATCCAGAAAAAAAAAAGTGTTGGTACCTAGTCACATTATATGTAGATATATATCAGAGATTTTATCTTTCAAATTGTAAGTAAAAATATTTGAAATGTGTAAAAAAACATACTAACTTTGATTAAGAGATTTTAATTATTTTAAAGAGAAGAAAAAAAGAGCAAAATTTCAAAACAACATAATAGGAGGGTAACAGTGGTTAATATGTTATGTATTGTTATCTTTACATCAGTTACTCAGGGTACAAGATTTCAGCATTCAGTTGTCCAAACATTACTGGAACAAAACTTTCTCTTCAATGAACTAAGCAAAATTAGTAGTGTATCTATCTTAACTATCTCATATATATATACAATTTTTTTCTTTTCCCTTCATTCTTTTCCACATTTCCCCATTCAAGTCTCTGTTTCCTTTTGACTGGTTTCTTCCTGATTTACCATATGTATTGTACATTTTGGATCTTATTTACTATTTCAGTTTCTCACACTAGGGAGACGATATGATGTTTACACATGTGGGTCTGGTTTATTTCACTTATGAGTACTTTCTCAAGTTACATCCATTTACCTATAAAAGTCTCCAGTTTATCCTTCTTTATGGCTGAATAGTACTCCATTGTATAAAAAAAACACATCTTTTATATCCATTCCTCAGCTGAGGGGCATTTGGGTTGTTTTCAAGATCTGGCTATAACAAATTGTGCTGCTATAAACATGGGTGCACGTATATCGCTGTGGTACAATGTTTTTAATTCTTCTGGGAAGATACCCAGGAGGAGAATAGCTGGGTCAAATGGGACCTCCAACCCTAGTTTTTTGAGGAATCTCCACACTGATTTCCACAGTGGCTGTACCAGTCTATACTCCCACCAATGGTGGAGAAGTGTTCCTTTTTTCCCACAACCCCTCTAGGATTTGTTTTTAGTTGATTTCTTGATAATAGCCATTCTTTCTGAGGTGAGGTGAAAATTCATTTGGAATCAGAAGAGACCTAGAATAGCAAAGGCAATTCTGGGCAACAAAGGCAAGGCAGGGGGCATCACAATCCCTGACTTGAAATTATACTATAAAGCTACTGTGATAAAAACAGTGCGGTATTGGCAAAAAAACAGACTTGAAGATCAATAAAACCGATTAGAAGATGCTGAAACAACTTCAGACATACTAAGCCACCTTATCTTTGACAAAGGTGCCAAACACATTCAATGGAAGAAAGACAGCCTCTTTAACAAATGGTGCTGGAAAAACTGGTTATGCACATGCTGAAGATTAAAACTAGACCCATATCTTTCACCATGCATGAAACTAAATTCAAAATGGATCAAAGATTTAAATATTAAAACAGAAACATTAAATCTGCTGGAAGGTAGGGTAGCTAAAACTCTTGAAGACATTGGTGTAGGCAAAGACTTTATGAATAAAACCTCAACTGCACAGGAACTATCACAAAGAATCAACAACTGGGATTACATGTTATTAAAAAGCTTTTGCACAGCTAGAGAAACCACCAACAGAGTGAAGAGACAACCCTCAACATGGGAAAAAATGATTAAGAGATTTTAAAGACACAAAAAATGCAATCCACATATCAAAAGACCATGTTGCATTTGGTAAGCTGTGTGGTGTTTTATTGGAAATTATTTTATTATATATTAGAAATATATAATAGTTTATAAACTTTTTAATGAATACTGTAGCTATTTTGGTAAAGGTATTCAATTTATAATCACTTTTTTCAAAAGTGAATTTATCTTCAGTAGAATAATACTAAAATTGCAGAATCTCAATTTACATTGGATCTTAAACACAAAAATAAAGTTAAAGCCAACAACAAATTAAAATACAACCTAAATTATGATACTAAAGTTATTTATCCATCTAAATATATTTAAAACCATCACCAACCAGATAATAGTAATATGCATATCATAGTAATTTTTAATGTAAGAAATACATAGCAACTTAGCATATGACACTATCTTAATACAAGATATGAATTTTGGAATTATGCATATATTTTATGGAATATTTCCACAAGAAAATTTTGCAATCTGTTTAAAATCAGCCAGCCTCTCTCCTCAGTCTCTCTCTCTCTCTCAGACACAAACACACACACACACACACACACACACGTGCACATGAACACAGATAATTTTAAATTTTAAACTTACCTCTGACTCAAATCTAATGGCAAATAATTGAATGATTTATCCAGGTGTGTAGAAACTTTATATAATTGTTCTAATTAGTAGAAATTGAATATTTTGTGTTTCTTTTTTTTTCTATTGAGAAAAGAACTATACAGTCTAACTTTGTATTTCTAAAGATATCACAATGTAATAATGATAAGGTAAATAATGAGTAAGAATAATTACAATTACTTAAATCTTTTGACCTTAAAGGGGAAAACTTCCTGTTGGTTTAAGTTGTTATAAAAGATAGCAAATAGATTTTTTTTGGTTACCTTAAATATCACTTACTCCTTAATAGTGTTATAAACACACGTTTTCATTACTACATAATATACCTCTTTTAGTCCCTTTATTTTAATTGCAGTCAATTATTTGTTTACTGCCATATGCTATTAAAACATATATAAATATACTTTAGGTAATACATTATTCCAACCTTTTAATTTTTTATTCTTATATTTCATTTTAATATCATAATGTATCTAACATTGCTATGTTTCTTGTCTCCTTTATCATTAATAATTAAACAATATATAGAATAACAAATAATAATTAAGTTTTAAAACATCTATTCAGAAATTGTTACATTTTGAATTGCAAAACAAAAAATTTTTTTTTTATGTGGGTACCTGGGGTCGAACTCAGGACCTCATGCTTGCCAGGCAGGTGCTTATGCCGCTGAGCTATCTCACCGGTCCCCAAAACAAAATCTTTAATTGATGTTGTACAACATAGGCTATATTAAAACAGTAAATATTTATTCCAAAAAATAATGTACATTTTAATTCATTGCTTACAGAAATAAAATCTTTTGTAAATTCTATTTTAAGCATAAAACTTCTGTAAGCACCAAATCAAAATTATAAATTTGGAAATACATTTTAATTTTGAGCACACAGCTCTTTCCTAAGGTTGTGATTAAGAAACAGAAAAGCATGGTGCATAACTCTCCTTATTTACTTAATTCTTTGGGGAATTTAGATTTCAAATATATAATAAGGAGTAGAAAAGAATTCAAAATTGCCTTTCCTCATGTTTTATAGTTGTGTTAATAAGGATTCTACAAAGAAAATATATAATAGAAAATATCTACAATATCAAGTATGATTATATATAGACACATATGATACAACATACACATCAGTCAGTATTACATGTAATTCTGTATATAGGACTATATATAGCCACATGTATTTATCTCTCATACATATATGAGAGAATATAAAAGATGATAACTGTACTTATGATTTGAGTGTCCTATATACAGTAAAATTAAAATGCACTCATTCCTGAAGGAAAGCAATGTTCTTGAGTAACGTTTACTTTTCTCCTCATATCACATGACCTAAAGATAATAATTTAATATTAATAATAAATAAATAGTGATATAAAGTTGATACATATTTTGTTACATTGTAAGAGAATAACTTAGGGAAGGAAACAAAGATATATCTTACACACAAATACACGGACACATCCTTAACAAATAAGGAGGAAATGTTCATTCATGATAATTAAAGTCCCTATTTCTGCAACTACCCACATGGTTATCGTACCAGGTTTGTTAACATTTCCCTTTCTAAGAAGTGATACCAGACACCCACGAATTAAAGGAGAACAGGTTCGATTCAGTTCACAGCTTCAGGTAATTCAGCCCATGGTTGGCTGGTTCCGAGGAAAAATATCGTGGGAGAAGGTGCAGTGGAACAAAGCTGCTTACTTCATGGCAACTGGGAAGCAAAGCAGAGGAGCAGCACTGGAGAGAACGAGGGAAAGGAAAAGATGTATCACCCAAAGACGTGCTTCTACGACACACCCGGAAGTGTACTCTAGGAATCCCCTGGTGGCACTCAAGCCAGTCAGGTAGACACCATCACCCTTAATTGTCACACCAGCCTTCCGCTACCCATTCTGCATCAACTTCAGCAAGCACTTCAACAAGTCATAATCCTTTATCTGGTAGAATGACAAATATTTGCCCATTAGGAGAGGTCTCCTCACTATATTCTCCAAATTGCTTTGTCAAATGATTTCTAAACCCATTCTTTCCAAGTTCTTGACTATCCAATCAAACTTCTGACTATTGTCCATGAATCCACATATAATCACATATCTGGCTATTTCTCCTTTCAAACAAAGTTCATAACAACATTCCTTACCTGAAGTTCTGTCCACTTGGATAATTTATGCACCCATTTGTCCTGAGGTAACCAACACAGGCTTTTAGCACAAAAGCCATCTACTTTCGGGTGGCGTCAGTATATCAGGCAGAGCAACCTGTAAACCATACCTGAGTCTTCCTTCCTGGGTGAACTGATTGTTAATAATTCTACAAGAACCCAAAGTGCAGGCCAGGAGGGAGAAGGTAATGGCCAGAAGTGGGGACCATGAGCAATTCAACCACTTCATGTGATTTATAATTTCAAGGCACACTCAGGCCCTATTGTAAATCATTTCATGATGGAGTTTTGCTTGAACTAAACTTTACAACCTAGTGAATCGGATAACACTTTGTTTATGATGTACAGTTCAGGTGACATGGTAACTCTGTTGCTCATGTTACAGTGTTGAGTTTCTACTAAGGTAAATAGTAGACGAAGAGCTACCTCTCAAAAGTACATGACAACAAAAGAGGTTTGCGATTCATGCAAAAAAGACCTGAAAAAATTTCCAAGCAGCACCCCTATCTGCCGCTGACACCTCAAGCATCATACATTCTGCTTTATCATAAGGGACAAGTAGTAGAGCAGCTTGCAGAGCAGCATGGGTCTGTTTTGGAGCCTCTTCTGTTCTGGACCTGACTCAAAACTGGATGCTTTTTTGGTCATTTGGTAAATAATCTAAAGTTATGATAAATATTTTGCCTCCCAAACCCAGATATGTCCCATAGGCACTTTGTTACTATCTTGGATGTAGGAGGTACCAAGTGCACAACATGCCTGAAATGCATGCAGCTCTAAATTTCAATAGTCTTCTATTGAAGATTACTGAATAGAAGACCACCCTCTGACATACATATATATTATAAAAAAGTCTAGAGTAGTTGCTAATTCTTTCTCTCAACGTCCAATCATAAAAATGTTGTCAATACAATAGATCCATCTGATATCCTGTGAAGATAAAGGCCATCAAGATATCTAAAACTAATTTATGGCACAGGGCAGACAAATTGATATATCTCTGAAGAACAGTGAAAATGTATTGCTGGCCTTGTCAGCCTAAACCAAACTGCTTCTGTAGGGCCTTATGAACAAGTATGGAGCACAAGGAATTTGCCAGTTCAACAACTGTGTACCAGGTACCAAGCAATGAAAACATATCTGTCACTGAAGCTAAAATTCAAGGCATTAGTTGGCTAACCTTATAATGCATTGCTATTCCCAAAGATATAACTGTCTTCCCCACAGACCAAATCAGTTATTTGCAATGTAGTTGGAATCACCACTCCTGTATCTTTTAAGATCTTCACTGGGGAAACCAATCTCTCCTGTCCTCTATGTATGTGGTATTGCTTTTGTTTTACTATTTTTTTAGGTAGACACAGTTCTCCTGGCAACCACTCACCATAATGACCTTTATTGTGCAAGTGAAGGAAAAAACTGTGGGCATTCTGCTAGTTTCTAATTATGTCTATTCCAGTTCTACTTTTTGAAAATGATAGAGAAGCCCAAAGATGACTTTGGGGTCTGAATGGACCCACATTGAGATTTGTTTATCATTGATTACCTCATTTCCAAAAGCCCTATCTTGATTAGAGGGTCATGGTGATATTTTGGGTCTCTTGAAATCAATATCAATCCATGACCAATATTCACTAGTGACCAAATGTATTTAATATTTCCTTTTCACCAGTGTGCAGTTATTCTAGTAAAAGGCCATAGGTCTCTTTGGAAAGAGTTAGAAGAAAGATTAACAGTGTATATTTTTGGTAGGGTACCAAGATACTTTCTTCGTTCAAGTACTTCTATGTCAAAAAATAGCCTCAAGTATAGGAATTGATTGATAGGTACACTTCTCTCTTTGAATGATTTAAGACTTTTGTTCACGGGCCTGTCAGTTTGCTGCTTATAGAAACGAAGTAAAACTTTAGTAGCTGTCCTTCGTGTGTCACTTCTAGGAACAACGTGACAAACCATAGGTCTGTTTGATTCGAATGATTCTGATTGCTACTTTGATTTTGACTCTCAAGGGAGCTGAGATCTGGAAGAGGTTCCTATGTTCTTGTGCATGACTAACAAAGATTACATGTGACATGAAATGGTCAGGAAGAGTAGCAATGTTTATTAACGTGACTGTACTCTCAGAGTGAGTGGGCCTGCACCTGTGAATGTAAACCGGCACCAGTGCTGAGGGCATAAGGTGTAGGGGTTTAAAATGTTGTGCCAGCTCTGCAGTACCTCCCACTGGGATCATCCAGACCATGACCACAACATTATTGACAGGTTGCTGAGTCCTGTCAACTGTGTCTATTGCACGTATCCTTTTCCATAATTCACTCTGTTATAACTGAATGTATAAGATGCAGTCCATATGCATGAACTTTAACTGAGCTCCAGGTAAAGAAACATTACTGCAGGTCATGCAGGCAGGTCTGATGTGCATGCGTCCTGGTTTGGAATTTTGCAGGCCATGCTTGGAAGCCTTGCTTTTCTTATCTCTGCCTCCATGTAGTAAATCTTAGGAGAAGGGTGAGGAGTTTTCTCTGGAGGATTGCCCAGGTTGAGATGAGTGGAGGGGAGCAGTCCTGTAGCCCCCAATTATACTATCTATATTATCTTTAGCCAAGTAATTGTGCTATTTTAGTCTATTTTCTGCTACTGTAACAAAAGAACTGATACTACATATTGTACTTTATAAAGAATAGATGTGTATTTGTCTCAAATTTGGGAAATCTAAAATCATGGCACCAGTATGGTTTGGAGTCTATTGAGGTCTACCCGAGCCCTCATACTATATTGAAAGACATCAGGTGGTGATGGAGGGCAAGTTGCTAGCTGGGTCTCTTTTTCTTCTGATTATAAAGCAAGTAGTGCCATTATGAGAGCCCCATCCTTATGAGTTCATCTAAACCTAATCACTTCCTAAAACAGCATCTTTAAACATCAGTGCCATATAAATTAGGAAAATAAATTTCCAAAATACGATCTCTTGAAAATAGATTCAAACCATACCATGCTGGAACTAAATACCGTACACCAGCAATTTAAAGAATGATAAGTATACTTTGGCTCATGGTTTTCAGTGTATTCACTCCACGTTCACCTTCTTCTGAATGCATTTTGTGCTATTATGTAAAAAACCAAGCCTGAGTTGTGCATGTGTTTTTATGTTTTTGCTTTTTGCTTTGAAAAATGCAAGTTTTCACACATATGTACTAGATGACATTATGTAAAATTGGTTTTAATCACCTAGACTAGAGAAGTCATAAATTTTTCCAAAATTTTAGTGGTTATAAGAATAAGAAGCTTATGATCAACCTCAACTTCAACTTTTTAAAGATATGTACATCAATTCAGATTACTGCTAATATTTAGTATGCTATTTTTGTTATTGCTGTTTCTCCAGTGACATGGATAATTAGAGGTCAACATATTTTATCAATACTAACATGCTTTGGATAAATTCCAGATTATCTACATTTTGTGCACATTTCTCCCATGAAAGTAGTCTAAATATGACAGTGGAAATGAGAGGTATGATGACACAAATGACATTGCTGGAATATATTTTTCTAAGTTTAGTAAAGTGAAGGATGTCTCTTGACAAAAATATTTTCAGTCATCCCTGTGTTAAACAATCTACCAGCCAATCAATCAGTGGATGACATTGTGTCAAAGAAATATAGTCGAGTAAACTGTGATATATAAACTTAAATCCATTTTAAATATATTTTTAAATGTGAATTTCATTAAAATTAAGTCTTAGAAAATGCACAGGATAATAAACAAGTGTGCTTTCTCTTTAAAAAACAAAGAAAGTAAAAGTATACATTAATGTGATGAGTAATAGCTACAAATTAGCCATCATAAATATATTACTTAAATATATATATATATGTATTAATAAATTAGAATATTTCATTTAGGAAGTTTTAACATATAATACCATTTAGTAATTTAAAATAGATTAGGTAAAATACAAAAATCTTCTTTCTTTAGAAACCTTTGAGGTTGACACACCAGATTTAAAAAACAAATATTGCTTTCTTTGTATATGTATATACATATGCGTTAATACTGATCTTGAATGATATGTATGTATTTAGAGAGGTATTATGTATATGGCATATATATTAACTAATATAAAAAATAATGAAATTTCAAATAAGATGATTGACATTTGATGTATCTTCAAAAATCATTATGGCAACCATGTTCTAAATATATGAGAAAGAATAAACCCAATATCAATCTATGTACCAACTTCATGCATTTATAATACAACTCATACACATGATTTATATTAGGAAAGCAAATCCATTGTATAATTTCAGAATTGTGATAAATAAAAATATCAGTCCTGTGACTTTCAGATAAAACTGAGTACTAATTACTTTAAAATGTAATTTTAAAAACAGAAAAGAATCCTATATATTTGTAATTATGAATATGATCTTATAGACACATTTATTTAATGATATTTGATAGCTTCTAAGGTGGCCTACATCATCACTAAAATAGTCTGACAATGTATCTTAAAATAGTAATTAAAAGGTGGGCTGTTCTTGATTACCTTATCTAAAGATTTGTATACCACAGATCAAAATGCTAAATACAGTTTTATGATGACAGTAGTCTGAAAGAGAAAGTCTACTTTCTTCCAGTAATTGAGATCAAGGGCTTTTAAGTTATTTATTACATTATAATTTTAATTGATAAATGAAAACATGAAAGTTGTACATATTAATGTGGTGCCATGTAAAGTCTGGACACATCACAGTTTATAATGATTAAATCAGGATAAATATCCATCTCCTCAAACATTTATCACGTCTTTATGGTAACATCTTTAAGAATCATTTCTTCTGGCTTTGTAAATGTACAGCACATTACTGTGATTTATATTCATCCTTCTGTACAAGAGAATACCAGAATGTCTTGCTTGTATCTAAGGGTAACTTAGTTCACAATCATTAAGCATTCACCATCTGTCTTCCCTCACCCTCAAATAACCACTACTTCTCTCTCAATTTACATGAGAACATTTTTTTAGATTCCACATATGCATGAGATCATGCACTAATTTTCTTTGTGTCTGCCTCATTTCTCTTACCATAATGCTATTTAGTTCCACCTCTGTTGTTGTGAATGGCAGTATTTTGTTCTTTATTTTTCTGAATAGTTTTCAATTGTCCATATGTGCCACAGTTTCTTTATCCACTCATCAGACAATGGACACTCAAGTTCTAATTTCTTGGATATTGTAAATAGTTTTGCAATATACATGAAGAGCCAATATCTCTTTGAGATCTTAATTTTCATTATTGTAGATAATGTCCCAGCAGTGGGATTTCTGAAGCATATGATAGTTCTATCTTTAATTTTTTGAGAAAACTCCATATTGTTTTCCATATTGACTGCAGTACTTTACATTGCCATCAATATCATTTTCTTTTCTCCACATATTGTCAAGTACTTGATAACTTGTCTTTTTGGTAATAACTATAAAAACTGGAATAATAAAGTCTTTGCAGTTTTCATTTGATTTCCTAATATTTTAGTGATATTGAGCATTTTTAATAGAAGTGTTGGGTATTTGTATATATTTGTTTGAGAATTATCCATTTAACTATATTTTCATTTGTTACCAGCTTCTTTTACTTTCTTTCTCCCTTCTTTTCTCCTTTTATTATAAAGTTTTCAGTGTTTCTTATACATTTTCTGGATTTTAACCCTGTGTCAAATGGGTACAAATATTTTCACCTGTTCTGAATGTTGTTTCTTCAATCATGATGATTTCTTTTCTTGTGTAGAAAATTTATACTTTGACATAATCTTATTTGTTTATCTTTAATTCTATTTTTTGTGCTTTCAGAGTCTTATCAAAAAACTCTGTGCCCATCCCAGTATCCTGATGCAAAGACTGAATATTTTCTTTTATGAATTTTGTAGTTTACTAATTACTTTTTATTCTTTATCCACTTTTGAGTTGGTTTTGTAACTGCTGTGAGACAGGAACTCATTTTAATTTGTCTACAGTCAAATATCTAGTTTTTCCATCACCATTTGTTAAAGGATTATTTCTCCAATGTATATTCTTAGAAACTTTGTTGAAAAATCTTTGTTTTTTGATGCACAGGTTCACTGCTAGTCTCTGTTTTGGTCTGGTGTTTGTTTCAATGGCAAAACAATGCATTATATTATGTTTTAGAGTCATATTGTGGACCAGTGATATAGCTCAGTGGCATAAACGCTTGCCTGGCAAGCGCAAGGTCCTGAGTTTGACTCCCGGTATCCACATTAAATAAATAAATAAATAAATAAATAAATAAAGTCAGATTGTGTAAATTTTCCCCCTTTGTCTCCACAATATGCATATCTGATATCTCATTTTACTTCTTTCTCCATGGCTATCTCTTAATGTATCTATATAGTTGTTATTTTAATGGTTTTTTAGTTCTCATACAATATGAATGATTTATGCAGTATGTTGGCAATATTAAAGCATTATGAATTTGTCCATACAATTACTCTTACCAGATCATTCCATACTTTAACATGTTTTCTCCTACTCATTAGTATGCCTTTCTTTCAGAAATTCTTATAGGACAAGTCTGGTAGAGATACATTATTCCAGCTTTTGTTTGTTTGGGAATGTCCTTATCTCTCCATTTACACCTTCTGGGTAATATATTTTCTGTCAGTGTTTACTTTTTCCTTTCTTTTTTCAATTTCTTTCCATTTTTCCTGTGATGTCTCTTCAGTCTCTCCAGGCCTAAGTGGTTTCTGCTGAGATGCTGGTTGTTAGGTGAATGGAGACAACTTTATATGCATTTTTATTTTCTTTTCTCTTACAGCCTTGAGAACCTTCTCCTTAACTTATTTTTCTTGAAACCTTCAGTATTTCTTGAATTATATCTGACTGGTGAATTTTAAGTTTCGTCCTTCTGGATATTTTTATCCTTTCCTAGGTTTGCTAAGTTTCCTGTTATTCTCTTTGAATAAGTTTCCTACTCTTAGGGCATTCTGAAGATTTTCTTCAGACTCAATAACCTGAATATTTGCTCTTTTAATGGTGACCCAGAGATCTTTTAAGATTTTTAATTCCTGATGATTTTTTCTTTTGTCTCTTTTATTAGGACAAGAGTATCTCCATTTTGTTTCTTAGTCTCCATTTTTAACTAATAGGTAAACCTTTAGATGAACTTCAGTCCTACTTCCCAAAGAGCCCCTTCCCGTCCTGTAGTCATAAAACCCTAATAGGAGGAACAAACAGTTTTAGCACAAGGTGGTCAAACTGACTGTTGCCCCCATCCTGTGTGTCAATTAACCTGATGTTTTCAGAAGGACCTTGTGACATTCCAAAGAAATGATGTAGTAAAGATGTGGTCTCTATGGCAACCAAGGAATTTTGTAAAACCCCAAATGTGTATTTAAGGAGCTGTGAAACAAAGGCTCGAGGTCAGCAGACTCAACTTCTGCTGGATGCTAGCTTCTTCAATGAAGCTCACTTGTTTCTTGACTCTAGATCTCCTGTGAGTCTCACTTATGCTGTAATACATTTACTGTGTGTTTTCAGGTATTCTGTCTTTCAGTTCACTAATTTATTCTGTTTGATCTACCTTCTACTATCATGCCTTCAGTAATGTTTTAATTTCACCTAGTTTATTAGTCAAAATTTTCTCTTTCATTGTTTTAGTTACTTCTGTCTCCTCTACAGTAGGAAATCTGCTTTTATTTTCTTCAACCTTGTTAAATTTCCTTAAAATCTCTTTTGCAAACTTTCCCTTTGAGAGTTTGCACATATTGATTGCTTTCTGATCAGTTCCTTACAGCTTACTGTTTTTCTCACCTGAAAGCTCTTAATGCTTAGAGTGTAACATGCCCTGGGTATGGAAGAATTCAGTATTTTTTTCAGTCTTTGTTACCTGGCTTTTTTTTTTCCTGTTCATCTTTCCAAGATTTTATGGCAGGATGCTTACTTTTCAGAGCCTACAGTGACTCCCATTGGTCAGTATTAGATGGTGGTCAATGGTGGTGCAGATTTACTGTGAGTCCACTATTACTGTCACTGTTTTAGCACTACAGGGCCTTCTAACCGTAGTTTGTCCCAAATCTGTAGCTGTCATATTATTCACCATAGTCATAGGAATTCCTGAAAAGGATAGCACATCCCCAAAACATTTCCCTGAAGTTAGGATAGAGCCAGATACACCTTGCCCACGGTCACTGAGCTGTGGAAAGGTCTTGGAGGATTCTGCCCTTCTCTACAAAGACTAACCTTGCAGTTTCCAATCCTAAGCACCTAGTCCTGCCTGTGGCCACCAATGTCTCAAAGCTGCATTACTCCCTGAGTTCACAGACTAATAGGATAAGCACATCACTAACAAGATAACCACATCACAATCATGATGGGATAGACTCACATCCCATACGGTCTTGAGCTGTCTACTACTGTGGTGGACTTTTGATTAAAGGTCTGTGAAACCAACCACACAGGTGATGCTGAGCAGAGCAAAATAGAGAGAGTGCCAAACCTCAGCCTAGTTCTGGGACTGTTACCAGCCTTCTTTCCATGGGCCCTTTTCTAAAGGTGGGGGCCATTAGGATCTGCTCTGTGTTAGATTTCACCAGCATATTAAGTTGCAGGGAACTCCTGGGCTAACTATCTGGCCTCTCTTCTGTGAATGAATCTTGTCCTCCCTCTCTGTTGGTAAAATGCAGAGTAGCTGTAGTGGAGTCCGTGAATCACCAGTTAATGAAGTTCTAGGGGTCTTAGTCCATGAGTATTGGCCTGACTATGAACACTACAGGGTTCTACCTAACACTGAGTTTCATCAAGACAAGACTAATACTGGGTTTCAAGTCTAAGACCACGGGCTTAATTCCCCTTCATCTTCCAAGTAGGAAGTATTTTTGTCCATGCTGCTTCGACTTTGGCAATGGTGATGGGCCATCTCTTTCCTTTCTGCCTTCTTCAGATAATATTTTTATTTTATTATACTCAAAGCAAGGACCATGTCTCTCACCTATATTCCTTAGCTCTTGTGACAGTATGAGAATAAGTGTCATGTGCTGTGTCAATAGCTGTTTAATCTGGCATGTCTTTGGGGAGACAGTAACAAAAGACCTTATTCGGCTCTCATACTGTAGCATTTCCCAAAGACTCCAGTACTCTACTCACTCTATGTGATTCTGTGAAACTTGAGCAAGCATGTCCTATATCTTCACTGCATCATACAAATAGCAAGAGCCAAGACATAAAAATTTAAATTTTTTTTTCAGTTTCAATATACTTTTAGGAGAAGTATATAATTTAATTCACAACATACTGTAATCATACACACCACTCATTTGTACACTATGAAAGGACAGTTTCTCTTCATAAGTAATTTCCCCTTTTACAGGTTATGTTAGAACATTTAGGATGTTAAAATGTAATGCTTTAGCATGGGTAATTTATAAGTAACAGAATATTTTACTCAGCATCTTGGAGGTTGGTAAGTGCTAGGTCTAACAATCCTCTGATTTGATGTCTGGGGAAGTCTCACTTTCTACCTCAATAGTGTCTTGCTGCTGCGTCCTCACATGGTGGAAGGACATAAAATGTGCTCCATCCAACCTACTTTATAAGGATGCTAATCTTATTCATAAGGATTGAATGCTCATTACTTAACCTCTTTTTTGAATGCCTCACCTTTTAATGATCTTTCAGTAGACAGTACATTCTGAAAATGAATTTTATTTTTTTTTATTTATTTATTTTTTTTTGTGGGTACTGGGGGTCGACCTCAGGACCTCGCACGCCAGCAGGCGCCCGTGTCACTGAGCGATATCACCAGCCCTTTTTTTGTATGTGGGTTCCAGGAGTTGAACTCAGGCCCTCGCGCTTGCCAAGCAGGTGCTTAGGCCACTGAGCTATCTCACTGGCCCCGTGAAAATGAATTTTAGAGAGCACAAGCACTCAGAATATATCAAGGCCCATCCATTCTTCAATGCAGCTTTACAAATATGAGCTGCTCTATTAAATGATACTCTTTTGCAGACCCAAGGAAGGGTGAGAAAGCAAAGATAGACTCTTGATTAGAAATGACTTAAATGGTAGCACTATTTATATATTAATTTTATTTCTTAAATTGCATTTATATAAATAACATGAAACATATACATTAATAGCAATATGTAATATTTTAAATGAGCAATGAAATAAATATTCATCATTAATAGGAGAAATTCTCATTCTTGATATTCAACTTAAATTTAAAGTTTCTTTGATAGTTTTCTGACAATCATGTGCTGATACATATCTATTATATGTGTGTACAAATATAAACAGCAAAACAAGTTAAAACAATTAATATTTTTCATGTTTGCTCGCTACAATATTTTGTTTTACTCATATCATTGCATTTCAAGCATGCAAGAAAGAGTTTGCCTCTGTGCTGAGGACAGATCCCCCACTCAATAAAGAGGCTTTGGTCAACATGAAAAGTCTAGAATGTTTGCATATAATTTTAAGTGAAATTTAACATACAGCTTTTTTGTTGGGAGACACATACTTACATTAACTTTTTCTATTAACCTCATAAATATACTTCCTGATAAAAAGTATAGTTCAAAGAAAACTCCGCGGGTGGCTTAACTGAAAAAACATCAAGAAATGAAATGGAAAATAGGATAGGACAATCAAACTCCACTTGAAATTTTAAAAGAATTCAGGCCATTTAAGTGCTTCTTCTCCCAAAGAGATAAATCCATAGATATTTATTTTCTTCCTTTTTGTGACTTTTTCATTTACATATTGGAATCTATATTTTGAAAATTAAAATAATCTATAATATATAGAAAAAAGTCTAAAATTCTGTCTTCATGACTCCCTTCTCTCACTTCAGAACTTCATGCTATAGCTACAAACAGAAATACATATACTTTCAATCTCACATTTTAAGCCTCTTTCTTAGTAACGTGTATCAGTATGCCTCATGGTGAATTGCTTCAGGTTTATATGTGTGTATGCACAAATAAATGGATATATAGGTAGGAATCATATTATATTCACAATATATAAATGTATAACATGAATTATGTGCATGTTTATACCATATTATATATACATGTGTAACACACAGAAACAGAACTTGCACTTTGCCTTAATGCACTAAACATAAACATACGTGTATAATATTTCATTATTATATCATCTCGCTTCTTTCTCTTACAATCATTTTTATTTTATTTTTATTTATTTATTTATTTTTATATGCGGGTACCTCATGCTTGCTGGGCAGGCGCTTATGCCACTGTGCTATATCACTGGCCCTCATTTTTATTATAAGGAAGTTTTATATTACATATGTAACAGCTATATAGATATATGTGCATATATAAAATGTCTTATATTTATCCTCTACAATTTTATTGATAATTTTGTAAGTGCCATTGTTTGTATTTACAAACAACTCTGAAATGTTTATCTTTGCACAAATTTGGATTGTTTTATTGGTGAGAATCCTACACCTGTCATATCTTAAGAGCTTTCAGGCTGTCTTCTGAGTCTTCATTGGGTGTGATTGTTGATTACATGGGCTTGCTTTTGCTTGCACGCTTGGTTTCCACTTAGCACATAGTATAGAGCCAGAAATACAACTCATGCAGGAGGTGAAGGTGTCAAGGACCAGGAATCACAACATTAGGGGAGAGTCCCTGCTTTTTTCTTCCCTTTCTAAATTAATCTGTCACTCTCTACTTAAAAGTGTTCCAAACTTATCAGTACAAATGTCCATCTCCCACCTGACAACCTCAAGTCCCCATATCTGACCTATCACCCAAAAGGTCATCTTAGTTTCTGCGGGTTTGTTCAGTTCCTGCTGAGGTCTTCTATTGCACTGATCTGACAAACAAAGGAAAGGCCACACTCAGATCAAACAGCTCCCAGTGCTGCGATGACACTCAGTAGCCTCGCTATCTGGGAAGCGCATTGCCTTTGACTGATGCCTTGGACCACTTCCAAGATGCTTTTGATGTGTCTGCCTCTAGGGAACAACTATCACTTGTAATGAAGCAGCACTGCTTCACCCTGCTCTGTTCATGTGAGCATTTTAATTAGCCCAGGGTCACACACTCTGTTAGATAACACAGTGCATTTCTCACATTATGAGATGTAAAATCCCAAATTGTCCGATAAGGGAACTAAAGATCTTTGAACTAAACCGGCTGGAATTTTTGTTTTGGGAAGGATATACTGGTAACCATCTGGGGTTATTTTAAAGCCTTCATCTGTCTTCCCAGCAGCTTCAGTTTAACAATATTAATGCTAGATGGTTCTTATTTTAGTTTTATTCCTATCAAACCAAGAGCAAAGGTTAATTTCTTTTCTGGCCTTTGTGCTATGGCAAGTGAACACATTGAATATTAAATGAAGAAAAGTGACTAATCATTCCCTTTTTTCATATATTTAGAGAGAGTTACCATGAGAACAAATATTACAACCTTTCTTTTCTGTTCCTTTAATAGAACCATTAATAACACTAGGTAAAATGAAAGTATACAACAATGCAATGTTTTTCCTTCATGCCAATTATGTTGTCAGCTTCTTGTCTGAGTATATAATTGGCTCTGGCAGCAACCCATATTGTAGTGTGTAAATGTCTTGTGTTGAGGTTTTGTTTATTGTGACCCTGAAAAGGACACAACCTTGGTAACTTGATTCATTAATTAGAGAATCCAATGTAGAAATGTGCCAGTTTTCCGATAATGGCTAGTACCAAAAAATAAAATAAAAAAGACAAATTCTACTGACTTAAAACAAGAGGTGGGATTCTAAATATTAGAGGTAGTCATTCTTTATTGACTTAGTTCAGTATTTTCAAATCTGAGAACATTTGTAATAATACATATGTATGCTCAACTCTGAAACATTGCAGCAAGAATCCAGGGTGGTCATATTTTGGGATTAGTTGCTCCCAAATCCAAAAATGAAGCTGCAATTTTCTGGCAGTTTTTTAGTCAAAATGATCTATCTACAATATTGCATGTAATAATTCATGTGTTTGCATACATGTTAGTGTGTAATTACAAAACTGAAAGCATGATGTCTTATTCCCTTAGACAGTGATAAAGGTGACCTTAGGTTCAGTTTTATTTAAGTCTTCAAACTCATTTCTTTAAAGCATTTACTTTAGAAAACTTAATTCTTTCTCTGCTCTTTTGAGATATGAATCTTCTAAACCTCAAGGACATTTTTCTCAAAACCAGGAAGCTACCCCTTTGATATGCAATCAGTAAAATTCATAGGACTGTCTCTAAGTTTCTAGGGAAGTGTAGGACCATAAATTCCATAAGGGGCTATCAACAAAATCTGGTGGCTTAGTCACATCGACCAGTCCCACAAACACCAAATCCTTACCAACTGCTCAAAAACAGTATTCACCCCTATTTCAATTGCACTGAGTAGAATCTTAGTTGACACTTTTAATAAGTGCCAGGTATATTTCTTTTTAACAATAAGATTAATAAGTTCATATTAAGTCTTCGAAACCACTGGATAATCAATGACCTGATTCTTAATAATTGTTTTTAACAATGGATGCCTCTAATTTTTGATCCATTTAGAAACACATAATGCTGTCTGTTTAATAGGGCCTAAAATATAGAAAACTCTTATCCTTCATTATTATGATGAATAATTCTGCTGTGGGAATTAGACTTTTTTTTTCCACCTTTTCATTCAGTCCGAAGATGACTATAATTAATTTTTCTTGTGAAACTTGGAATAAACATACTCTGTATTATTAATGTACATAGTTTACTTTAAGATATTTAATGCACAAATTCTAAACAAGAAAAGGTAGAAAATCTAATCCTAGAGTTTCATGTTACATATCTTTAACTCTAATATACATAATATACATAGGCTACATATGAGTATTTATGAGAGATTTTAGATGATATAAATTATCATTTAACTCTCAGTAAATTGATCTTTAATTAATGAATTTAAATTAATTTTAAATAAGTATATTCAAAAATTTAATAACATTATAGAAATAATAAGAGCTAGTATATGATACATTTGTTATTTATCTCATATATGACTTGAATAATCTAAAAAAAAATTCTAAAACTAACCTTCAATTACATCCATCACATGACTGGTGAGGTTAAATTTTAATAAAGTCTGAGAACAAAAACATCATGAATTAGATAATTCTGTGCAGAATATAATATGTACTATAATATTTTTAATGTGCATTACATAAGCTAGCTACCTATTATCACTGTCTTTTTAGAACATCTGAAGAATTCCTTATCGAAGCCTAATTTTATCCTCTGAAACCAGTAGCAAAATACAGATATATGAACTTGAGCAGTACTGTATATACTTTACTATATATAACTATATACTTTAATATATATTATTAAATAAATGTATATATGTTCATATATATAATTTACCTGAGGAATATTTATTCTTTATAAAGTTTAGTCATTTTTGATTACTCAGTATTAAAATATATTTAATATACTCTAATAAGTACCGGTTTTGTAAACAAGGCTAAGTTCTTTTTCATGGAAATGAAATGAACTTCAGGGTAGTAACAGTTTTCAGGCCATCCTCTTCAGGAGAGCTAAAATGGCAGAAACTTGTTACATGAGTGTAGCAGGTAGAAGAGGAAGACCTGATATTTAAATTCATAGATGACGTACACTTCCACATTCTTGAACACTGATTCAGAAGGGGGAGATGCATGCTAAGTGTCTTGCTTAATCCCTGATATGCTGTAAGACTTCACTGCAACCCTGTCATTCTTGTAACTCTATGGGTAAACCAGACTTTAAATTCTTAACTTAGAAATCACTGATGCATGCTCTGATGTTGCAGGGATTTTTTGTTTGAGACAAAGTAGAAAAAGTTACACTAGTAATATGAAATTACATGTCCTCATACCATTTGCACTATTTTGATAATGAATAAATTAATGAAAATTGCATAGCCTTCAAAGACATATTATATTAATTTGGAAAGTTCCATTAAGAACACTTTAAGTATTTTAATATTTATTCTAGCAAAAAGAAGTGTTTTTTTTCTGAATTTTTAATGTGAATTTTCCACCCTTTAAATTGGTGTGCAATAACTGTGGAAGCATATGTCATCTATGAGCATAAATAATAGATCCCCCTCCTCTGTCTACTATCATAATCAGTAAGAGGAAGCCTCAGATGAGACATTTAGGAGAGGAACTAATGAAATAAAGATTTTTAAGAAGTGGAAAGTCAGTGATACCAAGTTATGTAGTAAAGTCCTATATGAAGGTAATTACTAAGAGTTTGTTGCATTTAAAATCCCCCTACTCCTGCCCTCTGGGTCTTCTCAGGTCAGTTTCTCTCTTCCCAGACACAGATCTTCCAGAATCTTCTGGTGACCTTTGCTTGACCTGTAGTGGAGTTTTTCATTCAGCAGATCATCCTTTTGCCTAGACTCAGCTATGTAGTTATTCAACAGATATTTATGGAGAATTTATAATAATTCCTACACGCTGTTATTGCAAGTTACAAAAAATGGGACAATCCATTTTCCACTATCAAACCTGTTACAGGAGAAAATAAAATAAAGAACCAGACTAAGCTCATATACATACAAACATACGCTCATATTCTCAGGAGTGGCAAGAAAAAAGTTAAAGTTGACTATAATAAATATAATAGAGTCAAAACATTACTCAGTAGTCTCTAAAGGTATGCTCTTTCTGTGATTTTAAAAAGTAAGAGGTGAGGGCCGGTGAGATGGCTCCGTGGCGTACGCGCCTGCCTGGCAAGTGCAAGGTCCTGAGTTCGACTCCCGGAACCCACATACAAAAAAAGGGCCCGTGATATCGTTCAACAGCACGGACGCCTGCTGGCACGCGAGGTCCTGAGGTCCACCCCCGGTACCCAAGGGGGAAAAAAAAAAAAAAAAGGTAAGAGGTGAAAAGTATATAGGTTTCTGTGAAAGAAGTAGAAAGAAAAATCCAAACAAAGTGTGAGTATAGCAAATAACACCAAAATGAGGGTAAGAGACAACAAAAAATTGGGAAACCATTTTTGTATATTGCTTGCTTATTGATCTGACAGAAAATTACCCTAATTTAGTGAGACAAATAAAAATAAATTAATTCAAATATAGAAATATATTAAAATACGAATTAGAAAATTAATTTGATTAATGATATTTATGGTATTATGTTACTCACAAATTCTTACTTTTGTATGCATGATGGTGCTTTTTTTAAACTATAATCCACAGATAAAATAATAATAATTATTACTGAAAAGTTTTAATGGTAAAACTTTCTGGAGAGTCTGAGTGGAAAAGATTCGTGTAGGCTTTCTTTGCCTGAAAATTACCAAAACCCATGAAAAAAAAAATATTATATTTACCTTTTAGTTCTACTTCTAGAGATTTAGCAAGAATTAGTAATTTTGAATTTGAACAAAATTGGCCAAAAAAGCAATGATACTGACTTATTTGTAATAGTCTATAAATAGAAAAATACAGTGTAACTATTTCATACTGGATGATAACTCAAGTAAGTAGTCTAAAATTCATATGAATGAAGGTTTCAGGAACTAAAGTTTGTGTTGTATACAAATTTGTTACATATGATCAGACCTGGAAATATTTTGTGTTTCAAATGATTTATATATAGATTTTTGTTCATTATATACTCATTCATAATACTCATTTCAGACAGCATCAATATATCTCAATAAATATATAGAAATTGATGAAGATAGACTCCAAAATATACAGCTATATCTAGTTAGTGGACCAGGTGTAATTTTTAGCTATTTTGCTTTTGCTAAATTTTCTACTTATTTTATAAACTTGTATAGATAATTATTACTAATGAACTAACCTGAGTTCTATCATAAATTACTAAATCACCACGTTTGTGAAATATTAACTGGTAAATGTGAATACGTATATTTATTTCTTATTTTTCCCTTAAAATAACCATAGATGTTTACTCAAAAATTATTTGTAATTATAGCAGCTTATTAGTGGCAAATTTCTTATCTAACTATCTTTTTTTTAAATGTTGAGCCACTTTCTAATATAGGTACATATAACTTGTTAGATACAGAAACAAAGAAATACACTTTTGATGAAGAATTAATACATTTTTTGATTAAGAGTTATTTTCCATAGTGTTTAGTCGGACATTATGATACTGTTAAAGGGGGCAGGAAACAACTAGAATCAAAGATACATAAACACAAATGTGGGTTTTAGGGGCCAGTGAGATGGCTCCGCGGTGTAAGCGCCTGCCTAGCAAGCGCAAAGTCCTGAGTTCGACTCCCAGAACCCACATACCAAAAAAGGGCCGGTGATATCGCTCAGCAGCATGGGCTCTGCTGGCGCGCGAGGTCCTGAGGTCGACCCCTGGTACCCACAAAAAAAATAAATAAATAAATGTGGGTTTTGTTATTTAACTGCATAGAAAAGGGGCAAGAAAATAAAAATATATGTTAAATACACTCAAAAAAAGAAAAGTAAGATACTGGGAGTGCTACGATAACCATCCTCCTCACTTCCAATATCTCCACACCCTAAGTCATACTCCCTTTAGATTACTTTTCTGAATTACCCTTTTCTTATTTATCACCTCTTATCAAAGTCATTCAGTCAGTTTCTATCACTAATGTGATAGTGAAATCTGACTACACATTCTAAAATTTATGACCCTCGATCACCTGGATGCAACTCGTGTCTCCGGCTCTAATCACAGATATAAATCATTTGGTCAGAAACTGTTACAGCTTGCGACATTAATGCACTACCTCTGCTCCTACAGCTGAATCTTCCTGACGTACAGAGGGCTGACATGGACGGTCCAAATCCCAGGACTTTTTGAACCTGATCACAGTCTTAGTGACAGTTGACTGTAGAAGCTTTTTGTTCAAATAACTGTACTCAGGGCAAGCCTTCTGTCAAGACCAGTTCTACTTGAAATATGGAAATAAATAATGATGAAGTCATTTCTATTCCAAATATACTTTATACTCATCCCGATGACACAGGAGGCAGATATCAGCAAAATGGAGAGGAAGTTACTCACTTTGTTTTCTTCAGCTCTTCCCTGTAACTGAGGGTCACTTTACCTCCAATCACCTCTCCACTGGTTTTTACACTGGAATTTTGGAATGAACTATTACCTAGTGATAAATATTTTGGAGAAAGTACTATGTTGGCCTCCTTGTGTATAGGTACAAAGTCTTATAAAAGCATAATAGATAAAGAGTTCCTAGCTTTATACCATGTTACTACTAGGTTGTACTCATGTCTTATCTAATTACCTTACTATAGGCATGCAAACTTCTCTACCTACCTTTTAATTGATCTTCGGTACTTCAATGTATATGTATTTTTTTCTGTATTTCCAGAGTAACACAATATTATGATAAGAATCATCATTTTCTTGGATTTCCACATTTTTCACAGACTTTTCTCTCCTTAATAGATGTGACAGTTAACTGTTGTGTAAACTTGAGTAAGAAACGTCCAACTAAAATGGATCAGCCCAGTTGTGGGTGTAGGTGAGGGTATTTACTGAAAACGGAAGACTCCCCAGACCCTGGTAAGCTTGTCTCCTGAATGATATAAAAGGAAAGAAAAAAGGAAGGCTCGCTTCTGTTTCTTCAGAGGAGCTCCAGTCTCTTGTCTTCACCATCACCTTGGACATCATCTCCTGGCTTCCAGTACAGGCTCTTCAGCCTCCTGATACAGATTTGCAAGGGACACTGCAGTGAGCCCCAGGTCTTTGACTGGATCCTTCAGATTTCCAGCTCACAGACAGCCTTTTGCACTTTCCCACACTTGACTCTGTGGTCAGCCCTTGTAAGCCAATCTTGTAAATTCTTATATATTCACATCTTGCATTAAGTCCATTTCTCTAGTAAGCACTGACTAATACAATTGCTAACTCAGATTTTAATGTTTTCTTTCATTAGAATTACAAGCTTATAAAACCATTAAAATAATGTATGAAAAAACATCTTGAAATTAGATTTCTACTTCAATAATCTGACCTAACAGAACAATGGATATCCCTCATTCATCATGAAACTGGAAGAGTTTTCTTCCTGTGATCTATAATTTTGATTTAGAAAAAGATATGTGCTGGCTATCAGCATATAAGTAAATCAGTATTCCTTTGAACATTCATTGAGATATAGAGATCTAAATTTTTCCAAGGAAAACTGAAATCCACATCAAGTTCTTAATGAGAAATACTTTTAGCATTCTGACATATACACAGATATCCAGCATTTCATTAATTTATTCACTATAAACATACTTATCAATCATAAATGCATTTTCTTTTCTTCTCAGACGATTAGTATTTCTAAATATGTGAAGGCCTAAAATTCACACCTATAAATACCAAAATCTATACTTGCTCTTAGTTATTTTTAGATACTTGAAATATCTCTTATGCAGCTAAGAGTTTATAAATACTATCGATATTTTTCATTCTCAAACTCATGATATTTTCCTAAGAATAAAGAAGTTTAAGTACAGAGTAACATTGAACACAAAAGTTAGGCAAAGAAAATTATGAAAGAGTTCTAGCAGCACCATGTTAAAAGTCAAGCTCTAGAGAGGCAACTGTCAGGATGGAATCTTCTCAGGCCCAATCAGTTTCCTAGTTCCTGTGACTGCATACTGGGTACTGCCCAGGTCAGGTCAACAAGTGGGCAGAAAAACAGTCGTACAGGTTGTAGAGGCCAGGAGCGCCTATGTGTGAAATTTTGTGTGCCTGTCTCTGCCAGCCAGCTACTTCAATTCTCAATTAAGAATAGTACATGTTTCTAAAACTGGAGACCAACTGATATGTGTGCAGTTCAAATTCTTTTGTTCCACGTAAGTTATAGAGGCCTACAGATGGCCCGATGGTCCTGATAGACATTTAAATAGTGGAAGGATCGCACATGCTTCACTATAGGCTTTCAAGAAGAGGAATTCACAATGGGCAAAGGTAAAAAACAAAAACCTCTTGTAACAAATAAAACTTGAAGATACATACATAAATACACCAAAAAATTTTTAAATCAATGAACCTGAACATAAGTTATGTTATGCAACCTCAAAACACTCATAACACGGGAGGCATAATCAAATTATATGGTGACTGTTTAAATAAAAATAATGTTACAGTAAAATAACATTAGATAAAATAATAAGTTATCACACAGAGCTATTAATTTCCCTCAAAATACTTCCTTCTTTTCACTTGAAGAACACTTGTCCCATCATTCATGTCACTTTCTGAAGCGGTACTGGAGATCCTCTTTCATGAGTGTCTTTACAAGATGTGATTAAAAAGGTTGGGAATGCTGCTACTGAGTGCCATCCAATAGAAAGACAAGCTTGTAAAATCATCATGGTGTGTCCTCATCCACCAAATTAACTGGGTCTAGCAATGTGAGATTTCCGGTTCTTCCCTAGAATGAAATAATTGTGAAAGGTAAATACTTGGAATCACTTCAGGACATCAAGGCAGTCACCACAGTGCAACTAAAGAAATCACTAAAAAGAACTTCCAGAATTGATTCAGACTGTGGTAAGAAGGATGCAATAATGTATTCAAAGTGAGGGGCTGTATTTTAAGAAGCATTAATAGCAATGTGTTTTTATTGTAATAATTTGATTTGAATTTAAATATTCAGCGTGTTTTTTGCTGACACCTCATATTTTAAACTATTTTATATAACTATATATAAAAAGATGGGATTAAAATACTAACTTGGTACCACATACTCACTAATAAATGAGTGATCATCATCAGTGGCCACCATGGTGCTGGAAGTGTGGCTCAGGATACACCCAGGATGCACAAGGTGGTTGCTGACCTCTGGAGTGGTACTGAAGACAAAGGGACAGCGTTAAAGACTGTGCATGCAATGATTTCCGATTGCCATTATGTCCTATGTGAACTTGCAAACTCAAGACAGTAACTGTTTACCAAAGGGCATAGAGTATTTCAATATTTTCAAAGCCAGTATAGATAAATTCTTACTTGCAAGCTAAGTATCTGCACTGAAGAAAAATATTTTTTTGAAAAATAATATATCATACTGTTCCATGAAGATCTAAAATTGAATCTGAGCTGACCAAATGTATTTGGTTACCTCTTGCTGTCAGGGGCATTTTGAATTCCTAGAAAAGAGTTATTTTTGAATACCATTAAACAAACTCAGGAAGTGGCTTGCTCCTCTGCAAATGAAACTGCCAGAAAGAAGTAGCTACAAATTGCAAGAGGAAGACAAAGACCCAGCAGCAATTCATCACAATTTTACTGTGATCCATGGTCTTCTCTCTTTTTTTTTCTTTATATTCAGGTTAATGTTACCTATGGGGCTATAAAAATAGAATAGATAAAACTTCAGTTTCACCAGTGGATATTCTGATGCCCCAACCACTATTTTTTAGTCAACATTAAACAGCTAAGTTAAAAGTATTCATTTTTTCCAATAAAGAAAAAGTCTGTTGCAATACATAACTAATGTGTGTTATATCTTTGCCTTGCCTGGTTAATTCTGTTCCCACAGATTAGATAGTCCTATTTAAATAAAGTGTGCTAAGCTTTGTTTAAAACAGTAGAAATTAAATGAATTTTGTGAGATACACTGCCAAAATTATGCATCTACTTGTGATTTATCTATTGAGTGAATAGGATAAACTATTTCATTTAGTTTATAACACCTATGGTTCGTCAATTTAATTTTTTGAAATAATAAATAGCCACATCAAATCATATACCAGTTCCCCTACTGAATATTATCAAAAACTTAAGAAAATTTTAAGGGTGTTTGAAACAGATATACCAGTATATTATTATCAGAATAATTTATAAGATTTAGATATTTAGTATTACCTTCAACTATATATATATTATATATATAGTGATTGTGTATATAAGTTTACATACATATTTCAACATATGTATTTTACTGACCCAGTGGATCTTGTATGTATAACATTCTACACATGCCATTATAAATTTAAAATGATGTTTTAATAATCATATAGAATTCTACAAATATATATGTATATATAGTTAATTTGTAGGTCACTGTGAGATATTTTGAATTTTTTAATACTTTTTAGTTGGAATAAATTTCACTGTTTACACAAATTTCCTTTCAGTACTTATTGTTTCCTCTATGACAGATCTTGAATTACTGGATTTATGGACATTTTTGTAACTTGTTGCATATTCTGGCAAAATAAATTTTATTTTAGTTAAACTTTTCATTTATTTATTTATTTGTGTTGAGTATCAAACCTAGGACCTTCCACATGTTAGGCAAGTGCTATACCACTGAACGACACTCCTACTGCATCAAATGTTTTTCTAAAAAATTAAGCAGCTTTTAAATGTTGATTAATGGCTCGAATGCATTCAAAGAAATTATTCAGAATAAGGATAATTGTATATCCTCCTATTAACCTCCAGATTTAATCTCAATTACATCCTCTAAGGATATATATATATATATATATATATATATATATATATATATATATGGATATATACTTATATAAGGATATATACTCTAAGTATATTTTCCCTTTTGAAAGTTCTTTTCCTCTATGCTTATATATCTTTAGCATATTATTTTGGAACTTACTTTTTTATTTAATACTATAAAATGATATTATATGTGTGTGTGTATGTGTGTCTATGTGTGTGTGTGTGTGTGTCTTCTGAGCAATAAGCTTTCTAATGGCATTGCAAAATACCTAACAAAATAACCTCAGAGGCAGAAATGTTTACTTTGGCTCATGGTTTCTGAGGATTCTGTCCATGGTCACCTGGCTTCAATGCTTTGGGCCTGAGGAGACACAGGAGGTCATCGTAGAAAAGACTGGCAGAGCAAAGTTGCTCACCTCATGATGGTGCCCAGAAGCAGAGGTGGCAGGACAAGCAGGGGTTGGGGGAGCAAGAACAAAAATGGACCCTTCAAAACCATGCTTCCAGTGACATATTTTATCTAACTAGCTACAACCTCCTGATGAGCCCATTAAGATTCAAACTCATCAATGGATTAATCTATTAATAAAGTTAGAATTCTCATGATCCAATCATTCTCCAAAACTCCCACCATATTCCACTAATATAAATATGTTTGTATATATGCATGTGTTTATCACAGCATATTAATTAAAAGTACAAAATTGCTATGTAAAGAATAAAATCTTTATAAAGAGCAACAAAATGTAAAGTCCCATGAACATAAATTGAAAAAATTACCTTAAATCCAAAACAGTTATGTAATAAACATATTGCATAGAAATATATACCTCAAAATTAAATGCTCCTATTTTAATACTATGCCGTAAATAGAGATGAGCTAGTTCATTTGCGTGAGGGATTTACAGGTGATGAGAAGATTATATACATGTGACCCTGGACTCATTACTCCATAAAGATACTGTTTACATTAATGGGATATTCTGAATTGTTTATGCAAAAAAACCTGATATGTTTATGTTTTAAACCCTAAATTTCTTATAATGCCACCATATAGAAAGATGGACTCTTTAAAGTTGGAACTAAATAAAATGAGAGCACTAGATAGATGTAGATATAACAAATAAATAATCACACTCATCTCGATAGAGTTTAAGAGAATAAAGAAGCAAGTTTAAAATCGAGAAAGATTTCTAACTATCCTGTTACATTAAATATGAATTCAAGAAACTGATATACTCATGAATTTTTAAATGCAGTTTTCCTATCTTTGGATGGTAAAATGCCACTATTTAAACAGTGAGTTAAGCAACCATAATAGTCAACCTAATATGGGTGTACACTGAAAACTCCCAAGTATCCAGACTGGCTTGATTATGACCAAAAATGCAACTTGTTGTGACATGTACGTATGTTAAACTCTAGACATTGCACACACTATCGCTGAAGGAGACCAGCACACCACTTGATGACAAATTAAGCAGCATACTATCTCACCCCTAGGGAGGCTGTCAAATAAGTCATCTTCACAAGTCTTTGTTGGTTAAATCTCATATCTTACCCTTTGGCTTTACCAGGGATATCAGCCACTGCAGCCCCCCCATCATATGATGCTGACTCCTAACCTCTGTTATTCTAGGGCTCCATTATCCAGCTCTCAAGCTGCCTCTCTTACGTCAGCCCTGTTTCGAAGAGAAGAGCTTCTCAGTGATTTTTGTCATCTCTTACCCCCTGATCATTCTCAATGCAAATCGTCTAATCTCTCCTAAGGAACATGAAACTTTAAGGGGTCTCTGACTTTATAAAATATGTTCACTCCAGTATGTGCAATTCCTTTTACTTTTTATTCTAACACCTCCCAGGAAAACTGTAGTTTTCTTTTCACTTATTTCTGCAGCTTCCCCTTTCCAAGATTTCAGGGGTCACTGTGGTATGTAGTTTCTCCAATCACTTGAAGGCATTAAATCCTATTTTCTGGGAAAGTTCCCCAGTTTAATCAATGATTCCTTTCCTTCCTTTCTTAAATTTTATTTTATTTTGCCTTTTATTAAGTTTTTGTTTTTATTGCTATGTGTTTGCCATCCATAATGATTACATTCTTCCTGGGGCCATTGGTCCATGTACATAACACACCTTAATTCATTTTTTTCATCCCCTTCCCCTACTCCATATCCTCCATCTCTTGATTTTCTTCCTTTTTGCAGATCCAAAGTCACCTCTTTCTTGGGTTGCGTTTCTCCCGGGAAAGTTCAGATTTAATACAGCTGCCATTGTCCCTCTTTGGGTAAAGTCGTGTGGAAAATGTGACCTCTTTGTGAACACGGTGATCAATTACAGAGTGTAGGAGCTAGAACCATTAGTCCACCAACAGTATTTTCCACACAACTACTTGGAGTATATATTCCTGGATCCCACATTCACAAATATTTTACCTAGGTTTAGACATATAGATGTACCTCAGAAGTATCCAGTATAATCAAATATCAAACACTGAGTAATTTTGGTATATTGGGCATAAAATAAATACAATGTTTTTAATTACCAATACTTATTTAAATATACATAATAATGCATTAGAGGACTTACCGTGTTATAATATGCCATCAATGGTGAAAAAAGCTAGATATACATTATAGGTTACAAAAGTATTCATAAAAGAAGTAGATACTTAATGCCAAAGTGGGTTTCCAGATTAACAGTGGCAATGGCTAACTACAAAGAAAAATTGCAAGTGTAATATTTTTTCAAATAAGATCTCAGGTGGGTTAAAAATACACAATAGGAATTATTATTTTGCAACACAGCAGTGCAAAAAATTAATCAGAGGAATTTGGAAGAAAGAATAGAAAATTTGATAGAGGTAAAATTTCTTAAAAGGGTCTTATAACCATAGAAAGGAATGGGGAATATATTATATTAGTAACAGGAATACATAAATGGATTTCAAACATGGTAGTTATATGATCGGGAATATATTTTGATTTTAATAGTAAGCATCTATTGACCAGCTTTTATGTTCTAGGATCTTTTATATGTGATTGGAAAAGTCAGCAACTAAAAAAACTAAAATTGACTGCAAAGGACTTAGAGGCTGAGAAAAAAATTAAAATAAAGATCCTAGTGTCAATGCTCTTAAGTGCTGAGTTGTATGAAGGCACTGTAAAATTGAGAAAGGGAATCTAGAGTGAGGAAGTGGAAAAGAATCCTCTGGATCACAACAGACAAAAAGACTGATGGAAAATGACTGGAAAGAGTAATTGAAGTAGTAAGTTGATTCCTTGGGGGTTTTGCTGTTGTTGTTGTTCTTTGTTTGTTTGCTTTGAGTGGTTTCATTTCGTTTCGTTTCGTTTCGTTTCGTTTAGGTTAGTTAATTTAGTTCAGTGTAGGATTGTTTTGCTTGTAAAGAAGAGCAGAATGATGGAGCAGAACAATAAATTCCAGAAAAAAATAGATAAATAGCGTTTCGTTTAAATTTTTAACTTATGATAAAGGTAATAGCTTGTTGGGCCGGTGAGATAGCTCAGCGGCATAAGCGCCTGCCTGGCAAGCGCAAAGTCCTGAGTTTGACTCCCAGAACCCACATACGAAAAAATGGCCGGTGATATCGCTCAGTGGCACGGGTGCCTGCTGACGTGCAAAGTCCTGAGGTTGACCCCGGTACCCACACAAAAAAAAAGTAATAGCATGTTGACGTGCAGATAAAAATTGTTGCAGTACGAAGGGAAATTATTGACCTAGATGAGCATGGAAATTATTAATAGTATGATAATAATCTGATGTAAGAAAGAGTGAATGATTACTTACTGACCTGGAAGGGTTGTCTTTATTTGTAGCAGCAGATGTAAAGGCAGACTATACAAATCCAAATGCTGGTATATAGGCAGACAATTTTGTAAGTGTTTTTGCCAAAGTGCTCAGAAGTGATTTGTTGAATACAAAATGTTAGGCAAGAAGAAATTTAGAAATCTGTTATTACAATTCATGTGAGAGAATAAAAGGTGGAAAGCATGTTAAAAAGGTTTCAAAAGTACATGTGCAGAAATAAGTGGCTAAATTGACATTAAGTGGAGCAAAATTGTGAAGTGTCTAGGATGACTCCCAGATATTGGCTTCTTCGATTGATAATAAAAGGGGCACTCTTCGTGATGGAACGGAAGCAAAAGGCTCTTCACAGTTACTACTAGTGGCACAGTGTGAAATATAATAACTTGCTGTTATCCAGGAGTCACTCATATTGGATCTATTTTACCAAAATTCAGTTAGGAATATAGTGAGATAAGATAACAGATTTTGCAATAAAGCTGTATGTTAATATATAGAATGAGAGGACAGAAACATAAGTGCTTAAAGGGAAGATATGAAGATTTTCCAAGAATTTTTTTTCAGTTTTTTTTTTTTTTATAAGTACATGTTTGCAGTACATAATGATTACATTCCTCTCGGGTAGTGAGTACACATACATAACACATCTTCATTTTTTTTCATCACCTTTCCCTCCCCCCTCCTTCAATCTCTTGGTGCCCTTCCCTTTTACAAATGATCTATTTCCCTTTTTCCTATTATCTGTCATTATTTTTCCTATTATCTGTCCTTCTTTATATTTAGAGTATTTATACACAGTAAAGTATTGCTCTGCCAAGAACTTTTTTTTTTTAAAGCAGAGATAGCGGCAATAAAAGAAAAGGAACGTTTGCACTGAAACTATTAATGAGAAGCAAAGTTGGGGGATCAATTGAGGTCAATGTATTCATGACTAAAAAAACACTGAGGAATATTTCAAAGGCAGAGTCAGTTCAGTGGTGAAGGGTCCTGGCCAAAGTATATTAAAAAGCAAATGTGAGCAGGGAAAGGATGTCACCTCCCAACTGCCACTGGATTAATTGGCAGCCTAGCACTACGACTTCGGAAAACTTCACATTCATAGCACAAAATCAGATTATATCTACTGTATTGTTTTACAACTATTTCAAATATACTTCTTCATTGTTTGAATACGTCCAAGGGCAACTATTTTCTTTTTTGTTGTCACTTGAGAGTCAAAACTGACAAGAGTCAAAAGGATCCAGGAAATCCTCTCTTGGATATGATGTAGAACAGGGGTACCATTCAGTGACCTGTGAAACAGGCCAACAAGCTTCTCCTCTATTTCTAGCCATTCCCCATCACTTGCATTATTGCCTTAGCTCCATGTCCTGTCAGATCAGCCATGGCAATAGATTCTTGCAGGAGTGCGAGCTCTACTGTGAACTGCCCTTTGGAAGCATCTAGGTTGTGCACTTCCTTACATTTTTTAACAGTCTGAAACCATTCCCACCAATCCATGCCACCTCCCAATCCTTCCCACCCAAAAGGTGGGGAGTGATGGTGTAGAGAAAAATTCAGTTATCTCTTTTTCCTGCTCCATATGTTTGTTTGCCTCCACAAGTACCTGGCCTCCATCTCCATGTCAATTAAATATTTATCTCAAAATATAACATCTAATTTGAAAACACTTCTTTCTACATCATATTAGTATGAAAATACAGAGGATTTATTACCTCTAAAATGAAGGATGAAACGCAAATAAAACTCTCCAAATAAAACTTTCCTTTTAGTTGGCCTTTGGTGTGTGACTTCTTACTTAGAACACATCCTATTGTTTCTTGAACTATCTGGACTATACATAATTTATATTCTTCTGTTCCTACTTACATAAATGGATACTTACCTCTGTACATTATATAGAGATAACCATATATAAATCCATGACATCAAAAAAAAATCTATGACATCCAAATCTATTTAAAATTTAACTTAAAATTAGCATTACACACTTTATTTATATTAAATTGCCCAATACCATCTTACTAAAAATCTATCACAACATGTGTTTGTGTTATTTTATACAAAACAATATTTCCAAATATAATTAATACTCCTATTCAATGCTGTCCTTTTTTGTTTAAAACTTAGAATGAAAGAGTGGTAAGCTAAGTGTCAACCAAATTTTAAGCACAGGGTATATGTAAATTAGATTCATTAATATTTCATATGTATGATATATAAAAGGAATTTTATAGTTGTTTGCATCAGAAAAACATTTAATATAATTTATATACAACTTTTCTTTCTCTTCTTGAGCTTTACACGTACTAATTCATTTATTTTTCTGTACCTGATTTTATGTGTTTATAATTTTATATTATAAATTGGAAAATATTATACATTAAAAATCTCTTAATTTGGTTTACTTATACAGTTTCACATCACTCTGACCATTTAAAGAGTAATACAGGGGCCAGAGATATAACTCAGCAGCACAGTAACTGCCTGGCAAGAGCGAGGCCCTGAGTTCAATTCCCAGTACCAAAAAAGAAAAAAAAAAAAGAAAAAAAGTAATATATTCTTTTGAAAAAGAAATTGAGTATTACAGACTTGCTGACTTTCTCTGTATCAAGACGAACAGCCCCACCTTTCTAAAGGAGCAGAGGTGACTTTAATTAGATATACAGACTATTGAGGGTATAGAAGTGGGATTGGCATTTTCTGAATGTTATATAATGTAGTAGAAGTAGTACAAGTAATGTGCCTTGTTGAAGAAAAGGAAACTTTGTGTTGCATGCTGAGAAATAGGAGCCACACACTTCACTGTTCACAAATATTAGAGATCTGGCTGTGAGGGACAGATATGCTGTAAACTAATGAGATTATAACTGCTTTTTCAGTAAATGGCAGGTAGAATATTTGATAGAACTACATTATATTAATGTGTTTTTCAGATGGATATAAGGAATGGAATTTGAGCACATATATATTATCAAAAACTTGACAAGTGTTAAAAAATGCAAGCTGTTCACAAACATTTCTGGAATTACATTATAGTAATTGATGCTGCTATGTAGCAATTGATGATGTTCAGATCAAAAAGCAGTAGAAAATGAAACCTATGACGATATTTAGTAAGACTTACTCTGAAAGTAAGCAACTGGACTTTCCCTTTGTAAATCAAACAAACTGAGGAGAGTCAATTAATAGTAAAGAAAGGGAAAATAATATAATTAACACCTAAGACCTGAACTTTCCATTACAGTTATTAAGGGTCTTAGTCCATTTTTCTGTAGGTATAAAACATACCTGAAAATGGTAATTTATTTGACTCAGTTTTCTGAAAGCTGGGAAGTCCGAGAGCAGGAGAGCTTCTCTTTGCATCAGACCATGATAGAACTCCTCTCATGGAGAAATTACGTCGATGCCACTTTGGATCGCTCTTCTTCTTTTTTTTTTTTCCTTTCCGGAAACAGGAATTGAACTCAGGACCTTGCACTTGCCAGGCAGGCACTTGTGCTGCTGAGCTATATCTCCCACCCAACTCTTTATCTTCTTTCAAAAGTATTAATACCACCACGGAGGCCTTAACTCAGGACCTCCTTAAATCCGAATTAATTCCCAAATTGACATGTCATTTTAGACATTAAGTTTCAAAAACAAAATCTTCTCCAGAACACAATCATAATATTGCCATAGGTAATATGTAATAAGATGTAAAAAGGGTTTTGGAATTTAAATATATAACTGAAGGCATCTGAAAATACTGCTTAACATCTTTGGTTCTAGACAACTGGTGATTTATAAAAATGAAAATGAAGAAAAAAAACCTTCCAATGTCTGAATGGAATTTCTTAAAACACTGTAAAATATAAAGAGTAAACTACTCAATAAACTACTGAAGGGAACATTTCTCTTAAAATGTTGCATGAGCTACTATTCAACTATAGCCTATTTTCCCCTTCAGTGTTATAATAAAAAATTGACTCAAATTCAAGTAATTCTTATCAGAAGTGTCTTGGTTATCAGAAGTATTTTCTTGTTGCTGAGTCAAAATTCCCAATGCCCAAAGTTAAAGGAGGAGAGGTTATTTGGCTCACAGTTTGTAGAGATTCAGTCCATACTTGGCTGGCTCCTAGGCAGGGTGCCATGGCAGAGGGGCACTGCAGCGGAGTAGCAGGCTGAAAGCAGCAAAAACAGCAAGCAGTAAGCCACAAGCAATGACCTTTTTTCTGTCCCTTATATGTTATCCAGGTTACCCAACCTTAGGGCAGGTAGTCCACACACCCAGGGTAGGGCAGCCTTAATCCTAGCACTGCACCATGAATCAAGTCCAGCATCACATCCTTGATCCAAGCATCACACACCTCACCCCTAACCTCCCCCAAAAAGCTGCACTTATGACCACATGACACTTTGGAAGAACATCTTGAGAGAAGCCATAACAAACGGAGTGTGTATTTACATCTTATGATCCTGTAACTGGTCAGTGTATGCTCACCTGAAAGAAGGCATTGATTTTTATCACCTGAGAAAATATTTTATAAGGAAAAAATAAAAATTGTAGAATCAGTGATATTTCTTGTTTGAAATAAAAATTGAATTTAAATGAGAAATTGCAACACACATAGAAAATGCAAAATCTGAAATGCTAAAATGTCAATCTTATTATGATTGTGGCCTTGAAAATAACATAACTGTTATTGTAGTCATCAAAAATAAATTATTAAACTGTAGACATTTTCTGAGAAATGGGATAGGGTTATGTATTTCCCATTTCAGTAGTTGATTTTTACTTTTCCTGATTAACCCAACTTATTCAATGTCATGTAATGGCTATTAAATTGTCTGTACACCTAATGATAGTTGTAAGAATTAAGAATAAATATGAAAGAAGTAAGACAAAGCCTCAAATTCATGGGTTTCATACTTACAGGAATTAGAATTTTCCATTTTTGATTTTTCATGAAACATTTGTAAGTATTATAAGAATTTTCACTATCAACATGAACTTTGAGGGCCGGTGAGATGGCTCAACGGCTTAAGCGCTTGCCCGGCAAGCGCGAGGGCCCGAGTTCGACTCCCGGAACCCACATACGAAAAAGGGGCCGGTGATATCGCTCAGTGGCATGGGCGCCTGCTGGCGCACGAGGTCCTGAGGTCGACCCCCCGGTACCCACAAAAAAAAAAAAACATGAACTTTGAATTTATTTACTTTTTTAAGGATTTATTTAATGAAAGTCAGGTGTGCATACTTGAAGGCTGCTAATGAAATGTTACTTCTAGGGAAGAAAACAACCTACACAACTAATGGTCCCCAAGTCCCCAGTTAACATATTTTAGTTGAATAAAAATTACTATGCCAAGAATATATCCTCAAATTTTTATACAAGCAGTGAACTAGTTTCAATTTACCAGCACAATTTTTCAATTTATTACTTAAAAAAGAAGTTTCAATTTATCACTTAAAACAGAAGTTTCTTTCAGCACTACGGACAAGTATATTTTTTTCTGATCTTATTCCCCTAGTCACTCTGTTGATGAAGTTATAAATCTACTTATTCTTGCGCTTTTTAAAAACTTATATATAGTCAGAGAAAATATTCATTTAAACATGGCATAAAACTATTCCTTATGTTAATTAGGGTGTTATCCCAATGTTCAATGTGAGATCTAATGAATTTGTAAACACATCTCCTTTATATATTTACTTAAGTTAATAATTTAATCAGAAAATAACCTTTCACAAAATTTATTTTTCATATATGTGTATTCTGCTATATGAACAGACATATAAATGAGCATGGCAGGTTGTACAACAAATGGTGCCTTGACACAATATGATATATGTGTGGATGTAGGCAATATAACTTCTACATTAACAAACTTTCCACTGACATTAACAGATGAGTTCCTGGTTTATAAGGTGACTGAAATATTTTCATCTCCCATGAAGGACAGAAAAACAAGTGTAAAGGAAATGTGGGCACAGACTCACAAAATGTTTCAAGTAATTGGTCACTTATATCTACAAATGTTCTCAAAAATTACCCATTGTATTTTTCCAAACTACTTTCTTACTTCAATTCTTGTTTTCTTTTCAAAGCCAAGTAAATACACAAACTACCACATGAAATAGTCTTATGATACTACTTTACATTTTGTTTTCTTTTCAATTCTGTTTCTTTTAGTACAGTTTTTAACTAAAACAAGTAGGTATCCCATGATGAACAATTTTTGGACACCGTATTTTAATATTTATACATTAAGTCATCCTATAATCACATAACTCTGGAAGGCTGAGACAGAAGGATTGCAAGTTTCAGTTCATCCTGGATGACTTAGCAAGACCCTGTCATAAGATAAAAAGAGTTGAGGATGTAACTCTGTAAAAACTCTGGGTTAACTCCCTATTACTGAAGAAAAAAAGCCTGGAAGGGGAAAAGTTTCACAGTTTCACCTATTTGTCATTGACTTTTGTTGAAAACAGAAATTATTTGGTGAATTGGGGCTACCCTTACTAAGGTAAATGAAAGGAAACAGGTAATGTTGTCCCTGAGAAATAATTTCCCATAAAAGTGAAAAAAAAGGCTAATCTAAGTACCTGATCACAGTTAGGCGAACACTGGTTTATTTGGTAACAGGAAAGGTGGGCGTGACTCACAGATCTATTGCCCACATGATAGGAGCGGTTTACATGTGAATCGGGAATATGGATAAGTAAGACTGAGGCCAAGCAGTATTTGCTATAAGACAACCTTCACCATGTGGGATGTGGAAAAGGGTGACCTGCTTTATAGTTTCAGAGCCAGTGTAGTTTGGATAAAGGCGCAGTTTCTTGTACTGTATCTTTAGCTTCACGAACTGGAGACTGTTAAGAGCTGAGTAAGAAATATAGTTTCTTCATTAAAAGGAAAATGGTAGTAGTTTTTGACCCAAGATGCTGACACCTCAAATTATTAAAGTGAAATATTTATTCTTTCAGACTATATTGAGCGTATATTCTGTGCCTGACAATGCCATTGTATTATGTTAAATTAAAAAGTATCATAAAATTTCGCATTTGTAAGGGAGAAAGACATGGAAGAGATTACAAGCAACTTTGATTTTATGTAGATTTACTTTCCATAATCTTTCTTTTTTTTTTTTTATTTTAAAGAGAAGAAAAAAACAAAACAAATCAAAAGAAGAACAAATTTTCAAAACAACATAATAGGAGGGTAACAATGGTTAATACATTACGTATTACTATCTTTAAGTTAGTTATTCAGGACACCAGACATTAGCATTCAATTGTCCAAACATTATTGGCACAAACCTTACTCTTCAATGAACTAAGTAAAAATGGTAGTGTATCTATCTTAACCATCTTATATATATATATACAATTTTTTTCCCTTTCCCTTCTTTCTTTTCCCTATTCCAGTCTCTCTTTCCTTTTGACCAGTTTCTTTTTGATTCACCATATCTATTGTACATTTTGGATCTTATTTACTCTTTCAGTTTCTCATACTAGAGAGATAATACGATGCTTACACATGTGCTTCTGGTTTATTTCACTTATGAGTATTTTCTCGAGTTGCATCCATTTACCTATAAAAGTCTCCAGTTTATCCTTCTTTATGGCTGAATAGTACTCCATTGTATAAAAATACCACATCTTTCTTATCCATAATCTTTCAATAGCACATGATTTTCAAGAACTATTATTAACATATACAATCTGGTGTTCAAATAAAGTAGACAACAACATGTAATAATTTCCACCATAGGTTGCTTCTGTAAATACAATTATTTATAGAAGGAATTTATCAATGAATATCAAAAGTTTTAAAAAAGATTGCAGAATAAGAATCTAAGTATTACACTTAAATTAGTAAGTACATGGACAAGAATTTACATTTTTAACCCAGAAGATCATTTATAATATACATATCTAATAAAAGTTACTGCACAATTTGTGTCACGCAAACAATAAAATTCTATCTGATCTGAGAATATTTGATCATATACTAAAAGTATGAAAGTACAAAAGGATGAAGATGGCATTATCGCATCAAAACACACGTAGGAACCATCACAGTAGTGGAGGTCTAAAAATTCTATGTTTTTACTAGTAACATCTAATATAATTTACTTCCTGGTACTGAAGTCAGGAACAATATACTCGGATGTGCTCGGGAGACAAAGCATAATTGTCACTGAAAAGAAGAAACAAGAATATAAAAATAGAGATCTAAAGTCATAATACTCAAGTAAAGCACAGTAGTCTACATAGCTTTGAAGTGCATAACTAAATTTTAACAGTTGTCACTGAAATAAGTGGAAAAATTATATGCATACCTACACATCTACTTTCATATACTTTAAATTTTCTGTATTTTAAAACCAAAAGTTCTTAAAGTACATGTGAAAAATAAATAACTTTTAAAAGTATTAAATTAAATGCAAATGAAAAAGTAATTAAAACTGACAACAAAAGAAATAAATTCCAAATACATTACATAATCATGCCAACAAAAATAACATTAAAAAAATCAAATTGAACACATATAAAACTTGAGAAAGAAGGATATTGAATATATTTCATCATTCTATGAGTTATAAAACAAATGCCAAATATGTTTGACAATATATAAAGTTTTTATATGAAAATGTAGCATAAAGTCAGATATTAGGGATTTGGCTTTAAAAAAGAGAATGTGAAATACAAGAGAATTGAAATAAAAGGTTTGTAAGAAAATTTGCTATAAATCCATCAAAAAAATGGTCAAGTACAACAAGTGAAGAATGTAAACTGTCAGATTATCAAGCATGTTTAAATATCATGTAGAAAAATGCTCAAAATTATTTAAAATAGCAGAAAAACAAAAAAATAAAATATCATATATTAATCAGACTGATGTTGGAAATGTATCATCAAGTGAAGAACTGCTTTTGTGTTACCGATGGAACATGAATTAGTGTAATTTTTCAATGAAAAAGCTTGAAATTTTCTTAAAGCAAAAACAAACTATAGTCCTTTTACAAGGACTTTTTTGTATTATAATGGAAGCACCAAAATACAAAAACCCATATAGAAGGGTATTGATTTAATGATATCTGAAATGATCAAAATTCCTCCTGAAATGCAGTGCCAAACTTAAATCAAATCCCTAATGCCATTTGAAGGGATTAATGGAAATGTATGTCTTTCTGTAATATTTATTTTAATGTAGCCATCCACCATATTTTCAATCATGCCCCATATGCCACTGTATCATGGGTCACAATTTCTAAATTCTCATATAGATTTGGCTCATTTCTAAGCCTGGTTATATGTCTAGAGGTAGTGAGATTGAAGGCTCTTACATGATAAATTTCAGCATTGCCTTACATGTCAAAAAACTAAGGGGAGTCTTCCACAGGTTTATTATAGAAAAGATGCAATACTAAGACAGTAGTGTTTGGACGTAATTATCTATATAATGGGTCCATATGATCTGGCTTACCCATAAATTAAGCAATCTAAGCATAAATTGGTGATGCTAACATATAAAAAATGTATCAGAAAGTTTTGAATGTTAAGCAAATATCCATAAAATCTATACTGGAAGAATTAGGAATCACAGATAAAACAAACAATGACAAAAAGCTGTGTATATACCATTTATTTATTTATTTATTTATTTACAAATTTTGACCTTGTGTTTTAGAATATAGAAAAATCATCAGTCCTCTTGCCTGAAAAAAATGGCTAAATTTTTCTGTGTTTAATATTTTCAAAGTCTAATTCTTTGAAATAAATTACTCACACATAATTTAACTCTGGAAAATTAGGACAACACTTTTATTACATTCCATAATGTAAACCTAAAACTACACTTTGATTATATTTAATAATGGCTCTTTGTATTCTCAACATTTTATGTAAATAGAAAATGGTACTACAATTAAAATTATTTAACATTTATTATTAAGGAATAACTCAAATATCAATATAGAAACCATGGTCATTAGGCCGTATAGTCCAAGTTATAACAGTTTGAATGTACAAACATTTTTCTGAGGAAAGATATACCAACTGTTGTATTTCAATTTGCTTCATTTAAAATTAGAAAAACTTATTTAGAAGCAAAATAAAGGATTTGTGCAGTTAACGAATACTAATTTTTGACCATTTATCTAAATGTACATGAATTTAAAACACAGTGAAATAATTACATACTGACTGTAAGTAAATGGTGTTATGCACTTGTATATTAACATAATATATACATATAACACATAAAATTTACGTATGGTGATGTAGTAGAAAGAAGAGGGGCCGGTGATATGGCTCAGCGGCACAAGCGCCTGCTCGCAAGCGCAAGGTCCTGAGTTCGACTCCCGGTACCCACATTAAAAAAAAAAAAGAAAAAGACAAAGAAAGAAGAAATACATAAACATTGGCTAACACTGTATGTTCTATCCTTGATTTAAATTCAATTATCTTCATGTCATTATTTCTCAAAGAAAGAGGCATTTTTTTTTTTTTTTTGTCTTTAGACAAGAACTGTAGCTGATTCCCATTTAGGATTCTATGAATGGTTTCTTGTTTTGTTTTGTTTTTTGTTTAAGTGCTGGGATCACAAGTCAAGGCTTGCACATGCTGGGTAACTACATTACCATTGAGCTACATTTTCAGCCCATCAGGTTCATGTTTTTAAGCGTTGCCTATCATGAATCTGTAGAACAATAAGAGTAATAAGTAAATTTGTACCACTACTACCATTTTAATAGATGAATAAGCTGAATTTCAGGGTGATTATTTTCCATAAAAATATTATTAGAGTTTATGTATATTTTTCATTGGAAACAGAAATAAGATTTTTAGATATAGTATAGGAAATGCTAGTACATAGATGTAATTTATATTAATTCCTATTGAACTCAACATAAATTCCTTATTTAATTCAGTGATTCAACATAAGCAGGTTAAGAATGGAGATTATTCTTTTAATTAGTTGTCTCTAATATAGATTATAATATGTATAATAATTTTAGCACTACTTAAGAATGATCCCATTACTAACAGAATAAATATATTTTCATCCTATAATTCATTATTATAATCTCTGAACTATTAGTAATTTGTTTAATATGCTAAGTTGTTTTTTCACAATCCATTAGCAAATAACGATGTTTTCCATGGTCTTCAAGTACGTAATTCAAAAGCTTTACAAGTGACTCAGAAGCATATGAAAAAAAAATCCTCAACATTACTAATCATCAGGAAAATACAAATTAAAGCCACAATGAGGTATCATCTTACACTTCATATTAGCTGTTAACAAAAGGACAAAAGGCAACTACTGATGGAGATGTGAGGAAAAGGGAAACATTACACACTGTGAGTAGAAATGTAAATTAAAACTCTCATTATCAATAGAGTTTCTTTAAAAAGTTAAACATAGAGCTGCCATAACCCAGCAATCTCATTACTGGGTTTATTACCAAAAGAAATGGAAAGAGTATATGGAAGAGACATCTGTACTCCCATGTTCATTGCAGCATAATTCAGAACAGTCAAGAGGTGGAACCTGCTTAAATGTCCATCAGTTGATGAATGGGTAAAGAAATTTCTTATATATTATGTACAATATACAATGGAATATGATTCAGCCATAGAATGGAAGAAAATCTCAACATTTGTAACATAGATGAGCCTTGTGGTATTTATGTTTAGTGAACTAAGCCAGATACAAAAACCCAAATTCCTCATATCACTCATATAATGAATCTAAAAAAATGTCCAAGTTCTAAAAGCAGCAAGTAGACTAGTGGCTATCAGGGGCTGGAAAGTAAAAGGAAAGTGACAAAATGTTGATCAAAGTGTACAAATTTCAGGTGAGTAAGAGCAATGAGTTGAGGAGATCTGTTTGTTAACATGGTTACTATAGCTAATCATGCAATACGAAAATCAATAACAGAGTGTGTGTTTTCTCACCACAAAAAGCACAAGGTAATTAGCTTGATTCATTCATTCTACGATGGCTATAAAATATATCACATAATAAGTGATAATGTGCATATTTATTTGTTCATTAGAAATAATGATACTTTGGAAGCAAAAATGGTCTTAACATACTTCTTTTGGACCATTTATAATCATGTGTTTTACACCTTGTTTCCTGGGAGGTCACACCAATATGTGATTAAGACGTATATTTAGTTCCCCTAGAACATGTCTAGGATCATTATGTTCCCCTCCATTTACACAAAGAGTGGTTATCATATCCAATTTGATGGATATATACATCATATAATACCATATCCTGACCCTACTACACAAAATTAATAGAACAAGTATGTTATCCCCAAAGATTTAGTTAATTCACTTAGTTACTTCCAGCTTCTGGATAGTAAGTATTTTCATTTAATTTGTAAGATTAATTTACTTTTTAGTTTTCAAATTTTCAAGCTTTCTTAGGACATGGTATGAAAAGCTAACATTGTTTCTGATTGAGTCTTTTCCCTAAACTGTTGCCGGTTCATCATTTCTATCAGTATCAAGGAGACAATAATTAAAAGTTGACCAAGCTTCTGCTGACAGCAGCCTTCAAATCTCCTCTCTTAGATGTTACATATCAATATACTCTAATTAAAATGATGAAATGACTTAGAGAAGCTATCTCAAATTGGAAGCCACTTACAGCTTTCGCTTGTTTTGTAGTATTTTATAGCACTATTTTCTTAGATATCCATCACTCTTCTTTGTGCACTTATGGGAAAACTAGAACAGTTTTCATGGTAGAACATAGTCATGAGCTACAAACCAACTGAACCTCTTGCTATCACTGTCTCTCCATGGCTCTTCTCAAGCAATGCCTTCATGTTACTGTTCAGTTACTCCTGGCTTCTTTCTTTGCATGAATGACCTTCTAAGGGGAGATAGGAAAGACCATAGTCATAAAGCTATTGCATGGCTCTCCCTCCTCTGTACCTCCTTCAAATTTTTGCATTTTGAATTGGTTGTGGGTCCCTCAAAATTTGCACCCCCAGAGACAAAATAAACAGCAGAGACCAGATCATTTCTTCATTTCTAAGACTGTCAATATTTACAAGATTTTGAGCATATATTATTGAACTTTATTCTTTTGTTCTCTTTCTATATTTTTACAGAAGATCTGCAAAATCACAGAAGTTTTATGTGGGGTGGTTTTCATTTATCCCCAAGTTTTTTTTAAGAGCTCAGTTCTTAATATCCATTCTATTATTCATAATATTGAGAGAGGACTTACAGATTTATTTAGTCATGAATAAAATAGACCATAAAGTAGATATTCCTTCTCACATTCTTCCCAAGTATTTATAGTACCATTGTTTCTTGCTTATTTATTGTATACTTTTATTATCTAGCCACTCACAAAAGCTGTGGAGTTTTTTTTATGTATGGTTATATTATTCAGATTTCTAGTACTCATATAGTCAAATCTTTGTATCTTTCACATACATTCACACATACACAAATGCTCATATAAAGGTAAAAGAAATCTTTTGGTTGTCTGCCTTGTAGCAGAGTGAATATTAAAGTTTATATGCACAATAATGTTTGTTTTACTTGCAAAATAAGCACACGCAGTAATGTGTATACTGCTTGCAAAGAACTAAAAACCAAATTTAATTAACAAACTTACATTTTACTTGGCACCACAATCAAGTAAAAAGTTACTACCACCAATTTAATCAGATACACCCAGTACAAGCAACTCTATTTTTCTAACATTATTAATATGTCGGCATTCGGCAACATAGTTTGTGTTTTAATATTATAAAACTAGCTACTTTGATTAGTTGCATGTAATTTATAAAGCAAAATATGTTTGTTATTTGTCTCATGAACACATAGTTACAGGAACATGACTCATTTTTAATTTCAGTTCACCATTATCCTTCGTCAGTGTTTCCACTTGTTTTTCAGCAAAGTGTTAATTTTAATTTAAAAATTGTTTTACAGTGACTAATTACTGTTTCTTTTTCTTTCTTTTTTTTCACTTATGTTACAAAGTCATGTTTAAATTATCAATTGATTTGACAATATGAGTTGAAAATGTCAGTATTTGGATATGCATATATTATTTCTAATGGCAATATGCTGGAAAGTTTCAAAGAAACACACAGTGATATAATGTTCACTTTAAATACAGTCACTTCTCTAAACATAGGTTTTCACACATATATAAATATTTTAATGCATCATGCTAGGAAACTGAAATGAAATTAAAAAGAAAAAACACTTTGAAGTCTTATTAATGAGCAAAAGTCAAATAAGCAAGAATAGGAAGGGTATACTTTTTATGAGTGCAATGTTTTCTCTAAATAAAAAAATTAAGTAATTGTTGTAAGGATATTAAAAATATACTTTGTTTAAATGATCTGTTAGTTTTCCATTTGTTATTTTATATTATTAATAATCTCAACTGGATTAACTGTATAATTTTCCAAAACAATTTAAAAATTTCTTCAGATCGAAGTGCAAAAATAAAAACACCTACTCAGTAACACTAATTACAGACACTTATATTAATTTTCCTGGAATATGGTACAGCATACATGTATGGAAATCTTACAGTTAAATAGAATCAATTCAGAGTAAATCTTAGTTACATTTCTTGTTGCTGAGACAAAATACTGGACAACCAAAGTTAAAGAGGGAAGTTTTATTTTGGTACACAGTTTGTAGAGGTTTCAATCCATAATAGGTCGGCTCCAAGGCAGAGTGGCATGGCAGAGGAGCATCACAAAGGAGAAATAGTTCATAGCAGGCAGAAGGCAGCCAAAACATCCAAGCAGCAGATAACAAGGGACAAGTAACTGATTCTTTGTGTCCCTTTATATTATATCCAGGATACTTGCCCTAAGGAAGGGTTGGGTACCCTTAATCCTACCCAGAACTATACCAAACCAATCAGTGTAGTAATTTAGTAATCATACATCCTCGATCCCAGTATCACATATTCTAAATACTGCCACTTCTGAAAGGCCTCACCTTTGACCTTATGAGGCTTTGGGGGGATATGTACACACAAGCCATAACAGACTGTATGGATTTCCCTGGTCATAAAATCTATGAAGACAAGTAGCAAATTATTTAAATCTCAAGTTGTTCATTTACTGATTTAATTATACATGTTTAACATTACTTTTTGTAAACGTTTTATGCATGACTTTTATTCTAGAAACTGTGTTATAATCATTTTAATAAAAGTAGCATTCTTTTACTAATAGGTGGTACAGCATAATAATAATTAAATAATATACTTAATGACTCTCTGCTTTGTTTCATTTCATCATAATGAGGGGTATTAACAAATGTCCTAATACTTGGTTTATATAGGAAAAATATGAAAACAATTAAATCATGACAGTTTTCCTTCTATAACACCTCAAGAGACATTTCTTATGTTATCTGTTTGGAAATTGTCTTCTTGGAAAAATAATCATATTAATTCCAGATAAAGAAATTTTTAACTCTTCAAATTGCAAAGATAAAGACAAATAGCAATATTCAAAATTATTCTTCTATATATATTTCCTATTTGACCATCTTATTTCCATTTAATTTACTAATCACCTTCCTGGGGTAACAATTTCTTGCTTCAAATATGGGTTGATTAAAGATTACTGTTCCTGTTTGTTGGTCACCTGCCCCATCATTACATTTTCAAGAACATCAGCTGCTCAGCTGAATGAACACTACAAAGAATTCTGAATATTTCAAAGGCATCATTTGTTTTCCTGCTCTCCATGTGCCTGATACTGCCTGCCATGCTACATAGTTTTATTTTCCTTTGTAAGACCTTATATATTCTTAGAAAAAATATAATCAAAACTATGTTGTTGAATTTTTATTTAAAATTATACCATAGTGTAGAGGAATATTTGACCATTTTTAGAGATTTATCAAAAATATAAACCTCTCGTTCTTTAATAAGTTATTTTTCTTGAAATTAACTTGAAAATAATCTACATAGATTTCCCAGGTTCTCCACTAACAATTTCAGAAAAAGGAACATAAACTATTTAAAAAATATATACTTTAAAAATATATTAGGTAGTTCAAGAAAAGAAGTACCAATTATAACTCTTTCTCTTTTACTTTTATAGTTTCATAAAATTAGAATTATTTATAAATATGACAAATGTGTCTATGTAGTGTGTATATTACTGTTTTAATATATGTATACATTGTGAAATGATCATAAAAATCTAATTAACATATCCTTCACTTCATACATCTAAAAATTTTATTCATTTGGTAAGAACATATGACATCTACTCTAAGCAAATTGCAAGCAAACAGTATGTCTTCATTAACACTATGTCTTCAACAGAATTCATTTTATAGCTGAACAGTTATGTAATTTGACTGATAACTTTCTCCTTATTCCCTTTAACATTCATTACCTGGATCCTACTATTCTAGATTCTGTTCCTGTGAACTCAACTATTTGAGATTCTAATTTTAAGTTTGATCATGCAATATTTGTCTGATATGTCTAGACTATTTTATTTAGCATACCACCCTTAAAGTTCATGTTTTGCAAATGACAAGATTGCCTTTCTATGCTATTCTCTCTCATTATTCATATGCATATACATCAATAATATTAATACTCATATATATTATACTAAAAATAAATAAAGTATAGAATAGAGAAAAACAGAAAATATCAAAGGAAATAAGAGGTGGTTTTCAGAATGTGCCACTAAGTGAGGCAGAAGTTTAATTTCCTCTGTAGACGACAGGTTCTCAACTACAGAAAATTGTAAAAGACCATCTAAAGTCTTTTAGAAATTTAGAAATTCAATAATATTTTGTAGGATACAAAATTACCAGACAGAATTCAATTACATGTCTATACAGAAACAATGAACCATCCAAAGAAGACATGAAGAAAACATCCTCAATTTTAAAAACATCCTCAATTTTAAAAACATCAAAAAGAGTAAAGAAACTTAGTGATACATTTGACTAAGTGCAAAGAATGTACATTTAAAAGTATAAAAAACTAAAGAAACCAAAAAGAAAGACAACATAAAGAAGCTGAAAGATGTCCTATGCTTTGTATTGGAAGAATCAATATTGTTAAAATGTCCATATTACCCAAAGCAATCTACAGATTCAATGCATCCCCTATCAAATGGCATTCTCTACAGAAAGAGAAAAAAATTCCTGAAAATTCCTGTGGAACCAAAAGAGATGCTGACTCATTAAACCAATCTTGACCAAGAAGAACAGAACAGGAAGAAGGACATTTGTGGACTTCAATCTAAATTGTATTGCGAACTATAGTAAGTAAAAAATAAGATGCTAGCATAAAAACACATTAACTCCAGATGCAAGCACACCATTTGGCACAGTTCTGAAAAAGTTACAGACATAGTAATGTGATAATAAACTAACAAGAAAAGCCATGCGCAGTATTTGTCTGCCTCAGTAAGTACCTAAGAAATGTACACTATTGTATTTATAGTAAAGTGGTCCCATTTATTCTAATTATATTAGTTTGCTGCTTCATTACAATTATAAATTCATTTAAAATTCAGTGAAATAAAAAGAAAATAAAGACAAGTAAATTCTGAGATGGAATACCTGTGATGAGGCTTCCTTGTGGGGGGAAAAATATGATATAGAATAAAGACACATATGGAAGTATCTGTTCTGATCGTTGATATTAAAATATTTACCAAAAATTGCTTTCACATGCTGAAAAGACCTAAAAGTTTTTCATAGTGTAACTATTTTTATCAGTTTTATTACCAATTATTTTGAAATAAAAATGAACCTCCAAAAGTGCATATAAAACTTATATTATCTTTTAAAATATAAACCAGGAAATTAAATCATAAAATTACTGCCTTTAGAAAGAAAATTCATTTGACAAATCAATGCATAGGTAGTGAAATAATAGTAGTTCATTTTATCTCATTTTTTATGATTATAAGTTTTTAGGGGCATAATAATCCTACTCATAGAAATAAAATTCTGCTTATTTTGAATATATATATATATATATATATATATATAACCAAGTTGTTTAAAAAGATTAAAATCATACCAGTATATCAAACCAATCTCCCAGCCACCAAAATATTAAAGAAAATATGTCACATTTGTACTACAGTTTTGCCAAATGAGTTCAATAGCACTTCCTAAAATAAGGAGTAAAATATGACCTTTTTTGGAAGTATGGTATCGATAGAGAAAATTCAGTTAAAATGAGTTTATTGTCCCATGATTAGTGTTCTTCAAAAGAAGAAATTGGATTTAAAGGACAGACATAAACAGAGAGAAAATGACATGAAAACACTCAAGGAGAAGATAGTCATGAAGCTCAAGCAACACATCTATAAGCTGTGGCATAATAAGGATGGTCCAAATGTGAGTAGAGGAAAGGAAGATTCTGCAAGAGAGCCAAAGAGAGAACAGTGTCCTTCTGACACCTTGATTCTGGACTATGTGTATATCATAAAACAATGCATTTCTTTTGTTTCACGCTACCGTAATTGTTGGTACTTTTTAAAGGAAACCCTAAGAAATTAATATATTTTGAATAATGTATGGATTTCATTATCAGTTATTTTTATTAACAGTTCAATGAGAAATATCCATCAGAATGGTCCATCCAGTATTTGCCTTTTTATACCAGGCTTATTTCACATAGTATAGTGTTCTTCAGGCTTATCCATGTTATGACAATGACAATATATCCCTCTATTTTAGACAAACAGACATACATATATCTGAATGTATGTACTTAAATTTTTGGAAGAATCTTATTATTATTATTTTTTTTAATGATCACCCTTACATATAGATTTTCTTATACAGTCTCACACAGCAGCTGAATTGAAGTAGAATGATGGATGGAGACATATTGGTTATACAAAGTTTCAGTTAGAAGGAAAATTATTTTGTAAATATAATGTATACCATGGTAAATTAAATTTTTTAATTTGAAAAATTAAAATGGTATATATTTATATTGTGTAATATTGTCTGTCTTCTTGCTGTATGCCTGCCACTCTCTCTTGTTGTCATCATTCATTTGTATTAAAGTATTATGACAGAATTACTAAATGTTTTCACATACAATTAATTAATGGGTACAGAAAATTAGTAATTTATTTTCACATTTAAAATATGAGGAATTTAACTGAAAAACCAAACATCTTTAACTTTTCTTAATTTTATCGATGAATCTGTTTTTTGGATTTTAGTTTTTGGTTTGTTTTGAGACAAGGTCTCACTAGAGAGTTCAGCCTGGCCTTTAAGTTATTACATAGCCCAGGCTGGCCTTAAATTTACTGAGCACTGTTATTACAGTGAAGACCATCACACCTGGATTGATGAATCTGTATATTCAATTATTCTCAGGGTCTCTTTTTGTATCCAAATTTTATATGAAATTCTAAAGCTTAAATTTTGAATACTTCCACATAGTAAAGTAATTCTCCACTATCTTTTCTATTTTCTGCCTACAAACATTATGGTCATACCATTACATTTATAATTTCAAACCACATGAGAATTACATTCCCTATAGCTTTGGTTGTGTTTGTTAATTTTTCTTCTGGAAATAACATGTAAACAGGATTTTAATACTGCTTACAATTTTAATACTGTTTTCTATTTTAGTAGTTTATAGCTTTAATATTAATTTTATTTATTTATATTTTTATTTTTATTTTTTGAAACCGGGAGTCACTATGTAGTTCAGGCTGACCTTGTACTCACTATGTAGCTTAGGCTGACCTCAAAATCACAGTGATCATCCTGCCTCATCCTTCTGAGTGCTGAGATTACTGGCATGTGCCACCATACCTGGCTTGTCTTTAATATTAATCTTATTTCTAACATTTTAAATATTACATTAACTACTACACAATCAGGCATAAAACAGGGAATATATAATGAAACTTTTAGTTAGTATCATTCAGAAAATATCTGGAGCATTATAATGATAAATTATCTTTTCTTGAAATGCATTAATTTTTAATAGCTTTGTTTGTGTCCCCACCTACCTGTTAATATTTTTCTTTTTCTCTTTTCCATAAATGTTTTTAAAACCTCCCATATTTTAAAAATCACAGTAATTCTTCTATATTCACCTGTTCTCCGTGTTTGTCATGCAGATGTAATTTTATCTTTTTTTTTGACACACAGTCTCACTATGTCATTCAGGCTGGCCTTGAACTCTCTTATGTAACTTAGGCTGACCTCAAACTCTTGGCAATCCTCCTACCTTAGGTTCTCGAGTGCTGGGATTACAGGAGTGTACCACCATACCTGGCATTTATCATGATTTTTATTGAATTAGTGGATTGAAAGTAGACACACACTCTTTTCTACTTGGGACATATTTCTGTTTGTTCATTTTCTATTCTGAAATAGCATTAATTTTTTGATATGCAGTTTTTATTTGAATGATTGAAGATGGAGTCTTACATTTAGAGATAATTTTCTATAGTTGATACTATCAACAAATTTACCTCCACATATAGTATTTTGGGTAGTAATTATTCAAATCTAACATATTTTCATTGTTGTTATATTTACAAACATTGGTACACCATACTTTTAAGGATTTAAATAAAACTTGATGATGTGTAATATCACAATCATTTATCTGATGTTGTTTATTTTCTATACCTAAAATTATTGACATGAAATTTCTTTTCTTCTTTGTCATAGTACTTGTACAGTCTTTCTCTGGACTCTCTATTTGCACATTTCTTTGAGAGTTTCATATCTTGACATTTCGGCTATCATTCACTGTATTTTCTCCAATTTTTATTTCAATCCTTCCATATTTTCCCTGTAATTTGTTTTTTAAGAGCACATCTTAAATATCTTCCTACATAGTGCTTACAGTTCTTTAAGCACAGCATAAATAGAAAGATATCACATATTCTAAATAGGAAATCTCAGTGTCAGACATTATAGATTCCTTTAATTTAATTCAGCTGTTTAATTCAAAGTTTAAGTTAATTAAACTGAATATTGTTAGTATAATTTTTAGAACAAAAAGCAGATTATTAATTTTATTTGGAAGAATTGTCTAAAGAAGTAGCTAGAAAGCCTATAAAGTCAATTTGTGAAAGTCAATCCTACCTAGCTTTTTCTTTTTTTTTTTTTTTTTGTGGGTACCGGGGGGTCAACCTCAGGACCTCGCGCACCAGCAGGCGCCCGTGACGCTGAGCGATATCACCGGCCCCTTTTTCGTATGTGGGATCCGGGAGTCGAACTCGGGCCCTCGGGCTTGCAAGGCAGGCGCTTATGCCGCTGAGCCATCTCACCGGCCCCTCCTACCTAGCTTTTAAAAAATAAGATATAAATCCAGGTTCAAGTGAAGTACATACTGAAATTGAGTTTAGTGTAAGAAGGAATTTGAAATCACCAAGGAAAATATGGCTTACAAAAATGTTCAGTTGGGATAACAAAGAGTTACAGAGTGAGAAAAAATGCAATAATCAGTTTCTTACTGCCAAGTCAGCATATCTTGTAAGTAAATGAAATGTAAAAGTATATAAAAATTTAGTAAGAAATAGGACTGAATAATGAGTGGATTATTAATAACATCCATTTGGGAAAATTTATATAATGATTATTCATAATCTGGTAACATTAATAAAAATATAAGTTTGATATACTAAATGTTGCACCTCAAAAAATACCATAAGGAAATAAGAAAAGCCAGTGAAAGACTACAAATAAAATTATCTTCACTTAATAGAAAATGATCCCTAAAATTTTAAAGGTTTTCTAAAATTTATTCAGAAAAAACACAACAACAAAGTAAGACAACCAAAAAATCAATAATATGAATACTAAATTCCAGAAAGAGGAATGCCAGTGACTCATATGTATAACAAGATGTTCATAATAAGTGAATTGCAGTAATAAGAGAAACACAATTAGAACTTCACTGAAATATCATTCATTATTCCAAGGGTTGTAAAATCTGAAGGTTGAATTATATACTTTCTTAGCAAGACATGGATTACATTTATAGATTGTTATAAGAATGCAAATTAGTACAATTCTTTGGGGGAGTTTTGATATTTTTTCAGAAGTGCACAATCATTTATCCTTTGAAGCAGTGATATTTCAAAGGATATCTTCAAAGATAAATTAGCAAAAAATACAAAATGACTAATGAAAAAGTCATTTACTTTAACATTATTTGAAATGGTGAAATACCACAAACTACCCAAATGTTGGTTAAGTTGACTGGTTACATAAATTATGTTTCTTTGGAAACAACTTGAGTAAAAAATCATCCATAAATCTGCTATGCTGATCGAAAATGGAATAAAGTGCTATTTTCTCACTGTGAAAACAAAAGAATATTGTTAGTAAAAATGTAATGTAGATAAAGTATATATATAGCATGCTATCTATTGGGGTTCCAAAAAAGAAAAATAATAGAAACATAAATATTTATTTAGCTTTTAAAAGGAAATAGTGTAAAGATAAGCAGGACAAAAATAGATAATAGGATAGAGTAATTTCAGCAATTTGGCAAGTGAAAATTCCTAAAGTTCCATTTCTCTATATACACTACCAAAACAATGAAAAAAGCCATATGCCAATTAAAATAACTACAGGACAGCCAAGCAGGGGGCACATATCTATAATTCTAGCACTCTGGAACGATGAATCAGGATTACAAGTTTCATTCTACATGGTGAACTAGGAAGACAGTGTCTCGAAACAAATAGATGAAAACATAAAGAAAATATGGTATTTAGACACAAGGCAATACTACTCTGCAATAAAGAAGGATAAACTTGAGTCATTTGTAGGAAAATGGATGCACTTTGAGGCTATAATGTTAAATGAAACAAATCAGACGTGCAAGCTTAAATGTTGCATGGTTTCTCTTATATAAGAAACCCAAAATATAAATAAGGGGCATAATAAAAGGTAAGTAATAGGAAAAAGTGAGATAGATCTTTTGCAAACAGAAAAGGGACTGAGATATGGGAGGAGAAGGAAAGAAGAGGGGAACAGGATGAAAAAAGAATTAAATTGGGTTAGGTACAAGTACCAACTCCTCACGAGAAAAGCAATCATTATGCATTACAAACACATACAAATAAAAATTTGGAAAAAAAGGGCCAGGAATGTAGCAGTTCCTGAATTCCAGCCCTAATACCAGAAAACAAACAGAAGAATCAAAAACATCCCCCCTCCAGAAAAAGAATAACTTCAGGAGAGCAAAGGACACATAATATGTAATTTTTCTTTGCTGCTTTCAAAATTTTGCTTGCATTTTACTTTGGAAAATTTTATTATATTTCTTGAAGAATACCTTTATGAGAATCTTTTGTCTTCATGAATCTGGTTGTCCATACAGCCTGCAAGATTTGGAAAAGTTTAGCTATTCTTTCATTAAATAAATTTTCTACTCCTTTATCTCTTTCCCTTCTGACTCTGCCATATTAGATTTCCTAACAGTGACTCGCAACCTCTGTATATTTTCATTTTTACTTTTTGTTATTTTTCCTCTCACTGAAAAACTTTAATTGAGGGCCGGTGAGATGGCTCAGTGGCTTAAACGCCTGCCCGGCAAGCGCGAGGGCCCGAGTTCAACTCCCGGAACCCACATACGAAAAAGGAGCTGGTGATATCGCTCAGCGGCAAGGGCACCTGCTGGCACGCGAGGTCCTGAGGTTGACCCCCCGGTACCCACAAAAAAAAAAAAAACTTTAATTGATCTGTTCTAAAATTCAAAGAATCTCATTTCTGTTAAATCAAGTCTGTTATGGAACGTCCCTGTTTCATTTATTTTATTGAATGAATTTTTTAGCTCAAGGAGTTTTAACTCTTTTCTACATTTATTACTATTTAAATTACCTTACTGTCACTATTTTCCTTATTTCATTGGATGGTCCATCTCTGTTCTACTATACATTGCTAAGTTTTCTTAGAATCAGTGTGCTAATAATTTATCAGAATATTTTTATCCTATTACTTTGAGTAAGTTTTTTTTTAATATGATACAGTGAAATCTTTCCTAGTTATAAGCAGAATCTAGATGGAGAGCAGAGGCAATATTTTTCTTTTCTTTTTCTCTGCAGCCATGTTATGTTTGTGTTTTAATATTATTATGTTCTATTGGGGATATCATTGTTTCCCGGTTTTTCATGTTCCTTGTGTCCCTGCACTGATATTTGTATTTTTTAGAGTGATCATCTACAAACATTACAGCCTGGCTATCATTTGGAAAAACTTTCACCTATACATAGGTCCAAGGTTCCTCCTGGCTGTGATGGGATTGCTTTTATAGTTGGTGCACACATTAATGTAGATTTCATTCAGCTCCATCACATGAAGTCAATATTGTTTAAAAGTACATTTGCCTCTGTAGCCAGGGATGTAGCAGTTCAAAGAAGTGAAAATCACTGAATAAGCTCTTAGATTCCTTAGTAGCAAGGGTTGCTGTGTTACTTCTGGTTTTGTTTTCCCCACAAGGAGAATTCTAGATGAAGGAATAATTCTTGGAGTTGGATCTGATACATCCCAAAAAAGCCACAGTTAGTAGTAACAAGTTTAAGGGTGCAGGTGCTCAAAGAAGCTCTGTATCTGGAATCCTCACCTCAGAAGATGGTAAAACTACTGTGAATCCTGGGACCTGAGGCAAATGTGCAGTGGACTACACATGAAACTTGGGTCTGAGACTCTGAGATGCCCCTCATCAGCTTGAGCCGGGGAAAGGTTGTTACTGTGACTCTGAGCCCCTGGGACAGTGTGGAGCACCAGTAAATGGCTGGGAAATTAGGATGCTTCTTTTAAGACTGAGACCCTATGTGGTAGGATGTAGCAGAGATTCTTGTCCCAGTGATATCAGGATAGAGCCCATAGTCAGGTCACAGGGAACATGGCACCACAGAGTGATGACCTTGATACTGTGTAGCTTCACAGTGGCCCAAATTTGGGGATCAGAATGTGGCAGCAAGGAATTTGGAATTGCAGAAAATAGCTGTTGCCCAGGCTCTGGTGGACAGGATGCAGTGGTTACCTGAGCAAGGGGAGAGTAGTGAAAAGAAGGGGAGAGGAGAGGAAAGGATTGGTCAATGGCCACAAAATTACAATTCGATAGGAAATATAAATTCTGATATTCTGTTAAACAACAGATTATTTGTAGTTAAATATAATATATTATAATTTTTACAATAGATAGAAGAGAGGAATTTTAATGTATTCACCGCAAAGAAATGAAAGTATTTGAGATATGTTTAACCTGATTTGAGCATTCACAGTATATGAATGTATTGAAACATAACATTATACTCAACAAATATGTAAAAATATGGTGTCAATTAAGAATAACATGAAATAAAACAAGATAACGTAAGTCTATGTAAGGCAAGTCTCATTTTAGAAAAGTAGGATAATTTCCCACTAAAAAAACAACACAAACTATATAGTAGACTTAATGTAACAAAATATATAGTTAATTTGTGAATCCATCATAACACTTTAAAAAATTACTTTTAGGAAAATGTCAGAGCACAAACATTCTAAAAATTGAGTGCAAAATCAGGGATCTGTCTGCTTTGCTTTACTTCAGGGTATAATTTAATATATAATTTTTTTAAATTAAGAAATCATAAATGTAATACAGAATGCAAAAATTATAACATTAACAAAGGAAGTAATGTAAACAGGCAATAGTTATCATTGACTGTCTGAACCATGAAAAGTCAGCACAGTGACATTATATGAAGCCACACTAATCAATCTTTATATCACTAACAGAGGTATAAAAAAAGTGTGCCTATTTTTGTGCTGCAATGGAAGGCAGAGTTGCCTATCAAGTCTTCCTATCAAAATAAATAAAAAAGAAGCAAAATTTGCTTCTGATCAAGTCTCTACATAATTATCAGTTATGTAAAATATGAATGATTTGGAAGTATGATAAATGCATGGTGATACAAAAGGAAAATTCTGAAGTTTTAAAAGTCTTTTTCATCTACAAACTAATTACTTTAATAAATGACATTGAAAAAATGAAGAGAGAAACAGAACAGTTGTACATTAATGAGATCCAAAAGACATCTCAACAAAACACATGTGTTTATTTTTGAGATTCCACTTGGAGCAAGCAATGATTTTACATTTAAGAGAGTGTAGAGTGAGCTAATATATAAGGAATATTTCTCCGTGATGGCAATATCTAACCCAAAGGCAATGGCCTTTCCAAAGCAGTTTTTATTTTTTCTATTGGTGAATCTTTCTATAGTTTGCCCTAAAGATAAGGTTGATTTGTGGCTGCTGTTTCCATCTAGCTCTTTAATTCCCAGGCTTCCTTTTTTCCATACTTTCCACAGTGCTCACGGTTTGAGAGTCATCTATGAACTATAACTACAAAAGCCTAGAACATGTCTTACCTGAGAACTTCTGAAAAGTTTAAATTATCTGTATTACTCAATTTTTCATAGAAATTCTTCAAAAATTTTTCTCCACATATAACTTCTCTTTCTGTCAATTATTTTAGAAAAGTAATTTTTTAAATATTTTAATTCCATAATTTCAATTACAAATTAAATGCCTTGAAAGAACTGTGCTTAATCTGTCATATTTAACTCAAAGCTAGTTCAATATGTTCATCTATATTTTTATTTTTATGAAGTACATACACACTGATGTGTACATGTACAATAATGCTTCTATTCACAAATGCTTCTGTTCTTGAACAATTTGGATCACAAACAGTATTTTGCAAAATTTCCCTGCTGTTCTGTAACTCCACATCTTGTGATGAACACAGCTGTAGCCCTCTTTCCTGCCTGAGCACAAATGCAGACAACTTCCCCAGAACCTTGGAACCAATCAAGTTTATGAACCAAGGTACCACTGTATATATGTATATAATTTGCTTATTCAGCTTACATATAAACAAATTTCTTTACAAATTAGACATTTTAATTTTTTGTTTTTTGCTCTATTTTCTCAAAACAATGATAAAATGATAAAATGTCTCCTTTCAATGACAGCTGTTTTAGCTTGTCCTCAAAGATGGCTGCCATCGGTTCATTTCATACACCTCAACAAAAATTACCTTCTCCATCCTGAAAATTAGTTGCCTCACAAGATTTGTAAGTACTTTTGAGACCTTCATACTGTGAGATGGGCCACCCATCTAGCTGCCCTATTTGGAAGTTATGTACTGAGAAATGGGAGAGACTTGACTAACAAATATTTATTCCTGCCATTCCATATGGAGGCTTTTGGGTGGAGAAGATGTCTAGGATAGTGAAGCATCAGCAGTCATTAGGAGACTGAGCACTCATGTAGATATGTACAATGGTACCTCCATTCAAGAACTTAATTTGTTTTATGATTTTGGAAAAGATGGCCACATTTGTGTTTGGTTGGAAAGATGGCCATGGTTGTGTTTGTCACTTGATGCAGAGTTTGCAAACAAAAACAAAATTTTACCAAACTCTTCTGCTTGAAAACCAGAATGTTATACATTATTTTAAATTTATATACATTCAATATTTAATTTTTTAAAGTTAGAGTACATTGCCATTAATTACCTCAAAATGTTCTTTCTTGCCTTGGGTATACTTACCCATCATTCTTGTCACTTTCTGAAGCAGTTCTGAAAGTCCTCCTTGTGCGTATCTATAGTTGTTCTAATAATGGTTCCCTGGATATCCTGAACTGACTCAAAATGGTTGCTTTTTACGGTCATTTGGACTTCAGGAAAAAGCCAGGAGTCATATGGTGCCAGATAATTATTTTACTTGACAGAAGTTGCTTTACCAGAAGCAATATGTGTCATAGAATGTTGTCATGATGGAGGATGAAACCCTTTTCCCATTTCCCAGACAGTTTTCTACTCCTACAATTTCTAAAGTGCTCTAATAACCCCTTGTAATATTCAGTTTATTCTTTGTTTTTGATACAAACTCAGCTTATACAATTCCATCAAGATCCACAAAGCAAAATCAACATCTCTTTGATGTTGGTTCTTGATTGACATGCATTTTCAGAAAGATAACTAGGTTATTTTCATTGAGAACTCTGAATCTTGGTCTCAGAATTATAAGCATACACCCAAGGTCTAACACTTGTGATGGCATCTCTTAACAATTTATTATTTTATAAAGAAGCCAGTTTCATTTTCATGTTGATATGAAATCATTCACTAGTGCAGATACTTTATGTCCTAATTTCCTCTTAAAGTCCTAAACTCTTAATCTTACAATGATATTTAAATTTCATCATGAAATTAAGAAAGAACCACCACTGAAAACAAAGTACCATGGAATAAAATCAGTTTTGATGCAAAGTTTTGGATTATTCTCTTTTGATGTGTGAATTTTATATGCATTCTTTTTCTAAAAAGTAATGCTTTGAAAATTTTGAAAACAAAATGTGTACTTCTATCTCTTAGCTTCATAATCTCATTTGACTCTTCCCAACTCTATATGCAGGTATATGTGTGTTTTCTTCCAGATTATGATGAAATTACTTTCTTTTCTTTGTCTTAAGTTCCAATAATAAAATCTTGATTGAAATGAATTATTTTGGTGACCTGGTATTAATTATTCTGTTAAAAGAGAGAAAATTTAAAATATTTTAATTTTGTTACTCATTGTGCTATTTTTGTATATATATATATATATATTTAAATTTTATTTATTTATTTATTTTTTGTGGTTACTGGGGGTCGACCTCAGGACCTCATGCGCCAGCAGGTACCCATGCCGCTGAGCCATATCACTGGCCCTTTTTTCATATATGGGTTCTGGGAGTTGAACTCGGGCCCTTGCGCTTGCCAGGCAGGCGCTTACACCACTGAGCCATCTCACTGGCCCTTTTAATATATTTTTATACCAAGAATGTATATTCAAACTTCATTTTAAACTTTCATATCTATAATATTTTAGTTATAATAATGGCTTTTCCTATAACTATGGTTTTTATACTTGTCTTACTACTCTGCTTCATACTACTAATTGTTGACATTAATTATTATTCCTGATGACCCAATTAATGTAATTTTATTTTCTCTTGATATATTATTATTTTTCACTAATGATATGCTGTAGGCTGACTCATCTTTATGGTTATTTTAGAGATGTCAAATTCTCTTTATTTGATGCTATGAAGAGTTTGTGTTTGAAATTTGTGTTTTTCTTGTAGGGTTCATTGTATTAGTCAGTTTTCTGGCACTAGGAATAATACCCAACACCTTAAACTTAGAAGAGGTTTAATCCAGTTCATGATTTCAGAAGGTTCAGTTCATTGTAGTCTGTTTCCAAGGTAGAAATATATGGTGGGAAATATGGTAGAGTAATGCTATTCCACCCATGGTAGCCACAAGCACAGAGAGGAAGAAGGGAGGAGACTGAGAAATGAATTCCCCCTTCCAAATCATGTCCCCAAATATTTCACCATACAGCATCCCAACTTCTAAAAGAATATTCATCTATGTACTAATCATTGGATTAATCTACTGATGAATATAGCACACCCATGATCCAATCATCTGTAAAAGTACTATCTCAGATCTGAAAACATGATACTTTTGAAGGACATTTTACATTTAAACCATAAAATTCTGACGCTAGCTCCTAAAAAGGTCATACCCATCTCATTATGAACAATATATTTACTCCATCCCTGAGAGTTGCCAACAATGGTGAAAGTCCAAGCACGAAGTCTCCTCTAGAAGTCAAGACAATCTCTTAGCTATGAGCCACTATAAAGTCAAAAATCTAAGTGCTTTCAAAATACAATGGCAAAAAGTAAACATTCTAATTCAAAGAAGGAGAAACACAGAAACAAAAATGAATCAGACCAAAACAATACTAAAACCCTTAAAGGCAAATGTTAAATCCTATAGTTCCACAATGTCTTAGGACATGGACAAAATGTAGACAAATTCTTTGCCAGAATAAATTATGAATCACCTCTAATGCAACTTGAAAGGCTGTACTCCTTCCTTTCTGAAAACTAGTAAGGCTGGTTATTGCTGTCCATATGTCCATCAACAGTCTAGTCTTCTCAGCTCTGACCCAAGTCACTCATGAGGATCTGCTTGCAGCCTTCTAGGGCTTCACAAACCAGATTCTCCTAATCTTTCCAAATACTTGCACAAGCCAGTTCAAATGCTTCTGAGTCACATGATTCTATGTTATCAGAGAAACAAACCCACTTCTTTAGTATCAGTTGTCTTTGTTAGCTATTTCTCTCCCTTGGACAAAATTACTGACACTCATAATTTAAAGAGGAAAGGTTTATTTTAGTTCATGGTTTCAGAGGACTCAATGCATGTATGGTTGGTTGGATCCAAGGTAAAATGGCATGGTAGTTAAAGGAAAGGTGCTCAATACTGGCAGCCAGGAAACAGGGAAAGAAAGGATCAGGGATAAGTCGTGTACCCACTGACCCACCTTCAACCAACCATGCCTCACCTCCTAACAACACATTCAGCCATAAACACATCAATGAATGAGTCAACTGGTAAGACAGACCCTCTCTAATCCAAGCACCAGCTCTGAATACATGAGACTTTTTTGGGACATTTTAGATCTGTGCAGTAGCATTCATTTTATGAATTTATTTTTGTCTTTTGCAAAATACTTTTCAGTTCATTTTCTGCTCTGAACTAGTTAAATTTTTCTTTTCTTCATTTGGTTTATCTACATACATTTTGTTAAATGACATTAACAGACTGGTATTTGACATTTATTTTTGGAAATATTTTCATTTGTGGGACATCACCATGGTTTTAGACTGACCTGTTGAATCAGAATATCCCATTGCAATGACTTAGGTTACCTGTTTAGATGCTGTAAAAAATAGATGTTTGTAAAAATTAATTACTAGAAAAAAAAGTAGAATGATGGTTGTCAGGGCCAGGGGAGAGAGGAATTTAGGAGTTGTGGGTTAGTGGAAATAGGGTTTTAAGTTTCCAAAATTAAGGATTTTACCATTTTAATTGTACACTTAAATTGGGGTTAAATGGTACATTTTATCCTCCATATGTTTTATTCTAATTAAAATTATGAAGATTTAATTATAGTATAATTATAAAATGAGCCAGTATGCAGTGTTTAAAATGATAATAGAAAATGTAAGAAGACATAACCAATGTAGCATTATAAGTACAATTTCCCAAAAAATAACAAAATTAGAAAAGAAACAAAAAGAATATTCCAGTAGAATTGAAAAGCCCTCAGCAGATTAAATGTATTCAAGAAACTAAACTTAAAAAGTAAAATCTAGACTAAACAAGTAATTAAATGAATCAAATAAACAAATAAAATATTATTTTATTATATTGTCTAATTTACAAATGTGTCTTTACCTTTCAGATAGCATATTTAATATTTTTTGAAATTAAAATTTTGGCACGTGAAAATAATTTTTATAAAAATAAAAAAGTAGAATGTTAATGAATATTCATTTCCCAGTAGCATTAAATCAACTATCATAGTAAATGGTATTTTAAAGTTGTGCTTTTGTCTTAATCATATATTGAATGCTAATCACGTAGGTTGTATTCTGATGAAAATTTTTATGCCCTTATCATTTGGGAATCTAGTCAAAGCTGTAATAATAAAATTTAAAATATTCTATTCACATCTGGGAATGAACATGAAGTGGATAAATTGATATTGAGGTAGGATGGGGACTAAAGAGAAGATGCTGTCCTAGAAGAATTGCCCTGGATTTATGTCTCCCTCATGGTAACATTTAATAAGACTCTCTCCTAAAAATACTCTGCTGGCATTAATTTCTCAAATCTCATTTACACAACAGGGGAAAGTAGATGAACAAAGAATGAGGCTAAATGACAGCTATTCTTATAATCAATTGGGAAAAGAAAAAACAGATTGAACTTAATTTTCCTAAATGTCTAATCACAATTATATTTTCTCTAAAAGGTGCATAACTATATATATAGTTATGAAAGAAAGAGAAGAGAAATAGTGACAGAGAAAAAATGAAAAAAGTTTAGTTCTCAGTCTTGATCATCTATCAGAATCACCTGTGGATATTTTCTTTTCTGTTTTATCAAAACAAATATAAAATAACTTATATTCCAATAATGATTTTATTATTCTATTATCAAATTCATATTTTCTTATGCTCCAGAAAATAAACTTGGAAACATACACAAGTACATATTAAGGAGTTATTTGGATACTTTTCTCTAAGGTGTAAGTTGATTCTTACTGAGTAATGAGATTTTTCTATTCATGCAGATAGTTTCATGTTTTATATTTTGACTCAATCAATTGTAATTAAATTGTGACTAATTAAAATGAGAAATCAAAAACAAATGAATTGACTAGGTGAATCATTCCCCTAAGATTAAGAAGAAACTTGAAAGTAATTTTCTGAGGCAAGGAGAAAATTATCATCATTGTAGGTCAATTACCTAAGGCATTTTCAAGTAGTTTTTTGTAAGAATAATAAACATGGGGCTCCACATTGTTACAATTACAAAAGGAAAAAAGTAGTCAAGAAATTAATTTTAAGTTTTTGTTCCTATAATTATGAGTGCAGTACATATTTATTAAATAATAGCTTTTCCCTGGAGATGTGTCTAAGGCATTTGAATATGTGGCAAAGTATGAAGCAGATGTTAACAGTTCTTTGTAATTATAAAACTTAGCTTTAGCTTATACACTTCTAGATATATCTACATTAGATATTTTAAGAAATTTGAAATCATACTTACTTTGTTTTCCATTGATATAAAAAATGTATATGTAGTCACAGTGTTATCTTCATGAATATGTTGAAAAATGATATACAAGATTTTGAAACTTTAAAAAATTAGGTGAAATTATACAAATTTGATGGTTTTATAAGGTAAACTTGGCCAAATATTGGGAACTTTAAATTGTACTATCAATTCTAACTTGTCTAATATCCCCATGAGCATAAAATGCACCCAGAAAGTATTTTAAGTTTTTTTCTGGGGTTGGCAATGATTTATCAATGGAAATTGAAATAGAAGCATGAAATTTAGAAGCATGAAATTTGATTGTTATTACAATGGTATTTTGTTATTTTACAATATATCAAGTAAAAACTTCTTTATAAAATGGCATAAGGTTTTTGCACAAAAAAAATCCTGGTAATTTTCAGACAGCTAATCTATCTCTATGCTAGAATGAAACTTTTTTAAGACTAAAATTGGCAATTTAGCTGGGGCCACCAGGCGTTTTACTAATCAATATGATTAAACAAAAGGAAACTACATAGAATTTCAATTTCTGTGTCTGGGCCCTAGTTTTGACAACCTAACCCAGGTTACGCTAATGACTTTCCTCAGGGTTAGTGTAAAGCCTCCTTATTTTAGTCTGACTTACTCCAGTCCACCTTTTGTGTGTAGCCTATCTCACCCCACACGTGCTGTTAGTTTTCCATTTTGCCTCCACTTGTTCATTACTGTGTCACTCTTAAATAGAGGAGAAGCTGAGAGCAAGAAGTGATAATTCAAGGTACTGAGAGTAGTCAAATTATAATGGCAGCAGAAATAACAGACTGAGTGTCTCTTCATTACTGTTCTCTATTCAGCTACATTCTACTTGCAGTTTAATTTTTTTTTAATTTGTAATAATATCCCATTTAACCACACATTTGTATTTACTGAACTTTAATTATAGGCATATAGAAATGACTATAAGATATTATATATATATAAATTTTTGTCATTAAGGTTTATCTAATTTTCCCTGTAACTCTTTTGTTCCCTTTGCCCTCTTTAATTGAAAGTCTTGCTTACCACTATTATCTCCACTATTAAAAGATGTAACATTTTCAAAAGCTAACAATGAACAATTAGATTTATGTAGTTCATACAGAATTTGGACAGAATTGTGTCCACTCATTTACCAAAACACAGAAATTTTATTTAACTTTTCTTGTATAATTATAGTCACATATTTTAGGCCCTTAAATTTGTCATGCATACTTAATTTAATTTTAACTTAATTGCAAAATCGTGATGAAGCAGAAATAGTGTAATGTTTCATAAATTTCCCATACCAAAGGTATTCTTTCATTGTAACTTTCATTGTAGGATACTAATGTTCACTTATTTTACTTAATTTATGCAAATTTTCTTGTGGACAAGGGAATTCTGGGGAAGAAACAAGTTTTGTTCATATCATTTATAGTGCCTATTATTCAACTACATGATATTGTTAATTTTAATATACAAATCAGTATTATGTGTCTCCATTTAGTGAATAATTATTTAAAATTTGGCAACATTATAAAACAATCATAAAGGACAAAAGAGTAGTTTTTATCACACAAAATTCTGTACAATTTTGATCCTTGAGATTTTGTCTTTAATTTCTTAATTAATTCATTCATTTTATTCTCCCCAATCATATATAATAGTTATTATGATATAATACCAAGTATATTAAGCAAGGGATGTGTTGTAAAAATTTCATCTTGTTACAATACCTCAAAATTATCAATGCTGTTTCTAAGATTTTGAAAACTAGAGATTTCAAAAGTTATTGAGGTTAGCAGGATGTTCATTATGAATGTCAGATTAAGGAATTAAAAATAGAAATATTTGATTATAATGCTGCAGTTAGAATCACAAAGCAATAGAGAAAATCTCCAGATATTACAGCAATCGCAGAATTGCAGATTTGCATATTTAAAATTATTTCAGGGGAAAACCGGAACCTTAGATTAGTCGCTCATCAAAAAAAAAAATTGATATTTTTAAATTTCATAACAACTCTGACCTGTTAGCTTGTTAGATTTTATCAACAATGTTAGAATTCTCCGTGTTTGGTGGTAGTCACTTTATTTGGAAAATCGTCCCCCAACCCTTACATATGAGGTTCAAATAGAGCCAAAGCTCCGCTCACTCTTCCCACGGATGAGACATAGGACCCAGCACTGGTTAATCAGTTTATTTTACATCCTAGCCACAGTGCTTGGTTTATTTTTATTTGGGACTTCAGTTAATCCAGGGAGAATCATTCCCTTGACATTAGATGGGATTTGAGGGAAAGTAATTTTTTTCCTGTACGACTGCACTTCAGTGGATTTGAGTGGTGACACCATGTGAATAGGGCATGAGGGTGCACACTGCATAGGAGGTGAAGGAGGAAATTGAAATACTGAGCCTCTGGATGCATTTATTTCTGAAAAGAGCTTAACCTTGGTTTTATATTTTAATGTGTCAACAATTTCTTTTATTTCTTTAAGCCAGATAATTTGGATTGGCAGAAACTGACTTATCTTTTGCAAACATGTAATATATTCTGCCCAACTTAATCACACAGGAATTTGCTAGCTATTACTTTTCAGAATATATGAAATATAGAAGGAAATATAGAAGGAAAAACGAATTTCAGTCAAATAGTCAGGAAAAATTACTGTCCATCTTCCAACTTCCATGGACACAGGGGCTGTGCATCTACTAGGGAGCCCGGAAGAAGCACATTTTTGCTATCTCCTTGTAAAGAGATGGCCTCTTCCCAAAATGATGTTAGCTAATATCTGCCAGTTCTACATTCACGGTTATTCTGTGTCTACTCAGAAAGACTTTTTTCTTTCTTTTTTTTTTTTTTCTTTTGAGACAAGAAAAATAGGTCTTTCTGTGTAGTCCAGGTTGGCCTCAAACTAGCAGTGATCCTCTTGCCTCAACTTCCTGAGTGCTGGGATTACAGGCATGTACCAACATGCCCAGCCAGAGAAATTTAGTTTTGAGAAAATATTGGAAATGTTTTAATTCCCCTTTTCTTTACAGCTTCTATGATGTAAACACTATGGATAAAACCAGAATGGATTTTATGTGATGTGATATTTGTTATTGACAAAGCTGGCAACTGGAAGTATGTTTCTTGAAACATCTATCAGTGTTTTGAATCATTCATCTCACAGTGCCACCATTATCTGTTCTTCAGCTTACCTTATCAGTTTCATATTATCCTTCAAAATGAATGAATTTTAATTCCATATTGGTGCTGCAGATCTTAGCATGCATGGGGAATTTTTACCCTATTTTCAGTAAAATATGGAAGATTTATAACTCATCAGGGACGTCTCTGGTTACTCAGGAAATCAGCTGAAATGCAATCTATCACCTTAGATTAAAAAAATAGAAATAGTAATGGCTTCCTGTCACCTAAAAGAATTCTAGAGAAATCACTGTAACTATTGCTTCAGTTCTTCTTTTGTTTATTTTTTCCTGGCTTTTCAGAATGCAAGTGCCAAAACCTATGTCATCAGAATATAGACTCAGTCTTTCTTTGTGTGAGTTCCTTAACCATATAAAATTCCATAGAGGAACAAGGTGTTTTGTGTCTTCATTAAATTTTATGCAGTGTCAAAATTAGACAGTATGTGTTAGGCCAATTGTAAAACATATGTTTTGTATCTATGTTTTCATTAGAATTATGAAATCAAAATTCCTCATAAACTATATACTCTTGATACAAATTGCTAGATCAGTTTGGATAGGACCTGCTATGATTTTCCATGGTTGGAAGATAACTGTTTGTATTTGTAGTCGTAGTTCTTAAAGAGTGATAGAGGTATATTCATACCACTAACATTTAAATATTTTGCATTACTACTCTCAGGATAGTATATTTCATATTTCTGCAGTCAATTGCCAATCATCTCTCCTATGTATTCAAGCCCTATTATAACTGAATGTTTGTGATGGTTTGTGTCTAGATGTCCTCCCCAAAGCTTCATGCAGTTTTAGATGGGGCTTTTTTGGAGGTGACTGAATCCGGAATGTGGGGTTGATTCTTAGTACAGTGCTGGCATTAAGAGTGCTGGGATAGGGCCGGTGAGATGGCTCAGCGGCGTAAGCACCTGCCTGGCAAGAGCGAGGGCCCGAGTTCAACTCCCGGAACCCACATACGAAAAAAGGGCCGGTGATATTGCTCAGCGGCACAGGTGCCTACTGGCGTGCGAGGTCCTGAGGTCGACCCCCGGTACCCACAAAAAAAAAAAAAAGGGTGCTGGGATAAACGTAGGTGATTGCTGTATCAGTCCACTGATTGGATTGGCACTGCCCTAATCCCACTACACCGGATACAATATAGGGGACAGAAGGAGGCTTGTCTTGCTCTCTTGCTTGTTGCTTTTGCTGTTTTCCATTGCAATGAACTGTTGTCCCTCTGCCATGTGCCACCTTACCTTGGAGGCAGCTGATTATGGACTAAAACCGCTACAAAATGTGAGCTAAATAAACCTTTCCTCCTTTAACTTTGGTTGTCAGGTATTTTGTCTCAGGAATGAGAAAAATAACTAAGACTCTGTTCCTTCACATCTGTTCCTGGCTATGAGTCTTGCTAGACAGTTCCTCCTCTTTGGAATGTTTTGCATCCCTTGACTGAGTCCCTGTTATTAAAGTCTCAACACCAAAATCACCTCTGCATCAAAGTCTTCCCCAAACATGTAATCTAATTTGACTTCTGACTTCTAGAACCACTCAACTTTATTTTTCTAGTTTTACTCACCATTTGAAATTCTACAATTAATGTTTGTTTAATTGGTATGTTGTCTGCCCAACCATTGGCACTTTCAATCTAGTTAAATGGAGGACATTATCCGTCTTCTTTAACAGTGTGCTTGTGCTCATATTACATTACATGTACTGAGAGGAATTTGAAAATATAATTAGAGAATGAATAATAAAATGATTTTCAAAACTAAAATGTGGAATTTCAGAACAATTTTTCAAAGCACTTGAACTTGCCTTTTTTTTAGCTATTTTTTTTTGTTTTTTTTTATGCGGGTACCGCGAGTCGAACTCAGGACCTCATGCTTGCCAGAAAGATGCTTATACCACTGAGCTATACCACTGGCCCACCTATTTTTTAAGAGCTCTAAGTTTTTTTTAATTTTTCCCCCATATAGGTCATATATTTGGGGTTTCAGCTGTAAAGCAAAATCCACTTAATGTAAAATAAGTTTGTAATCATGAAAGTAAAGTATGAATATTAAACAAAAACAAGTACCTGGGTTATGAACATTCTTTTTTGTTTGTGGGTAGTGGGAGTCGACCTCAGGACCTCGCACACCAGTAGGAGCCCGTGCCACTGAGCAATATCAGCAACCCTTTTCTCATATGTGGGTACCAGGAGTAAAACTCAGGACCTTGTGCCTGCCAGCAGGCACTTATGCCACTGAGCTATCTCACCAGCCCATGAACATTCTTTTTACTCCCTTTAATAATTCTGATTTTTGAGAGGAATTAAGAATTGTGCAATGTAATCATGTGCCATTCCAAGCATTTGCTGTTATATTATAATTAAAAGCCAAAAACTGAGTAAGGCATATGTTGCTCACTTTGTTCAGATTTTTCTGTTAGCTTATTTGCCTCTATTTGTAAGCTTTAATAAAATTAATATCAATTGAAGGCAATGCTTGTTATAGTACTTACTAGTTTACATAATTCTTTCAAGAATTTGTAGAATACAAACTAGTTTTACCTTCATGACATATATATCAAAATAGTTTTGCACTTTCTTATATTTTTCCCCAAATGAACATTATCTCATTGATACAGTCTGTACCTTCTCTATGACTCTATCTTTGTCTATAAATATAGATGATCATTCAAATAATCCAGGTCTATATTTTAAATTTTCATAACCATTAGTAATAAATCTTAGTAACTTTTCATACTCATCATTATCTACCTGATGTTTATATTTTCATCAAGATTTTTTCATTATTATTTAAGTCAAAGTGTGTAAATATGTTTTTCTCTACCAAGATGAGTTTCAGAGTCTTAGATACAAGATCCATTATAAGGAACTTATCTTTTTGTTCCTAAAACAGTTTCAGGCACATATTTTTTCAAAGAGAAAATATATATCATCTAAGAAAAATTTAAAAAGTTATCCTGTTTACATTAAAGAAATAGAATATATATTTCTGATAAAACCTAGCATAATCTGATTCACAAAACAGAAATGATTGTTATATACAAGTAAACTATAATCCAAATATTACATAGCGCTCTCATAGTGAGTAAGTAAAAAATATTTTCCACAGCTTAATGAAAAAATATTTTCATTCAGTATCACATTTAATAATTTAATTAATGTATATATACATTAAAATCATACTTATATAATTTAAGAAACTAAATGCTTATTTTTAATATTTGAGGTCATTTTTGCCAATGCACTTGGTATTTTAAATTATAAAAAATTAATATTCTTGTCTCTATATTAAAAAGTATTAAGTGACTTAAAATTTAGACACATTTATTACCCAATTCATGGTTAAAAATAATAAATAATATGTGCATTTTTGTAGGCATTCATGATTCTAATACTTTCTCATCTATTTTGTGTGTTTTATTTAATACCTTTGAATATATTTTATTTCCTTCAATGTGGGCTGGAGATCTTATAGTTAGTACACATTTTAGCTTAATAATATAAATAGAGCTGGGTGTGGGGGTGAACACCTTTAATCTCAGAAGGCCAGATAAGAGCATCGCCACATGTTTCAGGCCAGCCTGGGCTACATAGCGAGTTGAAGACCAGCCTGAAATATGTAGTGAGACACCATCTCAATAAAAAAAAATAATAATGTAAATAAACAATGCTTGGTATATTCTGCAACAATAATATGAAGTTAATTATTTCACACATATCCTAGTTCCATACTCCACTGAGAAAATCAAGATGGAAGTTTCAGATGACTTATTTTTGTAGTATTTTAAAAATCCAATTATTTATATATGAAGTGGCTTTCCTTTTATAAATTTTGCAACAATTCCTAACCACTAAAAGAAAGGCCTTTATTACTTTTATTAAAGTAGTCTTATTAAATGCTGGAGGGACTGTGGGGAAAAAGGAACGTTTCTCCACTGTTGGTGGGAGTGTAGACTGGTACAATCACTGTGAAAGTCAGTGTGGGGATGCCTCAAAAAACTAGGATTACAGGTCCAATTCCACCCAGCTATTCCTCTTCTGGGTATCTTCCCAGAAGAATTAAAAACATCATGCCACAGTGATGTATGTGCACCCATGTTTATAGCAGCACAATTTGTAATAGCTAAATCTTGGAAACAACTCAAATGCCCACCAACCGAGGCATGGATAAAAAAGATATGGTATTTTTATACAATGGAGTACTACTCAGCCATAAAGAAGGATGAACTTGAGACTTTTATGGGTAAATGAATGCAACTTGAGACCATACCCATAAGTGAAAGAAATCAGACTCACATGTGTAAACACTGTATTGTCTCCCTGATGTGAGAAACTGAAAGAGTAAATAAGATCTAAAATATACAATAGATATTGTAAGATGGGAAGAAATTGTTCAAAAGGAAAAAGGAACTAGGATGGGTGAAAGAGGAAAGCACAGTAGGGAAAAGGGAAAAAATGCAAGTCAGTTATAATATCAGTGTCTTTTAGTTCATCAAAAGGGAAGGTTTGTTCTAATATTGATTGGAGAAATTTTTATGCCCATATCTTGTACCCTGAGCAACTACTTTAAAGATAACAACATGTAATGTATTAACTATTGTTATTCTCCTATTATTTTGTTATGAAATATTGTTTTAGCTTTTTTCCATAAATAAAAAATGTAAAACAAAAAGTAGTCTTGTTAATTAAATACCGCTAAGTAATTTTGTTCACAAAATGAAAAATAAAATTATGAAATATTATGTTAATACTAATACATCATACTTAATTTACAATCTACTATGATATTTAAAAGCTTGAGTTTTCTTGTTCTATTAATTATAGACCTATATTCAAATCACATGGAAATATATTGCCATTCCAATTAATATATATAGCCTATAGCACTGAGTATTTGTTCATGAAATTTCTTCATAAATATTTATCACAGTACTCCTCAGTTTAGCTCTACGGCTGATTTGTTATACAATAACTTGCAGGACAAGAAATTTCACTTGCTGGAAAGAAAAAAGTGATAATTAAATGAGCAATTGTATTCAAATGTAAATATTGTGACTCACTCTATCCTTGCTGAGGTGAATAGAGATATGTAAAAACTGAAACTATTTAAAATGAATCTTCAATTTTTGATTAATCAAACCAAAGTCAGATTCATGGGAATGGCTTTTTGACATCAGTTATAAATATAAATCTCCTGAGGAAATTATCAAATTTAACATTTATGAATTCCATCCTTAAGATTCTAATTTAATAGGAATACCTATTTATCTGTAATTTTGAAAGAGCCTGTGATTTAGATCAATAGGAAATTTCAGTTCACAAATACCTCTATTTCAAAGTGAATAGCATGTGTTAAAATTGAAACCTGGAAAAATTAGAGCAATTTTGAATAAATACCAGAATCCATTTTTAAGGAGATTTGTGTGAGTCAAGAAGTGGTATTGACTCACCTGTGTTTGTAACATAGAAATGAGAAAAAACTGGGAAAATTAATGATGACATTTTCATGGTGCCTAAGTGCTTCACATAAAGTAACCTTAGACTCAATGAAATAGCCATAAGCTATTCCAATTTATTGTTTCTTTATGCTTATAATTCCTATCAAAATAATTTGTAGTTTAGATGTTCAACAAATACTCAGAAAGTGAAGGTGAAATTAAATATTAAATACTTAAAGAATAAAAAAATAATGTAAAAATTCCTGCATTTCATTCTGTTATACAGCATATCAAAGAACATACAAGTCTCTTCAAGTATTTTGGTGTGTTAAAACACATTAAAATCCACTTTTTTTTTTGTGGGTACTGGGGGTCGACCTCAGGACCTCGCGTGCCAGCAGGCACCCGTGCCACTGAACGATATCACCAGCCCTTTTTTCGTATGTGGGTACCGGGAGTCGAACTCAGGACCTCACGCTTGCCAGGCAGGTGCTTATGCCGCTAAGCTATCTCACCAGTCCAAATGGCTTTTTTTTTAAGTGGGTGCGGGGAGTCGAACTCAGGACCTCACGCTTGCCAGCAAGCACTTATACCGCTTAGCTATCTCAACAGCAAAATCCACTTTTAAACAAATTATTATTTCAGGTGAAAAGAGAATATGACAGCATCTTATATAATCAAGAGTTTTATCATCCTTAAAACATATAGTAGTGGATAAAATAAACCTGATGTATTTGAAAATGAGAAGTGGAAATTATTCAATGAGCATTGAATGTCAATCATGTGAGACATATAAATATAATAATGTTCTTATATTTGCTTGTATATGTTTTACATCATAATAATAGTATGGTCTTATATTTGTACTGAAATCTGACATGGCCCTGCTCCCTAGCACTGGACATCTTTGCAGAATGTCTGTACCAGCATATAGGCACATTACAATAGCTTTGGACAGGAGCAATATAATTTTTATGATTTATACACAAAGTGTATTTTCTCAATCTGAAAAGAATCGACTGCATTTGAAAAGACTACAACTCAAAAAATACAAGGATGGACATTTAGTCTCTCTGACTGTTTTATGTCTAACAAAGGACACATCCATTTGTGATGCATTTTCCTTATACGTAAATTGTGAAAATCTGTTATTCTTATCTGAATAATCATGAGAACTAAATAAAATAATTTCTGTAAAATAATATACTGCAACACAATATTTCAAAAAACTCCTTAAACATGCACACACAGAAATTCACATTTGTAAACAAAAATAATATAAAAAAGAATGACAGTGGCATTGCAATATAGATAAAAATCATGAGAATCCTATATCTTAAATTTAATGGCAGATTCAAATCTGAATGAGCACTGAATTTATTGTTGTAGGATTTTCAGTTCATCTTTTCCTAGAATTGAAATTTAACATTTTGATTCTTCACCACAGTAAAAAAGAAAGGAGAAAATAATATCTCAGGGGAAATTCCTCTTTGATTCACTGCTTCAGATCTTTTTCCCTGTGTTTGGGATCTATATTGCATATTCTTACTTTGATCTCTGCTTGAAAAGGCCACTAACAACAGATATAAACTTTGATATGAAAAATGTTGGGTGGACACACTCAAAAGTTTAAAATTGGCAATAGTAAGTATCATAAAGGTATGTCACAACTATGTTCAATTCTGTTAGTGTATTTTAAAAAGTGTAAGTATTCAAATATTAAGAGGTCAACATATTTATCTTTTCTCTCCCATTAGGCATCAGTATGATAGTATATTTATAGCTAGAGAAAATGTTGCCCAAATGCTAATGGTCAAGGTTAATATAGAAAAAAAAAACTCATTCAGAATTCCAAATGCCAATATTGTAGGGAAAAAAAGCCCTCAAAATATGATAGAAAATGAACAACAGCTCAAAAAGATCAAAATTAAAAAGACGAAATTCACAAAATAAATTTTTGAAGAACTCCTGTCCCAAAGCAGTAAAATATATACCCAGTTATATGAAAGACAGAATCCAATCACTTACTAAATTAAAAGGAACATAAGACTGATGATGAAATATGGTATCATTGATTTGTGACAGTCTTTAAGATCTAATATCAAAGTAGGGATCAGATTATTTCACACCTGTTTTCAAACTCTCTCCATTTATATCTTGCTACTCTGTGTGAAAAATTGTCATACTACAGAAAGATACATCTTCAGATGGATTGTGATAATATTTGACTTCATCTTATAATGAAACTTTGTGGGTAACATATATTGCCAGTACAATGTAGGTAACCTTGAAAAAAGATAAAAAGGAATCGTGAGTGACCAAGGAGTTAACTATACCACATATGTTTAATTTGTCCCCCAAATTTCAAATTCCATCATTATCCAGATTTCCACTTTAGGAAGGAGATATACTGTAATAATGAACTGCCAGTATCAACTGAAGTCTTGATAAAAAACAGTATGAATGAAACCAGTAATATAAGGTAGCCTCCTCAGTCCAATAAGGGATATATAGAGAATATCCATGGAAAACATCAGACTGATCAGTAAAATAGCAAATGTCCTCCCTCTGCACCCCACTCCCAGTGTTAGATACAAGGTAAATATTCTTCTTTTACTATATATAATCCACATTTTGCTTGAGGTACTAGTCAGGACAGTTAGGCAAACAAAAGAAATAAAAAGCATCTAATTTGGAAAGGAACAGGCAAAATCCACTGTATTTGTAAATGATGTGATCCTAATAAATACGTAAAAAAATTTAAGTTTCAGAAAAATAAATAAGCAATTTCAGCAACATTGCATGATATGAAGTCAGTATACAAAACTCAATTTGGTGTTCATACACTAGTATGGAACATTAAAAAAAAGAAAATAATTTTCCTAAAATTGTGAAAAAGTATAGATACAAGTATCTCTAACTAAATTTGTTGAGGT